>CM067300.1:26990046-28440886 GCA_034231615.1 Meghimatium bilineatum | reverse complement strand
GTGGTGGTGGTAGTAGTAGCAGTAGTAGTCGCAGCAGCAGCAGTAGTAGTTGTTGTTGTTATAGAAGTTGTTGTTGTAGAAAACGTTATGATAGTAATCGTGAAAATAGTAGCAGTAATAGTGGTAGTAGTAATAGTGGTAGAAGTAGTAGTAGTAATAGAAGTAGTAGTAGCAATAGTAGTAGTAATAGTTTTCGTTGTAGTAGTAGTAGTAGTAGTAGTAGTAGCAGTAGTAGTAGTAGTAGTAGGTAGTATTATTTGTATTAGTAGAAGTAATAGTAGTAGTAATAGTAGTAGTAGTAGTAGTAGAAGTATTAGCCGTAGTAGCGGTAGTAGTTATAGTAAAAGTAATTGTAGTCGTCATAGTAGTGGTAATAGTAGAAGTAGTAGTAGTATTGGTGGTAGTATTGGTGGTAGTTGTAGTAGCGGTATTAGATGTCGTAGAAGTAATAGTAGTATTAATCGTAGTAGTATTACTGCTGGTAGTAGTACTAGTAATAGTAGCAGTAGTAGTAGTAGTAGTAATTGCTGTTGTTGTTGTTGTTCTGCATAAAGGTAAATGGTGTAGCACTGAAAGTTGTGAATAGATTCAAAGTACGTTATCACAAGATGCCAACGTTAATGATGAAGTGTATAGAAGGGTCGCCAAGGCAATCAGCACTTTCGGCAGATTGTGGCGTAGAAATAGCATTAACCTACAGACTACGCTGAAAGTTTACATAGCAGTGGTACTTCCAGTGTTGTTATAGGCTAGCGAAACATGGACTGTGTATAGACGTCATGTGAGGAAACTCAATCACTTTAACACAACTTCTGTCAGAAAAGTTATGAACATCAGATGGCAAGACAAGATTCCAGATACCATTATCCTTGACAGATCTGGTATCCCCAGCATTGACACTATCCTGATGCAAACACAGATTCGTTGGGCAGGGCAGGTCATTTGGTATGTATGCCAGACTATCGCACTGGAGCACTGGAGAATGGTAAACGATCTCAAGATGGCCAAAAGAAACGCTACAAGGACTCGTTAAAGATCTCACTGAAAGCTTTTAAGATAGACCAAGACACATGCGAAGACCTTGCACACAATACTTGTAATAGTAGTTGTTATTTTAGATTACCTACGTTTTAAAAATTGCCAGGAATGTGCAGAGGGTGCGTGATCGTATAGGAGAATGGTGCAATAATTCTGGAGCTTTTGTTGATCCATCAAAGGCATCGATGACATGGTTTTCCCTAAATAATCACATTGTGAACACACAATGAGAGGGGATGTCCTCGAGAGAACCGGCACAATGAAGTACTTGGGGGTCATGTTGGACCGAAGTCTGAGTTTCAAAGATCATGTTGACCATATAATTGTAAAGGCTTATAAAGGTCTTGTGGCGATGAAAGTTATGGCTGCTGCTCAATGTGAACAGAGACTGCTATTTCTGCTGTATCAGAGATTGGTGGTGGCGGTGGTAGAGTACGCACTGGCAATTCTGATACTGAGTTAGACTCAAACAGAAATATTGGATAGAATCCAGAATGAAGCAATGCGAATAATTTTGGGGTGTACGAGAGATACGTCGGCTCGGGCTATACGATACCTACTTGATTGCCCAACTGCGGAGCAAAGAATACAAATGTGCAGGGCGCGGGACTACCTAAATATCACCGATGATAAAGAGCACCCTCTACACCCAGAAATTATCAAAGTGAAAGGAAGTCGACTAAAGAGAGGCAAGTTGTGGATGGGACGCGCAGAGGACGTTATACAGAGCGTGTGCAGATTGGAGGACGTACTACCTGATGCCGAATGGAGTCTGGCGCCCTCGGATTATCCAACAGCCTTCGAAGGATTAATAACACTTAATAGAGAGTGCAGGGAATGGTGTCCGACAGTGGTCGAGTCGGAGGTGCTCGCTCTGATCAGTGAGAATTCCAGGGAAGGTGATATAATTATATATACAAATGGGTCGGTTCAGAGACACATCAGGAGTTCCTGGGCTTTCACAGCTCAAAGGTGGGGGAGACTATCAGAGAGGAAAGTGGTGCATTCGCTCAGACGACAAGCAGCATGACATTGGATATTCTGGCAGTAATCAAAGCTTTGCAATGGGTGTGCTCACAGACTGTCTGCGAGCATGCCTGTATACTCAGTGACTCGATGAACATGATTGTGAAAGTTCAGGCGGGGTACGTTCGAGAACAGTGGCTGGATGCAGTGAATAATTCCTGTGTGCGTATAGTGACTTTTATTTTTGTGCCAGGACACGCTGGAGTCCGGGGTAGTGAGAGAGATGATAGTTTGGCCGCCCACGCTGCTACTACGGCTGTTGGTGAAGCGATGGATCGGGCAGACATTTTGAATGCCCTACGGGAAAACACACGAACAAATGACTGTACAAGTGACGATGAGACTTGTTCCATGATTAGAATAAAGGAGCTTGGTTTGAAATGTGGTGTCGCTAGAAAGGAGAGTTTTCGTGGGCGAGAAAGAATAATGGTCAATCAACGACGTACTGGGCCGTCAGTCAACGTGTAATGGCGGATACACTCATGGAAAGATCTGAGCACCTATGGTCCAGAATGCAATGACGATGATCCAACGGCAAAGTAACTAACTTACGATATGACCACACTCATAACCTAACAAATGAACGCTTTCTTTCTTTTCAAATTTCTTGTAGAATGGACACATAGCACTTGTGTACAATTATATACATAATTTTACCTTACTGCAATCAATTCTAATATGCATTCATTCAGAGCTAGTCCAACTGTTCTCCTAAGATACCTTGCTTCGCCATTATTTAATGAGTTTACTAAGCTGAATGACATGTTGTAAAGTTAAATTCTTGCAGTATTTACGGATATGTCTTAGAATTGCTCAATTCTTCTTGAGATGACCATACATCAATCAAATAAAACTAATTATGACAAATTACAGATAAATATGAATTTTTCCAACGACATTTATTTCCATCAATGTAAATGACGTATTTAACAGAAATAAATCGTGTTGAAATACGTCAGCAAGATAGCAAGATAGGACTTCCGGTCAAAATGGCGAGTGAGAGTGTATGTGTTTTCCTCGGTGTCAGTTTAAATCGGATGTTCCTCCTGAAAACAACGGCAAACTACAGGAGTATTGTGCCAAGAAATTTTCTATGGAAACATGGACAAAGGCCGACTAAGACGCCGTTGGACAAAAGACATTCAAGAATGACTGCGCATGTCACTGGAAGATGCAGGGCAACTTGCTCAAGACCGCGGAGAATTCAAGAGATCCATAGGAAAGACTACGTTCTGGAAAGAATATGTCACTTGATGATGATGAAGATAGCAATACTCATTCAGTAGTAGGTGGTATTAAAAAAAGGCCTATATACAGTGCTGTACTACATGTACCACTACATGTACCACTACGTGTACCACTACGTGTACTACTACTTTTCCTTCTTCTGCTACTAATCTTACTTACTACATCTACACTACTGCTATAATTCAGTAGTAGGCTAGTAGCAGAAAGTCCGCTGTCCTTATACTCTGTCAAGGTTTTAAGATCTGCCCAATTTCGATTGTGCAGCTTGTCCTGCCATGAAACCCTCAAGAACACTTAAAGGTCTTTCTCTACGGACAGGGTCAAACTTGTTCACACTTTCCACCCCCATAGTTCTTCTTTCTGCCTTGGCTTATTCAGACACATGCGACTTCCTCAGTCTAATCCCAAGACACATGATTTATTCTGCAATCTCCACTTGTTACTTACAGACGTGACAAGAACCTCAGGGATTTATTGGCATGAAGGCATCTCAAGCCTGACGTTCATACTCATTTTGACATTATCAGCTGAAAACGTAGTAAATGCTAAACCTGTTCCTATGTCACCCACACAGACCTGATTTCTTTCATTTCCAAAAGTTACAATCACAGTGCAGAACTTGTGTGTCTCACAAGTTTCACAACGTGTCAGCTATGCCATCATATGCTAGCGTTGCGCCATGGTGTGCATAGGTGAGATTGAAAGAAGGCTCGCAAACCGCTTCTTTGAACATATTTTCAGTATCAAAATCCAGACTGGTTTTCCTATTGCTGACCACTTCAATGGCACGGGCCATTGTATTAGTAGTAGTAGTAGTAGTAGTAGTAGTAGTAGTAGTAGAAGTAGTTATAGTAGTAGTCATGTGATGGTCATGATATTCATGTGACCGCCGTTAAGTCATACTTTTCATATGACTGAACCAGACACCCTCTTAAAAATGTATATATGTAGACCTATATACAGCGCTTTTATTCTAGGAAAATGGTGCAAACTTTCGATCACAGATGTTAGTCCAAGTCGATTATATGATATATATATATATATATATATATATATATATATATATATATATATATATATATATATATATATATATATATATATATATATATATATATATATATATATATATATATATATATATATATATACGTAGACAAGTGAAAGTCTACAGAGGAATGGTACTTACAGTGCTGTTATACGCTACTGAAATATGGACTGTGTATAGACGTCATGTTAGGAAACTCCATTACTTTCACATAACTTCTCTCACAAAAGTTATGAACATCAGATGGCAAGACCCCCCATCAAGGCGAGCACCGTGTAATGGTGATGGGATTTAGTTCAGCCACCAGGGGATGGAAACTAAGACTGGATGGGCAGTCCCACTCGAGTAGGACCATAGTCCTGCCCAAGTAAGCAATGTGCTGAAGACGGAGGCAACCAGCCAAATCGCGCACAAGTAATCAGGATGCCACGCATTAAACACAATGGGAACATGTTTATATCTATAAATAGTCATGGTGCCTGCACTGTGGCAGACGTTCAGGTAGGGGCGGTACCGGCCCTATACCTCGAAAGGACCCACCTCAATTACTGGAAGTCCTTCTAAATTGCCCCGGGAGATGAGGCAAGGGAGTAGAGCTACTGGCCAAACTAACCAACGACCAATTAAAATAATGCACTGGAATGCTGAGGTTGTCAACAACAAAAGAGATGGATACAGTAAAAAAATTGGCGCTTGAAAATATCCTGTGTGAAGTACAAGGTAATGTATGATGTATTCAAGAAACACACCTCAGCAGCGATATAGCCTTTAAAAATCAGAGGCTACCAGTGTTACCGATCAGATCGAAAGGACAGACGAAAGGGTAGAATTCTGACACTTGCTAAAAACAATTTCACTGCATGTCAGCTGGAAGTGTATATAGAGGGAGCAGAATACCAGATGCTCCACCTAAAGACAGACAGTACAGAATACCATCTCCTGAACTACTACTGCCTAAGTGATAGAGCATTGGCATTAGACACAATTCCAGACAAAGAGAGACTTATGGTGTGTGATGTCTTCAACGGCCACTCTCAGAGCTGGGGCTACGATTATATCGACAAGAGAGGTGAGGAGCTTGAGAGCTGGCAAGATGAAAAAAACTCATACTTATTAACCAGCCAGCAGACTCACCAACCTTCTACTCGAGAGCATGGCACACCACCTCTACACCAGACCTGACATTCTACTCACCAGGCCTTGAATGGAGCATCACACGTGTCGTTGGAAAGCAGCTTGGAGGTAGTGACCACAGACCAGTATTTTTGGAAATCCACAATGAATTTGTCAAGGACAGCAGCACACTCACTAAGTGAAACTATAAGAGGGCAGACTTGAAAATTTACCAGCATTTGACCAGTGTTCTAGCTAAGAACATGAACTTGGACAGAGACATCAATAGAGCAGTGAGTGTAAAATCGACAAACCCTACTGGAATGATGACCTGGAGAAGCTGCAAAATGAGATGGAAATGTCTAGACAGCAAGCAGAGAACAGACCTAGCAAAGAACACCACAACAAATATCAGCAAACAAAGGCTAAATTTCAAAGAGCCAAGTTACAAGCCAGACGTAGCAGCTGGAAAGAAAAAACAGAACCTCTGAATATTGAAGGAGACACTAAAAAATTATGGAAACTGATAATACAACTAAATGATGAAGGTACATGGAGAAATACATGGATCACACTTTTCACAGAGGAAGATACGAAGACATTTGTTCTCGAAACTCAGTAATTAATTTATTTTCTGAAGATAAAGAGCTTTTCCAGCTCTCACATCCATATGATAGCACCGGAATAACGCAGGAATTAAAAAAGCGCATTTTCGTGCGTGTGCTGATTGACTTTGACTTCCAGATATTAGACAGTCTATTAAATGCACTTGATGCTAGGGCAATGCGAGTTGTAATTTCTGTCATGACATCACAGTCGAGTCTTAATTTGCTTCCTAGATAGGAGAATTTGTGTACTTTTTCAAGTTGTTGTCCATTTTTAAAGTAATTTCGTTAGGTGAATTGGTGAAGTCCATAATTTTTGTTTTTGATGAATTGATTTGGAGACCTATTTGTCCAGCGATGAGTTTTAATCGATCAGTTTTTTTGTGTGTATCTTGATGGTTTTCACTCAATAGTGCCAGATCATCGGCAAAATCCAGGTCTTCTAATGTTTTATTTGTCATTTGATTCCTAAATTTGTGTTGGGTGTGCTTTTTCTCATAGCCCAGTCAATTGCGGTATTGAATATAGCAAGGTATCCACAGACATAGAAGCGCTGGATGGGTCTACTATGGGTCACAACAATATGCAAAAGGAAATATACACAGGAACATCACACCGCTCAAATAGACCCAAAAAAATCACTGGATATTATGCTATGTGTCACAACAATATGCGAGAACTATACACTTCACTCTTAGCAGTACATCTATTTATGCAACTATTTCATTTCTTATTGATGAAAATAATTGATGTCTTGATGTTTTGGACAGTACTCAAGCAACAGACTTTCGACAAACACATGCAGCAAATGCTACATGCGAAAGAGAAATTCTTGATAAAATGTATCGTTTTTTTTTCGTCAACACAATAGACTATCGCAGTCGTATCCGCTAATGCGTTATATCGAAACAAGAGAAATCCCAATAATGAACATAGTCCTCAAGCATGATAATCAATGTGATAAACGTCTCTGTAATTAACCAACATCTAACGAAGTTGCAATAGTTTTTATCACAGACGATGGAGAACCACCTTTTAACCACGACACTCGCATTTACCCATTGAATCCAATAGAGCGGTTCATTAATATCAATATAATTAGCTAGAATGTGGATCCAATGTCATACTCGATTTTGTTCCCATACGGTGAGCCGGGTTGGCGAGCACATTGGTAATGTGAGGCATATCAGAGTAAGCAACCCAATAAATTTCAACCAGACGGGTCAACGGGTCCCGACTGGATCCAAACGAATCGATAATTATTAGACAATTATCTCCATCGATTATCATCACCTTAAACGGGTAAATTAGTTCAAAATTATTTAGGCAGCATCATATCGAGTGAAGTTATACATACTAGAAGCAACAAAACATATTAGATCCTAAGACAGATGACATGTATTTTTAAGAACAAAAAATGTAAACATAAGCACTAAAGTTGCATTATACAAGACTATTATTATTATCCCATCACTGTTCTACCAGTACCAAACCTGGGCAAAGACAGCACAAGACAAAAGAAAAAAGTGACAGCAGAAATGACATGTCTACGAAGAATACTGTCATTAAGAGATATAATTAGAAACAATAACATCAGACAGATAACCAAAAGAATACAAGTATTGGAACACATCAAGAGACAACAGATAAAGTGGTTTTCACACAATTCCAGGCTACCAATAAATAGCATGCCACAGATGACCATGACACATAGACATCACGGCTATAAAGCCAGATGCAGACCATGTAAATGATGGATCACAGAAATCAAATAGGCTACGGGAACAAGCTTACACATAGCACACAAGAAAACCATCTCTTCTACCCCTGACACAGCAAAGCAAACAAGGGCCACAACGTATAGAGAGATTGACATAAAATCATCATCATTAATTGCAACCTCCGCAACGAAGGTTGACTGCAACAGACCTCCGACATCCTCTGTCTCTTGTCTTGGTGGTACACTCTGCTAGACTGTAACCTGCTCATCCGGTGATGTTACTCTCTCACTTGTATCTCTGACTGCCTCTTTCTCGCCTCCCCGCGACTTTACCCTCAAGTAAGGTTTTTAACAAGGTATCATGTCTTTTAATATGTCCAAAGTATTTTATTTGTTATATTTCCTTTAATAATTCTTTCTTCATACGAAATTTAGAACTCCTGAGACTAACGGAAATTGAACCAGAACAGACCCATCGAGACAAGGACTATTACAACAACAGCGTACAAATATTGAAGTATCCTCAGTAATACAAGCATATAACATCCGTATTCGTACTACACTGGCCATAATGTCTTCTTGTAAACATACATAACATAGAGACAGTACAATGTTGCTTCAAATTTAATCTTCTGCAAGATAATTCATGTACGAAACAGGAGGAAGTACATTCTTGAGGCTAAGGAGAATTGAACAAGGTCTGTTCTAACGGCACCGATTCGCATTGCAGCTTGAGTAAACGGGGGTTTCCGTACTTGACTATCCGCATCTCCCAAAAAAATGATGCGATTTTGTCAAAACATTCAAACTGTGTACTCAAGTCACCGAGAACGGACCAATCGAGACAAGGATTATTACAAAAACAACGAACATCCCGTACAAGTATTGAAGTATCCCCAGTAACACAAACATACACCATCCGTATTATAATCATTTTGTGTATTTTATTTTCTTTCCATGAAGTTCTCCATATTCTTCTATAGGCCCTATATCCACATCTCAAAGGCACTGTATTTTATAAGTTTTTCTGGTTGGGAGAAATTGATCTAGAGAAAAAGACACGGAGTGGCAACATTTTAAAATGATGTCTGTGCGGTATTGATAATCAAGTAATGAATATGGGCTGGATATAAATATTTTTTTTTTAAAACCATGATAATCAGCAAAACCACAGAAGAACAAGAGCTAAACATAAACATACATGGAGAGAAACTACAACAAGTAAAGCATTATCAATATCTTGGACATATAGTCAGAAATAATGGCAGATGTGAAATAGAAGTTAAAAGGAGAATAGGAATGGCTAAAAGTACCTTCAATGACATGAAGAAAATATTAACATCTAAACAAATTACAAACAAGTTAAAAAATTAGAATTAATAAATGTTATATCTACTCTATATTAATGTATGGCTCAGAAACATGGACACTAAATAAACAATTAGGAGACATAATTGATGCCTTTGAGATGTGGATATATGGAAGAAGTGTACAAGTGTACAGTAGGGAAATTTGGAACAGGAGAAACGAATGAACGAGGACTAAGACTATTGGATTTTGCCAATAAATTTAAATTTACTATCGCAAATACATTATTCCCACACAAGCTTTCCAGAAGAACAACGTGGCATGCTCCAAAAGCAGACATACATAATTTTCTTCTTCTTCTTCTTTCGTTCACTTGAAACATGTATATATCTGTAATTCTGTCTCCTTAATAAAACTCACTGTCTTTTGTAGTTCATACAGTGTCCCATAGAGCTTTGATTCCAGTGTTGTTTCCTCTGGCCAATATGTCTGCCTCAGCATTTCATGCTCAGAACACTCTTGAAGTATATGTTTGGCACTCTGTGCTGCCTGTCCACATGTACACATGGCCGTGTTGCCAATCTTGAACTTTGTATACATGTGACTGCGGAGTCGGTTGTGTCCTGTTCTGAGACGTAGAATTATAACTTGTTCTGATCTGTTCATAATGTGATAGTCATCTTGTGTTGGTGTTTGTGGCTTTCTTATTGACTTTATCATCTGTTTTTTCTGATGGTAGGTGATTGGTATATCTGGTTGGTCTTCGGCAGCACCTTCCTTAGCCAGTTGGTCTGCTTTTTCATTTCCTGGTATTCCACAGTGAGAGGGTATCCACTGCATGGTTACCCTATACTGGTAAGACAATTCGCTATGTAGTTTTTTTAAGTCTGTTAGTTTTCCAGACGGGAGAGCTTGAAGCACTGACCTTGCATCTGTCAGGAATACCACAGGCTGTAGGTCAGAGTTGGAGTTCAGCAGTTTTTTAGCTGTCACACTAATTGCCTGGATTTCTGCATCATAATTATTGCAGAATTTTCCTGTCGGTGTTCTGATTGTATCTCTAGGCTTGTAGACATACATAATCAAATTGATTTCATTCTTACACCGAGAAAATTCAAGTCCAGCATAAACAAAGCACAAACAAGAACTTTTCCAGGAGCAGACATCGGTAGTGACCATGATATGGTTCTATTGACAATCAAAATTAAGCTTAAAAAGAATCATACGCAAAACAAATGCACACGATTAAGATTTAATTTAGAAAAATTGAAAGATCCAGAAATAGCAGAGATATTTGAGGCAACAGTGGAAGGAAAATTTGCAGCTCTAAGCCTTATAAATGAAGATGTTAACTCTCTCACAGAAACCATGAAAGGAACTATATTAGAATCAGCAACAGAAATACTAGGGACAAGAAGAATAACACACAAACCTTGGGTAACAGATGACATCCTAAAATTGTGTGACGAACGGAGGGAAATGAAAAAGATTAAGAAAGAGGCCCCTGAAATGTCAGGGCAATATAGCAAAATAAACAAAAACATCAGAAGGAAAATGAAACAAGCACAAGAAGTGTGGCTAGAGGAAACATGCGAAACTATCAATGAAAGTATTAAAAGCGGAAACAGTAAGGTAGCATACAACACTCTAAGAAAGATAACACATCCAAATAGACAAAAGATATCTACAATACAAGACAAACACGGAAAGATACTCAATGAAACAACAGATATAGTGAAAAGATGAACAGAGTATTGCAAGGAGCTGTATAACTGCAAGTGTAATCCTGACTACACGATATTACAGAATTCAGAACTAAACAACAGAGAAATAGGAAATGCAGAAATTCTAGTAGATGAAATAAAAGAGGCCATACGAACATTGAAAGGAGGGAAGTCACCTGGTGTAGACAACATTCCAGCAGAATTGTTGAAATACGGGGGAATTAATGTGGTAAATATTATGACCAAAATATGCCAAAATATATGGAACACAAAACAATGGCCCACTGATTGGACACAATCACTAATAATACCAATTCCCAAGAAAAGAAATTTGAAAGTGTGTACAAATTACAGAACAATTAGCCTTATAACACACCCCAGTAAAGTGATGCTCAAAATACTACTTAACAGAATAAAACACAAGTCGGAAGAAATAATTGCAGAAGAACAAGCTGGCTTCAGAGCAAACAGAAGCACTGTTGAACAAATATTTAACATCCGAACACTAATCGAAAAACATATTCAGCACCAACGTGATCTATACCACAACTTCATTGACTTTACAAAGGCCTTTGATCGTGTTTGGCATGATGGTCTGTGGCACATACTGAGGAAATTTAATTTTGACACCACAATTATAGACATTATTGAAGCTCTGTACGAAAATGCAAATAGTGCTGTCTTGTCACACAATACAATTGGAGAGTTCTTCAAAACAACTGTGGGAGTTCGACAGGGATGCATAATGTCCCCAGTACTTTTTAACATATACTTAGAGCACATCATACAAGAGACATTACATGACTACAACACGTCTATATCGATCGGAGGTCGCCCTATTTGCAACTTGCGTTTCGCTGATGATACTGATCTTATAGCTGGGTCAGAACAATCATTGTAAGAATTAACATCAAAGTTAGAAAAAGTTATCAGCAAGTACGGAATGGAAATCAATTCAGATAAGAGCAAAATCTTGGTAAACAGCAGAGACACTGAAAACCAGACTAATATCATGATGAATGGACACAAGCTTGAAGAGGTGAATACCTTCAAATACCTCGGATCCAGTATATGCAGCGATTTGTAAATGCAAAGCAGAACTAAAAATAAGGCTGGAGATGGCTTTAGCGTCCTTGTGATTTGGAAAAGCAACATCAGTGTTGGAGTGAAAATCAAACTGTATAGGTCGCTGGTGCTTTCTGTTGTGTTGTATGGTTGTGAGAGTTGGACACTCACTGCGGACATGGAGAGAAGATTACAGGCTTTCGAGTATAAATGCTACAGAAGAATTCTACGAATTTCCTATAGGGAACATAAGACCAATGTGTACGTAAGAAATAAAGTAGAGATGTGTGCAGGTGTCCAGGAGCCATTGCTTTCAATAGTGAAACGACGAAAACTAGCATGGTTCGGACATGTATGCAGGCACGATTCCTTGTCAAAAACAATACTGCAGGGAACTGTCGAGGGTGGAAGAAGCAGAGGAGGACAAATAAAGACATGGACAGACAACATCAAGGAATGGACAGGGCTAGATATTTCCACACTCATCCGCATCGCTGAGGATAGAATTCGCTGGAGGACTCTGTGTGCTGAAGCATCCAATGTGGTACCCTACGACCCTGAAGGGTTATGGGTTTATTGATTGATATAAAAGAATAGGGAGAACATCATGGAAAGAGAAGAAAACACATAAAAATGTGCTAAAGACACTTAATATGAAGAAAGAACTTCTAAGAGAAATAAAGATCAGGCAAATAAAATATTTTGGTCACATTAAAAGACATGGCACCTTATTGAAGACCTTACTTGAGGGCAAAGTCAAAGGGATTCGAGCAAGAGGTAGGCAGAGATACAAGTGGGAGAGTAACATCACACGATGGGCAGGTTACAGTCTAGCAGAATGCACCACCAAGACAAGAGACAGAGGATGTTGGAGATCCGTTGCAGCCAACCTTCGTTGCGGAGACGGCACTTAATGATGATGATGTGCGTTTTTGTGGTTTCGCAAAGTAGAAGAGTTTATAGGTTAAGCAAGGATAAGGTGAAGGACACGTCGCAAGGTCATTAAGAATCTGCAGTTTTGTCTAAGGACACAGGTTCACTTGAAATTTCTCTAATATTTGGTAAGTAAGAACTGTTTATTCGACTCTATAGTATTGAGTACTAACAGTAATACTTAGAGCATTACTTGTCAAGTTATACATATTTACAAATGTACTTTTAAACTATTGGTTTCATAATTCAAGGCGAATAAAATCACTCAAATGAACCCAGAACGAGAACCGGTCAGGGCCGTCTCGGCAATCAATGTAGGCATTAGGACAAAATTTTCAAAATGGGTGTACAGCATTTTAAATACCACAGTTAGATAGCCCTTGAAAATTGCAATCCAACGATACCTCAACCAAGTCTCTACGTCAATTCTGAAAAAAGTTACGAATTTTTTTCGAATTAATTTTTGCCTCGAGATAATTACATGGAACATATAAGGAAATATGAAATAACAGTTGTCAAAAAGTTGCGGCCCTGCCTTGGAACTGAGCCACTAATTTATAAATATCAACGTTATTTGTACTAAAAAACCTAACAAATTATACATTTTCTTGTTCGGGAAGACAAGACGCACCTGATGATTACATTGTGTTAATGTTCCGACGCAGGCAGAGTTAATAAATAATTAACAATGGCGTCTAATTAGCATAAATGCAATTGTATGTTTAAGTTTAATATTCATTTCTCACATCTAATAATTATTTGTACTAAAAAACCTAATAAATTATACATTTTCTTGTTCGGGAAGACAAGACGCACCTGTTGGTTACATTCTAATAATTTTCCGACGCATCCAGAGTTAATAAATAATTAACAATGGCGTCTAATTTGCATAATTACATTGAAATATTTAATATATATTTATTGCATTTTTTAATTATTTAGGATAAAATATATTGCAAACTAACATATTTGTGTTTGTGAAGACAAGGCGCATTTGTTGATTATATGTGTTAATTTTCCGATGCAACCAGAGCCATAATAATGGCGTCTAATTAGCATAATTAAAATCTCTTCTTTGCTCCCCTTTATGGCAACACGCATATGGCTGGCAATGTCATCTCAGCCCTCTTTGTATCTGAAATATATTTTATTATTATTATTACTGGCATTTGGTATCACAGGTACATAAACAATTCTATTTCAAAGGTATGGGTGAAAAACTAGGTAGGTATGTGCACCAAATTTTCAAAATGGTTTGACATCATTATGAATATTCTTTTTCCTATATTAGTGATATTTAATTAGTTCTATATAATTAAATACTTTATTATATATGTTTTGTAGTGTGGATATTCTTATGTAGAAAATTTGATGATAAAAAACAAGAGACAAAGATATCAAAAAGAATGAGAAAGTTTGGAAGATGCTGCAGTTGACGTTCTCTACATTGATGATTTATTTTTTTTATTATTAGGTCTAATGAAAGGAGAACGCATCTCTCAAATTAAAATGAACTTTATGAAATTTCCATGAGAGAATTATAAGAATTGGACTCATAGAACAATATATATTTAATGTACAATGTGTTTCTTGTATAATTATCCACATTAAACATGACGATTTGACTAAGAAAACACTTAGACTTAAGTCTAAGTCGTCATGGCGACGGACGCAGGATAGCACACGCACCTATGCATTGTTTTGTACCAATAATTCGAATTATTTTACATATAAATCTTAGATTTGTTACTAGAATCATTTAAAATTGATCCAAAGAAATTAAAATTGGCAAGAATTGTAGTTGTTAAACGTAAATTTCTTTAAATAAGAGACATTTCAGAATTACCGACGCGGCCGGAAGGAATAGCGCGAAACAATATGGCGGCCATGGAACGCGTGACCGATCTGCAGTGGGTCTTTTTTAAATCCGATAAAAATTACCGGGAACTTCCAACAATAGTGAAATTTCGTATATAAAGAGAGAAATGATTGCTATATTTGTTAGACATATACAATTATACTATCACAATAAAATTAATTCGATAAACGTGTGCAAAGATGAAAATCACTTACCTGGGCTTGTTTAATAAATAACTGTAAAAATTATAGAACGTTTTTCCAATGGATAGTTACTGAATTCGAGGCACAAATGAATGAAAAAGCGTAAACAGTTGTTTTTTTAGAGGCAATAAGGTTGCGTTAAGTTACCTAAAGACAATTGCGTTGGTCAGTGTTTCACGTGATGCAAAAAATGGATTCTTGGACGCTATCAAAACAAGGGAAGTAATTTAAGCCACATTCACTTTCACGTCCCCTTACGATTTCCTAATGCCTAACTGATAGTTATTTGGGGCACTAATCTTACAAGTCGAAAGTTTCCTTTTCAATTTGTTTTGACATCAATTATTGATTGTATCGAACGCCCGCTGACGTATACTGTTTACAATCCTCTCCCTTGGTGACTATTTGGTTTATTATAATGATTATTATAGACGTTAAAGTTTGTCCCACCTTCCAGTAATTTCACGGATGCCGGTTGGGTTTGAATTTCGGACTTCAGGTTTATTTCTGGTTCTGGTTAGTCACGAGCTGAATTAAAAGCCAGTGAATCCTCGATGTTACAAATATTTGTTACCAATGTGGAAAGTTGATCGTTATTTCACCATATTAGTCCACATTATATATTATATTAATATTGTAACAAACAATAGACCTATCTGTAAAACTAAGGATTAACTCTTCACTGTGCTATAAATAACACACAGTGTTTACATTTTTAACTAAAAGACGTCATGGATTTCTGTGTAACACCAATTAAATTAATGGATGCCGTATAAAATTAATGGCTGTCGTGACGTCGCATCTCCCAACGCAAACGATATCAATCACATTTATAATTATAACTTTTATAACTAATTACTAATTCATTTTTGGGCTGAAGTAAAATATAGTTCTCCGCTGTGACCTTTGCTCTAGTGTCGAGGTGTTACCTGACCATTGTTGTGTGATTTGTCAAGCTTACGGGTAAGTACTTAAAGTAAGGTTAGGATTAGAAATAATATTTCTAATGTGTGCGCGCACCTCGCTCCGTGTGTAGCGGGCAGAAATACTGATCGCTCACCACAAATAATAGAAAATTGTAAAAAAAATGTGTAAATTGGAAAACAAACAGATTATGCATAAGTTTGTTTGTGTCTAGATTTGAACTCAAGTGATTGACGGATGTGACGTCACGGCAGTCATTATTTTGATTGGTGTTACACGGAAATCCATGACGTTGGATAGTTAAAATTGTCAACATTGTGCTATTTATAGCACAGCAGAGAACTAATCTTTACTTTCACCCATTTTTGGTGCATCTTTCGTATCTATGGTCACAGTGAAATTTGACCTAGTTTTGCGGTATTTCTTAACATGATATACCGGCGGAATGACAATCTTGTACCATAGCTTTTGGTAAAGGGGGGTTAAAAGGATTAGAATTAGTTTATAGATATTTTTAAGAGGGTTAAAAATAGGGTTAGAATCAGTGTTTAGAATTAATATATAATTCTCTAAGAATTCTTGTGAGGGTGAATCGATTATGATTTATAGCACAATGGAATACAATCGCTTGGTGGTCGGCGGGGCGTGACATCACTGCCAGCGTCGCTGTAATTGGTTTTCTCGCGAATTCCGTGACTTCGTCTGCTTAAACATGAAAAAAGTGCTATTTATAGCACAGTGACCGTAGATAAGAACAAGTTACCTCACTTTTAAATTTAAAACTGATCCTAACCCTTACCACCCCTCACTAATCTAAATGCTTATGCCAAATTAATATTCCATTTCAAATAACAGACTTTAATTTTTAATTACAACTTATGCAATCACACTGCAAAGGTTAAGTATACCTCGAAAATATTACAAAGGTCACAGTCAAGAGTTGATCCTTAGTTGCGCCGACCTATCCCAAACATAAACTTCCAAAAAATAGGTAGTCTAGAATAATGGGGCCTGGCGATTATAATTTACTAGAAGTAATGCTGAGAATACCATCGTCTGTCAGGAAAACTAATGTGGAGGTGTTGAGTCAATTGCGAGATGGAGCTTCATCAGTAATATACCAATTTTTTTGTCATTCTATGACTAATTGGAAATCTGGGATTAGCGTGTTTGGAAAATTTTGCTCAGGCTATAATTTTGCTTAGGTTTGTCATGTTTGAAACTAGATTTAAAAAGTTCTGTAACCATTTTTCTATTTATATATGTAACTTTTAAGAGAGTAAAACAAGCCCACACCAGCAGTTAATTTTTATAACATCAACATTTGTTTAAATTAGCCAATATTTTGAATATTAATTAGTTGTATGTGCATCTGAGAATCACAGCAGTGTGATCAATAGATGTGTCTTGTCTTTGCGAATACAAAAATATATAGTTTCTGTGGTATTTTATTATGTTTAATAGATATATAATTTACTTTCATTATAATTATGCTAATTAGCTGCAATTTTGAATATAAATTAGTTCTGTGTCCATCTGAAAATTCTAGAAATGTGATCGACATAAGCATCTTGTCTTCGCAAACACAAAAATGTATAGTTTGTGTATTGTATTATTGAAAATAACAAAGATAATTTCGAAATTATCATCTTGGCTACATTTTGTGTTATTTATATTTTCCTATATGTTTCACATGTAAATTATTTTCATGTCAAATTCATTAGAAAAAAATAATAACTTTTTTCAGGATTGATGTACAGACTTGGTTGAGGTATCGCCGAATTGCAATTTTTAAGGGCTGTCCAACTGTATTATTTGTAATTATGTCGCATTATTTTGAAAATTTTGTCGAAGTTCTTGCTGTGAGACAAGAAGGTTTGGAGAACATAGTCACAGCAGGCAAGACTGGAGGCAACAGTGGCATAGGGCGACAATATAAAAAATTATTAGACAGTTTAACAATCTGGCACAGCAGGAAAACAACATTGAGCTTGATACATAATACTGGAGATAGAAAGTTGTGGAGAGCCATGATCACCTATGCCAGTTGGAATGGCACTTGATGTTAATGAGAAGCAATGCAGCAGAAAAATAAGAAATGCCCCTTTAGAATGAACACCAATTGATGGTACATGATTCAGACGCATTACTGACATTAATTCTTCACTGTGCTATAAATAGTGCAGTTTACATTTCTAACTGACCGACATCATTGATTTCCGCATAATACCAATCAAATTAATAGATGCAGTGACATCACATCTGACAGAAGTAAGAGTTTTTGCGCATCACAATTGCTGCACTAAATAAATGTTGTTAGGCGTTTTGCTGTTTTTTTGCCTACCGAAAAGGAGTGAAGTTGTTTTCTACATCTCAGCATCCATCAATTTGATTGGTCTTACACTAAAATCCATCATATCAGCTAGTTAAAATTTAAACAGTGTGCTATTAGAACACGGTCTAACCATTTGGAGTCACTGAAATGACACTGTGACTGGCTTAGCGAAGCAGTAGTGCAGAAACTAGTACAAAGTAATACCCTCATAAGAAACAGTGGACAGTTCTCAGAAAGCCTAAATATCAAATCAAAGAAGCCACAGGAACAAGCTTATTAAACAGCACACAGGAAGGCCATCTGAGAATTCTTCTACCCTCACGCCGCAAAGTAAACAAGGGCCACAGCGTATAGATTCTTCTTCTTTCGTTCACTTGAAACATGTCTATATCTGTAATTCTGTCTCCTTAATAAAACTCACTGTCTTTTGTAGTTCATACTGTGGTCCATAGAGCTTTGATTCCAGTGTTGTTTCCTCTGGCCAATATGTCTGCCTCAGCATTTCATGTTCAGAATTACTCTTGAAGTATATGTTTGGCACTCTGTGCTGCCTGTTCACATGTACATATGGCCGTATTGCCAATCTTGAACTTTGTATGTGTGGTCTTATGCCTTGCTGGTAAACTTTACGGAGTATATTCCCACTGGCTCCCCATGTGGTTCCACTTAGTTTTCTCAGGATAGCTAACTTCCTCCTGGCTTTTGTTGTTGCTTTGTTTATGTGTTGTTTCCATGTCAGCTTATCATCAAAAGTAACTCCGAGGTATGTGGGTTGTTTGTCTTCTTTCAAGAGCTCTCCGTCTATCTTGATATGACCTGCTTTTTGTTTTGGTGAGGGGGAAAAGAGTGTAATGCTGCACTTATCTGTGTTAATGCTGACACACCATCTATTTGCCCATAAGGTTAGGGCATCGATAGCTATTTGTATTTGTTTAGTGGCCACTGTCGCATGTTCTTCCGTGCACCAGGTCGTCAGCATACATTGCCACTTTGATCCCATGTTGTAGTTCAGCAACTAGGTCATTGATGTAAACCAAGAAAAGGGTGGGTGACAGGACTCCTCCCTGGGGGACTCCATGACGCAGTAGCACTTTCTTGCTCTTGCGACCATCAAATTGTACCCTGGCTCTTCTATTATGCAGGTATGCTTTTTACCCATTTGTACATTCTTGAGCTAACCCTGCAATTTCACAATTTTTTTAAGAACCCTTCTTTCCAGACCTTATCAAATGCTTTCCTGAGGTCTATCCATGCTGCTAGTACCAGTTTCTTATCTTGGAAGGCATCCTCAATCTCTTGGGAAAGGTAGGTTGCCTGATCTTCAGTAGAGTAGCACTGTCTGAAACCTGATTGCTGTGATACCAGAAGGTTTTCGCTTTCAAGGTACCACTGCATCCTAAGAAAGATAATGCATTCCATTGTTTTGCATAGACAGCCTTGTGAGGCTGATGGGCCTGTAATTGGAGACTGTGTTGCCATCTTTTCCTGATTTGAGGAGTGGTATCATTATTGCTTCTCTCCACACTCCTGTGGTACATTACCTATGGACCAGCTTGTGTTAAAGATCTGCAGTAGCTTTGCTCATGCTGCATTTCCCAGGTTTTTAATCATTTCATTGGACGCTTCAGGGGACTTTTTCATTTTTAATTTGGATATTGCATGCTCCAGTTCTTTCATTGTAATTGGTGCCTCCATGACTTCAGGTATAGGTTCGCCTTGTCCATTGTTTTGCTGGTTCTCTCGAACCTCTTGTTGTTTGGGCTAACTTTGACGTTATTGTCTTCTGCAAAGTAATCAGCTGCATGTTTACCTGTTAAAATGTTTCTATCTTTATAAAGAGTGATCCTGGTATTTCTCCCTGTACCTTCGTCATTTAGTTGTTTTACAAGTTTCCATAATTTCTTAGTATCTCTTTCTAGGTTCAGCGACTCTGTTTTTTCTGTCCAGCTGCTCCGTCTGGCTTGTAACTTGGCTCTTTGAAATTTAGCCTTTGATTGCTGATATTTGTTGTGATGTTCTTGGCTAGGTCTGTTCTCAGCCTGCTGTCTAGATGTTTCCATCTCATTTTGCAGCTTTTCCAGTTCATAATTCCAGTAGGGTTTGTAGTTTTTGCGTGCCACCCCTGGGTATGGTTTTACTAGCAACATGTAGTATACATCTATTAAATTCACTCACTGCTCTATTGATGTCTTTGTCCAAGTTCATGTCCTTAGCTAGAACACTGGTTAAATGCTGGTACATTTTCAAGTCTGCCCTCTTATAGTTCCACCTAGTGAGTGTGCTGCTGTCCTTGATAAATTCATTGTGGATTTCTAGAAATACTGGTCTGTGGTCACTACCCACAAGCTGTTTTCCAACGACACGTGTGATGTTCCATTCCAGGCCTGGTGATTGGAATGCCAGGTCTGGTGAAGAGGTGCTGTGCCATGCTCTCGAGTAGAAGGTTGGTGAGTCTGCTGGCTGATTAATAAGGATGAGATTATTTTCATCTTGATAGCTCTCAAGTTCCTCACCTCTCTTGTTGATGTGATCATAGCCCCAGCTCTGAGAGTGGCTGTTGAAGTCACCACACACCATAAGTCTCTCTTTTTCTGGAATTGTGTCTAGTGCCAATGGACTATCATTTGGGCAGGATATGGAATTCTGCACTGTCTGTTTTTAGGTGGAGCATCTGGTATTCTGCCCCCTCCATATATATTTCCAGCTGACATGCGTTGCTATTGTTTTTAACAAGTGTCAGAATTCCAACCTTTCGCCTGTCCTTTTGGTCAGACCTGTAGCACTGGTAGCCTCTGATCTTGAAGGCTATGTCGCTGCTGAGGTGTGTTTCTTGGATACAGCATATACTAACTTGTTCTTCACTTAGGATATTCTCAAGTTCCAATTTTTTGCTGTATCCATCTCTTTTACTGTTCACACCCTCAGCATTCCAGTGCATTATTTTTATTTGTTGTTGGTTTGTTTGGCCAGTAGCTCTATTCCCTTGCCTCCTGGCTCCTCAGGGCAATCGAGAAATACTTCCAGTAACTAAGGTTGGGCCCTTTCGAGGTATAGGGCCCGGCACCGTCCCTGCCTGAACGTCCACCACAGGGGAGGCACCATAACTATTTATAAATACAGACATGTTTCCATTGTGTTTTGTGCGTGGCATCTTGATTATCTGTGCGCCTTTTGGCTGGTTCCTCCATCTTCAGCACTCTGCTTACTTGGGCAGGACTATGGTCCTGTTCGAGTGGGACTGCCCGACCAGTCTTAGTTTCCAGCCCCTGATGGCGGAACTAAGCCCCATCACCACTGCACGGTGCTGGCCTCGATGGGGAGCGTATAGATAGATAGAATTGCTGCACATGCTAATATTATGCAAATTCAAAAAAACTACTATAGCCCTAATTGTAATTCTAATTCAAACTCAAAACTCTAATTCCATGCCTAAACCCTAATTCTAACCATAAACCCTAATTCTAACCCTAAAGGCTAAACCCTAATTCTAATATTCTAACCATAATGTTAATAAAAATGAAACACTTGCCTTATTCATAATTTCGTGTTGAATAAACTTGTTTCATTCCACACAAGAACTCCATGAATATATCACATGAAAACACGTCTTCTTCTCTACATAGTAACATAGATATGATGTAAACACACTCATTTCCACTACTACGCAAAGTTATTTTTACAAAAATAGATAGTATTTCATGCATGCCACTCTCTCTTTCATGCCTACAATGGTTTTTTTAATCATCTGCTAGCGTCTACTACGCCTGTGCAATCACTACAGAAGTTCAACACTTGACACATATGAAATTTTAAGTACTTAACCTAAACCTTGCCAAATCACACTACAAAGGTTAGGTAATACCGGTACCTCAAAAATAGAACAAAGGTCACAGTGAAAAAGCAACCTGCACCCCAGGGCTGTATGTTTGTGTGCTAAAAATTACATATTTATGAACAGTGTGTAATCTCACATTTTTAATTGTGCACATTAAGTGTTCTGAAGACATGTGAAATCTAAATGGTTCACTTTATAGATTCAATTACCAAAATAAATAACACATGCAAGTAGACACATTAGCTAACATGTTAATACATTGTAACTTCGTTTGAAACAGAGTAAACTGCGTTAAAATTGCAATAATACTAATTTCTATTAGCCAGTAGGCCTAACCAAAATAAATGTTTACATTCATTAGATCATTGCGCAAAGGTAAAAGTCACCCAATTACCAGGTATATCAATTTTCATGGAGCACAGAACTTTTAAGTTTTTCTTTGAGTGCCATGTGTTGGCAAATGAGCCAAATATGGGCTGTTTGCGTGCTGTTTTTTGAGGAGCCTATACATAACACTAAAAGTACAGCTAATGAAATATATATATACTGCTTTCCGTAAGTGCTAACACATCATTTACTAAGTAATATTGAATTGCATGTATGTTATATTGTTACAGATGAATTCTATGAATTTCCTATAGAGAGCATAAGACAAATTTGTATGTAAGAAATAAAATAGAGATGTATGCATGTGTAGAACCATTGCTTTCAATAGTGAAGCGATAAAAACTAGCATGATTTGGACCGGTATGCAGACATGATTCTTTGTCAAAAACATTACTGCGGGACTGTAGGGGGGGGGCAGAGGTGGAAAAATAAAAACCTGGACAGACATCTAGGAATAGACAGGACAAAATTTGTTCCTCGCTCATCCACATCTTTAAGATAGAAATCATCACTGAAGGATTCTGTGTGCTGAGGCATCTAATTTGGTGCCCCTACGACCCTGATGGTTTACAGGTTTATAGATAGATATAGTTATATTGCAATGTGGCAGGTTAGAGTAGAGAAACTGAACACCCTTTTTTCACATTTGTTTGCTTATGAGAACTTAAACTCATAGTAATCTAACTACTTCATTTAAAAAAATGCAGTGACAGAGGCCAAATTAATTGTGATTACATTTTAAACCCTGCTGACATGTACCAAACAAATAAGCTTGATTATTTTTGTATTCAATATATTTTGACGAATTATATCTCATTTTGTTAATACATTACATTACTGATTTCATAAGCTAAAAGTATTGGTACATTTATCATTTTTAATCATTATTTAAAAGGACAAGATGCAAGAGGATTGATTTCGTTGTGTTCAGATTTTCCACATTTGTTATGTCTTATTTGTAGTAATTTTAAATTTGCAGATATTTTTGTTGCCAGGATAATGATTCATCAACCAATTCTTTATCAGCTTCTAAATGGCCTAAGGTTCTTTAATGTGTTCAACTTACACAAAGGTGCTCTGAGCTTATCGTCCATATCAAATAGGACTAGGTATTTGATCAGTCTATTTTCAGTTTCTCATGGGGGAACTAGGTTGTTTTTTATTATTGGCTATGGGGTTTAAAAATAAATATTATAACCTTTGGTTGCCAGGATTGTCTAACCTGCAAACTCTATATTCTATTGTCTTTCCCCATGTGAATGATTGATGATCGCATTCACACTTGCTGTAGGGGTGGGAGCTTAAGCTGTTGTTCCAAGGCCATATGTGTCGCAGTGGTTGCATTTAGTCCATGTTTGTTCAAGGCTATCTTGATGTTTTCAAGGCTTTCTATCCACCGTTTTCTTGGTCTACCTTTGACCTTACACCCAGATATTCTTGTATTATATGCTCTATTGGTATTTGGGTTTGGCTTCATTCTCATAAGGTGACAGAACCATTTTATTTGCTATCTCTCAATATGTTCGATACATGATATTATACAAAATCTTTTCCTAATTTCTTCATTTCTTATTTTATCTAGCTTGATAACCATTGCAGCTTTTTTTCAGACACTTCATTTCACATGTAACGATTTTTCTGTGCTGCGAAGCTGTTAAAGACCATGTTTAACATTGGTGGCACAGTGGTAGCACTATATTCTATGACTCATAAAAATGAACTTTGTCCTTGATTGAAAACAAGATGTCTCATAAAGGAGGCTTAATTTTCTTGAGAAATTTTTTTTAAACTACCACTTCCCAGTATTGGAGACTTTCAATTTTACTACTTTCATGGCTCTACTTATCACCTCAGACAGGTGATGCCTGAGCTGCTAGACAATGCGACAAAGAAAAAAAATGTTCTCTAATCCAACCACTTTCTAAGTTCTGGAGGACTTCTATCGAACGCAGTGGTAACTACATCTAAAACGTATACTGTTGGTGTTTTACTATTTCAAAATATATTCACACAAAAAATAGAAATATTTACGGTTTTCATTTGAAGCAACCTCATCTGCATGCATGTAGGGCCATAGATACGTTCTCAGTAAGGAGGGGGTTTCACCCAAAAAAGTTCGGTTTGTTGATGTTTACCTATCTTTTGGCTATGTTCCTAATACTTAAATTAATGTTTGTATTTGCTAGGGGGTGCATGCATGAGTGTGTCCCATTATAGCAATTTACTGTCTGGGGAAATGTGTATATAATAACACATTTGCTACTGGTGTATACAATACAAATAATAAATATAATTTTAGATTTTTAAAAGTGTTTAAATATGGAAATTTATTAGATAAGTATTTGCTGTAGAGAGATTCCACTGTATTGAGATGTCAGTGGAGAGGATTTATTCAAGTATTGTGTGGAAAAAATGTTATTTTCATTGTATTTTGTTTTCTTGTTTATTGACATTACATTGGCATTCACTGATATTATTTCTATTAGTTGGTTAGTCATCAGATCATCATAATTGCAACCTCAAGATGAACCCATAAGTGCTCTGATCTCCTCATTAGTATATCTGCAATTACATAATATGACAGTTCCAATTCTCCATTGGTTAACAAACTTGCTTTTACAGCCATTGTGGAAATGCCACATTACAAGTTCAGCTCCTTTATTTTGTCATGAAAAGGGAGTCTTCATTCTTATTAATTTCATTTGTACATTCTGTTTCTTGTAGGGAGTTCAGTACGTCAGCATGACCCATTGTTTTTCCATCTGATACAGTGGCAGCACTGGTTAGTTAATCTGCTCCCTTATTGCCACAAACACCCAGTGTGCCTATGAATTCAAATGAATGTGACTTTTTCTAACTTTGACCTCTTCACTGCCTCATGCAACTGTTAACGAATGCATCCTGAGTCTGATTATCGAGTCACTGAGAATGCAGTCGTGAGTTGCATTATATGTGCTCATGCAGTTCAATGCATGGTCACTACCATGATCTCTATAGTCATGTTGCTTCACAGCAAAAGCTCCACTCTTCTCTTTAATGGTCTTCTCTACATCATCATCAATAAACCCATAACTCTTCACGGTCGTAGGGGTACCACATTGGATGCTAGCACACAGAGTCCTCCAGAGATTTCTATCCTCAGCAATGCTGATGAGTGTGGAAATATCTTGTCCTGTCCATGCCTTTATTTTCCCTGCTCTGTTTCTTCCCCCCTTCAACAGTTCCCTGCAGTATTGTTTTTGACAAGGAATCATGTCTGCATACGAGTACATCCCTACTTTATTTCTTACGTTCACATTGATCTTATGTTCCCTATAGGAGATTCTTAGAATCCGTCTGAAGCACGTAGAGAATTCTTCTCTACATATTGGATTATGAAGGTCCATGGATTGTGCTTGTGTCCATTAATCTGTTTATATAATCATGTCCACTCGAAGGAGTTCTCACTGACAAATACCTGCAACCCAGACTCAACAGTAATAGTGCACCTTACTTTATATTCTCTATTGAGTGTTATTACTACCTGGAAGTAGGTCTCACAATCTATGGGCACACTTATCAATTTCACACATGGTGCCCCATCTTCTACATCACATACTTTGGCATCCACAACTTCCTTCTCTTTAGTCTACTACCTTTCATTTTCTTTATTTCAGAATTATCTGGGTTTTATTTGTCAGTAGTGATTTACAAGTACATTTGTTCTCTACAAGACAGTGTATTATGCTCAGAGTTCGACAGTTATTCAAGAATCACATGGCTTATATCAATGTATCCCTTCTGCACCCAAGTATATTTATCATCTAATTCTGGATTTTATCCAATTTTTCAGTCTGCATATGTCTGATCATTTTATGTTCAGACTGAACCGCAGTCATTATTTTCATCGCTGCAAGAACTTTTCTTTGAGGTGCAACAGTTGAGCCATTAAGATGTCCAATAACACTTGTATGCATCTTCAAGGTCTATTGTAGTAGCACATATCCGTGAGTCAAATCTTCAGCCATATTATGCCAGTCTGCTTACATGGGCAAAACTCTTGAGTGTTTATGGTAACCATTTTTTCCTCTGCAGCTGATAACTGTCTTATAAGACAATTTCCAGACAATCTTTTCCATTAAATTGTCAATTGTATTCTTCATTATTCTGATTATTAGCTGGAATAACTGCACTTTTGTGTGATCCTTCTCAGGCTTTCATAACGGAATAATGTGACCATGAAACCAGAATATAAATATAATTAATTCCTTAATATCTTCGTATGTGAAATATTTTGCAACTGCAGAAAAATGATAGTTATTGAGGTCCATAGTAACAATTTTAAGAATCATTGAGCTTCACCAAATTGTTCACTTTGAGGTTCTTAAAATTAGCACATCAGTTTATTATAAGGAATAAGCTTTCTTCCTATCTTTAATGAACTCAAAGATATGACTTTTCTATTATTGCAGATTTGTTTCCAGTTTTGTTGCTAAGTCTCAAATCATGACCATATTAAAAGTCCACGCTCGCCAGATTTTCGACAGTCGTGGCAATCCCACTGTTGAAGTTGATCTGACAACTGACAAAGGTAATGCTGAAATATTAAATGTAATCACTGAATATATTGTGTTGCGGGTGAGGGAAATGCACATGTCAAGTCCCAGACTCTGGACGATAATGGGAATGTTGTAGGTGAAAGGGATATTGTCTATAAAGACAAAGAAACACACAAGTCCAATTTGACTGCTGTAATGCCAACACGGGTCATGCAGGGATAAATTGTCTTTCTACATGGGAAATGGTTCGGGGTCTGCAAAGTGCAGCATCATAAGATAGATGCACAGTGGCCAGGCAAAATACTAACTTGTCTCTTGACATATATCCTCCTTTGAGTAGAATGTTTGGGCACTAATTGTTGCATAATGTTTAACCTTTAGGGCCCTGAATTAAATTGAGAAATTTCTCCCCAGGGCCTGGATTCTTTTTGGAAAATTTTCATTGTTGATGGTGAGTGTTTTGAAAACGCAATAACTTTTTTGTTTTAGAAGATATTTAAATAATTTTTGCACATGTAAATAAAGGAATGAATAGTGAATATAATCGTGTTTTTGTTGTTGTTGTATGTGTGGTATGACAGTTGTGAGCAAGTTGTGAAGTTGAAAATTCGGGGGAAAAACGGAAAACGTCATTTTCAAAATCGCAAATATATCTTCGTGACGCCCCTAATACATGAGCAATGTGTTGCAACATTGGTAAAATCCTCATAAATACCTATACTTATTGTATATGTATTGTTTTATATCCAAACTAATATAATATGAACTAAAAAACTAATAAAACGTGAAGAAATCGCATATAATGTCCGTCCGATCAACACTAGGTCTATGCCGACACGCAACGTAATTATTGTCCATGCACACATGTGGCACCCCTGATACATATTATTTTTATGTTTTTGAATGAATACACAAACATTCTTATCAAATAACAACATATTAAACACAAAGAACAACAATTAGAACATGTAGTCACAATCACTTACCCATGCCACGCGGTACTCAATTTGATAGTAAAATACGGCCGAAAATGGCTAAAGTCGCTCTAGAAATACATTGACGAATTCAACCGGCTTTCTCTCTCTTACAATCGTAATGAGTAAAGGAATTTGACCTTTAAACTGTGACGTATTCCTAGCTTCGTTTGGCGGGCTTTATACAGCATCTGTTCATTACTTCGTGAAGTTCCGTACTCGGGAATCAGGCGATATCGTATGGTGAGTGACCTCGCCCGCAGGCACAAGGGGGCGTGTCCTACGGGTGCGTGACCTCGCCCGCAGAGTCGTAAAGGTTAAAGCTGAAGCCTCATAGATGTGAAAGTAGCTCTAGAGAAATCAACCCCAACTTCATATAGGAAGCAAAAGCTAAATTGCTTGTATTTCCTTGGAATAAAAAACTATGAAACATATATTATGTTAGCATTGACATTTTCCAGTATTGACCTGGTAAATGGTACATATGGTTCCTGGGAATTATTGCTTATAACTTTACAGTAACGTGAAATGAGTAGTACTCTCTGCATTCTGCTCTGTTGGGAGGGCCGTGTGCATATGGGAATCCATTATACACGATTTTAGCCCTTTGAACCCTTTTTAATATGGGAATCTCTGTGGTGGGGTGGTTAAACTGTTCACTGTGTGTTCAAAAAGTTTCGGATTCGTATCTGGCTTGTATACAAAGTGTTTTTTTTAAGTATTGCGATTATCGGATTATCGCTTCAAACTACAGAGTTCGGTGCTATGAGTAATGTTCTCGTGAGGTGGTTTGCACTTCGTCTAAAGGAACTGAGTACATATGGAGAAACCCAAGTACAATGAGGTCATTCCTCTAACCCTTTCATTGAATATGTCATTGAGTATTACTTTCAATGCAGAATTAGGGTAAAATTATATAATTGTAAGGACGGTTATTGGTTGAAATATGTATGTTTCTGGAAGATGGGTATAGTTAAGCAGGGTTTGTAAGTACAACATAGTGGGAGGGGAGATGTTAATTTTTTGTAAACTTGCTTCATTTTTTTTTGTATTTAAAAAAAATTAAGAATGCCGCTTTGAGTGTTTATACTTTTTTTCATGGTACTAATTGTTATTACCATCCTCCAGCAGATGCAGGTTTTGATTCCACTCATTATTTGTGCTTTTAAATAAAAATGACTCCCATATTGGAAGTAGGGCACCAGGGCTCATGATTTGACGAGGTCAGGGAGTAATGATGAAGTGACGCATGTCAAGCTATTTCTGGTCAGCCACGCCACAAATTTAAATGTGATGACACCGGTTCATAACTTTATTTACGTGTGTGTATATATATATATATATATATACACACACACACACATTGTTAAAAAATAAAAAATATTTCAGTGCTAATGGACACCAAATTTCAAACTTGCACCAAAATTATATTTTACAGAGTTAATATTTCAATCTTGGCATGTAGAACCTTTCAGACTTTAAAAATGTAATGATTTCATTAAATTTGCTTTGAACTTTTATTATTTGTGACTGAGGCCACCATTTCAGTAAGGTGTCTGGCCTCTATCAAAGAACATCTTCTCCTTGACATGGATCCAATTAGCCATTGGATCTGTTGTTGTGGGATGGCTGCATACTCTTCCCACAGTGCAAGAGACAGATAAGGCCACATTTCGCTGACAGAGTCATCTTTCAAGTTTATCCAATAAGTGTTCTGTGAAGTTCATGTCTTGATGACATGGTTGGCCTTGGAATGATATGGATGTTATTGTCAATAAGGAAGTGGGTGGTAAGTTGTGCCACATGAGGTCGAACATTACCCTGCTGAAAAATTGACCCTGTGCTGCCAAATATGAAAGGACGCAATGGCAAACAATTTCAGCAACGTTCAGCATTCGGGCGTCCTTCAATTTGCACAAGCTCACTTCTTCCCATGAAGTTACTCACATCCACATCAGTACACCTCCAGCACTATGCGGAGGACCTTTATCAACTCTGTTCTAGGCACAGCGCTCACTGACTCTGCAGTAAACTTTTCTCTGTCTATCATGTCACTGAAGCACAAAATTGATTAATCTCTAAACCAAACCCATCTCCAGTCATTCCCAGCGGTCCATTGGCGACACTGGTTTACCTAGTGCAGTCGGTTCTGGTGATGCCAGTCCATAAGAACAGGACCTCTGTGGGGTATTCTAGCCACAGACCAGCCGGTTCCTGACCATTTGGTTTGAAATTTGACAAGCTGCTGGCATTGAGTGGACTGTGAATGACGCAGATGAAAATTGATTCCTAAGGTGACGCAGCCATATAAAGTGGTCTTAGACAGGAGTTGTGACTCTGGGTCTTTCACTGTGCTGCCAATCTACCAGTGAGCCAGTTTGTTGAAATCGCATCCAAGGGTGACAAATGATGCTTCTAACCACATTAAATTGTCTAACCGCTACACTTTGTGATTGTTAAGTCTGTAAGCGTCCAATGATGATGTATCATTGTCCTGTAATGAGATGAACCATACTTGCACATTGAATTTTCAGTGGAATTTATTCGAGGACCATCAATCCTTTATAAACATTCAATAATATGGTCTGAAAGTTTTGTGATCATTAAGTTTCATGGGATTCTCATGAACCTGTCATGAGTTACTGCCAAAAATGTTTTGACCTTGACCTCTTTCATGACTTCACAAATAATGAGGTGAGTACAATTCAGGTAACCAGGAAAAGTTAATGACTAGTTGATAGGTTAAATGATTTCCAACCAACAAATATCTTTTGTAAAAGTAACTCCAAAAAAGATGTGTCTCTAATTTTGAACAGCACATATATATATATATATATATATATATATATATATATATATATATATATATATATATATATATATATATATATATATATATATATATATATACATACATACATACATACATATATATATATATATATATATATATATATATATATATATATATATATATATATATATATATATATTAGTTCAACCCAGCATTTTTGGCTGTAGTAATTTTCTAAGCAATAGAAATATGTTCAGTTGGTTGCCATTATTTCTGAGCGGTCCAGATCTACAGTTGCCTGTAGCAGAATTTGAACTCAGTAACATTCGCTGTTATAGAGATGCTCTGTACCACGCCTCCACAGAGCAAGACTTGCGTCAAATTGGGAAGATAATTACCCATTTGTCATATGTTAAACAGTTTTTCTGCTATATTCCTTTTATTTAACAGTACACATACAATGAATATGCCTTTTCTTCTGTGTTTATTTTCGAACTTCTTTAGTCAGATAAGTTCAGATAACAAATACACTTTTTGTTAGTGTTTCTGTATTCTCTTCATTTGATAGGCAAATAGAACAGTATTTCCATTACTGTATATTATGTTTTCTAAAACAAAATGTGGGTTATTTTTTGTGTGTGCATGTTGAAATAGGATACCAAGGATAACAATGTTTTTTCAGTATAAGGTATTAACACATTATTTTGGGTTCTTTTCAGGTGTTTTCCGTGCTGCTGTCCCCAGTGGAGCATCAACTGGCATCTATGAAGCAGTGGAACTAAGAGATGGTGGGAAAAGTTACCAGGGAAAAGGTATCTATATTGTGTATTTGAGTTTTTTCTGGGGTGCAAAGGGAAAACTGCTTTCAGCGGACGCAGGGTTAGCAGATAACCAAGATCCCAGAAGTACCTCCTCGGGGTGCACCCTGGAAACAGAAATACAGCGGCTTGTACTGATTCTGGGCAAATATTTTGGGGATCGTGAATGTGGAGGTTGCAGACAGAAAGAGATTTGACTGCATAAGAGACAGACAATATCTCCCACATCACCAGCGCCAACACATGCAGTGGCACTGTTGACACACAGTCCCGTCCTAGCACTTGGGGGGGGGGGGGCAATAAAAAAGGCACGAAGAGGTAGATGCAGCATGGCGAGAGAGGAAAAGACAACATACTGAGTACAATGAAAGGGCAGCACAGCACATAAAAAAAAGACAGCGCCATATCCAAATAGAAAGTGAAATGTTCCATGGAAATCAGAACTAAAAGCTCTGTCAGCTTGAGACAAGCTTCTAGTTATACCCAATCATGGGTGAACTGCAAAACAAGAAGACCTGACCCAGCTCTAATGTCGAGCTTTCCTATACCAGAAACATGCTTGCAGAGAGAAAGGGTTCAGTACCCGATGGGCTAGTCACAAATGGGACACGGTTGTTCAGCTCGAGAACATGCCTTGTGTTGAAATTGATTCGGTAACTGGGCTAACGGCACAGCAGTGGGCAGTCACAGAGAATGTGGTAGCTACTTTGGCACCATTTGAAGAACTCACACGTGAAATAAGTGTAGCTCAGGCATCAATATCAGTTGTGATCCCATTAGTGACAACACTCATGACTTTCCTCCAGAAAGAAGGTAGTGATGCTGGAATCAAAACTATGAAAGCAGCTCTGCTTGAAGCTGTTAGCAGCAGATTTGTGGACATTGAATCTAACAGTATTTACACCTGTGCCACACTACTGGTTCCTCGATTCAAGCTGTTCTTCTTCTCAGAACGTTGCACAAGTGATGCACGAACCCATCTGATGTTAGCAGCTAACTCCATTATTGATTCAGCAAACACAGTCAATGAACAGGATCCATCAGCTACTAGTAGTAGTACTAGTGTTTTGACTTCTGTGAGCACTGCCGCACAGTACAAGTCCAGCCTATGGAGCTGTTTTGACACAATTGTCGAGGAAAATCCCACCGCAGATCGTTCTGCAAGTGCCGAAGGCAACAGCATTAACACTGAAATGACACAGTACCTGTCAGAGCCACTTCAAAATCGACAGTGAGGTCCAGTTTCATAGTGGCATGCCAATAAGCAAAGATTTCCAAGTATGGCTAGACTGGCGCAGGCATTTCTTGCACCACCATCTACAAGTATGCCATCGGAAAGGCTGTTCAGTACTGCAGGAGACATTATCACTGACCACCGTAGTAGCTTTGTACCACAAAATGCAGAAACGTTGATTTTCCTCAAATACAACTCATCCCTTCTTGACTCTGAGAGTTCAACTTCACAGCCATAATGAAGATTGACTGACTGAAATAGTGAAAGTACTGAATGAATGTATTTCAATAAATTCAATATGTTCAATATACTGTTGTTGTGAGTTGTAACTCAGCTTGGCATTAGCCAACTGAAAACAAATGATTTAATATGAGTATAGGGCATCATTGTCATGTCTATAGTAATGAACTGCAGTAATGAACAGTCGAGTGACTCCACTCACCTAAGTCAAGTAATGCACTACGTTATTTTATTTTGAAAATATTTGTAAATCTGGCTCCGGCGGATTTCACTTCATAAATCCGGATCTGGCCGGATTTCAAAAATTTGAATCCGGTACATCCCTAATTTATTCTCAAAATTTCTAAAAAAAAAAAAAAAAACTAAGCATGGCCAGGATTTTCCTAAACAATCGGGTCACCGGAAATTTATAGCCTACAGCAATATTTTCTTGCACATGGGCAGGCGGATATCCAAGTACCTAACTAGAAATTGTATTATAACTAATAATGCACTGTGTCACTGCAGCCCTATATTTCCCAGCTTGATGTGCTTCCCTGCCACTGGTGTTTTATTTCTAATAATGATATTGATTTTTCAGGACCCCCTCTTCTGAATAGGAAACTTCTTAACAGTATTCACACCATATTTATGTCATCTCTATAGACATGTTTCTGCAAGCAAATCACTCATTGCTTGGGGATCGTAACAACCAAAGAATAAAAAAAGCATATCTGATGTATTTTATAAAAAATATTAGTTGTAGAATAACCTGTGATGAAGATGAAATAATTCCTTCAGCTGTAAGAATGTAGCTCTTAACACGTAGCCTTTCTGACAAAAAACATAGGTTCTCATCCGTTGAGTAATCTAGGTGACGCTCAAACCACATTGCATATGGTTTGCTGTCTCAAAGGCATGTTTGTGTAAAGGGGATTATGGATGCATATTTAGTCCTCGAAGGGAAAATGACAGTAGCCCTATTCTTTACATACTGAACTAGAAGTCCAGGATCCGGTTGCCACATGGTTGAGACACCAAGTCCAATTTATTGTCTGTGTAATGTGGTATGTATCAATCCTTGAGCTCGTTCGTGAGAGTTGAAATTGTGAGACTGGTTCAGTAGACAGCTGCTTTTTAATTATGATATTTTGAGAGCTATCAATTTGTAATGAAAACAATATTATTATTGTTGGCGATTGTTCTATTTACAGGTGTGGAGAAGGCAGTGAGCAATGTCAACACCATAATAGCACCTGCTTTGATTGCAGCTGTAAGTTCTTAGATTATGCATGTTAGACCAAAATATTGTGATTTCTTTAGATGCATGTAGTGGCTATAATCTATCACACAGACCATCCAGTGACTAAGATTTTCATTTATCAGATTTCTTTAGATGTCCCAAGTGGCTATAATCTATCACATGTTGTCTAAGATTACACTGGTCACCAACAAGTTTTCCGTCTATGGTTTTTTTTTACAGATCTTTAGGGTAATTTTATTGTGCTGAATCCAAAAATCCCATTGGTTTTGCTCAATCGGGTCAGGTTTTTTATCTAGCACCACATGATGTTTTTTATAGGTGGTTCATATTCCATGTCAAATCCATCAGTAAAACGACAATTGATTTTCACACATTTGATCAAAAGTGTGGTTTTTTTTTCCTATTTAAAAGGACAAATGATATAGAAAGCAAGTATTTTATTGTCAAATGTATGGTTATTTTCACGCCATATGTTGCAAAATATCTTAATTTTTTTCTTTGAAGAGAAGGACTTGGTGTACTGTACAGATATTGTTCACCTTCTACAGAAGCTTGGAGTGCAACATTATGAACCCAGAGATTGGAGACTGTTCATTAATAGCTGCAAGAGATCACTAAAATGTGTTCTGCTCCGCAATGGCAAACTACACTGAAGGTGAAAGTATGTGCTGGATAAAGTTTCTTATTATCATCACGAGTGGTATATTTGTGCTGGCTTGAAGATGGTGAATTTCCTATTCGGACAATAGTCTGGCTTTACAAAGTACCCCTGCTTTCTGTGCATGTGGGATAGTAGGGACAGGTCTTAACACTATACCAAGAAGGACTGTCCTGCACGAGAAGAATTGGTGCAGAGTAGATCAAAGAGCACGTCAACACTCCTCTGGTAGACAGAAACAAGATACTATTCCCTCCGCTGCATATCAAGCTTGGCTTGATTAAACAGTTCACCAAAGCCCTGGACAAGGATGATGGCTGCTTCACTTACTTGTGCCACGCATTTCCAGGATTAACCATAGAGAGGTTGAAAGGTAGCATTTTTTATGGTCCTCAAGTTCGCCAGCTCATCAGAGATCCTAAGTTTGAAAAATCAATGAACAAAGTGGAATTGGAAGCATGGAAGGCCTTTGTTCTGGTTGTGAAGAATTTTTTGGGCAACACCAAAGCCAGTAACTATGAAGAAGTTGTCAACAATATGCTGACTGCTTTCAAAAACCTTGGATTCATCATGAGCATAAAAGTGCATTATTTATTCTTGCATATGGATCGGTTTCCCAAGATTCTTGGATCAATGAGTGATGAGCAGGGAGAGAGGTTCCATCAGGACATAAAAGAGATGGAGACCAGGTATCAAGGATATTGGGATGCAGTAATGATGGCTGATTACTGCTGGACCCTGAAGAGAGACATCGCTGCTGCTGAACATGCGAGAAATTCGAAGAAATTGAAGTTTATGTCTTGAATTTGGCTCAGTGATGACATCATTTTCATGTCCTTACCTTTTTCAATGTCTTCTCTTCATTTATAGAATTCCATGTTTGTAACATTTAATAAATACATTCTATATAAATACTTTTATATGAGAAATGTAACACATAAATCAACTACTAATATCACCAAAATGTAGTTATGAATAGAAGGCTATAGTCAGAAAATATAATTTTTTTAGAGCAATTTAGAAAAAAAACCTGACCTGATTGAGAAAAATTGATGTCATTTTTGGCTTCAGTGGCACAAAATGCTCATAATTCAGTTTAAAAATTATAGACAACTTTCAACCTCTTTTTTTTTGTAAGCCAGTGTTATTACTTTAGACACTAAGGGACTGATCTATTGCACAGACCATCTAGTTTTAAAGAAGGCTACAGTAAAACTATATATGCCATGATGAATTCTGGAAATGAAAACATAGCTCTCCATCACAGGATATGATAATAGTTACAGACTTGTGTTACTGCATCTCTCTGGTGTGTGCAGAGATGACTAAAAATCAAATCCTGACATACAATCCGCTGCCACATTTGGGATATGTATGATAAGAATTGGAGATTTGTGTGTTTGTTGAGACTATGCTTCCAGTCTTGTGTATAAGGATCAGGAACATGTAATTGTTAAGAGTTTAAGAGAAAATGGTTACGTATTGGACACATCATAAAACAGCTACACACCTGTAGCCAGACATTCACTTGGGAGGAAGCAAAAAGTGGTTTGGGAAAATATTACACATGAATAGGTCAGGGTTTCATACATAATAGTAAAGAAGGCGGCCCAAAATTGAAGTAGATAGAAAGAAGTTGAAGTTGTATATTTAATTTTGAGTAAGGTTTATTACAGAAGATAAAATATTGTATATTTTATTGGGAGTAATTTTTGTGTGTGAGTCTGTGGCTATATTGATATCAATACCCTAAGTAGCGAAAAGGTCAAGCATGATTAACTGCAGTTATCTTTTAGATTGGTGTACAGTACGAGAACCAGTTCTCTTGTAGGGCTAGCATATGGGTACAGGCATCCACCGTTCAGTGAAAGTGGTAAAAAAAACTAAATGTGTTAATTACCAAGCCGAAGTCAGAAGTGTCTGGCCATTGGAGATAAAATAATACTTTTCTGTTCTCTGGACTATATCGTGTTAGAAATCTAGTAAGACTATTGTCGCGCTACAAGAGAGATCCAGTGGCAGTATCAAAACGAGCCCAATAAAAAAACATGAAATTAATGTAGAACATAAGCTATAATAAAACACATGTAATAAAATAGGTCTTATCTGGATCAGAAGCGTTATTTATTATCATTATTAATATTTTTTTCTATTTTACATTTTCCTTGTATAATGTACTTTACAGATAATCACATTTCCATCATTCTCTACCCTCATTTTTAAAATTCTTGTTTCACTAATATCCAAATAATATTTTGAGTCTGCCCATGGTTAATTTAAAACTATGACTTTTGCATAGTTCCGTGTTTACATCAAAAGAATATCACAGATTTGTTACAAAATTTTAAAAATTTGAGACAACTTGTTTGCAATGGAGGATATTATTTGTATGTGCACTGATGATACAGTCATAGTTACAATGGAAATATGCACAATGTATGTGATTTGCGTACCAAATATAACATAGAAAATTACATTTAAGTCCCTTTGTTAGGTAGGCCTAGTTTTTTGAATTTTTCCAAAGTGATATAGTTTTTCCAATGGAATGTGAGAATTTTTGTAGAGAACTTTGACCCTGTACATATTCTTGATTAGAGTGCAGCACCTTATGAATACCTTAGCCCATTGTCAACTATGAGCTTTATTAACCTTAGGCACGCTGTGTTTACAATTACGCAATTTCTCTTCTGCCACGGAATTGGTTTTCGGAAATGTTACGCAATCATCGGTGGCTATTTTGAAATCACAATCACGTTTTTGTTGTTACAGATATTTAAATCATATATGCACATATAAATAAAGAATTAAATTCTGCATATATTGGTGTACGTTTTGTTTGTATGTGTGTGATACGAGATGTGTGAGAAAGTGATAAAGACAGCTTTAGACCTATCTACAGCTAGACCTACGGTATTTTTGATCGATCGAAAGCTGTTGAATATTATATAATTTACATAGTAAGAACATTGTGGAACCTTGTGTCTATTTTAATTAAACAAATTGAAGTCCTTACCTTTTGTGATGTCCACCTTGAATTCATAATAAATAATGATTTCACTGAATAAATCGATGATAGAGAAGTAGAATAAACTCGATTCACTGTCATGTCGCCTCACCGCAAAGCCGATGCTTGAAGATTGCTCGGAATTCCATTCCATAATCAAACACTATTGTCTTTCGCCATTTTGACAATACAAACAGGAAGCTAGATAAATTCTCTTCTCGATGTTGCCAAAACATTCTGTAAAAAGTTACCTACCTCGATTTTTTTTTTCATTCGGTTTCGGGTTTACAGAATCGGGTGGTTGATTCCACCTTCCGTGTCAAGAAATGACACATTTCTGGCTATATGCGTCGCCCCGTTTGTCAACAGAGCGTGCTAAAGGTTTGTAGCCCATCAGAGAAATTATGTAAATGTAGCAAACCAGTAAGGAAAGAAGCACATAGGCCTACTGGATATCTGAAACTGCCAGTGAAATAAAACAGTTTTTTAAATTTTTTATATTACGATGGTCATACATATTCTGCCTGGGTATGGAATTTATTGGAGCACATATTTTCAGGATATTGTTTCAGTGTTTCAGGAGTATCAACCTGTTTTATATAAAAGGAGATATGATTTGAGATTTGAAAAGAAAATATCTCTATTTTTATCTCAATGACTCTACTCACACCTGAAACTGGACAAACTTTTAGTTTTCTAGGAGATCTCAATAAACTAGTACTAAGTGTGTTCACTGGCACGCCCACTGTCATTTCAATTGCAATTAGAGCAGTCAAGGGAGAGAAGAGAGACCTTTCTATTGCAGTCAGGGGACACAACCCAGAAACTTCACAGTTAGACATATTAGATAGTAAACAATTTTCTGTGTATGTGTAGCCATGCATGCAGCAAACTTATTCTAACGACTATATGGATGGTACTTGGTGATGATGAGTTTCCAACCACGATTGATAAATTACAGATGACGTAGAAGTTTGTTGCATGAATGGTACACAAAGAATTCATATTCTTACACGATCTAGATATGGCGTATGTATAATTCTTGTCATATCAGAACATATAACAATAGATCTATCTACAGATATATGATAATTATTTTTCATCGAGTGGAAATAGTTTATTTTGGACTGAATATTTTCCAACTGTGATTGATAAATTACCGATGACGCAGAAGTTCGTTGCGTGAATGGTACACAAAGAATTCATATTCTTACACAATCTAGACATGGCATTTGTACGATCTGTGCACAGATCAACAACAATTCAATATGAATTTGAGAAATATTTGAAGATTAAAAATGTTGAGTTTTAACAAATGTACAAAGTCTGGCTAACGCGAATTCCATACCTCCACGCAGGTCATTTAATCTGCCGTTGGATAACGAATTTGTCAGGTCTGTAGTGCCCCCTATAGATTACCTACGGGAATGTATAGTGGGAGTCCCAACTAAAAGTGAACTTTTTGATAAAGAATAACAGGTGTGCACTAAGCAAGCACACTAAAGTGAGAAATCCCCCACACACACATTCTGTTGGGTTTTTCATTTATTTTGTAAAATATATGAGTATTAAAACAGTTTTGCAGAAAATGCTTTTTTAAAATTCATCATATCCACAATTAGGTGGAGCTGTTTCCCTTATCTTAGTGATGGGGTTGTGACAATAGGAAAATCACTTAGTGGGGAAAATAGTTAAAGACCTGTACTCCATGGTGAATTGTTTTAGAAAAAAAAACATAAGACATGCTATGTGATTGCATTTATACTTGATTATTTTTATGTTGAATGATTTTTTGTTTGTTTCTTACTCAGAATCCTAAAGTTACAGATCAGAAAGCAATCGATGACATATTGATTGGATTAGATGGAACTGAAAACAAAGGTATCCAAATTCTGTCAAATTTACGATTAGGTAGATAAGAAGAGGATCAAAGTTAGCCCCAGTAAAATTTTGAATGTATACAGAAAACATACCTCCAGAAAGATTTATATTGCATATAATTTCAATGTTGTTTGTTTCATTCCCTTGGAATTATGAGAAATGCAGCCCTTGTTTATAATATGCAATGGGGAGTCTTCATTGCTTTCATTCACAGAAACTCCATCTCTCAGCTGTATGCAATGCTTAGAGAAGCAGACTCCTACTCACAGGGAGTATTTGAATTTTTTTCATTTCGTTCGCTTTATACCCTTTCATGCCATGCGTTAGGGGTAAAAGAGTTCTCTGGAGATGGTTTCTTTGTGTGCTTCATATTTGTTTGTTTTCGTTCTCTTTTATTTCTGTAATCCATCATTTGTATGGTCTGCCCCTGGCTTTGTGTCCATCGTGTCTGTAAAGTAATCCCTTTTGAGGAGTACTGTCTGATAGTAGTCTGGAAGCATTTGAAAACCTCTTAACCTTTAAGCTGGATTAAAATTATGCTATCTATCCCATGCCACCAGATTATTTTTTTGTGTGAAAATTTTAGTTTTTCAGATAAGTAATTGGTAAAAAAAAAAACAAGTAAACTGCAGCTAGCAGCAATCTGCTGAGTCACACTTGGATATACACAGGACAATGGAAATATGTAGCTTTCAATGTCATATTATCCACATAATTTATTTTTAAATTCAGTGCACCACAACTTTATAAACACCATGTATATGCTTCCAAACCTTTATGGTAATGTTTAGTATTTCCTCTTCAGGCAAGCTTGGAGCAAATGCAGTTCTAGGAGTTTCCATGGCAATCTGTAAAGCAGGTGCTGCTGAAAAGGTCAGGATTTTTTACTAATAGTTATTATTATTATTTTGGTTGGTAATTAACCCTTTCAGTCCCTACCATTCAGGAAAAACTCTGCTTAATTCCCAGGACAAAAATGTGATTGTGCAATCAATTAATATGCAATCAATCTTTATGATTTAAAGTCCAATTAACAGATAAATGAAAGAGGTACTGATCAGTGAAAATATCTTTGTGAATGGCTTTATGTCAAGACAAGTTTCATGTCAGCTTCATTTACTTGTGCCATCCTATGATTCATTCACCTCTAAAATTCCATTAAAAAAAAGTCCTATCATCATCTGAATCACAAGTAGGTCCATTGTTACCAAGTTTTGAAGAAAATTAAGCATCATATTCACACAAGTTCACGCCTCCCATACAACACATATTATTAACGATTGAAAAACTACACTTAAAGCCGCCATGACCAGTAGTCACGTGAGGGCTAAATTTAGCATGGCTATTCACATGAAAACTCATAAAAGACATCATTCTAAATGAACATGTGTAAATCTGCTGGAAATGGCAGGTTCTGGATTTAATATATAGTGGCCAGTTCGGAATTGAGTGGGTTAAAATTAATTTAGAGATATAATGAAAAGTGTAACACGTATAGTACAATAACCTCCAGTATGAGAGTGGAGATTGAGACAGTTATGGAGGCCCTAAAATGGATGTCAGAAACAGTGACATTCAGGGATGTTATTGTGTCAGACTCTCAATTCATGATCCGCAAAACTCTGAATGGATGGAGTATATTGAATTTTCATACCTGCAGGGACTTCGTGTTTTTTCTATACCCTACTTGCACAGTGTTTACTTACAGGAAGCAGCACATATGAGCATCCTTCAATATTAATGATTTTCTGTGTGGGAAGAAAATGGGTTACTATAACAGCTTAGAATGCCAAATATTTTAACTTATTTAACAACAACAAATTTCTGAAATAAATTGTTAAACATCCATTTCAATATTGGTCATGTTTATAGCAGTTTATTTTAGATAACAATCTTGGGTTCCCCACAACTTGTTTTGGGGAGAAGCTCTTGTCGGTCAGATTATTGTTCTTTGAGCAGTGAAACTGGAACAGTCCTGTATTATGTATTTACTATAGTGACTACTGGGGAATTCTTAGGCTGTTCATTCTGAGAACATGGCCGATGTAAGTCCAGCGCCTTTGTCTAATGAAGGAAGATATATAGGTTTGTTTGCTTTCCTCTCTTATAGTAGTGTTAGATTTAAAGTCCCTCCACTTGACATTCAGAATGGTACGTAGGCATTTGTTTTCAAAGGAGTCTAGTCTCTTATCTGTGGCTTTCCAACTTTCACATCCATATGATAGAATAGGGATGATGGAGTTAAAGAACCTGAGTTTTGTGGTGTTTCTTAGTGTGTTTGACGTCCAGATGTTACATAGTTTATTGAAAGCACCCGCTGCAAGGGCAATACGGTGTAAAATTTCTTTTGATGAGTCTCCATACAATGCTAGATTGGTGCCTAAATATGTAAAATTGTTGACTTTTAATAATGGAACATTTTGAATTTCTATGTTGTCGTTGGATCTCGTAAAATCTAGTATATGAGTTTTTGATGTGTTGATTTTCAACCCTATCTGATTTGAGTAGTGTTGGAGATTGTCAAGCTTAGATTGAGCATCTGTGTGGTTTGCGCTCAAAAGGGCATTAATCTGGACAAAAATATTTCCAGCGAACAAATGGTGAGAACCTCTACATGTCTGCTCTTTCTTATAACATAAGCGGTAAAGGGATTAGCTAAGGAGTGTGATGTGTTCCTAACTTCGAATGGCATGAATCATTATCACATGAGCCTAACATCATGTAGTTCCGTACTGATGAATCATGGCATAACAATTGGTGTATTGCTAGGACCTCAGTGATGTATATTCGTTGATGTATACACATGTTCACATGGTCGTGATGGTTAATGTTATATTGGTTGGTGCTGTAGTTTCCATTTAGCTCTCTCCATTGAAGTCACATTAATTGTTTTAGCAGACATTTTACTTTCCTGAAGACCTTGAGGTCTGTGGCAGGTTGCTTCCTATTTTTCAAATTCATTTGCTTTTTCGTTACCAGTGATACCACAGTGAGCTGGATTTAATTGCAGTACTAATATAGTTTTTCTAGATAATTCAGATATTTTGTCTGATGTAAAGAGTTTATCTTGTTTAGTATTTTGCATGGCTTGTAAGACTGATTTTAAATAATTAACGGTCACGATTTTTTCAGGTATATAATCTCTGTTTTTGGGTATTTTAACAGCTGTGAGTATGGCGGTTGCCTTTACCCTGAAATTTGTAAATTATATTCCTGTGGCAAGGTATTGTTCCTATGTTTTGCCACCTGGAAACATGTAAATTCCACTGTTGTATATTGCACTTATAAATTCCTACTCTACTTATAAATCAAAAGAATGCTTGTCACATAATTCTGTGAGCGATTATAAATTTCATCGTTGTGCACAATTGTTCACATTCTTTCAACTTATTTATGTATTAGGGAGTACCACTATATCGTCATCTCGCTGATCTTGCTGGCACAAAGAACTTAGTTCTGCCTTGTCCAGCCTTCAATGTCATCAATGGTGGAAGCCATGCTGGTAACAAACTGGCTATGCAGGAGTTCATGATTCTGCCAACAGGTTTGCCAAATATATCCATTATTGTTACGTCAAAGTTTATTTTATTTTTGATTTTCAGGAATTAGAAGTAATAACATAAAGGGAGTTACTCCGCATATATTTTTTCCATTCCCAGAAGACTCCAAGTATCAATGATGTATGAGAAGATTCCTACTTATAAGAGATCTATGTTTTTCTACAGAATTTCCCCTTTATGTATCAAACAAAACTTAGAACAGGATAATGAAGTTTAGTTAATCACTGATAACACATATTAACACAACACAAGTTCACATTTTGATAATTTCAAATTCCAAAAGGCTTTTATCAAGAACACATTGACAACAAAATATGACAAGAACTGTCCACGTACATGTGACAGAGCTAAATATATATACAACCCAGAAGAGTAAAAACTAGTTGGTCGGAGGTGAAACAACACAAGCAATAGTCATGTATCACTCCCTCCAACATTCTTCTATAAAGGCATTTGGTCAAAACGTTGATTTGTGTTATTAATGTATTAGAAAGCTGCAGAGGTCACTAGGCTTGATAGATTATGAAATGAAGAAATCAGGGAAAGAATAGGTATAACACTTTGCACAGAATACATAGAAAGGCAGCAGATCAAGTGGTTTGGCCACATTATGAGAATACATCACAAGTTAAATTTTGGCTTTATCAAAACTATGAAAACTTCTAGGCAAAAACACTTGATCACCTAGACATTCAATACCCTAGTTACAGTGAATCCATGACTGCATAAATGAATCATCAGAAGATGCAATAAAGAAAAGCTGTGACACTAATACTCATACCAAACAACCCAAAAATAGAACTCAATTGCTACTGGAAAATTATCAACAAACTACAGAGCATTGCTACAAGCAATCTTGGAAGCATCAAAGGAGTTAAGTCTCCATGTGCATGTCAGTACTCAGACCATCCATAATGAACCTAAAGATCACCTATCAAAAACAACTGTAGAACTTTTAACTGTCTGCTAACAATAAAGTTGTGCTGCAGCTTATCCCTGCGGATTGCAGGAAAGGAGGCAGCTGACAGACTGGCAAAGCAGGTGCAAAGAATGGAACAATTCCATCACAGAATATCATTGACTGAAGCAAAAACTCTCATCAAAATAAAATACAAACATACATGGAGTCATACAACTGGCAGCAACTTTCCACAGGACACCATTCTAAAGCTGAACAGATCACAGCAAACTACAATTTCTAGACTCCACACTAGACACTGTAGACTACAAGTACATCTCCCAAACACAAAGACTGACCAATGTCAAAAGGGTCCCCAGAACACATTCTGCAGACATGTCCACTTCAGAACTAAAATATGGCTCCAAGAAACAGGTCTGAAGGTGAAGCTGTGGGGAAACTGTGAGGACCTCCTGCTGACGACTGAATTCGTGGAGGCTGCCCTTCTGAGGCTGTATAGACTTCTGAGCATAGGAAACTGATCACAGAAGAAGATACATCTGAATTGGTTCACCATATTTGTAAGAACTCTCTTTCTTACCTCAACTGACAAAGATATATTACATAGGATGTTCTTCGTGAAATTTTGCTTTTACAAGACCTATTCTACTTTTAATGTCATTAATAAATCTTCCATCTGCTGCTACCATGGAGCCCAAATATTAGTAACCAAAATATCAGAATGTGTCAGACAAAAAGCCCAAATATTAGACTGGTTTAATCTTTGTTTTGATCTATTATCTTGATTACAAACTGGCCTCACAGCACGTGGGGCATTCCCGTAAGTGCTCCGCTCTCTGTTCCAGCAGCCATCCGACTCAATGGTGTTTAGAGTCTAATTCCACTGAAACAGATGTCGACATCAGGGCACAACACTGGCCCTTGCGACAGGTTTCTTTGTTGTTCCGCCCACCCACACTGTGCCCGTTACTAGTTCAAGCACAGCGTTGGCCTGTCGGAACAACATAGTAACTGTTATCGAAGGTTACGTATACAGGTTGATCTATTATAATTACATCTATCACTTCTTATGGTATCTATCTAATTTTTTTAGCTATCAAGACTGCATAATCAGCTTATCACAGGTTGTTTATATTATAGTCTCCAATGGATATTCCTGGTTGTTAGTTTTGACCAATTCTCATAATTTTCCCTTTTCATGGATTTGTCTTCAGTCTTCTAGTTGTGTAGTTTAGTATTTTTCACTTCTTTACTTTCTTCAGTCAGTTATCAGGTTACAGCACAAATAGCTTCAATGAATTGTGTAAGTTGCTTCAGGTCACCCATGAACCCCTCAGGTTTTGAGTATTTTTGTCCAATATAAGTTTGTATTGTCAGACAGAATAACTATGCGATTTGCAAAATATTCTTGCATTCACTTATTCTATAAATCTACGCAGATATCACATTTTTAAAAATATGTGTCAGTACGGAAGAAAGTTAATCTATATTCCCATACAGCTCGTAATGAATTTGTGTAGCTAAGAGCCAATACTCAATTATCTATAAAGCATTGCAAAGTCAAAATCTTTCTTCCAGGTTACTTGATTATAAACTCAGCCTATCTTTTCAAAAGCACTAATAAATTATTGTTTCCACTGAGAACATCTCACTAATGACTGCAGGATCTTCTCGAACTCAAAAATGAATGTTCATGCTGAATCGAATTCAGATCCCTGACCATACAGTTCAGGATTTCCACACGTATAATAATCCATGATGACAATGCTGACCATGGGTTCAAATCTAAGACAAGCTATGAGACAACCATCGTGACGTGTAAAAGACAGAAAGCTTCACACTTATGACAGGATTCTCCATTGAGGCCAAATCCTTGAATTGGAGATGGGGCTTAGTCCAGCTAACACATGCTGGAAACTAAGATTGGTCTGGACATTCCCTATATCAAGCAAGTCTATAGTCCTGACCAAGCAAGCACATGTGCTGAAGTCAGAGATACCAGGCAGTGGCACACCAGCAACCATGGTATCATGAAACCTGCCTATTTAACGTGTCTCCAAACATAATGTGGATGACACGTTACTTGCTATGTAGACATGTTAAAACTGTGAATGAGAAGATGACAGGATTGAAAATCTAACATAAAGGCAAAAGATGAAGCTGGCAGTAAGTTCACAGACTTTTGTCTTAACATGTAGTGATCTTGTAAACTATAACACAATGCATTATGTTCTCTAGACTACTTTATACATACTAATCTTTGAAGTATAAATAACCAAACTGTCAGCATATCCGACAAGGTACCACAGTAACAAAACCAAGAAACAACAAAAACTATGTGAATATGATATTTGTTACTAGATAATCCAACTACCAAATATTAAAATCAATATAAAAGAGAAATAAATTATTCTATTTGATCTCTTAAATTTGAGAATGACTATAAACGAAGAAGAATGTATTAATATTGAGTAACAATGTTTCAATTTGTAGATGATGGTTTACTTTCACTAATTATACCATGCCAATCTACTCTATTTCCACAATATAGGTGCTGACTCTTTCAAAGAAGCTATGAAAATTGGCTCCGAAGTTTATCAAGTCCTGAAAGGGGTCATCAAGAGTAAATACGGCCAGGATGGTATTAACATTATTTGCAACTTATTCATTATTTGAAACTTATTTTAGTTTATCCTTGAGCTTCGATAAATAATTTTGTTTAATGGGAGCTTGTAAGTTCACATGACAGTGCCAAATTTATAGTTTCAACGGTTGTCTAGTGTTACTTGGGCCTAAAAGGAAAGCAAAGAATTGTGACATGCCATTGTGCTGGAAGAGGTGAACAACATTTTGCTGACCAGCAATCCTGAGTGCACAGTACCTATTTCCCATTACCAAGTGTGTTCACAAATGCTTTAGACATCAACTTCACTATTTACAAATCTGTGTAAAATTGAAGTCATGTGAGAGAGCTTTGAAACTTTCTATATGTTGTAATGGATGCTTGCATTTTCTCAATGACTTTTAAAAACCCAGTGTTATTTCAAGAGCAAAATTGTACTTATTATAATGCTAGACATGGATTTACATTAATTTCTTTATATCACAAAATCTCACCTTAAAAAATGTGACTTTTTTTCATAATTAATATTTATAAATGATATCTATAGATTTTATTTCATGGCTACAGCCATTTTAAAACTAACGCACCATGCCGAGCGAGCTATATTTAGTAGTGCTACCGTTGCCATTTTTCTGAAGTATAGCGGTTTCAACAATCATCAAAGAACTATATCCTGCTAACCAGCAGGAGTTTGAAAAGAAACTCAAAAGAAGAATAAATATTTGAGCAGTGATTCTGGTGATAGTTATCTTGCTGTTGTCTGTCCATTAGAGACAAGTTTTTGATTTCATTTCTATGCCAAATGACAGAGTTTATTCTGTCTTCACCTTAGTCCACTACAATATAAACAAGGAAGCATGTAACTTTCCAGAAGTGGAAGCTGATGCCAAATTGGAGACGGTACGACATATGATGAAATCATCATATGCTATACCTGGTACCTTAGGCCAGTGCTGCTCAACATCCAGGACACAAGAAATTCTGGAATTGTAAAGTTATCATTAGTGATAGAATTTCTTTGTCCTGGGCACCAGGTAATACACACACAGACACAAACTTTTGTGAGGCAAGGTTAGAATGGGTTAATTATGGTGATGATGAGACACTGGGGTTTATAGAGTGTTTGTGTGAATGTTTGCAAGAACAAAGATTTATTGTATTAAAAGATTTGTCATATTTATTTTTTCAGCCTGCAATGTTGGTGATGAGGGTGGTTTTGCACCAAATATTCAGGATAACGAAGAAGGTAACAAGAACTTTTCATTTCCTCTTCTGCATTAATTCTCAAACTCCCGCTAGATCCCTCTTGTAGCAGGAGAATGGAAATGCATCGTGTTGCCGTTTTATTTCTGCCAATGACTGACACATTCGTCTTGGCCAGTGAACTTTTCATATAACTATAATTATCTCATTCAGATTCCTTATTCTTGTTCTTGAATGTTATTCCTCAAATTCTTTATTCTTGTTCTTGGATGTTATTCCTCAAATCCTTTATTCTTGTTCTTGGATGTTATTCCTCAAATTCTTTATACTTGTTCTTGGATGTTATTCCTCAAATTCTTGTTCTTGGATGTTATTCCTCAAATTCTTTATACTTGTTCTTGGATGTTATTCCTCAAATTCTTTATGCTTGTTCTTGGATGTTATTCCTCAAATTCTTTATGCTTGTTCTTGGATGTTATTCCTCAAATCCTTTATTCTTGTTCTTGGATGTTATTCCTCAAATCCTTTATACTTGTTCTTGGATGTTATTCCTCAAATCCTTTATTCTTGTTCTTGGATGTTATTCCTCAAATCCTTTATACTTGTTCTTGGATGTTATTCCTCAAATCCTTTATTCTTGTTCTTGGATGTTCACTCACTGGAATCTACAGTACCCAATTGGAAAGATTAACACTTTAAACTCCGGTCATCCAGTTCATAAACTTCATTCTCCTAGACTTATGAGAAAATAGAATATACATTAAATTTCTGTGTGTAGCCACAGTCGTAAAAAGTAGTAACACTGTGACCATCCATTCACGTCACAAGAGACAGCTAAGAATGTTTGGGGATGAATTGGCTGTGTCCCCATCTAATAGATGAAAATGATCAATAAGCCATGCTGAAGCTGGACGTGTGAGGTTAAAGGGTGCAAATATCTCAGTTAAGCTGTAAAACATGGTACAAAACATTGCACTCTCTAGGCTACCTCCTGCTAATAATGAGGAGTGTTAAAATGAATACAGATGGATAAGTTAAAACTACAGTGACTATACCATGTGTTCATTTTAGCTTTTCTGTCAAGGAAGGAGATTCTCCTAAAAATTAACCTTATGGTCCATGTCGTGTTTCACATTGGTTATCATGTCTTTCCACAGACTTCTGTTTCATGTACTATCAGTCATTTCCAATACCAATTTTCTCTTTGGTTAAGTAAAAGTGTACCTCTTATGATGAGGTGTGCTTTTTTTCAGTCATGAAGGTTAGTCAAATATGGTTATATCAGAGCTTTATGACCATGAAAAAATAGTGGCCACAGTTCTGGTAATCCAGTCACCATGCCATCCTTTTTTATTACTGAAGTTCTCCTGTGCCACAATGCCAGGTTGTCAAACATCTCTCTTGGTCTCCCCCTATTTCTCTTCAACTTGCCGGTTGTCATTATGTGATCCATCTTTCCTCTTCTCATGATGTGTCCAAAAATGTGGACTGTCTCTTTCTGATGTTGGTGAGCAGCTTTCTTTTTTAATTATTTCATCATATCTTTATTACGCTTTTTTTATCTCTCCGTGGTTCCCTTAATATTTTTCTATTAAACCACATCCCTGCTATCCTAAGCATTAAAAACTATTTTTTTTAAACGCGAATTTTTTTTTGGTCATTTGAAGAAGAGGCATAAAATTAGTAATAAACGGCAGGTTGCAAGAAACAGGGGCACTCTGGAATACAATGAACAAAATGCAGCACTGTTCAAACATGTTCTTGTCTTGTTCTATCTATATGTGTCGCAAGGCGTCATGGGGAGCATAGTCTTCTTTATTTTACCGTGATGCCACTGACATAGTATAGCCTTCGTTTTCTAGTATTTCTCTGATGTCACCTATCCACCTTCATCTGGGTATTCCTGTTTCTCTTTTGAGGTGATCTTCTATTGAAGGCTATCGGTGGAATCGAATCTGGTTCCATTCTGATCTGGTGGCCATACCATTTGATTTTTTGAGTGTCTATGTATTCTTTGCACAATATTGTTTTCATACATTTCTTATAGTGTAATTTTTTATCTCTTTTTTGTTATCTCCATGACTGTTCTCATGCATTTCTTTTCACACACTGTGAATTTTTGTTCTAGTTTCTCTGTCAGAGTCCAGGTCGTACATTGATAGCATAGTGTCGGCATGAACACTGTGTTTATTAGCTCTTTGGCTACGTGGCATCTTTTAAAATATCTTGAAACCATTCTAAAATCTTTTTATATTATGCTACCTGCTCCCAGCCATCTCATCTTACAAAGACCTAGTATATGTTCCAGGTTGCAATCTTGATTGACTTGCATTTGATGGACTTGTTTATTGGAACTGGTATGTTATCTGAGTCATTGCAAAATATAATGTAATTTAGGGATAATACAGCAGTAGTTTCCCACTGGCTTTCTGCGCAGCAGTGGTTTGATTTTAGAGTGGCCTTCTCTTAGATGGATTGACCTCCCAGAACTAACATACTCCATCTGTCCGGAATACACAATGAAAACCATCGCCAGTCACCATATTTTGAACATATGTGTCACACTAACAATCTGGATCATTTCACAGTTCACATGCACAAATAGCACATAAACAGAAGTTAACGCGCTATTGTATGTAGAACATGACATTAATCAGTTTAAACAAGAATAAAACAGAAATAATGGTTGTCTCGAAGAGACATACATCACCAAGATGCAACATAATGATTAATGACACAAAATTAACATACGTTGAAAAGGTGAAATATCTTGGCACCCTGTTAATATCAGAAAATAGATGCTCAAGTGAGATAGAGAGCCGAACAGCACAAGCCAAATCAGCATTCTAAAACATGAGAACGATTTTGTGCAAAGAGGTGTACCGCAAGGTCTTAGATCCACATTCAAATCTCAGAGAACCGGACCAATGTTGGGAATAACATAATTGGAGCACTATGCCTATATAATATATATTTTGGTGTTCATAATTGGGTTATCTACAAAACTAATAAAGTTTGAGTGGAAGTTATTGATTCAGAAGTTTGGTAAGTTCACATTTCATGTCCAAAATTATTTTTATTTTCAATTCACGCATAATTTATTTTTCAATAATAGCAGTATTTTTTGTGTGCAAAATTTACTTGCTTGTCATAAATGTATTCTCTGCCCATTTGTTTATGTTTATATATATATATATATATATATATATATATATATATATATATATATATATGTTTATATATATATATATATATATATATATATATATATATATATATATATATATATATATATATATATATATATATATATATATATATATATATATATATATATATATATATATATATATATGGACAAGCTCAGTAGCCCTTCTATACGGTCTTACATTTCATCACATACACAAAGTAAATTGCAACACACACTGATATAAAATATTCCAAAAAATAAAGCAATAGTGTTAGCAGAATTTCAAATTAATGTCCATGTGTTCAACAAAAGATGACCAATGATTTGATTGGTTGACCTTTGAATCTCTGCCGGAGGCACACAGTTCAAACACATAATGTGAACCTTTGTCCATAATTGCTAGGCCTAGAAATTAATATTCTTGAATTTGAATCAATGTTCAAACTGTTTCAATCAAAATATTTACTATGCATCAGAGGTTAAGTAATGTAATAATATCCCCCATAGTCTGTATAATAGACCTTAAAAGTTGATAAATACTGTCCAAAATTTACATTGATCAAGTATTGATGCAATAAACTCTCTTAACCTTCATACATCACTACCTCACTGACTTTGACATTCCTTGCAACATTACAGGTTGTTATATAAGTAATATTTTGTGCACTTAAATATATCATCATCGTGGTGTTGTAGAATAAACTATTGATTTGATGTGACTAACTGTTGTGTTTGGTGTTCAATACCAGGGACAGGTGGGGTTTTTTTAAGCTGACACGTATACAAAAATAACAGTCGTCACTACATTATAAGTTTAAATATTCATGTTTGCTAGTAGTTTTTTTTTTCATCTTGCTGAAACTGGGGCCTGTGTTGCAAAGAATAAATATCCAAACTAAATTTAGTGAACATCATTTCATTGTTAAAGTCTGAAAGGTTCATGCTAAGGTTGAAACATTAATTCCATAAAATACAATTTTGGTAAATGTTTGAATTTTGGGTGTCCATTAGCACTGCAGTAATGTTGCGTTTCTTTTTTTTTAGTGGTCAGCTTGTGTGGCACAACTTTTAAGCAATTAATTTTGACTGACTTCCAGAGTTGATTGAATATTTATATACACTGTAGCAATGACGACATTCATTAACCTTCCCAAAGTATGGACCCTGGTCCCTATTTTCTAGTGGCTGTGTTGACCAGAGAGGTTTTTTTTATTTACAAGTCAGTGAATGACTTTCACAGTGCTACTGTGGATTCCGAAGATAAACTAATGTTTTAAAATTGTTCCTTCTGCTTGTCTTCTCATACTCCTGCTGGTTAGCAGCATGTAGCCCAGGGAACAGAATGCATTGTCATGTTTTACAGCTTGATTGTCATATCTATGCTGCTTGATCAGCTGATTGAGTTTTTGAGGTAGCCCTTCATGTCCTATTTCATAGGTCAGTGACCTAAAAGCCATGCTGAAGTCGATGTATTGGGCCAAAAGGTGCAGTTATCACAATCTGTAAACCATGACAACAGATTGTTTTCTTGATTATGTCCTCAAACTAGCAGGAGTTTGAGAATGAACAACAGCAAGAAATTTAAATAATTTTACAATTGAAGAGATCAAAAGTATGGTTCTTGAGTAAAATGAATTCACATAGTGTATCCAAAAGTCGTGGACGAAATAACATTTTTGTAAAAATATTATGGATTTGTGGATCTCAAATGTAAAAATATAAACAAGTAGCGCATACACATACATGAATTCAATACTCTCTCTCTCTCTCTCTCTCTCTCTCTCTCTCTCTCTCTCCACACACACACACACACACAAGGCAATGATAATAGATATAATGAACATTGTCTTTTTTCTTATATAATTGATTACGGTCTGTTTCACATCTGACTCTTTCAACGCCTCCACATTAGTTTTAGTAGCAGTCCATGGTATTCTCAGCATTCTTCTGTAGAACCACATCTCTAATTTCCTACTTTCTGACTCGCATCCATATGTTAGTATAGGAGTATAGTATAACTATCTTGCTCACCTCTAATGGCAAGGTCATATTACACAATATATTTTTCTGAATGTTGTTTTTGCTTGCCCTATTCTGCTTCTTATTTCTGTTAAACTTCTTCCATCTGCTGTAATTGTTGTACCTAAATATTTGAATTGGTGGATCTGTTTTAATACTATGTCATTCACTTTGATCTTCCAAGTTGTGGCATTTTGTTTCTTTGAAATAACCATTATATTCTGTTTTCTTAATATTTAGTAAGAGGCCTTTCTCTTTACTTACTGTGACTGCTAAATTAATTAATTCTTGAGGTCTTCCTCACTTTAGCAATCAGAACAGTGTCATCCACATATCTCTTAATTATTTATGTTATGTCCTCCCACAGATATTCCTGTTGCACGCATTGTTTTCACTGTATAAAGAGAACAGGTCTGGTGAAAGTACACAACCCTGTCTAACTCTTTTTTTTATTTGTTGAAAGGGGCAAATTGATTTCCTGCTCTTATTACTGCTGTTTGTTGCCAGTACATGTTCTTGATGATTCTTAAATTCTTACTATTGATGTTCAAATTCTCTAGCATGTGTATAACTTCACTATGTTTAACTTTATCAAATGTTTCTGTGTAGTCTATATAACAGAGGTACAAGTCTGTTTATACCTCTATAGATATCTCTGTAATAGATACATTAATAAATTGTATTTATGTGCCACTAAACATGAATCATTTGTTTTCATCAGGTCTGCAGCTACTGACGTTAGCTATTGAGAAAGCTGGCTATACTGGGAAAGTGAAGATTGGAATGGATGTGGCAGCATCTGAATTTTACCAGGAAGGCAAATATAATCTTGCCTTCAAAGATGATAAGATTGATCAATCGAAATTGGTATGCATAACTATATTAATGTATGTGTTCGTGTGTGCATGCATATGATATGTATATAATAAGTATTATGTTGAACAAACAGGTGCCATTTGCAAGTGATAAGAACTAGAGATAAGATTAAAAAATATTACTTCTGATAAAAAAGCAAATAAATAAGTATATGGAATTTCAAGTGGTTTTCACACACTTCCAGACTACCAACAAACTGCATGCCACAGATGGCCATAGCACATAGACATCACGACTATAAAGCCAGATGTAGACCATGTAAAAGATGGATCACCACAGAAATCAAAGATGCCACAGGAACAAGCTTACAAACAGTACACAAGAATACCATCTCCAGAGAACTCTTCTACCCCTGACACTGCAAGGCAAACAAGGACCACAGCGTATAGATAGATAGATTGAATGTAAATGATAAGAAATAATAAATGTGAATCTTCTGCGTTCATTCTCAAACTCCTACAGATCAGCAGGATATGGTCCGGAGAATGGTTTACAGCGTAGCTGTGATATATGTTCCTTTCAGCATGGCACATTTGACTTTATCATGACGTCTAGGTCACTTTGACACTATAGGATGGGTAAGCCAACTCCGCCCCCAAGACCTCCTTTGTCACCTCTCTTATGACATGCTTGGCAGATAATAGTGCAGCTATTCTTTACTTCGCTTTCGGTCCCTGCAACTCACAGGACATACATTTTTGTCTCGATTTCATACTTTTGTGTTCTATCAAATGATCCCCATGCATGACAAAATACAGGCCAGCAAAGTATGTGTACTTTCTTACACATACTATCATGCAATGGACCCAGAATTTACAAGCAAACAGAGAAATTATATGCTTTGCTATCAAAATTTAAGAGTGAAGTCTGTTGTAGTCTGTGATATATATTTGTTTCAATAATGGGAGAAACTGCCTTATAACTATCAATATCACAGAGCTTAAAATGATGAAACCAAGATATATATATATACTTAACTTATTTTATTGCATTAATCATGGTTGAAATCAGACACAATAATTGTCTTTCCCCAGGTGAATGATTGTTGATCACATTCACACTTGCCGTTAAGCGTAGGGGTGGGAGCTTAAGTTGTCATTCCAAGGCCAGATGTGTCGCCGAGGTTGCATTTAGTCCATGTTTGTTCAAGGCTATCTTGATGTTTTCTATCCACCATTTTCTTGGTCTACCTTTGCCTTACGTCCGGATATTCTTTTTTATATGCTCTTATTGGTGTTTGGCTTCATTCTCATAAGGTGACTGAACCATTTTACTCGCTGTCTTTCAATCTGTTCAATACATGATATTATACCAACTCTTTTCCTAATTCCTTCATTGACACAATAATATAACTGTAAAAATAATAAGAATATACTTGCCAGTATTTTATTTTATTCCTTAGTAATGTTATGGCCTGTTTGCAAAATGAAATACCTACTAAGTAAAATATACATTTGTTTGTTTTTTTTAAATTTATTTGACAAAATTCCATCACATGTACAATTCTTTATGTGTGTGCTGTACTTGCATTTATTGACATATTTATTCTTGATATTTGAAATATATGATTTGTATAAATTTTGTTTTTTCTCTTTGTGATTGTGTTATTTATATAATTGGAGCAAACTGAGTATCAACAATTAAATAAATTGGTTGAATATCCTATACAGAATGTAGTCATGAACCTTTTGGCTCTGGTGTTTTTTTTTGGCAGTATGTACAATCAGTATTAGGTCATTGCTTTCTGAACTGTCTGAATGAGCAATTGTTTGAGATGGGTTTCGAACCTGTACCTTGGCCATCACAGACGCACTCTGTACCACGCCACCACAAGCCAGACAATTTGAATTAAATTAAAATCGACAGTTTAAAAAATATCATTTTAAACTATTAATTAACCTTTTATTGAAAAGATATACAGAATTGTATCCTGCACAAAATTATATATGAAACATTATTGTATCATTTAATTTATATGTAAATACATTTTTACTAAAAATACTTCATAAATTATTCTTATTAATGGCCAAAATGTAATATCTGAAAAGAATTAACCAGTTATAATTCTGTGTGCACACATTCCCAGCTCTCATCTGATGAACTATCTGCTCTGTACGCGCATTTTCTGAAGGATTATCCAATTGTTAGTATTGAAGACCCCTTTGACCAGGATGACTGGCCGGCATATTCATTGTTCACTAAAAACAATGACACCCAAGTTGTGGGGTAAGTTATGCTAAAAAGCTGTTGCAAAACTGCTAACATATGATATTTAATAGTGAATGAAGAAACATGTGACCATATCCCATCTCCTTTCATACAAAACACGATGGCATTCTTCTGATCCTTGGTGTTGACTGCCTACAAACCCGCTCAACATGATAGTGAATTGAGAAACATATGGCCACTCCATCTATTTTGATTCTGGTATTTTAAAAAAAATTCAAATAAGAGTATTCAAGACAGTCAGCATGTCAGCCTTAAGGTTGTTTTTTTCTTCAAGAAAGTACAAGACAGGCAGTGAAAATAATGGCACTGTCATAAAAGAATTAGATGACAGGCATTTAACCTTTAGCATTCCCTTCTTCCCCTCCCACCTAATTCCCCTTTTGCCAACAAATTATTATTTTTTTGTGTGACAATTTGCATTATTTTTTTTGGTTGGTGTTTTGAAAACGCAATAACTTTCTTTTGTCTTTACAGATTTTTAAATAATTTGTGTAAATATAAATAAAAAAATTGAATACTGAGTTTATTGGTATAAGTTCTGTTTTGTGTGAGAAAGTGGTGAAGATCGAAAATGAAATAAAAAAATCAACAAAAAATATTGACTTTATCTTCTTATTCTTCATTGTTCATTCTCAAACTCCTGACGGATTTCCCTTGTAGCAAGACCATTGTCATACTAGATTTCCAGCAGGATGTAGTCCAGAGAATGGAAATGCGTTGTGTCGCCATTTTATTTGCGCCTATGGCCCGACACATCCGTCTTCTGCGGATTGACTTTATAATTGTCCGATGTGTGGCAACCCAGATAAAATTCTTCTGCATATCTAGGTCTATTGTATTTATGTTATTTCATAACTAAATTAACATAATATCCCCAGTATAAACAAATAAAACATGTAGGTGTCACTTACCTTATGAGTCCATTCTACACTAGGTCTAGGATTTGGTCCAACACACAGCGTAAATATATTCAGATTCTACAGTATATTCCATTTGGCCTATTTTTTCTATGTTATTTCATAACAAAACTAACACGTTCAGATCATCTTTCATAAACAAGTGAATTAACCTCACTAATCAACCTCACTAATGTTTTCAACTAGGCCTACTGATCCAGCAACTACAGAAAAGTTGCGAAGCCAAATACTACTATAACCGGAAGGGTCGTGATCACTATATTCTCTCCCAGACGTGTCTGACCCGTTGAGCACAGAGCTATGTCTCCAGCCAGATCAGCTAATGGAGTAATATCTTCATCTGTAAATCTCCAAGAATTCCTCATTATCGGAGTCCATAAAAAAGTTCATGAAAGATGGTGTTCATTTCAACAGATTTCATTTAGTCGGATCAGATGTTGAAAATTTTAAATTATAGCTTTGAACCACACACAGACTATCACAGCTAGGAAACCAAATAAGCAAGAAGGATGTGATGTATTCCTAGCCTAGATCTAACAAATTCCCGGCCACGTGAACAATCATGTAGTTACTTGTCGCTAAATGAGTGCATAGCAACAGACGACGCACATCCCCACCAGTTGTTTACAAAAAGAAACAGTGGTGACAAATTTCTCCACTCCTGTGTTGAAGGTTAACATCAGAGACATTCAAGGTAACAATGACGTATGTATACAGACGTATTGTCATAGAGACGCATATTTTTAAAAATATGTGAAATGAGAGCAAAATAAAACAATCATGCCTGAAAACTACATGAATGACAACACAACAGAGGTTCCAAATTTCTGTCCTATATAATATTTATCTCTGTCCTATACGAGATTTATTTGTCCTGTACAAGATTTATCTTTGTCCGATGCAAGATTTATCTCTGTCCTTATGAAATGTATTCTTTGATTATAATTTATTATAAACTGCAATTAATTTGAGTACAACATTTAACAGTTTTTAATTAATCAATAACTGGTGGTCAAAAGGCATGCACCCACACACCACTGGATCGGTAACCAACTAACGATCAATAAATGGAGAGTCCTAAAACATCATTATTCTTATTTCTTAGGGATGATCTGCTTGTAACAAACCCAAAGAGAGTACAGGAGGGCATTGATAAAAAGGCATGCAACGCTTTGTTACTTAAAGTCAACCAAATTGGAACTGTATCTGAGTCTATTGAAGCGTAAGTTGAGAATATTCATTCAATGTTTCGTGATTGTGTGACTAACATAAATATTTTGTGTAATGTATCTTGGACAATGAAATTACTTCTAGTGATGGCGATATAAACATAATTATTTTACAGTTACTTATCCAATCTCTTGGGTTGCGAGCTTTCACTCTTTCTTCCCTATTGTAGGTGCATGTCTTCTTCACCTTTGTTGTGTCTGTATACGGAGTGTTGATTGAGTGGAGAGGTTTGGTGGTAACAGTTGTTTTTGTCGATCTTGTAGTGCAGGGAATTCAATAAGGTGGTGTTTTACTGTTTCCTCTTGTCTGGTGCAGTATGATGTATGATCTGCAGTAACTCTTTGTAGATATTTGTTAAGTTGTACATATGTTGTTCGCAGCCTAAATATTGTGGTTTGATTTTTGCGGTGTAGTCTATTTATTCTGTAGTGTGGGTGTGTTTGGGACATGTCTGCATATAGCACCACTCCTTTTGAGCCAGTGGCCCAGCGGTCCATTCATTGCTGTTTACAGTTGTTGCGAATAATGTGTTGAGCTGTTCTGAGGTTGGCGGGAATTCTTGATTGAGGCATACTTGCTCCCATTTTTTGCCAATTTATCAGCACTTTCATTCCCACTAATACCTGTGTGGCCTGGTGTCCACTGTAGTGTAGTATTGATGCCATAGGATATAAGTATGTTTGTAGCTTGAAGTATGTTGCTTATAATTTCTCTGCTGTTGAATTCCAGTTTTCAAGGGCTTGTAGAACAGACAGGGAGTCCGTGAATATTACTAGGTTTTTTTTATCACGACCAAGCACTAGAGCATGCAGTTTTGACTTGGTGCAAGATACGCATGTACATATTTGTACCTATACTAACAAGTATAATGTGTAAATAGAGCAAGCTGCAGAGTGTTAGCTTTTTTGAGTAGATAAAATGGAGAAAAGGTACAAAAAAGAAAAAGACCAGGAAAAAAGTGGTGTTCTAAATTGTTTAGCCCACTGAGATTTATGCCTACATGCACTCCTTTCTTAGAGAGAACATTGTTTAGAAACTTATGTTAAGCACAAGAGAAAAGTTAACAGTGGTAATTTAGGACTCTGTATTAGAGAGGTCTCAAACAATCAAGATACCAAGCTCTGTTCTTTATTTCAAGTAATTCAGCAAGCTGAAAAAATGTGTGAACATGTTTCTATATACATTTTTTGTTAAATTCAGATAACAACATTATTCTGTTTTTCTTGCTTGAAAACAGGTGTTAGAAATTATGTAGAATACTAGTAGTAATGTAGGCTGCCAACACTGGGCAATATCGATAATTATAATATTTAAAGGTGTCCAATTATCATCTTCGAACACCTTCAGTCACAAATTCACACATGTATGGTTGCAGCATCATGAGTTAATTGTATATCGTTCTTTCAACAACTGGTAGTGGTAGAAGTACTAATAGTTGTTGTTTTAGTGGTCATAGTAGTAATGGTGGTAATAGTAGCAGTAGTAGTTATAGAATAGTATTCTGCCCAACAGTGCGGAGAATCTTGTCAACTCTTTTGACCGTCGATATATGAATGGAATACTGTCCCTAAAAGTTACGCCTATTTTCTAGCTATTTACCAGCATGAATTGACATGCTCTGTTTATATCTGCAACATGCCCACTAATTGCATTTTCTTGTAAAGTTTAATGCTTTTGGATGGTTATTTGAACACAAATGAAATGTGTGAACATTTGTGTTTGGTCTTAACATGCTCCAGAGGTTTGTTGTATTCATTTATCAAATGTGTTTGTTTTTAGACTCTTCAAACTAATATGCCTACATGTAATAGCAGAACAAACAAATGACCTTATACAATTTTATTGTAGTCACATAACTTATGGTAAACATTCTCACATTATTTTTCAGTTTGTTTAATTTCTTAAATTAAAGGGAGTCAGGTTTAATTTCTGCCACAGGCAACTTTGCTAGCGGACTCTTCAGAAAGCAATGGTAACCCACTTAGAGTAAATATTACCTAGAAAATCACAATAGATGAGAAATAATGGGTTGATGTTGTGTCTTGAATAAGATGCCTTGCCAACTTTGTTATAGCACAACATTTATCCACAGTAGCCTTTGCACCACTCTTGGTCCAAAAATAAGAGTAGGATTCCCACTTAAGTAGATGATGCTCTTGTATTATATAATTATAATTGTTGCTATATGTAGCTTTTTTTTTAAGGTGTTTCTACTCTATGCTGTACATATTTTTGGGTACTTTCATTTATAAATCTGTATACATTGTTTCAGCTGCAATCTGGCAAGGAGTGCTGGTTGGGGAGTGATGGTGTCTCACAGGAGTGGTGAAACTGAGGATACCTTCATTGCTGATTTAGTTGTGGGTTTAGCTACTGGACAGGTACTTCATGTGTTGTGTTATATCTATCTTTGTCTGTCCATGTGGCAACCAGGTCCTGAACTTCTAGTTCAGGATGTAAAGAATATGGCCACTCTTTCCAGACATGTCATAGGAGTCTACCAAGGAAAATTGGGAGACATACTGACAAGCTTTCACCTGTTAAAAAAATTGTCACTGCATATCTTTTCTCAACTACTGACTTTTGTATTTTATCAAAGATCCCCACGTGTGATGAAGAGAAACAAGTCAGAATACATTGCATGTTTGTTCTATTGTTGTAGACTTCTTGGTGGCAGGAAATGCTGAATGTGCCGTCATTGCAGATGTGGGTCAACAACTCTGACAGAAGAATCATAAAATAGTTGACTCAGAAGTGTATGTTGTGCTCCTGTCAGGACGTGATGATCCTAGGATACTGGAATGCCTACCTTCGGAGACTAAACATGTATCCATAAACCACCCCCCAACACAACCATGCTTTTGAAACAACAAACCAAGTGGTAGTGTGTCCTCTATTACTCAAGTGAGCAGGGCCTGTGCTTTTTGTCATAAAGGCTATGAAGGCCTGCCCACAGCTAAATTACTTCATCATCATCTATCTTTGTTAATCCATTTTGTTATTGTCTGTTCTTATATTGTCAGCGCTGTGTGTTGCCGGAGCCCGAAAGGGAAGCAAAGAATAGCAACACTGTGTTTACCTTCCACTTATGTCGTAAAAGGCGACTAAGGAGGTTATGGGATGGAGTTGGCTGTCCCATCCCATATAGGGTCAGTGACCCAAAGCCATGCTGAAGTCAGATGTGTCAGGCCGAAAGGAGCAGATATCGCAGCAATGCTGTAAACCATGACACATCACATTCCGTTCTCCGGACTACATCCTGCTAATCTGTGGAGTTTTAGAACGAATGCAGAAGAAAGATATTGTCATAATTGGCCTTATATTATCAATGGTGATCTTATAACAATCATCATTGGTCTTGTATTAATGATGCTGACATCTACTTCGGTAACAAAAAGATGTGTGTAAACAGGATAGGCATTGATATAGAATCTAGTAGCAGGATGCGATGGATCATGCACATAGGAGAGGGTGATAGCAGATAGTGAACAGCTGCACATTTTAGATGGCACAAGTGGTCCTCAGATTCTTTGTACAATTTGTAGAAGACTTTATGGCTCAGATTGCTGTTACCAGCCACATCCACCATAGATTGTAGCTTATATCTTTTATCTTATAAGTTCACACAGTGCTTATATCTTATCTTATTGTTCACAGTGTTATAGTTTACACAGTCTGTCTACAGCCTTATATCTTATATTATCATCCTCAGTTTCATTATTTTCACTGGTTTTATGCTACATTTACTGGTCTTATATTATAATCCTTGGTTTTATATTATTATCCTAGGTATTTACTACACTGGCCTTATACAGTGATGAAGAGATAATATGTCAGCACTACGCATCCTATTACAACATTTCTCTATCCTCCAATTAGATCCCATTTCTAGCCCTGCATTTCCCTCTCTTCCCCTTGTTGCTTTTCGGAGACATAGGAACCTTCGTGATCTCTTGGTTCACTCCAGTCTGCGCACCTCTGCAGGTCAATTAGGCACTTTTCCTTGTCCCCGAAATTGTTTGACTTGCCCTTTTGTTATTCATACTCCCAAGCTTCAGTTCCCTAAGTCACATTTCGAGATTCAAGACTCGTTCTCATGCTTGTCCCATAATTTAATATACTCTATCATATTTAAGCGTTGTGGTATGAAGTATATTGGCGAAACAGGTAGACGTTTGGCTGATAGATTCGCTGAACATTTAAGAGATATCACGAATCATCGTGACTCCCAGGTGGCCATTAATTTTAACGGTCCTTCACATCAAGGAAGCAATGCCATTTCTGTCACTGGTCTGTTACATTGCTATTCCGGTGACCGGCAACGTCAGTCTTTGGAGTATCGCCTCATTTGTCATATGGGAGTATTGCAACCCCACGGTATTAACATTAATCACCGTTTTGTTTAATTTACCCACTACTTTTTGACAGCCTCTGCCCACTATTCTTATTATATTGTAGGCGCCTACTCCTAATTATTTGGTAGCCATATCCCTCTGTACTTTGAAATTGTTTCTTTATGTGCACGCGCATCAGCTTTGTTTTTGTTAGATTTCAGTGTATTTGTAATTTGTCTTTGTTATTTCTGTTGTTTATATCGTATTCCATTCTGTCAATTTTATTAATGTACCTTATTTTTGTGTAATCGAATCCTTTTTTTTTTTTTTTAAATTACAGATTGGTACCCATGCACACATATGTATGAAATTGTATATGCATATTATTTTACATGGTCTTGTGTATCCATACAGTTGTTTTGGGTCTCGCATGTGTCGCTTGCGGCACGAAAGGAACAAACTATGTATGTGTATATATATATATATATGTTGTTGTGTGTGCAGGTACCTATGTACATGTATGTTTCAATGTGTACTGTGAAATCAGTATATTATTTTGTATATGTCTGGATGTTTGTATGTATATGTGCTTATATTTATAGTTATCTATGTTTGTCCGGTAGAATGTGTGCATGTTTGGTTCGTGATTGTGTTTTGATGTATGTATATTTTTGTTGTCTATCCTGTGCTGTCAAATGCTATTCTTCTTTGCACATTTCTGTGTTCCTTTTGTCTATTTGTGGGGCCCTCGCTCCTATGTGCATTGTCTTTCTCTGTCCATTCCCCTCTTTTGTCTCCCGTTGCCCACTTGCCCCCCTCCCTGTTCTTGTTTGGTGTCCCATTTTCTTTGGTTCTGCGTCTTTCATCTTTGGGAATTTCATAGTTTAGACATGTTGAACGCATCGATGTGCACTTGTAGGAATTGTGTTGCACTGGATCTGGTGTGACTTTTTGTTGATTTCCTGGTGGGAGAGATCCATTTTGTTTATCTTCGATATGGTCTTTTGTTCTTAACTGTTTTTGTTGTCTTTAAAGGTCCCAATTGGACCGACACGTTGACTGTTGTGTTTGTTCCTTTTATTTATTGTTATTTTCTATATTTTATTATTTTATATTGATATAGTAACCTATTTACTTTATTTGCATTTACCTCTATTTGTACGGTTACTGCGGCACTTCCTTTTTGTCGTCATCCTCCGATATTTGAATTATTTATACTGGCCTTATAGTATCATCCATGGTCTTATATTATCATCTTTGGCCATATTATCTACACTGGTTTTATATTATCATCCTGCTCTTATATTATCTTCACTGGTCTTATATTATCATCAGTTGCTTGACTTCTCACTGCTCTGATATTGTCAACATCTACTGTAGGAATCTGTGTATAAACCGATAATTTTTGAACATTATTCAAAATTGATTTAGGAATTTCGGTCTATAAACAAGTACAACACAATATTTTTAAAAATATTACGTCAAATTCCGGTGACGGGGGAAAAAATGTATTTTAAAAAAAGAAAAAAAACCTTGACTTGCATGTTTTTGTCAATATATTCAAGCAGGATAAAATACCTGGGGCTATAATGTACCAGTATCTGATGCTATTTATTCACCAAAATATGGTAATGGTCTATAGGGGAAGAAAAACAAATGAAATAGTCTATGCTGATTTACCTGTAACTCACGTTTATCATCTAGACCTAGTGTTGTGTTTATTGGGTTAACGCTATAAACACACATTTATCATCTAGACCTAGTGTTGTGTTTATTGGGTTAACGCTATAAACACACATTTATCATCTAGACCTAGTGTTGTGTTTATTGGGTTAACGCTATAAACACACATTTATCATCTAGACCTAGTGTTGTGTTTATTGGGTTAACGCTATAAACACACATTTATCATCTAGACCTAGTGTTGTGTTTATTGGGTTATTCCTGACTGAATAAGATAGCTAGGAACAATACCTGATGGTTAGGGAACATGATGCTGTATTCTTTATGATGTATTGTTCCCAGAATACAGTGGCTCTCATTCATTCAGATAATGTGGGGCAAATGAAAGAATGTCCTTGCATCTTACTGTTGCTAAATTTTGTGTTAATTTCCATTTTGCATGTCCATTCATTCTTATGATAACGAAGTTTCATGATTTCATTACCATTATGTTATGTTATTCCTGTCGGTCTATAAACATATTGTAGACTTTGGACACTTTAGGGATGCCAAAATTCACCTTCTCAACTTATTATCAGATGGGTTTATACATAGTATTTAACGGTAGATTTTATTAACAAATAATCTCATGTTGCATAATTACAATACTTTTCATTTATAATCAGGCCATTACTTATCCAATTATAATAATGAGTTCACATTACTCTCACAGATTAAGACTGGAGCTCCATGTCGTTCAGAGAGACTTGCTAAATATAACCAGCTGTTGAGAATTGAAGAAGAATTGGGATCTTCTGCTAAGTTTGCAGGAGTAAACTTCAAAAATCCCCAGTAATTTTCCAGAATGTCAACCTTGACATTTCATAGAGTTTCTTTTCAATTTTATTTCAGTTATGATATTATGATTTTTGTCATTGTTCATTGTAAGAGGTTTATACACAGCATATTTTTTTTCTGTAGAAACTTTTCAGTGACTGTAGGATTCTTAGGTATTGTTTTTACACTTTGTGTCACATAACTAGTCATGTGAATGGTTAGTTTTAACACTTTGCTGATAAGCAATCCAGAGTGTACTTAACTCCCATTATCAAGGCGGCCACACATTTTTGAGACATTGACAGTGCCATCTTGATAAAAAATTTATATAAAATTGAACTCATGCCTTTAAATTTTGTAGGTGTCATAATAAATATTAGCATTTTCTGAATGAATATGAAAATCTTGAGGCATTTCAAAAGCTAAATCATAATTATTATTATGCTGTGGGTGAGTTAGCATAAATTGTGACATATGCAAACATCATCATCAAGCGATATATTCTTTCAAGAACATAGTCTTCCCTATGGATCTCTTGAATTCTTCACGTGACCCAATAATACATTATGAAGACAAGCAGAAATCATTGCAGATGGATACTGTTCTGTAATCCGCATGGAAAATGGAATAAAAAAGCTCTGTGAATAAATGTTTAGAAACGTACTCCTTGCTGGGAGTGGAGTTAAAAGTTAAATAGAATTATATGTTTAGTATTTATGAATTTCTATCTATTTATGAATCAACTCACCAGATGCTGCAAGAAAATAACTAAACAATTCTTTCTCTTCCTCCTGCCACTCATAACTATGTATATCACAGCTTTGAACATGTATCTTGTATTTTTAGTCTTTCTTTTATTGTGATTTTTATATAAAGATTTGATAGATGTACACTTACATTAATACCTAACTTCACTAATTAATGTACAGTTGATTGTTAATTTTACAATTTTTTTTCTGAAACTTCTCAACATTTTCTGAAATGTATCAAGAAAATTATGTCTTTGTTGTTCCATCTGCCTAGTTTTAGTATAGTTTGTATGTGATGTACAATTGTTGTATACAGCATATATTTATATAAAATATATGGTCTGGACTTCTAATAAATCCTGGACACTTTGGTTACTGTGATACATTGCGTTGTTTCAAGTTATTTAACGAACAATATATTCTTGGACAATATTTAAGTTATGGCAGTGTATGAGCTGTTTGCTGAATATGGTCAACAAATTTGATATCACCAAATGGGTGTAGATATTGATGTGATTAAATGGTAGCATACAAAATGAAGAAACATGCCTTATACATACATAGACCCCTTCTGAGTAAAGATAATATGAGCTATAAATCAGCATCATAGCACATGGTTTCCATAACCACTCAGCTGCCCTGTTCATTAGGGGATCTTTATCAAGAAAATAACACCAGAAATAAATTATATTATCTTCACTGGTCTTCTATTATCTTCTTTTTAATATAATAAAGAATGGTTCTATCCCATATCTAGTGCCTACCACTGATCATAGTTTTAAAATAACTGTCCCATTGTAATGTTTTAGTATTTTGTGATGTCATTGTCGAATGCAATTGTTATGTAGTTTGTAACATCACTCAGCTGATTCATTTCTGTTAGCAAAATGGCAGCGAAATTGATGACAAATTTGTTTCTGCCTCCCTTGAGGCAGATGTTTTATTGGGGGAGGGGGGTGTTAGTATTAAAATTTGTTTTAAATCTGCCCCTAGCACCTCCTCTTGATCTCCCACCTCCCATAAACTCTAGGATCCTTCCTTCATGTCATTAAATCATGGCATAATGTAATCTGCCTAAGGTAGCCATTTTGTGTTTCTGGCTACACCATCTGACATTATGTAATTTAATTGATGGCATAAGTGCTCACTATTACATACGTGAAATGAACCTGTGCATAATATACAAGTTCGTTCACATTCTGTATACAGGCAAAATATATGGTAGGCACTAGGTACCGAAATAGTACCTAAAGAACATGGAATTTTACTCGTCTATAGTAAAAATTCAGCAAACACTGCTATTGCTTGTAACTGAACATGATTGCACCTTTTTTCTTTTCTAATGCAGTGAGTTTGAGTTGTGTGACCATGCTCTTTGTGTTGACAGTTTTGTGTGGTTATTTCTGGTTCGTGGTTTTCTTGGTAAAGGTCCCTATTGGACAGTAACATGGAAATAGTCCTTTGTTTTTTGTTATTTCTCATTGGCATTATTTTTGCTATTTATTAGTTATATTAGTAATCAGTGACAATAATACTTGATCATAGTAGTTATCTGTTCTTTAGTTTTGTTACTGCTGCACTTTCCACCTTGTCGGATATCCTCTGACCATTTGGTTATTATTTATAATCATTATACATATTGGTTTAAAAGAATATATGGGTGAATTATAATAAATAAAGGAAATTTGAAGCACAAAATGACCTGAGCAGACAAATCATTAATAATATCCATCCTTTTTTTGTGTTCATTCTCTGGATCAGCAACCAACCAACTTGCTTTCACTTATGACACTTTATCCATAGTGCAACATAAATATAATTGTATTAACTACGGCAAATAAGTAGAGTCAGTATTAATTTTTAAATTCTGACTTTTTAAAAACTAAACAAAAAATACTCGCTAAAAGAATTGTAAATACAACTTTACTTTAGGCAAACGATTATAATTGTTTTTAGTAATGGGTCTATTTTATATTTAGTATATTTTTCTCTCTTGAATTAGGGCATATTTCATAACTAATTACCGTAATGCTAGAAATACACGAGTGTTGATGGCACACATAAAAACTATCAATTAACATAAAACAAAGAAAAGAAAACAGGTCTACTGGTACTATAGGTCCATACATTTGTAAACATTAAAGTTTCGTGCACTCTGCAAATGAAATTGCTAACCATATCAGGGGGCATGAATTCAGAGACAACAATTTGATTGGTTGAGATGGTATATCTTAATTTTTATCAGGGTTGCCACACTAAATCATTTTAATTCTTCTTCAGCGTTCATTCTCAAAATCCCACTGGATCTCTCTTGTAGCAGGACAATGGTCCAACTATATTTCCAGCAAGATGTAGTCAAGAAAATGGAATTGCGTTCTGTCACCGTTTTATTTGCGCCAATGACCCGACGCATCCGGTTCAGCAGTATTTTAATTCAATAATTTAAATACTGTAAATTTTTTTTTAAATTGTTATAATAAGAATTGACTTATTTGAATTTTATTTGCTTCTTAAAAATTAATTGCATGAAAGTAACTTACTATCTATAATTTATATAAAGGAAAATGAGATTTCTGTGAGCACAATAATAATTGGACTTCAGGAATGCTAGTTGGTTTTACTTAGCCTAAAGATAATTAATAAATATGATAAAAATGGAGTAAAATATATTCAAATGCAGTAAACTTAAAGCACTTTGGAAACAGGATTGTCATCCACATCAGCTCTTTTATGTGTTAGTATTTGAAATCTATCACAAAATGACAAATAATAAAAACTAAATAACAATACTCTTTATCTAACAATCCAACCATCTGTGTACATAATCATATCCCCTTCCCCCAATATTCTCAAAAATTCAGAATTTTTTATCAGTGTTTGCATCTCAGGCCACCACTGTAGGGCACTACTCTTTGCATTTTTTATCAAGAGTTATTATTACTCGAAAGGAGGTCTGCCAATGTACAGGGTTTATGATGTACAGTGTGAGACTTTTGTGATCTCTAAGTTCTAACAAGAAATAAGCTCTGGTGTCGTGAAATAGGAAGTAGGAGGTTTTGCCAGTTTGATACACCAAGTAATTTTATGATCACTCATGGGCCAGGAGTTCAATTCAAGAGAGATCAGAAATTCCAAGAGAGAGGATGAACTGAATTAAATACATTAGGCCTACAGTGTTTTATAACATTATTTATATAAATTCACTCACATTTTCTCAATAGTCATGCACTCCATCAAAATATATTTCATTTTTTAACTGAACATATTTATTGCAGGATATTTTACTTTATTATTTCTATTTTTTTTTAAATTATACACATTATATTGTCATTTCATATATAACATGTACCAAGCAGTTGTGGTATAACATACATAACTCATACCTTAGGTAGAGTTGATTGGATTACCAGATTACCGCCACCCCAACTCTTTTTAAAACATGGTTATAAAACTTTGATATAACCAATTTTGATTAACATCCATGGTTGAAAGGTGTGTATTTTAAAAATAGAAAAATAAATTAAATTCTTTGTCACAACATAAACATATCAGCATATATAGCAAATTCATTTAATACTTGATCTTTATTGCATCATGGAAGCTACTGGCTGAATAATAACTGAATTCTTCTTCTTCTTTCGTTCACTTGAAACATGTCTATATCTGTAATAACTGAATAATTTCTAACCGCAATATAAATTGATAAATTATCATCACATGAGCAAGTTAGTGCAAGGTAATAACTGAATAATTTCTAACTGCAATATAAATTATCATCACACGAACAAGTTAGTGTAAGATAATAACTGAATAATTTCTAACCGCAATATAAATTATCATCACACGAACAAGTTAGTGTAAGATAATAACTGAATAATTTCTAACCGCAATATAAATTGATAAATTATCATCACACGAACAAGTTAGTGCAAGGTAATAACTGAATAATTTCTAACCGCAATATAAATTGATAAATTATCACACAAACAAGTTAGTGCAAGCTACAAACAATTAATTTGCTTACGATCTAAATATGGATCTGTATAATTTCAATTATATTATAACAAGTAAAACTATCAAAGAACGTTCCATTATTGTTCCATTATCAAAGAAAGTTCCAATATCTGCATCCTCCTGCCTTGCATTCTAGAGTTATTCATATAGCAGCTTTTTTGGCAGACAATGATCTTTCATGCAGGTCAGGTGACTGATCGCACAGAAATTTTATCACATCAACAAGCAAGAAAATTTGGATTCAGATAATAAATTCAACAAGATCTGATGACCACAGGGGGCTATGAAGTGGTTAGAGACACAAATCTGTGGACTACGTCCATGATGATGGCAAACTAGATTGGTATGAATCTAAAGTTAACATCTTTTAGACCAATGGTTCTCAATGTGACCACTTGAGAAACCATTACATTTTACTAGGATGCCACAAAGAAAAAATTATAAATAAGGGGGGCTGTGAACCCAACTGAAGGGTAACTATTTACTATTTTATGGAAGGTCACAACAGAAAAATGCTCTCTTAAAACATGGAGTTCCTCCAGGCTTAGTACTGTCTCCAACTCTGTTTCTTGTGTTCATAAATGATATAATCTGACACAAGATGTAAGAGCTGCTATGTGTGTTGATGACTTAGTAGTGTGAATAAGAACATCTAAAGATCACCAACAAGAAAATACAAAAGGCAGCAGACAACATAGCAGCATGGGCAGAGAAATAGATGGTAAAGAATACTGAAAAGTCCTCAACAACACTCTCTAAGGACAAAGCAGGAGAGATAAAACATGGAAATGTACGTAGTCAAACAGATGAGCAGGTGTACTTGGACACTACACTAGATAAAATACTGGCATGGAGGCCTCACATTGAGAGAAAATAGAAGCAAAGGCAAGAAAGAAACTTACCATCCTGAGGAAATTGGAAGAACCAATGAGGCACCATAAAGAAGGTATATACAAGTGCAATTAGACCAGTACTAGAATATGAATCAACAGCATGGACTTCAGCAGCCAACTTCCATTAAAAGCTCTGAACAAGGTACAAAATCAAGCACTTCACCTTATCACAGGTGCCATGAAGACCTCTCCCATAAATGAAATGAAAAAAATTACAGCATTAAATACAGCACAAACTGATAAAGAGAAGGCTAATGCACTGGCCGAATACTTTTACTCAGTTAGTGCTAATAACAACCTAAACCTAAATGAGATAAATAGACGGCAGACAATTCTGCAGGAACTAAACACTAAACCAATAAATAATGCAGAATCATCATATATAAATGCAGATATAACAATAGGGGAAGTAATTAAAGCAATAGGTGAGAAATCAAACACAGCTTCAGGTCCTGACATCCTAAGCTATGCAATACTTAAAAAAGTACCTACTAATATATTAATGATAATAACTCACCTATTCAATAACATATGGGAATTTGGCACCATACCAAAGGCATGGAAGTCTGCCACCATAATACCAATACTAAAGTCAGATAAAGAAGTAAGCTCATATAGACCAATATCACTAACTTCTCACCTAGGTAAAATATTAGAGACAATAATAAATAAAAGAGTAGTATTTCACCTAAATAAACATAATATATATAGTCCAACTCAAGCGGGCTTCCGGAGCACGGTTGACCAAATACTAAAACTAGAGCATGAAGTAAAACAGGGTTTCCTAAAAGGTGAAAAAACAGCGGCTGTCTTCCTCGACGTAGCAAGAGCATATGACGAGTGCTGGAGAGAAGGAGCCCTATTTAAAATTAAGAACATAGGTATAGATGGTAGAGCATACAACTACATTAAAAACTTCATGCAAGATAGACAATTTAAAGTTCTAATAAATAACGACTTATCAGACTCCTATGAACAGGAAAATGGCATCCCGCAGGGGTCTGTAATATCTCCAACAATATTCACAATAATGGTTAATGATCTAGGAGAAGAATTCTCAGATGTCAAGAACAGCCTGTCACAATTTGCAGACGATGCCGCAATTTGGCGCTCATGCAATAACATCAGTTATCTAAAAGTAGGAATACAAAGACAAATAAATGAAGTAACAAGCTGGATGGCAAAATGGGGTTTCAAAATTAATGCTAGCAAAACAGTAGGAATGCTATTCAGCAGAAATGGGGTTCAAACAAATAAAATTAAGGATATTTTTATAAATAACGAACCAATTACATTCTCACCAACCACCAAATTCTTGGGAATGGTATTAGATCAAAGCTTCAGATCATATAAACTATATAGTAGACAGAAGCAGAGGAGCCCTAAACATGCTTAGGTACATGAGTGGTAGCAGTTGGGGAGCGTCGACTAAGACAATGACGACATTCTATAAAGCCTTTATACGAGGTAAACTAGAATATGCCAGCATTGTGTATGAGTCGACAGCACCAGCCAATATCTCTAAAATAGATATAATTCAAAATAAGGCTCTCTCAACAATAGCTAGGGCGACCAGGGGAACATCTGCTGAAGCAGTTCAAGTAGCTCTAGGAATAATGCCATTATCCCTAAGAAGGAATGAACTGAGACTTAGCTACTTGTCTAAAATAGGAAATGATACCACACATCCTGCATATAAATCATTAAATAGTTTTGATAACACAGGAAAGTTCTCAATTGAAAGCTACCGAACACCAGCAGATTGGCGATCAAATGCAGAGCTTGACCAAATACCAGAGCTTAGAGATTTAATATGTAATCAAAACCAATATAAAGCAATAATATACCCTTGGGAATTAATATCACCAGAAACTGACATTTCCTTATCTTATATAGGGAAAAAAGACCAAAATAGAGATTCAGCTAAAAATAGAGCAATAAACCACATAAATGATAGAACAATAAATAGTCTAAAAGTATTCACAGATGGGTCCAAAGGAGAGGAAGGCCCAACTGGTGCAGGAATAGTAATACCTGACAGGAACATCAATAAGAGCTTTACATCAATATTCACAGCTGAACTAGTTGCAATTCTAAAAGCACTAGAAATAATAAATGATAACCCACCTACAAATTTAACAATCCTGACTGACTCATTATCATCAGTCCAGGCTATTCAAAATAAACATGACAGCCAAAGGCCAGATATAGTAGAAGATATACTACGCATAACAACAAACCTAGTTCACGTTGGTACGAGGGTTAATGTAATGTGGATTCCAGCCCATGTCGGAATACCAGGAAATGAAGCAGCGGACAAGGAAGCCAAGAAAGGACGAACACAAGGAACAGAAATCCAGGTAGGACTTGGTAGATCGGAAACCAGAAGCATAATAAAGGACACAATACTTAAGGAATGGACAGAAAAATTGGACAACAGTGCAAAAGGAAGACATGCACATGCAATGCTAAAAGGACCCACTAGGACCACTCAAATAAAGGAAGAGCTGAAAATCCCTGCCAATAGGAAACTACTACGACTAAGACTGGGAAAATCATTACATTATATACTGGAACCAGTATGTGAAGACTGTGAAGAGGAAAATACAATAGATCATTTCCTACTCCATTGTCATAAATACAACCATCATAGGCAAGATCTAAAAGATTACTACCTAAACAATAAAATACCATATAAATTAGAAAAGGTTCTGGGCCATGATGTACTACCAGATAGGCTAAAACTAATTAAACAATTTATAACCAGGACTAAAGCCCTAATTTAAAAATCTAAGCAAGTCAAAAACAAAATAAGTCATTGTTTGTCATCAGTCTTTCTACAGGTCTCTCTCCACAGCTTTCAACAGATAACAACCGAGGAACGCTCACCACAGGATACGACTGGCAATATGGACAATTTTTGGCATAATCGCACGCACGGTTTTTCAAACTCCCCCAGGCATTAGTGTCACTCTTAAATTAAAAAAAGCAATACCACCGGAAATAAACAGTTTAATACAACTAGCAACATAACATTTTTTTTGCAATAATAGCGTGCACGGTTCTCAATTCGCCCAGACCATAGGTCACACTTAGATAAAAGGCATCTTGGCCACAAATAAACATCAACTCCACCTAGCAATATAGATAATTCATAGCAATAGCACGCATGGCTTTCCAAACACCCAGACCATTAGATCACATTTAGATAAAAGCTAATACGGCCTGATATAACCAAAATAGACTTCTGTCTTAGGTTGAAAGGGTCGTGCCTCAGCTAAGAGGCTTAATCCCCCATTTAACAAACAAACAAAAGGCATCACCCCTTTACCATACGTTACAGACATTATGAACGTGATGAGTTTTGCACGGATGGAGGATTTAAATACCACTTCCTTGTCAGGTAACTAGAATATTCTGGCATTGTCATCACTACTGAGCCAATCTTCTTTGAACTCATCTCATTTTGAACCTGCAAATTTAAAATTGTGATTACAACCAACAATGCTTTATAGAATGTGGACACACTAACTATAATCAAATTTTATAATTTTAACCCTGCCCATTTGGTACTTTATCTATCTATCAGCTTTGTGCCATGCAGCATCAATGGTAGAAGATTTATCTAGAGACTGCCTTTTTGCGTACTTCATATATGTTTGCTAATGCAGGAGGCATTAATAGATCACTGGACATCAATAACTATTGGCAGTAGACCACTTTGTACCTTTTGTTATGCCGTCTTATGACAGTCTCTTGTATCTAATAGTACATGATTGACCCATCAGTTTGCATGGCTACAAAACGACAATTGATAAATAGTATTTTTATACCAACTCTGTGATCCCAATGTCAAACATGGCCCTTACCAAGAAGCTAGCAAAAAAGATTGCAGTATGTGAAGTTAGATATTTGAAAAACGCTATCAATGTCACAAGCAGAAACCAATGGATAACTACTGAAAGTAATTGTTCTTGTGGATCTGTATACATCTATTTTATTCTTTACGTACACATTTGTCTTATGCTCTCTATAGGAGATAAATAGGATTCATCTGTAACATTTGTATTTGAACATCTGTAACCATCTCTCTATATCTGCGATGAGTGTCCAACTCTAACAACTAAACAACGCAATAGATAGCACTAATGAGTTATAGTTTTATTTTCATTCTAACACTGATGTTGCTACCAGCAGACAGTGTTCCCCAATAAGTAGTGCTACACAGATACAATGGCCATAGACCTAGGGGTAGACCATGAAAGCGTTGGACCACCGAAATAAGGGAGGCAACAAGTATCTCAATATATACAGTGCATGCTAAGGCCATCTCCAGAGAACTCTTCTACCCTTGATGTGGCAAAGCAAAAATGAATCAGTGTATAGATAGATAGGATTAGATTAGATAGAGAGAAAGAGATATAGATAGATAGATAAAGAGAAAGAGATTTAGATAGATAGATAAAGAGATTTAGATAGATAGATAAAGAGATTTAGATAGATAGATAAAGAGAAAGAGATATAGATAGATAGATAAAGAGAAAGAGATTTAGATAGATAGATAAAGAGATTTAGATAGATAGAGAGAAAGAGATATAGATAAGATTAGATAGATCTATAGATAGATAGACTGATGCTGCTTTAAGAAGAGTATTACAATATTATCAACTTAATATTAAACTTTCTCCACCAAAGATGGATGTGTCTGCCCATTGGCGCAAATAAAATTATAACACAATGCATTTCCATTCTTTGGACTACATCCAACTGGAAATCTTGTATGACCATTGTCTTGATACAAGAGAAATCCAGCGGGAGTATGACAATGAACATCAAAGACGAAGAAGATATTAGTCTGTCACCTCTACAGTGATGGCTGGAACTGATTCTCTCTGGTAAGGTGTATGACGTTAGCTTATATTGATGGTAATTTTATTCCAGTTGTTTTTTCAGGTTGCCATATGTCAGTTGCAGAATAGTCAATTCTTTACATATATTTCTGTAGACAGCGTTTCTCACACGCATTTTCAAACAAGTTTTTCAAAAAGATTAAAACTATGAAAAACTATTATCTTTGGAAGTTGCATTGTGTGGCTCATCAGCCAATTACTAGTGTACCAGAGATGTTCAGTTATATTTGTTAACTTTTTAGATCCTTAAATCTTTCATTAAATTTAAAATTGAAACATTGTTTGACTTTAATTCTTTCTAACAATATTTAAGAATTCTCTAAGACATGTATTTTCAAATGAATTTAATTATTAGGTATGTTGATTTTTCAGCATACTTTGCTCACCAGATATGTTCATAGGTGCTCAGATCCCCATTTCAGTAAGTGTCTCAGGGTATAGCTGCTGACGGTTCTGGTTTATGTTGGTTCAGTATTTTTTTGGAAATTTGTGTTCAATTTTCTCTACAGGCCATGTTTTACACTCCTAATTTGTACATTTTCTATACTGACTCATATCATGTAAAATAGAAGTATCTCTTTCTAAAAGCAATACTGTCACAAATGCTGTCAAATCTCACCTTCATAAAAATATTATGGACGCTTTCCTCATGAGCTGATTGAGTAACTCTCTCTGATAAGAGATTTACAAATGGACTCCCACTCAACGGTGACCTGTATGCTTTGTAACCTAAAAGTTCAAAAAAAGATCAGTTCTGTATTTCTAAATAGTATTATCAATGAAATAATATAAGTTAAATGTAAAGTTAACCCATAGCATTTATTAATGCTGTAGGGGTGTGAGATGTTAGCAATCTCACATTTCAGTGGCTCTGCTATATGAGGGTGGTAGCCATGTCCTCTCTGTCATAGTCTTTACTTCCCAAATTAATCTGGTACCAAATTAAGGCTGGGTCGGCCCAGGAGCCGTTGTGATGTGAAAAAAATTTCCGCCTCTACTGGGGAATGAACCCAGGACCACTCATATGTGAAGCCAGTGCACTATGCTGCCCCATTAAAAATAATATAGATATATATATATGAATGATGATGATGAATCATAAACTACATCAATATACTTTATCAGTCCTGTCAATCTATAAAGATAAAACAGAAGAGTATTAAACCAATAACGATGATGCTTATAGAACCTCAAGATAGTATGAGATTGTCACTCTTCTTTCCTATGCCATATGGTGTAGTTTTACTTTGAACTCCAGATATTTCTCTGGCATTCTTTTTTCTTCTGCATTCATTTCAAACTCCTGCAGATTAGCTAGATGTAGCAATGATAATCTTCACTACGGTATACAAAAAACAGAATTATACCTAATGATAATATTGAGTGGAATCAAGTTCAACTTTGGAAATCTAATACTTGGGAATATTTCCTAAATTTTCACAATATTTTATTATTAAATTTGACATGGACACAAAAATGGCATTAAAAACACTATGCAATTGATAAATTTACTTCAAATAAACTAATTATGATCAGTAAATGAACAGTCAAGGCATCTACTTTTGTAAGATTAGATATCAACATTTCAAGACAAAATTGAGGGTAAGTAAAATAAAGTACATGACCAAAACATTTATGTTTATCTAACATCCCTGTTTGTGGTGTAATTTTTTTATTTTGTTGTTACAATTTTTATATTGTATGTGGATTCTACATTCAATTATCTTTCTTTTGATACCTTATATGACCTTCCATAGCTAATACTTTGTCTTCAGAAAGCTTGCGCCTAAATCATGTTGCTGTCCAAAAATTTAGCCTAAAATTAATTATGTCCAAACCCCAGGAATAATTACGTCTTGAAAGAGTTAATTATAAATACATACAAAAATCATGAGGGTCTATACAAAATGAACAATATACAAAGAAAAATCATATATGCCTAAACAAAAGTTGAAAAAAAGAAAAATTGTGTAAACCTATAGAGTAACAGGAGGTAAAATGGCGCTCAAGGTAAGACCACGCAGCAGGTTTTTCTTGAGCCTTTTCGTTTTTCCCGGTAGCAAGCACACATGACTAAGTCAGAAGCTAACATTCCAATCTTTAATACAACAGAATTTGATAGGCCAAGGATGAGTCAATGTTCAATAATGCTGAATAATATTTTTTCACTACGTTCGATCTATATTTTGTGCAGCAACTTCTCACACTCTGCCTGCTATTATCATTAATTTTGTGATTTTTTAAATATTTAAATTGGAATATATGTTGTGTTAAGTTCTTACACACATTATCTCATCAGACTAATTTGTTTTTCATCAGAATTTATGATTGTTGCTAAAAATGTCATTTGGGGAAAGATGGCGCTAATGAAAAACTTATGAAAAAAATGCCAATGTCATGAGGAAGTTTCAGATGCCGATCTAAAGCTGGGAGAGATCAATATATATGGCTATAACGATTATCCCACTTTCCTTACAAAGACATTATTAGCTTTAAAACTGAATTAACAAAATATTTTTTATTCAAATTTTTTTTTCAGAGTAAAGTTACGAAACTAGGTCTATCTATTTTTAGCACACATTTACACATTGCCGGTATGTGTTCAATCTGTTGGAGTGGCGATCGCCCTCAATTTTATAATGGTTTGCATCATCATTTTATGGGGCAAGGTGGATTTTTTATGTGTTTAAAAAAATGTCATTCTACTGTCTACAAGTAGATGTATGTTTTCTATAGTCTCACTGTTAGATGGATGGATAAGCTATACACTGTTGGCAGTTTGGTCTCTCATAGTTAAGTCTGGTTGTCAGAATACGCTAAAACGTAAAAAGTTCACTATCTTACCCCAGACTACCCTACATAATTAATAAGAAAAAGGAAAAATCATCTAGTCCTATGCAAAATGAAAAAATGAAAATCACAAATCATCTAAGTTTAACCGATTCGCCCTTAGAGCGCCGAGGAGTCGCTTCTATATGCTGCCACCTGGAGCGCCGCGTAGTCGCTTTTTTTTACGTGTTCCGTTGCGATCGATAGTACATTTTTAGTTTCCGCCGGATCTATCAAAAACCACGACCATTGCGCAGATCTGTGGTTCAGCTTCCTTTTTAGTTTTTCAATCGGAGCGAACGGACGTAAGACTGTATTTATACGAATTATTTAGACGTAGCGAAATTTTAGACCTAGTTTTTGAAATGGAAAATATTATTCGTATGTATACTGATGTGACCGGCCGCAGTTGCGATGGTGATATGCACGATGCATGTGATTTACATGCTGTAGAAGATGTTGAAAGCGACGTTGAAGTTCCTATATTCGATTTCGATAGTGATTCGGACCACGAGGACGAAATTAGCGACACTAATAGTAGCGTCATGAATGACGGCTGGAGTGACAAAATTTTTCCTGTGGAAGTCGAGAACTTTATTGAATACGTTGGCCCTGTGCATGATCTTGATGCGAATGCTACTCCTTTTGATTACTTTAGTCTCATCGTCAATGAGGAGTTTTATCAATTTGCAGCAGATCAGACCAATTTGTACGCTACACAGCGTCAAGAACTAGCAGGAAAAGAAGACATGTACTGGTCACCCGTAACTGCCGGCGAAATAAAACTTTTTTCCATATTTACATCGTGATGGGCATACATGTATTGCCTGAGTATAGCATGTATTGGAGTACAGATGACAGGCTCAATGTTCTAGGTATATCATCATGCTTGGGGAAAAATAGATTTGAGAAAATATCTCAATATTTTCATCTGAATGATTCTTCTAGGCAGCATCCCAAAGGCCACAAAGATTATGATCCCCCTATATAAAGTCAGACCATTTCTGGATATGGTCAAAAGGAATATTGCTTCTGTTTTTTCTCCTGGAAAGAACATAAGCATTGATGAAGCTATGATAGCTTACAATGGTCGTCTTTCCTTCAAGCAGTACATCAAGGGTAAGCCACACCCATGGGGGATCAAGGTCTGGTGTGCGGCCGACTCTGCAACAGGTTATCTGTTAGACTTTGATGTCTATGTTGGCAAAGTTCTGGAACCAATGCCACATGGATCTGGACATTATGTTGTCACTAAATTATGTCGGCCTTTCTTTGGAAAGAATCACCATATTTTTTATGACAATTATTTTTCATCTGTTCAGCTGGCAAATGATCTGTTGCAAAACAAATCATACTCATGTTCCACGATACGGCCAAATCGCAAGGGATGGCCAGATGCTTTCAAACCTAAGAGTACCAAATCTATGAAGCGAGGTGATGTGCAGTATAGGCAGCAAGGTAACACAGTGGCCACTGTTTGGAGAGACAAGAGATTTGTATCCATTCTGAGTACAAACACAACACCAGGTCTCACAACTGTGGCACGTCGTACCCCACACGGCAAAATAGATTTGCAGATACCATCCCCGGTGGCTGTTTATAATCAGTCTATGGGAGGAGTAGACAGATTTGACCAACTCTGTTCCTATTACCCTGTGGGCAGGAAATCTGTCAAATGGTGGAGGTACATGTTTCGCTTCCTCCTGCAAACTGCCATCATCAACAGCTCCATCCTTCACTCTTGTTCCCATCGACCCCACCCGAAGGAAAAGAATGTTGCGCAGATAGCCTTCCGATTGAGTTTGAGCTCAGCTTTCTTAAGTGGCAACATATCGAAGAAAAGGAAGGCTCCCACCAATCATGCTGCAACTTCGGGTGTCGGTAACAATAACCTGCTTGAGCACAGGCTTATTCGTATGGTAGGGAACAAAAGGGCATGTTTCTGGTGTGTGAAGAACCGGCAGCATGGAAGCAGAAACAGGGCACATGAGACCGTCTATGGTTGTAGTTTGTGTCAGATTTGGCTGGGCAAAGGAGAATGTTTCTCGCAGTATCATGCAACATTGACATGTTGACTACTGATGAGTCCAGATACTTTTCCTGTGCTGAAAATGTAAGTTAAAAAATTTTTTCACCTCATAATTCTAACTTTAACAGTTTATTTTTGGGAATGTATAAGTGTTAGATTATTGTTGGTATAGTTTCCTGTGAGACTGTTCATTTTTCTGTTTATCTGCCAAGTCTGAGTGTGATAGGACAGACAGTTTTAAAGAAAATGCATTTTTAATATCATCATATCAACAAATTGGAGGAGTTATGCCCCTTGTGTTAGGGATGGGGGATTGACAATTGGGAAATCTCATAGGAGTGATAGGGTTAAACAAAATTAAAATGGCAAATCATTTAAGCCTATACAAAGTGAAAAATAAACACACTGTTACAAACCCAAGGATGAAGAGTGTAGAAAACACATGTCTGCAGTTTCAGCTCTATCAACATGTTGTGGTGAACCATCTGAGACTGTTCTTTGTGGAAATGGTCCACGCAGATCAGAATCCCTTTGAAAGTGTGTATGATCCTGTTTATCTGTTGAAGTATTCTGATTTTGTCTATGTTCACACACGTCTTCCTCATCTGCACAAAACATACCAGTTTGTAAAGTTTCCAATGAGAATATTAAAGATACAGCTTCAAAAAAAATCTTAAAGAACATTTCATTACAAAAATCAATTAGAAGAATATAACAGTTTTTAATAATTGATTTGCACTTTATGTATTGAATTCCGAATGTGGAAGATCTCATTATTGGCCTATCAGTCAAACTCTTAGTAGATGACATGTCAATAGTGAAACTTTCCTCTGGTGGATGCCCCACAGCATTTTATCTGTACAATTATGTTCCCCTTTATAAAAAAAAATTATAATACAGTGAACAAGATTTGAACCAAGTCGGCTCAAATGGCACCTACTTGCCTCGCAAACTTGAGTTAATATGTTTTCCATCTTCAACCACACCTCATTTCTATAAAAAATGGGATTTTATTTCAGATTCCTAACATGTATACTCTTACGCTACTATGAATATAGACAGGTTGATCTGACACAGTAGTTGCAATCTGAGTGGACCCGGTTCAAATCCCATTTACCGCATCATAATGTATTTAAATAAAGGGTGCTTTTATATTATCCACAAGACATATGGGTCAGAGTATACACAGATGGGTCAGCACAGAATGCAGTGAGGAATTGAGGTGCAGGTGTATATATAGAATATCCACACAAGTCTAGAGATATGATCAGAACATGAACAGGTAAATTCTGCAACAATTATGATGCAGAAATTCAGACAATTAGGGATGCAACTGAAAACTACTGAACTCCAACCCTGGCCCACAGCCTGTGGTATTACTGACAGATGCAAGATCAGTGCTTCAAGCTCTCCAGTTTGGAAAACTAACAGACTTACAGAAACTACTTAATGAACTGTCTTATCAGTATAGTGTAACTATGCAGTGAATAGTTCTCTCACTGTGGAATACCAGAAAATAAAAAAGCAGACCTGACTAAGGGAGGTCCTGCCGAAAACCAAACCATATGTACCGATCACCTACCATCAGAAGACACAGATGATCAAGTCAATAAGAAAGCCACAAACACCAACAAAAGATGACTATCACAATATGCATAAATCAGAACAGGTCATAATTCTACACCTCAAAACGGGACACAATCCACAGTCACATGTACACCACAAAATTCAAGATTGACAATACGATCATGTGGACAGGCAGCACAGAGTTCCAAACATATACCTCAAGAGTGTTCTGAGTATGAAACGCTGAGGAGACATATTGGCCAGAGGAAACAACACTAGAATAAAAGCTCTATGGGCCACTGTATAAACTACAAAAGACAGTGAGTTTTATTCAGGAGACAGAATTACAGATATAGACATGTTTCAAATGAACGAAAGAAGAAGAATAAACTGCTCATATTTTCTTGAATATAAAATCTACTGTGGCCTAAATTACTCTCAATTTAATATCTCTTTCTATTTCTCATGTTTTGTCAATGATACTACCCAGGCACCAAATGATCCACTTCCTCAACTGGTACTTCAGCTATAAACCAAAAGTTGGTGGTTCATACCCACCCAAATACAGATATTTTTACTTTTTGGAGGGTGAGTTCCCTGGTGTGGTTACGCTGCTACTTTGTGCTAAAGAGGTCACTGGTTTTAATCCTGCTTGCAGCATCTTGTTTACAAAGTGAATTTTTTTAAGAGATCCTTGGGGATTATCGCTTGAAGTTATGGAGTTTGTGCTATGAATATTGCATTATCTGCATGTGGCATGCAACTGTTTTAATATGGTATTCATATGGGGTAACCTAAGTACAATTAAATCAATCCTCTATATCTTTTCAACCTTTATAGTATTATGTGTTACCGGTACTCTTGCTCATTAACTTTGACTTCTGGGTCACAGTGATGGTCCTGTCTAGATTTCAAATCATATAATCTATATATAAATTCAACTTCCTTAAAGGCCAGATGAATCAAAAATTTCTGACAAAATACAAATACATAAAAAGTCCAAACTGGTAGACTATTAAGCAAGAAAAATAAATATAATATCTACCTCCTCTACAGGCTTGCAGAATGAAAAGTTTTGGTTTCCCTTTCATTGATGGACAATTTTTACTATTAAGAATCTTCTGTAGATCAAATTTTGTAATTGAAGTTCCTCCTTCTGGATCATTCTCACTATTCATGCCATCACTGCCAAATATACAGTCATTTTTGCCTCCATGTGATAGAATCACAACTGCTAGACTGGAAATGGTGTCCAGAATTGAAGATTGAGCAAATTCTTTAAGGAGCTTGATCATTTCCTGAAAAATAGTTATGAATATAAATACACAATCAATCAATCAAGTGTCATTACAAATGGCATAGGCGATCATTTTTCTCCACAGTATTCTGTCTCTTGTGTTATTGATTTCAGTTGTTGACATTCTCTCATGCTACAGTGACAACACATTCAGCAACTTTTCTGTTTCTTCTCCCTTTGATCTTTCCTGTGGTTACAAAATATTCAATATTCAGTATTCAATGTCTTATTCTGTGATCATAAGGTACTCAATAACAGGGCTATGTTTCAGCAAGTGGGATGTGTATCAAAGTACTCAACATCAGGGCTATGTTTCAGCAAGTGGGATGTGTATCAAAGTACTCAATAACAGGGATATGTTTCAGCAAGTGGGATGTGTATCAAAGTACTCAATATCAGGGCTATGTTTCAACAAGTGGGATGTGTATCAAAGTACTCAATATCAGGGCTATGTTTCAGCAAGTGGGATGTGTATCAAAGTACTCAATATCAGGGCTATTTTTCAACAAGTGGGATGTGTATCAAAGTACTCAATATCAGGGCTATGTTTCAACAAGTGGGATGTGTATCAAAGTACTCAATATCATGTTATATTTTCCTAAAATGAAGGAAGTGTTGTTTTACACCTTCCACCCGCCCCTAAATCTTAGGCCTATCTGCTATAGGTTGCACAGCAAATAGCTATATCTCCACATTAATATAAATAAATGCACAAAACAATAATTTCATTTACATCAGGTAAGGAGCTATGAATTTTTAAAAGAAATTATCCATAGTGTATGCCTTTCATGTTTTAGTATACACAAAACATGCACCTTCAGTGTTTAAAAAAATCAGATATTATAGTCACTTTGCCTTGCAAGTGTTAAACTAAAACCAATATTTATGAGAAACAATATAATTATTCTTGCAGGTCAATAAGAATATCTCCTAGCAACGATGAAACATTTCAAACTTTTGTGATTGGACATATGATGAGACATGATTTAATTTCCTGCCATGATTTAATTTCAAAAAAGAAATCATGTCTCATCATAAAACTGTCCTGTAAAGAACAGTTGAGGGTAGAAGAAGAGCTGAAAGGAAAGTATTGGTTGATAATATTAATGACTAGATAGGATTAAGATTCTCCAAACTTAACCTTTGAACCTGGCCAACTTGCCCTTAAAAACCTCTTCCCCTGGGCTCCTAAGCAAAAAATGCAAAAAAACACCCTAACAGAACATAGATATTTTTAAAAAAATAAGAAATAAAATTATGTTGTGTTATATAATATTAACATATGGAAATCAAAAACAATAAGTAAATATACCAAGCTACGACTGTTCAAATCCATTGTACTATCCATATTTTACGTACAGTTGCAGAAGTTGAAAGATACCAAAGGCACTAGAGAAGAAATTAAATTCATTTGAAAATAGATGTCTTTGAAAACTATTAAATATTTGTTTGGAAGAATTCAAGTCAAATAAGCAAGAGAATTCAACAAACAGCAATATGTTTCTACAACAATAAGAAGAAAATGATGGACTTATATCGGACATGTACTTAGAATGAATGCAAAAAGACTGTCACTACAAGCATTAAAATGGGTAACAGATGGCAAAAACAAAAGAGGAAGACCAAGAGAGACTTTTTGCAGAACAACAAAGAGTCTATGGGTCTCAACAACATGCAAGAACTACACAGAGTAACATCACATCACTCAACCTGGAGAGTTTCTGCCCTATGCAGTGCATACAGTGTTGAACATGAATTGGGTTGGGTTATGTTATATTATATTAAATAGGCAGGCAGGTTGGTAGGTAGGTGGATAGATAGATAGTTAATAAGATAGATGGATGGATGGATGCAGGCAGACAGACACTGCAGAAAGGCAGACAGACATACTAGATGGATCGATAGATAGATCGATGGATGGATGTATAGACAAGATAAGATAGACAGACCGACAAACTGATAGATAGATAATATAGACAGACAAACCAACTCACCGACAGATAGATAATATTGACTGAACTTGTGATTTACAGTGTTCTTGCTTTATGTACCAGTTCTCCCAGTATGTAGACACTTCCTTTAGACAGAGATTAAGTGGTGCAATAACTGCACCAAAATTTGGTATTTACTTGTTTGAAAGATCTGTCCATGTATACCATGGTTGGAAAGCCCTTCACATGTTTATTACACTAAACACACACAGAACAAATGTTATTGGTTGTAGAGGATGGAGAAACAATTGGATAATGCAAGCTAAATTTTTTTCAGCCTCTGCAGTGCATCAATGCAATTTTGCCAGAAACTAATATCCAGGAATAGTTCTAAAAATTCAATAATCTTACTATCTGAAGAAATAGATTCTGGAATTTTCTGGACCTATCTTTTCAACATAAGGTTAGCTGTGCAGTTGTGTCCACTTTACATGTGGATGCAAACATAGTATGAATCAATTAAACCAACTTGAATCAAATTTACTTGATAAACTATGTACCCTTTCACTTCCATAAGTTTTAGCTTGACCTACTGATGAACCAACATTACTACTACTGTTGTAACTAGTTCAAGTTATCCATCTGACTATTTCCATATAATTTTAAGAATAATCACCATCTAAATTTAACTCATTGTCCACTGAATCTTCAAACACAAACTTGACAACTTGTTCAGCTGTTTTTAAACACACACAAATAAAGTAGAGATGTGTGCAGGTGTTCAGGAACCATTGATTTCAATAGTGAAATGACGAAAACTAGTATGGTTTGGACATGTATGCAGGCATGATTCCTTGTCAAAAACAATACTGCAGGGAACTGTCAAAGGTGGAAGAAGCAGAGGAGAAATAAAGGCATGGACAGACAACATCAAGGAATGGATAGGACAAGATATTTCCACACTCATCTGCATCGCTGAGAATAGAATTCGCTGGAGGACTGTGTGCTGAAGCATCCAATGTGGTACCCCTATGACCCTGAAGGGTTACAGGTTTATTGATTGATTGAAACACACACAAAATCCTGATTTTAAACATGTTTTTTATGTTTTAAAATACTATCACTACGAATGACACATTATCAACACATGTATGCCATTTTGTGAAGCAGCTATCCCACAACACAATGCAAACATCTTGATATTGGTAAAATGCATAAATAGATTTATTAATAATAATATGAGGTACTGTTTTGTGAAGTCGAAATACTGAAACATCAGTATCTCAGGGAATGTATATTTTGTGTAAATCCTAGAATTTCAAGTTCTCGGGTTCTAAAGGTTAAACAAGGAACTGAGATCAGAGATGCATCCATGGGATTATTGTGTTTATATTTCCAAAGTAGCACCCCTAAAACTGAAAAGAAATGGATTTAATGATGTATAAAAGAGATAAAGGTGCACCTGCTCATGGTTTGAACCTACTGTAGCTTTCACTTTCCCACTTATAATGTCAGGGTTATTAAAATAGTTGCTAAAAATATGATGTCTGTAAGATGTGATAGAAGGTTGTTCAAATATACTACATCCTTTAATATCATGTTGTCACTGCTGTTGTCGATATCGAATTGCTGATGAATTGTTCTACTTTTGACAGCTCAATGCCGTTCTTAAAAAAGTGCTGGTTTTCTGAAGTTGGTTTAGTGATCCATACCATGAATTAATGACTTTTAAGGAACCTCCCAGAAGTTGTTTTTTCTGGTCATTGAGAGGAATGGTCAATAAGAAGGTGTTCATCTGTTTCATGGGGATGAGAGAAATATTTGCATGTGGGTAGCAGCTTGGATTTGACTTTAATAACATTAATCAAAGAATCACAAAGCAAAATCTCAAACTGTAATTAACAGGAAAAAGAGATCAAAGCAGTGAAACATTGAAAGAACGTTGAGAAAAAAAAAAGTAAAATTTTGAGCCTTGATTTCTTTGCTAAGATTGAGAGATTATCCAAAGCAAAGTTATTTGGGGACATAATGTGACATCTGACAGAAAAGGAAAGATAATTTATCTGTTATAGCAGGTAATATATGACTCATCAAAATAATTCAGAATAGATTATCCATCACTAAGGCGCTAGTGGAGAAATCATGAAACAATTATTGAGAAATCATAAAACATTTATTGAAAAATAATGAATAGGCCTATTGAATACAATTTAATTTGTTATTGTACAAGTGCTTACCACAGCTGTTTTATTGTTATGTTTAACAACTAAAAATCCCAAGTAGTTAAACATTTTCTCTAAGTTGTTGCAGTCTTCCTGACTTCCTGGTCTTCTTGACAGATGAATGAACTCCTCATTATTGATGATTAAACAGTAACCCCGTGGTGAACTGTCCATTTCATAGATCTGTAGTGAAATAAACTTGTTGATATACTCACAGAACATTTTCTCTGTAACACAGTGGGTCCAATAATATTATTTCTTATGGTTATTATAACCACAAGATTTTTAGTAACTACAGACAGATTTTCAAATCATAAATTCAGTTGAAATCTTACAACTGTTTGGCTGTGTAAACATAAATGTAATGTGGATAAATGATGTGATGAGATGATTGTTCCTCTTTCACTAGCAAAGATGAGCATGGCATTAAAAAAGGGTCAAGTTTGGTTTGATTGTGAGTACTCAGGGGCTGATGAATCCAATCTGGGCTCTGAAAAAACTGTTCCAATATGAGCAGGAATGTAGTAGGTCTTGAGATGAGGGAAAACAGTCTGGTCTCTACTTTCATTTTTGTCTCTTTTGATTCACCTGTATGTGCACCAATAATTATGTTAGGGTGAACCTTTCCTTAAAAAAGTCATGTGTGTGTGGCATATGGTAGAACAGCATCTACAATATATTTGCTGTCCATAATCTATATTAACCATTGGTAGGGAGAGGAGGATGGAAAAGTTTGACCATTGTTGATAAGGGGAGGGAAGGGGGTTGACAAAAAAAATGATGTCAACAACAGTGTTTTGTTTTATATACAGCACTTAAATAAATATAATTTTTTTTAATGTTTTCAAAATGTGGAAGAAATCATTTTCTATAGTATTCTATATGCTTTAACAAATTGGGGGGGGGGAGAATTTCCAGAATTCTTGACAGTTGTTGACAAGATGGGAGGGAAAGAGTAAAAATTCACAAATTATTGTTAATGTAATTTATGAACATCCCTTTAGATGGACAGACAGATGGAAGGATGAACAGCACAAATGTCAACCTGTAATGTTTTTCCTTACAATGTTGCTTATTCTTCTGTGTTCATTCTCAAACTCCTGCTAGTTAGCAGGATATAATCCAGAGGACAAACTATATTGTCATGGTTTAAAGCTTGGCTGTCATATATGCACTTTTGGACTGAATCTGACTTCAGCATGACAATATTATCCACCTGTGTTTTGCATGGTCTGAAAGGGGAGTAAACAGTATTTTTGCTATTCTTTGCTCCCCTTTTGGGAAGAGCAACACAAGCGTGACACTTTTGTTAAATAATTACTAACATTTATTGAATCAACAAATGTTATTCAAGGGAGATTCATAATTTCTTAAGTCTTCTGTAGGAAATGTTTAAAGTATGCATGCTAGTTGCTCAATGGTTTGCTAGCTATAAAAAATATTATTTTCACAAATAAACTCCAAGAAAGTGTCAATGGTGAACTTAACTTATCCCTTTGAAATTTTCACAATTCTCAAAAAATTGAGAGGTTCTCTGACTTCTCATGGTAATCCTCACCATTTCCTCACTTTTTCATAAACAAAAGTTAAGCTCTTGCAATTCCAACTTAAAGCTTCCTCCCAGCATAATAAATGCTACATGCACGCATTATTTCTAGCTCTGTGTTGGAGAGGTACAGTTTCATCTCAGATAGCCTTTGTACCATATTCACCTCTTCCTCCCCCTCCAGGCAGTTGTGCATCAGTATCATTCAGAGAGCAATGGCAACCTACTGAGCATAAACTATTGCCTAGAAAATCATTAGAGCAAAAAATAGCTGAACTGATCACTACAAACTGAATAGGATATACTACCAATCTGACTTATGGAAAAATTCTAAATTTTCATATTGGGAATGCAATAGCAAGAGATTGTTATTTTGGTTTACTACAGCAAATATGTTAAATTGGTGAAAGTTAAGAATCATCAATCACAGATCAAGGTATACAGCTGCCATAGCTTTCAGGTATGGCAAGACCTCACTTGCAACTCTATCATTTGCACTTTATTTATCATATTCTTCTTCTGCGATCAGTTTCCCATACTTAAAAATCTATTCAGGCATCTACAAATTCAGTCGTCAGCAGGAGGTTCTCACTGTTGCCCCACAATTTTACAGTCAATTCTGTCTCTTGGGATCAAGTTCTAGTTCTAAAGATTTAACACATTTAGTTCATAAATTGCATACTATTGTCAATTAAGTCGAATTTAAAGGTAAACAATTGGCAAGTTGGTAGAAGAAACAATATAAGGGCACTCTGAAAGTGTATCTAAAGAACTTCAACACATCACCTTCTTAGAATATGTAAATCAAATTACTAAATGTGATGCAGCAACACCAGAGAATGTCAATGCATTGCCAAGAAGCATAAAATTGCAGGAGCAGAATTAATGTGCTGCCTGAAAGATCAGAAGAGCAAAAATACATATATATGTCCAACTCTGATTATAAGCCTAGATGTCCCAATTGTGGCAGGGATTCCATGCGAGAATTTTACTCTAGTTATTTCCATCTACACCAGAGAGATACAAGAACATACATCTGATACCTGTAATGGACAGCTATTATGTGAAAAAAACAATCCTTCAGAGTTAAAACAATGTTTATTAGTATTAAAATAAAACTTGAAATAAAAACTCACATCCAATGGCCTTTCTCTGACTTTTTTGTCATACTTAGATTCTCCTATGATGACAAGAAAACATAGAATAAAAATACAATACCTTTAATTCTTTCTGATAATAATTTCATTTGTTTATTTTCACATATGTATGCTGTTATGTTTTTCATTGTCTTGTCTTTGATGAAATTATATACAACTAAATTGACTTAATTATTTTACCTACCAAGTGAAGATAGTAATTCCTAACAAGATGAGAAAAGGCAAACCAAGAAGATGAAAAGTTTATTAATAACCTTTTATCACAGGTGATGATGACAGCACCATCCCTCACAGATGATGGTGAAATAACATTCTCAGGCTCATGTTGTATCTCTCTCTCTGGTGTGTGATAAGATGACTAAAATGTCTGTCCTTTTGGGCATCTTTTTTTCGCAGTGTATCTTCAAACTAATGCTCAATAAAAGGCTCAAAAGATGTAGAGGATTGACTTCATTTTACTAATTTACCCCTTACCTACTCCATCCAGCACATCACCTGTCAAGAGTTACACTCACAGCATATAGCTCCATAGTTTGAAGCGACAATCTTAAGGGCTCTTAGAAAAAATTCACTTTATAAACAAGACACCATGAGCTTTTTGCCATAAGATCTACAGTACTTTATGTCTCTTGCCATTGTGGTCATCATCATCATCATCAGGTGCCATGTAAACTAGTAAAAGCAATCATGAATCTCCACAATTTTATATTTCCAGTGTCATTTATCAGCATTGTTATTGACTCTTTGCAATACCATGATGTCATACTATCTAAACATTTTCTCACATTGTCATCCTCAATCTATCTTGCCTTCTGATTTGCCTGTTGTAACTACTGGTATGTTCCAAACCTTTCTTGCCTCATAATATTTCTAAATAATAAAGATTGTCTCTTTCTGCATTCGCTACTGAGTATCTTTTGCGTTTGGATGGAATTAATTTTTGTTTAAATTTGTTTTGGTGCACATCCATCATGGGAACAAGACATAGTAGAGAATGATGTTATCACAAGTTAATTTTGAAAATAATTATTGTTATTATTTAAAAATTAATTTTAATAATAAAATATAATGTATAAATTAAAAGAGTGCCACCTGGGTAATAATTGGGTGCCACCTGGAGTAAGAAGAAGAGGGAGACCTAGAGAAACTCTACGAAGAACCATTAATAGAGAAGGCATGTCAATGAACCTAAACAACACGCAACAATTGAAAGACCTGGCAACACAAAGACAGAAATGGAAAGCTATGGTTTCTGCCAGGGCCTATGGCCCTGGAGGTACATAACATAACATAAATTAAAATTATTTTGGACATTAAATATGAACATAACAAACATCTGAATCAATAACTTCCACTAAAACTGTATCAGTTTTGTAATTAATCCAATTACAAACACAAAAATTTGTAGTATATAGGTATTATGTTTCAATTACTGGTATTTTTGTTATTCCTAAAAAATTGGACCTATTCTCTGAGATTTGAATGTAGATCAAAGGCTTATATCAATATTTTTGTCAGTTTTTTTTACAAATTGATGCAAATCTGCTTAGGTATACTGCCAGTTATTGCCAGGTTAAATTTGAATATGCAACCAAAGTAAATAAAATAGTTATACTTTCATAGAACATATGTACACTCGAAAATACATATAGAAAATATAAGAAAAAATTATATCACAAAAGACATGTGTTCAAAACTTATCAATAACTTACAAAATTGATATCATAACACATGAAATTCATGCCAGAAGAAATGTGGACAGATTACACTTTTGATAGGAACCATCCTTATGTTGATATAAATACCGAAGATGATTAAATATTTAAAAAATGGTCTGTGTCGCTTTATTGACTGTCTGTAATTTGTAATAGTATCATATCTTTTAAAAGATGTTACGCAGTCAAAGAGTTAAGTAACCTTCATTTTGTATTTAACTCTTTCAGCACCTCCTTGTTAGTATTTCTACTTGTCCATGATACTTTCAGTGTTATACAGAACCAAATCTCTGTTGCCTCTAATTTTCCACTACTCTATTTATTGTCCAAGACTCACATCCATATGTTAGAATTGGTGATATGAAGCTCTGAAGAACTCTCTTCTTTAATCTTTATTGACAGGGAAAAATACACTGTGGTAGACAGTGATAAGCTTTAATTTGTTCATCTCTTAATGTTTCCCTCCAATTTGTATCTGTGATGGCCTCTTGCTTGACATCTTTCAACTTTCATTTCTGGAAAGGTTTTCAACAAGGAATTATGGGGGCTTATCTTTTTATGGAACCAAAGTCATGTTTCTTCGTCTTCTTCTTTGGTGATCATCCCTCAGTCAGGTTTGTTTTCTACTTCAGCGTTCATTCTCAAACTCCCGCTGGATTTGTCCTACTAAATTTCCAGCAGATTGTAGTCTAGAGAATGGAAATGCATTGTGTCGTCGTTTTATTTGCACCAATGGTCCGACACATCCGTCTTCAGCAGGAGGTTGGCTTTATGGACTCTATGATATAGGCTGCTGTCTGTGTCAGAGTTTCCAAAGGGAAAACTAGAAGGGATGAGCCATGTCTTTCTTCTCAGATCTGATACTGGACACAGTCTGTAAGATATGTTCCACTGTCATATTTGTCAGATTGCAATGGCAAAGGCCAGTTGTACCTATTTTGAATTTGGTGTACAGGTGATGTCTCATTTTTCTGTGACCAGTTCTAAGGCATAACAAGATAACCTGGTCTCTTCTGGATAGTTGGTAATATCTGTTTAACATTTGTGGTCGTCTTCTTTCCACTTTTTGTTGTAGTTGCCATTGATGATGTACTTCACTTCCTCATAACTGACCAGATAGTCTTCTTGAAGTATATTCCCTCCATCTTTAGCCAGTCTACAACTTCATTCCCGTCAATTTTGCAGTGTGAAAGTATTCACTGGATCACTACTCTCTGGAAATTGTTATGCAGCTAATCTATAACTGTCCTCAGTTCATTCAGTTGAGTGTTCCTTTGTAGCTTCAATTCTTCTTCTTCAATCTTCATTCTCAAACTCTGCTGGATTTCTCTTATAGCAGGATCATGATTCATTCTAGATTTCCAGCAGGATATAGTCTTGAGAATGGAAATGCACTATCACCATTTAATTTGCGCCAATGTCCCGACACATCCATCTTCAGCGGATAGCTTCAATTCAATGCTACTATAATAGAAAGTGCATCTGTTAGTAGACAACATTTATGTCCAAGTGTACTTTATATTGTAAGACCATTTCTGCTGCTTTCTTGAGAGCTTCCATTTCTGCCTTAAAATTGGTTCATAACTTGCCTGTAGCCATGGTTAGAGTAACAACTTCAAAATTTGTTTAGTCTAATTGCCACTCCTCCTCGATTTTGGTTGCATTTGTGGCCGAATCATCTGTACAGGCATGAGTTCAGGCATCCACTGGGTAATTATCTGTTATGTAATATGCATTTTATCTATTTAATTTTCCATTGTAGTTCTAGCGTTTCTAATTTTTTCAGGGAATACTTATATGCTTGTTTCTCTTTGCATGAAATTATACCTATTCTCAGGACCAAAGACACATATTATGGAGGGGTGTTGGGGGGAGTGGTTTATCTAGATAGAACTCACACAATTTGCCTATTTTCATATGATAATGGGGTTTGAACCCCATCCTATCTATGGGCTTGCCTATTCTCCTGCATACCCACATCTCAAATACATTTATTTCATTGAAAGTACTTTTAACAACACTTTTTTTAACCTCCACTTCACATCTTCCACCACCTGTAAAGTCAAATGAATAAAATATAAGCAATTATTAATTCGCCATAGTATTACTCAATGTACATAATATTTCATTTTCCATTTCCTTTGTTGATTGCCATGTTTTTTTTAAATATTGATGTTTAATCAATATTCTTTACTAACTTTATCTAATAGTTCCACTAAGGAGTTGTCTATAAATTAGGTCAACAACTTTTTTGCAATTCCCCCCCCCTCCCTTTTTTTCCTCCTGTCAACAACTGTCAAGAATTCAGGAACCCATTCTTAATTATGTCAAAAAAATATACTCAATCCCTCTTCCCCAAACACATTTTTTAGCAAGAAAAGCAAGCACAAAAACGTTTGCAAAAATTGCATTAATAAATAATTGGCTCATTCCCTTTGACCCAAAAGTCTTCTATAAATAAGGTTATTTTGGTTATGTAAAAAATGTACCTCTTATAGTGAAGTATGACTGTATGCTCCTTTCAACCATGGACATTAGTTCAATTTGGTTATATCAGAGCTCTACAACCATTAAAAATATAGTTCTGATAATCCAACCACCACGACCTGCATGATATGTTCAGTATTAAATAAGATTAAATTTGGCGTGGCAAAAATATAATCCTGAGAGAAAGAGCTTGTTCTCATATACAATGTTCATCTCGTTAGGCAAACATTAGAACAATCTATAAATACAGAGTTTAGCAGTAAAAAACTTAACAGACTTTTGTGGTCTGCTTAATGATACTTTATGAATTTCTTTCAACAAGACATTTCTTGTCAACTCTTACCCTCGCAATACTGATTAGCTCCAAAATGCTGTTGCTCAGAACAAGAAGGTAACAAGTTTTGCTTTAATGCAGATGAACTATTTTCATTAGGAATTTGACTATGTTCAACTGGAGTGTGTTGCTGTGGTGTTGAACATTCCTCAATCATTAAATTGTTCTGTCGAGACAACATGTCTGATGGGCATGTAACTGCTGGACCATAAGAAACATAGTTGAGCCCAACTGGGGTGTGTTGCTGTGGTGTTGAACATTCCTCAATCATTAAATTGTTCTGTCGAGACAACATGTCTGATGGGCATGTAACTGCTGGACCATAAGAAACATAGTTGAGCCTGAGGCCCATTGATGCTACATTTGACTCTCTGATATCACCTTGCACAACATGGCTGCTATTTGACACTTCATATACTGACATTTCCTCAGGTTCAGAAAAATCCATAGGAGTAGCAGAAGGTATTTCAGGACGTAAAGACATTATAGCATGAGACGTTGCAGGCTCTTGTGCTAGTACTAACGATGAATGTCCTAGTCGCCCACTCTGCTGAAAAATTATGAAAACATGAACCATCAACTTATGTATTGCTTCATCTTTCGTACAATTACAATATTTACCATGAGAAGAAATTTCACATCTCAAAGACTGATTGTAACTGTTGTTATTTAACAAAGTGTTGAGGTCAACAATTGTACCAAACCAAAGAATATGGATACTCTAACCCATTATTTCTCAAACGTTCTGTACTGCCTAGAAACAATAAATGAGAATTATAAAATGCTACATCTATTCCATATTAATGTATGGCTCAGAAACATGGACACTAAATAAACAATTAGAAGACAAAATTGATGCCTTTGAGATGTGGGTATATAGAAGAATAGGGAGAAAATCATGGAAAGAGAAGAAAACAAATAAAAAAACACTTAATATGAAGAAAGAACTACGAAGAGAAATAAAGATCAGGCAAATAAAATACTTTGGACACATTAAAAGACATGACACCTTATTGAAGACCTTACTTGAGGGTAAAGTCAAAGGGAAGCGAGCAAGAGGTAGGCAGAGATACAAGTGGGAGAGTAACATCACACGATGGACAGGTTACAGTCTAGCAGAGTGCACCACCAAGACAAGAGACAGGAGATGTTGGAGATACATTGCAGCCAACCTTCGTTGTGGAGACGGCACTTAATGATGATGAATCATTGTTCTAATAATTTGTTTCCTGTGTGATTTAGTAAGGTTAACCCTCTTTATTTTGTGCAATTTCTCTACTGTCTTTTTTCTTCCATATGGGAATGATTGTCACATTTCTTCAGTCTTCTTGTGTTTCTTGTTTCTTCCATATTACATTGAAAAGTCTGTGTAGCCATTTTTTCCTACTCTATGCTGCTGCTTTGATAAGTTCTGTTTGTATGTTTTCAGAGACTGTTGCTTTGTTTATTGCATTTTCTATTGTAGATAGTAGTATATTTGGTTCTAATTTTGCTGCTGTAGTGTTTATTGTTGTGCCTTCTTCTCTTTCCTTTAGGTTCAGTAGTTCTTTGAAATATTGTTGCCATCTTTCCATTATTTGCTTCGGTTCTTTTAGTGCATTACCTTTTCATAATTTATTATTTCTGTATGTTCATATATATCATCTTTGTTACTCATGTTCTTAATTTTCTTGTAGAACCTCTTTTGTGCATTTTTATAGTCTGCGTTGAGCATGTCTCCATATTCTTTCCATGAATTGATTTTGGCAGTTTTAGTGATTTTCTTGGCATTTGTTTTTGCTGTCTTGTATTCTATGTAATCTACTTGGTTTTTACTTTTGACCCGTTTCTTATATTTCTATTTCTTTTCTCTTGTGACTTTTTAACTTATTCATTCCACCATTAGTTATTTTTGGTTTCTTTACACATTTGTTCTTGTATCCGCATAATTCTTCTATTGGTTGTGATAGCATCTTTTAATAATTTCCATTCTTCTTCTGTTTTTATAGTATCTATTGGTAGTTTTCTGAAATTTTCTGTGATTTTATGTGTATTGCTCCCATTCCATGTTGTCCTTAAGTTTATGCATTTTAATTTGTGTTAGATTAAGACCTACAACATAGGCCTAGACTAAGAACTATAAATCAAATCCAGCACAATAGATATCAATGTCTTAGTTGAGATGATCAAGTTGGAGAATGTCAGAAATGAAAAGAGGATGAGATGGAGGGTAAAAGAAGAGAGAAAAATGAATTTTAGGACAGGAACCAGTGCTCTTCAGTTTAATTTATGCAATTCTGTTTTAGTTCTGGCATGTTTAGACCCATAGCCACATCCTTTATTGATATTTTTTCTATAAAGAAATACACTAGGTAATTCCCCTCTTTATTTTGCCTTCTAGTACCCATTTTAATGCAGTATTAAAATACTGTATAGTGACTGTCTATTTTTATTCTCAACACACTACAAAACACAAAACACCATTAGTTAGTTAGTTAGTTAGTTAGTTAGTTAGTTAGTTAGTTAGTTAGTTTAGTTAGTTGGTTGGTTTGTTATTTGGTTGGTTAGTTAGTTAGTCAGTTAGTCATCAGATCATCATCACTGCAAACTGGACATGTCCATAGTTGCTCTGATCTCTCCTTGAGTGTATCCGCCATTACACTTCTGCTGACAGTACCAGTTCTATGCTGGTTGACCATCATTCTTCTGCGCCCTCCAAAATGTTCACTTCTAGCAACACCGCATTTCAATCCCTGATCTTTAATCCTGGCCATTGAAAAGGAATCATCATCCACACTAGTCTCACTCTTGCGTGCTATATCTCTTAAGGAGTTCAAAACATCAGCTCGATCCATTGCCCCATCGCATATGACACCAGTTGATATGCTCTTTCATTGCATCGGACACCCACATGTCCCAACATTAAAATAAATGTAACCACTTTCAGCCTCGCCTTTCTCAAGGCCTCAATCTACTGTTCACGAATGAGACCCACTTGTACCTTCTTAATCATGCTCATAGAGTCACTCAAGATGCAGACCTGTGTTACCTTCTGTGTGCAAACCCACTTAAATTCCCTAGTCACCGCCATAGTCTTCATGGTCATACCACTCGTAGTGCACACAGGCACCACTCTCCTCCCTGTTCGTTTTACCTGCGCACTGAGCTGTGAAGGCCCAAGCACTATGAACATGTCTAATCACAGATCCATCAGTGTATATAATCACATCCCCCTCTTTGGTATTCTCACTGACAAAAGCCTGCACTTCTTTCTCCACAGCTGTGGGACACCATTCTCTGCATTCCCTGCTAAGTGATATTACTACTCTCAAACAAGTTTCGAAATTTGTGGGTAGACTTATCCATTCCGCACCTGCTGTTACCTCTTGCAATCTGCACACGCTTTGTATGATATCCTCAGCACATCCCATCCTCGACTTCTCTCTCTTGAGACTGCTGCCTTTAACTTTCTGTATTTCAGAATGCAACGTGTGTTCCTTATCTGCATGTATTTGAAGGTACGCCTGTGCACGGCAATAATGTAATCTGTGCTCAGCTGTTGGACAGTCAAGTAGGTATCTCATAGCTCTTGTCGATGTGTCTCTTGTGCACCCAAGTATGATATGCATTGCTGCATTCTGGATTCTATCCAGTCTTTCAATCTGAGTTTGGCTAAGAGTCAGAATTGCCAGTGCATATTCAACCACAGCCACCATCAAACCCTAATACAAAAGAAATAACAACCTCTGCTCACACTGCACAGCAGCCATAGCCTTGACTGCTGCTAAGCCTTTGCCTTTATGATAACATAGTCAACATGTTTCCTGAAACCTAGACTTATGTCACAAAACACACCCAAATATCTCATTGTGCTGGTTCGTTCTAAATTTTTCCCTGACAACGAATCTTGTGGCATGGGTGTCTTAACCATGTGATTGTTCCAAGAAAACACCATATACACATAGAACGAGTAGAAATAGGTGTGATAAACAGTTGATATTTCACCATAACATGATACACTGATAAACTCACCCTTAAACTTGATAAATCTTTGCCTGTTTTCTCTCTGAATTTATCATTGATTTTATTAAATATAAATTCATAGTCCACTCTCAATGCTTCAGCAAACCTTAAGAAATCGTGCTCGCTCAAAGTGTAAACACTATTACAAATTTCAATCATAATATCACAGTTTGCTTTTTTAGCCTGAAAGAAAAAAGAAAATATTTGTATATCTCCTTGACATACACATGACAATTGATATCACAAATTATAATATTCTATAACTATTTCTGATTATCTATGTTCCTTCAATGTGTCAAAAGTGTTTCTGTATGTGTTGGCGCAGAGGTGTCAGAGATATTGCCTGACTTTTCAAAGTCAATTCTCATTCCATCTGCTGTCACCACATTCATGAACAAGATCCCTAAAAGTGTTTGACAGAAACACAGCATGAGCAGCTGTATTTCTGTTTCCAGGGTGCACCACGAGGAGGTACTTTTGGGATCTTGGTTATCTGCTAATCCTGGGAATTTTTAATGCTGATGTCATTAGGAAGTTGCGAATGCCGATCTAAAGTTTGGAGAGACCGATATATATGTATACGGTTACAATGATCATCCAACCTTACAAAGACATTGTTGGCTTTAAAACGGAACTTACAAACTATCTTTCATCCAAACTTTTTTTCAGACTTCAGTTACGAAACTAGATCTATCTATTTATTAAATATATTCTTAGACACATTTACACACTGCTGGTGTGCTAGACCTGTCGCAATGGTGATCTCCCTCAATTTTATAATAGTTTTTAATCACCTGCTTCACAAAAAATGGGGCAAAGTGATTTTTTTACATATGTTCATAACTTCTCATTCTACTTTCTACATTTTCAATAACCTCACTCATGTAAGATGGATGGATAAGCTAAACACCAATGGCAGTTTGGTCTTTCATAATTAAGTCTAGTTGTCATAATACGATAAAACATGAAAAGTGTGACACTTTGCCCCCAGCTACCCTATATTGCATAATTCAACAGGTGAAGATGCAGGAGGAAAATTAATTTAGCCTTTTTATAATCATAAATGTTACCTCTGCTCTCTGTAGTGTTGGTTCTAGAAAAATTGAAACCAAGTGTGGTTTCAGAAATTCATAAAACACACTCATAGCAATGTCCATTTTTAACTCGTTGATAATGTCCACTATACAATCCATGATTTGGCACAAACAGCTGAGAAAAGAAGTTATAATTTGTGAACTTATTGATCATGATTCTGCTGAAATACCAACCATGACAAAATAATTTTTTACAGGTTTAGTTTCTCATTACTTCCATGAAACAAAAACAGTAAACCTAAACAAAATGAAATCAAACAGAAATTCAAATAAAAATCTAAAACAAATGTTCTTTTTCTGCATTCTTTCTCAAACTCCTGCAAATTAACAGTATGTATTCCAGCAAACGGAATGTGTTGTGTCATGGAGCTTGACTGCGATATTTGCATCTATCAGACTCTGACATAGATTCTGGATGACTAAGATTGGAATCACATCCCTAAAACCAAAACCTTTTTAGTCGCCTCCTATGACATGCATGATAGGTTAGATTGGTGCTATTCTTTGTTCCCCTTCTGATCCAGATGACTTCAAATAGGGCCTTCTCAAAGGTATAAATGATTGACTTTATTGGACTTGGGTTACCACATCACGCTCAATACAGCGGAGTGCCACTTACCTATCAATAGTACCACTACGTTATAACTCTGCAGCTGCAAGGGATAATCCCAGGGATTTACAAAAAAATCAACTTTATAAACAAGACGTCATAAGTATATTTCAAACCTGCATCCTCTTGAGCAGAAAATGAATGGCTTGCCAGGGAGAAGCTTGAAAAAATACTCAAAACCAATTAGACATAGACCTATTTCTACAAAGCACTGCAAAATTATCTGACACTTTCACTGTAAACTACATATCTCGTACTGGGTTTTTAATTAGTTGCAGGAAGATTGACAACTGGACCTCAGAAAGCAATGACAACCTAACGAACCTAAATACTGCCAATAAAATCACAAAACTACTCAAGTGAAACACCCCTTTTCCATGTGATAAGCAGATGTAGTCCAAGACATTTAATTAGTTGTGTCATGATTTACAGCTGATCTGCGATATCTGCGCATTTCAATCTTCTTCTGTGACCATCACTCTGATTGGGACTTCGGATTCTATGATAGGCTGCTGTCTGTTTCTGAGTTTCCACTTTGCCATAAAGTTTCTCATCAACGCTAATTGAGGCGGCCCATTTCTTTCTCCTCTGGGCATTTCAATCTAACATATGATATCTTACTTCAACATGCCTTTACCTCTTGGTCATTGTATGTCAAGTATATGATGGGACAGCCTCCTCAAGCTTAGCCCCTCTACGTTATATATGGCATGTTTGCATTAATATTCCTCGATCTCAATTTGGGCAACAGCAAAACAACATGAACAAATTGTTCAACCCCCTTCCCCCCCCCTTTCCGTAATTGGGTGGGCCTTTAACCGCATTCTATGAAGATAGCAAATGGAAACACCCTGTCGTCATTTATAACAGTAAAAATTTTTTTTTATTTTAACAACTCGATTTCTCTGTTTAAAATATATACCATCCAAAAGAAGGTAAAGAGTTGTTTTTTTGCGCAACTATGGTCTAAGTCTTCACTGTGACCTTTGTTCTAGTTTCGAGGTATTACTTAACCTTTGCAGCCTGATTAGCAGAATTTTTATTTAAAATTAAGATATATTAAGGCCACTGCAGACTGTTGGGTCACCTTTACCGATTGAGGATCTCATACACAGATGAATGTCCATGTGGATCCGGAACACATACTTCAGGACTGCCCAACATACAAAGAGCAGAGACAACAGACCTGGCCAGAGGGTAATGACTTGGACAAAAGCTATGGGGCAGCCGCTCTAACCTGGAGAAGATGGTGGACTTCGTTTTGATGACGAGCCTGACAATATATAATGACCACAGTTGCTGAACGCAGAAGAAGAAGAAGGTAAATTAATTGAAAAGGCATATTAGGTAAACGGATCAACTCTTCACTGTGCTATAAATAGCACACAATGTTTACATTTTTAACTAGCCGATGTCACAGATTTCCATGTAACACCAATGAAATTAATGGATGTTGTGTCGTCACATCTCCCAACGCAAACGACATCAACCACATTTTTAATGATTACTTTTATAGCTAATTTATTTTTTAATTTATAACTGGTTCTAACCCTTATTCTTTACACAAATCTAAACATTAATTCCAAATTAATATGCCTTTTCAATTAACATACTTTAATTTTAAATACAAATTGTACTAATCACGCTGCAAAGGTTAGGTAACACCTCGAAACTAGAACAAAGATCACAGTGAAAAATTTATCTGTAGTTGCGCACGCATATTAATTTTGAATTAGTATTGGTAAAACTATGGTTTAAGTCTTCACTGTGCTATAAATAGCACACAATGTTTACATTTCTAAGTAGCAGACGTCATGGTTTCCATGTAATGCCAATGAAATTATTGAAATTAATGGATGCCCTGACGTCACATCTACCAACACAAACAACATAAGCACACTTATAATTATAACTTTTTATAAGTAATTTATTTTTGCATTTTTAACTAGTCCTAACCCTTACCCCCATCCCTAATAGAAATACTAATACGAAATTATTATTTTTATTAATATAACTTAATTTTAAATACAAATTATACTAATCACACTGCAAAGGTTAGGTAATACCTTGAAACAGGAACACAGGTAACAATGAAGACATATACCGTAGTTGCACCTTGGACTGGTATTTAGATTAGGGATTGGGGTAAGTTAGAATCAGTTATATAAATTAAAAAGTAAATTAGTTATAAAAATTATAATTATAAATGTGGTTGATGTCATTTGTGTGGGAGATGTGACGTCACGACATCAATTAATTTCATTGGTGTTACACAGAAATCCGTGACATCTACTACTGAAAAATGTAAACATTGTTTTATATATATATATTATGGCACATCTGCTGTTCCGCCCACCGTTGTTACTTTTCGGGGGTTAAAAAGATTATAATTAGTTTATAGATATTTTAAAGAGGGGGAGAAGGGTTAGAATCAGTGTTTAGAATTAATAATTAATTCTCTAAGAACTCTTGTCTAAGGTGTGAATCGATATGATTGGTTTTTCAAGGGAAATCTGTAACGTTATATAGCCCAATGGTGGACGATACAGCATTTTTACCATATATTATATATAATATATATATATATATATATATATATATATATATATATATATATATATATATATATATATATATATATACATGTATATATATTATATATATATATATATATATATATATATATATATATATATATATATATATATATAATATATATATAGGGCCTATATATATATAGCAAGGTGAAGACTTAAACCGTAGTTTTACCTTTTTTTAAAGGAAAACTACATAGGCTATTACCAATCATAATGCGTCAATTTTTACGCCTCTGGTAAAAGGGTGGTGGTAACAGTTCTCTGCTCACACTAAAAAAAATCTATACACAACAGTTACACAGTTGAGTTACACCACAGTCCCACACTCACACTATCCATTTTAACAAGCTTTTTTTCTAGAAAAAAATAGCACTACAAATAGCATATAGGCCTATATATATATTATATGTTTAAATACTTACTTGACAACGGTGTACCACTTACCACTACAAAATGTTTAAAACTACAAAAAAAAGTGACTTACTTAATCGCTTATTATTTGCGAGGCTCGCGAAAGAAAAATAGATTTCACTTAGTATCAGTTTGGAATTCTAGGAAAATTTGGGGGAAAACCCAGAATTATTTTTTTTTTCTCCAGAATAATCGTCGATTGATATATGTAACTTACCAATAGGAGATGAATAATATTTATTAGACAGAAGTATCTCACAATGTTATAATAACACTTGGCTGAGAATGTTGAGTTCTTTGCCTTTACAGATATTATGTAAGCCTCTCGATTTAAAGCCGTTGTTGTCTCCTTGCCGTGTCAGGTTGCCAAACTGTCTCCTATTTTCTCACGTTGTCGCCCTCTGTCTCTGTTTCATTCAAGCTTGCCTGTTATGACTATGTTCTCCAAACCTTCCTGTCTCATGAAGTGGCCAAAAATGAATATTTTCTTTTTATTATATTATTGATTAAGGTTCATTTCACATTTGACTCTTTCAACACCTCCACGTTCGTTTTTCTGGCAGTCCATGGTATCCTCAGCATTCTTCGTAGAACCATATCTCAGTTGCCTCTAATTTCTCACCTGTTTGTTTATTGTCCACGACTCCCACCTATATGTTAGTATATGAGTTATATAAAAATAATTGGTAGCGTATCCTTTACAGGACTTAGCTATCAACCCAGCTTATTTTCGGATGCAGTGATTTTCTAGGCAATATAAATACGTTCAGTAATTTTCATTGCTTTCTGAACTTTCTGAGCACTCTCTTCGGATGTTCAAATGCCTGTGGCAGGGTATCGAACTCGGTACCTTGGCCACCCACAGACGCGCCTATACCACATGTCACAAAGTGATATAGCACTAAAGAACTCTCTTTCTCACCTCTAATGACAAGGTCAAATTACACAATATATTTTTCATTTTTCTGAATGTTGTTTTTGCCTGCCCTATTCTGCTTCTTATTTCTGTTAAACTTCTTTCATCTGTTGTAATCGTTGTAACTAAATATTTAAATTGGTGGACCTATTTTAATACTATATCATTCACTTTGATCTTGCAAGGTGTGGGTTTTTTTTTCTTGGAAAAAAACATTACTTCTGTTTTCTTTATATTTAGGAGATGCCTTTCTCTTTACTTTCTGTGACTTCTACACTAATTAAATCTTGAAGGTCTTCCTCACTTTTAGCCAGTCAGAATAGTGTTATCTGCATATCTCAAATTATTTATGTTATGTCCTCCCACTGATATTCCTGGGATATCAGCTATTGCACGCATTATGTTTTCACTGTATAAAGAGAACAGGTCTGATGAAAATACACATTCCTACCTAATTCCTTGTTTTATTGTTGAAAAGGGCCAAATTTATTGCCTACTTTTATTTCTGCTGTTTGTTGCCAGTACATGTTATTGATGATTCTTAAATCCTTACTGTTGATGTTCAAATTCTCTAGCATGTGTATAACTTCACTATTTTAACTTTATCAAATACTTTTGTGTAGTCTTATGAATCAGAGGTACAGATCTGCTTTTACCTCTATAGACCTCTCTATTACTGTTCTCAAAATATATATAACATTGTCGATACCTTTGCCTTCTACGAAGCCACATTGTTCTGGACTTATTTGTGTTTATATTTTGTTTCTCACTCTCTTCATGATGATTCTGATAAGTATTTTGGTTATTTGGCTCATGAGGCTGATTGTACGGTGTTCTTCACATTCGGTGGTCCCCTGGTTTTTCTTATGTAAGGCTATAAATATAGATCTCATTAAGTCATCGGGTATGTGTCCACTATTATATACGTCATTCAGCAATTTTGTGATTATTTCAACTTCAAAGTCACCTAAAGCTACTAATTCTTCTAATGTGATATTATATGGTCCTGGGGCTTTGCTATATTTCGTGTTTCTTAGGCCTCCCTTACTTCTGCTGCGAGTATTGGTGGACACTCGCCGTTATCTTGTATATTTGTCTCGGGTCTATTGTCATCATAATGTTCTTTGATACATTTTGACCGTCTCTGTACTATGTGATCTTTTACCAGTAATACCTGCCCTGATCTTAGATTTTAGACACTGTAACTGTTGCGTTCTTTTCCGTTATCACATCAATTTGCTTATGTAGTAATGGTGTGTCTTAGTTGTAATGTGATTATATTTCCGTGCATTTCTTGTTCAACCAGATTTCTTTTGCTACTTTGCATTTCTCTTAACTCCTTATGCATTTTCTGATATTCCACTATCTTGTGATATGATATTCTTCTAGCAGTAGTAAGCCTATATAATTATGTTTCTTTTTCCTTAGACATTCCGACTTCATTGTGGCTTCTGTGTCACTTTGACCCTATATTAGACAGGACAGCCAACTCCACCAAAAAACCCCCATTAGGACATATTCGTCTTTTGGCAAAGCGGCCTTTATTTCCACAGCCCATAGAAAACCTCACTGTACTCCTTTACAGGAAACATGCAGTAATGAAAGTGTTTTTTTTAATTGAAGGTAAACAGTGTCGCTATTCTTTGCTCCCCTTTCAGAGCTCGGCAGAACTTGTATATCTTCTCTGTACTATAATATGTCATTAATCCCAGTATTTCTTGCCAACGAATCTGCTCTTTTGTTACCTCTGACTCCTGTAAGCCGAGTGCAGTTGGCTTCTATATTTATGCAATACTTTGGACAACTCAGCTTGAATATTTAGTAAATATCGGAAAAATAAAGGAGACAAGAGACGGGAAGATAAAGAAATTTCTGGATGGCTTGTCACTGTGTCACAAAAAAGATATCACTAACATAACTTTTTAACAATACAAGAGACATGTTGTGAAGAAACATGACCGCCTACGCCACTCGGCATGGCACTTGATTGATTGATTGATTAGCCTAATAGCATCGTGCCTAATTCTTTTCTTAACATGTACCTTTCTTTATTAGTGGTTGTTCATAATCACGTAAACAATTTTGGACGGTGGAGGGGGTTTGGAAAAGTTTGACAGTTGTTGACAAGATGGGGGAGGGGGTTAACAAATGTTGATTTCAACAATACTGTTCTATAAACTTATTAAATTGCTTGGAAAACATGCAAGTTCCTTCCAAGACTTCTATGGTCGAGAAGCTAAAGATGGGTAAAGAGACCTTAACTGTGAAGCCATAGTGTGTTTTGTTTTTTATTTTTGCGTAATTATTATACAAATATAACAAAATGTTCTTGTCAGCAGATCTTTTATTAAAATCTTGTTGTCATTTTGTGTTGTGATGATGATGGCCTTTTGCGTCGTTATATGCGATCAGGAAGCTGCCAATGTAAATTTCTGAGACACATAGTCACTACGTTGCACACATGACTGTTGAACAGACAGCTTTTATGTAGAAAGTGACCATCTGCACTAAACCCCTCACGAATCTGTTGATTAGTTCCAAGGGAAAGGTAATGATAATACTCTTGGAAACAAGCACAATCGCTGGAGCTTCCAGGGGGTGATACATCATCGAGAGTTAGGGTTCCTCTCCGGATATTCTGTAGGGGTTTACTCCCTTAACCTAAGGCACCCCTATGCTAACTCATTAGGCAGCAGGTGAATAGGCTATGTAAGACAAAAGTAAGAAATTGAGACAAAATACAGCGATAATAATTTTTTTACATTCGATAGTTTGTTAGCCTATCCCCCAACTTTCCTACGACATGTCTGAAAAGATGACAGATGCTTTTTTTGCACCCTGAACTAGAAGTCCAGGCCCTGGTCGCCACACTGGCAAGTCTTGCAAGGAGATCTGTCATGTACAAAGTGATAAGTTTATTAGTGACCGACTGTTGGAAATGAAATTTTCCCAGAACCTGCTCAAGGGTCATTTCATTCTGGTCTTGTGTCATCGATATCAAAATGTTATGAAATAGTAGTATCTATCTATTGTCTCTTTCTCTACTTTTGCCGTGAGGCGTCGCAGGGTGAATGACGATCGGTTTTCGGGCTATTGCACGTTTGGTCGCTTGATATGCAGTAATACTGTGCCGTTTCAGAATGTTGGTAATTCTTCACTCAGCATTCTTCTTGGTCTTTCTCTATATCTTGCTGTTTCTATTTTCATGTTGTATGCTCTTGTCGCTGGCCAATAAGAGTTCATTCTCATTAGGTGGCCGACCCATTAAATCTCTGTTTCTCTGTTTGAACAAAGAGAAGCCATGGAAAGTGCTCGCCAAATTTGGTTCCTCCCCACTCCAAATGTGCCAATATCGTTTGACAGTTTTATGATGACCGTCGTTGTTGTTGATCGTTCATCTCAAGTGATGATGACAATTTTTTACATCCACTTTTGAAACTCAGAGTTATGTTCTTGACTATGAGTTCGTAGATGGCTAGTAAACCCCATTCTGGCTACAAATGTCATTGGACAGTTTTGCATAGCATGATCGCTGTAGTGGGTTTTATCTACCAGTGACTTCCTAGCTACTCTCTGCTGTTCAGTTGCTTCTGTTCTTCTCATTTCACAAAATGCTGCTCCTCTTTTGATTATATAGTGACATCTAGTCGCATTTTGTGCAAGTTCTTTCCATGTATCTTGGTCTATTTCAACGGGCTTTCAATTATGTTTTTAACGAGTTCCTGTTGTGTATTAAATTTCATGCAAATTGTGGCTCAACAAAAGCGTGTTAGGAGAAAGGTAAGAGCTACCCAATGCCCCCACTAACTTCCACGCCTGTTCTGAGCGTCGTCTTGTCCTTATCACAAATGCCGAGAAGCGCCGTGGGGAGCCTTATGTGATGCTTGGTACAGTTCCTATAAATTTCTGATATCATCGTTTCTTATGCGGTTTGTTCTTTTGACCCCAACTATCTTCCTAGGACATTTCATAGGTTGCAATCTTTCTCTCCTGTGTCTTGGACAGTGACGATGATTGACAATAACACATATGCCTAGTTGGTATAAATCAATATTTATCAATATGGTTTATCAATATTTGTTTAGTAGCCAAATTGATGTAAGGGTGTTTGAGTAGCGGTGTAAATTGGTATGAGACTACATTGGCTTTTTGACATCGCGTTTTAATTTCTCTGCCTAATTTGCCGCATTCAGTGAAAATGCTTCCGGGTATTTAAAATTCTTGTACTTGTCTGAAGTTGTTTTCGTTAATATGTTTGCTCAATGTAGTCTACCAGGTAGTCTACTGATTTTCATAGTTTCTGTCTTTGATGTGTTATTTTTCATGTTGAATTTTTCGAAATCTGAGTTTAGCGCGTTTAAAACACCGCAGTCTAGTTATTACCATCTTTACTTCAGTTGTGCAACAAATGCCGTCAAATAGTAATCGTCGACTACAACTACGAATAACACTTGTACGGACCAATAGCCCCTCTAGAGTTTATATTTTCTTTTCACAGAAGAGCGCCACTTCATCTGTGAATTTACCTGACATGCCAATCTGAAGTAAATGTAATAATGATAATGACGGTTGAATCAAGATGACATTAATCTGTTTATGACTGTGCACGTCGTTCTCATTATAAAAGAAGGTATAGTTGAAAATGTTATCATCCTCACGCACTTAAGGTGGCGACATCAACAGATCAAGATTCAACATGCCCTGCCTCAATAAAATAATAATTATTATTAGGTATTAGCACTAAATTTTCAAATTGGGTTTATAACATTATAAACACCACAGTTAGATAGCCCTTGAAATTTGCAATTCAACGATACCTCAACCAAGTCTGTAGGTCGATTCTGTGAAAAGTTATGAATTTTTTTTGTCGAAATTTCAGGAAAAGATAATTACATGAGAGCATATAATAAAATATGAACGGACTGATGATGAAAGTTGTGACCAAGAATTGAAGCAGAACTTGCATTTTATGAAATATTTCAGTTATTTATGATAATATATGCATAAAACTATACATTTTTGTGTTCGGGAAGGCAAGACACATCTGTTGAATATACTGTACCAATTGTCAGGCATAATTGGGGCTAATTAATAAGAAAATTCTGGAGGTAAGGTAGGACATAGCGAATGCAACTGACTAGAGTACAGGAACTGTATGGCGAATAACTAAGTAGGAGGTTTGGAACAGAGGATGAAAAATGCAGAGGTGGAGAATACAAGAGGAAAAAAAGAAAGAAGAAAAAATATGTGGTGGATAGACGGAAGCCCCGAGACGGAGATACGCCAGCAAGAAAGTAAAGTGTGGGTGGGAGGGATGAGGGAACCCAGATGCCTAAAGCCTTATGCATTAGGTCTCCAGTCATAACATCACTGTCACTATCAGAATTAAATAGAATATCCAATAATGCATCTTAAAAATTATCTTTACGGTAATTCTAATTTATACCTAGACCTACTAATAATGTTTGAATAGAAGCTATCTGAGTTCGATTACAGTGACAGTGAGACACAAACACTTGTCATCGTCATGGTAACATGGGCTGCAAGCATTCTGACGCGCTGACATGTTTTTGTACCCTTGAATAATTTAATACAATACTGTTTGAAGACATTTCAATAAACACTAGTATATAGTGTCACATTAAATTAACTAAAGGATGATAAGATGTAGAAATTCATTAAACTGTAACTTAAATTTTTAACATTATACACGAATATCGATAATTAACGGCGCGGCAACATTGAACAGCCGAAAACGAACTCTAAAGCTAGTAGCGTGGTCGGTCGATCACCATAGCATTTTTAAAATTTAATAATAATTAATAGGTACTTCTAGAAATGTTAAAATTTGGTACATAAAGATAGAAATGGTTGCTGAATATGTTAGACATGGTTTCACATATTAACTTTAATCAAAATTTAGAAATATACGTGTGCAAAGACAAAAAACACCTACCTCGTCTTGTTTAATTGCTTGGTGTTAATTGTAGATAAGGTATCTCCAACATACCTAATCTTAATACACTGCAGAAATGGATTATAAATAGTATACAGTTCACTTTTATATGATCTAAAGCTGCGTGGCGTCACTAAATGACAATTCCATTGGATAGTACACACGTGGTCCATGAAAAAATGAAAATGTCGGCACATGGCATTTTTCTCAAGGGACATTACTCTAAATATCTTTTTGCGGAAATATTTCGATTAGTGCTAATGCCTAATTATTATTAATAAAAATTAATTTGATTAATTAATTATTTTAATATCTAGTCTTTAACTTAGTAAGTTAATTAATGATTAATAATGATTATCGTCATAAGTTAATTAATGATCTCGTCATTAATGATTAACGCTCATTCATCAATTCATCTGATTCTTCAATGAATTTGATTATGAAATATATGAATTAATCATGAGATTGAATAGTGATTGATGAATGATTATCTGATATTGATTCAGTGATTCATATATCATTATTATTTAAATTTTTAGTTAATTTGAGTTATTTGTCAGTTCAGTGAAAAAGTAGGTACTTGGACATCCGGGATTCGCTTGTACAGAAAATTTTGCTCAAGTTATAAATTTCTTGGACTAATGTCGTGTATACATTTAGTTTTTTTTGCCGTTTTTCGTGTCTGCAACCAAATGTATTATGTTCTTTAACCATTTAAAAAAATATATATGTAACTTTTAAGGATGCAACTCGATGCTGAAAACGGCAGTTAATTTTTTAAAAACATGTGTTTTATTTATGCAAATTGGCTGTCATTTTGAATATTAATTAGTTGTACATGCATCTGAGAACCACAGAAATGTGATCAACAGATGCGTCTTGTCTTTGTGAATACAAAAATATATAGTTTCTGTGGTATTTTATTATGTTTAGTAGATATTTAATTTATTTTCATTATAATTATGCAAATTAGCAGCCATTTTGAATATCAATTAGTTCTGTGTCCATCTGAACATTCCAGAAATGTGATAAACTTAAGCGTCTTGTCTTCACGAACACAAAAATGTATAGTTTGTGTGTTGTATTATTGAAAATAACTAAAATAATTAAGAAATTCTCAGCTGTTACATTTTTCTGGTCAAGTTTTATTTATATTTTCCTATATGTTGCATGTAAATTATTTTGATGTGAAATTAATTTGAAAACAATTCATAACTTTTTTCAGGATTGACGTACAGACTTGGTTGATGTATCGTTGAATTGCAATTTTCAAGGGCTATCTACATATAGTATTTTTTTTTATGATGTAGTATTATTTTGAAAATTTTGTCCAAGTACCTAGATAAAGTGGTTAGTGGACCTGCCTCACAAACACTATCCTGTCATTACTGTCAATGTCAAATTTGCTTGCCGCAGCTTGCAGTTCAAAAAAGTCAGTTGTTCACATTAATTAATTATAATTATTATTGGTTGAATCCTAGTTTAAGTCACCGTTGTGCTATTAATATAGCACACTTGTTACGGAGTTCCGTGTAACACAAATGAAATTAATGGCTGCTGTGACATCATATCCCGACAATCACTGAGTTCAAATCTAGACACAGATGAACTTATTATCATACTCTGTTTCTTCTCAAATTTATATAATTTTTAAAATTTTCCTATGATTTGTACTGAGCGATCAGTATTTCTGAGCGCTATACACAGTGTGAGGTGGTCACATACATTAGAAATATTATTTCTAATCCTAACCCTATTCTAAGTACTTAATCTTACGCTTGCCAAATCACACAACAAAGGTCAGAAAATACCTCAAAAGTAGACTAAAGGTCACAGTGGAGAATCAAACTAGGATTCAGCCATTATTATTTTAATAGGCTGTTCTTGGACATACAGACATTATGTGTACAGAAAATTTTGCTTAGGTTATAAATTTCTTGTGACTAGGATTTACATTTAGTGATGTTGTAGTTTTTCATGTTTGCAACTAGATTTATTAAGTAACCATTTTTCTTTTTATATATGTAACTTTTAATGATGCAGGACGTTGCTGAAAATAGCAGTTAATTTTTTAAAAACATCATTTGTTTTAACTATGAAAATTAGCCAACATTTTGAATATTAATTAGTTGTACGGGCATCTGATAATCACAGCAATGTGATCAACAGATGTGTCTTGTCTTTGTGAATACAAAAATATATAGTTTCTGTGGTATTTTATTATGAATTTATTTTCTTTATAGTTTTGCAAATTAGCAGCCATTTTGAATATCAATTAGTTATGTGTCCATCTGAACATTCCAGAAATGTGATCAACATAACTGTCTTGAGTCTTGTCTTCACGAACACAAAAATGTATAGCTTGTGTATTGTATTATTGAAAATAACAAAGATAATTCAGACAATTATCAGCTCAGCTACATTTTGTGGTCACAAGTTTTATTTATATTTTCCTATATGTTTCATGTAAATTCTTTTGTTGTCAAATTAATTTGAAAAAAATTATTAACTTTTTTCAGGGTTGATGTAAAGACTTGGTTGAGGTATCATTGAATTGCAATTTGTAAGGGCAATCCAACTATATAATTTGTAATTATGTAGCATTATTTTGAAAATGTTGTCCAAGTACCTACATTATAATGGTGACTATATAATGGTAATTATAATATGGTAATTATAATAGAGTAATTAGTTGCGCCTACAACTCAATGAATATCAGTGTCCTATGCAGGAAATACATTTCTTCCTGTTACAAATAATTCATTTAATTTAACTATGCTCACAGAAGGTAATGCAGGTCTGCATCTTGAGTGAATCTATGAGTATTATTAGGAAGGTACAAGTGGGTCTTCGTCGTACGCCTTGTGGCGGACCCTCTGAGAAGGACGTATGAGGATGATCTGCATTGTGTCATGTTTTACAGCAAGCTGCATTATCTGTGCCTTTTGACCTGACATATCCGTCTTCAGCCAGCATTTTTTTTGGGCCAGGTTGGCATTCCTGTATCTTCAATCCCTAGTACTTGGCCAAGCTACAGCAGGGTTGCTGCACTCCTGTTTCCAGGCCCACTGTATGGAAGTGTACTGAGGGTCTTAGCCAGCTGTGGTACACTGACCCTATTGCTCGACCAGCTATGGAACGCCGGCCTGTGCACTCTGGTGTGCATGTCATCTCTGGGCCCGATTGATGCCTTGAGAAAGGCGAGGCTAAAAGTTGTTACATTTATTTTCCTGTCGGGACATATGGGTGTTTGAGGCAATGAAAGAGCGAATCAACAGGCATCATGCGCGATTGTGGCACAGGGCGATGGGGCAATGGATCACACTGACGTTTTGAACTCCTTAAGAGATATAGCACGAAAGAGTGAGACTAGTGTGGATGATGATTCCTTTTCAATGGCCAGGATTAAAGATCAGGGATTGAAATGTGGTGTTGCTAGAATAAACATTTTGGAAGGCACAGAAGAATGATGGTAAACCAGCACAAGACCAGAAGTGTAATGGCGGATACACTCAAGGAGAGATCGGAGCAACTATGGAAATGTCCAGTTTGCAGTGATGATGATCCAACTACTAACTAACTAAATTAAAAGTATATTAACTCTGTTTCTATTTTTGTCTGCAGATATATTTCCCTATTGTAAGTTCAAATCAGTGTGGAAGAGACAGCAGCAATGGTTAAAGAACAATTTAGAGAGACAGACATTGCTAAAAAGATCAGCCATGTCACGTTTGGTTTTATGAGTCCTGAGCAAATCCAAAGAGCAAGTCATCTGCATGTAGTGAATAAAACCTTATACAGGTGAGTTTATGTTGGTTGCAGTGCATATTCCAGCTAAGAAATATTCCCCTTTAACCTGTAGAACGTGTGTTTACATTTACGTAATTTCTGTCCTGCCGCTGAATTAATTTTCGGAAATGTTATGCCATCGTCTGTATCTGTTTTGAAATTGTGATAACTTTTTTGTTGTTAGAGATATTTAAATAATGTTTGCACATATAAATAAAGAATTGTAGGTTTTGTTTGTGTGTGTGTGATACAAGACATGTAAGACAGTCTCAAAGACAATTTCCACAAAAAATCCAGCAATTTTTTACCTTTAGAACGAAGATACTATTGCACGAAGTTTGTTAAATATTCCAGAGTGGAAACAGTATAAGATAGACCTAATTAGCAAGCCATTCACGCGCCTTTCATGGATTAATCATTATAATTTCACAGATTACAAGGATTACACCTTCAGGTATGTCTTAAAAACCTATAAACCTAGATCTAGTCCAGAAATGTATCGTTCGAACTTGGTTGATTTTTAATATCAAATTAGATAAAACATCATGGTCTGACTGATTTTCAATTGTGGAAATGACTTATCTCTCCATAAATAATCATCAGAATCCATAATTATTTTAATGAAAATTCGATAAAATATACGTCTATAAAACAGAATTTACCATCATGGTTATGCTTTTGTTTGAAATTATCAATATGTTGCGAAAATATCGATATTTACATGACATTAGGCACAAAGTTGCCACTAAAACTGCTGGAAAAGGTAGTTTAATTGAATAAAATGCCAGATTTAACAAATCTGGCGAAAAAATACTAAATATTGGAGATTTTTAATTTATTGAAGTGTACCTAGCAACTGCGGTCTACGGCTGCAAATATACTTGCCGCTCGCTAACCAGAGAAGGGGAAATGTCGGTGAATAAAGTTGCCACACGCATCCTAAAGGTTAAAGATAACCCATGTCTTCCTTGAGCTCTAAAAACTCTGTGGTAACTGCGATGGAATAAAGATTAGACTTAAAATAGCCTTGGCTGCAATGTCCAGATTAAATACCATATGGAGAGCAGAATAAGAACAGCAATGAATATATATATATATATATATATATATATATATATATATATATATATATATATATATATTCATTGCTGTTCTTATTTATATTACCGTTAATTTCCGTGTATAACCCGAGAATTTTTGGACAATAAACAGAGACGTCTTCATACTCTTCGTCTTATAATCGAGTAACATCAAATTAAAAAAAAAATTTACGTCCAAATCACAGTAAAAATGGAGAAAAACACTTTAAAACAAATTACAGTCACATGTCCCGATATATTAAGGCAGGATAAAATGACTAGGGCTCTCCAACAATCTAGAGCGTACTACCATAATGCTAGGCCTCTAATTACATTAATTTCTATATATCATACAATATTTCCTTCAAAATCTCCAATATTTCTTGATAAAAACTCACTTACTAGGTCTATATCGTTATTTCAGAGACGCCGCCATTTTTTTTAGAATAATTTCCCGGAAACGCTATTTTTAGCAATGGGTATTGCCGGTTTTATTTACCGTTTATAGTACATATATTTATATCATAAAGGTTTCATTTGATCATCGAAATTGGTCAGAAAAGTATACCAGTATCTGATGTTATTTATTGACCAAAATACGGTAATGGTCTGTGGAAAAAACAAATGAAATACCATAGCCTAAGCTGATTGGTAGCTTAGGCCTAGTCTTGTTTGTGTAGGGAAACAATAACTACTAGTAATCTAAAAACACTGTCACACACTTTCTTGTTGCGGTAAAGCAAATGTTACAACAGTTACTGACCGTCTACTAGGCTATAAGACCTGTGTACAGAAAATGTAAAAACACATCAAAGGCAGATTTTGAGTATTTCCGTGCATGTGCTGGTCGGCCTTGCCAATTTTTAACATGCGACTCCAAGTATATAAATAGGGACCAAGACAATAATCAGAAACATAAAGAATGAAGTCCTAATTAATTCTGTACAGAGGTCTTACTCTACATACTACGGTCTTGCACAAACACTCACATTTTTGACATCCAAAACTTTGCCGTTTAGACAGTGTTGGAGGGAGTGGAATGGAGGAAATAAATCAATATTGAAACTGTCTGAGCTGTGCCTCAGTTTATATTACCGTATAAGGTAAACATACAGGTCAGACAAAGTTCAAACTCTTCTGTATCTTTTAAAAACAAACGTGATCTGGCATGTTTTTGTCTGGCCATTCATCTTTCCCGTTTACACGTACAGGAATAAAATCACAATGACAATAAAAATGTATTAACTGGAAGCTAAACTACTTGTGCAGTATTCTTGGCTAGCTAAGTCAGCCGTATATTCTGTTAATTAGTCCAGCCCACTGAGGCCACAGTTCCAAATCACAACACATCATAGGCATTTTGTAGTAAAATTGCGCCGTAATTGATTCCCTCCCCCAACCACTGTACATTTAGTGGAAGTTGAGATCAATTTCACAATCCTCTGTTATGTTTATTTTACTACCGTATTCTCCCCACACCGTAAACATAACCAGTTACAAAGTTCAAACTCTTCTGTATCTTATAAAAACAAACGTGATCTCGCTGTCTTGCCTTTCATCCTTTCATCGTTTCCCACTTAAACGTTTCCCACTTAAATGTCACTGTCAGAAGCCAGCTGGTGACATAATAGTTACATAGTAATTACTATTCACTAGCGCTGTTCCCGTCATAAGGCCCAGACACCCAACACAGACAATTCATTCAGGAAAAACTTTGTTCCCGAAAGTCTCGCCACCTCATAAACCATCTATAGTCATGGATAGGGAAGTCAGCCTACCGGGTATTCATTATTTTCGGATATATTGATCCAGAATACAGTAGCCACCGGGGTTTCATTCCTTGATTCATTCAAGTTACGTGAGTGAAGCAAATGAAAGGAATGCTATTTTCTTAGAGTTGCAAAAGTTTGTGTTAATTTCCATTTAGCATGTCGGTTCTTTCTTATGATGATGAAGTTCATTATTGCCGGCTTTGTTAAGTTGGGGATGTCGGTCTATAGTCGGACTTTCGACTTTCTCCACTTTTGGGAAGGGATAGTTAGGTTGTCGGCCTACAATCGGATGGGTTTATATTCAGAATTTAACGGTATATATTATAATTATAATTCTTATATATATTATAATTCTTGAGTAATACCTATTCTTTTGTACAGCTGTGAGAGTTAAAACAATTACAGCAGAAATGGATAAGAGAATAATAATAATAGGAGAATACAGGCTTTCAAAAACAAATGTTACAGACAAATAGTGCGCATTCATTATACAGAACATAATACTCTTGCAGGTCAACAAGAACATCTCATGGAAGTGGTGAAATGTCGCAAACCTGTGTGGTTTAGCCACGTGATGAGGCACGATTCCTTTCCAAAACTATCCTACAGGGAACAGTTGAACGTGGAAGAAGAAGAGATGGTAAAAAGAAAGTATTGAATGATAATATTAAAGATTGGAGAGGATAATGATTCTCCACACTTGAACAAGGAACAGAGAAACAGGAAAGCATGGCAAGATTAGTGTGTTGATGTTTCCAGAGGGACACTCCTATGACCCTGATGGTTTAGGAGTTTGATGATGAAAAATTCTACTAAGAATAGGAAACTTAGAAAAGTGCATAAGACAAAAGCTGACCTAGTTCTGTCCTAAAATAATTTGTATTGGAGATAATTAATATTAACTGAACTAGAGAATATACAGATTGTTCAGCAAAGGAAGCAGTGAGAGACAGTGGTAGTGGTGGCATCTATATGAACAGTCCAATACAAGCAAGTTTAAGAAGTCATTAGTGTTCATTCTGCAATCTTCAAGACAGAATGTGATGCTATCAAAGAAGCAACATTTGTGCTGCTGCGATCAGCTCACATGGAGAAACCCTGGACAGTTATCCTGAGTGATGCCAAATCAACCCAGTAAGCCCTTCTCGGAATCAACCAAATTTCACCTGAACTTATTAACATTTCTCATATCTGAGCTAAATAACCAAGCAAAAGAGATAGTTTTCTTATGGATTCCATGTCATTCATAAATGAGGTGAAATGAGATAACTGATCTCCCACAGCAACAGCAGTCAGAAAACCCAGTATCATTTTCAGAAATGAATTCCATCATGGGCAAGTAATGGGCTTTACCTACGCAGCCCAAACGAAGATGCTATCTATCCATTAGCCTCAACAAAATGTGCCTGACCAGGTAGTGGAAGATCATTTGTTAACTGGTCACCTTTCCCAAAACATTCTTGCCCAATCCTCAACTGTTGTCTTTAAAACACATTATTAACCATACACTGCCTGCAGTCTTTGATGAATATTGGTTGGTCGACATCCTTCGGCTGTAAGGAACTGAATCACTGCTTGTTGTTAAAATTTGGACGAATTTATCACACTAGCCATGTGTCCACTGCCTAGACAAGACACTAGCATATGAAGAGAATGATAATGTGACTACATTTGTCATTGATGTGTACTTATTACATCAGTGATGACATACTTCTTCACGCTCCTCACGTACTGGCATAGGCGATGCAGCATGGGTGGGTTAATTTGAACACTCCTCATATTTGTACTTTTTTTTCTGTTTTCTGTATGTCCTTGACATAGATGTTTCATCTATGATGGTTAACATATTTTCTTCTGTGATGTTTGTCACATAAAGCAAGCATATTTTTTGAAATATTTAAATGTCATATTTCTTTGTTTATTAGCCAAGATGGAAAGAATAAGCCATGTCCTTATGGGGTGCTCGATCACAGAATGGGTACAAGTGAGAAAGAAAACAGTTGTGATACTTGTGGCAAAGTATTAGCGGAATGTGTTGGCCATTTTGGGTATGTATTGTTTACAAATGTCTTAATTTACATAAATGTATCTATCTATTATAATTTCCACTTATACTTTTTAAGCAATATGATAGGAAGTTGGAGTTGTCTGTCTTCGGCCATTTGGATTGCACTGACTGCTCAGCCCGTGTCGCTTTAAGATCTTTTATTTTCCCTACTCATCTAGTTCTTCGTCTTCCTCGTATGCTGTAACTCGATCTTCTGCTATTGTGTGCACAATGGGCTAGTTGCGCTGGTTTCATTCTGATGAAGTGGTCGACCCACCTGGTTTCTGTCTCTTGATGTAGTCTTGACATGATATGGTCTTTATTTCTTTCCTGATATCTTTATATCTCTGCTGAAGATGGATGTGTCTGGCCATTGACACAAATAAAACAGTGACACAATGCATTTCAATTCTCTGGACTACTTCCTTCTGGAAATCTAATAGGACCTTGGTCCTGCTACAAGAGATATCCAGTGGGAGTTTGAGAATCAACGATGAAGAAGAAGATCTTCATATCTCAGCAATCTCTTCATGTGACAATTATAGCTTTCCTCAAACATGGTATTTCACACCTGTGCCTTTGTCAATAGGCTATGGGCTGTCAAAAGCTATCTGCTTTCAACTAAAGAAACTATTTCATAATTATTTAAATAGATAGTACAGTATTATATATATTAGGTAACATTATTTGTATTACCAATTTGTTCTGAATATTTTGATTTCAGATTTGTGATTTGATTTTTTTTTCAATTTCTGTGTAAGTTTGACATTGGTAGCACAGAGTTGGTATAAAAATGCTGTTTATTAATTGTTGTTTATCATCAGGAAAATTATTAAGTGTTTGAGTATTGGTGACATTGGTAAATCACAGCAAAAAATATATATGTATACATGTAATGAGATTCCATTCTCTAAATTGCATCCTGATGGAAATCTAGTATACGACCATTGTCCTGCTTAAAAAGATAGCCATGGTCGTATGAGAATAAATGCTAAAAAAATTAATATTCAGGTGAAACTGCCCTGTTATAGTTGAGCAAACATGAAAACTATTTTTAGAGAATAGATTACAAAGTTTTTCAGTTATTAGTAGTCTTCTTCCTCTTTCGTTCACTTGAAACATGTCTATATCTGTAATTCTGTCTCCTGAATAAAACTCAGTCTTTTGTAGTTCATACAGTGGCCCATATAGCTTTGATTCCAGTGTTGTTTCCTCTGGCCAATATGTCTGCCTCAGCATTTCATACTCAGAACACTCTTGTAGTATATGTTTGGCACTCTGTGCTGCCTGTCCACGTGTACACATGGCTGTGTTGCCAATCTTGAACTTTGTATACATGTGGCTGCGGAGTCGGTTGTGTCCTGTTCTGAGACATAGAATTACAACTTGTTCTGATCTGTTCATAATGTAATAGTCATCTTGCATTGATGTTTGTAGCATTCTTATTGACTTGATCATCTGTTTTTATGATGGTAGGTGATTGGTACAACTGGTTGGTCTTCGGCAGCACCCTTCCTTAGCCAGTTGCTCTGATTTTTCATTTCCTGGTATTCCACAGTAAGGGTATCTACTGCATAGCTACTCTATAATGGTAAGACTGTTCATTAAGTAGTTTTTGTAAGTCTGTTTTCTAGACTGGAGAGCTTGAAGTACTGACATTGCATCTGTCAGGAATATCACGGGCTGTGGGCCATGGTTGGATTTCAGCATTTTTCAGTTGTCACCCTAATTGCCTGGATTTCTGCATCATAATTATTGCAGAATTTCCCTGTTAGTGTTCTGATCGTATCTCTAGGCTTGTGTGGATATTTTATATATGCACCTGCACCTACATTCTGTGCTGACCCATCTGTGTTTACTCTGACCTATATGTCTTGTGGATATTCCTCATTCAGGAAACTGAGGGTGACTGTCCTTGCTGCACACTGTTCTGTTCGTCCTCGCTTAGTATTCCTTTCACATGGGTCTGAATGTATATTGGCATTCCATGTCTTTCACTCCACGGGGTTTGTTCTGGTACAGGCCTTAAGGGCTGTCAACTTCAGGTAGGTCTGTAAGTTGTCTGCGGAGTCGTTTAGCTTGATGGATAAAGCTGCTTCTTTTCAGTCGTCCCATTGCTAGATTTTGGAATCTTTCCTTCATTTAATAACTTGGCATACACTGAAACTTTTCAGCTTGTATTAGTTAAATATGGACGCTGATATGGATTTCATCAATGAACTGTACTATAGTTACTAGCACAGAGACAGAGAAGTAGATCTTGTTAGTCAGAGCTGTTTCAGATGGCAATAGTTTTCTTCTTGTGATGTCATACAGTGGGCAGTTCTGTAAAATATGCTCTGTGTTTCTGGAGATTGTTCACGGACACATATCAGTGACACCAACTCCAGACTTTCCATGTGTTAGTTGGTTGTGGTCTGTTCTCAATCTGCAAATGATTGTTTGTTTCTTTCTTCTATGCCTGTAGATAGCAATGTATTTTTGGCTGCATGAGTTATTTGAGTTTCATTCCATCAAGGGCTTTTGATGATGAACTTAATTTCTGGGAATCTTTTTTCTTATCGTTCACAGTTAACATGTTCAAGTCGGTTGTCTTGATAAATGCTGCTGTATTTGAAAACTCCTCAAGACTCCCATACAGCTTACTGTGGATTTCTGTCTCTGTGGGCTAGTGCTTCTTCCTCAAATGGTTTAGTGTCATGTCATCTTGCAGGATATGTTCTGCGATCTGTGCTGAATGTCCACAGGACACAGGCGATGAAACCAGTCTTAGTCTATTTAAGTGGCTGTTTAGTCTGTGTTGTGTCCTGTTGTGGTGTGGAAGATGGTAACTTTCTCAGCTCTGTCGACTGGTGAGATATTTCTGGTAATGATACTGGATCTCCTATCTATTGACAGTTATTTCGGTTTTTTTCCTAGTTGGTCAATTTTCCCTGATTTGTGAGTGACCTGGAATCTACCAGAGTACCACTTCTTTTTCTTTGTTGTTTAGTTGAGATAGAAGTGATTTTAATTAATCTGTGTGGAATGTGTTATTAGTAATAAATATTTTCTTTTGTTTTCTAAATGTGTACAGGTACATAGATTTGGATCTACCAGTATACCATGTTGGACATTTCCGTACAATCATCACTGTGCTTCAGATGATATGCAAATCTTGTAGTGCGATCCTGTTACAAGAAGAACAGAAGGAGTCATTTCGTCATGCACTGAAGAAGCCTAATCTCGCATACTTACAAAAGAAGGCATTGAGGAAAAAAATTTACGATACCTGTCGCAAAGTAAAGACTTGTCTTAAGTGTGGAGATCACAATGGAATGGTAAGGCAATTTTAGGAATTTAGTTTAGATAAAGTTCATTAGGTTGATTTAGTGAAATAAATAACAACCAGACTTTGGTTGCCTATCTCTCATCTTTTATTATCTTTATTTATTATTTGAAGAAATCCTGCAACAAGTAGAACATTTTTATACCTCTGATATTTCACAAATGTTGCTAGATGTGAAACAGAAGTTAAAAGGAGTATAGAAATGGCTATAAGAATTTTTAATAACATGAGAAAACTAACATTCAAACAAATCATGAACTAAACTTGAATATTGTGCTACAATCTACATTAATGTATGACTTAGAAATATAGATAATGAACAAATAGAAAACAGTAGTGATGTTTTTGAGATGTAGATATAAATAAAGAATAGGAGAACTTCAGGGAAAGAGGAGAAAACAAGGAGGTTTTGATAATATTGTGAAAAAAGGACTTACAAAGGAAATGAAAATCAAATACAATATTTTGGATATATTCTGCTTTAACATTCATTCTCAAACTCCCACTGGATCTCTCTTGTAGCAGGACAATGGTGCTACTAGATTTCCAGCATGATGTAGCCCAGAGAATGGAAATGCAATGTGTCACCGTTTTATTTGCTCCAATCGCAAGACTCATCCATATTCTGAGGTCTTGGATATATTAAAAGACATAACTATCCAGATACGAGTATAAAGCCAAAGGTAGACCAAGAAACGGTTGATAAAAAACATTAAGATAACCTTGAACAAGCACGGACTCAGCGCAACCAAGGTGACATATCTGCCCTTGGAACAACACTGAGACTCCCACCTCTACTATTAATGCCCAAGCAAGCACAGGTGCTGAAGTCAGGGATACCAGGCAGAGAGGCACACCAGCAACATCTATAAACCCATCAGGGTCATTAGGGGTAGCCATTGGATGTACCAACATACAAAGTCCTCCAGTAATTTCTATCTTTAAACAATTTTGGGTTGGATATCTCAGATACTCTCTGGCTTCTTGGTTATTAGATACCCTACGTAGTATCATTCATTGTCAGAGTCTGAAAAAAGAGCAAAGATTAGGAACACTGACTTGCCATGCATGTCACAAGAGGAACATAAGGAAATTTGACATATCGTCAGTTTCCCCATCCCATGGAAAGTGACCCAATTATGCTTATTTTAAGTTTGATGTACTAAGCAGCAGCAACTATTATCATTCATTAAGAATTTCCAAAAAATGGTGTCGCTGAAGTTAGGTCCACAAAGTTTGGCTTGCAAACATAAAAAGGTTGAATTAATTACTACAGGGTATTTATATCACCACAAAAAAATTCAGGTACAATCACTCCAACACAGGATTATTATAAGACCATGGTGGGAAATTAATATGGATGATTGTTGTCCATGACTGCAAATAGCTACCTCAATGGTGACACATTTCAACATTGGGTTTCTATCTCTAGATTAAATTTGTCAACATTTTTCATGATTTCTTTATGTCATGTTAGGATGTGTAGTTGTCAGCCAGTTATGTTTGTCAAGTGAATCCCCAAAAGATGCAAATTATAATTCTCAAATTATAACACACATTTACATGGCTCTGCTTATAGCATTACAAAAGTTGGACTGTTATTACGTGATTTGGGCAAATCTGCAGGTCATGTATCTGATTTCTTCATGTCCTGTTTTAGGTGGAAAAAAAGGTTGGTCTATTTATTTAAATAGATTTCTTTGTCATGTTTTAGTTGGAAATGTTGGTCTATTCATTTAACACTTTTTTGTCTTATTATGTCCTAATGTAGGTGAAAAAAGTTGGTCTGTTTAGAATTGCTCATGATCGGTCACAACAAGGACGCAAGAATGATGCAGTTCTCAAGGAAAGAGTTGATGCATTTGATTCTGCAATAAAAGCCAATTCTGAAGTTTTGTCACTTCTAAGCAAAACATACGATGTTTTGAATCCATTGATAGTTTATGAGTTATTCCAAAGGATTGATGACTGTGATATTCCTCTGCTCTTAATGAACCCGGAGGTCAGCAGACCTGAAGACTTGATTTTAACACGTATTTTTGTACCACCAATATGCATCAGACCATCTGTTGTGTCTGACTTGAAGGTAAGACAACTCCAACATCTTATCGACTTCTCAACATTTTTCTGTTTTCTTTTAAAAGACGTATGTAAATGAACTATATATTTTCTTTGTATGTTAAATATGGTTTATAAGTAACTACTTTTTATATATACATAAAATAAGGAACATTTCCGATACGGGTCATATGTGCTATATTGGAGACTTCAGCACACAAAATTCTCCAAATACCTTTTCCCTCAGACATTTGGATAAGAAATATGCTGGGCCATTCCTTGATGTTGCCCATCTAAAAATTTTTCCTGCCTCTTTTCTTCCACCCACAACTGTCCATTGCAAAATATATTTATAATGTAACCAACATAGAACCGGAACCATCAGCTGTTATACCCTGAGAGATTTGCTGAAGCAGAGATCGGAGCACCTATGGACGTGTCTGGTGTGTGAAGATGATAATCAAAATACCTAATACCTAATTTAGAATGTGAACCATGTGTCATTACATGTCCAAACCAAGTACATTATTGCTGGTTCAATACTGCTGAAAGTGGTCATTAACAGCCTGCAAGTTTGTCTGTTTTTGAAGGAAGATATTTGTCTTATGTTCTACAAATCTATAATTATATATAACACAAAACATTTGTCCCTTGTTCTAGTCTGGAACAAATGAAGATGACATAACGATGAAGCTGACAGAGATAATGATGGTCAATCAGATCATTCAGCGTATCAGATTAACTGGAGCTAAAATGCAGATGTACATGGAAGACTGGGACTATTTGCAGCTTCATGTGAGTGTGGTTGTTGTTGTGCATGGTTTACATGCTTAAAACTATCATCATTAGACTATTGTGATATATTCTATTCATTAATTTTCCTTTTGCGCTGAAGTTAGCGCATAGGGCAGAGGTCAGATCTCTCCAATTCTGTCCGTTCAAAGCTATTCTGTGCAGTTCTTGAATAGTGTGATATATTCTATAGATGACCACAAATAGTTTAGTTTCTTAGGCACAATCCACCCCAGAAGCAAATTAAATTGTCATGTTTTTGTCTTAAACTAGTTTTCACAGATGATGTCACTGTATAATTTTAGTCAGTAGAACAGAAGAGTGGGGTTTATCATTAGTGTTGTGTATGATCAGTGTGAAGATTGTTAAATGATCACTGTTAATTATAATAGGGTTATTGCTTAATCTTAGAAAGAATTAGCATTAGGAGTAGAGTTAGCTAAGGAGTAACATCAGGGTATGTGTTAGGTTTAGCATTAGGGTATGTGATAAGGGTAGGATATTTGTTATGGTTAGGGTGTACATTAGAGTTAGTATTCTCATTAAGCCTAATGCTAGCCATCCCATCTGTCACCAATGTTGCAGAAGAAAGTGATAATTTACAGGAAGGATTCCATTGTGCTCACAGATGGATTTGTTCATTGGTGTGAGAAATCTGATTGGTTTTACCACTATTGCTAGGGTTGTCGCAGAGTACAACAGGTTATTTAGAACAATTAGTTCTAGTATAAGGATAAGGGAGGGTTGAGGTTGTTATGGCTGCACCAAGATGGCTCTAAGGTTCCATTTACTAATGCGGTTATTGTGTCCAACTCACAGTACATTCATTCAAAGATTAAACAGCAAGTGTCAACATGAGTGAATGATATCAATTGCTACTTCTAACCTCTTTGTTATCACACAAATTTAATGTCCTTGTCATACTGGCAATCGTGATAACAGGAGAACAGACATACATCCAAAACATCTATAATCAGTGAGTTGACATTGAATAAGGAGGAATGTGTTGAAGCTTAACAAATGCCTATTGTATGTGGATACTGTGACTGATATGTCTAGGCTAGAATCTGGGAAATTCTGTATTAGGTGTGGCATCAGTGTTAAGATCAGTAAACGTTGAAGAGGGCTGACTCCTTAATAATATCATAATAAGAAAGCTATATTTTTTTGTTACTATATAAAGAGACATAACAGCATGAAAGATTAATAGCTGAAGGCAGAGTCAACCGCAACAGGGAAAGAGGGTGCTTGCTGAAGACGACGATGGTGCAGTTATATATCAGATTGCTTAAACATCTTTAGTTGCAGGATGTCAACTCGTCCAGAATCGCAGAGTGTTCAGAGAATCCATAAGGAAGACCACATTCTGAAAAGAATATGTCACATTAGATAGATCAGTAGAGTTGTATACATACATTCACAATTCATTACAAATTGCTTCTAAGATTTTTAAACTATCAGCATACATACTCTTTGTCATCTACTGAAAGAGATGGATCTCAAATGGGGGTGTCTGGAGTGTACTACCATCAGTTCAGATAATTATTAATCTAAGATTTTGATGTTGGTTTTATTTTGTTCATGTATCCACTGATTATTTATATAATTTGGTTTTATTTCTGCACATTGAAAACAAAATAAAGGCTGCTTTGCTTTATAACTCGGAGACTTCTGGGATACCTCTAAGTATGCAGCCCAAGAAGAAAACCCGTGGGTTTGTGCAGAGGTTGAAAGGCAAGCAAGGTCGCTTTCGAGGTAACCTTTCTGGAAAACGTGTGGACTTTTCTGGAAGGACTGTCATTTCTCCTGATCCCAACATGAGGATTGATCAGGTGAGCTGGCAGAAATATTTTAACAATATGTTTTCAGATGTTTTTAACAGATAGAAATAGATATAGGTACTTCGAGCTACAGCTGAAGTATTGAATATGGTTATTATTAATACTGATACTGTCAAAGTCAGATGGTTGGTTGGTTGCTGATCCAGCGGTCCATGGGCTCATGCCATTGTGTGATATATGCATGTGTTTGTGAAAAGTTGTTTTGTTCCATATAATGTGTTCCATTTATCTGGCCCTGGAGGTAGAATCATTTTCCTGATAACCAGTAGTCAATTGGTGGCGGCGAATGAGCAGAGTGAACCATATCTTGGCTGCAGTGTCTCAGAACAGTGCATGGGGTGAAACCTACCTTCCTGGTGATGTGATAGTTATTCCCTGGCCTGGGGTGAGCTGAAAATCCACAGACTTCCCAGCAATATAATGCCAGTCAAAGTCAGATATGTAGGGCTATTTATGCAAATGAAACTGTGTTCCTACAAATTTCTGTTATTTGGACTCTATCCTGCTTTAGATCTAGTGGGATATGCCCTGCTACAAGAGAGATCCAGTGAGAGTTTGAGAATTCATGGAAAAACATTTAATAAAAGTATATCCTGTAAAGATCATTACTTTTCATACATTGTTGACTTATATAGCACCATCATTTGAAAGAAAAGAAATCTATTCATGTCATAATGACAAAGTGAAAACAATCAACAAAAGATGCCTTCCTTTGTCAAGATCTGCAGGGAAAGGTCATTATACTTCACCCGAGGGTACAGTAATACATGCACAGAATGTGACTGCTACATCACTATGCACATAAACTTCTGAGCACATCTTGCAGAACTGTCCCCAATATGATCAATTGAAGGAGACATATTGGCCTGAAAACTCAACCTTGCAAAGATGTATGGAACAAACGAAGAATGGTAACATTCATCCAGAAAACATGTGTGATGTGGTAACATTAAGCAAACAAAATAAAGTAAATAAGGTACAATTGTAAGTTCCTATAACATTGCCAGTGTTACATGAAGCTTCATGGCTTAGCTCAGCTCATACCACAACCGAGTTCATGCAAATTGGGACCATCAGACTGTTCCTCCAGCCCCTGCACTATGGAAGTTGATTTTATATATTGTCACATATCAAATATTACTTGTAGCCTTGAGGTGTTCAGATTTGGCAGCTAGCTGATCTAGCTGTCCTTGGACTCATGCCCTTTGACCCATTACTATTGTGTGATATAAGCATGTGTTTGTGAGCTGTTTTTTTTCTCCATATGAAGTGTTCCTGGAGGGAACTTCCATTTTTTAACACTTCCATTTATCTGGCCCTGGAGGGAAAAGCATTTTCCTAACATCAACCAGCGTTGGACATTTAAAAACATGATGGTCAACAGTTTCATAAATATGAGTGCACAGCCTGCATCCTGGAGTGTGTTGTGATATTTTTCTTTACAGGTAATTGTTAAGCTGTACATGTCTGTGAAGTTGGAAAAAAGATCTGTCTTTACTTTCCAGGTGGTTAATGTTGTTGAGTGTAATAAATTTTTGATACCTGGACTGTACATTTTATGGGAAGGTGTTACTCCATGATGATCACAAATTTGTGCCAGGACATTCTATTGTCCAAGGATTTGAATATGCAGATAGACTTGCTGGCATGGTAATAGGGAGATAGGATGAGTCAAGGATGTAGCAAATGTTTGTGAATCTGCAACCTTGAACAGAATACTTTCCGCCATAGACGGATGTGTCGGGCCATTGGCGCAAATAAAACGGCAACACAATGCATTTCCATATCTCTGGACTATATCCTGCTGGAAATCTAATAGGGCCATTGTCCTACTGCAATAGAGATCCAGCAGGAGTTTGAGAATGAACGCTGAAGAAGAAGAAGAACAGAATACTTGAATATTATGTCAAGAGGGATATGGCTAAATGAGAATGTTGTGCAGATAACAAGAGGAGACTGGTAAACTAACAGACAGTGGGGGTTGTCAGTTGCTACATTCTGAGGAATATTTTGAGAGATCTGAGCACGTGGTTCAATGTGCAAGGGAATGATCTGTTCACTTAAAAAGAAGCTCAGAAGGCAGGGAGGATTGACTTTGTACTCAAGTTTCCCACATGACTCCACTCTTAACAAAAAATGGCCTGCTGACTTTTAAGAGTACTAGTCATAGCACATCACCGCATAACTTTAAACGATAATTCCCATCATCATCAAGTATCATCTCCGTGGTGAAAGTTGATTGCAAAAGATCTTCAACACATCGTCACTTGTCTTGGTGGTGCACACTGCTAGACTAACCTATCCATCTCATGATGTTTCTCGTGTGATATATCTCTGCCTACCTCTTGCTTTCCTCCCAACTTTATCCTCAAGGTCTTCAACAAGGTTATAATTCCCAGGAACCTGCAAAAAAAATGCACTTAACAAGAAATCGTGACCTTGTATTGACTAGCTTTAACCCAGTGTTTCCCAACATTTATTTTGGCCCTTTCCCACCTCTTTCTAAAATTTTGATGTCCCCTTATGTAACATATACATATTTTTGTATATTAAAAAATTGAATTATTCCCTAAATGAAGCCTCTCCCCACCCATACAGTCAAATTTCCCCTCTGTGGGACATGGGTCCCATGTTAGGAAACACTGCTTTAACCTCTTTGCCAGGGAGATCCCCAATCTGTTGACTGAGTTAAGAATTTATAAATAGTAATATGTCTTGCACATATTCTTCTAGAAAATACATTTTTTGGAAATGCTATACTTGGAACCTGACAATTAAGAGAGGTTCAGTTGTGATAATTGTTGATATAAATTTCCTTGAACTTTGATGTCAGGTTGCTGTGCCAATTCACGTGGCCAAAACAATGACATATCCTGAGAAAGTTTGTCCTGCAAATTTGGCTTTCATGCAGACACTGATCAGAAATGGCTGTGATGTTCATCCAGGTGCTAACTTTATCAAGGTAATTGGTTATATATGTCGGACAAATGTCGCAAACCTTAAAATTAAAACGTGTCACGTTGTACACCAAAATAGCATTGTACAACACAATTTTTACCATAGCTCTTGTTAACCATGTCAAACTTGATAATTGGCATCAAATATAGACTAGATGCAGCAGAAATGAAGTGTGTACAGAAGAGTTATAGGAGCAACAAGTCTAGAGAAATAATGACACCAGGAGAGAGGTGGGTACTTTACATGCACTTAGTGTATCAAGAAATAACAAATAAAATTGTTCAGATATATAACAAGATTATCCTCAGACAGTCCCTCTAAAAGTATGCTATTTAGATTCAAATGTTTATGGTCAAGGCTGTCCACACAAAAGGTGAACCACATGAATATTAGAAGCACTGAACACTTCATGAGCACCCACAAACGCCTGATGTGGAATCTCATCCTGCCATAGTGCTGTAAGTTACACCTGGCATCTTGCCTTGTGTTGCCTAGACCTGAATGGGGATCAAAGAGTAACAACACTGTTATCTGCCAGGCTACTTAAGGATGTTTCAAGGTGGAGTTTGCTGTCCCATTCCATAGAGGATCATAGTGACCTATAACCACGCACACATTGGATGTGTCAAGAAGAAAAGTGTGAATATAACAGCTAATCTGTAAACTATGGCACAGCTCATTCCATTCTCTGGACAACATCCTGCTGATCTGCAGAAGTGTTATCTCTTATGATCCATGCCGTGTGGCATCTTTTATCATGTCTTTCCACATCCTTTCTATTTTGTGTGCTGTCAATCATTTCTGATAAAGATGTTCTCCCATGCGACAATGCTAGGTTGCCAAAGTATCTTTTCTCTTGGTCTTCTCCTATCCTTCTTGCTCTTCAACTTCCTGTTTTTACAATATGTTTCATTTTTCCTCTTCTCATGATGTGGACTGTCTCTTTCTGATGCGGGTGAGCAGCTATCTTATTTAATTAACTTCTTTCAAGATATCATTATGCTTTTTATCTGTGTTCTTAACATTCTTCTATAAAATCACATCTCTGCTGCCTTTATAATTTTTCACTATTCTGCTGATTGTCCAAGATTCACTTCTATGCATCAGAAGTGTTTATATATAATATCTAAGAACTCTCTTTTTCATGTCAGTTGACAAAGATATAATAAATAGAATGTTCTTCATCTTGTGAAATGTTGACTGCCTGGGAAATTCTACATTTATATCGATTTGACTCTTAAGAGCCCAGGATTCAGACTCCCTAGTTAAACAAGAGCCAGATTTAAGAACAATATAAGATAGTTCTTGAGACAGAGGATTATTGGTAGAAAGTGGAATACTAAATGGGTATGTACGTAAACTTAGGATTCAAACCTGGCCAAGTGGTTCAAACTGAGGCAGAAACATCTTAATAGACCTGAAGTTAATCCTTATATCCTTGAAGGCTTAGCATGACCAGTAACATAATGCAGAAGAAGATATTGAAGAAACAGCTACAGGTTTGCATCATTTTTGTAGAAGTAATGTCAGGTGCTGCCAATGGGATGGACTGGATTTGAATCTTGTTGACTGAGTTAGTAAATATTCTGTTTTAGAAAGGAAAGTAGTGATGCCGGCTGTATACTTACCATCTTCAGATTTTTATTTTGTCACATTCTTTGTAAATTAATTAAGATATTTCTCCAGCCACATCAAATTTATTTTGTAGTTGGTATCTGTTAGCTGTTACCTTATTTGCCAAATTGATATTTCAGAAAATAAGAAACATTCTCAACAATGCAGCAGTATCTATTACTATATATCTCTGTACAGATGTAACCATGACTAAGCGCATTCCGTTCTTCAGACTGAATCCTGTTAATTTGCAGGAGTTTGAGAATGAAGTAGAATAGGAAGAATAGAAGATGTAAAAAGGTGTAAAATTCAATATTTAGTAATCATCAGAAAGATCAAGGGGAGAAAAGAGAAACAGAAGTTTCCATCGTGGCATTTTAGAATATCACCAACTGAACTTATTAACAAGATAAAAGACAGAGTTGTGGTGAAACTAATACCTATGATCACTTGAGTGATTGATCAGTTATTTTCAGACAATTGCAGGATATACCAACTAATTAAATTTTTACTTTCTTTTGTTATTAGTTTATATATATATATATATATTTTAATGTTCTGTGAACAAGGTAGATTCTTTTTACGAGCCACATAATTTTAGCACATTTTAAAACTTATTTCAAAGTTGTAAATGTATTTCTACTACACAGATCCAATCAACAGGTGAAAGAAAATTTCTTCGCTACGGCAACCGCAATCACATTGCCAACAGTCTGAGATACGGAGATGTAGTTGAGCGGCACATGATAGATGGAGATGTAATCCTATTTAACAGACAACCGTCCTTACACAAGTTGAGCATTCAGGCTTTCTATGCTAAGGTAGGAATTCTTTCATGGTGTTGGTTAACTATTTCTACTTTTATGAAGCTGTTAGCTGTGTGATCACTAATGCATGTAGAAGATAAGCTGTGAATGGTGGATATGTATCACCATTTAATAAAAGTGAATTCTTCATTATTTTGCTAGGGTCTGACATAGAAGCAAGGAAAACTGTCAACCAGCATGTTGTAAGAAACAATTATGAGATTTTTGTGGTGGGGGTTAGATGTCAATCTCTTCTTCTTCTTCTTATCCCTTCATTCTCAATCTCCTGCAGATTAGCAATAAATAGTCTGGAGAACAGAATATGATGTGTCATGGTTTACAGCTTTGCTGTGATATTTGCACCTTTTGACCTAACACATCCAACGTCAGCATGACTTCTGGCTCACTTTGACCCTATATGTGATGGGACAGTCAACTCTACCTCATAACCTCTGTATTCACCTTTCACAGCATGCGTGGATGGTAAGCAGTGTTGCTATTCTTTATTCACCTGCAGGGCTCTGACAACACACAGGCAATATAATATTTCTTATACTTATCTTTAATTGTTTTATTTAACATGGTCTATGAAATTTCCACAAAAATGAAGTAAGCATTTATCGTTTTACTGCCAGATCATGCCTCACCGAACGTTCAGATTTAATGAGTGTTGCTGTGGCCCATTCAATGCTGACTTTGACGGAGATGAAATGAATCTTCACCTGCCACAGACGGAAGAGGCCAAAGCGGAGGCTATAATATTAATGGGTTCAAAATCCAACATCATCACACCAAGAAATGGAGAACCCCTGATAGCAGCCATTCAAGACTTCATTACAGGTCAGCCTTGTGTAGTTTCGATATGGAGGCTCATATATTGAGGGGCACATAATCAAAATGTAAAGAAATATAAATTTTGCATTAATAAAATGGTGCTATTTTATTTTTATTTTTTGCTTTCCATGTTTGCTACAAGGTGTTATGTGGTTCAGGAGATTTCAACTTTTGATTGAAGTGTATAGATTTGTTGCTGAAAGTGTATACTATACAATTTGTTCCATATTTTTCTGCCTCCCTCTTGGTCTACTTTGAACTATGAAACCAGATATTTTTACATATGTGTAAACAAAAAGTTTTGACATTGATTGACACTTGTTCCTTTTGAGTTGTTGTTACTCTTATCTTTGATGGATTTTCAAGTTTTCTTAAGTTCTTGAACAATATCTAAAGCAAGTTTCTGTGCCCACTTAAATCCCCTATTGGTTTGCTGGACCTGTCATAGTTTCAGTCATTCAAATGTATCCCGACGAAAACCACAAGACAAATCATAAATTCAATCTTCATACCAACATTGTGTTATCAATGTCAGTGTTGGAACTAACTAAATAACAAGAGAGAAAGCTTTCTACATATGAAATTAGATGTCTAAGAAAAGCAGCAAATAGAAAGAGAAGAGATCATGTGAGATTACAAGAACTGCTTGAACAATGTTTGTGATAAAATATATTGAAAAACAGACACTGAAATGTTTCAGTCTTTTGATCAGAATGAACCCATATTGGCCTGCAGCAAAAATATACAACATGAAAATGGAAACAACAGGAAGCAGAGGGAGACCAAGAAGAAGATGGATTGAAGGAGTTACCAACAATGTTCTGAGACGTCACAGTTTTACTTCATATCAAGGACCCAATGTGCCATGGCAGGAAAATAAATCATCATTCAATCCTGTGACACCTTACAACATAAGCAAAGAAATGTGAATATATAGAGAGTAAACACAAAATGGGAGTTGACATAATTTATTGTCATCAGTTAACTTTGGTTGAAGAGAAGGTAGTAAACAGTCTCATAAATTCTAATTGTTGTGAACTAGCTCAGTGTTCAATATGCAGAATTAGTGAAACAGATACAAATATAAAATTAACAATTTTGTAAAGGATTCCTAAGTGTAGAGGATTGCATTTATTGTGCTTGGGTTTACCAAATATGTACTCTCCCTCTCCTAACAGAGTAACATGTTACCTTACTCAGAGTTTAGAGCATATGTATCTTTGTAGTTCAAAAGACAGTCTTAGTGATAAATTCACTTCTTCTGCATTTGTTCTCAAACTACTACAAATTAGCATGATGTACCGTTAAATTCCGTGTATAACCCGAGAATTTTTGGACAATAAACAGAGATGACTTCATACTCTTCGTCTTATAATCGAGTAACATCAAATTTAAAAAAAAAATTACGTCCAAATCACAGTAAAAAAGGAGAAAAACACTTTAAAAAAAATGCCAGTGACAACTCACATGTCCCGATATATTAAGCCAGGATAAAATGACTAGGGCTCTCCAACAATCTAGAGCGTACTACCATACTGCTAAGCCTCTAATTACATTAATTCCTATATATCATACAATATTTCCTTCGAAACCTCCGATATTTCTTGATAAAACTCACTTACTAGGTCTATATCGTTATTTCCGACATGCCATGCCCGCCATTTTTACTGAGCTTAATTTCCCCGGAAATGCTATTTTTAGCAATGGGTATTACCGTTTTTTATATATTGACCAAAATACGGTAATGGTCTGTGAAAAAACGAAATATGGTAGCCTAAGCTGATCTACCAGTAACACATGTTTATCATCAAGGCCCAGTCTTGTTTGTGTAGGGAAACACTGACTACCAGTAGTCTAAACACTGTCACACACTTTCATTTTGGGTAAAGCAAATGTTACAACAGTTACTGACCGTCTACTAGGCTATAAGACCTGTGTACAGAAAATGTAAAAACACATCAAAGGCAGATTTTGAGTATTTCCGTGCATGTGCTGGTCGGCCTTGCCAATTTTTAACATGCGACTCCAAGTATATAAATAGGGACCAAGACAATAATCAGAAACATAAAGAATGAAGTCCTAATTAATTCTTTGCACAAACACGGTCTTGCACAAACATGTAACTGACATCCAAAACTTTGCTACTTAGGCAGTGTTGGGGGGATGGCGGAGAGAAATAAATAGTGAAACTCATCTGAGCTGTGCCTCATGTTTATATTACTGTATAAGGTAAACATACAGGTCACACAAAGTTCAAACTCGTTGTTAAGTTCAAACTGTTGATTCTGTATCTTTTAAAAACAAAGCCGGGGAATGACTGTCTGCAATATTTTTGTGAGAACTCGGTGGCAAATACCGGTAGTTACATACTGGTACTCTGTATATTCTGTTAATTAGTCCAGCCCACTGAGGCTGAAGATGGACTACTGGCCCTCCCCATTTCAATCGGCTCAACCAATCCACGTTTCCCTCACATTATGTGATGCCATTCAGATAAGTGACTAAAATGTAATCTTTCTTTATAGAAGATTTGAAACGGGTTCCAAATCACAACACATCATAGGCATTTTGTAGTAAAATTGCACCATAATTGATTCCCTCCCCCAACCACTGTACATTTAGTGGAAGAAGAGATCAATTTCACAATCCTCTGTTCTGTTTATTTTATTACCGTATTCTCCCCACATGGTAAACATAACCAGGAACAAAGTTCAAACTCTTCTGTATCTTATAAAAACAAACGTGATCTTGCTGTCTTGCCTTTCATCATTTCCCACTTAAACGTCACTGTCAGAAGCCAGTGACATAATAGTTACATAGTAATTACTATTCACTAGCGCTGTTCCGCGTCATAACGTCCAGACACCCAACACAGACAATTCATTCAGGAAAAACTTTGTTCCCCAAAGTCTTGCCACCTCATAAACCGTCTATAGTCATGGATAGGGAAGTCAGCCTACGGGGTATTCATTATTTTCGGATATATTGATCCAGAATACAGTAGCCACCGGGGTTTCATTCCAAGATTCATTCAAGTTACGTGAGTGAAGCAAATGAAAGGAATGCTATTTTCTTAGAGTTGCAAAAGTTTGTGTTAATTTCCATTTAGCATGTCGGTTCTTTCTTATGATGATGAAGTTCATTATTGCCGGCTTTGTTAAGTTGGGGATGTCGGTCTATAGTCGGACTTTCGACTTTCTCCACTTTTGGGAAGGGATAGTTAGGTTATCGGCCTACAATCGGATGGGTTTATATTCAGAATTTAACGGTAGTCCAGAGAATGGTGTGCATTGTGTCATGGTTTACAGCTTTGCTGCAATATCTGTGCCTTTTGGCCTGACACATCTGACTTCAGCATAGCTTCTGGGTCACTTTGACCATATATGTAATGGGATAGCCAATTAATTACTATTCTTTGCTCCCCTTTCGGATCCAGCAACACATTGACAATTCACTTGTAAACATGGCATTTTGATCCAATTTACAACCTCTTGATCACACTTGCAAAACAAATGGTTTTGTCACAGAGATCTCACAACTGCATTAATTGTAGAATTTTCAGACAAGATCACATCAGACACAAGTTTCAATTATAAATATATTGAGGGGTGAAATCCAGAGTATGAAAAAAAGGGAACTTTCTATATTACCTTTAGTGCATTGTAGAAGAGCAATTGTGATCAGTATTTTCTGACGACAAGATATTTGCCAGGGGCAAGTTTACAAGAGAAGAATCTTCTCATTCTTCATACTGTGTTACCAGATGTTTATATTTGCATTATGAAGTTTGTTTTATCTTGTTTTGTCCATAACTCAGGCGCCTACCTGATTACACAGAAAGATGTGTTTTTTGACCGGAGTCGAGCCTGTCAGCTAATAACTTCCATGTTAGTGGGGAAGGATGCCAACATTCACATCGACCTTCCTCCACCAGCCATCTTGAAACCCTGTCGTCTATGGACCGGAAAACAGGTGTTCTCACTTCTAATAAGACCAAATAAGAATTGTCCAATAAAAGTAAGTTTGTTGATATTTGTTTTTTTAGCATATCCTACCTAGCATCATCAGGAGTAGCTGTGTCGACTGGCTTAGTTGATCATGGATCTCCACAACTCTTTTTCCAGTATGTTTTATCACTATCCTTGATGACTCTTTGTTTATGCCATGATGTCATACTATCAAATATTTCCTCACGCTGTCATTCTCAATCTCTCTTGACTTCTATCTTGCTCATTGTAATTATATTCTCCACACCTCCCTGTCTTATAATGTTTTCAAAGAATTAAAGATCGTCTCTTTCTGATATTTTTAAAGTAACACACACACACCTTCTTCCCCCCTCCCCATTTTGCATTTCACACTGTCAGCACAGCGACAGTTAGTTTTTCAATGTAGTGATGATGCGCATATGCCTGTATAAAGTAGGTCATGGTTAAGGGAACAGGTGTGGATATCTCTGCCATACTGTAAACCATGTCGCAACACACCTTGTTCTCTGGACATCCTGATAACCAGTTGAAATTCAGGAACAAATGCAGAGAAAGGAAGGAAAGATATCTAGAACAGTTTTTTTTCAATGTTTAGATAGAAGGCTTTCTAATATATAATGACTGATAAAATACCACAGGGCAAAAGGCAGATGCTTAAATTAAAATTTAAAGATTGCTTTATTGTTATACAACTTTTTAGACCTGTCTGTGACTTACTCCCCAGGTAAATTTGAGAACTAAAGGCAAAAATTACACAAAGAATGAAGACTTGTGTGTTAATGATTCCTTTGTAGTCATCCACAACAGTGAAATCATGTGTGGTTATGTGGATAAGGCTACCTTGGGCTCTGGATCAAAAAAGACCATTTTTTATCTCATCCTGCGGGATTATGGAGAGGAAGCAGGAGCAGATGCATTGTCTAGGCTGGCTCGTCTCTGCCCTGCATTTTTGTCGCATCATGGATTTTCTATCGGAATTGGGGATGTCACACCTGGAGAAGGTAAACTTTGCATGTCTCTGAAATTTTGTATTATCATCCATGGCATTTGTTATGTCTGTCCAGTTTTGTGTGCTGCCATTAATTTTCTGTCTGAAATGGGCAAAGAATAAAATAAATGTTATGAATATGAAAGTACACAATACATATTTGGACATGGGCCGTTACAGCTCAGTGTGCAGGGAAAAGTGTTAAGGAAGAGAGTGTAGCTTTTGCTATGACTAGTAGTGTGACTATAGAGATCATGGCGGTGACTATGGCATTAGAATGGGTCAGCTCACAGAGGGCTGTATCTTTAGTGACTCGATGAGTATGATTATGAAAGTACAAAAGGGTCTCATTTGTGAACAATGGACTGATATTGAGAGTGTTGAGGTTGGAGATGGTGACTTTTATTTTATTGTTGGCGTTCAGGGCAATGAGAAAGCTGATATGCTGGCATCAGGTTACAGCCCAGGGAGGAGCAATGGATTGGGCAGATATGTTGAATTCACTACGGGAGACAGCACATGAAAGTGAACTTGACGTGGATGATGATTCTTATTCAATGGCTAGAATTAAGGAACAGGGTTTCATATGTGGGGTCACCAGAGGGGAGCAGTTTGCGGGGCGCAGAAGAATGATGGTCAATCAACATAGAACCGTAGCTGTCAGCAGATGTGTAATGGCAGATACACTCAGTGAGAGATCTGGGACAAATCCTATGGATTTGTCCAGAGTGCAGTGATGATGATCCGAAGATTAACTAACTAACTTACATATTTGTACAATGCCATATAATTGTCTCAGAGGCCTGGTAGTGCAGTTATTAAACTGGCTTCCTGTTCATGTGATCCACAGTTCAATGTCCAGTTCAACTGGAAATATTTTAAAATGACCAACGACTTCTATGTCGACTCAGCTTATGGAAATGGGCAAAAGATCTTCTGGATAGTAAAGGTGGTGAGCTTGATGCTAGCCACTTCATCCCCAGATATGCAATTGGTTCATGAAAAACATGGACCTAACAACATATTCCCCAATACATCTCAATAGTTCAGAGGTTCACCACCCTGCTCTAGAGCTTTCTTATCTAATAAACTTAATCTTTATGCAATGTCTAATGAGCAGCCTCATACTGAGAGTGGATATATTCACAGTTAATAAAAAAAATAAAATAATTGGATATCAGTTCATTCAAAACAAAATAAGATATTTAAGTTAATACAAAAGTAATGTCCTACTCATTCTCCTCTCAGACTAATATGTTGATATGGAATTCTTCAATGAACTGTACTCAGAAGTACAGTTTGTCTGTCAGAACTGTTCAGATGCTGACAGATTTTTTTCATGCAGTGTGATACAGTTGGCAGTTCTGTAGAATATGTTTGGTGTCCACAATGGCATATATCTTTCACCAACCCCAAATCTCCTGTACATTACAAAAGAATTTAAAGTTTATACCAAAGTAGTTTTATATTAAAGTAATATAAAAGTAGATAATTTGAGTTCAAATAAAAATAGACATTTTAAGTTTATACCAAAGTAGACATTTTGAGTTTATACCAAAGCAGACATTTTAAGTTCATATAAAAGTAGACATTTAAAGTTAGTAATAAAGTTGACATTTTAATTAATATAAAAAGTAGATTTTGTAACCTTTACCACGCTGCGTTATCTTCTTCTTCAGCGCTCATTCTCAAATTCCCACTGGATTTCTCTTGTAACAGGACAATGGTCCTACAAGATTTCCAGATGGATGTAGTCCAGAGAATGGAAATGTGTCATGTTGCCATTTTATTTGCGCCAATGGCCCAACATATCCGTCTTCTGTGAGACTGTTTAAAAAAGGGTAATTTCAGCCTGCCACTGATTTCTCCTTTACCCATATGTACTATTTATGGAGGGTATGTGGAAACATGCAATAACTTGTTTTTTTTCAAGCTGTGTGTAATATTTTTGTGTGTGGAAGTAAAGAAATGGTTACTGAATGTAATGAAGTACGTATTGTTGGTGTATATGTGATATCTGAGATAAACTGTGAACTAACATCTCCAACTAGGCCTAGAATTTTAGGAAAATCTTCTGATACATTCAATCCAGGATAGATGTTGCTTACTAGGGCTAGATTACTTCTCTGTTATTTGATGATCAAACTACTTGTTCATATAACATTTGTCTTTGTAAACAAACGAACCATGTCAACCAAACTAAAATTATCGGTTGCACATAAGAAAATATAGAAAAAAATCACAGAAAATGGTTGTAATTTTAAAATATTTTGGCAGATTATATCTGCGACCGAACAGTCTCATCTGATCTATAATGCGTTGTATTTAGTTTAACACTATAGGAGAAACGGAAGCTAGTTATACTTTCATTGCCTTGGTTACCCGGATAAATATAATTTGTTTACAATGGTGATGCTTTTGTCAAAAAATGAATGGTCTCTATGGGCGCATATAGTCGTGGAGAGCTACAGAAAATACATATTATCTTTCGATTATAGTCACTGAGAGTGCAGCAATGGTTAAATTACTACAAAAGAAATAAAAGTAAACATTCTCAATTCATATGAAAGAAATATCAAAAGCAAAGATCTTTTTCTGGCATGATAAATACATATATACATATATATGTTTTTTTAATATATATATATTAATTATGCATTCTTTTAGACTGTTGATCGACAGTGATTATGATTTTTATGCTCTTTGTGTGCTTTTTGATTAACAAAGATTTTCATTTTTATGTGTTGCATGTTCTGATTGCAAATATGAATATTTTATCTAGGCTTGATTCGCAAGAAACAAGCTCTATTAAGCAAGGGTTACTCCACTTGTGATGGATACATTCGAGATTTGGATGAAGGCCGTTTACAGCCACAGCCAGGTTGCACAGAAGATGAAACGCTAGAAGCTAAGATCCTAAAAGGTTAGAAGCTAAGATCCTAAAAGGTTGGTTTAAAAAAATGTATTTAATGTATCTTCTGCTTTCGTTCTCAAATTCATGCAAATTAGCAGAATGTAGTCCCATGTGTTGTGTCATGGTTTACAGCTTTGCTGTGATATCTGCACCTTTCAGCCTAACACATTCGACTTCAGCATGGCTTCTAGGTCACTTTTACCCATATTGGATGAGTCAGTCAACTCCCCATAACCTCTTTAATTGCCTTTTACAACATACATGGAAGGCAAACAGTGTTGCTATTCTCTGCTCTAATTTCAGGCCCCTTCAAGGCAGGGATGATTTGACGTATGTTATACAAAACATTCAACAAGTCAAGGGATCCGCAATAAACGAGCACAGGAGAAAATAGAAATATGAATACTGTCAAAACAAGAAGTAAAAATGTCACAAATTTTCTATATTTTTTACTCCTAATGGTTACAAGCTAGTGTGGTATCGAGGAATTTTCATACCTGTGTAGTGTGTGTTGATCAACCAGTCCATATTCATATAGTAGCTTGAGAATATACACATTGGAAGCCTTTACTAAAATTCCACTGCAGATGGATGTGTCGGGTCATTGACACAAATAAAATGGCAATACAACACATTTCCATTCTCTGGACTACATCCTGCTAGAATCTAGTAGGACCATGGTCCTGCTACAAGAGAGTTCAGCAGGAGTTTGAGAATGTATGCTGAAGAAGAAGATTAAAATTGGATTTTTTTAACAGATGTGGATTGATTGGATACAAAAAATGCGTTGGCTCAAGTTGCGAGACGAATAGGTGCCAGCTGAGTGGACCTGGTTCAAATCCTGTCTGCCGCCTTTTGACTTTTTAATATTGTTAAGAAGTTTTCTATAAACTTTTCTTTCATGCTCTGAAACTGAAGTTGGATATGTCAAGGTGATAGTCGCAGATATCACACCAATACTGTAAGCCATGACAACAAATTCCATTTTCCAGTGTACATCCTGCTAATGTGCCGGAGTTTGAGATTGAACAAAGAAAAATACTCATAAGACTCCTAGCAGGTTGGCAGTGTCTTCATTGAATCCTTTATTCTGCAAGCTATTGGGGGAGGACACTTTTAGTACTAGGAATTTAGTAGAAATTTGGGTAAACATCCTCCCTCCATCCAGCTATTTTCTGCAAAAAAGATCTTTTGATACCTCATGAAAAAAAAGAATTGTACACAAAGGTGGAGGAATGTAATTTTTTTTAGAAAAAAAAAAGGTTAAATTTTCTCTCCTCTCCCTCTATTTACTGAAGACATCTATTTACTATTTACAGCCCTCTATTTACAGCCCTGGTTGAATGTCAGAACCGCTGAAAACGAATGTTATATGCTGAAAGAGACATTCTCTGAGCTTAATTGTAATTGTTAGATCACCTGTGTGTTGTCAGGGCCTGAAAGGAGAGCAAAAAATAATGCCACTGTTGCCTGCCAAGCGTGTCGTAAGAGACGATTAAGGAGAGTTCCAAGTGGAGTTGGCTGTATCATCCCATATGGGGTCAAAGTAACCCAGAAGTCATGATGAAATTGGATGTATCCAGCCACAAGGTGTGATATTGCAGCTATGCTGTAAATCATGATGCAATGCACTCCCCTTTCTTTGGACTACATCCTGCTTATCAGACCGAGTTTGAGAATGAACGCTGGAAATCAATATTAGAAGAGACTCATAATTTTTTATACAAGAGATAATAAACTGGAGAGTTGAAGATTAGAGGTGATTTTATAGAAGATAGCTGAGAGTACCATGGACAGCTTGTTGTTTTTGGTTTCAGTACCCAGGAACTATGAGCAATGAAGCTGTAATGCTTTGCAAAGACGAAACTAGGAAAGACGAGTGATAAAGCACTATGAATCACTGGAAACACATACATTTACAAAATGCAATCACCGAATACACGAAAATCTATGTTCCGACCTAAAGGCCTTTATCAAGAACACATTCACAACATAATACGACAGGTGATTATGAGTTTCCCCATATGTTCTCTTCCTATGGGCATGCTGTCTGCCAAGAGTACCAATCATAGCATGTAACTCAAGCAATAATCTTCAAGCAATAATCCCCAGAGATTATAGAAAAAAATCAACTTTTATAAATATCATGAGCAGGATTCAAAACCAACAACCTCTTGAGCCAAAGCAAACGGCTGAACAACAGCACCAGGGAGATCTGCACTGTGAATAACTCTGCTGCATATCTAAAGGGTAGCCATGATATTAGGTTTTATGATTGTACTCTAAGTGAAAAATAATACTCACGTGTAAAACAGGTAATGAAGTCCTACTGAATGATGACTAAAACACTACACACTATCACTAACGGATGTAAATATGGTACATATAACAAAACAAAACACAGAATATAATCTACAGATGACAATACACAGGACAAAGTCGACGTTTCGGACCAATAGGCCTTTTTCAAGATACAGACATAACATACAAACATAAAAAAACCACAAGTAAAAATGAATGCGTATCCGAGTGAAATGTGGTGCTAAGATAGATACCGGAAGCATACGAACAGGAAGTACACAAAGACGATAATACAGGTGGAACGAGAGGAACAAAACGATGACGCAACAAAGACCAATACGACCGAGAACTAAGCGAAAGAGTGGTCGGAATTGAGTCCAAATGGCTTGATGGTACCCAACTCGAAAATTAGACGATTTTCGAGGGCGTACCTAGATCTATCATCGGTGGTGCAGGATCTGATGGCAGTGACCTGAATGTCAAGGACACCACGGTGGCCATCGCCATTGAAGTGATTGGCCACAGGAGTGGGTGTTCTGTGTTTGATAGCATGCAAATGGTTGCAGAAGCGGTCGCTCAGTCTAAGGCCAGTCTCACCGATATATTGCTTACCACAGCGTTTACATATGATCACGTAAATAACATTACGGGATTCACATGTAAAGGCCTCATCGATGGAGAAACTAGCCTTGGGGAATGAGATGGAGCGCATTTGAACCACATAAGGACATGTGAAACAACGACCGCTTCTGCAACCATTTGCATGCTATCAAACACAGAACACCCACTCCTGTGGCCAATCACTTCAATGGCGATGGCCACCGTGGTGTCCTTGACATTCAGGTCACTGCCATCAGATCCTGCACCACCGATGATAGATCTAGGTACGCCCTCGAAAATCGTCTAATTTTCGAGTTGGGTACCATCAAGCCATTTGGACTCAATTCCGACCACTCTTTCGCTTAGTTCTCGGTCGTATTGGTCTTTGTTGCGTCATCATTTTGTTCCTCTTGTTCCACCTGTATTATCGTCTTTGTGTACTTCCTGTTCGTATGCTTCCGGTATCTATCTTAGCACCACATTTCACTCGGATACGCATTCATTTTTACTTGTGGTTTTTTTATGTTTGTATGTTATGTCCGTATCTTGAAAAAGGCCTATTGGTCCGAAACGTCGACTTTGTCCTGTGTATTGTCATCTGTAGATTATATTCTGTGTTTTGTTTTGTTATATGTACCACATTTACATCCGTTAGTGATAGTGTGTAGTGTTTTAGTCATCATTCAGTAGGACTTCATTACCTGTTTTACACGTGAGTATTATTTTCCATTATGTTCTACTAGCATTACCACCTTCTATTGATTATTACTCTAAGTGAGCAAAGATCATAAATGTGTTGCAAAATTACTATTCTCAAAATATCATTTATAATTTCAGTCAGTCCTCTTCAGTTCCTCTTTTTCCAAGTTTGGCATATAGGACAGATGTCATAGTTCTCCATGCCTGTCGGCCAGTTGCCAAGGATTGCAGGTCTTGTGCATTTATTCCTGTTGATTTTAATTCATTCATAAATGTTCTTCAGAGCATTGTTTTTGGTGTTCCCTGTTTTCTTTCCCATCTGGTGTCCACATGAAGACTTGATTTGTAATGTGCAGATATAATAATATTACAGTGTAACAAACACCATCATGAACTCATGCAAGCAAAATCTGACCTAATGTGCTTTTGTTGTGATGTTTGACAGAGTTGTCTGTGATCAGAGATCATGCTGGTGAAGCTTGTCTAACAGAGCTTCACAAGACCAACAGTCCTCTCAACATGGCAATCTGTGGATCAAAGGGGTCATTTATCAACATCTCGCAAATGATTGCTTGTGTGGGGCAACAGGTTAGTATTATTCATTTACACAGAATCTTGTATGCCTGCCCTCTAGATTAGTGGCTCTTAACTTTAAATAGTGGGGCATATGAACCCCACTTTTGACACAATTTTTCTTCTGTAACTCCCACTTTTGGGTCACATTTTCTTCTGTGGTGGGGCAATTTTTCTTCTGTGGCTCTTCTTTTGGAATAAATGTTTTTCCGTGGACCCACTTTTGGGGTACACGTTTCTTCTATGGCACTTTTTGGGACAAATTTTCTTCCATCGCCTCTACTTTTGGGACACATTTTCTTTCATGGCGCCAGTATTATACCATTTCAAACTTTTTATTCTACGTAGGCATTCATTTATAAGTTTGTTGTTTTCTGGTTGTCCATATTTTTTAGCCACATAACAGCATCGATGTAACATTTGAGTTAATACTCCTTAAATATTCTCAGATTATTAGCATTGTCTTCTGGCAAAAAATATTTTTAGACTTAGTCTTCTAATGGGTTGATGTTATGTCAAATCTCCCCCAGTTTCCTGCGATGTTTAAATGAACCATTAATTTAATTTGGGTAAATTTAGTAAAAATTGAAAGCAGAAACCTATGAAGAATAAGTGACTATAACACAGTTGTTTGATGTTGAGGTCTGGAAGGAAAGCTAAGATTCATCATCATCAAATACCATCTCCACAATGAGTGGACCTCCAACATCTACTGTCTCTTGCCTTGGTGATGCACTCTGATAGACTGTATCCTGTCTTCATCTCTGTCCTATCGCATATTGTTTCCCCCCCCCCCCCCCCCCCATTTGTATCTCTGTCTACCTGTCACCTCCCCTCAGCTCTACCTTCAAGTAAGGTCTTCAACAAGATGTCATGTCTTTCAATTTGTCCAAAATATTTTATTTATATATTTTTTATTTTAAAATGTTTTGTTTCTTTTAAGTTATTTTGTGATACTCAGTGTTGTCTTCTTTGATTGTTTTCTTATCTTTCCCTGAAGTACTCCATATCCATCCATATATACCCCAAACTCAAAGGCACTAAATGTCTTCTAGTTATTTGTTCATTATCAATGTTTCTGAGCCATACATTAATATATGTAGAATAGATGTAGCATTTAATAATTGTCATTTATTAACTCTTTCAGCACGTAATTATACCTGGTGTTTTTACGTAATTAATTTTAGGCTAACTTTTTGGACCGCATCATGATTCAGGCGCAAGCTTCCTGAAGACAAAGTATTAGCTATGGAAAGTCATATAAGGTATCAAAAGAAAGATAATTGAATGTGGAATTCAAATACAATATAAAAATGTAATAATTGTAAGAACAACATACAAAAACTGCACCACAAACAGGAATGTTAACTGGATAGACATTTTTTTAACAGATATTTTCTTCTACTCACCCTCAATTTTACTTGTCTTGAAATGTTGATATCCATTCTTACTAAAGTACATGCATTGATAGCCCATTTACTAATCATAATTATTTTATTTGAAGTAAATCTATCAACTGGCTAGTGTGTTATTCTATTTTTAGTGCGCAATGTCCAATTTCAGAACCGAACAAAAATATTGTGAAAATTCAGGAAATATTTCCAAGTATTTAATTTTCAAAGAAAAACTTTTTATTCCACTCAATATTATCATTAGGTCTAGCTATATTTTCTGTATAACATAATACAAGATTATCATTGATGTCACTAGGCCTATCTGATTCTTCAGAAACAATAGCAGTGGGAACAGTTTTAGAATTTTTGAGCTCTTACCTCTAATCTATTAGGTGTAGGTCTATTTCTTTTCCGATTTTCAACAAGTCGGCAACCTCCACTGTCAAAATTTAAAGCACTGTTGTTTACCTTGAAATCACTTGAAATAACATCTCCAATTATAATACTCAGGAATAATAAAGCCAGATGTTTGCTGAAGGATTCAGCTCTCTTGCTAGTGCAACATGAAATCATTTTGCTAATTTTAAAATCCAGAACCTAACTTGTTTGAATTATAATTTGAAATAATTGTACCATGCTTCGGATTGCTGATCAAGCTGATGGTATCCGTTTGTTAGCCAGATTTCTAAATGTTAAGTGGCTAAATAAGTTAATAGTTGTCATTTACGAACCAAACAAGGCAAAAACGGAGGGTATATATGGAGTTACGTTATACCGTGCATACGTAGTCAAAGGGGGGAGACTATGCTACGTTAAAACGGATATACGTAGGAATTGAGTTAAGTGGAAGTTTGTAAACTCCCATCTAATTTATTTTTTCATTCTCCAGTCGAAGTCAGATCAATGAACTGTACTATGGTCACCAGCCCTGAAACGGCTGAAGAGCATGTCTATCAGAGCTGTTTCAGATGACAATAGTTTTCTTCATGTGGTTTTGTACAGTGGGCAGTTCTGTAAAATATGTTCTGTGTTTTCTGGAGATTGTTCATAGGATATATATCATAGGATATAGGAGCACATATCGGTGTCACTAACTGCAAACTTTCCATGCATGTGTTGTTTGATTCTGTTGTGAATATATTTTAACACTATAAACATACCCTCTCTGAGTAGAAGGCTCCTTCAATAGGCATTGCACTAAGCTGAATGCTAAAGCCTCCTGGGTATGAAAGAAAGCTCGGAGAAACATCTCCACTGCATATAGGAAGTAAGAGCTCTTCGCTCGCAATTCCTGGGGTTTGAGAAAAATAAGAACACTATAAACTGTGTTAAATTCATTTGTGAAATATTTATGTTTAGTAATATGAATATTCAGTATAAAAAAACTTTTTCACTCTGGCATTGGTAGGCCATCAGTGGCAAGAGAGTCCCAAATGGATTTGAAGATAGAGCACTGCCACACTTCCCAAGATTCTCAAAAGATCCAGCAGCTCGTGGATTTGTTTCAAACAGTTTTTACTCAGGTATTTACACATACAGTCAAATCCTTATTATAATAATGTGGTCTGGACTGACAGAATATGTATGTAATAACACAAATTCAATATATACAGTATACACAGTAAAGAATAAATATAATTGGAGATTATGAAAAATGTTGTTAAATAGGGAAATTTGTTATAAAAGGATACGCTATAGTGGGATTCAACTGTACTAGTTAGCGTTGGCTCAACATTCTTACACACATCTAGTGTACTGGACCTCAAGGCAACAAATTATCTGACATCAGGCTAAGCTTTGAATGCATTATTAGTAGGTCCTTTTCTTCTGCGTTCTTTCTCAAACTCCTGCAAATTGGCAGAATATAGTTGTGAGGGTAGAATTTATTGTCATTATGATTTACAGCTTTGCTTTTGTCAGGTCAAAAGGCGCAGATCTTTTGACCTGACACATTCGGCTTCAGCATGGTTTCTGGATCACTTTGATCCTGTACAGGATGGGATAACCAACTCCACCCCAAAACCGTAGTCATCTCTTACAACATGCATGAAAGGTAGTCAGTGTTCATTCTCGGGCTCCAGCAATATTTGAGTATGTCCTATTTTTTATTTGTTCTCAAACTCGCACTGAATCTCACTGGATTTTGCGGCAGGACAATGGTCTTACTAGATTTCCAGTAGGATGTAGTCCAGGAAACGGAATTGTGTTATGACACCATTTTGTTTACTGGCAATGATCAACACATCTGGCTTTGGCATTTGTAACTAATATGTTCAGTGTTTTAACATTTTCACTGAATGTTGGATGTCTGTAACCATATCAATAGTAGACAAGCCATACAGAGAACTGGTTCTCATACTGTGCACTTAATACCAACTGAAAGCTAACCGCAGTCAAGCATGCTTGACATTTTTGCAGCTGTAAGTATTGCTATTAGGTATTGCTATCGACATAGCCACAGATTACACTAGTATGTCAATTGATATGAAGGAAGATGAGGGGGATAGTCAGTCTCTTGGTTGTATATTTGTAGCTCCCTAAATAATAGATAGTCTTTTAGTTATATATTTGTAGTTCCCTGAATAATAGATAGTCTTTTAGTTATATATTTGTAGTCCCTAAATAATATATAGTCTTTTAGTCGTATATTTGTAGTTCCCTGAATAATAGATAGTCTTCTAGTCATATATTTGTAGTACCCTAAATAATAGATACTCTTCTAGTGGTATATTTGTAGTTCCCTAAATAATAGATAGTCTTTTAGTTGTATATTTGTAGTTCCCTGAATAATAGATAGTCTTCTGGTGGTATATTTGTAGTTCCCTAAATAATATATAGTTGCATATTTGTAGTTCCCTGAATAATAGATAGTCCTCTAGTGGTATATTTGTAGTTCCCTAAATAATAGATAGCCTTTTAGTTGTATATTTGTAGTTCCCTGAATAATAGTCTTCTAGTTGTATATTCCCTATATACAACTAGCTAGATATTGTTCCCTATATACAACTTTAAGATTGTATTCTCATATACTAGAAAGATTATATTCCCTATATGCTGCTTGCTAGATATACACAGTTGTATATATCTAGTTGTAGTTCCCTAAAGTCTCCTAAGAAATTCTTGTCTCTGTGTATCTTTTGTCCCACGAAAGTATCACAATATTTGTTAGCTTTTGTTCTCAAACTCCTGCTGGATCTCTTTTATAGCAGGACATTGGTCTTTCTTAGAATTCTATCAGGATGTAGTCCAGAGCATTAAGAAGAATTTGCATGTAAATATTTTTTGGCACCAATGGCTGGACACATGCAACTTCAGACATGTATCCTAGTTGTTAATCTATATCAGTGGTTCTCACTCTTTTGTGACCATGGTCCCTTTTTGAACAATTTATTTCACCTCTATAAGACCTATTAAAAAACAGATCACCCACTGTCCTTAGAGCTCGGCAAAGCCTTTACTATTGGTTGATATATATGTATGATATATAATATATCTGACTAAATTTTTTTTGTGAAAATAATTATCATCCTGTGACCCGTGGTCTGTGTGTTTCCCCCAATTTAAATTTATTTTCTTCCGCGCCCCTTCCCAATGCAAGATTCCATGACCCACATTAAGAGCCACTAATCTCTATGACCAGAAACATTTTTGTTGTCTCATGATAATCATGCTTGGTTATTACATTTCTTTATTTACAGTTAATATTTTGTCTCCAGGTCTGACACCCACAGAATTTTTCTTCCACACCATGGCTGGACGTGAAGGCTTGGTTGACACTGCAGTCAAGACTGCAGAGACTGGTTACATGCAGAGGAGACTTGTCAAGTCATTAGAAGACCTTTGCTTGCAGTATGATTCAACAGTCAGAACATCTGTTGGAGAGGTTTGTCTGCAAAGCATTACATACATGAACATTGTATTTGTTCAGGCAATGCTTCTTTCATGTTTTATTTAAAAGCCATTAATGATAGGAACTTTCTTCATGGTCAGACAATGCCAACAGCAATACTCCTAATTTTATTCTCATGTGAGCAAATCTGAAAATTTCTGAGTGGTGAATATTTCAATGTTAAGGTTTCTGCTATCTTTAGAAAAGGTAATTCGTTTGTACTTTATATGTGTGGGTTGTACATTTCGTGAATGGTACATTCTAATGATATGCATGACCATGCATACAGAGAGCTTATTAGTCAAGAGTACTATAGACAGAATTAACACAAAGCAATGCTTAGTGAAACCATTGCACCAATAAGCTTCTTTATGGTATAAATCAAGTGCCAGGGATACAAATTGATATGCATTCCAGGGTTAGCGAATAACCATGATTCTTGCTTATCTAGTCCCTGAAGTTACAAGTTTTTACTCTTTCAGTGCCAGGTGATGGTAGGTACATGTCATCTTTAGCTGTGTTGTGTCTGTATAACAGGTTTTAGTGATTGAGGGGTTTGGTGGTAACAGTACCATGATCCTTAAAGCACCTCCTCATGATGCACCTTGAAACAGATTGCTTCCAAACTTGTATGAAGTAATTTAGCTAACGCTTTATTGATCGTGTCCATACAATGTATACTGAGATGGAATGAGAATTGTGGGTAAAAGACAAACAATATTTCTGAATAGAACTTCTCGGTCCCCACAGCCTAAACAGTCACAGCACAGTTAAAGACAATGGATGGCCTAGAGTGCCAGGTTGTCATGTCTAAAAGCGCACTAAGGTGAAAAATAGGAACAAAGTATTCAGAGAAGTACAACTAATCTGTTCAGTACATGCAAAGGCACAGCTCTAGAGGGTAGTGACATGTGCAAGAAAACATGAGAATATAACCATAATGAAAACAATGTTCATGGTGAGAACAAGTTTTCACCTGTTTAGTGGCAGCAAGTTCTGTGCAAAGGTAAAGGCAGGATACCATGCTGTCACAGTATGAAGAAAATGTTGGTAGAGGTTCAGACTTGAACAAGGCGTTAATGATGTCAGTGAATAAAACCTCTGCTAAGAACATGTACCAACCCTAGTTCAGCTTTACTATTTAAACAATTACCTTTACCAGAAGAGGCTCATAGTCAGGATATGGACCAGTACCCAAGGACATGAGGCAGTGGCATCTAATTATATGAGTCAAGTTCACTAACAGCGGAACACCTCGTGCAAGTAAGACATAGCAGACCAAAATTTAAATCCTTGCTCATCGTCTCTTCATAAATTGCCAACAAGGAACATGTTTTGGCCTGTAAAGTCCAAGGACACAACGGGCGATAAACCATCATGGCATAGAGCAGATACTCACTCGTTTTTGTCTGACAAAAGATAGGAAACTATTTCTGATGAAATGAGTAAAAAATTCAAAGCTTAGTTAGATGTATTGGTTGAAGAATTTGGAAGAAAATTGCAACATTTCAAGAACTTGGAGAAGCACTTCAATGTTATCAGTTCTCTTCTCAGTGCAGAAGCTGATAAAGCCCCAGAACACATACAGTTGTAGTTGCTTGAATTACAAGCCAATCATTACTTGAAGGAAAAATTTAAGTCTGAATGTTTGTTGGATTTCTATGGTTCTTTGCCTGAACAATCATTCCCAAACTTGAAAAACTTTGTAGCTAAATTTTTGTCATTATTTGAATCTACATATATTTATGAACAGTCATTTTCTTGCTTAAAAATCAACAAATCTAAGAATAGGTCTTTATTATCTGATTGTAACTTAATTGCAGTCATGCAAATTTCTACAAGTAAACTTGTACCAGATTTCAAAGGAATTATACAATCTTACAAGCAATTACATACATCTCATTAGAAATTAATAATATCAATAAAGTTGTAACTGTATGTGTATGGAGTTTTTTTTTTTAAATCTTACATAAAACTATTGATATGAACCCATATTGTAACTGTAAGCAACATAATATTTTACAAATATTGTTAAAATATTTGCAAAATCTTTTATCCATATTAGAAAATATACTGTTATAGTGTAAGTCTGTTAGAAATGTAATTTATTTGAGAAGTTATCTACATTATGTAAAACTACCTTTCTTTACAATACAAATGTTTAATTCATTACTTACCGAGAATTTTAACAAAAATATACATAATATTATATGTGGCCCTCCAATATCTTTACAATTTTCAATGTTGCCCAATGCACAAAAAGTTTGCCCACCCCTGCCCTAAGTACTTGAATTCACCTTATTTTTTTCTAATATTGATTTGTATTGTGCTATTTTACTCTTTATTAAATGGAGCACCTGCCATCTGATGTTTTAGTCACATCGGGGGGGGGGGCATCATTATTGTGCATGTCATGAGAATGGGAAGCTTGAAGCAAATTGTGATAATAGGAAAAATAATTTTAGTAGATAAATGTAAATAGAAAAAATATTGGGTGGCACCTTGTGACAACAAGAAAAGTTAATCAAATAAGATAGATGTAAATATAAACAATTTTTGGTGGCTTAACCTTGTGACAAGGAAAAATAAATCTTATCTGTATTGCTTCATGTCTGTGACATGACCAGGGAGAAGGTTACTATCATGAAGTTTGATGTATTCTGCCTAATAATTAGTCTGTGACCTTCCTTGTTAGACGTGACTAAGGAGGTTTGGGGCTGGAGTTTCACCCCATTTATGAGAGGGACCTAAAAGCCATGCTGAAGTCATATAGAAAGTCATATACCCACAGACCAGTAGAACAGGTTTTGAATTCACTCATTATTTATGGTTTGAAATAAAAATCGCTCAAGAGTTCCACCAAGCCACAAGGAAGTAGGTTCACCCAGTCACAAGGAAGTAGGTTACCAGGAATCATGCTCTGGGAAATTTGCCAGCTGCCTCATTTCGTGAAATTGCACAGTGTGCAGGGATCCACTGCAGCACACAACTTTATTGTTAGCAAACAGCTGATTTAAAAGTTCTACAATTGTTTTTGTTAGGAAATCTTTATGTTCATTTTGGATGGTCTGGAGAACTGACATGCAGTCATACAAGAAGACTGTTAGCTCCTTTTAGTCTCTGTTCCTCTAGAACCTTTGATGCTTCTAAGATTGCTTGTAGCTCTGCCCTGTAATTTGTTCATAATTTTCCAGTTGCGATTGAGAGTTCTAGTTTTTGAGCATTTGGTGTGAGTATTAGTATCCCAGCTCCTCCTTTCTTTACTGCATCCTCTGATGATCTATCTGTGAAGACATGAATCCACTGTTAGCTGGGGTATTGGGTGTCTAGAGGATCAAGTGTTTTTGCCTTGAGAGCAGTAGTGGTTTCTATAGTTTTGCTCTCAATGCCTGGGATTGTAAGTTTTGCAGTATATATATATATATATATATATGGGTGAGAGCTGTAATGTTCAACATTACTGTATTATGACCAGTAGCTTGGTTACTTAGTTGGCAGATCATATTACACACAGGATAGATATTACATGATGTCATTAACTTCAGACATCAATACATTTCAAGAGCATGAAATAATAAAACATGCGATTGTATATTTCATACATCATACTTTCTCTTGCCCAAGTTAGATTTTAAACATCCATCATTTGAAAATGTTCCAGATTGTTCAGTTTGTGTATGGGGAGGATAGCCTTGATCCTGTAGCCATGGAAGGAACTGAACAGCCTGTAGAGTTTAACCATTTAATAATCCATGTTAAGGCCATCTTGGCCTCTGCGTGTCGCCATGAGAACTCACTTACTGGAGAACAGGTATAATAATGTTTACACCAAGTTAACTTTCATCATTCAGCATTAAAATTGATAATTTCTGCCTGCCGCTCCATTTTTGTTTTGCCCGTACACGCTATTTATGGAGGGTATTTGGAAAAATGCAATAACTTGTTTGTTTTTAAAGCTGTGTGTATAATTTTTTTGTGTGGAAATAAAGGAATGGTTACTGAATGTAAGGATGTATGTTTTGCTGATGTATGTGTGATATTTGAGATATATTGTGAACTAATATTACCGACTAGGCCTAGAATTATGGTTACTCTGCCGTTATTCTATAATCAAACTATGTGATCATATAACATTCGTCTTTGTAAACAAATGAACCACGTCAATCAAACTAAAATTATCGACTACGCAAAGTTTCTACGTTTTAAAAAAAACAAACCATATAATATGGTTGTAATTTTTCGAACGGTTGTGGCAGATTATATCAGCCACTGAACTCAGTCACAACTGATCTATGATGCATTCTATTTAGTTGAACACTAGTGGAAACTGAAGCGAATTAGGTCTACTTTCATTTCCTTGGTTAGCCAGATAAATAATGTCAGTTTACAATTGCAATATTTTTGTTAAAAGTGGTATGAAACTATGTGCGTCTATAGTCATGGATAGCTACAGAAATACATATTATGTTTCGACTATAGTTGCCCAGAGTGCAGTGAAGGTTAAAAGTGGTTATTTATATTGATAACTGTTGTTATTGCATGTTTCCTGAAGAGGGAATTTTAGCTGTGGTAATTACCCATGTGGCAACGAGTCTGGATTTCTAGTTCAGAGTGCAAAGAATAGGACCGCTGTCTTATTTCCATCGTAGGAGGTGACCAAGGAAAGTTGGAGAATAGGCTGACACCCTGCCACCTGTGAAAATATAATTGTCACTGCATGTCTTGTCTTGTTTTCTTACTTTTGTTTTCTATCAAATAGTCCCCATGGATGATTGACTTCTAGGTAGTGGGGAATACTAGGTGTGCTGTCACTGCAGATGGGTCAACAGATGTGACGGAAGAATAATGAACTTGTTCATTCATAACCCATACGTATATGCTGCACTCCTGGCAGGATGTGATGATCCTGGCTGAAATGCCTCCCTTCAGGGACTAAACATGCATCTATAAACCCCATTAATACAACCATGACTTTGAGACATTTAACCGTATGCATTTGAATGTCACTTCAGATTACTCAACTGAGGAGGATCTATGGTTTTGTCAGAAAGGTTGTCGGGGCCCGAAAGAGGAGCAAAGAATAGCAACACTGTGTACCTTCCATGCATGTCGTACGGGGCGACTAAGGAGGTTATGAGATGGAATTGGCTGTCCCATTCCATATAGGGTCAGTGATCCAAAGCCATGCTGAAGTGAGATGTGTCCGGCCGAAAGGCGCAGATATCACAGTTTTGCTGTAAACCATGACACAAAGCATTCTGTTCTCCGGACTACATCATGCTGATCTGCAGGAGTTTGAGAACGAAAGCAAAAGAAAAGAGAAAGAAAAAAGTCAGAAAGATATGGCTGTTAAGAGCTACCAGCTCACAGCTAAAAAGACTGCATCAATATCAGATATAAATCTGGTGTGGCTTTTTGTTGATTTCCTGGTGGGAGAGATCCATTTTGTTTATATTCATTTTAGTCTTTTGTTCTTAACTGTTTTTGTTGTCTTTAAAGGTCCCGTTTGGACCGACACGCTGACTGTTGTGTTTGTTCCTTTTATTTATTGTTATTTTCTATATTTTATTATTTTATATTGATATAGTAACCTATTTACTTTATTTGCATTTACCTCTATTTGTATGGTTACTGCGGCACTTCCTTTTTGTCGGTCATCCTCCGATATTTGGGTTATTTATATATGTCTATCAAGATTGTAGGACTGGTATTCTTTCGGTTACAAGGACCACAAAGTTTAATCTATACTGGCAATGTTCTGTTATTCCCTTCACATAGCATGTTTTATTCCCCCAGATGTAGCCATATTTAGGTCATGTAATAGTAATATGCACAACAGCAAAATATTATTCAGTCCTTTCATTACCTTCATGTGCATCAGAGATTATTGTCTTTGTCAACACATTTTCATTTCTAGCTAATGCCAAAGTCAGATGTGTCAGGCCATTGGCTCAAATAAAACTTACACAGTGCATTTACGTTCTCTGGACTACATCCTGCTGGAAATCTATTAGAAACATCCTGCTACAAGAGAGATCCAATGGGAATTTGAGAAATTGAGAATGTGGAAAATAAATGTATAGCATCTACTAAGTCATATTTTGACTATATTTTGTTACTTTGTAAGATATGTGATCAAATTAAAATTTGTAAGCAATACTTACATTGTTTATATGAACACTTCACCACTGGTTGATCATCATTATATGTAATGATTTTTATCCATCATTTTTATAGGTTCTTATGCAGGTGAAAGAAATTTTAGAGAACCCACAATGGGAGAAAGTGAATACTAGATTCAAGAAAGACATCACAGACTTTTTCTATAACCTGGCCAAGATGATCAATGAAACACGCTCACGTTATAATGTTGATGCACTTGGAGACAGAACTCCTCCTGCAGTACTTCAGGTAAACCGCCTGACAACTTCACAGGTTTATAAATTCATGGAAATCTGCTTAAACAAGTATAATCGTGCAGTTATCGAACCAGGTGAAGCGGTTGGTGCAATTTGCGCCCAGTCAATTGGTGAACCAGGAACTCAAATGACTTTGAAAACATTCCACTTTGCAGGTGTGGCTAGTATGAATATCACACAAGGTGTCCCGAGGATTAAGGAAATTATTAATGCTAGCAAATCCATTTCTACACCAATTATCACTGCTCAACTAGAAAACAGTTTGGATGAAGAATCTGCTCGACTTGTAAAAGGAAGAATAGAACGCACAACTTTAGGAGAGATTTCAAAGTATCTTGAAGAAGTGTATATACCAGATGACTGTTTCATCCTAGTCAAACTAGACCTGGGCCGAATACGCCTTCTGAAGTTGGAAGTTACCCCTGAGATAATTGCTTCCTGTATTGTGAACTCAAAGCTAAAAGTTCGTTATTGCGATATAAAAATTCACAGTGAGTCTGTTTTCTCTGTCTCTGCAATTTCATCATCAAAGGTCAGTATGTATTACAGACTCCAATTGCTGAAGAAATCACTACCAGATATCACAGTTAGGGGTATTCCTTCAATTTCAAGAGCAGTAATTCACAAGGATGATAAGAGTGGTGGTTATGAACTGTTGATTGAGGGAGACAACTTGAGTGGTGTAATGGCAACCCAGGGTGTAGATGGCTCTAGGTGCAAGTCTAACAACACATATGAAGTCTGGCGTACGTTAGGCATTGAAGCAGCGCGTAGCACAATTATGTCTGAAGTCACAGTAACTATGGAGAGTCACGGAATGAGTATTGACTCAAGACACACAATGCTGTTGGCAGACCTGATGACTTACAAAGGGGAGGTTCTTGGAATCACAAGATATGGCCTGGCCAAAATGAAAGAGTCTGTCCTCATGCTTGCTTCATTTGAAAAAACAGCAGAGCATTTATTCCAGGCTGCATACTTTGGTCAACGTGATGCTATTTGTGGGGTTAGTGAATGTATCATCATGGGCATTCCAATGAACCTGGGAACTGGTATATTTAAGCTTCTCTATAAGGCAGAAAATCCACCTGCCATCTCGTTACGCCCTGTTCTTGTGGACTTTCATGCACCAGAGTACAGATAGAAATGGAGTGATAGCAATAGAGATAGCACCATGTTGTGTGTGTTTCACAGAATGTTACTATCCTCACACTCTACCAGAAAGACTATGTCCTTTACAGAATGTGAGTGTGAATTGTCAATTCTAGCCAGTTTTCATGTTTCTAAATAGCTATTTGACGCAATGTACATCTTGTGTTGTCTGATTTCATTTATAAGAACTAAGTTATACAGTTGTTTAAGTTAAATCGCTATTGGTGCAGACTAACTACTTACCTATACATCCAAGATCAAAACATGGATCTAATAATTAGAAGCCAGAGAGTATCTGACAATAAGGCAAGGGCTACAGCAACAAGAATAGAAATTACTGTGAATAAGAAGTAGTAGGTATGTGTTTAAAAAAATATATCAGATAAGAAAAATAATGCATAAATTGTAATATATATATAGGGGAATCCCTTTATAGCTCATATGTTTATAGCAAACTTTCCTATTTAGCAACACTTTTCACAATCTAAAATTAGTTTATTCTTTATATATAATTGTATATAGCGAATTGTGGTTATTACTTAAATATTTTGTCGGTCTGACCATTTAATATAAAGGGATTGCACTTTAGAAATAATAAACCAATTTATTACAAAGGGATTCCTCTGTAAAAATAATATAACCAGTGGCAACTTCTATGTTACGACCACTGGCCTTTATTAACTCTTCTTGTCCACTGAGTCACTAAAATCTAAATTTTGGAGACTGATATTCCGAAAAGTCGCTTAAGACAACATTTTGATACAAATTTACTATCATGGATTATAAACATCACAACGTCCATAAAATCAAACGAATATTCATATTTATGGTACTTCCAATTGAGCATAGGTCTATCTTGAGAACTGTGCGAAAATTGGAGACATTCTTTTTGATTTTGAACAATATTTTCATATAAACAGGTGTGGTTACATTTTCAGTTTCTGTACCGTATTGCTATTTGTATTTGAAGTAATAAAATCTAGACTTCCTCAATGTTTTACAGCTAATTAGACTATGAAAATGTTCCAAAATACATTAGGTAATAATTCCAACATTAGTTTAGATGACAATTGTAGGCCTAATAGGGAATTATTATGATCTGACTTTGATGGAAGTTCTGATTCAGAGTTGAGTGTTGATAAAGCTGAGGAGGCATTTCCAATGCAATATATATGGCTATCACCATTATCTACATTCAAAAACATGATTTTTGGAGTATCACATACGGATGTGAATATTCAAACCTTTATATAAGGCATACAAATTCTTGAGACCACCGGGAATTGAACTAGTCTATTCTAACCGCACCGAATCACCTGGCAACTAGAGTAAACAGGTTTTTCCTTACTTGACTAACCGCATCTCCAATAAAAGATGTGATTTTGTCAAGACATTCAAACTGTGTACTCAAGTCACTGAGAACAAACTAATTGAGACAAGGACTATTACAACAACAACGGACATTCTTACAATTATTGAAGCATCCTCAATAACAAAAACATATAACATCGTATTCGTTTTTCAACAACATTTTTGGCAATAACTCATGATAGGTTCATGAGAATCCCATGAAACTTAATGAACACAAAACTCTGACCATATTATTGAATGCGTATAAAAGATTGATAGTCCTCTAATAAATTCTCAAGTATGGTTCATTCACTGCAGAACAACGATAACAATACACATGACATGATTTGTATGATTTTAGCTTGTTTTCCGTTGTGTGTATTATTTCACATGAGCTTGTGATAGTGTGTTAGTCGTCGTGCAGTAAAACTTCATCACATGTTTTCTACATAAGTACAATTTTCATACAGTTTTACTAGCAGTATTACCTTTTATTGTCAGGAAAACCGTACTGCGGTTTGAGCGGATAAAGAGTTAAGAAACAAACAAGAAATAGTGAATAAAATGTCAAGAAACTAGAACGCTCTCACACAGTGTTCAGTTTCATCAAAACATGAGTAAAAGTACTTTTGTAAAGTACAGTCATCATCATCAGGCGCTATGCCAGCTGGCGTAGGTGATCATGGCTCTCCACAGCTCTCTATATCTCCAGCTTATGTATGAAGATCGTTGTTGTTTCCCTGCCATGCCAGTTTGTAACTCAATTTATAAGTGTACTATTTTTTCATGTTGTCGCCCTCTGTCTCTGTTGTCTTCAATCTTACATGTTCTGACTATGTTCTCCAACCCTCCCTGTCTCATGAAGTGGCCAAAAAGTGAAGATTGTCTTTTTCTTATATTATTGATTAAGGTCTGTTTAACATTTGACTCTTCCACATTAGTTTTTCTGGCAGTCCATTGTATTTTCATCATTCTTCTGTAGGACCGTAGAACCACATTTCTGTTGCCTCTAATTTCCCACTTTCCTGTTTGTTTATTGTCCAAGACTCGCATCCATATGTTAGTATAGGATTCATACTAATATATTATAAAGTACAGTAGCATACTAATTAACCACTTCTACCATGTTTTTTTTACAAAGTAAAAGATATATACAAATAATCATCATGTGACATATTCTTTCCAGAACATTGTCTTTGCAATTGATGACCTGAACCCGATTCTATCATGTGCCAATCTGCCTGCCTCCTCCAATGATAACTTCATACAGTCTTTGATGTCATCTGTCCATCTCCTTCTTGGTTTCCCTCTTCTCCTAGTTCCTGGAATTCTGCCTCTAAGATGCATCTTTCTATGCCATTGTGTCTCATTATATGCCCAAAATATTTCAGTTTTCTATGTAAATTTATATTCACCAGCCATCCTTCATCTATATTCAGCATACTCAAAACCTTACTGTTCATAATCTTTTCTGTCCAGGAAATTCTTAATATTGTCCTATAACACTTCAGTTTGAATGCCGATATTCTGTTTGTCGTTGTTCTATTTATAGTCCAAGTATCACAGCCGTATATTGCAACTGGAAATGTGTGATATAAGAAGTATAACGTATGTTTCTTTATAATTTAAAAATAAGAAATAATGAAAATAATACAAAATATTATTGCACAGTAGATATTATTCCACCAAGAAAATGTATTCGGTTGTCTTTTTATTTTATCCTTTGCTTGATTAAAGCTTTTTGGTTAAATTTGACTCAGAATTGATATAATGGAATATTACTGCATAGTTACCAACTTGTACAAATTATTTTCATAACAGAATTTACACATGTTTAATTATTCCCTTCACCTTAAATATCATGAAGGATAAATTCATTAGAAATGAATTGCTACAGAAAGATTCAAATTCTACAAATACCATGGACAGAGAAAAAGAACATAGAAGTTTTTAAAATACTAGAATTAAATGAAGAGTGACTTCTAAATATAATCATAAGAAGGAAGCTACAGTTATTTGGACACTTAAAAAGACATGATGGAGCATTCTTGAGGGCAGAGCACTAGGAAAGAGAAGAAGACTAAGACCAAGTGTACGATGGACCAACGATATCGAAGAATGTATGAACATGTCTCTGGCCAATACCCTTAGCATTGATCACTGCTGAAAGTTGGTGCCGTATGACTATGAAATAAAGTTCTGGAGAAAGCTTCTCTTGGCACAGTTCATTTGCTACATCCACTTTATAAAATTCAGTTAGAGTTATGTCCTTGACTATGAGTTTGTAGATGGCTAATAAGCTATATACTTACCGCCAATATCCTTGGACAGTTCAGACATTGGATGACCACTGCAGATGGTTTTTTTTTTTATCTAATCATGACTTTCTAGTTACTTTCTGCTGTTGAGTTGCTGAATTTCTCATTTTACAAGATGCTGCGCCTTTTTTAACTGTAGAGGGCCATGTAGCTCTATTTCATAGCAAATGATACTAACACTGTGACCTGCCATGCATGTCATAAGAAACAATAAAGGAGTTATTTTATTCTGTAGATCAAAGGGACCCACAAACTTCATACTGAAGTCAATGTGTTGGACCAAAAGGTATAGATATTGCAAACAAGCTGTAAACCCCAATACAATGTATTTCATTCTCTGGGCTACATTCTGGTAACTGTCTAGAGTTTGAGAACAAACAGAAGAATATGACAATGTGATGTAAATGTAAAATAGCTCTCAGTGCTGTTTGTAATACTGCATCTGGTAGTGGTCGTGATACGTCATGTACAAATGTGTTGCTATCTTGACAGTGTTTTCCATTGAACTTACAGAGATTGTATTCTATTTGATGTAAATTAAAACATTAAGGTACCAGTTCATGGAGTTTTGTTTTTTATGGATTGATATTGACTGAATATTGTTTGACCACAGATTTTACTTCTTGATTTCTTTACTTCTGTAGCAACTGGGGCCTTGACTTCCATACTGTTCAGAAAAAGACAAATTTTTGGAGTTACTTTTGTAAAAGATATTCGCTAATTGGACATCATTCAACCTATCGACTGTGTCCACCTCAATGCCAGCAGCTCATCGAATTCAGATCAAACAGTCAGGAACCGACTGTACAGCGCTGGTCTGTGAGCTAGAAGACCTTTCAGAGGTCCTGTTCTTATGAACCGGCATCGCCAAAACTGCAGTGTATGAATCAGCATCATCAATAGACAGTTGGGAATGACTGGAGATGGGTTTGATTTAGTGATGAATCATTTTTTGTGCTTCAGCTAGATGATAGACAGAGAAGAATTTACTGCAGTCTAAGAGCACTACGCCCAGAACAGCATTGATGAGGCTCCAGCACATGGTCGTGGAGGTGTATTGATGTGAGAGACAATCAACTTCATGGGAAGAAATGATCTGGTGCAAATTAAAGGACACCTGAATGTTGAATGATATGTCACTAAAATTGTTTGTCCTCACAACGTTCCAAATATGACTGCACATGGGTCGATTTTTCCGCAGGATAACGCTCGACCTCATGTGGCACAACTCACCACTCATATCAGACTGAACCCTATAGAACACTTATAGGATGAACTCGACAAATGACTCCACCAGCAGTACGTGTATAGAAATTACTTAATTAAACTCTGGTTTTTGCATATGTGCTGTCGCTCTGAACATAGCAGTAGTTTGTTTGCTAAGAGTATAGCTTAAGAGAACTCTGTAATTTAAGAGAGAATCCTCAGGAATGTCCACAAAATTTTACTGGAATAGAAGGCACATGACTTAACCACTGCACCACAAGGATATATTTCAAGGAAAGGGGAGCTTTATGGCAGTGACCATAATTTCCCCAGGAATAGTGGAGCTTTAACTACAAGCAGCATGACAATGGAAATTATGGCTGTGATCAAGGCCTTGAAATGAATGGGTACACAAAGTGCAACTTGTATCTGCATTCTCAGCGATTCAATGAGCATGATCAGGAAAATACAAGTGGACAGCATTCGTGAACAGTAGTTTGATGCTGTGGGGAGGTCAAAGTTGGAGGGTGTCACATTTATTTTTGTGTCTGGCTTTTCGGGTGTTCAATGCAATGAATGAGCAGATATATTGGCCGGTTCTGCTACTAACAAATCGCTGGGAAATTATCGGGCCAACATATTGAATTCTTTGAGAGAAACTGCATGATCAAATGAAATTAATGAAGATGATGATTTTTTTTTCCAGGTCCAGAATAAAAGAGCTATGCTTGAAATATGGCATGGCAAGAAATGATGATCATTATTGCGGTCGGCAAAGAATGTTTGTTAATCAACAGAAAACTGAAATTGCCAATTGTCGTATAATTGTGGATATAATACTCGGGGGAATCAGAGCATGTATGAATGTGTCTTGTGTGCATTGATCTCTCAACTAACTAACCAACCCAAACAACCAACAAAATAAACTAAACTAAACTAACTTAACACAAAAAAACCGTACCACAAGGATGCCCGTTTATTCACTAATCATCATCAAGTGCCATCTCCGCAACAAAGGATGGCTGTAACAGACCTCCAACATCGCCTGTCTCTTGTTTTGGTGGTGCACTCTGCTAGACTGTAACCTGTCCATCTTGTGATGTTACTCTCCCACCTGTATCTCTGCCTACCTCTTGCTCGCTTCCCTTTGACTTTACCCTCAAGTAAGGTCTTCAATAAGGTGTCATGTCTTTTAATGCTTCTAAAATATTTTATTTGCCTGATCTTTATTTCTCTTAGCAATTCTTTCTTCATATTAAGTGTTTTTAGAGCCTCTTTGTTTTTGTTTTTTTATTTTTCCAGGATGATATCTCTGTTCTTCTATATACTCACATCTCAAAGGCATCAATTTTGTCTTCTAATTGTTTGTTTAGTGTCCATGTTTCTGAGCCATACATTAATATGGAATAGATGTAGCATTTTATAATTCTCATTTTTAACTTGTTTGTAATTTGTTTAGATATTAATAATTTCCTCATGTCATTGAAGGTACTTTTGGCCATTCCTATTCTCCATTTAACTTCTGTTTCACATCTGCCGTCATTTGTGACTATGTGTCCAAGATATTGATAATGTTTTACGTGTTGTAGTTTCTCTCCATGTATGCTTATTTTTAGCTACAGAAAGGGTTAGTTGTTATAAAAAATATCTGAAATTTCCCCATACAGTGTTTACTAAATTTTTCTCCAGAATAGTCCTGTGTTCTGATCTCATACAGTGTCACTCATCTTGGCTCCTTATCACTTTGCATATGAGCATTTATCCCTTTGCATATATTTTGTGTCGTCAACCAATAAAAATCATGGAAAAATCTATTAATACTAAGATTAGTGACACTATGAAATGAATGTGCAAACTACCCCAGAGAAGTACTTTGTTTTCTGTAAGAATTGATTTAAAATAGGAAATGCTGGTTATTTTTAGTAACATTCTGTGATTCCTGCGAAGACCATCTATCTAGAAGTCTATGGTAAAACAGACACAAGATGTATGAGACAAAAATTTTGGGGCAGCCCATCCGACCTGGAGAAGACTGGGAGCTTCGTTCTGGCAACTGGTCTAAAGATCTAGTGCAACCAAAAAATCCTGAACACAGAAGACTTTTAACACTGGAGAAACACCAAACTGGAGAACTCCAAACACGGATTTTGTGCAATAAATTATTATATGTATTGAATTGTTAATATTATAAACATCATAAAATGCAGAAAATAATATCATGAAGGGGCATTCAATAAATTTAACACCATGGACTGCAGAACAGTAAGAAATCCATATCAATGTATGGACTGTTGGGAGAATGAAGAAGTATCAAAGAAAAAAATTAAGTATCATTTGTAGAACCTAAAGATGGATGAAACATGATTTATAGAAGGCTTAGATTAATGGCACATGATTTATAGAAGGCATAGGTGGACGGGGCATGATTTATAGAAGGCATAGATGGATGGAACATGATTTATAGAAGGCATAGATGGATGGAACATGATTTATAGAAGGCATAGATGGACGGGGCATGATTTATAGAAGGCATAGATGGATGGAACATGATTTATAGAAGTAGATGGATGGGACATGATTTATAGAAGGCATAGATGGATGGGACATGATTTATAGAAGGAGTAGATGGATGGGACATGATTTATAGAAGGCTTAGATGAATGGCACATGATTTGTAGAAGGCATAGATGGATGGGACATGATTTATAGAAGGCATAGATGGATGGGACATGATTTGTAGAAGGCATAGATGGATGGGACATGATTTATAGAAGGCATAGATGGATGGGACATGTTTTATAGAAGGCATAGATGGATGGGACATGTTTTATAGAAGGCATAGATGGATGGGACATGTTTTATAGAAGGCATAGATGGATGGGACATGATAGAGAAAATAATAGAGGTGATACATGATTGGATAAAACCCATAGTTTGTTACATCAGTTATATTTTTTTGTATCAATCTTTTATTTTGGTAAAAAGTTTCCTTTCTGTGGTTCCCCTCTCCCTTTACCAGGTGAGTCCTTGGTCCCACAATTTCATATTTTTTCTTGGCTCTTCCCACCCAGCAAAGCACCACGGCTCCCCAGGGTAAAGGTCATACATCCCATGCTTAGATCCACTTTTTATGACATGCACACAAAATATTAATGCATGTAATTTTTAAATAAATGAATTACATAGCATTATCCTTTTATATTTTGATATATAAAATATCTTAATATTATAAACCACTTATGTATTGCTGGGGTCCAAAAGGGAGCAAAGAATAGCAGCACTATTTACCTTCCATGCATGTCATAGGAGGTGACTAAGGGGATTGTGGGGTGTAATTGGCTGTCCCATCCCATGTATGGTCAAAGTGACCCAGAAGCCATGCTGAAGTCAGATGTTTCAGGCCGAAATGTGCATATATCGCAGCAAAGCTGTAGACCATGACACAATGCACTACATTCTGCAGTTTGAGAATGAACACAGAAGATGATATAAATAAATTGAGATTTATTGAAGATAAACAGGAAGTTGAAAGTCGAATAGGTCAATTACAAATAAATAAACTAGAATAAAATAATCCCACCCCTAAAATTAAATTCAAATACTACACATATAAAATATCACATTTGAGAGTTTATTGCCTAAATGTAGAGCCTTAAAAGAGTTCATTCATGCTGGTAGTACTTTAATCTTTAGGCTCGGAAGTATAGATCTCAGCTCAGTATGTATTTCTCTTTCAACTTTGAATGCAGGATTCTATAGATTAATTAATGCTTGAGTACTTATTTCTCTTTCAACTTTGAGTGCAGGATTCTATAGATTAATTCATGCTAGAGTACTTATTTCTCTTTCAACTTTGAGTGCAGGATTCTATAGATTAATTCATGCTAGAGTACTTATTTCTCTTTCAACTTTGAGTGCAGGATTCTATAGCTTAATTCATACTAGAGTACTTATTTCTCTTTCAACTTTGAGTGCAGGATTCTATAGATTAATTCATGCTGGGGTACTTATTTCTCTTTCAACTTTGAGTGCAGGATTCTATAGATTAATTCATGCTAGAGTACTTATTTCTCTTTCAACTTTGAGTGCAGGATTCTATAGATTAATTCATGCTGGGGTACTTATTTCTCTTTCAACTTTGAGTGCAGGATTCTATAGCTTAATTCATGCTAGAGAACTTATTTCTCTTTCAACTTTGAGTGCAGGATTCTATAGCTTAATTCATGCTAGAGCACTTATTTCTCTTTCAAGTTTGAATGCAGGTTTCTATACTAAACTCATGCCAGTATTTGTTTTGAGTACAGAAGTTAAAAGTTGAACTCATGCTGGTAGTCGATTCAATCAGTTTTGAGTGCGTTAGTTTAAAGTTGGACTACTGCGAGTATTCGACTCTTTGTTTTGTTTTAAAAATTGAGCTTATGCTGGTAGTCGATTCTCTCAGTTTTGTATTCATACGGTCAAAGTTGTACTTGTGTCTATAGTTGATTCTCTCTCAAATTTGAGTACAACAGTCTGAAAAAGAACAGATATTAAAGGATTATTGTTGAAAGTGTTGTAATGATACAGTAACACATAATCAGTCACCCTGTATCGTTTTTCCTCATTATTCTGTAACATTTTCATTCATGTTATACTCTTATTATTCAGGGATAATTTTGCAGATTATAACCTGTCCTGGCAATGTAGATTATTCTAAGGAAACGGATTAAAGTCTTTCCAGGAAAGCCAACTCGACCCCTAAACCGCCCTAGTCACCTCTTACGACATGCTTGAAATGCCATAGTGCTGCTATACTTTACTTCCTTTTATACCCTGGCAACATTTAGTGACGGTATTAATTAGAAGAAATTAACAAATTATAGTATATATATATATATATATATATATATATATATATATATATATATATATATATATCTGGCCCGTGTGTTGTCGGGGCCCCGAAGGGGAGCAAAGAATAGCAACACTATTTACCTTCCATGCATGTCGTACGAGGCGACTAAGGAGGTTATGGGATGGAGTTGGCTACGCTATCCCATATAGGGTCAGTGACCCAAAGCCATGCTGAAGTCGAATGTGTCAGGTCGAAAGGCGCAGATATCACAGCAATGCTGTAAACCATGACACAACGCATTCCGTTCTCCGGACTACATCCTACTGATCTGCAGGAGTTTGAGAACAAACGCAGAAGAAGAAGATATATATATAATATAGACCTAGGACTATATATAAAATGCAAATATTGATGCCTTTGAGATATGGGTATATAGAATAAGGAGAACATCATGGAAAGGGAAGAAAACAAAGAGGTTATAAAAACACTGAATATGAAGAAAGAACTACTAAGAAAAATAAAGATCAGGCAAATAGAATATTTTGGAAGCATTAAAAGGCATGACACCTTATTGAAGACCTTACTTGAGGGTAAAGTCAAAGGGAAGCGAGCAAGAGGTAGGCAGAGATACAAATGGGAGAGTAGCATCGCAAGATGGACAGGTTACAGTCTAGCAGAGTGCACCACCAAAACAAGAGACAGGCGATGTTGGAGGTCTGTTACAGCCAACCTTTGTTGCGGAGATGGCACTTGATGATGATTAATGAATAAATGGACATCCCTGTGGATAGGTTTTTTTTGTTGATTGTTTGGGTTGGTTAGTAATGTGGAGAGATCGATGCACACAGGACACATTCATACATGCTCTGATTCCCCTGAGTATTATGTCCGCTATTATACGACAATTGGCAATTTCAGTTTTCTGTTGGTTAACATTCTTTGCCGACCGCAATAATGTTCATCATTTCTTGCCATGCGATATTTCTTGCAGCCAACCTTCATTGCCGAGACGGAACTTGATGAAGGTGAAAATATTTTTGATGGCTTTTTTTTTGTTGACAGGTATGTCAATTACATAATAAATAGTTAGGGCCTGGTAGCGTTTTTTGTCCACAGAATAAGATGCAACTTGATCTGCAGATAATGGAAGGAATGTAGTAAAGCTGAAGCTTTGAAATATTCACACTTGTTAACCTTACGGGAAAGTGCCTGGATCTTCAGTTTTTGCTGTTTTCGAACTCTTATGCCCGTAAGAAGCAAAATTATTGATTTTGTTAGTACCTAGTATTCCAAGGTTTGTAATCAAAGTATCTTTAATTTGATAGCTTATTCATTTCCGCATATATGACTTATTATGTAGATCTATAATAAAATGGCAGTTTTAGTAAAGCAAGGATAAGCTAAATTGTCCATCTGCATACAATGGAAGCTACGGTAGAAGCTCACCAACCGAGCTTATTGACAACACAAGAGACAGAAAGTCGTGGAGAAACATGATCACCTACGCCAGTCGGCATGACACTTGATTGATTGATTAATTGATACAGTGGAATCCATAATTCATTCATTCAGTGCTCCTCAGTTTGCGAGGAATGTGTGAGCACTCGATTACAGTACTTCCTACCACAAAGATCGGTGCCACTCCGACTTAGTAGACTTGGACTGCTTTCTGTTTGGGTGTCCTACCCATAGATAGATTGTCTTACTGGACGTGAAATATAGAGATGGCGAAACAACTAGCTAGTAAACATCCACTTATTCTTGGCCACATCAACCCTACGCATCACTAAAACAACACAACCTCACTGTGCATCACTAAAACAACACAACCTCACCGTGCATCACTAAAACAACACAGCCCTACTGTGGATCACTAAAACAACACAACCTCACTGTGCATCACTAAAACAACACAGCCCTACTGTGGATCACTAAAACAACACAGCCCTACTGTGGATCACTAAAACAACACAACCTCAATTTGCATCACTAAAACAACACAACCCTATTGTGCATCACTAAAACAACACAACCTCACTGTGCATCACTAAAACAACACAACCCTACTGTGCACCACTAAAACAACACAACCTCACTGTGCATCACTAAAACAACACAACCCTACTGTGCATCACTAAAACAACACAACCCTACTGTGCATCACTAAAACAACACAACCCTACTGTGCATCACTAAAACAACAACCTCACTGTGCATCACTAAAACAACACAACCCTACTGTGCATCACTAAAACAATACAACCCTACTGTGCATCACTAAAACAATACAACCCTACTGTGCATCACTAAAACAATAACCTCACTGCGCATCACTAAAACAACACAACCCTACTGTGCATCACTAAAATAGGCTGCTTCGTTCTTTTCATTTATTGATGACACATGATTATGCTCTTGAAGTGACGCGCACTATGGTAGTGTTGCAGCATGTTTCTGTGGATACGTCTTCTTCTTCAGCGTTCAGTCTCAAACTCCCGCTGGAAGTCCTTTGTAGCAGGATAATGGTCCTATTAAATTTCCAGTAGGATGTAGTCCAGAGAAAGGGAATGCGTTTTATCGCAGTTTTATTTGCGGAAATGACCCAACACATCCGTCTTCGGTGGGTTTAAAAAAAAAAAAAAAAAAACCTCTGATAAGCGGATGTCTACGTTAGTTGTACAGTATTGTCTTCTCTAGAGCTGGCTGTAGCTGGAGTTTATTGATGCATGGTTAGTCTACAAAAGGAGATCTCATGCCAGGACTGTCGCATCCTATCAGAAGTGTATCCTATACTTCTGACCCAACTAGCTCATCATACTTCTGTCACATCTGTTGACCTATCTGCAGTGATGGCACACTTAGCATTACACTTGACATAGACATCTGACACTAAAGAGCAAAAGTACAATGTCTGCAGTCCTGCATATCTTTGTCATCCATGGCGACGATAAGACAAAAGTAAGGAATCAAGACAAAAGGGTGACAACTATAATTTTTTTACAGGTGATAGACTGTCAGCCTATCATCGAACTCTACTTAGTCGCCTCAATCGACATGCCTGAAAAGAATGCAGCGAACTTAGTCTGTTCATCCTGAGCGAAAAGTCTACGCCCCAGCTGCCGCACGGGCGTTGTGCTAGCTGCCATTGGAATTATTATATTTTTGTTGCATCTGTTATAAGAATGCGTGTTTTTATGTGTGTAGTAAGCTATCAGAAGAATTTATATTTTTTATATTACAAGCTTAGAAGGATAATCAGAAGGAGTGGGTTTTTTTAATGCTGTAAGCTGTTCTAAAATAAAATCAGTGAATATACATGGATTTAAATACACAGAAACATGATTACTTACTTGATACCAAAAAGAAAAAGAAAAGCTCCACAGAGGATACCAAAAACAGAATCTAAGTACCACAGATCATTGTTCTCAATATATAGTTCTAGACCAGCCACACTAGCAAAACAGGTGACTGTACCAACCAGGGTGATAATACCTGCAATAAGGTTAACCGTGTTGTAAGAATTGCTCGTAAAACAGTTTCTAATTTTTCTTTGGTATGTGGTCCTAAAATAAAACCTGACTTTAAAAATGTCTATGCGGGTTTGCGTAGAATATGTTGTTGATAAAGCGCAGGTGACTTTCTTACTATATTTCTGTGGTTTGATTGTTTGGTTTTGTGTATAATGTAAATTCTACATGGTAAGTTATTAGAGACGTCGGATTTATTATTATTGTAAAGAAAAGCACTTAATAAATTGAAGCGCTAAATAAAAATAATACTCACCACGCTGTCAATAGAAATAATATAAACAAATTCCTTTAATAAGATGAGGCACTAAACAAAACTAATAATTATAACACTGAATAGAAATTGCTAAATGATCAAATTGTTAAAACTTGTAGCAGAAATGACATTGAAAATGATGACTTGTACATATTAAGAGCCTTTAATGTGTTTTGGTGATACATTAATGTGTAAGCAACACACACACGTCACACTACGGAAACCCATGTACACACATTTTCAGTCTGATTTTATTTTAGGATCAATACCTCTTCTTCTGCATTCACTCTTAAACTCCTGCATATTAATACGATGTAGTGCAGTGAATATAATATGTTGCGTCATGATTTACGGCTTTGCGGCAATATCTGCGCCTTACAGCTTGACACATCAAACTTTAATATCACATTTTTCTTTAATCACCTCTTATGACATTCATAGCATGTAACAGTGTTACTATTTGTCGCTCTTTCTCAGACATGAACGCTTCATTCTGTGAGGCTCTCGATTAGAAACCACCTCCGCATCAAAAGATCAACTGTAATTTGTTTCCAAAACTAGCTGCTTTTACCCTAATATTGTAAACCGTATATTTCTTTCTTTCTATTTCATGCTTGTATTTCTGCTTCATTATCTTCTGCATTCATTTTCAAACTCCTGTAGATCAAAAGTTGGAAACTGGCATATATCAAGGGGCTACCTAATATTGTGTCTATAAGCTGAATATTCATTCATTCATTTTCCTTTTGCGCTGAATTTAGCGCATAGGGCAGAGGTCAGATCTTTCCAATTCTGTCTGTTCAAAGCTATTATGTGCAGTTCTTGAATAGTATGAATATTGATTCTTTTACTTTCTCTAAGTATTGTTCTTCTGAGTGTTTCTTTTGGTCTACCCCTTGCTCTTTTGCCTGTAGGTTGGGGATGAGAGATTGGTGGTGTATTCTGTTGGTGTCTGCGTGTAGGACATGCCCAATGTAGGACCAACGGCGTTTTCTGATAACATCTGTGATGAAATTTTGATGTGTCTCTTCTCTGATTTTATCATTCGTTTTGAATTCACTCCAATGGGTGTTAGTTATCCTACGAAGACATTTGTTCTCGAAACTCAGTAATTTCTTTTCTGAAGATAAAGAGCTTTTCCAGCTATCACATCCATATGATAGCACATGAATAACGCAGGAATTAAATAAGCGTATTTTCGCGCGTGTGCTGATTGACTATGACTTTCAGATATTAGACAGTCTGTTAAATGCACTTGATGCTAGGGCAATGCGAGTTGTAATTTCTGGCATGACATCACCGTCGAGTACCACTATATATATATAAGCTGAATACAATGTCGAGTACCACATTATATATAAGCTGAATATAAACGAACTTAAATATCATTCACAAGTTCATTGCAAATTCCTTATGGTGTGCACAGTTTTCGCGAGGTCAATGAAATTACGTCACTTGCAGTGTGTCACCAGCAATAACAAAAATGTCTAGGTTAGCGGAGGTTAAATTATATCACGATTTAATGCCACTAGTGCGCACCGAAAGAGAATGTATAATGCTAGAGTTTAGGGATGGGGTTATGCGTTGTGTTAGAACTAACCCTAACATCCAACCCCACTCCTTAACTCTAGAGACTAACGGGAATTGAACCAAGTCCGTTCTAACGACACGGAATCGCCTTGCAACTCGAGTAAACGGGTTTTTCCGTACTCGACTATTTCGAGTTGCAAGGCGATTCGAAATGGTGGATAGAAGTACTTCTATTCCACTTTTGAGTCCCGACAACACAATGGCGTCTGTTTCATCTGACACACCATCCTTCACTTATAAAATGTAGTACTGTGGTCTCGCTGTTCATCATCATCATCAAGTGACATATTCTTTCCAGAACGTAGTCTATCCTATGGATCTCTTGAATTCTCCGCGGTCTTGAGCAAGTTGCCCTGCATCTTCCAGTGACATGCGTAGGCATTCTTGAATGTCTTTTGTCTTGGTCGTGGTCGGCCTTTGCCCCTGTTGCCTTCTATCATCCCCTCCATTAACACTCTCTCCATGCCGTCGTGTCTCTTAATATGACCGAAAAAACTAGCTTTTTCTTTAATATAGTGTTCAGAAGCCAGCCTTCCTGGACGTTAATTGTTCGTAACACCTCCTGGTTTGTTTTCTTCGCTGTCCATGGTATTCTCAAAACTCTTCTATAACACTTTAATTCAAATGATGCTATTCTCTTGACCACTGTTTTATTTAGTGTCCATGCTTCACATCCATATGTCGCCACAGGAAATACACATGTTCGTAGTAAACACAATTTGGTTCTTATGTTAGTACCTTGCCATAGTTTCTTTATTTGTTTTAATTTTGCCAGCGCCATTGCCGTTCTTCTCTTGATCTCAAATGCGCAGTCCCCCGCATTGTTTATATTAGTTCCTAAATAATCAAAATGTGTCTCGTTGTTACTTTGTTTTATTTACTCTATTAGTAACACCTATGGCTGCTGGAGCGGAGAGCGGAGCGCTTATGGGAATGTCCCGCGTGCCGTGAAGCCAATTTCTAATCAAGAATCAAGTATTAGTAACACCTATACGAATTTCCGTTCATTTTGACTAATAACATATAGGAAATATATATTTTGAGTAACGTTTCAAGTATTTTTCAATGATTATGCGAAAACCATGCTACTACAGAAATATGGGCATACAAGAATCTTTGCAAAACACCATGTTGCTGTTATGCAGAAATAAAACTCAAATTTCAATTGTATATCCATCTTTCAAAGTGTTGTTATGACTTCTTTGTTGGTTTTCTTCTCTTTCCACGATGTTCTCTCTATTCTTCTATATATCCACATCTCAAAGGCATCAATTCTGTCTTCTAATTGTTTCTTAATTGTCCAAGTTTCTGAGCGAGATGGTAATATTTCTCACATGCCATTGAAAGTAAGCTTACTTTTAGCCGTCCCTATTCTATATTATCTTATTATAATAGTAATAGTTGTCTCCTATTATTATCAAATATGTGTTGCTGGGCCCGCGACTGTTGTACATTTGTTGCAGTTCTCAGATTAATTTTAACGTTTTTACTTTGTGCATCTCAAACAGTATTGCAAGCAATAAAATCCTACCTCTTGATCATATTTTTAAACAAAAAAATTGCCGCCAGTGTGTTGTCGGGGTCCGAAAGGGGAGCAAAGAATAGCGACACTGTTTTTCCTCCATGTATGTCGCATGAGGCGACTAAGGAGGTTATGGGATGTTGCTGGCTACTCCATCCCATATAGGGCCAGTGACCCAAAGCCATGCTGAAGTCGGTTGTGTCAGGCCGAAAGGCGCAGATATCACAGCAATGCTATAAACCATCACACAACGCATTTAGTTCTCTGGACTACATCTTGCTGATCTGCAGAAGTTTGAGAGCGAACGCAGAAGAAGAAGAAGAAAACAATAGATCGCATGCATATATCACACAATAGCATTGGGTCAAAGTGCATGATACCGTGGACTGCTGGATCAGAAACCAACCAACCAACTTCCAAGGGGAGAGGGGAGTGGGATCTAAACCCAACGCTTTCTCTTTTCTATGGGCTTGCAGTGGTTCTCCCCCAAAGACCCAGTATCACAACTAAAAAGAACCTGTGTTTTTCTCAGAAGGATATGGGATGAGCTGTCAAGAGCTACCTTTTCTCAGCTAAGGGATTGCGCATGCGGTTGCGTCTGTGGGTCTCACCAATGGCTCACTATACAAACCAACCATGCAACAGAAAACCATAGTAGATGACATGCCTTTATATTGAGGTTATCGTCTTATAGAAGCTTCATGGCGTGTAATCTATACAATCCCGTAGTCGTAACCTTTGATAACAGCTACCATGTTGTTCCGACAGGCCGACGTTGTGCATGAACTAGTTGCGGGCACGGCGTGGGTGGGCGGAACAACAAAGAAACCTGTCGCAAGGGCCAGAGTTGTGCCCGGATGTCGACATCTGTTTCATCGGCATTAGACTCGAAACACCATCGAGTCGGATGGCTACTGGAACAGAGGACGGAGCACTTATTAAACGTGCCGTGGGGCAAGTTTCTAATCAAGAATCAAGTTAAAGGATTATTTTAGTAACGGCATCACCATAATTTACTTGAATGTTATTCGTTACTTCACGTGAGGAAATCCTAACTAGCACATTAAATACTCACTGTCTGTGTAAAGGGCTTGACTTCCAATCTTCATGCCAACGTAAATTTTAATCATTGCAATAAAAGCAGAGGCGATACCGCAAGAAAAGGCAAAACTGGCATACAGGATAATTTGCTGTAGGCAAGAAAAAAATTGTGTGTATAAATACTCATTTCTTCGAATACAAACAAGTACTTTTATTAGCGGAAACTTCTTTAGGGACGCGTAAAGTCAGCTCTCTACGCGTTTTAAACAAATATTAAGGTTTATTTCTAACTTTGTGGCCTTTTCCACCTCGAGGGGAACTATATAATAATATACAAGTTCCTATCATTGCATTATTTACATTTAAGGTTTCATAATTATGCGACTATGGATCGATTACCCGCAACAATGATGTAGTCATCTGTGGTCTTAATCAAATCAATTTCCCCTATTCGACCTAGCCCAAATGAAATGGCTTCAATTTACGCTCTGTGAAGAAGGTGAGCCATTGTCACGGGGTAGCCTACTTAGTGAAAGGGACACTGACACTAGTATTGCTATTCTAGTCAACTACTGGCTTCTGTGTACCTATGCAGGGCCGGATTTAGACTTGATAATACCCTAAACTTTTTTAGATATAGGGCTCTTTATAATTCCAGATTATATGTCAGTGCCAAATATTATTTTGGATACCTAGTGGGGGCCCTAAGCTATAGCTTGTATAGCTTATACGTAAATCCTGCACTGTACCTATATGTAAATTAGTGTGATGTGACGTCTGTTCACAACTCAACGTCCCTATACCTTTCATAAGTTAATTGTACCTTTTCTAAGCAGAAGGGTTTCTTACCAAAGCATTGCACACTACTGAGAGGTGAAGTCTTCTTGATATGAAAACAAATTTTTTGAGACACTTCCCTATTGCACAAAATGATACTTTGCTGGTAATTATTCGGGATCGAAACCCCTAAAAATATCTTAATTTTCGTGGTTTGACAATATTACCAGCACTGCCATAGCCAGGGGTTGTTTCACAAGATTTCGGGAATTTGGCCATCCTCTTTGATGATGTGAGTACTTTAGACAAATTTGCCTTAATCTGTTTTTTAAAGGAAACCCTAGGATTGAAACAAAAGACGGGTAATTATCATTACCATTAACGATTGTCCAAAAAAAGTCACCGAAAGTCTCATGATAACGATGGAATTGCGTGCGAAAATAGGTGAATGACTTTTTAAAAAGGTATATTCGCTATCGCTAGTGACATAACCTTATTTATATTGAATTATATAGTAGGGAGGGGGGGGGGTAAACAGGGCGATCTGGGGTTATTTCTAAAGCGTTAGTGGTAACACTGATTATTCCTATTTTAAAATTATTTTTTCCCGTAATTCTTGGCACGCAACAGTTGCAGAAATGAATAAACGACATTTATATCATCTTTCATAGATCGGCCAAATCAAATTACATTCTCATTTTCACAGATCAATTACATTCGCATCTCAAGTAATAAAGTTAGAAAGTTTTAAAATCGACCACACAATTACCATTCACTACTTCGATCACGTGTACAGTTTGTTTATTGTTTGTTGGCGTTCTCTCTCACTTAACCAGCACTAATTAGCGTGTCATTTGAGTGGGTTAACGTGACTACATTGTGTTGCTAGTTTACAGTAAAGCTGCGATATTTGTACATTTCGGTCCTATTTCACCATGCCTTTCATGTGGGCAAAGTTGCACATTAACTAACAAGAGTTTAAGGAAATTCTATGGTAGAAGGCTGTGAACAACCGATAACTCGTGCGCTTGAATATTCCAAAGTAAAGTAAAAAAAAAAAATACTGCCCGCGAAAAGGCTCACTGAGCATGTATGAACAAATGCTAAGAGTAGTGCATGTTCCAATATGTATGTAATATTTTTCTTCTTCGTTCATTCTCAAACTCCTGCAGATTAGCAGGTTGTAGTCCGGAGAACGGAATGCATTGTGTCATGGTTTACAACAATGATGCGATATCTGCACCTTTCGGCCTGACACATCCTACTTTAGCATGGCTTTGGGTCATGATTGACCCTATGTGGGATGGGACAGCCAACTCCATCCCATAACCTCCTTAGTCGCCTCTTACGACATGCACGAAAGGTAAACAGTGTTGCTATTCTTTGCTCCCCTCTCGGGCCCTATCAACACACGGGCGGTATGTAATATTTTCAGCATCTTGTTATAACTGCTGGTTCTCCAAACTACAGAATTTCTAGTTGTAATATGTTTTCCAAATTACAGGAAGTTTAGAAATGTTCTGTAATCTACAAAATACATAGCAATGTGTTCTCCAAGATACATATTTTATAGTTCTGTCATCTTCATACTGCATAAATTCTAGTTGCAATATCTTCTCCAGACATGGCGACTGCAGTATTTTCTGCCGGACTGTTAGTCTCCATTCACAGGCGGAGACTTAGTTGGAGATAAGTACAATTATTGAAAGCTGGATTATTGTACATTGACAACTAGTGATCTCACTTCGTATCTGTTGACGTCATACTTTGTATCTGACAAAGTCTTACTATGTAACAGACACAGTCTTACTTTGTATCTGGTTAGGTTTTACTTTGTATCTGACCAGGTTCTACTTTGTATCGGTCCAAGTCTTACTTTGTATCTGATGAAGCCTTACTTTGCATCTGATCAGGTCATAGTTTGTATCTGACTATATAATACTCTGCATCTTATCAAGTCTTATTTTGTATCTATCTGACTACATCTTACTTTGTATCTGATTAAGTCTTACTTTATATCTGACTATGTCATACTCTGTATCTGATCAAGTCTTGCTTTGTATCTGACCATGTCCTACTTTGTATCGGTCCAGGTCTTACTTTGTATCTGATTAGGTCTTATTTTGTCTCTGGGGTTACTTTGTAAGTCGAATAATATAGCAGAACCAAGATTCATTTTATATAGAGAGATAGAGATCGTGGCTATTTTTCCTTTGATCAGTAAGATTCGGGGAGTGTTGGACAGCCGTGGACATAGATAAGAAAAGGGAAAGGTTTAAAAGTTTCTAAAAAAGTTCTTTACTCTTTCGGATAACGTTTCTTTGGAGATTGCTATTTCTCATTGTTTTACTAGTATAAGTATTTGGGAAAAGTGTGTGTGTGTGTGTGGGGGGGGGCGGGTATTTATTGATGTCTTTCAAAACTATTTTTGAGTTTCAAAAAGGAATATCAGCAAAATTATGAATTATGATACTTCTTCTACTTTTTGGGTGTTCGTTCTCTAACTCTCGCTGATTCTCTCATGTTGCGGGTCAATGGTCCCACTAGCTTTCCAGAAGAATGTATCTTTCAGAGAATGAAAATGCGCTGTGTCGCCGTTTTATTTGCTTCAATGGCCAGATACATCAATATTCCGTGGAAATTAAGATATAGCATTTACCTTTGTGAAATGTTGGGGGGGGGGGGGGGGGGTTGCGGTTATAGCGCGCCAATATCAAATCTACGGTTTTCTGGTCAGAATGCTACCAGCTGTCGTGTACTTTCTATATGTGTTGTTGTGCCAATTTCTTTATATTGGGTCGATATATTGGTATTTTTGTGTTTAAAATTTTTTTTTTTTAAATAAAGAAACATCAACTGTAAAACATAGATCAACAGATTAAGAAAGTATTGAATTAACAGACTTAAATCAATAAGTTTTCTGTTTTCGACCACATCTCATCCCAAAAAGATGTGATTTTAATCGAGGCTTTCAACGAGTATATTCGCAAGCTACTATGCATATGGACCAGTCGAACGACACACATATAACACATACACTGCACAAGTATGTAAATTCATCGAGAACCACCAAAATTTTAACATCAGCACGTGCCAGAAAGTCCCAGTGCTACAATGACCAATTAGGTCTTCTTATAAATATAAATAACAAATAAACAATGTGACTTCAAATGTGACAGGAGTAAGTCAATAATGAATATAGAAGCATTTAACGGATGCAAAGTCAGTATTGCAGGCATTGAAAGATCCAAAGAACACGAGCATGAATGAACTTACGGCCTGCTTACTACACCTCAGCAGTACTACCAAAGGAACAGTACTGCAGTGGATCCCAGGTCACTGTGGCATACCTGGAAATGAAAAAGCTGATCTCCTGGCAAGGAAAGGGGATCACTGGAACAAATATAACATTATAATACGTACTATGAAAGTAAGACCATGTTAAAAGCAGAATATAAGAAAAAAGTGGAAGCAAATGCACCCAACTGCAGAACCAAATGACCCCTACCACCAAATGTCACGCAAGGAACTAACCATCATTTTCAGACTACGAACTGGTCACAACAGACTGAGAAGTCACATGTTCCGAAAGCTGAAGATTGGTGAGACAGACCTGTGCAACTGTGTAGTGAGCCCAGAGACTGCAGAACACATTCTTCATGCCTGTCAACTCTACCAAGAAGAGAGGGAGAAAATATGGCCTACTGAGACGACACTGCTTCCAGACTTGAGGGGTTCCATGAATGACCTGAAGCGAATCACACATTTCATTGAAGCTATTGGTGCTGTAACCTGATATCTGACTGAAGAACGATGAAGAAAAAGATATAGACGCATTTTACATTCAATTAGCTATTTTTTCACACTCTAGTTGAAATTCACTAATTGACACGTACAGGACCATAAATACGTTTTCAGTGAGGAGGGGTGTTTTGAACGCCTCATCGACGGGAATGGACACGTATCGCATTCGGTTCTATAAAAATAAGCTTATATGACATAGTTGTAACGTGATTTGTAAAACTTCTGATGCACTTTAGTTTATGGATGTTGGGATCTCAACTAATTTGATTTCTCGCAATTCTTGGAAAGCAACAGCTGCAGAAATGAATAAACGACATTTATATCATCTTTCATAGATCGGCCAAATCAAATTACAGTCTCATTTTCACAGATCAAGTACATGGATATGTACATTGACAACTAGTGATCTCACTTCGTATCTGTTGAGGTCTTACTTTGTATCTGACAAAGTCTTACATTGTATCTGACAAAGTCTTACATTGTATCTGACAAAGTCTTACATTGTATCTGACAAAGTCTTACATTGTATCTGACAAAGTCTTACATTGTATCTGACAAAGTCTTACATTGTATCTGACAAAGTCTTACATTGTATCTGACAAAGTCTTACATTGTATCTGACAAAGTCTTACATTGTATCTGACAAAGTCTTACATTGTATCTGACAAAGTCTTACTTTATATATGATCAAGTCTTACTTTGTATCAGATTAAGTCTTACATTGTATCTGACAAAGTCCTACATTGTATCTGAGCTTGTCTTACTTTGTATCTGATATTCGCCGAAGATGGATGCCGTCGGGTCACTGGCGCAAATAAAACGGCGACACAACGCATTTCCATTTTCTGGATTACATCCTGCTGGAAATCTAGTTGGACCATTGTCTTGCTATAAGAAGAAGAAGCATCTGATCTTGTTTTACTGTGTATCTGACTATGTCTTACTTTGTATCTGATCAAGTTTTACTCTGTATCTGATCAAGTTTTACTGTGTATCTGATCAAGTTTTACTGTGTATCTGACTGTCTTACTTTGTATCTGATCAAGTTTTACTTTGTATCTGACTATGTCTTACTTTGTATCTGATCAAGCTTTACTTTGTATCTGATCAAGTTTTACTTTGTATCTGATCAAGTTTTACTTTGTATTTGATCAAGTTTTACTTTGTATCTGATCAAGTTTTACTGTGAATCTGAACAAGTTTTACTTTGTATCTGATCAAGTTTTACTTTGTATCTGATCAAGTTTTACTTTGTATCTGATCAAGTTTTACTTTGTATCTGATCAAGTTTTACTTTGTATCTGATCAAGTTTTACTGTGTATCTGATCAAGTTTTACTTTGTATCTGATCAAGTTTTACTGTGTATCTGACTGTCTTACTTTGTATCTGATCAAGTTTTACTTTGTATCTGATCAAGTTTTACTTTGTATCTAACTATGTCTTACTTTGTATCTGATCAAGTTTTACTGTGTATCTGACTGTCTTACTTTGTATCTGATCAAGTTTTACTTTGTATCTGATCAAGTTTTACTTTGTATCTGATCAAGTTTTACTTTGTATCTGATCAAGTTTTACTTTGTATCTGATCAAGTTTTACTGTGTATCTGATCAAGTTTTACTTTGTATCTGATCAAGTTTTACTGTGTATCTGACTGTCTTACTTTGTATCTGATCAAGTTTTACTGTATATCTGACTGTCTTACTTTGTATCTGATCAAGTTTTACGTTGTATCTGATCAAGTCTTACTTGTATCTGATCAAGTTTTACTGTGTATCTGACTATGTCTTACTTTGTATCTGATCAGGTCTTACCTTGTATCTGATCAAGTTTTACTTTCTATCTGATCAGATCTTACTTTGTATCTAATCAGGTCCTACTTTGTATCGGTCCAGGTCTTACTTTGTATCTGATTAGGTCTTATTTTGTCTCTGGGCTTACGTTGTAAGTCCAATAACACATCAGAACCAAGCTTCACACTAAATGGAGAAGGTGGGTATTTTTCCTTTGGTCAGTAAGACAACTGGAGTGTTGGATAGCCGTGGACATAGATAAGAAAAGGGAAAGGTTTCTAAAAAAGCTCTATACTCTTTCGGATGTTTCTTTGGAGATTGCTGTTTCTCATTGTTTTACTGGTATAAGTATTTGGGGAAAAGTGTGTGTGTGAGAGTGGGGGGGGGGGTATTTATTGATGTCTTTCAAAACTATTTTTGAGTTTCAAAAAGGAATATCAGCAAAATTATGAATTATGATACTTCTTCTACTTTTTGGGTGTTCGTTCTCTAACTCTCGCTGATTCTCTCATGTTGCGGGTCAATGGTCCCACTAGCTTTCCAGAAGAATGTATCTTTCAGAGAATGAAAATGCGCTGTGTCGCTGTTTTATTTGCTCCAATGGCCAGATACATCCATATTCCGTGGAAATTAAGATACAGCATTTACCTTTGTTCAAAGGGGGGGGGGGTTGCGGTTATAGCACGCCAATATCAAATCTACGGTTTTCTGGTCAGAATGCTACCAGCTGTCGTGTACTTTCTATATATGTTGTTGTGCCAATTTCTTTATATTGGGTCGATATATTGGTATTTTTAGTAAACAATAAATCCCACATCAACTGGAAAACCAACAATAGATCACCAGATTAAGAAAGTATTAAATTAATAGACTTGAGTCAATACGTTTTCCGTTTTCGATCACATGGCATCCCAAAAAGATGTGATTTTAATCGAGATTTTCAACGTGTATATTCGCAAGCTACTATGCATATGGACCAGTCGAACGACATACAGACAACACATACACTGCACAAGTATGTAAATTCATCGAGAACCACCAACATTTTAATATCAGCACGTGCCAGAAGGTCCTAGTGCTACCAATTAGGTCTACTTGTAAATATAAATAATGCATAAACATAAACAATGTGACTTCAAATGTGACTTCAAATGTGACTTCAAATGTGACTTCAAATGTGACTTCAAATGTGACATGAGTAAATGAATAAAATATTATAGAAGCATGTTACATTGAGTCAGCTATTTTTTTCACACTCTAGTTCAAATTCACTAATTGACACGTACAGGACCGTAGACACGTTTTCAGTGAGGAGGGGTGTTTTGAACACTCCTTCTCCCCCCTCCCGTCTACGGGCCTGGACACGTATCGTATACCGTTCTATAAAAATAAGCTCATATGACATAGTTGTAACGTGATTTGTAAAACTTCCGATGCACTTTATTTTGGGGATGTTGGGGAAGGGAGAGAATCTCAACTTTATTCCCCGACCCGAACTCAAATACAGAGATGTTAATACTGCCCTTTTGTCGTCTATAGTATATAGAAAGCTTTCCATTAACCTTGACACATTTTTGATCCCAGAAAATCTCTCAACTCTTCGATCTTGAGAGAAAAGATACAAAACAATATATTGTCCATGTTCCTTCAGCGCCGAATACGTTGCATAGGGCAGAAACCATAGCTCTCCGGTTTGAGCGATGTGATGCTACTGTGTGTAATTCCTGCATGTTGTTGAGCCCCATAGTCATACCCTCTTTTATGGTTGTTCTGCGAATAGTCTGTCTTGGTCATCCTCTTCTTCTTTTACCACTTGGTACCAATTTTAATGTTTTTAGTGGCCGTCTGTCTTCATATATTCTAAGCTAGGGTGACCAGACGTCCCCTTTTTCTGTGACTGTTCCCTTTTTGGGACTGTTGTCCAATTGTCCCAATGAAATTAAAAAGGAACGCTAAATGATATTTTTTCCTATTTCATTCCCGTTTTGTCCCCGAATTTATAAGTGTGACATGACCGCATGTACTGTTATGTATTTTATTCCGGATAAAGGTATTCCAATCAAGGTGATTGAGTTTTAGAACATAACTGGAGAAACAGCAGAACTGCTCGAGATCGCATCTTGAACATTTCGCAGAAAAATCAATTGACAGAAAAGGTTATTTCATTGTCTGGTGATATTCTAACACTAACTTCGGTGGATACAAAAGAGCTGCTCCCAGCAATGTACTTGCAAGACTCAGTAAAGTCTTAAAAAACAACATTCATGGTATTGGCTGTGCTGCTAACATTGTTCATAATGGTGTTCAGACAAGTGATGATATGTTGCTAGTCGACACTGGAACAGTTGTGAAAAATGTTTTTCAGTATTTTCTTATTTACTCGGTGAGAAATTGAGGAATTTCTGTGAATGTGTAGAAAAAGAATACAAACGTGTTCTTGGAAGTGTGAAAACACTAGTTATCATTACTGTCAGCTGTGAGTAGGGTTATTGATATGATATACTCAAGTCCTATTTTTTGTCACAAGATAAATGCCCTACATTACTAAAAGCATTTTTTTAATGATCAGAATTCATTACTTTGGGTCCATTTACTCCAAAGTAAGCTGAAAATATTATCTGCAACAGCAATTAAGATAGAAGGGGGTATTACTTTGGCAACTGAAGTGACAGAACTAGACGTGTTGAGACAAAAAAAAATAGCCAGAAAAATTGAAAATTTCCAAACACTAAAAATGACAACAATTATTTCTAAACTTTAAGATGAGAGTGATTTTGATGAAAAAGAGTCCTTGGACACCACACATTTATTCTACAATACTTTCCTAGAATATTTAAATAAGTGGATTTACCATTTCCAAAATTTGAAAGCATTTCACTGAATTAATCTAGAGACTATATTAACTTGGGCTGATGTTTCAACAAGTTTTAAAGTCATCACTGACATTGATAGCAATATCTTGAATATTATTGATGAGATAAACTATTCGACGAAATCAACCATATAAATAATATTATTAACAGCAAGATGGAAGAATGGAACGACACAAACGCTGAAGTGGATACAAAGTGGTATATCGTTTTTAAAGTGCTACAGGAAAATAAATAATATTATTAACAGCAAGATGGAAGAATGGAACGACACAAACACTGAAGTGGATACAATGTGGCACAGGAAAAAGACATCCAGTATAAAAACATAATGCTAGTTGCTGGATTTGTTATGGCAATTCCATGAACCAACGCAGATGTGGAAAGAATTTTTTCCATCATACGTTCTTTGTGGACGGATGAAAATAACTGTTTAATCACTAATACGATGAAAGAAATGAGAGTGATAAAGACACACTTTAAGACTGTTTCATGTACACAATTTCACGAGTGCATCTCTAGAGATGAAGAACTTTTGATTTAAAAAAAATTATTTTCATAAATATGTGAATGATGATGATACATTGTAGTGCAGTTCTTAGCCACGTATTTTGCAAGAAATAATTGTCTTAAATACTTTTAAAATGTTAAAGATAATGCGACAACTCTATAATAGACATCAGTGATATAGGCCTATTATAAGTGAAACATAACTTGCTTAAATATGTTATATACTAATTGCATACTATTTAATTTTTATGCTGCGAGTCCCCCCTCCCTTAAAAAAAATGCTGTTAAAAGCCGAAATGTACCATTTTTGGTTATAGGAAATCTGGTCACCCTATTCTAAGTACATGCATGGGTTCATGTCTGGAACGCGCAATTACAGCGATCATAGTTTTTAAATAAATGTTCGATCTTAATATTTTGTATTTTATGACGTCATATCCAAATGCAATTGTAAATAGAAAATGGGAAGAACAGTTTTTGACTCCCTTGACACACGGGCGTATAGAATTTAGGAGAGGTGGGTGTAGGGGTTATAATTAGTTATAAAACTACGCCTACCTCCCCCTCCTAAACTCTAGTATTATCCCTTCTTATTAAATCGTGGCATAATTTAGCTAACGTTAGCCATTTTTGTTATTTGTGGCGACACGATCATCAAATGTCGTATAATCATTTGATCGCTCGTAAACTGAGCACAATATAATGTACTTTCGATGAACCTGTGCATGATTTCTAAGTTCGTTGCACATTCCGCTTATAGACAACCTATTACGTAGGCACGCGTTCCAGAAAAGAACCCATGTCCTATATAAATCCATCGTTTTCGTCTTATTGTTGTAGAAACATAGGCCTATTGCTGTTTGGTGTCTTCTCTTATTTGCTTGTTTGACTTGAATTCTTCCCAACCGATACCTAAAACAGTCAGTGTAATAATTGATGGTAAGAGTTGGGACTTTGAATAATTTAATGCTGTTTAGTGTCGTTAACATTGATTAGTAAGTTACTAAGTTTTATATGACTAAAGTTTTATTTTTATTATTAGCACTGGTGTGTAATACGCCATTTCATGGAATGTTCCATAAGTTGGCCGCCCCTGGATTAATATAATATGTTACAGTTGTGAATATAACAAACATGTGCTTAAAATAACTTACTTTCGTTTCATGCGTCTCCACAATGATGGCGTGAACGGCTTTTAAAATCAGCAATGTAGCTGAGACAATGAACAATATTCCAATTGCTATACAAGCTCTGCAGACAATATAAACAAAATAACTGATGTGTTGTTTATATACACGTCTTTCTAGATAGACAAGGAGACGTAGCGAAACGTTGTGACGTCACGAAACGGGTCAATCTTCTAGGTAAGCAACAGTCGAAATCATATGAGATTTCTTCAAATGTTGTATGTTATAATGGTGACAATAATTTCGTAGAACAACCAATATTATTATAATTAATGATCACTGAGACACTAGAAAGAACATACATTATCAATATAGTGTACACACTTCGTCTACAAAATTGTTATCTTTGGGATACAGAAGAAGTTCTTGGGGGGTCATGGACTTTGGTGCATGGAGAAGAAACATCAGAAGTAGAATAAAGACAAAGAAGAGAATGATAGCAAATAGAACAATGACCGCATTCTTGAGAAGATACACTACAACAGGGGTCGGCAACCTATGGCACGCGTGCCACACTTGGCACGCCAAGAAATTTCAAATGGCACGCAGACTCTTCACGTTTCCTGTATAAAACTGATTATAAATCGATTAGTGCGGTTTCCTCGCTCATTTCGGCACTCTGAATAATTTGAAACCTTAATGCACACAGTTACCAAAAGATTGCCGGCCCCTGCACTACAACATGATTGGTTTCATTAGTCACTTCGGCTTCCTTGTGAAATGTGTTGCATATATATATTTATGCATATATTTCTTTCTCCTTATTTAGAAGAATGTTTAAACTTGTAATATGTTGTTTTTCTTTCTTTAGAAAACAGTTAGCCCCGTGTGCTGTTCGAGTCCGAAAGGGAAGCAAAGAATAGCAACACTATTTTCCTTCGATGCGTGCTGTAAGAAGTGATTAAGAAAGTTATGTGATGGAATTTGCTGTTCCATACCACGTAGGGTGAACATTCTGTGGGATGGGACAGCTAATTCCGCCCCCAAAAATCTCCATAGTCATTCCTCAGTATATGCATTGCAGATCAGTGTTGATATGCTTTGGTTCCCTTTCAGGTCACAGAAATACAGGCGTGGATATGTTTCATATAAAGAACGTAGACGGTGATCAGGAGTCGATTTCTCGCTAGATGGCGTAGAAAATGAATGTATCTTCGTGTGTGCTATTTTTCGTGCTCTTGTGTAGGATTTCCTCCTGAAAGCTACAGAGTAATGTGCTTAGTAATTCTATTTTGGATCGGAGATGGTTTAAAGTGGTTTATACTACGAGGTATTAACAAAAGAACACAGTAACGCCCAAAACATGTACTTAAATATGAAGAAAACAAAAATTATGACAACAGATAAAGTGAAAGTACAACCAAAGATAATAATTGACAATTTGGAACTAGAAAACGTAACAAATTTCCAGTATTTGTGCACAAATATAAATAGCGCAGGAGACTACACTGTTGAAATCAAGAGAAGAATTTCAATGGAAAACTTGAAACTTGCGCAAATGAAAAATCTTTGGCAAGATATGTGCAGCAAAGTCAAACTATGTATGATCAGAACATGCGTATTTCCAGTAGGAATATACGGTTGTGAGGCATGGACATTAAATAAAACAATAGCAAAGATAATCGCTGTTTTCGAAATGAGATGCTGCAGAAGAATTTTACGTATACAACGGACAGCTAAAAAGATAAATCAAGAAGTGGTAAGATCAATAAATGTCGAAGAGAGCTGGCTTCTTAACAACATTCTAACAAGAAACCTGTATTTTTGTGTGGTATGTCGTCATATACAGAGACATAACTGCATGGAAAGATTAATAGCTGAAGGCAGGGATAACGGCAACAGGAGAAGTGGGCGTCAAGACGACGATGGTGCAGTAATAGGTCAAATTGCTTAAACATGTCTCTAGTTGCGGCAGAATCACAGAGTTGAGAGAATCTATAAGGAAGACCACGTTATAGAAATAATATGTCACATGAGGAGGAGACTGTGATCATGGATCAATTTTGGCACATAATAGGGGAAAAATCGTTAGATAACAAACGACTTCTAGGGGAATCCAGCCTAAGAAAATGGAAATCAACTCTTCTGAGAAAACTGGCGGACGACGTGATACTGATCACATCATTACTAGCTAGGCGTGTTACTGACCACATTATTACTATGTAGGGGTAGTACTAACCACATCATTACTAGATAGACGTGATACTGACCACATCATTACTATGTAGGCGGGGTATTGACCATATCATTACTAGGTAGACGTGGATCAATTAAACAATATTAGACTTTTACTTCTGCGTTCATTTCCAAACTCCTGCAGATTAGTACGATGTAGTCCATAGAACAGAATACGTTGTGTCAATGTTTACCTCTTAGCTGCGATATTTGCGCGATTCGGCCCTGATACATATGAATTCAGCGTATGCCCCTTAATGGTTCAAAAATTGACTAACTGACCTGAGTTTTCTTTCATATTTGTTCTTCTTCCTCTTTTGCATTCGTTTTGCATTCCTAGGCTCATTCTACGACATGTAGGGCAGATGACAGTGCTGCTATTCGTTGCTCTACGTTCAGACTTCGTCAACAAACGATATAATCATCTCTTTGTTTAGACCACTGAGTATCATATTTAATCGTTAAATATTTAATCATACAGTTTATTAAAGCTATGGAAATGTGATCTGATGACCGACAGAATAATGACAATGAACAATGATCTTAGACTCGAAATATCTTACTTTCGTTCTCTCTCCGCTGATTGGATGCTGTCAAACGTGACGTGAAACCGCCATACTACAGCGATTGAAGAAAGACTGTCCAGGACGGCATCTAGCTGAAAGACATAGCAAAATTATTTATGTATTTCGTAGAATGAATAAAATTATTGATACAAGCAAATAATATAAACATGCGAGAGACATGTATATTAGAAACTAAAGAAAAATGTATTCCAGCCAATCAAAACAAGAATAGATTCCAGCCAATCAAAACTAGAATATATTTCAGTCAATCAAAACAATAATATATTCCAGCTACCCAAAACAAGTATATATTCCATCCAATAAAAAAAAACAAGAATATATTCCAGTCTATCAAAACAATAATATATTCCAGTCATTCATAACAAGAATCTATTCCAGCCATCAAAAACAAGGATACATTTCAGTCATCCAAAACAAGAGATACACAAAAATAGGGTGATAGATAAATCAAGGAAAGAATTGGAAGGGCTAAATAAAGAGCAAACATATGAAAGAAGTTTGTTTAAGAGTTTTCTTCTCATGGTTTGAGAAATATGAAAGAAGTTTGTTTAAGAGTTTTCTTCTCATGGTTTGGGAAATATGATTTTTGATAGATGAGGATAGTGAGAATTATGATGGCAGTGCTGATGATTGTGATGGTGACAAGGATGTGGACGACGATAGTGATTGCAACAACGATGATAATATTGATGATGATACTCGATGAAAGAGTATCTAAACCGATATCATGGCTTAAGATATTCCCATACACAAAACACACATGGGGAGCGAGAAAGATAATGAGAGAAATCGATAACGGAAAGGATAATACTCACCCCGTAAGCAAACAGGGCCTCACTCTGTCCAGCGATACCCAAAACTGTAATGTATACAAGAGTGCTGTTTATGTGTAATTCTTTGTTTTCTGTAGACTGGTTTATAAACAAATACAAGAACTCATAGATAAAAGCCCGTAGATAAGGGGGAGGGTGATGGGGTTCAGTCCTATTCCCTTTATAAAGTAGGAATATAATATTTAGTACTAGGAAGCAGATCATAAAAGCGTGTAACCCTCCCACTCCCTTTTTTGGGTGAAATATATATAAATGATTAAATGATTCTCTAAAACAAAATGTCACAAAAATTCCCACGAACAACTTAGGAATGATTTTTTTTCCCTTAAGGATAAATCCCCTTATCTTCGGTCCCGCATAGGAGGCCGATGTTCTCATCTTTCAGCTTCTATCTTGTTTCTAATTCTTTCATATCATGTACGACTTTCGGTAATATTTTGGTTGTTGTTCATGAAACGTATTGTTCTGTATTCTGTACAGTTAACTGCAAACTGATCTTAGGTACTGGTATAAATATTGATGTTTTTCAGTCTTTAAGTGTGTGACCTTTTATCTTTTTATCTATATACCTATATATCTGTTTATTTATCTGGGGCCACAGTAGTTTGTGCCCTTGCTTCGCATATGAGTTCTTGGGTTCATTTCCCAATTGAGGCGGAAATGTTTTGACCCAGAATGAAAACATAGTCTCAATGTGCTAGAATGGAAAGCGGAGTAGAAAACTAATTATAGCTAAAATTAAATGTAAATTGTTTTTTAACTAAATACGAAATTAAAATTAGCACATTTTAATTGTGCATGCTGCACGTGTGTTGCCGTGTTGTGAAATGGGAGAAAAATAATAGGAAACCAATCAACTATGCAAGTCAAAAGATGTGACCAACATGATTTTGGAGGAGTGGGTCGACTTCCATTCCCATAAAGGGTGAAAGTGACTCAGAACCTAAGCTGAATTCGGATGTGCCGACACCAATAGCCCAGATATCGCATCCAAGCTGTAAACCATATCATAACTCATATCGTAAGAAAGTTCAAAAGGCATAGAGGATTGCCTTCATTTTAACCACATATGTAATGCGTACTTTTCAACGAAGCGACTCGACGCCTGCCGTACCACTTATAGCACGTAACTCCGTAGCTTCAAATGGCAGTCCCCAGATATCTCCCAAAAATCGACTTATAAACGAGACGTCGCGATTAGTTTTGGAATCCACGACCTCTTGATCCCAGAGCGAACGGCTTAAACACTACGTTAGGAAGATCCCCGACTCATTCCGTTCTCAGGATTACATCCTGCTAATATGCAAGAGTGTGAGAACAAACACAGAAGAAGAAGAAGACGAAGAAGAAATAATTCATACAAACGTCAAATTATCGCAAAAATATTAAATATTAATACATCATACGACTCGTCCAATGTTAGTACACAAAGAAGCTATTTAAACCTATGCTATATAATTATTTTAAACTCATATACTAGATATCACATGATCCAACGATGACATTAAAAATAAAAAAATCTTTTATTATTAAAAGTCAACAGTTTTACATATTTAGGCACCAATCTAGCACTGGATGGAGACACATCAAAGGAAATTTTAGACCGTATTGCCCTTGCAGCGGATGCTTTCAATAAACTTCGCGAACATGTTTTGGGAGGAAAAAATATAATTTAAATTAAATAAAAGTTTTAAAGTAGATACCTTTTTGTTCCATTAATTTTTATAATAATAACTGCAATTACTTACTGATGCCTGCTACTCCTGTTCCCAATGAGAAAATAATTGAGAACCATGATATTAACAAAGCTGCTGTATGAAGACGTGCCAAGGTCTTTGGTTCATGCTTCTGGCACTCGAACAGACTTGCTATTTAGAACGATAATATAATTTTTATAATGACGTGCTTGAAATAGTAATGGCTAAAATGGTTTTAAAATATAGTTATGGATATATATGTAAAAGTCTTCACATACAAATGAAACATATATATATATATATATATATATATATATATATATATATATATATATATATATATATATATATATATATATATAAAGACTTAGAGAAGAGCAGTTATGCTTTAGACCAGGTCGTTCCTGCCTTGACCATATATTCACTCTTAGAACAATAATTGAAGAATGTCTAGAATTTAGATCTGATCTCAAAATAAACTTCGTTGATTTTCAAAAAAGCCTTCTGCAGCATCCATCAACCATTGCTTTGCGAAATTTTAAAAATATATGCATTCCAAAACAAATATATAAATGTGATAAAAGCATTATATACCAACTCAATATGCTGTGTTCGAACAGAAAAAGGCAATTCAGAATGGTTCCCTGTGATTACTGGTTTTAAACAAGGCTGCCCTTTGTCACCATTATTATTCAATATCGCAATTGACTGGGCTTTGAAAAAAAGCACATCCAACACAAATTTAGGAATCAAATGGATAAATAAAACAACATTAGAAGACCTGGATTTTGCCGATGATCTTGCACTAAAGAGTGAAAACCATCAAGATGCACAAACAAAAACTGATAGATTAAAGCTAATCGCAGGACAAATAGGTCTCCAAATCAACTCATCAAAAGCAAAAATTATAGACTTCACCAATTCACCTAACGTAATTACTTTAAATGGACAACAACTTGAAAAGGTACACAATTTCTCCTATCTAGGAAGCAAATTAACACTCGACGGTGATGTCATGTCAGAAATTACAACTCGCATTGCACTAGCATCAAGTGCCTTCAGCAGAATGTCTAATACCTGTAGATCAAAGTCAATCAAATCACGCACGAAAATACGCTTATTTAATTCATGCGTTACTCCGCTGCTATCATATGGATGTGAGAGCTGGAAAAGCTCTTATGTTCAGAAAAGAAATTACTAGTTAGTTAGTCGTCGGATCATCATCACTGCAAACTGGACACATCCATAGTTGCTCCGATCTCTCCTTGAGTGTATCCGCCATCACACTTCTGCTGACAGTACCGGTCCTATGCTGGTTGACCATCATTCTTCTGCGCCCTCCAAAATGTTCACATCTAGCAACGCCGCATCTCAATCCCCGATCTTTAATCCTAGCCATTGAAAAGGAATCATCATCCACATTAGTCTCACTCTCGCGTGTTATATCTCTTAAGGAGTTCAAAACGTCAGCGAGATCCATTGCCCCATCGCCCTTTGCCACAATCGCACACGATGCCAGTTGATCCGCTATTTCATTGCCTCGAACGCCCACATGTCCCGGCACGAAAATAAATGTAACCGCTTTCAAGCTCGCATTTCTCAAGGCCTCAATCCACTGTTAGCGAAGGAGACCCACTTGTACCTTCTTAATCATACTCATAGAGTCACTCAAGATGCAGACCTGCGTTACTTTCAGTGTGCGTAGCCACTCAAATGCCTTGGTCACCGCCATAGTCTCCATGGTCATACTACTCATAGTGAGCGCAAAGGCACCACTTTCCTCCTTGATCGTTTTACCTGCGCACTGAGCTGTAAAGGCCCAAGCACTGCGAACATGCCTAATTACAGATCCATCAGTGTATATAATCACATCCTCCTCTTTGGTATTCTCACTGATTAAAGCCTGCACTTCTTTCTCCACAGCTGTGGGACACCATTCTCTGCATTCCCTGCTAAGTGATATTACTACTCTCAAACAAGTTTCGAAATCTGTGGGTATACCTATCCATTCCGCACCAGCTGCCACATCCTGTAATCTGCACACGCTTTGTATTACATCCTCAGCACGTCCCATCCACGACCTTCCTCTCTTGAGTCTGCTGCCTTTAACTTTCTGTATTTCGGAATGCAACGGGTGTTCCTTATCTGCATGTATGTGAAGGTACGCCCGTGCACGGCAGTACTGTAATCTATGCTCAGCTGTTGGGCAGTCAAGTAGGTATCGCATAGCTCTTGTCGATGTGTCTCTTGTGCATCCCAGAATGATACGCATTGCTGCATTCTGGACTCTATCCAGTCTTTTGATCTGAGTTTGGCTAAGAGTCAGAATTGCCAGTGCATATTCCACCACAGCCACAACCAAACCCTGGTACAAAAGAAATAACAATCTTTGCTCACACTGCGCAGCAGCCATAACCTTCATTGCTGCTAAGCCTTTGCCTGCCGTTATGATAATTTGGTCAACATGTTCCTTGAAACTCAGGCTTCTGTCAAAAAACACACCCAGATATCTCATTGTGCTAGTTCTTTCTAAACTTTTCCCGAAACTTGTGGCATGGGTGTCTTTACCATGTGATTGTTCAAGGAAAACCACGTCACGAATGCCTTAGACGGATTAACCACTGCTCCCGCATCTCGACACCAATTTGTCAGTCTGTCCAGCTCCTTTTTTAGTTCCACGACGCACTCTTCTCGATTTCTGCCCTGTCTATACACCAGAATATCATCGGCATTTCAAAGAAATTACTGAGTCTTGAAAACAAATGTGTTCTTAGGATAACTAACACCCATTGGAGTGAATTCAAATCGAATGATAAAATCAGAGAAGAGACACATCAAAATATCATCACAGATGTTATTAGAAAACGCCTTTGGTCCTACATTGGGCATGTCCTACGCGCAGACATCACCAGAATACACCACCAATCTCTTGAATGTACTCCTACAGGCAAAAGAGCCAGTGGTAGACCAAAAGAAACACTCAGAAGAACGATGCTTAAAGAAAGTAAAAGAATCAATATCTATACTATTCAAGAACTGCACAGTATAGCTTTGAACAGACAGAATTATAGAGATCTGACCACTGCCCTATGTGCTAACTTCAGCGGAAAAAGAAAATTAATTAATGAATATATATATAAGCCTTTACAAAAAGACGTATGCAATTCTCTTCCGATATATGGCTGTGGGTTACACCAGAAAGAATGCTATCAGATGATATTAGAAATGATAGACTTAATTAATCGATCCACTTTTACGCACGAGGTTGTGTCTGTGGGTCTCACCAATGGCTCACTAGACAAACCAACCATGCAACAGGAAACCTAAGTAGATGACATGCCTTTATATTGAGGTTATCTTCTTATAGAAGATTCATGGCATGGCATCTATTCAATCCCGTAGTCGTAACCTTCTATAACAGTTACCATGTTGTTACGACAGGCCGACATTGTGCTTGAACTAGTTACGGGCACGGCGTGGGTGGGCGGAACAACAAAGAAACCTGTCGCAAAGGCCAGAGTTGTGCCCTGATATCGACGTCTGTTTCAGCAGCATTGGACTCGAAATACCATCGAGTCGAATGGCTGCTGGGACAGAGGTTGGAACACTTATGGGAATGCCCCACGTGCTGTGAAGCCAGTTTTCTAATCAAGAATCAAGAATCGATCCACTTTACTATAGGATAAAAATGTCATCCAGGAAGAACATAACAAAACAATATAGACAGTGCAATATAGAAAGTATACAAGGTGACAGAAACATTTTAGGTGACAGTAACATCGAACTTTATTTTCCCGTTTTACAGGCGGAGATAGGACAGTGTTGCCAACTCATTTTATTATAAAAGCACTAGAAACGTCTCTAAAAAGCACAAGAAAACACACACAAATGTTTGGAAGCACTAAAAAAAGGCAACAAATATTTTTCTTAAAATTATACAAGATAACATATATAATTTAGTAATACCAGTTAATCTGATGATTGGTTGGTTGGTTGCTGATCCAGCAGTCCATGGGTTCATGCCCTTTGACCCAATACCATTAAAATGACATTATATTGTCTGGATTTTAGGCCCAAAATGGGCCAGAACCAGATAATAACTATCACACCACCAGGAAGGCAGATTTCTGTAGCTGCTCCGAGCCACTGCAGCCAAGATAGGGCATTCACTTTGCCCATTCCCTGCCACCAATTGACTACTGGTTATGCCGAAACTTCTCTATTGCTCCAGCTATACAACCAAATGTTCAAGTCAAAAGTATTGTCACGTCCTGAGTCACTGTGCTATTTCAAAAATTTTAGTACTAGATTATTTGAAAAAGCACCAGATCTGTTGCGAAAGGCACCAAAATGGCAACCGTGCACTATGTGTTCTATTCGCATGCGCATAAACAACATGGCAACTGTACTTACGGAGTGTACATTCAAAGAACAGCGTGCTGTTGTGCATTTAAAATTTGTGTGTGGACAAAATGACTTCTTGCAAAGGACATTCATAGTACCCCCCGCCTTCCCATCCCAACCGCTGAGTAGAAGGCTCTTCCAATAGGCATTGCACCAAGTCGAAAGATGAAGTCTCCTGAGTATTAAAGAAAGCTCAGAAACCTCCCCATTGCACATAGGAAGTAAGAGCTAATCGCTAGTAATTCCTGGTGTTCTCAAACAAACAAGGACATTCATAAGTAATTGATTCCTGTTTATGCTGACAAATGTTTGTCACGTAAAGGGTGCATAACTGGGCAGAAACATTTTCTCAAGTGCGCTCTAATCTATCTATCTATTGTCAATTCTACTTGTGCCGTTAAACATCGTGTGGGGGGGGGGGGGGTATCCGGAGTATTTTGTCTTTGGTCATTTGAGTTACATTGGCCATGGTAAGCCCGTAACTATTTAATGTTTTTTTTATTGTCTCTACCCATCTAATTCTTGGTCTTCCTCGTGCTTTGTAGCCCGGTCCTTTGCTGATGTATGCACGAAGGGCTGGTTGCGCAAGTTCCATTTTCATGATGTAACAAAAACCATTTGGTTTGCTGCTTCTCGATGTAGTATTTGACTTGAGATAGTCTTTACGTCTTTTCTGATATCTCTATTTCTCCGGCGGTCTCTTCTCGTGACAATTATAGCTTTCCACAAACATCTCATTTCGCAAACTGATCTTTTTCGCGTCTTTATCAAGGACCATGTTTTAACATTGGTAACACAAGTTGGTCTAAAAAATACAGCTTATCAATTGTCGTTTTGTAGCTATGCAGATTTATGGATGTTAAAGTATGTGTGACAGCTGCTAAGTCACAGCATTGGTTTTTTGGAACCTTGTTTCAACCCCTCTGTCGAGCTTGCCATCCTCAGTGAATATGCTTCCTATATATTTAAATTCTGGGACTTGCTTTAGTTTTGTACCATTGACAGATACATTTAACTGGCCCGGTGTTCTGTTTATCTTCAATAGTCTTTGCGTAGAACACAGGTTTTTGATGTTTTACTTGAACACAACAGACGGACTATCACTAAGACTAAGAGGTTATGAGGTGTAAACAAGAAAACATACAAATTATAATACACAAGACATTTTCAACATTTCGAACCGTTAGGTCTTTCTTAAGAATATATAAAACAATGAAAAAATAATGAAAACAGTAAAAACAATGTTCTCACCACAGAGGCATTAGATACACTATATACATGTAAATAATACAAAGTTCAAGGTGACAATGATGTGTGTGGAAACATGTAGTCATGGAAGCGGGTCTTGTTGAAAATTGGTGGGATATGATGACAGACCAACACTACCATACACTATTCCTACCAACACCGTGTTACCAGTGCCAAACCTGGTCCTCTCTCATCTTCACATTACAGAAAGATAGTGACATGTGAGATGAAATGCCGGGGTCACCAGGCTTGATAGATTGCGAAATGAATATATCAGGGAAAGAATAGGTATAATATCTTGTACGGATTACATAGAGAGAGAACAGATCAAGTGGTTTGGCCACATTATGATAATGCATCACGATAAGATGCCCGTACACGTACAAGCATATAACCAATTGAGATCAGGGTACAAAGCCAGAGGAAGACAACGGAAAAGATGGATAGAAAACGTCAGGGATATCCTGAACAGACACGGTCATAGCACAGCCGAGGCCACACATCTGGCTTTAGAACGCAAGCTCGTGCTCCAATCACCCCTACGCTTAACAGCAAGAGTGGATCACAAACCATCTGGGGAAAGACAATAGACAATGATGACAGATATAACAAATTATTACCCAATAAAACACGTATAGCAATACAATACAATAAGGAACCACACCAACACAAATTTAAAAATATGAATGTTCTGAGTTAAGTGTAAAAGACTTGAGGGTACCAACCTCAAAAATAAATATATTTTCAAGAGAGTACTTAGATCTGTCATCCGTGGTGTAGGATCTGAGGGCAGTGACCTGGAAATCGAGGGAACCATGATGACCATCACCCTTGAAATGAATGGCGACAGGGGTAGTTTCTCTGTGTTTTATGGCATGAAGATGTCCACAGAAGCGGTCATTCAATCGAAGACCTGTTTCACTATATACTTTTTGTCACAACGTTTACATATGATAAAGTAAATGACTTTACGAGATTCACATGTAAAGGCATCATTGATAGTGAAAGTGGCCTTATTAAATAAAACAGAGCGGACCTGAACTACATAGGGACATATGTAGCTATGACGGTGTTTGCAACGAATAGTGCTAAAGTGAGCAGGAACATAAGACCTTAGGTGACTGAACCAAGATGTCATTAAAATGTTTGTGACGCCTATAGGCAACAAAGGAAAGTCCTGGAAAACGGCACCAGTTTTACTGGAGAAGTGAATAATGCTTGAACAAGATTCGACAAACAGTAGAGTTATGGGGATGAAAAGTAAGGACAAGTTTAACTCTATCGAAGTAGGATGAATTATCCTGACTATTAGTCAAGGTATCAAGTCGAGACACAAAGCCATGCCGATGAAAGGAGACTGCCAGAGAACGAAAGTGTTCGAAAGAAATCAATCATCTCAGAGGATTTATCAAGAAAGTCGCCATCATCACTAATAAGCGACGAAGGCGAAGAAGCTGGGAGAAAAGCAGAGAGTTGAGACAAGCAGGAGGATGAGAAGAAATGTAGAGTAGAAAACCATGGGCATCAGTAGCTTTGTAGTAAACAGATGTGCTGAGGTAAATGGGATGAATAGTGACAATAATGTCAAGAAAGTTGACAGAAGTATTAAAGATGTTAGATGTGAATTGAATAGCAGGATTAAAATTGTTGATAAAATTGACGAAGCGAGACAATTATGTCTCAAGCATATCAGTATTTCATATATATATTGATGATGGTATATGTATGTCGAATTGCCAATCCAGTCGCAGCGGCGATAGATTTCACTGACTTGATCATACATCAGGAATAAATTGAAATTTCACTTCTAGTTCTTATACATCACTGTCCCTAAATGTACTAAACTACAAAGCTGATAATATTCTTCCACTATGTAATCATTTGAAAACTGAAATGTTAATCTTCTCCACGAATTATTTAAAAATTTCCCTCTTGCGAATACAAACTGCAACTGTCCGCAATCTTGAATCTAAAGTTGTTGATGAAGTCCAATCTGGCCGTATTGTTCGGACTGCTACAGACGCATCCTTGCAGCAGGAGAATGAGCTTATTATAGGTGACATGCGAGTAACAATAGATTGTGTTGCAGCTGTAATAGTGTGCTCAAATGATTCAGCATACAGCATAAGCATGATCGATTGAAATTTAAGAAAGTGTGAACACAGTGGGTACCGAGACAACTGACAGACTAAGCAAAATGCACCGATTAGGATTGTCTTTGCAGCATCTCTGTCGCTACGCAGATAAAGAAGACATGCTGAACAGGATTATTACTGAGGACGAATCATGGGCGCATCACTACCAGTCCGAATCAATGCGTGTTTCAAGGAAATGCAATGCAAACATCCTTCGCCTTGTGTCCAAAACTTCAAGGTTACGCTATCAGCAGGGAAGGTTATGATGATAATGTTCTGGGATTGTCAATGAGTGCTTCCAACCAATTTCAATAATGTGACAACTTGAATTCTGAATCGGACTGTGAAGTTCTGTCGATGCTTCGTGATGCAATTCGAAGAAAACGTCCAGGCTTGCTGACTAGAGGAATACTTCTCCTTCATGACAATGCAATACCACACCTCGATGAGCTCGATGAACTCAGGAGAGAATTGACCACCTAGGGTAGGAAATTTTGGAACGTCAACCTTACAACCCCAATTTAGCCCCTAGTGATTTCCACCTTTTTGGTCCACTGAAAACCCACCTTGGCGGAAGACATTTCGCAAATGACGCAAAAGTTGAATATGAGGTGAAAATGTGGTTTAGAAAACAGAGCACACAGCTCTATGCAACAGATTTGAAATGACTAATAAAACGATGGGATAAGTGCATCAATATTGTTGGAAATTATGTTGAAAAATAAAAGGGGCAATGTAGATTTAAAAATAATCGGTTTCCAAGTTGTTATCGTCTTTTTAAAATTTCTTTTATTGCAGCCATTTGTGGCTTACATATTGAATTGCCCTCGTATGTCTATAAGTATGGTCGTACACTTGTATTATGCAGACGGGGTTAGAGGTATTTAAAATGAGCAAAGTATGATGATATGCCAACTGGAGCAACTAGTAAATCAAATGGTAAAATATTTCTACCTCTAGCGATTTTACCTACATAAATTAAGATACTACAAAATCAACAATAACCTATTGCTTAGCTGATTTGTTTTACCGAGACCCTCCCAACTGACCAAAGTCATATCTACGTGTGTTTGTGTGCGTATATATATATATATATATATATATATATATATATATATATATATATATATATATATATATATATATATATATATATATATATATATATATAGGTAATGCCTGTCCGTAAAAACTGCATTTTTCCCATTAGGGGTTGGGAACCCATGGCTCGCGAGCCAGATGTGGCTCTATTGATGGCTGCATCTGGCTTGCAGACAAATGTTCGATTATTAAAAAAAATGTTTCTTTATACTCCTTTGATCTACATAGTAATTGCATATCAATATTTCATTCTACAAATGAGCTGAAGTCTACTGCAGCTCAACATCAGAAGTCGCATTAATGGTAAGACATACTCATTATTGATTAACAACAGCATAACAATGTTATTAAAAAGAATTCAGAGACATAATTATTGTACTTTTAGTGTTGAAATTACACAAAATGCAAATTACTTGAATTTTTAGTTTTAAACATAATGTATGGCTCTCACATAATTACTTTTCAAAATATGTGGTGTACATGGCTCTCTAAGACAAAAAGGTTCCCGACCCCTGCATTAGGGGGTTGCAGGAAGGTTTCGAGCTGCTTGTGTGATATAGACCCTTGCTGTCGCCACGTCATGTTTTTTTTTTGGATTGGGTTTTTTTTTAAAATTTACATTCTCACAGAGAGAATTCCATTCCTTAACGGGGATCAAATACTCGACCTCCCGAGTGTGAGACCACAGCAGAAAATTCTTGCCTATGCGCCACACTATGGTATATATTGATTGGTACAAATAACATAAATACATACACACAAATAGCATTATTTTACTACAAACAAATATAATGTACGTAGATGCAAAAAGTGAGTAATACTTGTTTCTTACAATTTTCCTCTCCATGGTCACTATCTATCCATTTAACGCTTTTTGTTTTGGATTTTTTCATATCTTTCATCAATATTTCCTCCATGTCTTCTTCTGTAATGATGTCCGAGTCGTCTATGTGTGACTTTGTTGAAGTTTCTAAATGCATTCTTTAGAACTCACGTATGGAGAATATTTTCCAAGTCTGGAAAATAGGCCTGCAATTTTACATTCTACCATGTAAAAGATATGTTTGCTGTTTGCACTGGTTTACTGTGAATAAATTTTAAAAAAATAGTTAACAAATAAAACATGACGGGGTTCAAGAAAAGCAGCGGTTTAGAAAAGAAAATAGATGAATAATATTCTTCTTTATCTCTGATTTATTTGGACGTTTTAAATTCATACAAGTCATTTATCTCATGTTTTTAAGTCTCATATCAAGAAATCGCCCGTGTATTGCCGGGGCCCGAAAGGGAGCAAAGAATAGCAACACTGTTTACCTTCCACGCATGTCGTAAAAGGCGACTAAGGAGGTTATGGGATGGAGTTGGCTGTCCTATCCCATATAGGTTCAGTGACCCAAAGCCATGCTGAAGTCGGATGTGTCAGGCCGAAAGGTGCAAATATCGCAGCAATGCTGTAAACCATGACACAACGCATTCCGTTCTCCGGACTATATCCTGCTAATCTGCAGGAGTTTAAGAACGAACACAGAGGAGGATATCAAGAAATTTAGAGATCTATACAAACCATAAGAAGTGAACAAGTCATGTCAAAAGACGTCTACCACTATCTATATCGAATTTGCGAAAGGGACATGTACAACATACAACGCCTGAGGACATGACACAACAGACTGAACAAACGCATCAACGTGATGCAACTGTGCCATACCACTGTGCACTTGTGGAATAAATGAACAGACAACTGAACATATTCTGCTGAACTGTCCTCGGTCTGAAATATTGAGAAAGACGTACTGGCCCAACGATTCAGCTCTGCAAGTAAAAACATATGGAAACAAAGGAAAGCTTCAGACAACGGTTGAGTTCATCCATAAGACATGCCTGACGGTGTAGACATCAAGTAGGTAATACACAAAAAGAAAGAAATAATTCTTACAATCTTATAGAACGTTTGGTCAAGAATTGCAACAATCATGGGCATCTGCATAGGAGTTCCCTCTTTCAGCAGATGGCCTAAGGGTATAGAATGTCGCAAACTTGTGTGGCTCGGTCATGTTATAATGCACAATTCCCTTTAAAAAACTATCCTGCAGAGAACAGTTGAGGGTGGAAGAAGAAGAGGACAAAATAAAGTATGGATTGATAACATTAAAGACTGGACAAGATTAAGATTCTCCATAGTTAACAAGGAATTGATAATGGAGAGGCATGACGGGATTTTAGTGTGTTGATATTTCAATAGTGTCAACCTTACAACCCTGAAGGGTTATGGGTTTGTTGATTATGAAGTGCGTGTATGCTGATAGTTCCCGTGGCGCGATGATTGTATATTTTCTTAGTGATATCCGTCAAACGTCCCTGTCGCTGCTATCTCCTCAAACAATTTATTGATGATGAAGTGAGTGTATGCTGATAGTTCCCGTGGCGCGATGATTGTATATTTTCTTAGTGATATCCGTCAAACGTCCATTCCACTGTTATCTCCTCAAACAATTTATTGATGATGAAGTGAGTGTATGCTGATAGTTCCCGTGGCGCGATGATTGTATATTTTCCTAGTCATATCCGTCAAACGTCCCTTTCACTGCTATCTCCTCAAGAAATTAAATACTTCATCAATCTCGTAATAACAGTCTCATACATCATGGTGTCCTCATCTAACAGACACGTCTATACGGAATTTACAATGTTCACCCTGTCTATAGTCGTCTATCTTTACACGTACTTGTGATGATATTCTGTCAACTCCCTCATTACCCTCTACTCCAGTGTGTCCAAGTCAAAATATCCACATACCGGTAAGTTTCTGGAAGTGTGAAACCTCAATATATTCAATCTATCTACTAATGATGCAGCATTTCATTCTGATTTTTACGAATCATAGATTTACAGTCCGACCCCATACCGGCCCTGATTGTCACTATTTTTGCGATTCATTTTAAGGCATCCGTAACTACATTTTCCTCCATTCTCATATAGGATCATCATCATCAGGTAGCATACCCTGAACAGGATGTAGTAGTCATCACAGTTTTTCGAAACATCTATCGAACTTGAGCCAGTCTTCCAATTTCTGCTACTAGCATGTTCAGGAGGCTTTTAATGTCTTGCGTTCATTTTCTTCCTGGTCTACCTCTTGTTCGTCTCCCTGACATCATCCCCTCCATTATGGTTTTCTCTAGACAGTCATGGCGTTTGATATGGCCAAAATATTGAAGTTTTCTGGGGGAAAAACCTTGTGACCTCTTAGAATTTTAGATAGCACCGGCCCTATCTTGACCCTCTCCGCAAAGCACCTTTTGCGTATATGTGTATATATCCTGCTTGATCGTACTAAGACTTCTGCAGATCAGCAGGATGTAGTACGGAAACGAAAAGAGTTAAGTCATGGTTTACAGATTGGCTGCGAAATCTGCTACTTTCGACCTGGCACATCGGACTCAGCATGACTTATGTCACTTTAACTGTCTTTAGTATTATGGGATAGCCACTCCATCTCAAAATTTCTGCAGTCGCCTTTTACGACACATTTAGCACGTAACAGTGTCACTATATTTTGATCCTCTTTCGGGCCCCGGCAACACAAGGAAGATTTGATGTATTTATTTGTGGGTACTGGAAGAAGGGAGTGGGGGGCCTTAACTTTAAAAAAACAATCAATGTTGGTGTGTTAGTCTCTCTTTTGGTGACTTTTTTGAAAAATCGCTAGCGAGGGGGGGGGGGGATTGTGACCCGACGTTTGTCTAAGTTCTTAGTTCAAAAAGTCATGTTCCGAATTGTTGGGGGGGGGGGGAGGGGGTGGAACCCCTTAGACTTTTAGACTTCCCATTATCTACGGGACTGAATCCCACACCATCCTACTTGATTCATTCTTACGACATTCAATACAGGTAGTAGTGTCCTTTTTTTTTTGCTTTTATTTTTCAAGCGTTCTTTCTCCAATAACCACTAAATCTTTCTCAAATAACCACTAAATCTTTCTCCAATAACCACTAAATCTTTCTCCAATAACCACTAAATCTTTCTCAAATAACCACTACATTTTTCTCAAATAAACACTAAATCTTTCTCAAATAACCACTAAATCTTTCTCAAATAACCACTAAACCTTTCTTGCAGGCACAAATTGTCCTATTCAGATTTCCAACACAAATTCACGCTCCCGGCGGAAATCGCACGGATATCCGTGATGGTTACAATGGAGCGAACACAAAACAAACATTTCTAACACAATGTTGCCCAGAGAAGGAAGAAAATTCATTGTCGCCGTTTTATTTGTACCATTGGCCCGACACATCGGAATATCTTTTCCAGTGTTGGTAAGACACTATCAATCTTAACTGTGTGTGAATGTGGTGTGTGATTGTGTTGGTAAGACACTAGTGATCCTAACCGTGTGTGAATGTATCGGGAAGACACTAGCAATCTTAATTATGTGTGAATGGACTAAATTAATTTTCTACAACAATCAGATAGTATTGAAATAAATATCGATATTTTGACACACTTGTGTGAAATCGATAGGTTATAAATGCAGCAAAACTGTAATCTTACATTTGAATATAAAAACAATCATAGCCAACTCCTTCCTAAAAGAACATCATTAGTCGCCTTTTTTAGCATGCATTGCAGGTCACAACGTTGCTATTATTTGCTCCCTGTTGGGGCCCGTCAACGTACGAGCGGGTGTTGTAACGCATACAGAGGCATTCTTGTTTCTTAGCGATATTTATTTTAGGTTTTATTTATTGGCCATAGCCGTGTCTCTCGTCGATTATAGTCCTGTAGACTCATTGAAATCACCCTTCAAAAGTGACACTATTTTTCCTGTGATTTTCATTGGTGACTTTGTGTCGACAGACAATGAAAATCACGAAAAAAAAATCAAATAACTGCAATTTTGAAGAAGAATTCAAATGAGCCCACAAAGCTGTATAATTGACAAGTCACACCCCATAGAACAATCATTAATTAACAAATGAAAATAATGTCTGCTAACACTCCTGTGTGACCATCTCTAACCTAATCTCCGTGTGTTACAGACACATACAAAAGGAGCAAAATAGCAACATTCTGACCTGCATTCTGATTCTGATTCTGTAATGTTAGTTGACTAAGACGGTTTAGGAATAGAGATGGAGAAGCCGGTAGTGGGGTTTTGGGGTTCTACCCCCCCCCCCCCCCCCCCACCTTCACCCCTAGGATATCGAAACTTGATTTTTGATACTGGGAACATATTCCCACCAATCTCACTCAGAGATCTGGAGCATACGGTATTTAAACTGAAAATTAATAAGGGAGCTGGTGCTGATGGAGTATCCAATGAAATGATACAAAATCTGGGTATTGCAGAAAAAGCATGCTAGCAAAGTTGTTGCAGATCATCAATATATGTTGGACTACAGGCAAAGTTGCACATACTTGAAAGTGGAAGGAAGTAATCATGATACCAATCCCAAAATCTGGAAAAGACAGCACCATAGTCTCCAACTACAGACCAATCAGTCTGTCTATGCAAAATTATGGAGCGTACTATCAAATACAGGCTGCAGTGGTACATTGAGAGCAAAAACCTTTTTGTATCATAGCAGGCAGGCTTCAGGCAATACTGCTCTACTGAAGATCAGGCAACCTATCTCAAGATATAGAGGATGCATCTCAAGATAAGAAACTGATAAATAGAAGCCTGGATAGACCAGAGGAAAGCTTTTGACAATGTTTGGAAAAGAGGAATTCTTCTAAAACAATTGAGAAATTGTGGAGTGAATGGTAAGATATATAAATAGATAAAAGCATATATATTAACAGAAGAGCTAGAATACAACTAGATGGTTACACAATCACGAAACTAGATGGTTACACAATCATACTACGTCATGTGGTACCTCAGCGACTGGTATTGTATCCCACGCTGTTTCTTGTCTACATCAATGATATGGTTACGGAGCTACCACATGGTAAGGCAACGTATGCTGATGACTTGGTAATATGGTGCACGGAAGAAAATGCCACAGTGGCTACCAAATAGGTATAAAGAGCTATGGGTGTCTTAATAATATGGACAAACAGATGGTGTCAGCATCAATATAGATAAGTGCAGCACTACTCTCTTTACTCTTTCACCAGAACAAGAAGCTGGTGACATCAAAATAAATGGACAGCTCCTGAAAGAAAATAACCAACCCACATATCATGTAGTCACAACTGACAGCAGGCTTACAGAAAAAGAACATATCAACATTTCAACAACAAAGGCCAGGAGAAAGTACTAATCTTGATTCACATCCTATAGTATTCCTGACAGTAGTACTTATTTAGAACACATGTTTTTAAAGTTTCACTTGAACACAACAGACGAACTATCACTAAGGGGTTATGAAGTATAGTCCGTCTGTTGTGTTAAGTGAAACTTCAAAAACATGCTTTCTACGTAAGTAATATTGTTGTTCGTTTCACAGCAGTATTACCTTATATTGATTGTCGTATTTCTGACATATGCAATATCAGCACTTTAAGCGCTTTAATTCAGAAAACTTCCAGATCTGAAAATACTAATGACCAAACATAACAATCAGCGTAAAGTAGCTATGATTTCCTGGAATTTTTTATGTAATGACCATCGCATTGTGGAATACCCAGAGACAGGAAAGTAGATCGTCTGACTAATGAGGAACCTGCTAATGATCAATCAAATGTGCCAATAACGTACCATCAAAAGAAACAGATGATCAAGGCAATTAAAAAGCCAACTCCAACACAAGATGACTACCAATTATTAACAGACCAGACCAAATGTTCATTAGAACAGGACACAAACGGCTCCGCAGCTACATGTATGCAAAGGTCAAGATTGGCACCACGGCCATGTGGACATACACCTCAGACAGCAGAACATATCCTGTTATTTAGGAAAGCCCGGGAATATGAAATACTAAGACAAATACACTGTCCCACTGAAACAACAGTGGAAGAAAAATTATATGGATCTCTGTACCAGTAACAAAGCACAGTCAAGTTTATAGAAGAAACAAAAGACATAAGCACCTCCCAGGCGAACGAAAGAAGAAGTACTAGGAACTATTAAAAACTCTGTTCACTCTAAGTAAGAATGAATTGGGTCAAAACACACCACCAAGTTACTCCGCGACAACAGGTGATTTTTAAACAGCTGATGACATGTAAAAACAATATTTTTGTAAACATTCCAAAACAAGTAAAAACAATATTTAAACAACTTTAAAAAACATTTTAAAGCGATATTTTAAAACAATATTATTGGTCACTTAAAAAATCGATTAATGCGTTCTGCGTCCAACAACCAGTCAGAAGCACTGGCCCACTTCATTCTTAGAGTGAACAGAGTTGCAACAGGAGATTGTAAACAAGCGCAGACAAAGAAGATATGGTCAATCCACATTAAGTACAAGCTCTCGTCAGCAGAGCTCCCGTAATCATCAAAGCACGCAATATTATCGTTTCACAAAAGGGGAATACATAGAACAAACAGGTTGACATATATATTTATAAATCCGTAGATACGTTTCAACCCCCCACCCCTTTTCAAAAGAAAAAAAAGAAAATCAGAACATGACACTTAGCACTAAAAATTTAGCAAAATGGGTAACCCCACTTATGCCCTTTTAACGATTTTTCACAAGAGGGGCATCAAATTTATTATGAAACGAAGGGAATTACATACGAAATGGATGATTTTCTTTTTTGTGTAACTCACTTCCCCCCCCCCCAAACCAACCACCCTTTTTTTAAATGAAGACGTATCCACGAGCCTGTCTATTTAATTTAAATTATACTCAATTACCTTGTCTAAACAGAAAGCATATTCGATATAGCATCTCGCCATTGTATCGAATTGAAATACAATCCTCTCAGATCAAACGCACACAAACAACATTACTTTGATCAGCTACGTGCTCACACGTCACATCTAATGGGTGTCTCTACTGACAGCGGCAGATGAACTCGCTTGCTTACTTATATTGAAGAGGTTGGTTAGATCACAGCTGTCACAGTCACACAATCAATCTCGGCAATTAAGTATTGAAGGGGCGTGTCCTTGCGGTGATATACTTCAGCATCTGTTGTGTTGCTCCCCTTGGGACACACACACACACGCACACGCTCGCACACTCACGCGCACACGCACACACACAGATACATACATATATATATATATATATATATATATATATATTCAATAAGAACTTCAATAAGAACTATATATATATATATATATATATCTCACAGGAATGGAAATATAAATAACCAAATGGTCAGAGGGTGTCCGACAAAGTGGATGGTGCCGCAGTAACCTAATGAACAAATAGTAACGCAAAATGAGGTAAACAGGTTACTAAAACACTTACCTAGCCTATTAATAAAAATATATTTAAAAAAGTATATATAAAAAAACATACAATAAAACTAAACAGGACAATTCTCCACGTATCGGCTCAAATTGAACCTTTTTCAAGAGACAAACAACGGAAAACAACAAAATAAAAATAAAAAATAGATGCCGTTCTTCTATATAATTCCTTTATATCTTCTTTCGTTTGTGTTTGTCAATATGTGATTATTTTGTACTCTGCCATTTTGTTATTGTTAAATCATTTACATATTTAGATTTTGATTTCCTCGTTGTTATTGCAGTTGTCTCTTCGATGGGTGCCCACACATGTATAGTTATTTGTATATGCATTTCGTTTTACATGGTTCTATGTATCCACACAATTACTTTGGGCCACACATTTGTATGTATACATATGCAGTTGTTATAGCATTATCTTTATGTGAACGAACGTTTATATTTACATTAATATATGTATATGTTTCTATGTGTACGAATGTTCATGTTATTATTTATGTGAGAAAGTGTTTATGTGCATGAATGTTCATATTTATGTATACATATATATATGTATATTTATGTGAGCGCTTTTTTATGTTAATGCACGTATCTCCATTGTGTGTCACTGTGTATACCTATTCTGGTGTGAGCCCTTTCCTGTGTGTGGATACATTTACATGCCTGTGCATTTTGTGTGGGTATCCTTCACACATCTGTGTCCAACTTGTTATGTGTTTATTTCTTGACTCTTGGTGTGTGTTTACATTTCTATGTATGTTTAGGTTTAGTTTTATATATATGTTTATGTCTATATTTGGTTTCATATTCATTCCATGCGTTTTCAAATGTTGATTCTTCTTGTATCCTTCCTTCCCCAAACCCACTCACCCCACCACCACACAACCTCATCATTACTCATCTATCATTGTCATATGCCATTCTTGTTGGCGTAGGTGACCATGGTTCTCTGTTCACAGTATTGTTATCAGGATCGTTGTTTCCAAGCCTTGCTAGGTTGTCACATGAATATTTTCTCACGTCCCCATCTGTCTCTGTTCCCTTCAGTCTTGCCTGTTGTGACTATGTTCTTAAAACCTGCCTGTCTTATAAAGTGACAAAAGGGGTATTTTTCTTATCTTTTTCTTTTATTATTCTTGCACTCATCTATAGTGTCTCTAATTTCCCACTTTCGGTTTGTTTATAATGAATGCACGCATTTTCACTTTTACTAGATGCGTTGCCATCCCTGCGCTATGGAGACGGGGCTTGATGAAATATAGACATCTATTTTTTATTTTTATTTTGTCGTTTTCTGTTGTTTGTCTCTTGAAAAAGGTTCAATTTGAGCCGATACGTGGAGAATTGTCCTGTTTAGTTTTATTGTATGTTTTTTATATATACTTTTTTAAATATATTTTTATTAATAGGCTAGGTAAGTGTTTTAGTAACCTGTTTACCTCATTTTGCGTTACCACAGGAATGGAGTGGAGTGATTCTATACTTTGGTTGCTGTGGCTGGATTACCATAACTGCAACTTCCATTATTTTTTATGGTTGTGAAGTTCTTATATAACCAAATTAGGCTAGCTTCCATGGTTGAAAGCTTCGTACCTCACCATAAAAGGTACATTTTATTTAATTTCAATACCTTTGCCCACCTTAAAAATAATGTATCTCAGCAAATATATAACGCATATAATTGAAATTTTATGTCTACATTTGAAATGGTATTGACCCTATGAATTAATTAATTTTTTTATCAAAGTTTAAAATGTCGCCATTGGTTTCAATTTTCACTTATTTGCAAAATACATCAAAAGTCTACATGTCAACTCACATCACATACACATGTCTGCCCGATCAAGCGCTTCGCCAACAGTTGTAGTAGCGTGGTTGCGGCCAAACTATCTGCTATCTTATTACCCCGAACATGTCCTGGCACAAAAATAAAACTTATTTTCCGCACACAGGAAATCTTTACCACATTCAGCCACTGTTTCCGAATACAATCTACTGGCACTTTCACAATAATGCTCATCGAGTCATTAAGTATACAGGCATGTGTCGTAGTTTGCTAGCACATCCATTTCAGATCTTTGTTTACTGCCGAAATATCCATTGTCATGCTGCTTGTCGTTTGAGCGAAGGCACCACATTCCTCTCTGGTGGTCTTCCCCTACCACCAGAGGAAGGTCATTGCACTCCTGGTGTGTTTCACAACCGACCTATCTGTATATATAATCATATCACCTTCCCTGGAATTCCCGCAGGTCAGTGACTGCACCTCCGACTCCATGAATTGTCGGACACCATTCTTTGCATTCTCCATTGAGTGTTATTATCACTTTGAAGGCTGTCGGACAATCCAAGGGCGCCCAACTTCATCCCGCACCAGGTAGCACATCCTCCAATCCGCACCAATCAATCAAGTGGAATGACGTAGGCAATCATGTTTCTCCACAACTCTATCTGTTGTGTTGTCAATAAGCTCGGTTTGTGAACTTCTACCGTGCCACAATACTAGTCCATCTTGCAACTTTTCTCTTTGCCGTCTACTGTCTCTTCTCCCCTTGATCTTCCCAGTTGTTAAGTATTCAAGATTTGTTCTTCTCAGCACATGCCCTAGAAACCTTGACTGTCTGCCCCTAATGTTTAATATGATTGATCTTTTTACGCCAGCATCAATGATAAATCTTCATTAGTTTTCGTAGCTGTCCATGGTATTTTAATCATTCTTCCACATCTCTGTAGCCTTCAGTTCATTTTGATTTTTTGTTTGTTTACAGTCCATGCTTCGCATCCATAAAAAGAATTGGTTCGATATAACATCTCGGCACTCGAATTAGAGTCTACATTGATAGTATTCCATTGCACAAAATGGTTCTCATTTTTTGGAATGCTGATTTGGCTTGTGCTGTTCGGCTCTTTATCTCACTTGAGCATCTACTTCTGATGTCAACAGGGTGCGAAGATATTTCACTTATTCAACTTGTGTTAATTCTGTGTCATTAATTATTATGTTACATATTAGTGGTGTATGTCTCTTCGAGACAACCATTATTTCTGTTTTCTTATTGTTTAAATTCAGGCCTTTGTTTTCACTTTCTTTCACTACTTTATCTAACAGGCCTTGTAGTTCCTGTTCGCTTCCTACGATCAGGACTGTGTTTCGTCAGCATACCTCAAGTTATTTGTATTGCATCCTCCCACTTTTATTCCTAGCATATCTTCTATATTTCGCATATGTATTATGTAAACAGGGAGAAGATCCGGTGACATTACACAACCTTGCATGACACCCATTTCTATGTCGATTTCTATCTTTTGAGATCTTCATATAGTGTTGTTAACTCTCATCGCAGGCCGTTTGTTTCCAATACATATTTCTTACTATTCTTAGATCTTTCCCATCAATGTTAAGATTTTCTAACAGTTTAATAATCTCTGAATGCTTCACCTTGTCAAATGATTTGCTGTAATCTTTGAAGCACAGATATAGATCTTTTTGTACTTCTATGACCCTCTCCAGCCTGCACACACGTTGTATAATGTCCTCTGCGGGTCCCAACTGCGACTTTTCTCTTACGTCGACTGCCTTTCATTTTGAGAATGTCAGGGTGTAGAGGGTGCTCTATACCAACGGTGATTTGTAGGTAGGCCTGCTTCCTGCACTATTGTATTCTTTGCTCTGCAGTTGAGCAATCTATAATCGATGCTTTGATGGATTAACAAAAGCTCCAGAATCACTGCACCACTCCCTTATACGATTGAGCTCGCTCTGCAAATTCCTGGTACTCGTTTATCTATCTCTGCCCTGCCTGTATACCATGATGTCATTAATATATGACATAGTTCTCCCCTGTCCTGTAATCATACAGCTCGTAATATGAACTGTATACATATATACATTAAATAATACTGGGGACAGAGGTGACCCATGTGGTACTGTAATAGAGTGAACCGTGGCAGGCCGGAACAGTAGGTCGTCTGCTTAGTCAATATCCAGACAGAATGTCTGACAGAATCAAATTGAATGAGTAAAGTGTAGTAACAATGTTGTCACAAACCTGCCTTCATGGCACATTAAATCATATTTAGGAACGACAGTCTGCACGAATCTAACACAGCAGACGACATAGGCCAACATGTCGGCCGATGTCGGACAGGCTTGACAATGGTCATTGTTTGTCTCCACCTGTGATGAGAGACTCACTCGGCCAGTTATTGTCATACCAGATGAAAGATATCGTTCGCCTTTGCTATTTAACGAGTAAACAAAGTGGTAAAGTATAGAGGAGTGTTGTCACCACTGGTGAGAAACGATACATGCCAGTAGTTTGAACAAAAGAGTTGCAGACGGAATGTCTGGGATGTGCGTTTCCGACGGCAAAGTGACCAGGGAGAATTGTTTTCATGTACGTAACTTGCCGTTTTCAATTAAATTACGAAGAGGGCGGAACTTTAAAATGGATATGAGAATGTTCGAGGAAAGCATTTTGATTGGTCAGAAGTTTTTCTCAAATACTGAAGAACTCTGCATTTTCGAAGACTAAGTCGGGAGACTAGGTCAGTGGGAACTGGACCAGACTAGGTCTGGAGACTAGGAGGTTGGGGCTAGGTTCGGAGCGACCAGAGCTAGGAAGTGTAATTAGAAGTAATAGTTAGGAAGGTGTAGTTTTCAAAGTTGTAGTTATGAAGTTTTAATGGAGCTTGAAAAGCTCCCAATTGAGAGAGTGGTTAAGTCTATAGGACAGCATGTGAACTAGGAGATGTTTGATATTTCTTAAGATGCTGTATATTGAATTATTGATATCTTAACCCTGGATGTTGTAAACTGGATGCTGTAAACCTGGACTTTGTGAAGCAGCAATAAACAGGTTATATATATGAGAACACTGGTTGTCGCTACATATTTGCTATCATCGTCAACAAAACACTACCATAACTAGAAAGCTTGACCCTATCAATCTAAATATTGTCATAGTAGATCCCGCTTTATGACTGGTGATGGTACCGATTACGAACTCCCACGCTTAAAAACCACTGTCTCTGAAAAAGTGCCGAAGCATTCCACATGAAAATAAAATGACTTATATCATGAGTTGCAGCATCATGTTCATCAAGAACTCCAAGGACACTCTTTTGTACCCATCTTCCAGGTCTATTGCAGCATCGCACGTCTTCATTCGTGACGTCGGAACTTTCGAACACGTCTTGCGCGAATACGGCGATGTTGTGCCAAGTATGCTTGCCTGGATGATAGCCGCCCAACGTGTAATTAGTCGTTATGTACCTGTGCCCATCGGGTACTGAACATTTTCTCCTCCCCGAGCCTGGTTCCGGTGAAGGAAGAACTCGGCAGAAGAGTTGGACCCCGGCTCTTTCGCCTTCTTAGCAGAGGTGTCGTTCACCGACATCATGAACCCCTCGTCCAAGTCCGAGTCTCACTGCGCGTTTAAGAGCAAGGCGTGTTTTCGGGCTGAACGACCGTGTCCCATTATTGCCAGGCTCATTGGTACTGAACCCTTTCTTTCTGACTTGGCTAACTAATGCCGACCCTCTGTCGACAAAGGCTGAACTCTATCTGTCCGAACCATCCTATGTTCTCCTTCCCTGGTCTCCTATTATCCTGGTTTCGTCCTTGTTATCTGGTTTTCCTGTCCTTATATACTATCTAATCTTCTCTCATACTGCGTGATGGCGTTCAGTTCCAAACTCACTAACAACTTACAATCTTTTTCCGTCCAAACTTTCACACGCTGACCTCCGCCCCTTCCATACATAACAAAGATTATCTTAAAGCATTTTCATTACAGAAGTCACATAATGGGCATGTGATAAACGTGGCAAACGTTTTTTAGCACATCAAAAACTAATAAAGATGTTGGCGACGTCTAAATAACCATGAACTACCATTTCAATTTGTAATGTTTCTCAGTTGTGACGGCCTGCTTCATTGCATGGCCTTATTTGTACTGCTTAAGAGTAAGTGCGAACTTTTCTATTGTCGGTAAACGATGACTGCTGTCAAAGCAGCAGATGATTGCAATTACTTCATTCTTCAGAAATTGCACTTAATCTGAAGTGTTGACAACTCGTCTGTCTGCGATAATGTTTGTAGAATGCATTACCAGCGCATATTACCGACGAAGGACATTCTGTCAAAAGTAAACTACACTCCTTTAGAATATCGTGCGTGACAGGTTGAGCGCAAAATATGCCGAATGGCTTTTTAAGGACCAGTGTTGTCATATTGATGGCCTTTAAAGATCAGGGTTGCCATACTGGCACAAGAGCAGCGTACGTATCACAGCAAAGTTTTGAACCACGACACAATGACTTCTATGCCCTGGGTTGATGATAAGATAACGTTTCTTCTTAGCTGTGAGCAAGTAACTCTTGACAGCCGTACATTTCTGACATTAAGGTTTGTTGTCTCAAAGGCATGGTTGTTTAGGGTGTTTATGGGTGTATGTTTGGTCGCTGAAGGTAGGCACTCCACTGAAGTAGTATACCAGGATTGTCACGTTATCAGCAGCGTAGCGTATACTTCGTGACGAACTATGCCATCATGTGTTGATGATGAAGTGCGTGTATGCTGACAGTTCCCGTGCCATCATTTGTTGACCCATCTGCAGTGATGGTAAATCTATCCTTCCCCATAACCAAGGAGTCTGCCATAAAAGTACAAAGGAGCAATGTTAGCTTGGCATGCATCTTTTCGTTACCCATGTGGATTATTTGATAGAAAGCACAAGTAACAAACTGTGACAATATATGTCTTTAAACCATGAATGTGAAGACGACAGGTCAAACAACATGAAACATTGAACTGTAAGAATGAATGATGAAAAAATGTTCCCTAATATCGTCTACTAAAAGTATAATGTAGTATGCTGGCTTGTCTGGTAGGCTGCTGGTAAGCCCAGCAGGATCATCACCCGTGTAAATATGAACTTATATAAATCTTTGGTTTTATCAAGATATATATATATATTTGTGAAACCTGGACTCTAATTGCAAACTTAGAGAGAAGAAACCAAGTATGAGGGGGGGGGGAACATGCTAAGGTGTGTGTTGGGTATCTGTTACCGAGATTATAATACCAATTTATGACTCCACTCGACTGTGAGCGGGAGAAATTGAATAACTGATAGGTACGAAAGTACTGTGAATGCCATATATTGTGAAATGATTGTGGGAGGTGTGGTGTCATGAATGTGTATCGAATGCTTTAGACAAGAAAATTTACAAATACTGAAACATATTCAGTAAGTAGAGCAATGAGAAAAAGCAACGGACTAGAGAGGAAGAGAAGCGAGTTCGAAAGCACAGGAAGAGAACTAAGCAACACAGATAGATAGAGCTAGAGTGAGTTTGAGTTGGTCCAGAAACACGGGACCACAGCATGTAAGAGGAACTTGAACTCCCTTTTTTCTTATTTACAGGTCTGATGCAGGGTCTTTCAAATTGTTATACTGATCTTGGCTTATATTCTTTCATTGGATGCGACACAATATTTACACATAGCGCCCAAGTGGACAGCTTGGATCCAGTGGCGTAGCGTGGGTCAATGGCGACCGGGGCGGAATCATAATTTTCCGCCCTTGTGACATGAAAAAAATATGTCAGTAATTGTGAAAGACTAGACGAAAATAAATTTGCCGCCCTCCCGATGATGCCGCCCGGGGCGGTCGGCACCTCCGACATTGCCTCGCTACGCCACTGCTTGGATCAGCCAAATTCAGCGTGTGTGGCTAGTTGAAACGATCTGTATCTTTAAACATTTGAAGGTTGTAGACAGGGCTTGAACTTAATGATAGGGGCCGAAACTAGGCAAGGGTTCCATGGAGGTACCGCAGGGTGAAAGCGCTAAAAGCAATATCCAGATTCGCCACAACATAAATGAGGTTAGCTTATGTAAAGTGAGACGGCGGGGAGAGGGGAGGTTGGAACTGGTCCAAGTATCGTCATTGTCTAAAACAAATGAAGCACCTACTACCAGCTGTGTTCATCTTTTTTTTTTTTTTTTACTGATTTGGTCGCGACATTTCTATAGGTCACACTGCTGGCGGTAGGTGTCTCATTGACATTCGAAGGTCATCTACGACTTTCTGATGTTTATCATAATTCCCCTTGATTCTTAATATACTCGTTGTATCTTGAATCAATGTATCTTATGTCTAGATATAGACTGCGAGGAAGCTGACGATTTTATCAGCAGAGACACCTGTCTGAATAAAGGGCTTACTTTATTTGTCATCACATATTTAGACCTATAACGCAACAATAGCACTGTTTTTACTCACTGAAACTTGTATACTTCAAACTTTGTGTGCAATGTTAAGTTTTATTGTGAGAAGTCAGCAAATATTTAGAGGGGTCGTTAACGTGTTATAATGTAATGCGAAAATCGATATTGGTTGCAATACAACTATTCTGCAAACCTTCTATTTGTGTTTGCTTGTGATATAAGTTGTCGTAGGCTTGAATGATGATAGTTTTTAGGGCTATATCGTTTGGTCGCTTGATATGCAATACTATTGTGCAGGACCGGATTAGACTTGATAGGGTCCTAAGCTATTTGAGATATGGGACCCTAAGCTATTTGAGATATGGGGCCCTTTAACGATTAAGAATATATAAATAGTGAAATTTAAAAAAATTGTGGCCCCAGGATCGTGGGGGCCCTAAGCTATAGCTTTTTTTTTAGCTTATAGGTAAATCCGGCACTGCTATTGTGTCTTCTCGGAACTTTAGTAGCTCCTTCAATTCAACTTCTTCGTGTCTTACTCTGTATCTTGCTGTTTCAATTTTCATGTCATGTGGTCTTGCTACTGACTGATATTGGTTCATTTTCATTAAGTGGCCGAACAATTTCAGTCACTGTTTTTCAATATATTTGACCACTCAATAATTTCTTCATCTCTCACATGATCTCTTCTTGTACTGTTTTCTGCTTGTCTTAGACATTTCATTTCACACACGGTAAGCTTTCTCTCTAGTTCTTTAGTTAGTGTTCATGTCTGACATTGATAACATAATGTTTGTTTTTAGATTGAATTTATGACTTGCCTTTTGGTTTCCATAGAGAAAACCATGCACATCTGAATGCCATAAATGTTTTCAGAATAAATTTGATAATGGGTGGAATAGTATAGGCCTACCGATAGGCACTAATAAAAGACACACAGAATAAAGTTTTATATTTCACAAAACTGACTAGATTAAACGAAAGAATATGACAGTGTGGTAGGCCTACCATTAAGTTATATATTCTCGATACACTACCCTCCTATAACTAGATATAATGCTATGTCATTCTATTTTTCCATCCATATGGTTTGGTTTTATTACCATTCTTTCAGATTTTTCATATAGGGAGCTACCATAATACGGCATTGCTTGTGTGGTCGTGTTATAATTTATAGCTTCTGGTATAATTTGCTAATAATAAGTGTATTGTTTGTCTTCCGTTTTATCCGTAGTTTCTTGATAAAAATGCTTGTCGTTGAAACGTCGATTCAGTGTTTGTGTGCTATAAACTGTAATTTTCGTGAGATTTAGTCTTTTTTTTTATTAATTCGAAAACGTTTGCAATGTGTGTTCTTAGTTTATTGTCGTGCCCTAAGTAAATGGTAACATTTCTCATCCACACATGCTGTAATGCTTATGGGCAGGAGCTTTATCTTTCGTTCCAAACCCAGATTTGTTGCCTTGGTTTTACTAAGTCCTAGTTTCTTTCAAAATGTTTTTGATGTTATTTATCAATCTTTTTTTTAAAATATATGCTGTTGTATGGAGTTGGGTGTGTTCCATTCTCATTAGATAACCAAACGATTGTATTTATTTTTTTAAACGTGTTTTTTGGGGGTTTTTTAAACGATTGTATTTGTTGTCTTTCGGTGTAGTTTGTGCATGGTATAATGTTTATTCTATTTCTAATGTAGTTGTTGTTTTACCTGTCTAATCAGGTATCACCGGCAACAATTCTCAAGCATTTCCTCTCACATGTTATTAGATACATTAACTCGATACAGGCGAAACGTAATAAAGCTAGATCATTTAAACACATTTTCCCTCAATCATCATCATCATCAGGTGCCATGCCGGCTGGCGTAAGCGGTCATTGCTCTCCACAGCTCTCTGTCCACAGTATTATGTATCAAAGTCGTTGTTGTTTCCTTGCCGTGCCGGGTTATCAAACTGTCTAATATTTTCTCAGGTTGTCACACTCTGTCTCTTGTGTCGCCATGACTTTTATCTTGGGAGAATAATGTGGTAGTTTCCCGTTGCTTTCCACATCCATATGGGGGATATCCATTTATATCCGCTCCCTTTGACAATACTTTATATCGGGACAAATGGGTGCCCCACCTGCCCAGTTGCAGAGCTACCACTTATACTGGTGGCTATCGGTCGCTTCCTTGTTCGCGCCTAGCGAACATCATGACGGCACAATCAACGTTTTCCCTCAATATTTACCACAAATGTTCATAGTAGATCATGTAGTAGGTAGGAAACCTATGTTATGCCACATATCTACCAAAGATACTCTTCTATGATGAGATGCACAAATGACAAGATGTCTAAGAGAGACACTACAAGAACTCCTTATATACCCCACTGAAAGCTTTCGGCATTAACCATGATACACAGGCAGACGTTGCACAATAATAGCTAAATGAGATTTTGATATACAAAAAAGTGCAGCATGGTGTGAATAAAAGAGAAATTCAGCTGCCCAACAGGTAGCAAGAAAAACACAAGCATATCCAACACACTGTAAAATTATCATACAATTATCATACAATTGTCATACAATGCCCAGTTTGACCTTCGTGCAAGAATGTGACTTATAGACAAGAAAGTTTTTACTTACATCAATTACGTCAACAATTATGGGAGAAGGGATATGAAAATGTTTGACCAGTTGTTGATAAAGGGCGACTTTTGTTTGACAAAAGATGACGTTAGCACCTTTTATAAATGCACAAATTAAATTAATTAATTTTCCATAGTTTTGAACTAGAAATTTTAAACAAATCATGACGTTTTTTTTGTTTGTTTATTTTGGAGGGGGGAGGAAAGGGGTGGTACTTTTATTGCAAAATTTTTTAGGCCTAAAACATTTTTTGACATAAATAATTAGGCAGGCAATTTCTGTATTCTTGACACGGTGTTAAGTTCTAGTCAAGTTGTTCTTGGCAATTTCTTTATAATCCCTGCATTCATGACAAGTCGACTGAAGAGGGTAAAAATGAAAAAAAAGTTTACATAATTTACGGAAAACTCTGCAACTTTGACTGATTGTATAAAGCAGATATAATAAATGATCATCACCCCTTGTGATGGACGAACAACACCATTCCAAATATAGTAAAACTGTGGAAAAAAACCATAAAACTGTAAAATAGTCATAACAGAGTAGCATCGTGTTCATCAAGGGTCATGAAGTGTAACATGCCACAGTGTATTATTTGAGAAAATAACGGAATAAAATTGTGTATATAGGTTTTATTACATTTTTATAGATGAGTTTGTCATTTTTAATCAAGCCACCTGCAGATTATTGCAGAAAGAGCACATTTGTTTTCACATATAAACACAAAACTCATTTGTAAGTAACATACATTTGTAAGTAACATACATTTGTAAGTAACATACATTTGTAAGTAACATACATTTGTAAGTAACATACATTTGTAAGTAACGAAAACGTTAATAATTGTAACTTTGCATGATAAGGTGTTAATGGTAATAGAAATAAGAAGCTTCGTGAAATTGTTTTGCTAATTATAAGATGTCATGCAAAGTAAAAAACATTGTAAGAGCCTATGTCATTTAGCAACATAACTTCGCTATGAAACTTTCACTAACCCAAATCAGCGTCATTAAGATTTTTGTACTAATTCAATTAATTATATCTACCTCTCGCAACTATGAAGTGAATACTGAGCTGAAGCACGGAAACAACGGTAAATGAATTTTACATGGATATATGTACATAAATTTAGCCATCAAATAACACACACATCATGACAGCCCACATCTATAATGTGGTGCTACATATACCATGATGGACATAATGATAGACTTGTCAGGGGTGTTATGATGATGATCTGACGGCTTGCTATGCCGTCTCCGTTATGGATTTGTTAAATGTGGAGCTGATATAACAAACGAATTATTGCATACCAGCGAACATTGTACCCGTGTCCTTTTGTGGTGGATTCCTAGGTGGCGGAGAATGCTCTGTGTACTATCACTGCAGATGGCTCAACAGATCTGACGGAACAATGATGAACACGGTGGTCCAGATGTATATGATACAATCCTGGTAGGACGTGGTTATTCTGGGATATTGCCGCACTGGAATGCCTCTCTTCAACTCTTCGGAGACTAGACATGTGCCCTTAACTCCCTCACCTTTAACACAACCATGCATTTGAGACTACATATTGTATGCGTTTGAGTCACTTCGGATACTCAACTGAGGAGGACCCATGCTTTTGTCAGAAAGGCTATGTGCTGTTAACAGTTACCTGTTCACAGTTAAGGGATTATTTCATCTTCATTGTCATCAACAAACGAAAGGCATATGTCAGAAGTAACAAAAACATGTACACAGGTTTTCATGAACAACTTACACAGTTAAACAAAGAAAATTGATGTAATTCGGACATGTCATCCGACACGACTTTCTATCTAAAACAATGTTTAGGGAACAATGGAGTGTAGAAGAAGCAAGAGAAGTTTGCATATAAAACAATGGATTAAAAGGGTTGACACGGCGTAGAAGATTGACTTAGTTGTACTCGGGTTACGCATGTGTACTCTAACCCTCTCAAGAATTGGCATGCCGCTTGCTGAGAGTACCACTCATAGCACGTACCTCCGTAGCTTCAAGCAATAGTCTCTACATATCTCAGAAAAAAATCCACTTCGTGAACAAAACGCACAATCGGCATGAATAATAACATCAGAGAAATTAATAACAATAAGGAATTGTTAGGACTTAAATTCTCAAATCTTGTCCACATCGCAGAGGACAAGTTAAAATGTAGTTCTCTATGTGTTGACACATACTTCGCAAAATTCCCACGAACATAATCCATGTGAGACGGTTCTGCATATTCTGCTCAGGAGCGTGCGGTAGACTTTCTCAGTATATTGCAAGTCTTCGAAAAGCAGACCCTCTGAATTTATTTTTCTTCGAAATGCCGCCCCCGACAATGTATTTTGATTGATACCGCCTGATGCAGCCGCCTTTCTGCATCATAGTACGGCGCGGTCTGATTCTGCTGATACTACTATATACTGATACAGTAAAAATCCTGTTTAAACAAGTTTTTCCGGATCGGAAAAAATATGTATATAATATCAGAAATTTGATATGACGCATATACAGTAAACAATATAGAGAAAATATAATTGAGGATTCTGAAAGTTGTTGTTACACAGGGATTGTTGTTAAATAGATACGCTACAGAGGAATTCCACTGTATTAAGCTAGGCTTCGTTTGATTTTCAATACCTTCTCTCCGTCGCCATTTTTATACAGTTAGTCATAGAGGCCAACCATGGATTATAAAAACAATCATGGAGGGAAACATTCAAGGTAAGAGCACAAGACTCAGACCAAGACTGCATTGTTTGGACACAGAGTGTCAACGACCTTCTGAATGCGGCACTTAGAATAATGTTGGGAGCAATGAAATCAACACCCATAGCAGAGATGCAGAAAATGGGAAGAATGCAAACACTTGGCGAACGCAGAGACACAAAAGTACTAATTCAAGCAGAAAAGTTTCAATGTATGCCAAGTCATCCAATGAAGGAAAGATTCCAAAATCTAGCAATGGGGCGACTGAAAAGGAGCAACTTTATCCATCAAGCTAAACGACTCCGTAGACAACTTACAGACCTACCTGAAGTTGACAGCCCCTTAAGGTCTGTACCAGAACAAACCCCGTGGAGTGAAAGCCATGGAATGCCTATATACATTCAGACCCATGTGAAAGGAATACTAAGCGAGGACGAACAGAACAGTGTGCAGCGAATGACAGTCACCCTCAGTTTCCTGGATGAGGAATATCCACAAGATATATGGGTCAGAGTATACACAGATGGGTCAGCACAGAATGCTGTGAGGAATGGAGGTGCAGGTGTATATATAGAATATCCACACAAGCATAGAGATACAATCAGAACACCGACAGGAAAATTCTGCAATAATTATGATGCAGAAATCCAGGCAATTAGTGTGGCAGCTAAAAAATTGCTGAACTCCAACTCTGGCCTACAGCCTGTGGTATTCCTGACAGATGCAAGGTCAGTGCTTCAAGCTCTCCAGTCTGGAAAACTAACAGACTTGAAAAAACTCCTTAGCAAATTGTCTTACCAGTATAGGGTAAAGTAACCATGCAGTGGATACCCTCTCACTGTGGAATACCAGGAAATGAAAAAGCAGACCAACTGGCTAAGGAAGGTGCTGCCGAAGACCAACCAGATATACCAATCACCTACCATCAGAAAAAACAGATGATCAAGTCAATAAGAAAGCCACAAACACCAACACAAGATGACTATCACATTATGAACAGATCAGAACAAGTTATAATTCTACGTCTCAGAACAGGACACAACCGACTCCGCAGTCACCTGTATACAAAGTTCAAGATTGGCAACATGGCCATGTGTACATGTGGACAGGCAGCACAGAGTGCCAAACATATACTACAAGAGTGTTCTGAGCATGAAACGCTGAGGCAGACATATTGGCCAGAGGAAACAACACTGGAATCAAAGCTCTATGGGACACTGTATGAACTACAAAAGACAGTGAGTTTTATTAAGGAGACAGAATTACAAATATAGACATGTTTCAAGTGAACGAAAGAAGAAGAAAAAAGAAATGCGACACTGGAAGAGGCTGGACAGCTTGCAAAGAACCTGGAGGCTTACAGAAAAAGTGTGAATAACATTCTGCAAAGGGTACAACACATAAAAGAATAATACCCGGACTCGTTATTGAAAAACACGGTTGATCAAAGAATTACATAGATTTACTGGCCTGGTTATACGGAAGGGAGGGGGGTCAGAGGCAACGAAAGAGCACTCATTGGCGGCAATTGCTGTGGTTGATGACACAGTATTGAAATTGAAGAGCGACATGGCCGGTCCTATATGTGCGATGATGATTTACTACAGTGTGCAGAAGACGATGCTGTAGGTGATAATGTGCACACACAAAGAATGGCAGATATGGGGATAGCCAATGGTGAGGGGTTAAATTGTGTCTTTCTGAAAATTTAATTCACATAATCCACATCTGGCTGGGACTTTGAGTCTGCATTCTCTTGGATAGTTGATGGAACAAAGAGCGAGCACTTATTGAAATGCCCCGTGTCTTGATGCTAGTTTCTAATCAAGTTGTTGTCTGACAATTATTAGATAGTATCCTCCCATTTTTAGTAGGCTTATTGTCTTTCTCGTTAACGTGTACCTTCAATCTGTAGGCCCTATATTCAGTTTGATGCTCACATACTCCGAGCGAACTTCAGGCTTTCGGGAATACCCTCACTTTACGTTGGAACCAATGAAAATTTAAAAAAGCAGCAGAGAAAAAAATGATAACATCTATTAGGTATGTTGATTATCATCTTCGCACACTGGACACGTTCATAGGTGCTCCAATCTCCGCTTCAGTAAATCTCTCAGGGTACAACGACTGGTGGTTCCGGTTCTTTGTTGGTTTACTACTATTTTTGAAATCTTTGTCAGGGATTCTCTTCGGGCCACGTCCTTCCTCACTCCCAATTCTTGCATTCTCAATATTGACTCATGCTTATTCATCTCAAAATCCTCTGATCGTGAGGGCTCACGAAGAGCAGTGTTTCTGCTCGGTCCATAGGCTGACCGTCTGTTTTGGTGGCGAGACTAGCAAATTTGTCTGCCCGTTCGTTTCCTCCACGCCTGCATGTCCGGGGTCAAAAATAAGCGTGCGTTTTCGTTGTGATGCCCGCATTTTATCTATCTCCAATGACTCCGCCCATTCCCTACGTACATCACCTGTATTGACTTTCTGAATCATATTCAATGAATCACTTAGTATGCATGCATGGGAATAGGCTTGCGATTCCAGCCAGTAAAGTGCCTGCTTTACGGGGAATACTTCCATAGTTAGACTGCTCGTTGTTTCGGTAAAGGCACCACTGGCTTCGTGTACTGTTCTCCCTTTTGATCTGACAGTAAAGGCCCATGCAAATCCATGTGAGATGTTTAAGAAAAGCAACTATGGTCGCCAAACTGGACAGAGTAAGGAACGAGGATATCAGAAAAAAAGTAACAATAATGCCATGTATCGAATATATAAATTGTCAGCAGATAAAGTGGTTTGGTCACCTTATGAGAATGGACCAAAGCCAATTACCACTGAGAGCTTATAACAAATGATCAGCGGGATACAGAGCAAAGGGAAGACCGAGAAAGAGATGGGTCGATAACGTCACGACCACCCTCCACAAACACGGACTCAGTACGACTCAGGCATCACATCTGGCCTTAAACAGAAACTTACAGCTTCCACCCCTACCGGCAAATGTGGATGCTATCAATCAGCTTCCACATGGGGATAGACATTAAACCAATCAAATGTTCATCCCGTAGTAGTAGCGGGAATTTGCGTGAGCCTGTGAGATTTCCATCAACATGAATAGCTTGGCGGTTCTCTCTTATCGATGGGACGCATTTCGGATGGTTCTCTTTGTTACATTTAAGACATTTTTCAACCAAACTATCAACGACTATGCCACCCAAAAAACGAACTAGTGACGCAGATTCAAATGGAAGTTCAAAAAAGCGTAAACAGGAACAAGACGGTTCAGTAATCTCTGATTCTATCGAACAGACGACGCAAGAAAACATCGCCAGTGACGATATCCAAGACGGTGAAACAGAGAATGAGAGTGGGGTGTCCTATGTGAGTTGTGAATTTCCCGTAGTCAAATTCGTTGTTTTGAAAATCACAAAACAATCAAACGAATAATATGCTACCATATGCTACCTTTTCTAACAATAAACATTGATTTTAAGTTTATAAACACGTTTTCATGGGAGAATTGGTAGTGGACCTATGATGAAGTTTGATTTAACCTTAAAAATCACTGCTACCAACAATACATTAAATAGTAGGCATATGTCGATAGTGTGTTGACTGTTAGGCCTAAGCCTAGCTTACTTTAATAGAAGATCAAAACTTTCATTTGCTGACTCATCATCATTTCAACCTATGACCGGCCTATTTTGTATAAGCCTGCCCAATACTGCCTACTTAAACCTATTACTACTAGTTTTATAAGAGGCCAACCCATTGTTGACAAATTATTACAGAGCTTGAGGAATTTAGTATGCCTATAGGGCCTATGTATAAAATGTCTGCATTACCATTAAAGCCCCAGCCATCACTATCTACATGAACATACATCATAGCTACCCTTTTTTTAAAAAAAATAGCCCAAAGAGGAGAGGTGAAAGCCCTATTTAATGTGACTACAAGCAGCATGACTGAGATTATGGTAGTGACCAAGGCATAGAAATAAGTGAGTATATATAGTAACATACTTTACACAGACAGCAACTGCTATCTGCATCCTTAGTGACTGAAGCATGATCAGAAAAATACAAATGGATTGCATCCAAGAACAGAGGCTTGTGGCAGTTAAGAGGTTGAAGTTGGAATATATCACTTTCATTTTTGTGCCTGGTCGTGTGAGTGTTAAGGCAATGAGAGAGCTGATCAGCTGACTTGCTTTGCTACTGTGTATGCCAATAAATTGTACAGACATTTTAAACTCCATACGAGAAAAAATGGGCAAATAAAATTATTGTGGGTAAAGATTCATTTTCTATGTCCAGAATAAAGGAATTGGGCTTGAAATGTGGCATTGACAGAAATGAGCATTTATTTAGGCTTGGAACTGTTAGTCATTGTGCAATGTGGATACACTCTAAGCCAGTGTTTCCCAACTTGGGACCCATGTCCCACAGGGGAGCAATTTGATTGTTCAGGGGGGCACGAACAAGTTGTAATTAGGCTTCATTTAGGGAATAATTCAATTTTTGAATATAAATAAAATATGTTTATGTTACATAGGGGCACATCAGAGTTTTAGAAAGACTTAGGTGGGGCATGGTACAAAAAAGGTTGGGAAACACTGCTCTATGCGGAAATGGGAGCACCTGTAGATGTGTCCGGAGTGCAATAATCATGCTCCAGCGACTAATTAAAATAGCCAATTTAACTGTTTTATTCCTACGATGTAATCATTACAGTAATGTTTCCTGAAGTTTGTTCTAAAAATTGAAGGTAATAACATAAAACATGAATAATAGTAAAGAGATAGAATGAGGATATTGGACAAAGAACAGGCACCACCTCAATCTTGGAACATATTAAGAGACAATAGATAAAATGGTTTGCAAACATCAACAGACTACCATCAGATAGCGCACCACAGCAAGTTATGCTACACGGATACAATGAAGGCAGACCTAGAGGCTGGCCACAGAAACGATAGACCACCGAGATAAAAGAGGCAACATATTCTGCAATGCAATATACTCAGCACACACGAGGGTTATCTCCAGAAAACTCTTCTACCCTTGATGTTCAGTGTCAGGCAATAAAGGTCTAGTAAATAGATAGATAGATAGATAGATGAATAATAGTCATTGATCGCAGGCAATGATAACAGTTTCTGACTTGTGTTGATGCATCTCTATGGTGTGTACGGAGATGGCAGAAAAGTTCAATCCTGGAATCCCCTGCCACATTTGGGACACATGTGTCTGTTGGCATTTGTTCTGCTTTTTTGGGGAACATGTTTTCTTTGTGCCTCTAAAATTTGATGCCTCTCAATGATGTAAACATCTTTTCTGGTGGTGTTGCGATACTCTGGGTGATTCTGAGTGACAGATTCCCAGAATATGGTGTCAATGTTGAAGCTCTTTAGGGACACTTTTAGAAAGTGTTTGAAGCACAACATTGTATAAATGCTTAGGATATTAGCTCTACTGAGGACTTCAGTATCAGGTACTTTATCTTGATAAGTTTGCAGATATAGAAATTGTGGAAGTGAATTAATACTCTGGTATATATATATATATATATATATATATATATATATATATATATATATATATATATATATATATATAAAACAGGCAAGTCCATGTTCTGCAGCTGACACCTGAAAAATACAAGAGCATTCTATATGACCAATTTAAAAATGTGGGTGACCGAAGTCACAGGAATTTCATTTGTATTTTTCAGGTGTCAGCTGCAGAACATGGACTTGCCTGTTTAGAGGGGTGTTTAAGGTTATATCAAAACATTCCATGCAAACTCTTTGATAAATTAAATCATGACTCAAGAAATATATCTGCTGCTGTAACAATGAAATATATTGGTTTTTGATGCTGTCTCAAATATAAATACATCCAGGTTCAAATCGCAAATCCAGCCACAGGCAATTGTGCATCATGTTTGTTCAAAAAGCAATGGCAAACTACTCAGTCTATTTATTTTGCGTAGAAAATCAGTACAGCCAAGAAAATGTTGGGTTGATGGCTATATCCTGAATAGAATATGCTACCAATTTTTTTAAATACCCAGTGCGCTCTTCGTTTGACTTCTCTGTTTATTCTAAAATTCCTACAAATTAGCGGGATGTAGTCCAGAGAATGGAATGTGTTGTGTCATGCTTTATAGCTTTGAAGCGGGATGTGTGCTTATCGGACTGACACATTTAGATACACTTAGCATAACTTCTGGGTCACTTTGACTGTATGGAATGTGACAGCCAAATCCACCCCATAACTTCCTTAGTCACCCTTTGCGCCATGCATGGAAGGTAAAGAGTGTTGCTATCCTCCCCATTGAGCCCGGCAACACATGGACGAAACAATTGACTAATGACAGTATTCTCAAATGTTTACTTTTTACTGTATATGTATTTTCTGGTAATATATTTTTGTCCTCATCACTAGAAAATAGAGGCTCCAGTACTCTGTGGAGAGCTTCTGTTTTGTGGTGCTACAAACTGGGACCTTGTTGGAAGAAAAGCTCTTCCTAAAGGAAGTAAGTTACAGTCATGTTTGCTTTAATTACAGTATGTGAATTGGTGATGAATGCATAAACTACTAAACTTCAGTACATCGGCTGACTCTTTTATAATACATATTTTATTATTTTTAGTGTGTTTTTTCTCCTTGTTCCTTGACTCTCTCCTCATTTTATCCATTTATGCATGATGATGACAATTATTTAACCCAGATGTATGCTCGTTAGTCACTCGTTACATTGGTCAAGTGGTGTAGTTTTACTTTCATCTTCATATTAATATTTTTCTGGTGTTATTTTTTTTATGGGAAAATATTCCATATCTTTTGAAAGTACAAGATGGCTGTCTCAATGTAGGCTGCAGGCAAGAAGTCTAGATGTATAGGACATTTGATAAGAGAATGAAAGTTTACAAATTTAGTGTTAAAACTGTAAGGTTGGAGAAAAGGCAGAATAATAATATTGCAGGCCATGATGACAACAGTTTCAGACTTGTGTTATTGCATCTCACTGGTGTGTGTGGAGATGACTGAGAAGTGTAATCCTCTCATTGAATCCCTTTTCACATTTGGGACACGTATTATCAAAATTATACGTCCGGCTCTGTTGTGAAGTAGTACAGAGCTCGTCTGTGATGGCCAAGTTATCAAGTTTGATCCCTGCCACAGGCATTTGAACATCTGGACAGTTCAGAAAGAAATGACAAACTACTTAATATTTATATTGCCTAGAAAATCACTACAACCAAAAATGCTGAGTTTGATGGCTATGTCCTGAATATGATACGCTACCAATAATAAAAATTGGGCATCTGTGTGTTGTGTTTTTGGGCGGCATGTTTTTTCTCTGAGATTTGATTCTTTTCAGTGATACAAAAAATCTTAGCTGTGTTGCTATGCCACATTGGGCGATTCCTGAACAACAGACTCCCAGGATATGGGATCGATATTGAAGCTCTTTAGAGACAAAATGAGAGGCAGAATAAGACAAAGCGAAAAAGTTGCCATTGTGGCATGAGCGAAATCAGACTGAGTGTGTTAATAACACAAGAAAGGGAGTTGTGCAGAAACATGATCACACATGTTACTCAATTTGATGTTTAATTGACCGAGTTGTTTCATAAATGTCACTTCATAAATGTTATAAAATAATTTGAAATTGTGAAAAGTGTTGTTAAATATAGAAATTTGTTAAAAATGCATTCACTATAGAGAAATTCCACTATATTAATAGTACTGTGTTATTGTTTTCAGTGAAAAATGTTGGTGGGCCGAATCTGTGGAGCCCAAATAGGATCGCAAACCTTAAAGATGTGAAGATTAGAACTGTGGTATCTGGTTGTACTGCCGCTCATTGTGTTGCCATAACAACAGAAGGCAAAGTTTATGTTTGGGGTAAGAAATTGTTTATATTTTACAAATGTATTATTATAAAGTTTAAACAGCTTTATTTATATTTATTTTTTCTCTTCTATTTTGCCTGTCTATTCTTGTGTTGTTCTCAAGCCCCTGCAGAGTAGCAGCATTCAGTCTGGAAAACGAAGTGAGATGTGACATGGCTTACTGCTTTGCTGCGATATGTATGCCTTATGACGTGACACATTCGGCTTCAGCATGACTTCTAGGTCACTTTGACCATGTGTGGGATAGAACAGCCAATGCCACCCCATAATGTCCTTAATCGCCTCTTACAACATGCATGGAAGGTAAACACTATTGCTTTTCTTTGCTCCCCCTTTGGGCCCAGGCAACACATGGCAGTGTGTAATGCTGAGACCCACAAAGGGAATAAGTAATAGTAACACCACCACCTGATATGATTGTCGTAAGAGGCAGCTAAGGAGTTTGGTCATGGGTTATTAACCAAATCTGTATTCTCTGATGTGATTTATCCTCCTGATGACTTGTAACATCTTTAAGACTGTTGGAAGGAAATCACCTCTTTTATTTGCATAATACCTGGACATTGTAAACAAGTCACAGCAAAGTCTTCATAGTAAGCGTCAAAGACTATTTACCGTGTGGCATTGTACCCTACAACCACATTGAGTAAAGCAGTCAGCTGGAACTTGCAAAAGCTCTTGAAAACTTCCCCATTAAAAAAAATACCATGAGAAATTGCTAATCTGGTAAAGGTAGATCCCATGGCACAAACCTGCCGCCGGGGATGAAAATCCCTCTTCTTGTACTAAGCTGCAGCAACTATTAGATGGGATGACTAGTTTCCTTCCTTGTTGGGTTTATCTTCCTCAACTCATGCATCAGGTACCCATTTACAGACTGGAGGAGCGATCATGTCAGGCGAGAAATCATGGCCTGGATTAATTTTTATGTCTGGATGTGGCTTTGAACCTGGCACGCTGTAACCCTGTGATTAGTAAGCTAACACATTATCAACTAGGTTACTGCACTCCTCGCCAATCTGAAGCTGAAAGTAAATCTTCGCTGCTTGGCATAGTGAACAAGAGTGACATACTCATACTCCCATCGGGTTTTATTATCATCTTTTTTATATAATTAGTCAACATTGTCCTCATTTTGTTCTAACAAGAACATTTTGGCAACGCTACAGTTTGCTTTAAAAAAAGCATATCCAGGGCAATGGTGATACCATATTGTTGTTGTTCTGCACTGATTTCACATGCTAACAATCCTTCGTCCATTTTATCTATGGGGCATTTCATGAAAATAATGTTAAGTTAGTGGGCATCTGTAGCCAAGGTGATAGTGATACAGACAGCAGCGAAATGTCAAGTATGCTTGACTGGTTAGCTTTGAGCATGGTGATCAGCCTGTAAGTAGGAGAACAAGTTATCTTGTACGACTGGCATATTTCTAACGATATGGTTACAGATGTCCACTATTCAATAGAAGTAGTTAAAAAAACTTACCGTATTAGTTATCAATGCCAGAGTCCAATGTGTTGGGCCGTTGACACAAATAAAATGGCAACACAATGCATTTCCATTTTCTAGACTACATCTCGTTGAAAATCTAGCTGGAACATCCTGCTACAAGAGAGATCCGATGGGAGATGAGAAAGAACAGAAAAAACAGTTAAAGTTACAACTGATAAGACTATATTAGCGACCTGTATCATGGCACTTGAGGCATTTTCATACCTAGCTTGCTTGTCCAGTCAGCCATCTAAGACAGTTTGCTAGTTCAATTAGCCTTCTAAGACAGTTTGCTAGTCCAATCAGTCATCCAAGACAGCTTACTAGACCATCAGCATATCCAAGAGTATATACTTTGTGTCCCTATCAGTTGTTTGTTGCAGGTTCTTCAGATTTTTCCAAAGATGCATTCTCTCCCCTCTTTCCTGGTTATTGCCATTTCTATCCTTGTACCTGGTCTTACTAAACAGCCAATCAAGTTTGAGACCCTTCGTGCATATTGTGAACATTAAAAGAAACATTGACGGTTCAGAAATTGATAAGACTATGTTCAAAAGTTGCTGTTCATAAAAAAATATAATACCCGGTATATCATTTTAAAAATGTGTACAAATAAAGTGAAAAACCTGTATTAAAGACTTAAAATATTTCAATATTTGTATCTGGAAATATTCCTGTGTAATATTGGAAATAGCAGACAGTGCAATGATGACTGACCTAGCATCCAGACAATATGTCATATTTCAGAAGATTATAATATTTTATGTGAGAGAAACATAAATTAGTTATTTCATCTTCATATGTATCTGCAGGGCGAAACGAGAAAGGTCAACTTGGATTAGGCAATACAGATAGACAAGATGCGCCACAAGTAGTAGAAGCATTTCAAGGACAGAATATTATGTATGCTGCGTGTGGACGGAAGCATACACTTTTTCTTACAGGTATTCTTAAGCAATCAATCAATTTGTTTCTTGGAACATATTTTAATCTGAATACTTTAGCTGTTACACATTGTTTTCGTCAACTGAATCCCAGATTTGTAACATTTTTTCCCCAATAACTTTCCACCCGAGCTTATTCATTTGCTTGTCCTACAAAAAAATAAGAGCTTCCACATTAATGATGTTTATTGACACAAGAGAATATATACTGCATGGATGGAATGTTTACGCAAGCTGGATTTGGTGATTTCAGAGTTGAATCATATGATTCTTCTCATTTGCAGTTTAACTGTCTACTCAATAAGTCTTGGTTCTCTTGGTAAATTCTGCTGTATTTGAAAACTCCTCAATGTTCACATACAGTTTAACATGTCTACTCAACAAGTCTTGGTTTTCTTGGTAAATGCTGCTGTATTTGAAAACTCCTCAATGTTCACATACAGTTTACCACATGTCTACTCAACAAGTCTTGGTTCTCTTGATAAATGCTGCTGTATTTGAAAACTCCTCATTGTTCCCATACAGCTTTCTGTGGATATTTATCTGTGTGGGCCAGTGCTCCTCTCTTAATCAGTGTAGTGTCTTGCAGGATATGTTCTGCTGTCTGTACTGCCTACCTATATGGAAACAGCAAGGATCACCGTGATAGTAATAAATTATTCTGTCTGTACTGTATGTTGAGCATCATATTGATGTTGAATGGGTTAATTATTTTAGAATGTTATTATTTATAATTAAAGAGACAGCTAAAACTTACTTTTCTCTTATGGTCAGAAAATGGGATTGTGTTTGGCTGCGGTGAAAACAAAATGGGCCAGCTTGGATTGGGGAATCAGAGTGAGCAGGTACTCTTGCCCACACAGATCAGGTACAAAGGTCCACCTATCAGACGTATCTCATGTGGTGGGGAGTTCAGTGTGATTTCGGACATTAATGGAAATGTTTACAGCTTTGGATGTCCAGAATATGGCCAGTTAGGTAATACTTTAATACTAGGTAATACTTTCATACTCTTCAAATTGTTTTCCTTTCTTTATGCAATCACACACATTTGTATCTTACTACTAATTAACAATTTATTTTATTGAATTTTTTTCTGCAAATTTAACGCCTGTGTGGCAACCGGGACCTGGACTACTAGTTCACGGTGCAAAGAATAGGGCCACTATTTTCTTTCCAACCATGTCATAATTGACGAATAAGGAAAGTTGATGGATAGGCTGACAACCTGTTAAAAAATAATTCTCACATCTTGTATGGCTTTCTGGAAAGACTGAAGAGTTTTGCTGCTACCATAGTTTTTGTCCATGATAAAAGGACAGATATACCTATTTATATGGTCATATTGAAGCCATACAGTAATATGGACTGTATAGTCAAAAGTGGCTAACAGTAATACCACCAAATGGTTGCAGACTTTCATGTAATTAGATGTCTATATACAAAATGTTGAAACATGTCTTCTACATACACATATAGATTCCCTCTGAGTAGGAGGTTCTTCTCATTGTACATCCCTGAGAGTTGAAGTCTTGTAGATATGAAATACAGCTCTGTAGGAAAAACACACAAAGGAAATTGGAGCTTTATTGTTCATAATTCCTGGGGATTCAAATAAACAAACATATTTTATTATTCTTACTAATGTGTTTTCTTTCATTGGCTATTTATAATTGTATTGAAAAAAATACTGAACTTGAATTGGCGAAAATTGGAAAAAGATGTTCAAGTTTTCTAATCATTGGTAACATACATGACAGCATAAAAATCTATGTTTTAACCAAAAGAATCTATGTTTTAACCTTTATCAATAGCACAACATAAACATACGACATAATGAATGGCACTATCTACATTCATATAATGGCTAGATGAGATTTAGTAATTAGCACAATTTAATCACACTTTTCTTTGTTTCACCTGTTGAATTACAGTTTTTCTGCAGTTATTACTTAGTATTGATTCATTTGGGTAGGACATTTTTAATTGTGACTAGGCTCTATCACAGAATGGGACAAATGAACAAGACATAATGTAAACATCAAATTAATAAAGAAAAGATAAAAAATTCTTCAAGATATTAGTACTTATTTAAAACACCAGGCCGGTTAACTTAATGAACGCACAGAATATCAGACTATATAGTATAGATATATAGTCTCCGCCAAAGATGGAGGTGTCGGGCCATTGGCGCAAATAAAACAAAGACACAACGCATTTCTTTCTCTGGACTACATTCTGCTAGAAATCTAGTAGGACCATTGTGCAACTGCAAGAGAATCCAGTAGGAGTTTGAGAATGATCGCAGAAGAAGAAGATATATAGTCTGTGTGTTTATTGTAAAAGCTAATAGACTGTTTTAAGTAATTACTATTCTTATATAGTTTTACAGCAGTCTCACTTATTGATTACAGACATTAGAACAACAACTAACAAACCATTGGCAGAAAAATGACTGACAAGGATGCAGAAATGTAGACTGACATGGATTGGTCATAATGAGACTAAAAAGTGTGCTGCTTGAAATAGTGGTGTCAAAAATAAATAGGAAAAAAAATGAGTACATTTCAGGATAACCGTTACTGCAGCGACAAAGAGACATCTGGGTAGAATTTAATAGAAACCTAATGAGTGTTGCAGAGTATAGTGAGGAGGCATGATTAGGTGACTTAATTACCAATCTTCACCCTGTAGTCGTAACCTTTGATAACAGTTAGCATGTTGTTCCGACAGGCCGATGTTGTGCTTGAACTAGTTACAGGCACGGCATGGGTGGGCGGAACAACAAAGAAGCCTGTCGCAAGGGCCAGAGTTGTGCCTTGATGTCGACGTCTGTTTCGACAGCATTAGACTCGAAACACCATCGAGTCGAGTGGCTGCTGGAACAGAGGGCGGAGCACTTATGGGAATGCCCCACATGCTGTGAGGCCAGTTTCTAATCAAGAATCAAGAAATAACCAGTCTTCAGATTGTCTAAATTTTGTGTATTTTAAAATGTATTATATTTTCTGTTTGTAGGTCATAATACAGATGGCAAGTATTTTGTAAAGAGTAACAAGATAGAGTTTCAGTGTGAGAACGTTCCACGTGTCATCACAGTGTTTGTAGAGAAACAGAGAGATGGGCAGGTGTCGCCAATCACAGATGTTGATGTCAGAGAAATTGCTTCTGGTGCTAACCATGTGGTAATATTTGCTTTTTGTGTGTAATATTAACTCTTAACCAGTTATGTAATATGCATACAAGAACATTGTAGCTACAGACAACCAATTGAGTAGCTAAATTTTGTTTGCATACAGACACATTGTAGAAACCGGTTTAACCTGTAGTTTATGTGAAATAAACTCACATTTTTGTGCACTCTTTCTAAGCAACAAAATTAAGAGTGCGTTTACATTTAGCTTTATACAATATTTTATTTATTTGTAAACCTACAGTGGTGTACTATACATAAAAATGTGCAGAATTGAATGACATTTTCAGAATAATGTCTGTTGTCTTGTTTGAATAGTGGAAATACAGAGTATATTCGATGAAAGTTTCAGATAAAACATAATAGAAAAATTCAAAAAATATATTTATAACTAAATATTTATGTCAAAAATATAACTCTAGCATCTAAAGTTGGCTGTTCTCTTATAGTATATCTATTTCTGCAGCTATTTGGATAGTTTCAAAAGTTTCTATGTACAAATAAACATTGTGTGATGATTTCAGTGTTTGTTGACATGCGTTGAAGTTGTAAAATATCTTACATTTTATGGGTTACATTTAGTTTTTGTGAAATATTTGATTTATTTGTAAACATACAGTGATATACTATGCATCTAAATGTGCAGAATTGAATGCCACATTTAGAATATGTGTCTATTGTCTTGTATGAAGAGCAGAAATATGTAGTACATTAGGGAAAAGTCTCGGATAAAACATACGCATATAGATCGTAAAACTCAAAAGCAAAACAATAGACCTAAATTACTATATAATACTTGCAGACTCAGAAACATGCAACTATCATCTTTTCCTCAATAACCATATAGTGGTTCTGATAGTGAGATTTTTATATTGTTCCCATGGAATTGGAAAAAGTTTTTGTGTTATCTCTCTTATGTCTGGTAGTTCTTCCTTACATTCTCTGTTTGTCTAGGGCTGGTAGATGGGAATTGGCTGCTGAAGTCCATGCTGTTGATCTATATTCCAGTACTTGTCTGATTGCACTTATATTTACCTTCTGTAAGGTTGCCTCATTGGCTCCCCAGCTTGTTCCTGTCAATTTCCTCAGAATGGCAAGCTTCTTTCTTGTCATTGCTTCTATATTATCAATGTGTGCCTTCATGTCAGTCTCTTATCTAGTGTAGTGCCCAAGTCTATCGTCTCGTCTTCTGTTTGGATATGTACATTTCCAAGTTTATCTCTCATGCTTTGTCCTTATTGGAGAGTGTGAAGAGTGTTGTAGAAGACTTTTCAGCATTGATCTTTACCATCCATTTCTCTGCCTAAGCTGCTATGTTATCTGCTGCCTTTTGCATTTTCTTGTTGGCAATCCTTAGATGTTCTTATACACACCAACAAGTCATCAGCATACTATAACAGCTCTTACACTTTGTGCCAATCTGATCATTATTAAAATATACATACAAAATGGATGAAAACTCCAATATGTTTGATTGCGGTAGGCTTTAGTAAGACAGTAGGCCAATGGATGAGGAAACTGAAATGAAACAGAGCATCGGAAATAGAGATAAGGAATTATTTTTTTTCTATAACATCCTCTTAAGAAAAATTAATTATTATATATTTAATATCATCATAGTTTTATAAAAACGTACAAAATAAGTTTTTACAGTGATTTTTTAACACACAGTAATTTTCAGTGCACCCACCTTCGTCTTGTGGCTAAAAATGTATGAATGACACAGAAATTGGTAGTGGCTGTTTTAAATTATCTTGTTAATAATAACTGTAACTTAACACATTTAATGCAGTAGCCAAATAATATTAGAATATATTATATAAACAACAATTGATGACTCTAAACATAAATTATTAGATTGTTTAAAACCTGTTTTACATACCGAGTTTTCTCGATTCACATAAAGCCTGAGAATGAAGAGAAGATGCATAAATTAGACCGGCATGAAATATGTGATATGCATGACCTAAATCGAACCAAATTTTATGGTATATAGTGTATTTGTGAGACTGCATTGCTTGCAGAGATGGCACTTGATGACGATGAATAGCTTGACTTTTGAGTGTGTTGTAATTAGCCCGTCCAAGTGGATTTATTACAAGATTAGAAAAGGCACATCAGTAGTTATGTTATAATTAAGTAAAACAATTATTAGGGAACCTACAGTCGTCAGCATAAGTCACGATAGACATTATTATAACTTGTCTTTTAATTCCACCGAGAAGGATTTTTTTGCTCAATAACCATTTGGTCACTACTGTCATGGAAGAGGAATCGTTATCCTTTTAGAATTTGTAAAAGTCTCAACAAATAAAATTCACATGGTGATATATCGGAAATGTAGACTGGATGTGGCAGAACTTCCTATCTTTTCCGTGCTAACGGTTCCTGTACAACTTTTGGGACATGTGGGCGGGCTTTGTCATGCAACATTATGACATTGAGGGACAACATGCAGGGTCACTTATTCTAGATGGCTGTATGCAGCTTGTCTCATGTGCTCTTTTAGCCACTAGCATTGATGTTCACACTAGGCTCTTTAAATTCCACAAACGTGTGGACTTTAAGAGTCCTTTGTTGTCAAAAAAAGCAGTAAGTATAACCTTTCTTGCAGAAATTTGGGATTTTAATTTTTTGCTCTTTGGTAATCCTGATGTTTTCATTGCATGCTGCCTATTTTTCTGCATGATGGCTTAAATTAGTGATACCATCATTTGTTTTCTGGCACTATTTGCAACAGAAATGCATCGCCTTCCACATGGTAACGCTGCACATGGTTTAAATTCCACTCCATTCATTCTTTTGATGGTGGTCAGGCAATAACCGTATTACCCACTGAGAACACACCTGATACTTAAGCTTCTTCCGTACAATCATGTGAATTGTCCCTAATGACACTATTTAATTAGCTAGCAAACGCAAACACTAGCTACGGTAACCAGTATTGCTGCATCCAACTTGGTGATGGCTTCTGTGACAACATTCATTACTTTTACCCCTTCCTGAAACACTACCAGATCCTTCACTCTTGTCTTACAGATATTTTTCACCATACACTGCCTGCATTCTTTGATGAATGTTGGTTAGTCAACATCTTTCTGTTGTAAAAAATTGAATCACTGATTGTTGGCCAAATTTGAATGGATACATTATCACACAGGCCCTGTTGTCGACTACCTCCAGCAGACACTAAGCAATGCGAAGAGAATAATCACGTGACCATATGTTCATTGCTGTGTGTTTATTAAATCAGCGATGATGTCCTCATGCTCCTTGCGTGCTGACATAGGTGGCGTAACACTGGCTGGTTTAATTTGAACACACCTCATAGCTTATGATTGAATTGAGGGATTTTTTTTTTCTCCATATTTTAAATGTTACAGCTGTGTTTTTTTCTATATGTTGACATCCCTAGTTGATCTTGGATAGCAAGAAACGAGTGTTCTCTTGGGGATTTGGAGGCTATGGCCGACTGGGGCACTCAGATCCTAAAGATGAGATGGTACCAAGACTGGTTAAATATTTTGATGGACCAAATCGTGGAGCTGTGCAGATTTCTGCAGGGTCGACATATTCCCTTGCAGCTAATGAACACGGTATGTGATGATGCATATAGAAAGAAAAAAATGTAAACACTTATTAATGTCAGTCGGCAGAATTCAAATTAATGTCTGTGCATAGCAGTATTCAAATTTATGTCCATGCATGGCAGAATTCAAATTAATGACTACTAGTTTGTGAAAATAAAATATACAGTATAATAACAAATTAATGGATAACCAGGAAAGTTGAAATGTTAAAAAGTTGCAGTTAAAATAAATCATATTGAAATAGTCTTTACAAAACATGTTCTGGACTAAAGGTACAAATATCTTAGCTTGTCTGTAAACTACACCTGTGTGGCAATTGTGGCCTTGATTTCTAATTCAGGATGCAAAGAATAGAGCCACTATCGTTTATATGCTGCCAGGGCCTGAAAGGGGAGCAAAGAATAGCAATACTGTTTACCTTCCATGCATTCCGTAATAGGGAACTTAAAAGGTTATGGGGTGGAGTTGGATGTCCCATCCCATATAAGATAAAAGTGACCCAGAAGCGATCTGGAAGTCGAATGTATCAGGCCGAAAGGCATAAATATCGCAGGACAGCTGTGAACTATGACACAGCATATTCCATTTTCAGGACTACATCCTGCTAATCTAAAGGAGTGTGATAGCGAATGCAGAGGAAGAAGAAGGGTCACTATATTCTCTCCGGGCATGTCGTAGGAGGTGGCTATGAAAAATTGACCATTGAAAAAAAATCATTATCATTGCATGTCTTTTTCAATTTTTTATGTTTGTCTTCTGTCATGTGGTCCCCATAGATGACGAAGAGTTGCAGGCCAGTGACCAATGCACCTTTGTCCTTTTGTGGCAGGCGGGGAAAGCTAGATGTACCATCATTGCACTTTCTGTACTTATCATCAACAGGTCTGACAGAAGAATGATAAATTATGAAGATATGTGCTACACTCCTGTAAGAATGTGATCATCCTGGGATAACTGCTGTCCTGGAATGCCTTTCTTCAGGAGCTAAACATGCATCATAAACCACTCCAACACAGCCATCCCCATGAGACAAACAAACCCTATACAAGCTTGGATGTCACCTGTTATTCAACAGAGGACCTGTGCTTTTGTCAGAAAATCTATAGGCTAAGAGCCTACTTGCTTGAGCTAAAGGAAGTGCTTCATCACTTTAATATATGTGTAAAGTTGTGCACTGTTCGCAATATTTTTGTATGCAGCCTCCATTAAATGCCAATAATGAATTTTGTGCATTTAATTCAATGAGCAGGTGCTTTGTACATCTGGGGTCAGACAAAAACATCTGGAGAGGCCAACATGTATCCAAAACTAGTTCAAGATCTGTGTGGATGGAAAGTGAGAAGTATTGGGACCAGGTATGTTGACTTTGACATGTGTAGAAATACCTCTTCGTTTACCATTTTTGTTAGCAATATGTTTATTGTACCATTATCTGATAAATGTTAACTTCTGTATTTGAATATTTTATGATAATCAATGATAAGAAACTATTGAAGACAATGATTTAGAATAATTAATTATGTAAGGAAAAGTTCCAGGAATGAGAGCAAAAGGTAGACCAAGACTCCGATGAACAAAGGATATAGAGGACCTGAACATAACACTGGAAGAAGCTGAACAGCTTGCACAGAACCGAGACTTACAGAGTGGAAGTGAGGACAACTTCCTGTAAAGGATATACGTTGCATAGATATATGATAATTATAATGCATTTATATTTATCACACTGTGGGGTTTCTTATTCTTGATAGCTGCATGCATCTACCCTAGTGTGTTCCTGTAACTGATTGCAGTGATTTTTAATGTCAGACTCTTTGAAGGGGCTGACCATAAATTATTTCACCAATATGGGGGGGGGGAAGATTATAAAACATGAAAAAATTAACAGTTGTTGACAAGGTGGAGGGAAATTTGACAAATGTTATTTTGAGTATTGTTTTTGACATAATTAAGCAATGGGGGGATTCTTAAATTAGTGACAGTTGTTGATAGGGAGGTCAAAGGGAGTGCAAAAATGTTGTGGATGTAATGTATGGACAGTCCCCTAAAGTCTGCCAACAAAAGCCCTTGTGTATAAAATAAAATGTTATCAGTATAAACTTTTCTGCAGAAATTTGTGATTTGAATTTTCTATTCTCTGATCATCTTGGATATTTCCATTGCATGCTGGCTGCTTTACTACATGGCTCAAAGTGTAGCATTATGATTCAGCTTCTGCCGATATGAGCCAAAGAAATGCATCATAACACAGCAAATGGTTCAAACTCCATACCATTTATTCTTCTTTATAGAGGTCAATAAACAACCAGGGAACCACTAAGAACAAAACATCCAATGTTTTCTTCCTAACCACCTTTTGAATTGTCTCTATTACACAGAGAATTCATCATCTAGCGAATGTGAACTGCTGCTATGGTTAACCTGTATTGCTGCATCATTTTTGGCGATGGATTCAGGTGTCACAACCTTCACCTGATCAGGCCATGGAAGATCATTCATCCTTTTTTTACATTCATTCTCAAACTTCCACTGGGAGATCTCTCTTGTAGCAGGACAATGGTCCTACAAGATTTCCAGCATGATGTAGTCCGGAGAACTGAAATACATTGTACCACAGTATTATTTGTGTAAATGACCAGATACATCAGACTTTGGCATTTTCAGAAACATTTACACTGTCTGTATCTTATGATGAATGTTAGCTAGTCAACACTCTTCAACTGTAAGAAATAATCACTGCATGTTGATCCACCTTGAATGGATTTGTTATCACACCAAATATATCAACAGAGTGCAGCAGACACTGTACTTACGAGGAGAATGATCATTTGTTAATTGGTTTATAATTATGATGTTATCCATATCTTCATACTCCTCTAGTGCTGGCAGTACTTATACTGTGAATTTTGGAGCCCTGAGTAAGCGTTGCCCCCTTACATAAACTAACTTTTCATCAGTTGTGATACCCCTGGAAATTACTACTGCCTAGTTTCAACTCATGTGTTCTGGCATAAGTGAGGCAGCACAAACAAGTTTCATTGATCACATCTTATAGATGCCTTTCTGTGGTCCCCCCAATTTCCATTTTGTATACTTGTAGCCCCAAGGGAAGGAACATGTGACCCACATTGAGAACCACTATCTTTTGTACAATCTACATCCAGCAAACTTCAGAAAACAACTCCACTATGTCCTTCTTGTCTATTCTCAAAGCACAGATTATAGATGTATTATGCAAATATGTCTGCTCTCTCAATACTGCAAACACCGGCATTTTGAGAAAGGGCAGCCAAACCCACCCCCCAATAAGGTAAAGGTAGATCCCATGGCAGCAACCTGCTGTCGGGGATAAAGATAACCCTTCATGTACTAAGCTGTAGCATCTATTCGGTGGAGTGGCCAGTTCCCTTCCTTGCTGTCTTTACCTCCCCTAATTCATGCCCCAGGTACCCATTTACAACTATGTCGACTGAAGAAGCAGTATACTAAGCAAGAAGTCACCACCCAGATTTTTTTTGTCCGGACGTGGCTACGAACGGCATACTTTAACCCGTTGATAGTAAGCAAGCTCACTATCAACTAGGCTACCACACTCCTTAGACCCAATAAACTAATAATTTAACCTTTAGCATGCTGTGTATACAATTTGGGTGAAGCATTTCGCCGGAATTTGGCATATATTGATCGCTGAAGTCGAAATCTACTGCCCGGTTCGCTAAACCCAAAACTGAATGAAAAAATTGAGATCAGAAATATTTTGTAGTTTTTTGACAGAATCCAGTTGGGTAGAAATTTTATGGCCATTTTGTTTAAAATGGGGGTAAGCTGATATGAAGTGATTTTGTCATGAAAATTCAAGGAATTTGTGGTCTTCTGCATCGTGTTGAAGAGACAAGACAATGAATCATGTTTATTTGTCTATTTCCTAATAGTATATTCAGTAAAATCAATGATTAAACAGCTGGAAATTTGCAAATTATCAAAGGTAAGTTCTTCATTTGTGATTATTGAAGTATTCCACAGTGTTTCCATTATGTTAAATATATAATATTCAACAGATTTCACAGCTTACGATCGATCAAAAATATGGTAGGTCTAGATCGAGATAGGTCTAAATTTGACTTTATCACTTTCTCACACGTCTCATATCACACACACACAAACAAAACTTACACCAATATATGCAGAATTTAATTTTTTATTTATATGTACAAATATTATTTAAATATATGTAACAGCGAAAAAGATATCACGAATACAAAACAGCCACTGACGATTGCGTAACATTTGCGAAAACCAATTCAGCAGCAGAGGAGAATATTACGTAATTGTAAACTAGCATGCTAAAGGTTAAATTGCTGTTTTAGTTACATTAATTTTCCATAGTCTATAGTTAGTTGCTGATCCACCCGTCTATAGGCTTATGCCTTGTGACTCACATTATAGTGCTGGGAAGTCTGGATTTTCGACCCATCCCGGGCCAGAGCCAGAAAATAATTATCACACCACCAGGAAGGTATGTTTCTATCTATGCACTACTCCAAGCTACTGCAGCCAAAATAGGGTTCACTGTGCTCATTCCCCACCACCAGTTGCCTACTGGTTATGCAGAACTTCTCCATGGCTCCAGGCATGCAACCAAATGTTCAAGACAAAAGGCTTATCATTTCCTGAGTCACTGTGCCTTTATGATGGACCTCAACCTGTTGGAAAACAGTGCAGTCAGTTTCCTCCTCTTCAGTGCTACACAGTACATCACTGGCTCCCTCCCAATAACAATGTGTATGCAACAACAACAAAAACACAAAATGCAACAACAAATTAAAAGCATTATTGTATGAAAGATACATGCTACAAAGCTTCTATATGAGAGTCTCAATATAACAGCATGTCATCTTAGGTTTTCTGTTGCATGGATAGTTTGTCTACTGGTCCATTAGTGGTACCCACATACGCAACACAAAGACAAATCCGTATGCACTCCATAGTCTAATACTGTTGCAGATTCTAACTAAATTGTGATTAGCAACATATGGGGAAAAATAAAAAGCATACATCATGTTTCTTAATTGTTTTCTATTTTAGTAACAAGAGCATTGTTGTAGCGGCTGATGAGAGTGTAGTAAGCTGGGGTCCATCTCCGTGCTTTGGGGAGCTGGTGAGTTTGAATTTTCTTATGTTATATTCATGTAAGACATAGAAGAGCAGACATAATTCTTGATAATGAGTTTACTAACAGGACAGTTCAGGATAATGAGTTTACTAACAGGACAGTTTAGGATAATGAGTTTACTAACAGGACAGTTTAGGATAATGAGTTTACTAACAGGACAGTTTAGGATAATGAGTTTACTAACAGGACAGTTTAGGATAATGAGTTTACTAACAGGACAGTTTAGGATAATGAGTTTACTAACAGGACAGTTCAGGATAATGAGTTTACTAACAGGACAGTTCAGGATAATGAGTTTACTAACAGAGCATTTCAAGGAAAGATTTTATAAAATATTTTGCTACAGTAATGTCATCCTTTCCAGTCATGCCGAAATCGGATGTGCTAGGCCTACAAGGCGCATAACGGTGGCACAACGTAATCACGCTCCCGGCGGAAATCGCACGGATATCCGTGATGGTTACAATGGAGCGAACGAAAAACAAACAAACAAACATCCTTTCCAGCAGAATTTAAACTATATTCAGTGTGAGAATATTTCCAAGAAATATTCTAGTATATATTTACAGTTGCTACACTGTATATTTCCTCTTATCTTTTCTGGCATTTCAACTTTCGGTAGATGTTCCGAAAATAGCACCCGACATTCATTAAGACTTGTGTTGATAGATTTCCATATCATAAGTTGTTGCAAATCACAGATGACGTATATTTTTTCATGGTTGTTTTGTTTTGTGTCTACCACAAATTGTAGAATGCAAAGTATTCAAGGAATAATGGGTTTATTAATATGAATGAATGTATTTCATTTAAAAAATAAACAAAGGAATCACTAGCATTTTTCTTTCGTTTCAATGATGTGCAATAGTTTTTCGTAATACAGGATGATGAGTTATGATTAGAATTACCAGATGTGTGTGTAAGTTGTAGCAAAACTGACACAGAAAATAATAACTTATACATATTATGAAGATGAGCACTCATGTTTTTTCTCAGCACGATCCCACAATTTATTATATGGAAACCCATGTAGACACACTTTCAAAGTTGGGTGTTATTTTAGGAACATGTACCCAACTTTCTAGGTTACTTCTTCGTGTGTTATGTGTTTGAGCCTTGACAACTGACATTTTATATTTTTAAGGTCCCCTTTCTAGTTTGTTTTGTCTTTAATTCTTTATGAATTGTTTTTTCCGTACCACCACTTTCCTTTCTCGTCTTGGGGAGGAGGGAGCTGTCTGTCTTTGGTCATTTGGGTTGCATTGGGCATTATCAACCAGTCTCTTTAAGGTTTCTTTTCTTGCCTCCACCCATCTAGTTCTTGGTCTTCCTCGTGCCTACAAAATGACAATTGATAAATAATATTTTTATACCAACTCTGTGTTACCAGTGCCAAACATGGCCTTTGTCATAGACACTAGTGAAAAAGATTACAGTATGTGAAATTAGATGTTTGAGGAAAGCTATAAATGTCACCACAAGAGATCGAGGGAGCAATGAAGATATCAGGAAAGAAATTAAGACCATCTCAAATCAAGACAGCAAACCAGGTGGTTTGGCCACCTCATGAGAGTAGAATCAGCCCTTTCTACTTTCTTTATATTGACTAAAATCCACAAATACATTTTATATTGAATATTTTATTGTTATCTATGATAACATAACAAAAAGTTTGACAGTTGACATCAATAAAACTGTTTTTATAAACTAATTAATTTGTTTAGATTTGAAGTAGAAAATTTTAAAAGTTTGACAAAAGTTGTATTTTATGGGCATCATCTAATGATGAAAATAAGCATATTTTTATTTTGTTTCTTCTGACAGGGTTACGGTGAGGGAGGAATAAAATCATCGACAGTACCAAAAGAAGTCAAGCCTCTGGATGGAATTTACATTTATCATGTTAGTTGTGGCTTCTCTCACACACTCTTCATTGCTCGTAATGATACAGAAGATGATAAAAAAGCTCTGGAAAAGCTGTCTGTGTATAGTCCATGACCTCTGGAATGATGTAAAGTTGGTGTGAAATTGACAAATTATGGATTGGATGTATTTTTTTCAATATGAGATTAATCTTTTGTAATATAAACATATTAGAAATATTACAAATTTAGCATTTCCTATTTATATTCTAGATAACATGTATGTTCCACTTTCAAAGTAGTATTTTTTTTAAAAAAGCTCACATATTTTTTAAAGAAGAAATAAATCTATTTAACTTGTATATAGTTACTAAATTATGGTGGAACAAAATAACATCTAAAAATTATCTCCAAATTAGTTTTGATTCAGAATAAATAAAAGTTTCTAAATTTAATTTTTTAAATTTACAAAATTGTGTTGTGACTTATGTATGTATATAAAGGATCTAAAAGTTATCACTAAATTAGTTTTGGTCCAGCATAAATAAAAGTTATATAATTTATTTTTAATATTTACAAAATAATCTTGCAAATAATATTTTTAGATTAAAGATGAAGTTATAAAATATAATTTTAACATTTATTTGACATGGTAGGTTTGCTATTTTGTGTTAAACAAATACAGCATTGAAAGTAGTTCACTGAAAACTGAAGAGTGCACTCACTCCCTACTATGCTGTCGATCACCGCCTTTTTGAGTGTCCAATGCTGGATGATGTTAGGAAAATGCTTGTCTCTCCGAGGTAAGATAAATGGAGCACCTTATATGGGACACAACAATAGCTCACAAGCACATGCATAGGCCTATATCATATAATGGCATTGGATCAAAGGTCATGAGCCCAGGGACAGCTGGATCAGCAACAAACCAAAACTGTAGAGAATGTGCACTTATTGATCTCTCTACATGAAGTCATATTAAGTTTTGTCCTTGATGTGTCCCAGCAAAAAACTAATGAGGAAGTATTTGTGCCTGTTTTTTCCAGTCTGTCAGCTGCCTCATTTTCTGCAATTTCGCAGTGTGCATTGCAGCAACACCGCGTTATTGTTAGTAGACAATTTATTTAAAAATTATAGTTTTTTTGTGTTAGATCTTTAGGATCTTTGGTCAGGGTTAAGTGCGATAATATAAGGAATAAAGAGGAATCGTAATTACATCAGAGTAAAGGATTAGTCTATGCCAAGTCATTTTAAGTGTCTTGAAAAGGGCCACTGTTTTATCTGCAGCATGTCTTAAGATTGTGAGAAAGTCTCATCAAAGTTCACTCCAGACTAGGACTGTCCAGATCATGGCATTGCACACTACAATCACATTGAGTCAAACAGTCATCTAGGACTTAAAAAACTCTGGAAAACTTCCCCATCAAAAAGAATGCCAGAGAAATACTAAATCTGGAGCTAACAGTAAAACTCTAATGCCTGACAAATGGAACAAGAGTGATAAACTTGTACTCCTCTGTGTTCTATCATCATCATCATATTAACTATATATATATATCTGTCTGTATGTGTACTCATGCACATGTGTGGTGATGATGAAATAATCCCTTTCGCTGTGAGCAGGTAGCTCCGACAGTCTATATCCTTTTGAACAAAAGCACATGATCTCAGTTCTGTAATGGGACTACACGTGACTCAAGATTATAACAAAGGCATGGTTGTGGACGCATGTTTAGTCCCAGAAGGGAGGCATTCCAGTGTGCCAGGATTATTATATCCTGCCAGGAGCATAGCACACACTTCTGGGCCAACTATCTCATATTTCTTTCATCAGATTTGTTGATCTATTGACAGTGATGTCACATCTAGCCTTTCCCATCACCTAGGAGTCTGCTACAAAAGTACAATGTCTGCTAGCATGCATCTCTGTGTCATCCATGGAGATTATTTGATAGAAGACAAAATAAGAAATTGAAACAAGATGTGACAATGATTTTTTTGACAGGTTGTCAGCATATTCCCTAACTCTCCGTACTCGGCCCTATGACATGCTTGGAAAGAATACAGTAACCCTATTCTTTGCTTCTTGAACTAGAAGTCTAGGCCATGGTTGCTACAGGGGCAATATATTGTCCCACGAAGTTATGATTTTATAAATATCTGTGCTCAAAGTTTGATTCTTAAATATATTAATCAATAAAATGTACACACACATCTCTGAAACAATACTTCACAAGTACTCCTAAAATAATGATGGATATTGGTGATTCGAATTTCATCATTTGTTCAAAATATTTATCAATTCTTATATACATTCTTAAATACTAGCAAAAACCTACAGGTATGTAAATTTTCTCTCTTTCTCCACACAAAACAGATAAGATTTATAATTTTAAGATTGCAAGTAAGAAATGCATTAGAGTAATATCAAATAGCCATTCATCGTTAGCAATAATTTTTTCTGCAAGATGTTTTAATTACAAGTTATTAATAGCTATAGTCATTACAATTTTAATTTGTGTGTACAGGCAGCAAATTTGAAAACTGTCTACATTGTCCTACTGTTGTACATATGGTCATTATTTGAGGTATACAATTTTTCATGTGGAATAATTATTTCTGAATGTGTATTGATAATTGGTTATGGATATTTTATGCATTTTTCTGTATTCATTCTCAAACTCCTGCTGGTTGGCAGGATGTAGTCTGGAGAATTGAATGTGTTGAATTATGTTTTTACAGCTTTGACCGCAGCTTTTCGCCTTTTATGTTCATTCTCAAATTCCTGTTTTGTTAGTGGAATGTAGTCCAGAGAACAGAATGCATTGAGTGATGTTTTACAGTTTGTGACATGACCAGACACATCTGAGTTCAGTATAGCATTTTTTGGGTATTGGTTTGATTTCCTTCTTCAGTCACTCCTTAGCCAGAATGCCCTGTTACAACATCTTGTTTAGAATCACCATTGGAAGTTGATTAGTGTCTTGGTCTGATTATCCATTGCAATATTTCAGTGGGAGAAAAGTTTAGCTGGTAGCGCCCATCTCCTCTCCAGTTATCATTCTATGAATCTCCTATAGAGAGCATAAGACAAATGTGTATGTTAGAAATACAATGGAGATGTATACATGTTCACAAAACCATTGCTTTCAATAGTGAAATGAAAACTTCCATGGTTTGGACATGTATGCGTACATGATTCCATGTCAAATAAATATTGCAGGGAACCATTGAAGGTGGGAAAAGCTGAAGAGGACAAATAAAAGCATGGATAGACAACATCAAGGACTGGGCAGGAAGGACAAGATTTTTCCTCACTCATCTGATTTGTTGAGGATAGAAATCTCTGGAGGACTCTGTGTATTGATGCATCCTATGTGGTACCCTGACAGGTTACGGGATTATAGATAGATAGTGTCTTAGTAACTCTAAATTTTCTCGCACAAATGGTCAGTTAGGTATGAGTGAGGTGCTGGGTGTGTATTTCACTCATCACCTTGGTCCCATGCGCATGCAATAAATGTTTTTATATAGTACAGTGGAATCCTGTCATAACAACTTGGACCGGACAGACAAAATATGTATGTAATAGCAGAAATTCCCTACACCAGTATACAATAAATATAATTAGGGATTTTGAAAATGTATTTTATATATATTTATATGAATTTTATATATATATATATAAATTTGTTGTAAAAGAATGCGCTTTATAGGTATTCCACTGTATGTAATTGGAAATATTTTATATAGAACATTGCTTTTCTTCATTCATTCTCTTAAATCCCTGTAGGCTAGTGGGATATAGTCTGAAGAACAGAATGCTTTGTACCATGGTTCACAGCTTGACAACAATATATTTTACCTTTTGGTCTGACACATCTGACTTTAGCATGGTATTTGATCAATTTTGACCTATTGGATGAGGCAGCAAATTCCACTATCAAACTTTAGTTGCCTTTTACAATATGCGTGACAAGTTGCAAGTGTTGCTAGTCTCTGACTGCCGCAACATGCAAGTTTCTAGAGATTGTAGAATTCATATACGTACATGGTAGGAGCTGATAACTTATGATTAATATAAACACACATCATATTATGGATTAATCACAATATGAGACATGAAAAATACCTGAAGTCGTACTCCAAGATATAGGGGATATTGAACAAGAGGTAAATACTAAATTAAGTATACAGGCTAATGTAGATAACTCAATATAAAATAATAAGAAATAACAATAAAACAAAGACAATTATCAACGAGTTTGTCCTATTGGGACCTTAATAAATAAAAAAAAAAAACCAATTAAGACAAAACAACTATAAAAAACAGCAAAGAAGACTGGGACAATCGTTTCCTTACAAAAAAAACAATTCCCAAGTGGTGGTTCTAGCGCGTCTTTTAAAGGATGTGCAAAACGATGCATTCAATATGTGGACCAAAATTACCGCAATATTGACAGACAGATGGATATTGAGCAACACTTTTTGACAATTATTTAATTTCCGATAGATACTTTTGGTGACTAACTTTGATGATCGTCAAATTCAATGTGATGTGAATGATAACCATAGTGATAAAATTAATAAATATATGTGGCCATCTGCAGCTATGTTGATGGTTGCGCAAGAAAGCAGAGAACAAAATCAAGCATGCATGACCATGAATAGCTTTGAGCTTGGCGACCAGTGTGTAAGTATGAGAACCAGTACTGTCGTACGATTATATAGCTAGCTTCTTCTGCGTTAGTTCTCAAACTCCTGCAAATTAGCAGAATGTAGTCTGGAGAACAAAATGCATTGTTTCATGGTTTACAGCTTTGCTGTAATATCTGTGCCTTTCTGCCTGCCTCTAAATCACTGACCCTATGTGGGATAGGACAGCCAATTCCATCCATAACCTCCTTAGTTGACTCTTATGACATGCATGGAAGGTAAACAGTTGCGATTCTTTGCTTCCCGGCATAAATCTGGCTTACTATATACTAGCGTTATGGTTATAGATGTCCACCATTAGATGGAAGTGGTTAAAATACTGAACATATTAGTTACCAGCGCTTAGGTCAGATGTGTCTCGCCATTGGCACAAATAAAACACATTTGCATTCTTTGGACTACATCCTGCTGGAATCCAGTATGACTATTGTTCTATAAGAGAGATAAGTAGGAGTTTGAGAACAATTGGAAATATATCTCATCGAGGGTGCTATGTCATTCACAAAATCATTGCAATCATAGTGATTAGCAGGATTTTGTAGCAATGTTTAATTTTAATTTTTTTTTTTTTTTTTTTTTTTTTAGAAAAACTCGTCATATATGTTAAACATTATTTGTAGCCATTTGCCTTGTGCTCAGGAGGTTGTGTGCTTGATCCCATATCACGACATCTCGGATACAGGTGCATCTTTCCTAGATCCTCAGGAATTACTGCTTGAAGTTACAGATTTATGTGTCGTGCAGCAGGCAGGCAGCTTACTGTTTCATTGAAAAGATTGAAGTACATATTGGAAAAACCGAGTACAATGAAGTCAATTTTATAAGCATTTTGAACATTTTTACCACCAAAGACAGATATGTCTGGCCATTGATGCAAATAAAATGGCAACACTGTATTTCCGTTCTCTTTGCTACAACCTGCTGAAAATCTAGGAGTACATTGTCATGCTATTAGAGAGATCCAGTGGGAGTTTGAGAATGAAAAAAATATTACTCAGTTGTAAGATATTCATTAGTTCTGTGTACGTATTCTTTCAGTTATAAGATTTATTTAGTTACCAGTTTATGTCATGTATTTTTTTCCCAGTTGTAAGATATTCATTAGTTTTGTGTTTATATCATTATTTTTTCATTTGTAAGATATTCATTAGTTTTGTATATTCTTTCAGTTGTAAGATATTCACTAGTTCTGTGTCATGTATTCTTTCAGTTGTAAGATATTCACTAGTTCTGTGTCATGTATTCTTTCAGTTGTAAGATATTCACTAGTTCTGTGTCATGTATTCTTTCAGTTGTAAGATATTCACTAGTTCTGTGTCATGTATTCTTTCAGTTGTAAGATATTCACTAGTTCTGTCTTGTATTATTTTAGGGTGACCAAACAATTTTATAGTTTTGTTACTTAATTTTATATGTAAAATAATTTTTTGGTTATGAATCAGCATCATTGCACTTGAAGCAGACCATAGCTGCTAAGACCCATTGTTCCATTGCATGTTAAATAAAAAGAAACTACACCAATAAGACTTATTGGGAATAAGTATAGGTCTTTATTTTTCTGTGACTGATGTGAGATGGATTTAAATACAAAAATTTACATATGAGTATATGGTGTTCAATTCTAATTACAGTATAATATCCGGTCACCCACAGAAAAATTGATGTTGTGAGTTTGAAAATTAGTAATTGTCATTGTAGCTTTAGCGTAAGAGTGTAACATTTATGTTTTCCTATAGGAACGGAGCATGAGGGTGATGATAATGAAGTAATCCCTTTAACTATAAACAGGTAGCTCTTGACAGCCCATAGCCCTTCTGAAAGAAGTGCAGTGTTGGTTCAAAGACATGATTGTTTGTTACTGGGTTATTTAGTCCCTGAAGGTTTAATTTCAGTGCAGCAATATCATCATGTTCTGTCAGGAGCGCCTGCTTACAGATTTGTTGATCAATCTGTAGTCAAGGCAAAGCATACCCCACCACATAGAAGTCTGCCATATAGAGACAAAGCATACCCCACCACATAGAAGTCTGCCATATAGAGACAAAGCATACCCCACCACATAGAAGTCTGCCATATAGAGACAAAGCATACCCCACCACATAGAAGTCTGCCATATAGAGACAAAGCATACCCCACCACATAGAAGTCTGCCATATAGAGACAAAGCATACCCCACCACATAGAAGTCTGCCATATAGAGACAAAGATGCAATTTCTGCTGACCTGTATCTCTTGATCATCCATGGGGACCATGTGACAGAAGTCAAATGTAAGAAACCAAGACAAGACTTGCAGTGACAATGGTTTTTTTCACATCAGTCATCAGCCTATCCCCCACCTTGATTTATTTGTCTCCTATGACATTTGGTTGACAAATTTGACATGGCTCTAATCTTTGCATCCTGCACTAGAAGTCCAGCTCATGGTGTCACATAAGGCAACATGAGGGTTCAAGTGGCTGAACCATGCCAGTCTGCTGACATGCTTTTATATATATATTCCAACAGTTCCTGTAATCTCTTCATTCTTCACATGATCTCTTGTTTTGTTTACTGCTTTCATTAAGCATCTCATTTCACATGTAGTAAGCTTTCTCTCGTTCTTTAGTTAGTCTCCACATCTGACTGGTAACACGATGTGACTGTGGGTATGAAGATTAAGTGTATGATTTGCCATTCGGTTCCTATTGGGATAGATCTATTTCACTGGTGTGTGTTCATAATTTATGTAGTTGTCTTTTTTAATTTCTTGTCTTGATCCTCCCATTGTCTGTAAAAATCATCATTCTGTTCTCCAGACTTCATTCATTCGTGAGGTGCCATGCCAGCTGGCGTAGGCAATCATGGCTCTCCACAGCTCTCTATTTCCAGCATTATGTCTCAATATCGTTGTTGTTTCCCTGCCGTGTCAGTTTGTCAAACTGTCTAATATTTTCTTGCGTTGTCGTCCTTTGTTGCCTTCAATTTTGCCTGTTGTGGCTATGTTCTCTAAACCTCCCTGTCTCTGAAGATTGTCAGAAAAAATGAAGATTGTCTTTTTCTTATATTATTTATTAAGCTCTGTTTTGCATTTGACTCTTTCAACACCTCCACATTAGTTTTCCTGGCAGTCCATGGTAATCTCAGCATTCTTCTGTAGAACCACATCTCTATTGCCTCTAATTTCCTACTTTGTTCGTTTATTGTCCAAGTCTCACATCCATATGTTAGTATAGGGGTTATATAGCACTGCAGAACTCTCTTTATCACCTCTAATGACAAGGTCAAATTACACAATATATTTTTCATTTTCTGAATGTTTATTTTGCCTGCCCTATTCTGCTTCTTCTTTCTGTTGAACTTCTTCCATCTGCTGTAATAGTTGTACCTAAATATTTGAATTGGTGCACCTGTTTTAATACTATATCCTTCACTTTGATATTGCAAGTTCTCCAGACTACATCCTGGTAATCTGCAGGAGTTTGAGAAAAAACGCAGAGGCATATGAATCATACTTCTTCCTCATTCTCCAGCCAAAGTCAGGTGCTGATATGGATTTCATCAACGAGCTCTACTATGGTCACCAGCCCCCATGACATCTGAAGCTTGTCCATCAGAGCTGCTTCACATGGCCATAGTTTTCTTGTGGTTTCATACAATGTGCAGTTCTGTGTTTTCTAGAGATTGTCCACAGAGCACATAATGTATCATATAATAATCAGACCTCTTTATAACAAATGTTTTGGTTATATTGAAGTCTTAACAACCATATGGACTGCAGTCACAAGTAGCCAACATTGACACTATCAGATGTTTGCAGTCTTCCATTGATGATTGAATATCTACAAACAAAATGGTCAAACATCTCTTCTTAATACACACATAAACCCACTCAGGATAAAAGGCTTTTTTCCAAAGCTGTGAGTTACTGCTGACAGGTAGTCTTCTAGGAATAAAAGCCCTGGAGAAATTCTACATTGCATACAGGAAATATAAGCTTCATTTATCATTCCTGGGGATTGAAATGCACAAACATCAATACAGATTGATACTTGATTAGGAACTAGCATTACTGCACAATAATTCTCATAAATATTCTGCATTCCATTCTGTCAGCTTATTGATAATATATATATCAAATGTCCCAGTAAGTACTGGATTTTTCTGATCTTTCTATTCCTATGTTGCGGACTCCTAGATCTTTAGAGAGGAAGCAATTTCTCCCCTCTCCCCTGGTCACTTCCATTTCTATCATTCTCTGAACATGAACATTGTCTCTGTCAACACTCTCTCCATGCAATTGTAGTTTATCTGTGATTTCTCTTAATTAACTCAGCTGTCTCTTCTCATTGATTTACCATCTACTATAGCTTTAACTGACTTGAAATTCTTTTGTTGCCTCTGACTCCTGCTTGACCTTGTCAGTAGATCAGTGTGATGTTCCTGGGGAGTTGTTGTAAAGAGTAACCCACTTGTTTCTTATCGTGCACTTATAACTTGCGCAGCTAACTCTTGAGTACAATCACTGTGGGTATTGATGGTTGATTCATCAGCGAAGTGAGAGCCAATGGTGGGTTATATCAACCAAAGCATTCATCCCAGTACTTCAAATATGTAGGACAGCACTGCAAATTTTCTGTGTCAATATTTGTTGTTGTAATTAGAATATATATACGGTCAGCAGTATTGCTAATTTTCTGTGTCAAGATTTGTTGGTATGATTAGAATATGAACACTTTACACATTTTATTATCATAAATTAATTATTGAAAGCAATGTGTCATAAATTTAGTCTTCATCAGGTCAAAACAAGGCAAATAATTATTAGCTGAAACTTGTAAAACCTTGTATACCGATATCTGTAGTCATTCCATTTATTTTCATATTTACCTCTGACTTCCAAATCAACCATTTTTTTACATCAATTCCAAAAATATTCCCTCTGGTTTTTCAGTGTCAGGAATCAGTTTGTTTTTTTTTCTTCAAAAATTCCAAGAATCATTTCTTTATTCGTTTTACCCGTTATCAATTTTAGGAATAGGTTTTTATTTCTAAATAAATTCCGATAATCAGTTTTTTTTTGTTTATCAATTTTAACTTGCACAGAGTAAAAGTTACTATCCTCCATCTCGTAATGTTGTTAGGCTGGAGAGTTGTGTCTTCAAATGCAGTTCTGATATTAATAAGTCATCAAGTTAGCCAGAGTTGTTAATATTATGTATTTACTAGATATCACAGTTGCCATAATTTGTAAATATTACTTTATCACTTCCTTATTCGTAATGAGTTTGTCATGTTGTACTTTTCTGATATTTGTGTTACACTTAATGTTATCTGATTTGTCTTTATTAATTTTATCATCTGCAATATCACTTTCATTTTCACTACCTATGTTCCTAATGGAGCACAGGACTGCAACCATTGTTCAAATCTGATTCATGTTTTCAGGCATTTCAACCATCTTCATTGTTACACTTATCATCAATGCAATCATCTTTATAATATTTATCAATCAATCCTTCATCAGCAATAATCAAATTATTGAATAATCATTTTCGTGATTTTTATTAATTCAATGATCTTCTGCCATACTTATTATTGATTAATACATTTAAGCCACTATCGGGTGGGCAAAATATGGCCCAAGGGCCATTTTTACTAGCTCTGCAGAATGATTGAAAATTAATATATGATTGGCCTAGGTATGACAAAATATCACATCTCAAGCAAGAAGTAAACCATCACACTAAACAGTGAAGAAGATATGATTATTTAAAATTCTGGGATGTTGCGAGTGCAACTTTATTAATCCATGAGAAAAGCTTGACTTTGATATCAGGGCTATTTTCAATCATTTGAGTAACAAAAAAATATCTCTATGGATATTCCAGGTGTGGCCCCCCCCCCCCCCCCTCCTGGTCTAACCTTAAATTGACCCGCCAATCTAAAAAAGGTTTTCCATTTTTGAACTATGTGTACATTAATTATTATATGTCATTTATTAAGCATTCGAGTATTAAGCATTCATTATCTTCAAGTAGTTCAATGCTTGAGTAGAGCTCGTGGCCGTATGGCTAGAACACCGGTCTCAGAACCCTGAGGTCCCTAGTTCATGATTGGGACACAGATTTTTGTTTAGAAGTGAAATAAAAAAATTCTTCCTGTACACGTCGCGAAAACAGCTATCGCAAAATGGCCTTTATTTTACAGCCAAAAAGCCTCCCTGCACTCCTTAACAGGAAAACATAAGTTTTTTTTCAGTTCAACCATTTTTTAGTACCGATTCTTGTCACATTTATACCACATATTCATCAGTATTACCATTAAACAAATGTCACTTTGTTCAGAATAAGGTGAGATATGGAAAGAACTGAAGAGGCTAGTTAGAAATGTAAAAAATGTTTATTGAATATTTGTTCAATACAAGGAGTTAAAATGAGAAGAGATAGACTATCATTAGTGTCATATATTTTGTCTATTATCATAACTATTGTAACAGTTGTGATACAAGTGTGTATATAGTAGAATGTATATTTCAGAGTTCATGTCATTTATAAATGTTTCAAAGCTCCAGGTCTTACATGATCAATGGACATCAGGTATTTGCAGTAATGAGAGAATTGACAGACTTGTGTCTATAGGTACCTCAAACAGCTATGTCATGAGTGAGCAAGTTATGGCTCACAAACCAAATCTGGCCTGCCAAATATTTTTTGTTTGCCAACTAGGCTGATTTAAAATATCTTCAAAATCAGTGCCTATAGATAACTTATATAAATCATAAATGATAAAAATATAAATCACAAGCTGTTATTGTTAAGCGATGTTATAGTGATAGAGAAGAAACGATTACATCACTCCTTTGATGTTATGAGTTGAACATTTTCAGAATGAAATGAGACTTTGGGAGACTGTAAATTTTAATGATTGAGATGGGAGGTTACAAAATATTCAACTGTAATTGGGCCCACTTTTTTTATGAACGTTCTTTTAAAAATAACTTTTTTCAGCGAGTAGTGAAAAAAGTTTTGGGATACCTTTAATCTTCATCAGACTAAAAAAAAACTTTCCTCTGGCCACATACCAAACAACCCTAAGTTTTACCAGACGACCAAATAAAGTTAAACACCACTGAGCTAGATCTTACTTAAATCTAATATCCTTGGGACATGCAGGTGTTGGTGGTGACAACAGAAACATATCAAAGCACCTGCAATGCAATAATGATGATTTCAACAAACTGCCCTACAAGTAGTGTTTGTTATGTTGTCACAGTTTACAAGGAAGGTTTTCTACCTGAAACATCTTTTCAGTCATTTTATATTTAGTTAGTCAAGCCCTTTCTCTGACGTCATTGCGGTGGTTTTTTGTATATCAAGATGACCAATGTCTTAAGCTCTTCTATATATGAATAAATGGCCATCCCTGTGGTTAGTTGAGACATCATAACTGCACACATGACATATCCATAGGTACTTTGATCTCCCACTGAGTATATCCGCAATTACACAATAACTGACAGTTCCAGTTCATAATAATGTATATTTCTTGCCACAACACATTTTGAGCACAGCTCCTTTATTCTGGACATGGAAAAAGAATCATCATTATCATTTTTTCACATTGCTCTGTCATTTGATACAGTGGTAGAACCTGCCAATCTATCTGTTCTCTCATTTTCTTGAAAACCGAATAACCAGGCACAAAATTAAATTTTATAAGATAAATTGATTAATTTAAGTGAACAGTGTGTTTGAAAGACAGTCCGATCTACTTAAGTGAACAGTGTGTTTGAAAGACAGTCCAATCTACTTAAATGAACAGTGTGTTTGAAAGACAGTCCAATCTACTTAAGTGAACAGTGTGTTTGAAAGACAGTCCAATCTACTTAAGTGAACAATGTGTTTGAAAGACAGTCCGCAAAATTTATGTATCTTGTTATTCACCATTTCCAAATGTCTGTTAAATACTTTTTCAGTGTTTGGAAGATGATAAAAGCTTTTGACTTTAATTTAGTGTGCACATATCTATGTATGTATCTAGTTATTCACCAGCTACAAATGTCTGCCAACTACTTTTTCAGTGTGTTTGATGATTGAGATGACAAGTGACAAAAGCTTTGACTTTAATTTAGTCTGCACATATCTATCTATGTATCTTGTTACTCACCAGGTCCAAATGTCTGTTAATTACTTTTTCAGTGTTTGGGAGATGATAAAAGCTTTTGAATTTAATTTAGTCTGCACATATCTATCTACGTATCTTGTTACTCACCAGGTCCAAATGTCTGTTAATTACTTTTTCAGTGTTTGGGAGATGATAAAAGCTTTTGAATTTAATTTAGTCTGCACATATCTATCTATGTATCTTGTTATTCACCAGGTCCAAATGTCTGCTAATTACTGTTAAATAAACTTTCACTTCAAGACAAATTTGTAACAAGAACAAAGTGGTATTTCAGTGTTATATTTACCCCTCAGTTACTTGTTTTCCCTTAATATAATATTTACCCCTCAGTTTCTTGTTTTCCCTTAATATACATTTTCTTACAACTAGAGTTTTGACTCAACAGTAGAGTGCTTAATGTGCCCTAATCACAAATCAAATGCACACTTACTTCCTCATGGTTCAAAAGGTAATCATCTACACCTATTGTAGTAGCAATACGTTGGATGTATTAGTGGTGCTTTGATATTCAGTACCCATTGGCACAGTATGGGATTCCTCAGCATTGTCCCAGAGAAAAAAGGTTAGGTTGTTTAATACAAATGCAAAGTCTATTAACACTTTGGATCGTCGAAATTGCTATGATGCATCCGAAATATGGTCGCCCTAGTGACATTGTTACTAAATATACCTCTTCTGAGGCACATCATTCTAAAATGGCTGCTCCCATGAGTTACGACGGTTAGCGGTATTTGGTGGCTAAAAATTATTAAAATCTCATTGTTTTTGTGCAAGTTTGATTGTCTTATATAATCACCATGGCAGAAAATGTTGACCATAATTATAGCAGATGATTCTGATTCTTGTAGCAAATTTGAAAGTGATGTTTCATGGAGCAGTTTCAATATCCTAAATGATAGACCTAGTGACGATAATTTGAATCACAGCATAAGCAATGCAGGTGATTTCATAAGTGTACATAGGGTGGAAAGTGAAGGTAGGAGTGGCAGAATTGGCCATGAAAGGTTTGACGTTCAAAACAATTATTGGGCATGAAGAAAGCTTGCTAAAAACAAACTTATTGAGCTGAATACTCTTACTAAATACAGTGAACATGGTGTCATGACAAGCACAGATGGACTTCAGTACATCCATTTTTTATAAACTTATTTTTCCTGACACTGTCATTCATCATATCACAGAAAATGTGAATAGATATGGTGAACACCTAGCAGAGTACACAGGCAGTGCTAAATTCAAGAAGTTGTCTTGGGACAGAACTGATACAGTTGAAATCTCTGCTTTCATTAGCCTACATATTGCAATGGGAATGTGTTGCAAACCAGCAGTTTCTGACTACTGGTACAAGAACTATTGGTTAAACGTCACACCCTATTAAAAAGTTATGAGTAGGAACAGATAACTGCTTCACGGAAACCTGCACTTCAATAATAATCGGGTTAGCATTCCACGAGGGCAGCCTGGCTGTAACCCCCTGATAAGACCTCTTCTTGACATCATTTTGACAACCTACACTCAACAAGAATCTGAACTGAAAAAGGCAGATGATGCCGTATTTTGTGTCACAGAAGATAAAAATATGCTGGGGCATGATACAAAAAGGGTTAACCTTATATTTACTGCCCACTCCAGTTCAGTTATTGACAAGACCATTAGAAAGAGAAGTGTTCCTGAAGGTAGGACAATTCTTTCAGATAAATATAGCAAATACATGAGAGGAGTTGACCGCTTCGGCCAATTGAGAGCAGACTATCAATACTCACACAGATCCTATAAGTGGTATCTACCATTATACCACTTCCTAGTTGAAACTTCATTGGTAAATGGACACATCATCTACAACAGTGTTAATCCTGCTATCACTGCAAAGAAATTCAGTCAGAATATCAGTCTTGCTCTTATAGAACAAGCTGTTCTTCGACGAAAAATGGTATCAATTCTACAGCCTACAACAGAACGACTTACTGGGCAACATTTTCCAGATAAATATGAAAGGACAAGGAAGCAAACCAGAATGTATAGTGTGTAAAGCTGCAGGAAAAAGAAGTTCCCGCACGTACTGCCCTGATTGCAATGTATCTCTATGCTTGATGCCCTGGTTCAAATTATATTATATTACACTGTTGAAGATTATCAGTGGCATCAAAGGAGAGACTCATATGCCTACAACTTCAACCACCACTAATGAAGAAAGCAGTTCAGGCTAACCAGAGTTACAGAACTGTTCAAAACATTCAATTATTTGTTACTAGAATCCACAGACACATAATTTAATCAAGAAATGAAAATACAATAAAAACAATTTCATTTTTTAATGACCAAATTTTGTTTTTTTCATATTTAAATATACAATCACTTGTTGAATTTGTATGTCAATAATGTCGTTTTATTGATTATTATCTATATTCTTAATATTTTAGTGCAATGACTATGAGCACATTCATCTTAAATTCAGGAAAAATCATTAATTTTGATAATCACCTGCAAATATCTATAAATAGCCTAGTAAATTCAAGATGGCCACCACGATCACATGACTAAGTTGCATAAATTAATTCTATTGCATATAAGAAACATCCACTGTGACTGAAAATTATAATCTCTCTGGTAATGAGAGATAGAAATGCTCAGGATTGTTGGTCAGCAAAGTGTTAAAGATGTTGAAGGTCCATTGCAGACAACCTTCAATGCAGAGGCAGCACCTGATAATGGTATTATTTTTTTATGACTGATACATGTAATCCAGAAAATTAAATTAAAACCCTGCTGAAGACGGATGTGTGCGTCATTGGCGCAAATAAAACGGCGACACAATGCATTTCCATTATCTGGACTACATCCTGTTGGAAATCTAGTAGGACATTTGTCCTGTTGCAAGAGAGATCCAGCGGCAGTTTGATAATGAATGCTGAAGAAGAAACGTTAAAACTGCAGATATTTATCAATAGATATCTCCATTGTATACTTTACATTAGTTGGCCAGAGTTGATGTCAAATGATGGAGTTGAAGAGGACACACCTATATCCAGTGGAGATAACAGAAAATGAATATAAATTTGGTACACCCTTAGGAAGAAGCCTGACACTATAACTAGACAAATGCTGGCCTGGAACCTGCCTGCAAGAAAAGAGGATAGTTGGAAGGAAGACTGAAGAACAAATGGCAAACAGTAGAGGAAGAGACCAAATAAATTTATCTTGTGGGTGCAGTTGAAGATGGCACAGCACATAAATTGTTGACAGTTGCAGCCCTATGTTTCACATGGAACTGAAAGGAAATAAGTGCAAAGAGCCTCATGCTTACGCTGGGCAATTATACATTTCTCATGATCAATCAACTGCCATCCACATTGCATTGGCAAAACTGCAGCCAATATGCAAAAATATATCTTTTCTCTGTTTAAATGAGAAATCAGCAGTGGCCTACAATCATCCATCTCAGTCAGGAACATTCATTAGGATAGTGAATATCATGTGCTTGTTCGGTCTGGGTTAATATGACACTTGACCATTTGTACATTACTCTGGCTGACCACAGGATGACCACACTGTGTGCAACAGTAATTTGGGTCTGCTGCTAAGTTTGCCTGCAAGAAAGAGGGAAAGAAAGTAACGAGTTTAAATAGAAACAATACTCTCTCTCGCCAACTTCACAAGAAAATTTATTTCCAATATACTATGAAATCCATCTATAGCAAACCCTTTTATTTTTTAAATGTCCCTATTTAACAAAACTTTTCACAATCCCCAATTACACTGATTCTTTATTGTTGTGCTGTATATTGCAAATTTCTGTTATTAGTTATATTTTGTCAATACAGACCGAGTTATAATGTGGTTTGACTATCTTCCTCAGCGTTCATTCTCAAACTTCCACTGGATCTTTCTTGAACCTGGAAAATGGTCCTACTAGATTTCCAGCAGGATGTAGTCCAGAGAAAGAAAATGTGTTGTGTTGCCGTTATATTTGCGACAATAGCCCGACACATCTGTTTTCAGCGGAGATTTGACTGTTGTACATAGCAAATTTCTGTTATTACATACATATTTTGTCAGTCCAGACGAAGTTGTTATATGATGTTGTTATAACCCCCTCAACCTACCTCAACCTTGCTCTTGTATTATTTTAATGCTTCTCTTTCCTCACTTTCAGTTGTTCGATCTATGTCTTCTATTTTTTTTAGAACTGCTCAGGGGTCACTAGTTGTTTTATTTCCATTCTGTTCTTACTTCTGGCCTCACAACCTCCAGCAGCAAGCACTTGTTTTATTTTACAATCATTTTTACTTTTGTTTTCTATTTTTCATTCACCTTGTGCATTGTACTTTATCTTTATGTAGCCTCTTACATTTCCATCACATTTGTGTCTCATTGTCATTTTGTTGTATGCCTGTCCTGTCAGCTCCCACATAGCTGACAAGTAGTCTTGGCTTGATTTAGTGATTCCATTCTGTGTTTGCACCTATCTTGATAAAAACAACATTATTTCTGTGTATTGTTCCACATAAAACTGCCTTTTATATTTTGTTTCTATATTTACCAATTGGTGCACAGTTTTACTGCAGTCTTCCATTCACTTAATTTTTAATTTGGAATTGTAGATCTATATTAATATATGCAATTGCTGAACTAAATTTAATCTTACAGATTTCTAAACTTATATTATTCTTAAATTTTGCTGAACTACAATAATCTTGGGGATTGCTGGACATAATTAATGTTTTGGGTTGTTGAACTAAATAAATATTGGAGATTGCTGAATACATTAATTATGGCGAGTCCTCTGCGCACTCTTAGTTTCAATAGTAGGCATGATCATTTTGACACTCAAGGAAATTTTACAACACATAGCAGGTAAAGAACTTGGAAATTATCACTGACACAATTGTCAGAAAATCTTTCATTTTATGTTGCCATAATTCATACTTTGATGATGACTACACATGAAACACTCTAAAACAATTCAGTTAGGATTAAATCTATCCAGATATGTGCACTGTTAATAGCTATAAATTTAGTTCAAGAATTATTATCATTGAACTTGAGTTTATGACTTCGGATAATATTTTGGATTGTAGCACTAAATTAATATTGAGTATTCCTGAAAACATTAACCTTTAGCGCACCAAAGTCTAAAATATCTGTCACCGTTTCCAGGCAATGACCACAGCTGTCGAACATATACAACTGTTGCTGTGTGTTCATTCTGCGAAGTGAAATCATGTTAGTTTAGTTATGAAACGAACATACTTACAGTAGACTCGTGTGTAAAACTATGTTATCAGGGTTGTTATATTGGAAATGTTGCCGATATCAAAATGCTGTTATACTTCAAGTCAATGCTTCAAATCAATCACGACAGTATGCATTTCCAGACCTGCATGGAAGCCCTTGAATACTTTATAGGCAAAGACCACCCTTAAGTAGTCTTACGTTCAAGTTCCTATTCAACACGCTCTTACTATTTAATGTTGACCCATTCATCATCAGATGGATACCAGTGGTGTTGTTTGAGAGGAAGGTGGCTCTCAGCTGCAGATATTGGACATCTAAATAACAATATATCCAGTAACAATTATGCCCAGTGATCTCCCCTATCACCTGTATTATTCAATGTCTACGCTGTGACAATCATACTGCAGTAGCTCGATAGAAGAGGTAGAAAACTGTCAGTTGCTGATGATATCCTGATATACAGACAGGGAAGAGTTGGAACAGAAACTGTCAGATCACAGCAGAATGAGTTAGACCATATCGCCTCCTGCTGTGATGATTCCAGAACACTGATCAACCAAAAGAAGGCTGAGTTGGCATGGTTCTCTCTTAACAATCACATCATAAAATCTGTGACACCGACGGTGGAGATGAGAGGGTAAAATGTAATCAGGACTTCATCCTTACAATACTTGAGCATGCGATTTGATCGTAGTCTGTCTGTTTTGGAAACATGTTGATCATGTTTTTTCAAAGGTCTTTCAGCTCAGAGTGATGACAGCAGCTGATATTAAACAATCACAGCTCATAATCCTATATGAAGCTCTTGTCCTCCCTGTCATTGAATATGCAGGAGCCACTATCACCGTCAGTAACACATAAATTGAGAGACTGAAGAGAATGAATTCAAAATAAAGCAATGCGGATCATCCTTGGTTGCACAAGGGACACACACTGTGCAACTGAGGTTTGTGCTATGAGGAGGATTGCTAAATACATTATTGTTTGAGATTATTCATTTAATATTTAGGATTACTTAACTAAATCTTGGGAAATGTTTAACTGCATTCATCTTCATGACTTCTAAACTGCATTAGGCTTTGAGATTACTGAACAGCAAAAGCATAGAGAATAATGAGTTGTATCAGTCTGTACAAATGATAAAACACAAATTTTGGACTGTGGTAATGAAAACATCTTCCAGAATTACTTACTGAAACACAATAATAACAGAAAACATGTCTGCAACCAATTTCTCGAGGCATGACTGGCCATTCGTCACAGATAGCACAGGTCATAAGATCAGCTCTTGTTCTATGTTTTAAGTGGCCTTGGGAGCTTAGCTTCTTTCCTCCGATCCACCGTTTTACTGTGTTCTTTATTCTTTGGAAGTTGATGAGAGGCAGCAAGAAGAACAGAAATTCCTGGAGACAAATATAGCATACTACAATTAGACAAACATAGCATACTACAATTAGACAAATATAGCATACTACAATTAGACAAATGTAGCATACTACAATTAGACAAATATAGCATACTACAATTAGACAAATATAGAATACTACAATTAGACAAATATAGCATACTACAATTAGACAAATACAGCATACTACAATTAGACAAACATAGCATACTACAATTAGACAAATACAGCATACTACAATTAGACAAACATAGCATACTACAATTAGACAAACATAGCATACTACAATTAGACAAACATAGCATACTACAATTTAAAGATTTTATTGTTTGAAAGTCATTCTGATGGTGCCAATTTTGGTCCATATTTTGGCAGAAATATAAACATAATAGGAGAAAGATTCGCTGATAATAAAATCTGGAAGTAGAGACATCATAATGAAAATGAAACATTATGTTTATTACTCAAATAATATCATAAGGAATTTTAAATCATGTCAACTACATGTCATGAAAAAAATCAATAAAAGGGTTCAAGCATTCATAAATTGAGGGCATATATAAAATTACCAGTTAATGTTAGTTGGTGTTCGATTCCCAGGGATTACAAGTGATTATCTCTTACTTTCTATGTACAATGGGGGTGTTGTCTCCAAATCTTTATTTCAAGACAAGAAGCAGTATGCAATGCTTTGAGAAGTCTCATACACAGACTTGGTAAATGCTTGTTAGTCGTCAGATTACCATTGTCCACAAGATATGTCTATATGTACTTCGATCTTCCCTTGGGTATATATTACATGACTCATAGTTTCAGTTCCCTGTTGATTGGCGAAGTCTTCTAAGGTCATAATAACATTCATTTCTGGAGACGTCACACTTTAAGCCCAGATTCTTTATTCTGGACATAGAAAAATGAATCAACATCCTCATTAATTAAATTTGTCAGTGCTGTTTCTTGTAAGGAGTTCAGTTTGTCACATGTTTCATTGCTCTACAGCTCAATATAGTGGCAGACCACATAAACCTATCTGCTCACTATTTGTCCTGAACATCCAAAGGATAAAACATAAAGATAAATGTGACTCCTTCCAATTTCAGCCTCTCCACTGTCTTAAGCCACTGTTCACAAACACATTCTGCTGGAATTTTTTCTGATCATGTTCATTGCGTCACTGAGAATACATGCATGAGTAGCATTTTCGTATCCAGTTTGTCCTTAGTTTATGTACAATGATGGAATGTAGAAATATCAGGGGTAATACATGACTTCTTGCTTTACCTCCTCTGTCTATGCTATAGACAGAAAATTTGTGATTGAGCAAGGATTGACATTGTATCTGCATCAGTGAAACTTGCTAGGACCTAGCCCAGCATGCATTTAAGATGGTTCCTACTTATGATATTATTGAACCTTTCACTGTGAAACAAAAGTACCTGTTTGAGATTTGAAATGAATGAAGCATGGCTTCCAGTGTTGGGTATCATCCAGTGATGGTTTCCCTCCAACAATGGTTGTCCTTTAGTGATACTCCATTGATTGTTGTTCTTCATCACCTTCCACTCCTTTCATGCAAAGCATATATTTTCACACATATGGAATATGCACACACTCCTTTACAATGACTAACACAAAATCTCTCTGAAAGCCTTTGACACAAACCATGACAAATGGGAAGACTGCATGAAATAGAGCTACATAGCGCTCTACAGTAAAAATAAAGGCGAAGCAACTTGTGAAAAGAGGATGAATGCAGCAGCTCAATCGCCAAGAGTAGCTAGAAAAGAGGATGAATGCAGCAGCTCAATTGCCAAGAGTAGCTAGAAAAGAGGATAAATGCAGCAGCTCAATCGCCAAGAGTAGCTAGAAAAGAGGATGAATGCAGCAGCTCAATCGCCAAGAGTAGCTAGAAAAGAGGATGAATGCAGCAGCTCAATCGCCAAGAGTAGCTAGAAAAGAGGATGAATGCAGCAGCTCAATCGCCAAGAGTAGCTAGAAAGTCAAGAGATGATCAAACACTATCTACAGTGATCATACCATGCCCAACTTGTCCAAGGACCTTATGTGGCCAGTATAGGACTTATTAGCAATCTACGAACTCATAGCCTTGGACATAACTGAATTTCATAAAGTGGAAGTAACACATGGTCATCATCACTTGTATTGGACAAACAACACACACACACCCACACAAAATACTGTCCTAATGTTATGTAATACTCACAGCAAAACCATGCCACATGAGCTCTCTTGTCAAATACTCAAACCCAACCTGTCAAAATAAAGTCATAACTATTAAGATTCAGACAAGATTACATGAACTGACATGGAAAATAACAACTTCATATCATGTACAGTGGAATCCCTCTGTAGCACATCCTTTTATAACAACTTTCCCTACTAGTTTAGTTTAGTTTTATGAATCGATATTGACACACTTCATAAGTGCTCGGTCTCTCCCAGCACATGACAAAGAGTATGCATGTTGATGATACTGTAGCTTGCTGTGTTTTTATGGCCAATAAGTTTAAAACAGTCAACTATCTTTTTTTTATTGCCAGGGCACCTAAGTTTAAAGCAGTCAACAGTGTATTCTTATGGCCAGTGCAATTACCCGGTAAGTTTAAAACATGTCTGTTCTTATGGCCAGTGCAACAATTTATGGCCAAGTTTAAAACAGTCCTTCAAGTGTCCCGTGCCATCTATGAACTGATAATCAAGGACATAAATATAACTGAATTAGATAAGTGGATGTAATAAATAGTCATCATCACTTGTGATGGACGAATAAAAAAAATGCCAAGTGTAACTACGTTTAAAACAGTCAGCAGTGTACATATATATATATATATATATATCCTGTGCAACGTAGTTTAACATAGCCAACAGAGTACAGAATGGACAGAGAGTTCAAGACAATAATTCAAAATAGCCAACTATATCATTATAAACTTACCCAATTTTGAAACACAAATGACATGGACACTAACAAAAGAACAAGAGAGAAAGCTTTCTATGTGTGAAATGAGATGCCTAAGAAAAGCAGTAAGCAAAACAAAAACATTCATGTGAAGAATGAAGAACTGCTGGAACAACATCTGTGGTAAATTATATTGAAAAATGTAAAAGATGCAATTAAATTTATAACAAGGAACAGTGTAACTCATGTCAGGCATGAATAGGACAAGTTCATTAAGTTACCTTACCTGTCTTAGATTCTGACGCTGTGGAAACTGTGACCTTATGCCAAGTACACGCTCTACAACAGTCAGGTACACACCTTTCTTTAGAAACACCAGTACATTCATCAGTGCTGCCACTTTAAATATCGTCTCTGCCTGTTGCAGGAACCAGTGCACCTGGTCAGGCAATCAATATAAAAATTGTGAAACACCTTTCATTTTCAAAATATATTTTTCTCTATGAGGATGATGAAGCAGCCCCTTTCCTTCGTTGCCTGAGATACTGTGCACATGATGATGATGAAGCAGCCCCTTTCCTTCGTTGTCTGAGATACTGTGCACATGATGATGATGAAGCAGCCCCTTTCCTTCGTTGTCTGAGATGCTGTGCACATGATGATGATGAAGCAGCCCCTTTCCTTCGTTGTCTGAGATACTGTGCACATGATGATGATGATGAAGCAGCCCCTTTCCTTCGTTGTCTGAGATACTGTGCACATGGTTGATCTGGTGTTTGTGCTTTCTTCTAGCTGACAAGAACTGAATACCTATCATATTCTAAGAAGTAAGCCAAAAATTTGTTCAATATTCCCCCCTCCCCAATGATGGTTTTTCCCCAAAAACATATTATTATCTCATGACAATGAAGGAATACTAATGAAGAGGAGGAAATTACCTTTTGGTTTTAGATATAACCTCCACTCCTTACTGTAGATGTATCTACAGCCCTGAGTCGCACAATCAACACTTTATGACAGATACAGATGCCCACTATCAATCTATAAGAATTTTCCTTTACAATGTAATGTTTTCAGCCATATTTGGCTTGTATAACTCTTACATTATTAGTTAGTTCCTTTTCTGCCAAAGATAGCACATAGGAAAGTAGACATTTTTTTTTCATGTTGAGCACCTCATTGCAAGTTGCTGTAGTTCTTGTGCATTGCATATGCCCAATATCGATCTTTCTCTGTTGATTGTTCTGTGTAGAGTTTCCTTTGGATGACCTACTTTTCTTTTTCCCTCTGCCTTCCACATGAATGTTTGCTTGGTTTGTTTGTTTGTTTTGCGTTCGCTCCATTGTAACCATCACGGATATCCGTGCGATTTCCGCCGGGAGCGTGATTACGTTGTGCCATGGTTATGCGCCTTGTAGGCCTAGTACATCCGATTTCGGCATGCCTTGACAATTCGGGTGGGCTACCCTTAGCCTGTGACAGCCTCTATATCTGTCTCCAGGCACGCGTAGTGACGACTCTTCGTCCAGACGATTTTTGCTCTCGTCTGACTCGCACGAGGTGTTCCACTGTCTATGAACTTGCCTCGTGTAATTGGACGTGCTGTGCCTGTGCCCATTGGGTACTGAACCGTTTCTCATCCGTGAGCCTGGTTCCTTAGGGGGAAGAACTCAACAGAGGAGTTGGACCCTGGCTCTTTCGCCCTCTTAGCCGAGGTGTCATTCACCGACATCGTGTACCCCTTGTCCAAGTTCGAGTCTCACACCGCGCGTTTGAGAGCAAGGCGTTCTCGAGCTGAGCGTCCTTGTCCCAATAGCGCCTGAGCCCATCAGGTACTGAACCCTTTCTCTCTTCAAGTGTATTTCCGGTGTAGGAAAACCTGACAGTAGAGTTGGGCCAGGGCTAAATCGTTGTCCCTTTTGTGCCTTAGCCCATCGGGTACGGAACCCTTTCTCTCTGCAAGTGTACTTCCGGTATAGGAAACCTTGACAGTAGAGTTGGATTAGGTCTTCTTGCTTTACCAGACGCCAATGAATGGGTCTGGGTCTCTGCCTGTAAGGAACACAGGTAACTAGATGCTCGTCTCGAGCTGACGGATCTTGTAGTTCCCCTTTCCTAGAGACTTTTCACTTTCTATTTGCAGTTCGCGCTGCCCTCTAGCGCTGTTCTGCCCTTTCATTGTTTCATTGTACTCGGTATGAAATCTATTTGTCTCTCGCCATGCATCTACCTTCACGTGCATTTTACATTGGCCGCCCCTCCAATGTTCGGACTGGACTGACTAGCTTCACTGTATGTCGACAGTGTCGCTATATGTGATGATGCTGGTGGTGTCGGAGATATTGTCTGTCTCTTTTGCAGTCAAATCTCTTTCCATCTGCTACCTCCACATTCTCGGACACGATCCCCAAATGATTTGGCCAGAATCAGCTCGAGCTGCTGTATTTCTGTTTCCAGGGTGCACCGCGTGGAGGTACATTTGGGATCTTGGTTATCTGCTAACCCTGGGTCCACCTAGAGCAATGCGTTCCCTTTGCACCCCTGTTTGCTTGGGAAGTCTGTTTTCATCCATTCTAAGTACATGGCTGATGTATTTTCAACCTCTTTGTCTTATAAAACAATGCAAATTCTTGGTTTGTTTCTTCTTACAGTTAATCACTTGTTTTAAAATCTGTCAATTTTATGTTAACTATTCTTTATAGGCACTTGTTTTCAAAGGTGAAGTTGCTTTTTCGCGTTCATTCTCAAACTCCCACTGGATCTCTCATATAGCAGGATGTAGTCCCGAGAAGGATTATTTCACAGTTTTATTTTTGCCAATGGCTGACAAATATCTGACTTCGGCATCAAAGGTATATGTCAATACAAGTAGTATGCATGCTTTGAACAATTTAAGTTTTATAGGTTTGTTAAATTCTTGTGAGCACCATACATTTGACAAAATTGTCAAAATTGCTGCCAGAGTTATGTCGGTTGATATCTCTTTTCTGTACGTGTAATCTCTTACATTATTGATGCAGTATTTTTCATAATTTTTAGATTAAAACCATTCCTGACAATGTAGATGTAGTTTAAAGCAGATTCTACATAAGTAAATAGAGGTAATAAAGAGGCGGTATCAATATGAGTGCCATGTCGAGTGGTATAACGGATAATGTTTCTCCATAACTCTCTGTCTCTTTTGTTTTTAATATGTTCAGTCAGTGACATTCTTCCATGCCAGAATGATAAGCTATCCAAAAAATATCTCTTTGTCTTTCTGTCTCTTTTCCCTTTATTATTTCTAGTGATTACTAAATGTTCAAGCCTTGTTCCTCTCATCACACCTATAAATCTCGACTGTCTGCCTCAATTTTTCTCTTCAGAATCTCTGAAGACCTCTACACTAGTTTTCTTAGCTGGCCATGGTATTGTCATAGGTATTGCATCATTCTTCTCAAAAACTACAACCAGTTCACTTTGAGCTTTTTTTTTGTTCCATATCAATAGAAAATTATCAGTTCAATATATCACCCCACTGCTTGAATTCAGATATGCATTTTGATAGTGTTCCATTGCACAGAATATTTCTCATTTTTTAAATGTTTATTTAGCTTGTGCTATTCTACTATTTATTTCAATGGAGTAGGCCTACCAGACATTTATCTTAAAAATATGTCACAATACTTGACTTTATCTTCTATTTTTTAAATTTTGTATCAGTATTTGATCAGTATTTTGCATCTTGATTGTGTATGATTCTTTAATACAACCATCACTTATGTTCAAAATATACAAAACAAAACTGCAATGCGAAAAGACAAAAAAATAACTAGAGTTTAACAGATATTTTAAATCAAAAATTTCCAATTCCCATATAAAATGAAGACAATTTTCAAAACCATATTAATGCATTGTTAATAGCACTTTGCACCAGACCTTGCACCTTACACTCTTTACTAAAAATGGAAGACTAGACAAAAAACTAAAAACAAGGTGTCAGAAAGCAAACACAATGACTTGTCAACTTTATCCATTACTCCAACTCGAAGATCAAGAAGAAAATAAAAAAGACAGATAATATCTACAATTTGTATACAGCACACTGCTGCCAATGTCAAATATGGTCACACTGCTGCCAATGTCAAATATGGTCTTTACTAGTTTCACTGCAGAGTAGAATCACTGCATGTGAAATGAAGTAGAATCACTGCATGTGAAATGAAGTAGAATCACTGCATGTGAAATGAATTATCTAAGAAAAGCTGCAAAGTTTACAAAACTAGATAAAATAAAAAATGAAGAAATTAGAAATAGAGTAGGCCTATGTATAATATCATGTATTAAGTATATCGAAAGACAGCGAGCAAAATGATTCAGTCACCTTATGAGAATGAACATAAATACCAATAATTGTATCTAACAAAAGAATATCCAGATGTAGAGTCAAAGGTAGACCAAGAAAACGGTGGATGAAAAACATTAAGATAGCCTTGAACAAACATAGACTCGCCCGTGTGTTGATGGGGCCCGAAAGGGGAGCAAAGAATAGCAACACTGTTTACCTTCCATTCATGTCGTAAAAGGCGACTAAGGAGGTTATGGGATGGAGTTGGCTGCCCCATCTCATATAGGGTCAGTAACCCAAAGCCATGCTGAAGTCAGATGTGTCAGGCCGAAAGGCGCACATATTGCAGAAATTCTGTAAACCATGACACAGCACATTCCGTTCTCCGGACTACATCCTGCTAATCTGCAGGAGTTTGAGAATGAAAGCAGAAGAAGAAACATAGACTCAATGCAACCAAGGTGATACATCTGGTCTTGGAACGACAACTGAGGCACCAACCTCTATTGCTTAACAGCAAGTGTGAACATGACCAACCATCATTATCCTGGGAATAGACAATGACAATAATTTCTCTGCTCTTTCATGTTTTTGTAAGATCTTTTTATGACGTTCTTGAACAATAGCTATTGTATAATATTAACTGGTTTCTGATTAACAAAATAAGCCGAAAAATGTGTCACGCAATAAAGTTATGACGAAGATATCTACTCCTACAAAAAGACTTGCTGAACGAACCTCTTTTTCAATGCCAGAAATGCCCAGATAAGACAATAAAGTTGATATTCTGTCTTTCATCCAGGGAAGTAACACAACAAGAAGTCCATACAAGGTTTTCTCCCTTGCTGTGATAGTCGCACCAATGCTTGCACCTTTGCTGTGCCCATAATGAATGCCGAGAATCTGCTGCCCTATGGTGGCACCACTGTCATACAGTGCAAACTGCAATCAATTCAAAAAATACTAAACTACCAGTACAAAGTAAATAATTTATGTATTCTGATAAATACACGGGATTCAAGACATTAACTCTCGCAGTTTCATATCTTCTGTGGCCGTGGTGGTCTACCTTAACAGTGACTACCATTATTTTGTATAGTCATAAACTCAGAAATTACCAAATTGGATTCACGCAGGTGGCTGAAAAGAGCTTGACAGGCACTTTTGTTATTAAAAAAAATTGTTCCCCAAAAAATAACAAGAGATTAATACTTGGTGTGACAAGATTATATATAATACTTGGTGTGACAAGATGTGACGTAATACTTGGTGTGACAAGATGTGACATAATACTTGGTGTGACAAGATGTGATAGAATACTTGGTGTGACAAGATGTGATAGAATACTTGGTGTGACAAGATGTGACAGAACACTTGACATGACAAGATGAGATAGAATACTTGGTGTGACAAGATGTTTTCGAATGCGTTGTGTGACAAAATGAGATAGATTACTTGTTGTGAATAGAAGAGATGGAATACTTGGTTGTGACAAGATAGAATACCTGATGTAACAAGATGAGATATAATACCTGGTGTGACAAGATGAGATAATATACTTGGTGTGACAATATAAGATACAGTACTTGTTGTGACAAGATGCAACAGTACAATGTGATCTCAGAATGTATGTTGGCACAATAGAAGTTATAGATTTCACGAAGTAGCAGATACTTGATTATAAATCTTCTTTCTTAAGAAAATCATATTACTAAATTCTCTTTATTATTTTTTTTGTGGGGGGGGGGGGGAATTTGATGTGCCTGAAACTACTTGATTAACTTGTTGTAGCTGAAGAATTGGCCAAGAGATAAATCTCAAGTGTCAATGAATAAGCCAACTTACTAGAGGTATGAGGGATGGGAAAACACATTTATAATGAAAAAAATGCTAATAAGTAACTTACTTAGTAAGGTATGTTGCACATATTTAAGTACACGACCTATTAACAACAACGACAAAGCCATACGACATTTTGACTAAAAAGGCTTCATCGGGACAAACATGTTTTTAAAGGGATTGATTATACAAAGCGACATATAGTATGATAAGAAGAGGTAGAGGACCATCCCATGAATTATTTATGTACCTAGCCCTGACATTACGAGTTATACTCAAATACGAGACGGGAGTTAATATTAGGAAAAGACAATCTTTATTTTTTAGACATGTGTAACAGGATAATCAGAAGAACATAGTTACAACGGACAAAATTGAAGGCAAGAGAGATCGAGGACGAAAGTGTGAGAAAATTTTCGGCAGTTCAGAATTGTGGCATGGAGTCAACATCAATCCTAATAAAAGATGCTAGAATTATAAAATTCTGGAGATCCATGTTAGCCTTTAGAGTTTAGATCCAATCTCATAATAAACTTAGGTGATTTTTAAAAAGCCTTCGACAGCATCCATCAACCATCGCTTTTGGCAATTACAAAAAAATATATGGATTTCAAAACAAATATATAAATGTGAAAAATCATTCTACACAAACACAAAATTCTGCGTTAGAACAGAAAAAGGCAATTCAGAATGGTTCCCTGTGATTACTGGTATTAGACACGGCTGCTCCATGTCACCATTGCTATTCAATATCGCAATTGATTGGGCAATGAGAAAAAGTACACCCAACGTAAATTTAGGAATTAAATGGATAAATAAAACAACATTAGAGACCTTGATTTTGCCGATGATCTTGCATTAATTATTAAGTGAAAACCATCAAGATGCACAAACAAAAACTGATACATTAAAATTCATCGCAGGCCAAATATGTCTCCACATCAATTCATCAAAAACTAAAATTATGGACTTCACCGGTTCACCTAACGTAATTAATTTAAATGGACAACAACTTGAAAAAGTAAACACATTTTCCTATCTAGAAAGCAAATTAACACTCGACGGTGATGTCATAACAAAAATTACAACTTGCATCGCATTAACATCAAATGTCTTTAACACTGTCTAATATCTGGAGGTTAAAGTCATTCAGCACAGGCACAAAAATACGCTTATTTAATTCCTGCGTGATATGGATGTGAGACTAGAAAAGTTCTTTATCTTCGGAAAAGAAACTACTGAGTTTCGAAAACAAATATCTTCGTAGGATAACTAACACCTATTGGAGTGAATTCAAATCAAAATCAGGGAATAGACACACCAAAACTTCATCACAGATGTTATTAGAAAACGCCGTTGGTCCTACATCGGACAAGTCCTACGCTGAGACATCAACAGAATATACCACCAATCTCTTGAATGGATACCTACAGGCAAAAGAGCCAGGGCTAGACCACAAGAAACAGAAGAACAATACTTAGTGAAAGTAAAACAATCAATATTCACACTATTCAAGAATTGCACAGAATAGCTTTGAACAGACATAATTGAAGAGGTCTGACCTCTGCCCAATGGGTTAACTTCAGCACTAAAAGAAAATGAATGAATGAATGCTAGCCTACACAAGTCGGCAGGGCACCTGATTATGATGCAACCATGATAATTAGTCGTTACAAGAAGTCACTTGAATATTTACGCTCCAATTAACTGCAACATGCACGGAGATGAGGAGGCAGATAAACTGATAAAAGAGGGTGAAAGCAAGTATCAAGATCGTGCCATATGTGATGTTATGATGATGGCCTTTTGCGTCTTTATAGACGTTCAGGAAGCAGGTCAGTATACCATTTATAAATGGACCATGAAGCCCCCAAATTGCACCTCTCTCGTGATTGATTTTGCCGATTTTCGATGCGGCAAAACGTTTATTGGTAAAATAAAGATGCTAATAAAACACAGCTTCGGCTAAAAATGGTTAAGAGAACATGAGTACATGTAATATGATCCAAGTGATGCGTACTACCCAATACAAGGAGAAGACCAGGTTAAATCGTCCAACTTAGAACTGGTCGCTATAGACTCAACTACCTATGTTCATTCAGCGCTGAATATGGTGCATAGGCAGAAACCAGAGCTCTCGAGTTCGTGCAATGTGATGCTACTGTGTGTAATTCGTGTATGTTGTTGAGACCCATAGCCATAACCTCCTTGTTGGTTGCTCTTTGAAGTCTCTCTTTGTATGTTTCTTGTGCAATCTGGTACCGATTTTAGTGCTTGTAGTGGCAGTCTGCTTTCATTCATTAAATACGAGACATTAAGTACACGTCCAATATAAATCCATCGTTTTCTTCTTATTGTTGTAGAGATATATTGCTGTTTGGTGTGTTCTCTTACATGTTTGACAAGAATTCATCCCAATCGATAGTTTTCGAAGACATTGTTTGTTCACATCCTTCTACATCCGTTAACATCTCAGTTTTATAAAACAAATATCACATGTAAAATATGATGAGGAGCTTTGTCAGACTGTGACCATCGACAATATAAGACATGTAGACTAAATTGCTAATCACTCTTATAACGTGACGAATTTTCAATTGCTGTTGACAGTATACACTAAGTGATCAATGAAAATCATTGGAAAAATCAAGCAACTTTAGAAGTATGATTCCCGATGAGCTAACCGGATTGTATAATTGACGAAAGACACGACGCATGTGGTTGCGTCTGTGGGTCTCACCAATGGCCCACTAGACAAACCACCCATGCAACATAAAACCTTAGTAGATGACATGCCGTTATATTGAGGTTATCTTCTTATAGAAGCTTCATGGCACGTTATCTATACAATTATGCTCCTTGTGCTATTATTTTGTTGTTGAATTGTGTTTCATGTTTACTTGAATATATGTATGCACCCTCTGTGGTTGGGAGGGAGCCAGAGATGTACTGTGCAGCACTGGGGAGGAAGAAACTGACATCACTGTTTTTCCTATAGCTGAGACCCAACATAGAGGCACAATGACTCAGGACGTCACAATCCTTTTGACTTGAACATTTGGTTGCATGCCTAGAGCAATAGAGAAGTTCGGCATAACCAGTAGTCATTTGGTGGCGGGGAATAAGCACAGTGAACCTTATCTTGGCTGCAGTGGCTCGGAGCAGTGCATAGGTTGAAACCTACCTTCCTGGAGGTGTTATAGTTATTCTCTGGCTCTGTAAGGGGTGGGCCGAAAATCCACATACTTCCTAGCAATATAATGCCATTTAATGGCATTGGGTCAAAGGGCATGAGCTCATAAACCGCTGGATCAGCAACCAACCAACGAAAGACACGAGACACGGTAAGATAGACATATGCCACGTGGAACAGACAAGAAGAAAGTAGAACATGTGCTCCAAAACTTGTCTTCATGAAATAAGTAGAGCACAGATGTTGGTTACCTGCCTGGAAAGAATGCAGCGGCACTATTCTTTGTACATTGAACTAGAAGTTCAGGAGGGTGGTTGTACGACGGGCGTAATTGGTGCATAGAAGACATTGATGACATCAACTTTTGTCAACCCCACCCCCTGTCAAACTTATTCCGACTCTCACTCCTTAATTGTTGACGTACTTTATGGACATGCACTTACAAGAGGAATCCCCATCGACACCAGCACCGTGTAGTGGTGATGGGGCTTAGTTCAGTCGGGCAGTCCCACTCGAGCAGGACCATAGTTCGGCCCAAGTAAGCAGAGTGCTGAAGACGGAGGCAACCAGACAAAAGGCGCACAGATAATCAGGATGCCACGCACAAAACACAATAGAAGAACAAGAGGAATCCAGCGGGAGTTTGAGAACGAACTTTGAAAAAAAAATTAATAAGAGAGATCAATGAGGTCACATGAGCGAACGACGAAGAAGTAGAAAGTAATTGTTTTTCAAACTCCAATGGAAATTGAGAATGACAACTTATTTGAAGTATACTTCTACCAAACGATGACTGAGAATGACGCAAACTCATGAAATCAATATAGCATACACAAGTAGACGAATGTGAACAAACACTACAAAACTAACACTACGTGTTTGTCCCGTGGAGGGCCTTGGACAGAGAGTTGCTACATGACAGGTCGATCTTGTGATTAAGGACACCAAGACAACAGCGGACGTGACACGAAATGTCTCTAAACAGAAGGGTCGATAAAATCAATAAAATTAATAAGTTCGAACATACGTTTTATTACCCTTATCCCCGTATCAAAACGCAAGACCCTTAAGTTGCTTAGTAATCAAGTGCAACTGTTTACTCGCGTCCCCCCGCCCTTGTTTCCAAAATAATATGGTTTTTAATGTAGACGACGCTAGAGAATCAGTAACTAGTTTTTTCATCTGGCAAATCGTGCGGAAGTAGGATGTGTTGGTCGAAATGTGCACCCTATCGCAGCCAAGTTATAAATTTCGTTCTTCGGGCTAAACCCTACTGAATGCTAGGACTTTGAGAAGGAAAGAAGAAAAAGAATATAATTGTAGCACCTCTATGGTAGCACTCTCCATAAATTCAATCACCCAATCAAGTGCCCAGTCGAATGGCGTAGGCGATCATGTTATTCCACGACTAGATGTCTATTGTGTTGTCAATAAGTTCAGTTTGTGAAATTCTACCATGCCATAATACTAGTCCATCAAACAAACTTCTCTCTTTGTCGTCCTCTGTCTCTTCTCCCCTTGATCTTATCAGTGGTTATTAAGTGTTCAAGCTGTTTTCTTCTCAGCACATGCCCCAGAACCCTTGACTGTCTGCCCCTAATGTTTAATATGATTAATCTTTTGACGTTCATCAATGAGAATATCTGCATTAGTTTTTCATGATATTTTTATCATTCTTCTCAGAAACCATATTTCTGTAGACTCCAGTTGGTTATTAATTTTTTTTTTCAATACTTTTGGTTGTCATTTTTTTTGTACCTTAATTTTCATATTTTAGGTCTTACAAGCTTAATCAGAGTCCATGCTTTACATTCATAAAAAAGAATTAGTTCGATATAACATCCCAGCACTCGAATTCGGGTCTTCATTGATAATGTTCATTGCACAAAATGGTTTTCATTTTTTGGAATGCTGATTTGGCTTGTGTTGTTCGGCTCTTTATCTCACTTGGGCATCTACCTTCTGATGTTAACAGGGTGTCAAGGTATTTCACTTTTTTATCTTGTGTTAATTTTGTATCATAAAGCGAAATGTTGCATCTTGGTGTGTATGTCTCCTTGAGACAACCATTGTTTATAAATTACATCACCATTTAGGGGGTAGGGGGTCTGAAAAAATTCGAAGGCTGTTGATAAGGGGGAGGGGGTTAACAAACGTTGACGTCAATAAAATATAATGTGTAAATAAATTAAATTGTTTATATTTGAAAATTTAATCGAAGATCAGAAAATAAAATGTTAACATCCATATGTTAACATCGGGGTTATTTAGCTCTTAAGAACTCTCTCACCTCTAAATTGTATGAACATATTACACAGTGCATTCTTCCTTTTTAGAAAACGCTGTCTTTGCCTGTCGTATTCTGTTACTGATCTCCGTTGAACTTATTCTATCTGATGTCATCGTTGTTCCTAAATATGTGAATTTTGGACCTGTTTGAGTATTGGGTCATTCACTTTAATTTTGCACACTAGGATATTTTGTTTCTTACAAGCAACCATAACGCATTTAAATTGTGATTATTATATGTTTTTTACCAGTTGTTCTTTTTTTTAAACCCTCATATGCAGAAGATATCTCTCATATGGAAACTGCCATTTAGGACAAACTAGTCTTTCCTGCTGATTCTTACAGCTGTATGTTTTAAATCCAGTGTACTATCGGCTAAGACTTTGATCGTGTTTCAACAATTTTTGCAGATTTTTTTTTACCTGATTTTTATTTTTACCTGAAGCAAAAATACGCTCTCAAAAGTGGGGGGGGGGCGGAGGTTATAACTTTTAAAAAAAGGTCATTTGTGAGATTTCGTGTTATGTTCTTTTTGATTACCTTTCTGAGAAAAATCGCTAAGGTTTTTTGGGGGCTTTTGACCAACTTTGTAGCCAAGTTCCTAGTACTAAAAGTCATGATACGATTTTCCAAGGATGGGGGATGTTTAACCCCCCCCCCCCGACTCCCCTCCAATTATCTACGGGTATGCCTGGAAGTATATTTCGCAATTTTAGTTCAACCTGGTGATATGGTTCGAAATTTTAGCTCTGTCATTATTGCTTGTTTTCCCGTTATGTAGTTTAGTAAGGTACTTGTGGCTGTGTGACAATGGCAACAGTTCTTGCTATCGCCAATCATGTACATGGTGCGTTTTGAGTTCTACCTGGGCATATCCTACACAAGTAAAGATAATAGGAGTTATGAATCAGCGTCATAGCACATTGTTGCCCATAAATGATTAATTGCCTAGTCAGTGGTTGAACAGAAACCGCCTGACTAGCGACAAGGGATAAATGTTCCAGTGTCGGGTAACAGCCCTAAACAGGAAATGGGTGGCTGGGGTAACACAGGGCAAATATCAAAATGAATAAAAATAGGTATACGTTTTACCAAAATAAGTCATAAAACAACCTAACAACGAGACACAGTGACAGATGACGTTTCGACTAAAGAGACTTCATCAGAACAAACAAAAGACGATAGTAAATAAATCTTACATAGAGACAAACATGGTTGTGATGGGAAGGAAGGAGAAGGATAATTTTTCCCCCATGAGTTTCTCCCCTCACCTCCAATCCGAGTCTAAAAAATGTTTATTGACTTTCATTATGCCTTATTACTATGTGTCTTAAATATTCTTTAAAACAAGATTCATTTCTGGGGGGTGGGGGTGTCATTTGCCACGCCGAGAACCACTGTTCTAAATCAATTATGGGGATTATTTCATTACTATTGAAACAAGTGCGGGTATTTAAATATCTGTGAAGGATTTTTACAGACGGAAGAATGGACAAAGAGATTGAGACAAAAATTCAAAAATTCAAATTATGAACTTACACGAATCTTGAAATACATCTATCCCGATGGTATCGAAAAGGCAAATCATAAATTCAATCTTATTACCAACATTTTGTTATCAATGTCAGACCTGGACACTAACTAAGGAAAACAAGAGAAAGCATACTAGGTGTGGAATGATATATCTAAGAAAAGCATCAAACACAACAAGAAAAGATCACGTGAGAAATGAAGAGATTACAAGAACTATTTGAACAATGTCTTTGGTCAGATATATTGGGGAAAAGGTGACTGAAATGTTTCGGCAACTTAATTAGGATGAGCTCATGTTCGCCAGCAGCAAGAGCAAGACAGCATGAGAATGAAAGAAACAAGAGGCAAAGGAAGATCGAAATGTAGGTGGATTGAAGGAACTACCAACGTTATGAGATGTTACTGCATACCAAGCGACCAAACTTGCCATAGCCAGAAAACGAAATGCCAGTTTAAATCACGTGACGTACTTACAGCAAATGCAGAGAAAAGACGATAGCTTTCATGATGATTCTCTGAAAAATAATCTATAATCTGGTGGTGTTACGTTTAAAATTCGTTTATTCGTCTAGAATCGTTTGCACTATTATTACACCTATATGTTGTTGATTGGTAGACAGAGAAGATATTTTGGCATTATTCTCTACTTTCAAGGCACCATTACCCTCTGGAGCTCGCTACTTATTATCGCCGAGTTTTACAGAGTGCGAGGTTCGAAACCACGTCCAGAAAAAAAAGGTACATTTGTGATATCTCGCTTGACACGATAGCTCTTCTCCAGTCAAACAAATGAAAATCTTTTCACAATCCCCAATACAAGATCCTTCCCCGTGTAATTGCGTTATTCAAGCAAATTCAATTATCGAAACCACGAGAATCCGAATCTGGGTTATATAAAAAAAAAACGGCGTGAACACCGCTAGGCTAGTGTCTTGGGAAGATGATTTCAGACTGTACGCAATACATTAGTAATTTTTGCAGCAAGCACGTGTTATTTATTATAAGGTAAAACATAAAAATTATCAAGTACATGACATTTCTCTTTCTGTTAGTTACAAATTGAATTATGGAATCAACAATAGCTGACAAAAAATCTGGAATCACATGAACTGCTATGAAATAACATGGGCTGTGGATACCACTTTGTTAATGGGGAGGAGTGTTCCTAAAAGAAAACTCCCCACTTCTCTTTTAGGAGTTTGTTTTCAATGTGCTGTGTCGTTTTATTCACACCAGTAATCCGACCAGGACCGTATATTCGGTATAAAAAGTGTGTGTGTGTGTGTGTGTGTGGGGGGGGGGGTGTTGTACCATTAAAAAAAGATATTTCTTTGTTTGTGATATGTTTACTGACTTTCTGAGAAAAACATTAATGTGCGTTTTTACTCGTTTTTTGTGTGGCTTTCTTCCTAGTACTAAATGCCACATTCTGATTTCCTAAGTCCCCCCCCCCGAGAGAGAGAGATAAAGAGAGCCCCCCCCCCCCGAGAGAAAGAGAGAGGAACATACAAGAATATCACAATAAAAACATTAAAAGTAAGATTATACTTTACTTAAATCGGAAATGCAAAGGAAATCAAGGAATTACATCAAATGGAATAAATCTATCGATGTCTTTTCTCTTTGTTGTACAGCGTGAACGGTTTTCGGACTATTTCACGTTGGTCGCTTGCTATACAGTAATATTGTGACGTCTCCGAACTTTGGTAACTCCTTCAATCAAACGTCTTCTTTGTGTATATAGAATATGTACTAATAATAGTATACTCAAACATAAAATAAGTGTTGGTGTGCTGGTCTAGAACAGTAGTTTTCGGCCTTTTTGGGGGTGGGGGGGGGGCTTTTGTGACAAATCATGCCCCTTTTCCGCCGCTTATCTTTTTTTTAAAATGTCGTTAACTTTAAAGGAAAGAGCAACCTCTTCCACGTCACTTTATCAGAACGTCCATAATATTTCATCTTTATCTTCCCTTGCCTATCTTCAGGGAAATGTTCCATTATGTTACGATGTTCTCACAACATTTCCTAATAATATCACCCTCCAGGCGTGGTAAGGTAAAGGTATGTCCCATGGCAGCAACTGCCGTCGGGGATGAAGATAACTCTTCATGTACTAAGCCGCAGCAAATATTAGGTGGGGTTGCCATTTCCCTTCCTTGCTGTCTTTACCTCCCTAACTCATGCGTCAGGTACTCATTTACAGCTGAGTCGACTGGAAGAGTGGTCGTGTCAAGCGAGAAATCACTACCCGATTTTTTTTCAGCCGTGACTAATTGCCAAATAAAATCTAACAGCAGATACAAAACAAGCCTTTTTACGTCATGTTTTCAATTATTTCCATTTATTTCGTTGGTCGACGTTAGAAGGCGACACAAGATATATAAATAATGACTAATGAAAGTCACAGCAATAATCAAAAACGTATTTTTGTGTAAAAACCACATCTATGTGGCCTGTCATGTTCTTGAATGTTCACTTTTTAAACTTTCGCTTTCAAGCTACTCTTAGATAAATGCAACACCCTATACGAAACAAAACAGCTCACAAACACATGAATGTATCACACAATTGCATTGGGTCAAAGACTACGAACCAATGGACAGCTGAATAAAAAACGAACAAATCATTTAACCGCCAAACTACTATCTTTTAGCCGGACAAGGCATACTTGATTTCCAAACAGGATGTAGTCAAAAGAATATTAAATGTATCGCGATTTAATTTGCGCCAATGGCCCCACACACTCTATTTCGGCAGTGGCAGTGTTTCAAATTTTCCACTGAACGGAGTACAATCGCAGCTAATCGCTAGTAGCCGATCCTGTGTGCCGCAACCTGTTCACCAGAGTTTTTCGTATAGCTGCGCTAACATTTTTAGCTGAGGCGCATCCACTTGATAACATATCCCCACGAATGTTCACTAATTGTCTAAGATTTAAGGCCATATGTGAAGATTGGTTCTATGTAGGTTTAAATGACAAATACACAAAATGTGAAGATTGACAAATACACATAATGTGAACATTGACAAATACACATATGTGAAGATTGGTTCTATGTAGGTTTAAATGACAAACACACAAAATGTGAAGATTGACAAATACACATATGTGAAGATTGGTTCCATGTAGGTTTAAATGACAAATACACAAAATGTGAAGATTGACAAATACACATATGTGAAGATTGGTTCTATGTAGGTTTAAATGACAAATACACAAAATGCACATAATAAGTACAATACTGATTGAATATTCACCACAACAAATGATTTTTTGTTGTTGCTTAATAGAAAGTATCACTTATAGTGAGGTACCTTTTTTTTCAACCTTAGACATTAGTACAATTTATTTATATCAGAAGTTTTATATAAAGATTAGTAGAGGTCGCGGTTCTGGTAATCTAGTTACCACAATGTCGGAATAAGTATCAATGAATGTAAATACCCCAATGAACAGATTTTAAACGCAAAAGATATATAACTAAAGAAAATTATGGTCAATTTTTCCTCGATGTTATCGCTATATGCCTATGCTAACTAATGATAATCTGTTTGGGAAATAATATTAAAACAATTAAACTACCAGCTGTAATTTTACAAATCAGGCAGTACTATGATTTTAACTCAGTTTTACAGGCAAGGGAAGAAACCTCAATTAGAGAATATCGAGAATTATGGTTCCTGATTAGGCAGAGGCAATAATCAATAATCAATTTTTAGCAGACGACAATATGTTCGAAAAATACACTGGAAATGTTTAGAGAAACGCGGTTAATTCAGCGGTGAATAGGTTTCTGAACAAGTTTGTGGCTTCTTGTACTAACATTTCAGAATACCCATACATTATTTGTCGTGAAATATCAAATTTTGTTATAATTAACGTTCTGGGACTTTAATTGGTCAACGAACAAAACATACTGTGATTTCAACCAAAGTGGCTAGCGGGTGTATAAGGTTTCAGAAGTGCTAGAATACGGGTCTAGCTCTTTTTGACCTGTTTGAGAGTGTAAGACCACACATTGCCAAGGTAAGCTTAATTAAATAAGTCATGCATAATGGTTAATAAAAAGTGTGTGTAGTTTGTTTATGATGAATGTTTATTTAGGGCCTATTATTTGAGTAGATACGGTAGCAATATATAACTGTATTGTGATTAGCAAATAATTAGCCTACCCAGAGAAACGATAATGATACAAGGGGAGACCAGTGAGATTTGGTGGAAATAATTACATGCTCCAGCGTGTTGATGGGGTTCGAAAGGGGAATAAATAATTGTAATATTGTCATTTGTAGTGTATAAAAGGGCACGAACAATCATGGGACAAAAGATAGAAACCTTCACCCCTCCTACGACAATATGACAAAGAATATCTCAGGCAATACGTGATTTAAAAAAAATATGTCTACCAAAAAACGACACGAAGAACTTTGTTTTTTAACGGCTTGTCAATCTTAGCAAAGTTGAACCTCTGTACCTGATACACATACCGTCGATAATACCTTGAATTTTCCTGTTGCTAAATGTCTGCAATCTAATTTGTGATAGTACTATTATTTTCATTGTTTGTTCTGTAGTTTATTCTGCGTAAAGACATTATGGTAGAAACGTTGATTTGCACTGTCTTGTACACCGTTAACTGCAATTTTTCGTATCCGTTAGTCATTTAATGTCTGTGCATCTTAAATCTTCTAGACCTTGTGTTTTGCGTAATTACCTCTAGTGAAAATCAGTGACCTAAAAGTGATATGCTGAAGTAAGATGTGTCGGGCAGAAAGAGGCAGATATAGCTCACTCAGCTCACTACAGTATATTACATAAAAAGGTAAAAGGTTGAATTAAACCCAGTTATGAAACAGTGTTCTAGCACATGGTTTTCTAAACTATAAACCACGATACAACTCATTACGTTCTCTGTACTATATCCTGCTAACTGCCAGTAGTTTGAGAATGAATGCGGAAAAATGAGACACAAGAAAGTAGGTTAAGACTTTGCAGCATTTTAATCAATCAATCAAGTGTCATGCCGAATGGCGTAGGCGATCATGTTTCTCCACCACTCTCTGTCTCTTGTGTTATCAATAAGCTTGGTTGGTGAACTTCTACCGTGCCATAATAAGAGTCCATCTAGCAACTTCTTTTTTTTATCGTCCCCTGACTCTTCTCCCCTTGATTTTTCCAGTGGTTGTTACGTGTTCAAGCTTTGTTCTTCTCAGCACATGCCCTAGAAACATTGTCTGCCCCTAATGTTTGATATGATTGATCTTTTTACGCCAGCATCAATGAGAACATATGCGTTAGTTTTCTTAGATGCTCATGGTATTTTCATCATTCTTCTCAGAAACCACATCTCTGTAGCCTCCAGTTCGTTTTGAATTTTTTTTCCACTCCATTTTAATACAACACATTCTTGTTATTAAAGTACAGGGTCTGAAGCAGACATTGGCAGTTCCAAATTAATCCTGTTTTTAAATGCTCGAATATGTTGTTAAGTTGTTACAACTTTCCACAGCCATCTTTAAACACTTTGTTCTCAAGCCCGTAGATTAGGGAGGGGGTGTTATCCACTTCCCGAAAAATCAGAACATGACGATTAGTACTACGGATTCCGCCTTCCTGTTATAACAATTTTCCCCAAAAATGTAATGCAGAAAAGAAATTACATACAAAAATGAGCAAATGACATTTCGTTCGGTATACTCCCCCCCCCTCCCCATACTGAAGACGTACCTACGGCTCATTTTGCTCTTCCACATGATATTTTACACATAAGATCCCTACCTTCACTCTTCTTCTGTTAATATCCTATACATTTTAATTATCTTTCCCGGATAACTTTCTTGCTCTCTGCTATAAAATGTACAAAAGGACAAGTGGCAACGCATAAGTTCCTGTGATGGGTTTCTGGTCCACTTTCTCTCTACACCAGTGGTGGGCAACCTTTTTGGATCAGCGAGCCGAATTTAGTATATTCAGTGTGGGGCCAAAATATAAAATAAACATTTAAAGTCCTTCCATTTACCAGGTAGTGTCATCTGAACTCAGGGGGGTCAGTGCTTATAATTTTCATTCAGCCTTGCAGGCCAGTATACATGGCCGGGAGGGTGAGGATTTTTTAGCTGTCCGCAATTTGCCATCACTGCTCTACACTAACCGAATTCCACTGACGACACAATCATTGGCACTAGATCTTCATCGAACAAGAAAACAATGACAGGTCAGAAAACGCGCCGAAAAAAAAATCGAAGTGGATATAGGAAGAATCATTGTTCATTGATATGTCGTTGGTCAATGAAAAATACGGGCCTAACACTATTCCCTGATACACCCGAGGTTTGGATACAGCTGATACACATTAGGTGTGAATAAAACGGATACATTTCAGGTGTGAATAAAAATGATACACCTCGCGTTTGAATAAAACTGATACACATCAAGTGTGAATAAAGGAAATTTTACTTTTTAATGGGAAGAATAAAGAACAGTTGGAGAGAATTTGTATATACTTGCACAGGATAAGACAACACAGATATGGGTGGTTCATCGCATCTGCATCCCTTGTAACAATGACAGACTAATAAGAATACTGTATCTCAATCTGTTGATGCCCTGCAAGTAAAATGATAAACAACTTAATCCCACATAGATTATCGACATTACGCATATCAGAGGCGTTTATTCCATACATGAAACGTTCTATTAAAAAACAACATCGCTCTGTTTTGGCAGACATTACTTTTTTTAAATTAAATTTTATAGTATTTCTTTGTTATATTGTCATAAAGAAAGTGGGGAGCAGTCTTTTTCTCAATGTTTGTATTCCCAGTATTTTAATTATGATGTTCTATTTACTTCTACAGGGGCGATTGTTTGTAACCTAACCACTGTTCTGTATTTTTTTCTGTCATCACTGCACACGCTCAATGTATTTTGAACGAAATGACACGCAATCACGATAAACTGTGATATCACAAAACTGTATCGATTAACAAACGTATTGATTTATCTATTATTAAAGTTCAGACTTGAAACATAAGACGATAGAAATGAAAGATATTTTTCCCTCTTCAAATGTGGAACTTGGCCATTAAATAAGACGCTTATCTAAAAATCTATTGTTATTTGCACAAAGGTGTTGACGTCGACATGGCTAGACTTATTTATGTGACTCAATGACGCTTCAGTGTTCTTCTTCTTCCACGTTTGTTCTCAAACTCCTGCTGTTTATCAGGATGTATTGTGTCTTGGTTTATAGTGAGGTTGCGATATCTGAGCTTTTCGGCCTGACACATCCGATTTCTGCTAAATCATTCTCCGGATATAAACCATGCGCACTAATCAAATCAACTAACTTATATATGTTTTCCATTGGCTGGCGACACAAAAGTATATGCTCGGATAAGACAAGATGAGTGACGCAGACCGCAGGTCCTATTTCAGAATAAAGACTGTTTCAACGTGTCATTTTTTGTTACTTTTATCAATGGGATAGGATAGCCAACGTCATCACTAATCACTATAGCCTCCACTTCCGAGACATGCATAACAGGTCACAACAATTCTTTGATACTAGTTTAGGCCCTGACACTGCACGGGAGCAGTGTTTCAGTAATTTACCTATAAAATGGGACGACAAACATTAATTAGAAGTTCATAATCGACGGGGAGCTGCGTAGAACAAACTACTGTCGGCGTATTATAATAAATGTGTTTGATTATGATCATGGATTCCTTGATCCTGAATTATGTGACGACAGTGTCATCGACAATTAATCTATCATCATCACACAGATAACACCAGTGCAATTTTCATGAATACTGTGAACAATACGAGGCTAAATCTTGGCCTGTCAACTCTTAACAGACTTAGCAGCTGAACAGGGAACTCATTTTCTTGAAATGGGGAAGGAGGGGGTGTCGTAACGTCCTATAGTACCAGGCCTTTGGAGTATCCCCGTTGCAGGTCACTGCGAGGGGCCACTCAAGTGACCAGCCAATGAAAAGCCATCCTCTTTTTTAGCTCCCCCCCCCCAATTAAAAAAAAAAATAAGATAATTTTTTTATAATTTCAACTTTTCCCACCTTTTTTTTATTTTTAGAACAGTGATATCTACTTCCTTGCGTGCTGTTTGTATCTAGAATAAATCGTAGAGCAATTTCTTTCTTCATTTTATATATATATATATATATATATATATATATATATATATATATATATATCCATTTATATTCTAAGCCCAGTGAAATACGTATATATATGTGAAATATATATATATATATATATATATATATGTATGTATATATATATATATATATATATATATATATATATATATATATATATATATATATATATATATATATGTGTGTGTGTGTACGTGTGCGGCACAATGGTAAATATGCGATTTATTTTTACGTTAAGTACATAAGAAAGAACGACACGTTGTTTTTCAATGCAGCATAAGACTTCAAATAAACTCCTATTTGTAGTCTCACGTAGACTGCATATTGTCAATGAGTGAAAGTGTGCACTATAGACTTCACATGAAAGTTACAAGATATAGACCTACGACGTGCCATTGAATACAAAGTTGCTATTTCAAACATGTATATACGTATCCATACCATCTCATATCGCTCATTAAAATGTTTTATCAGGAACAACTGATTTGTTTGCGGTCCAAAACGCAGTCAGACAGGGATGCATCCTCTCACCACACCTTTTCAATAATATACACAGAAATCATGCGAAATGTACGAGAAGACCCACGTTATGAACAGCTTCAACCACTTAATATTGGAGAACACGAATATCCAAGAAATTAGGTATGCAGATGACACCACACTAATATCGAGCAGCAACCACAGATTCAGAACAGATGATTACGCCAGTCAAACATCATAGCGAGGCACAAAACATTTTCCTCAATGCAAAAAAAAAAAGACAACAATAATGCACATCAGTCGAAACGAACTCACAACCTACAATAGTCTTTGAGAAAGACAACTAGTTGTCAGCAACTTTGAATACCTCGGGTTAACTATCAACACCACAGGAAATTTCTCTGCAGAGATCAGAAAGAGATAAAGAGATTAGCAATGGCCCTATAAAAACATCACAGATGGCAAGGGGCAAACAGAAAAACAAAATGGCAACTATTAATATAAATCTTTCCTGTGGCAACATATGGTTGTGAGACGTGGGAAATAGCATCTGCAATGGAAAACGAAAATATCGGCTTTCTAAATGAAATGTTATAGAAAAGTCCTAAGAATATCATGGACAGAAAGAAGAACCAACGCAGATGTCCGCAAAGATCTGAACATGGAAGAAGAATGGCTCCTCAAAACTATCAAAAATATGTAAACTAACATATTTCAGACTTATAAAGAGACACAGTGACTTAGAACGATTAATCATAGAGGGAAAAGTTTCAGGAAAGAGAACAAGAGTCAGACCAAGACTACGATTGACACATGATATCGAAACCTTTCGGAACATAACACTGGATGAGACTGGGGCAGCTTGCACAGAACAGAGTGGCGAGAACAACGTTCTGTAAAGGACAATCATATATATATATATATATATATATATATATATACGTATATACATGCTACGAAACGGTTGGTTGCTGATTCAGGGTCCCATGGACTCGTGCCCTTTGATTCAAGTGCTTGGGAGTATGAGATTTTCTACCTGCCCCGAACCAGAAAATAACTCACCACCAGGAAGGTAGGTTTATATCTATGCACTGATCCAAGATATTGCTGCCAATATAGGGTTCACTGTGCACATTCCCTGCTGCAAATTGCCTATGTCGAGTTTCTCTATGGCTCCATGTATGTAACTAAATGACCACGGGAGAAGGCTTGCCACGTCCTGGGTAACTGCGCCTTTATGATGGGCATCAGTCATAGGGAAGCAGTGCAGATAGTCTCCCTCTCCCCAGTGCTGTGCATCTCTGATTACATCCCAACCACAGAGGGTGCATGCATATACAGTAGATAAATATTGTATGTTATCTATCCCTAGGTGGATGATGGTCAAAATATCCACACTTGCCGTTAAGCGCAGAGGTGGTGACTGGGAGCTTTAGTTGTATATCCAAGGCTAAATGTGTCTCCTTGGCTGTGTTGAAGTCGTATTTCTTCAGGTTTGTCTTGATGTTTCTATTCATATTTGTCTAGGTCTTCCTCTGGTCTTGTATCCGGATCTTCTCATGTTATATGTTCTTGTCGGTAGTTGGTTATGGTTCATTCATAAGGTGCCCAAATCATTTAATTTGTTGCTTTTCGATTAATTCCGTATATGGTCATACCGATTCGTCTCCTGAGTTCGTCCTTACTTATTTTGTCTAATTTGACCCTTTTTATTTGGTAAATAAATAACAAGGAATAAATGCCAATACATGTCCTATGCAGAATGCGAAGACATACTTCATGCGTTTGAGATCTGGATATATAGAAGAGTAGGGAGTACTTTATGGAAAGAGAAAAAAACAAAACAAAGAGGTTCTAACAACACTTCGTATGAAAACTTTCTAGAACGCTGTCGATGCAATTGATGTCCTGAACTCGACTCTATCCTGTGCCAATCTGCCTGTCTCCTCCAATGATATCTTCAAACAGTCTTTAATGTCATCTGTCATCTCCTACTAGGTCTACCTCTTCTTCTACTTCCCGGAATTCTGCCCTCTAAGATGCGTCTTTCCGTGCCATTGTATCTTTTTATGTCCAAAATATTTAAGCTTTCTATGTAAAATTGTATTCACCAGCCATCATTCCTTTATATTCAGCACATTCAAAACCTCACTATTACGTATCTTTTCTGTCCAGGAAATTATTAATATTGCCCTATAATACTTCAGTTCGAAAACCGATATTCTTTTTTGCCGTTGTTCTATTTATTGTGAAAAGAACTATTAAAGAAAAAAAAGATAACAGAAACAAAGTATTTTGGACATATTAATTAAAAGACATGACACCTTGTTGAAGACCTAAATCTAGGGGAGGCGCGTAGGTAGACAAAGATACAAATGGGAGAGAAACATCACGAGATGGACAGGTTACATTATAGCAGAGTGCACCACCAAGGCAAGATACAGGAGATCAGTTGCAGCCAACCTTCGTTGCAGAAATGACAATAATGTTGACAGAATATGCTTTCAACATTTCCTGCCAGAAACAATTTTCCACACCTGATTTCGAACATACACACATTACCCAAGACATCTGCGGTTAAGACCTCTGTACAGAAAGTAAACAAGCCTTTATTTGGGAAGTTTTTTTTAAATTATTGTCGTGTTTTTCGTTGGTCACTATTTATATACTTGGAGTCGCATGCCAAAAATAGCTACGGACGACTAACGAAATTCACGGAAATAATCACAAATCAGCCTTTCAGGGCATCTTTACTTTCTGTACACAGGGATCTACTGAGGCCCGGTCATTTATTACCACTCATGAGATATCGTGTGTCTGCTAACCATACACATCTCTCAAATATGTAACAAACATCCAAAAAATGGAAACAGGTTTCAGAATATAAATAATTGGCAAGACTACTAAGTATACAGTCAAATAATGTATACGTATTACACAAGCCTAACGTGTGACAGAAACGCATTCACAAGCAAATACCGTCAACGTCTGTCGTTTGTAAACAGGAAACTAATACTGAATCAATATCCTTTTTCTCGTTGGCACTGAGAAGTGAGTTCATTACAATGTGTTGCAATGTATAAAGAGGCTGCTATATTTGATCCTTTTGGTACAAACAAAATCCATTTTCAACAAGGTATTTTTTTATTAAACCGGATTTGCTGTCCCAATTAGATCGGTTACTAACGTAGACGGACGGACTCGTGTGATGCAGTTGATTTACTGGAGATTGAGTAGGATGTTTGTTAGTCGTGGTTCGCTGACAATGATAAATTGATGTGCACACAGATGACGGTGCAGAGATTGACATAAAGTAATATAATTTTATCAGACAATGACGGGATATCAATAATATATCACTGAAGCATATCTTGTATAAAATATTGCTTTTTAACTATTGGAGATGCAAAGGTATTCGCACTGGTCTAGTGCGATTCCCAGAGCTAGCAGAGATCTAACACGCTAAAGGTATCTTCTCGTGATGCATCCTGGAAACAAGGAGCTTAGAAGATGAAAACTTTTTGTTTTAAAGTGCTTTGTTGTCACCGCGTTCTCTACATGCCTCATATTACTCATAGTTAGAAACTCGTGATTAATGATTCTGTCAGACAAGATCGCAGAAGACATTCTTACATGTTCATATCTGAAAAAATGGCTGCAACATTATCATATGGTGCAAATTTTTATGAAATTTAAACATGAATAAGCATGCACTCTGCTCACTACAATATATTACATATAAAGGTAAAATATTGAATTAAACTCAGTTATGAACCAGTGTTCTAGCACGCGGTTTTCTTATAGATGTTCAGCTGCATAGATGGTGATTGACCAGAAACCGTCTGACTCATCATCAGATAGCATATTCTGAATAGGATGTAGCAGTCATCACAGCCTTTTTAAACGTGTTTCGATCTTGGGCTAGTCTTTCTGCTTCTGTTAAAGTCATGTTCAGGTGGTATTTGATGTCTTGCGTCTAACTTCTTCTTGGTCTGCCTCCTGTTCGTCACCCTGCCATCATCCTCTCCATTATGGTCTTCTCTAGGCTGTCATGGTGTTTGATATGGCCAAAATATTGTAGTTTTCTGGAAAGAGCCATGCGGTTCAGCCAGTTTTCTTTTACATTAATTCCCCTCAGGATGACTATATTGGTGATTTTTTTCGTCCATGGTATTTTGAAGATTTTTCTGTAACATGTTTCAAGTGCTGTTATTTTATTTACTTTGTTGGTGATTGTCCAGGATTCAGACCCATGTATTTCCACTTGGAATATGCAAGCTCTTAGGAATGTTAGTTCTGTTATTTTGCAGCAGCTCGGCCATATGTTTTTTTTCATTTGTATAAGTTTCTTTGACCTTGTTTTCATTCAGAAGATATAGTGATAAGACACATCCTTATCTGACTCATTTTTCCACGCTGAACCAATCAGATGTTTCACTATCTACTCTCGCGGCTGCTTGCTGGTCTTAATATGTTTTTATGAGGCGGGTTAGGTGTAGCGGTAAACTCATATCGTTCATGATATTCCAAAGTTTTTCATGTTGTACTTATTCGAATGCTTTGGTGTAGTCAATAATGCATGTGTGGATGTCGACATTAAACTCTGCATTTCTCTATGATGTTCTATATATTGAAAATATGGTCTCTGGTTGCCTCTGTCCTGTCTGAAACATGTCTGTGCTTCATTTAACTCTTCTTCCAACTTATGTTGTAGACTTTTAACGTACTAATTAGTGATTGCGTCATTCCTCGACCTTCCCAGAACATGATCACTGGTACACTACTTTCTTGCGACGAGGATAATTTTTATTTGAAACCAGGAAAAACTAGTGAACTCGAAACACATGTTTGCTGGTCGGTGGGCGAGTAACGTAACACTAGCCGCCTGCTCCCTATATTAGGTAGATCATATCTGTAGACTAATGCTAATGTATGCTCTATCAGCATACTTGTTTGGCTAGCTTTGAGACTTTTAATGTTGCTAACGAAGCTATGATCATCATCTTCCACTTGGTTAAGCCTGCTAGCGACAGATGCGAGTATACACGGAAATTGATGAAAGTGTTACCATTAGTAAACACGGCTTACTAACAAAAACACAATGGACAAACGTTTTCACTAAAGTCTTGATCAGGACCACACACACACACACAAACCGTTGAGACCTACATATTTATTAAAACACATATAGTATTGTGAGCGACAAGCCGTATGAGAAGAAAGAAAACTAAAACAGCAAAGAGGAGACTATTTATTCGAAATGTATGTCATTGTGGTCCATTGTTAGTATGTCGTGTACAAAGTGGTAAAACTTTCATTCACCTATTTCCGTTCATACTAGCATTTTTTTTCCTGCGACATCTATATGTCAAGTTATCCCTGACACTCTCGTGAACTATCTCTATAGTGACAAATGCCTACTAGGGGGGGGGGGTAATAATGTTCCGTATACTTTTGATAAATAGTTGGGGAGTCTTCCTGGCGTAGTGGTTAAGTCGTTCGCTTTGTGCTCGCGACATTTTGTTTATATAGTGGACTTTTTCCCCCGGGGATTACCACTTGAAGCTAGAGTTATCTACTATAGGCAATTAGTAATCTCAGCAAGCGGCATGCCACTTCGTTGAGAGACGAGGTACATATGATAATCCCTAACATGAGTGAAATGACATTACATTAGGTCAAACAGTCCTCCCCAAAATCAAGAAGTAATGTATCTCCAGTGCCTAGAACAGGGTTATAGTTTGATCAATTCATACTCCCTGTGCGTTTCACAACAGGCAATTAGCTTACAATTGGAAGTTGTCTGCCAAGATCTCATCTTTTTCGTTCACGCTTGTACTGTATAATTCACTTACATTCTGTGATTTGAGAAGTTTAGCACATTGCCGTCTAAGTTCACAATAAAACTGATATCATTTGCACCTTTCTCTTCCTTCTCCATCTTCCATATCTGTTATCAGTCTCTACCAACCCCAGGTCCTATCCTCCTTAGTCGCCTTTTACGGTAAGAGGTCAGAGTATTACTATTATTTTCTTATCTTTTGTAGCCTGGTAACACATTCACGTCACAGATCTTAAAAATATCACGGTTACAAGTATCACACGCTTTGATTAAATATCCTGCTAGTATCAACGACAAATCCGCGCAACTTCAACTGTGACATGCATACACTTAACACTGACAACTGCTAAGCGATTTCCTGTCAAAAACAATCTACAGACACTTGCAGCTGAAAACTGTAACGCTGTCAAGACGACAGCAATATGTTTCGACATTGCACCCGCATAATCCCTTTGTCACATATTAATTAATATCTACCTACCTATCTATCTCACTATGTAGGAGAAGCGGAAGTGAAGTGACATGTTTAAGTGACTTTCCTGCCGACCAGCAGATCCGGTTTTCGAATTCACTCGTTATTGGTGTTTTGAAATAAAAATCCATGGTCAAATATATTGAAAAACAGAGACTGAAATGGTTCGGCCATTTAATTAGAATTGAATTGATTAGAGTAATCATGGATACCTTACTAGAAGACGAGGTCGAACGAGACAATGTTAATATTCAGAGAATAGTAGAAATGGGAGTGACTAGAGGCGATTGGAGAAAGTGCTCCCTCTGCGGAAAGATCAGAAGAATGCGTAATCAGCATCTGACTGAAACACTGAGCGTATACACTTTTAGATGACTGTCGACACGGCAAGTAGAGCATATATGGGAATGCTCCCAGTACTGTGACGCTTGTTCCTAAACAAGAATAAATTACAATGAACCCTTATTGGCTAGCGGCAAGGGCATACAACATGAAAGTGGAAACAGCAAGATACAGAGGAAGATCAAGAAGAAGGTTGATTGAAGGAATTATCAACATTCTAAGACGTCACAATATTATTGCATATCAATCGATCATATAATCCGAAAATCGATTGTCATTCAATCCTGCGACGCCTTACATCAAAAGCAGAGAAAATACAATAGATAGATAAACAGACAGACAGAGACAGATAGATAAATTAATCCCGTGGGTTCACCCAACCACCAGGAAGTAGGGTACCAGGGATCACACTCTGTGAAGGTCGAAGAATGGTGCCATTCCAACTGAATAAGTGCGGTAGGCAATGCTAGGTAGGCGGTTTCTGGTCAACCATCAGTGAACTAGACAGCTGAGCCCATATGGAAAAAACGAGTGCAATGATGATGGTTAATATCTCGGCTTACTCTTATCTTATTTTTACCTCTCTGTCTAATCTGCCTACCCATCCACCCATCCATCTACTATCTAAGTACCTTTTAGTACTTTTCCATTAATTCACCTGAATTAATTTATACTGAAGGAAAACGACAGATGTCTGATTTACAATTGCAGGTGTCCATCAGTGTTGCCAACTCCTTTTTATTAAGGCTAGTCTTAGTTCACAAAGAAAACCTTCATCATTACTATTTTATTATTCTTTTGTAAAAGTGAGATTTTTGTGTAAACCAGGGAAAGGAAAAATAATTCTAGGTGGTACAAGTTATAAACAAATTCAAACATTTTTAATTGCGCAAAAACATTTGCAAACGTCTTGCTTTGCATTCGTATACAATCTAATATTTTGATCAGAAACCGAGTTTATCTTTCTGTGTGTCGGAATTAGACAAATAAAGACTATGTTATAGATTGGAATGACTGCCTTCGTAAGGTATGTGTCCACACTCTCATCAACAATCTTGTTCTCATTGACAGGCGAAATACTACTGTGGAAATTGATGAAAGTATGTTCACATAATTTTTTATCAAAATATGTTGGCAACGCTGATGTTATTTTATGTAAAAAAAAAATTATGTCACCTATCAATCAAATGTCACTTTCATCAAATCTGCCCACAACAGCGAAACTGCATTTCATTGGTATATTTGTGCAAAATGTGTGTTGCTAATTTGTAGGGCTGTGTTCAACAAGCAATATGTGTTACAGACTGATGTCACTATTTCCCTTCAATTCACAATTTCAATAAATTCAGGTGAATTAATGGGAAAGTACTCACTTTTCACTGCTTGCGGAGCTTAGGTCCAAATTAAACCTGAATGCTACAATTTTAACATATTTGTTACACTAATTTCTGTCTTATTGAGTACATACAAGATCAGAATTAAAAGAGCAATAATCAACAAAACAGATTTTATAATTTGTAATGTAAAAAAATGGCTAACGTTTCTGCACACACGACTCCTCTATAGTTGCGCAGTCCATTTCATCTAGCTAAAATTTAAAAAATAGTTTTACAATGGATATAGTGATGATTCTGAAATGTTCCCCAACAGAACACTTATGTTTAACTGGGTAAAGGACCAAAATACTGTCAATACCACATGTTTACTGTTAGGGAGTAGTAGAAGTAGTAGATACATGTAGCTGAGTGATAAAGGCTGCATGCCCTTGCTGTTGTCGCCATGTTATGTATAGGTTGAGTTTTTTAATTTACCTTCCGACAGAACCAAAAAACTTAATGACTTGGAAAGGTTGGGGGCCATAGTGTGGCATCTGGCTGAATTCCTAGCTCTAATGTCATATTCCGATTTCCTAAGGGAAGAGGGGACTAACCCACATGTTTTCCAGCATTGGATGTCATAAGAGGCGACTAAAGAAATACTCCACCTTCTAGGCCAAAGTGATCATAAAATGCATGCTGAAGTCAGATGTTTCAGACTGAAAATTACAGACATTGCAGCCATGGTGTATGCTGTAAACAGGGGGCAACACATTCCATTCTTCCAACTATATAGGCCTATAGATCCTGAAGTTTGAGCATGTTACATATAAAATTGTACCAATAATATTGACAATAATTCCTACTTTTTTTTGTGTACAATAAGACAAGAGGTGCAATTCTGTTGCTATTAATTGAACTCTATTTGAAAGTTGGCCAACTAGGATTATTGAAACCAGTGACAAGCTTCTAGTGAAAATGGGAAGCTTTTTAACTGGATTAAAATGAAAATAATCTAAAACATTTCAACAGCAAACACTGTCTTGCAGAAAATGACACCTAGAAATTAACTTTGTAAACTCAATGCAGTGTCCAACAGGAGAAAGTGTTCTAGCTTTCAAAGTGTATTTGTAAATGTTTCCATGGAGAAAACATATGAGTGCCATTTTTAGTGACTCTGAGAGTCTGATGAAGCATAATTGCAAATCATACTGTTGTCTGTATAATTTCTCTCCTCAACAAGAAGTTTAGTCAGAACAGTGTTGAATACTTTAAATATGGATTCATTGCATTTAATTTCCTCATTAAGAAAACCACTGTCATTGAGCTTGATGTGTGAACATTTTTTTTCAATGAGGTTGTGAAGTCATCTTGATTAAGTGACAATATGTGAATAAATATCACAAAAACTTCAACAAAACCAGGAAATTACTTATTTTAAAGTAATAACCCAACCCCTTTTACAGAAGACATATCTACGGCCCTGGATGAGAGGAGAGTGGGTGCGTGAGAAAGCGGGCAGTAACGGAAAAGAGTTTGAGAAACATTGTGTTATGTGATTACCTAATACATCTAATTTAATGTGTATTTATAACATATTACATAAATGATACATTATACTTCTCTTCTATACCGGTAACTATTATTGTAGGGAGCATAGACTATCCAAGTAACTATATCCTATACAATTCTATCCAACTACTCCTTATTTTTTCCCATAGCTGCCACCTTACCATTTCTCCATGTGTTTCCTGACCATTCCACAGTAGTATATCTTATTTCTTGAAGATTGATGACAGTGATTGCCTGGAGATAATGGTACTGGGATTTTATAGCGTGTAACTCATCTAATTTGACTTCCAACATCAGATTTCCTATTCTATGTCTGCCTTGTAATTCACACACACTTGTAATTTTGTCAAACCTTTGCAAATCAAGTATTGATATTCCTTGGTTAGAAACCAGCATCACAGTACATGGGACATTCCCATAAGTGCTTTGCTATCCATTCCAGCAGTCATCCAAAAGTAGACTCAAAGTCTCAGTTTCCACCAAAGATGGATGTATTGGGCCATTGGCACAAATAGATGGTGACACAACACATTCATTCTCTGGACTACATCCTGCTGTAAATATAGTAGGGTCAATAGTCCTGCCACAAGAGAGATCCAGAGGGAGTTTGAGAATGAACCCTGAAGAAGAAAGTCCCAGTTAGGTGTTGATTATTTATAAAAACATGAAGGTGCTCAATATTTTTCTTAGTTATCCACACATATGCAAAAAGCAGAGCTTCTAAAGTTCCAGATGACTGTTTAACTCAATGTGACTTTTGAATGAAATATCATGAGCTGGGCAGTCCTCTACTCCGGAGGGGATTTTTTTGGTAACCTCAAATAGTTAATTCACTCCCAGCATATCAGGCATGGGTCTTCAGCAGGTTTCATCATATTGGATATCATGCCATACTTACTTCATTGGTCAGACGTCTGTTTATATGATCTGCATGGATAGGTGAAGCACAGTTATGATCAATGTGAGTCCTGGTTCTGATGAGCAAAGCACTAACATCAATCATCCATTCATCTCAACTAACTCCATAAATTGAAAGCTGAACTGTGAAACAGCATCATAATACACAGTCACACCATGCTCCACTGCCAAGCCAGAGGTTGACCAGAAACCACTGGGTGTTACCTTCTGCATTTGCTCAGTAGCGATGACATTTCTCAACCTTCCTGTATCATCAACCCTAGTACCCATTTCCTGACTACTCAGTATCATCCCACAGGAGTTATGTTTTGTGTGTGTAGAATGAACTCGAAACCCAGTGTACCTGGTTGGAGGGCAAGTAACTTAGACACTACACTAATGTGACTGAAACATACAACATATTTATATTTATAAGTTGTACCAAACTAATATTCAGATATGGGTCTTCAGCAGGCTTCATCATATTCAATTATATATTCAACTACTTATATAAATTATATATTCAGTTCACGAATTATAAACATTATAATTTCAAAAAAATTATAATTTCAATTGTTTTGTTTTTTTGGATAAAAAACCCATAACTGACTCAATTTTTAAGCAGCTATTTTTTTTTTGCACTATAACAGAACAATGATTTATCTATGAACTCCATTTTCATGCTACTTCAACAAAATTTTTTCCCCAGATTAAACTGAAGTATAGAAAGAAAATAACAACTACTGAACAATGTCCAAATCTGAAGATATAATGCAAGTAGATGAACCTGAAAGAGAGACTGTGGAGAGTGGACATAGAACTGAGAGAATTATAAGTCCAGTCAGGAATCAAGAGGATTTTTCTATTGGAGTAGTTACTACAGAGATACAAGATACTGAGACAGATTTGATGAATGGAAAAGAGAGAAGAAAGGGAGACGGACAAGTGGATATGGAAGATTTGCAGCAAAGAGAACATGCTGAACTGGGCGATTTAAGTACATCAGATAAGAAAGACAGAGGAGAGATAAGAGCAACAATGGAAACACAGAAGGACAATCAATACAAAGCAGAAAGCAGTAAAGAAAAAGTACTGAAAGAATTTCAGATGGATACAGTTACACTAGAAATAGGTGATATTGTTTACTCTCCACTATTACCTCCCATGTCAGCACCTATTCCTGTTCAAAGAGGACACAAAATGGGTGATGATAAAATAGATGACAAACAACATGAAAGAACTAAATGGGACACTCGAGATGATGTTGATTATGAGAAATTTGAAAATGATAATCTTATTCATGATATACATGAAGATTACTATGACAGTGCTACTATATCAGAGATTAATGCTTATATTAAATATGATGAGCAGCACCAACAAGGTAGAGAGACTGTTAGTCAGTTCTCTGACAATGAAGACGAACATATCAGTAGTGTTAGTGAGAATGAAGATGAAGCAGCAAGAAACAATGTACTAGATGATGTTGATAATGCTTACAACGATAAGTTTCCTCTTTGCAACTACATTTTTCCAAGTCTCTCCACACCTAACATACCGTCTCAGTATGAAAAGTCTGAAGGAAAGGGACGAGTTACAAGCGAACAACTCTTAACTACTTATGGTGATAATGACTTCCATCCAAGAACAAAGTCTCCTCACACAAAGATCTTTAAATCCCAGACTCCAAAATTTACAACTAAAGCCTATTCCTTCAAACACTATAACCCACTTCAAAAATCTACACCTTTTCCCACATTCAGATGGTCTCATAATGACCTAAGTGCCAGTAACCCTCACAATGACTATAATAGTGGCCTCATGGAAGACATAAAGGTCAGTTAAATTCTATCCTTTCTCTGTCTTATCAGTCATTTATATAACTAATAAAATTGTATTATACCTGGATGCTTCAAAATAAAACCCCTTAAATATTGTTTACATAATGAAATGTAAAACATAACTGTACCATTTTATATAATTAGTTACAACTGTGTGTGATAAAAATCTTCCAGTGCCTCCCAGTTACTTTTTGAGTTATTACTCATCTTTTTCTTCATCATTCATTCTCAAACTTCTGCTGGATCCCTCTTGTAGCAGGACAATGCTCCTACTATATTTCCAGCAGAATGTAGTCCAGAGAATGGAAATGTATTGTGGTGCTGTTTTATTTGCACCAATGGCACAACACATCTTCTTTACATTCATTCTCAAACTCCCACTGGATCTCTCTTGTAGCAGGACAAAGGTCCAATTAGATTTCCAGCAGGATGTAGTCCAGAAAATGGAAACGCGTTATATTGCCATTTTATTTGCGCCAATGACCCAACACATCAGTCTTTGGCGGTAACTCATCTAACTTTGGCGATATTAGTCATTTACAATATTTAGATAACAAAATATACATAGGCACAAAATGACCCCAACTAGATGCACCACACAGATTGGTCATTCAAACAGGTGAAAATCACTTGGGGTAGGTCTGATAAGTACAATGGATGTAGTAGTCACTGAAAGTGGAGCTCCACAATATTTGCAGCTGTTGTACGTGCAGTATAACAGAACATTACTATTCTTTGCTGAATCTCAACAGTGGTGCTGCCATCTTTAAACTGTTGTTGTTGTTCGTCCATCACCTATTCGAGCTGTAAATGTCCTTCGACAGTTCAGACATGAAATGATGACAGTAGACGGATCTTGGTCTATCCGTGACTTTCTAGCTGCTCTCCACTGTTGAGCTGCTGCATTTTTCCTCTTTTCACAAGATGATGCGCTCTTATTGATTTTAGAATGCCATGTAGATCTATTTTGTGCAAGTTCTTCCCATGTATCGTGGTCTATTTCAAAGGCTTTTAGTGAGTTCTTTAACAAGTCTTTGTAGCGCTTCTTTTGGCCACCTTGAGATCGTGTGCCCTTCTCCAGCTCACCATAGAGAAGTATCTTTGGCAGACGATGGTCTGGCATACGCACAAAATGAAATGCCCAACGAATATGTGTCTGCATCAGGATCATGTTAATGCTGGGGATACCAGCTCTATTAAGGACAGTGGTATCTGGAATCATGTCTTGCCATCTGATGTTCATAACTTTTCTGAGACAATTTGTGTGAAAATGATTGATTTTTTTCACATGACGTCTATACACAGTCCATGTTTCACTAGCGTATAACAGCACTGGAAGTACCACTGCTCTGTAAACTTTCAGCTTAGTCTGTAGGTTAATGCCATTTCTACGCCAAACATTTGCGTACAATCTGCCGAAAGTACTACTTGCTTTGGCGATCCTTAAACATTAAACTACCATCTTTAAACTACCATTATGCTAAAGTACACTGTGATGGTTGTTCTAGTCTCTAGAACACTTTTAAGTTTTTCAGTTGAAACAATCTTGTATGTGATGTTCCTGAATTTTTTCTTTGACTATTGCTTCTGTTCTTTCTAGACTTCTTCATAAACGTAAGAAACTAAATAATCTTCTGTATTTGTTCTTAAAATCATATCAGTTTGCAAAATGTCTGAAGAACAGAATGTGTTGCATTATGGTTTATACCCATGTGTTGCAGAGCCCAGAAGGGGAACAAAGAATAGCAACACTGTTTGCCTTTCATGCATGTTGTAAGAGGTCACACCATGGAGGTTATGGGGTGAAGTTGCCTGTCCCATCCCACATAGGTCAAAGTGACTCAGATGCCATGCTAAGTCAGATGAGTCAGGCAGAAAGGCACAGATATCTATATCTTGCTAATCTATGGGAGTTTAAGAATAAACACAAAAGAAGAAATTATGGTTTATAGTTTAGCTGTGATATCTCAAACTTTCAAAATGACACACATGACTTCAGCATGATTCTGGGTCATTTCATCCCTCTATGAGATGGGACAACCAACCACACTCCCATAACCTCCTTATTCATCTCTTACGACATGCAGGGCAGTCCACTATGCTTCCAGTCTTTGCTCCACTTTAAGTCTCACACAATACACTGGCAGCTAAGTAATATTACCCATTAAATGTTGTGAAAACACTTTGAGAAGTTAATAAAGACGTTATCAGCATGCATACCCTACATCATCTGCCAAAGGAGATACAACTCCTATGGAAATGTCCAGAAAGCTAATATTGAATTCCATCAGTTCAGTTAATCGCTTATCAATTTGAGATTTATAAACCACAGTTAATTCAGTATTTCAGGTTTGTAAAATATAATGAATTCAGCCACCAGTGTGTTGCCAGGGCCCGAAAGGGGAGCAAAGAATAGCAACACTGTTTACCTTCCACGCATGTCGTGAAAGGCAACTACGGAGGTTATGGGATGGAGTTGGTTGTTCCATCCCATATAGCAGGGCTATTCAATTGGAGGCCCGTGGGCCAAAACCGGCCCGCGGAGGCCTAGCAAGCGGCCCGAGGATCACTGCTAAAACAGTGCAATAAAGTTATAAAAAACCTAATTGTATAAAATCATTCAATGTGTTTTTTATAAATCTGGCCCTTGATGATCCCCATTTTCTACATTTTGGCCCCCGAGTAAATATAGTTGAATAGCCCTGTCATATAGGGTCAGAGACCCAAAGCCATGCTGAAGTCGGATGTGGCAGGCCGAAAGACGCAGATATAGCAGCAATGCTGTAAACCATGACACAACGCATTTCGTTCTCCGGACTACATCCTGCTAATATGCAGAAGTTTGAGAACGAACGCAGAAGAAGATTAATTCAGCCTTTCAGCTCTGTAAATGACAGATGATTTCAATTCTTTCATGTCTCATGTTGTAACCCATGTTCATGTTATTTCTAATTGGACTGTGGAACTCACCACATTTATTTCAGGTTTATTTGATTTGTGATACATTTGGATCATGATCCTTGACCTTTATCCAGTAGCCATTCATGTTTTTTTTTTCTTCTGAGTTCATTTTCAAACTCCAACAAATCAGCAGAATGTGTGATGTCATGGCTTAATAAAACACAAGGTTGATCAGCTTTACAAGAATTTGACTTATTATCAATTGTAGTGGTTTAGTTTTGCTGCGATATCTGCGCCTTTCAACCTGACACATTGAACTTTACCTTGACTTCTTGGTTACTTTGATCTTTATATGGGATGGGCCAGCCAACTCCACCCCATAACTAGTCACTTTTTATGACATGCATGGAAGGTAAACAGTGTTGCTATTCTTTTCTCCCCTTTCGAGCTCTGGCAACATACAGAATTCATAGTCTGATCCCTTTTTTTACCAGGACCATCTAAGCAGGATTACACAAATATTGTACAGTTAACAAGAGTATTTATGTCATGTAATTTTTTTGTTTAACCTTTAGAGCCCTGGCTTAAAATTACAAAACTTCCCCCAGGGCCTGACTTATTTTTTGGAAAATGTGCGTTATTGATGGCGGGTGTTTTGAAAACGTCATAACTTTTTTGTTTTAAAAGATATAAAAATAATTTTTGCACATCTAAATAAAGGAGTGAATAGTGAATATAATCGTGTTTTTGTTGTTGTTGTATGTGTGATATAACAGTTGTGAGCAAGTTGTGAAGTTGAAAATTCGGGCGAAAAACGCAAAACGCCATTTTCAAAATCGCAAATATATCTTCGTGACGACCCTAATACATGAGCAATGTGTGACAACATTGATATATCCTCATAAATACCTATACTTATTGTATATATATTGTATATATATTGTTTTATATCAAAACTAATATAATATGAACTAAAAAAACTAATAAAACGTGAAGAAATCGCATATACCGGTAACGTCCGTCCAGTCAACACTAGGTCTATGCCGACACGCAGCGTAATTATTGTCCATGCACACATGTGTCATCCCTGATACATATTATTTTTGTGTTTTTTAATGAATACACACACATTCTTATCAAATAACAGCATATTAAACACAAATAACAGCATATTAAACACAAAAAACAACAATTAGAACATGTAGTCACGATCACTTACCCATGCCACGCTGTACTCAATTTGATAGTAAAATACGGCCGAAAATGGCTAAAGTCGCTCTAGAAATGCGTTGACAAATTCAACCGGCTTTCTCTCTCTTACAATCGTAATGAGTCAAGGAATTTTACCTTTAAACTGTGACATATTCCTAGCTTCGTGTGGCGGGAATTCTACGTCAGATAAGCTTTAACTTCGTGAAGTTCCGTACTCGGGAATGGAGAGATATCGTATGGCGTGTGATTGCGACCACAGGCAAGGTGGGACGCACACGCAAGACCATAGGGGCCTAAAGGTTAATGTTTCTGTGTTATTTTTAAAAACTTTAAAAGCTCACAAAATTGTTTACTTCAAAGGTGGCTTTTCAGTCAATTTATTCTTTAGCATACACAACATGCAAATGAGACATCAAGTTTATCTTGATATTTGACTATGAACCAGCATCATGGCACTGATATGGTGGTCCAAGGATGAAGTTCCTAATATTTTTGGACCATTTTGTTCCTTGTTTGGTTACTGATGTCATAATTTGAAGCTTAAATGATGAACTCTTTATCTCAGATAAGTAATTAAAACTGCCACTAAGATGCATAGGTCATGGCACTAAGCAGATACATTGTCCATTTTAATAGTTACCTCTTTTCACACGGAATGTCTCAACAATGATCCATCAGACCTACCACCATACAAAAGCAAACCTCTAGTAGACAACATGCACATATAGTCTAACTTTCCTTTTATGAAAACCCCAAAGAAATTCTTTCATAAAATTATGTATTTATTCCCTCTGAGTAGAAGGCTACAGCATTGCATACTGCTAAGAGTTGGGGGCTTTCTGGGTATGAAATAAAACTCTGCTAAACAACCCCCCCCCTCCCATTTACACTAAAGGATTCACAAGCTGTATTGCTTGCAATTCCTGGGGATCAAACAAATAAACATAGTGGCTTCTAAATATATTACGGTGAGCTAGGAAAACCAATACAAAGACAAATACTAAAGTAGCAGTAGATTTTCACATAAAGAATGATAGAGTTATACCATAGAAAGAATATACCATATTCTATTTTTCAATTACTAACAACTTATATAGGCTATTTTTACCTTCCACAATAACAATTTTATGCCAGCTTGAATTTCTGGATCAAAATTTGTCAAGAAGGCATTCTGAAATATATAAATTAAATGTCAGAAAAATAATTACAACAAAACTAAGAGATTAATTAAATAAATATGTAGTACAAATAAGTAATTGCATATCTTGTCCATTGCCTTTTATCTCTCTGTAAACTGACTTCCTGTCCGGCTCTGTGGCAGAGTGGTACAGAGAGAGCTTATGATGGCCAAGGTACTGGGTTCATACCCCACACAGGCAATTGTACATCCGGACCACTCAGAAAGCAATGACAAACTACTGAATATATTTATACTGCCTTGAAAGTCACTACAACCAAAAAATGCTGGGTTGATGGCTAGATCTTGAATAGGAAATGCTACCAATTTTTGTTTTCAAAACTGGATTCTGATATGGATTTCATCAATGAACTGCACCAAGGCCACCAGCTCTGAAACAGGGAAGTAGAACTTGTCTGTCTGAACTATTTCAGATGGCCATAGTTTTCTTCTTATGGTGTCGTACAGTCAGCAGTTCTGTAAAATATATTGTCCACAGGGGCGCATATCTGTGTCACCAATTCCAAACTTCCTGTACATGTATTGTTTGAGTATGTGGTCTGTTCTCAAACTAACAATTACTGCTTGTTCCTTTCTTCCAAGCCTATAGATAGCATCATATTTTTGGCTGCATGGATGAATTGAATTCCATCCCACATTAATGAAGTTATGATGATGGACTTTATTTCTGAAATAATACTGAATCTTCTATCTGTTGTTGACAATTACTTCCAGTTTTTGCTAGCTGGTCTGCCCTCTAATTTTTCCCTTGATTTGTGTGTGAGTGGCCTGGAATCCACTAGACAACCACTTCTTTTGCTAGGTCATTTAGTTGGGATGGTAATGATTTTAAGTCATTCTTGTGGAATGTGTTGGGGTTCTAAAGGGTAGGCAATGCAGATTTGACATTGGTCAGGATCCTTTCTTCCTCCAGGTGGGATGATGTCAGCAGTAAAATAATTCCCAAAACATGTCAAGTGAAATGGTAATCCACCACCAAAGACGGATGTGTCGAGCCATTGGCGCAAATAAAACTGCGACACAATGCATTTCCATTCTCTGGACTACATCCTGCTGGAAATCAAGTAGGACAAGGAACACTGAAGAAGAAATGGTAATCCTGCAAATTTTCCGCAACATGAACAATATCATAAACCATACAATAAATAAACAAATTAGCATCTATTTCATATATAAATTTTCACCAGTACCTGTCCAATAGTTTTTTTAGAATCAGTGAATTTTTTTCCTTTGGGTACATATTTTTTAATACACTATAGCTGGTATTCCAAGGTTTAATTTTTTAATTTCCAATTGCAGAACACCAATAACTCCTAGGTTGACACATTCTAAGAAAATTGATACCAGATCTTCTAGGAAAGCAAAGACAGTATTATGCTGACCACATCCTTAGGTACACCAATGATCAGTGCACAAATATGGGCTTAACACCATTAAAAACATACATATATAGGCCTATAATTAGCTGGCATGTAAAAGATAAATAATTTATAACATTAAGCTTACCTGGTGATATTTAAATAACTGTGTGACCTGAGACTTGGTCAACTGTACAACCTCATGGTCTAGTTCTGATGCATCGATCTGTGAAAATAAGTGCGAAAAATATTAAATTCACCACCATCATCAAATCAACAATCATTAGGGTCATAGTGGAAACATCACAAAAATTCAATCATACTCTCTGTTCTCAGCCTTTTGCATAAGTGCCAAAATCTTAATCCTTATTATTTCTCAATATTACTAACACTTTGTACATCTCTTCTTCTCCCTTCCTCCCCGCTGCAAGTATCAAACTCTTCTTTATGTACAAAAGAATATGTATTATTAAAGATTTATATAACAACTGTCCATTGCAGCTGATAATGACAAAAGTTTCAGATTTGTGTTGTTGCATTTCTCTGATGTGTGCGGAGATGACTGAAAAGTCAAATCCTGGAATAGAATAGAATCCTATGCCACATTTGGGACACGAATGATCAGGATTGGGCATCTATTTGTTTATTATTCTGCCTTTTGGGCAGCACGTTTTCTCTGTGCCTCTAAGATGCGATGTTTTTTGGCAATTATAACACCTTTGCTGGTGTTACTGCACTAAACTGGATGATTCTGAGTGACAGACTCCCAGGATGTAGCACTGAATTGATATTAAAGCTCTTTAGAGACATTTTGAGAAAGTCCTTGAAGCGTTTCTTCTGCCCAAAGGGCAGTCATTTTTCCCTAAAGTGTCATCATCTGTTTTGAGATGCTAAATTAAAAATTGTGTAATTATTATTATCTATAGCCTAAAATATCTATGAAATTTTCAATATTATTACTATTACTATTTATTACTAGTTTTTACCACTATCTACTAGTAACTATGCTGAACAGTGGGACCATATTTTATGACATTTATGGTAAGAACCTAGATAATATGTATCATCTCGAAGCGGAATTATGAATGTTACTGTTACTAACTGTTTTTGTTATCATGTTACTTTTAAAATACATGTACCATACTGCAGTGTTATATTTAACTAGATTTATTCAGATCCCATCTGGACGAAATTTATTGGGTTTCTTACCCTGACATGCCTCACAAAGCTAATATGCTTGCCAACCCGGCTCACCACCGTATGGGAACAAAAGCGAGTGTGACATCATACAATCCATAACCAATTCACCAAATACAGTCCATAACCAATATTTTATTAATGAATAAATGCGAATGTCACAGTGAAAGAGTGGTTCTCCATCTTCATTGATGAAAACCATTGCAACCTCGTTAGAAACTCTGTCAAAAGCTTGCTCTTGATCCACGAATGCCAGATATAAGTAGGTACTTGGACATCTGGGATTAGCTTGTTTGGAAAATTTTGCTTAGGCTATAAATTTGTTGTGACATTTAGTGACGACATCATTCAACATGTTTGCAATTTTATTTAAGTTCTGTAACCATTTTTCTTTTTATATATGAATCTTTTAAGAGTGCTGGATATTGCTGAAAACAGCAAATAATTTTTTTAAATATCAACATTTGTTTAAATTATGCAAATTAGCCAACATTTTGAATATTAATTAGTTGTACATGCATCTGAGAATCACAGCAATGTGATCAACAGATGCGTCTTGTCTTTGCGAATACAAAAATATATAGGCCTATTTTCTGTGGTATTTTATTATGTTTAATAGATATATAATTTATTTTCATTATAATTATGCTAATTGACCGCTATTTTGAATATGAATTAGTTGTGTCCATCTGAAAATTCCAGAAATGTGAACAACATTAGCGTTTTGTCTCTGCAAACACAAAAATGTATAGTTTGTATATTTTATTATTGAAAATAACTAAAATAATTCAGAAATTATCAGCTGGCTATATTTTGTGGTTACAAGTTTATTTATATTTTCCTATATGGGTCATGTAAATTATTTTGATGTCAAATTAATTTGAAAAAAATTTATAACTTTTTTCAGGGTGGATGTACAGACTTGTTTGAGACATCGTTAAATTGCAATGTTTAAGGGTTATCTTTCTATGCTATTTGTAATTATGTAGCACTATTTTGAAAATGTTGTCAGAGTACCTAATATAACTTATAAGTCTTTGGTTATCATATGATATATTCTGTTGAATCCTAGTTTAAGTCACTGTTGTGCTATAAATAGCACACTGTTGACACTGTTGTCACAGAGTTTCATGTAACCCCAATGAAATTAATGGCTTCCGTGACGTCACATCCCGACAATTACTGAGTTCAAATCTAGACACAGACGAACTTATTATCATCTGTTTCTTTTCAAATTTTCCTATGATTTGTACTGAGCTATCAGTATTTCTGCGCGCTATACTATACATACACGGAGCGAGGTGCGCGCATACATTATACATTAGAAATATTATTTCTAATCCTAACCCTATTCTAAGTACTTAATCTTACGCTTGACAAATCACACATCAATGGTCAGAATATACCTCGAAAGTAGACCATGACCAAAGGTCACAGTGAAGAATTAAACTAGGATTCAGCCAATAAATATATTCAATTCACTAGTGTTACTCATTACTACTCTACTGTTACTCTTTCTTTACTCTTTCTGAAAGTTGTTTGAGGGCGAAGATTGCCTCTGTACAGCTTTTATTTTTCCGAAAGTCTTTTAAACAAACTGAGACACAACAAATAAAACAGACCGGTTATCGTATTTCTAAATAAAATATGAGTTCTTCTTCTTCAGCGTTCATTCATTCTCTAGATCTCTCCCCATCATCTGCTAGATCTCTCTCAATCAATACTGACATAGTACTTAGTCGGAACTTAGTCCTACTAGATTTCCAGCATGATGTAGTCCACATAAGAAATATGCGTTGTGTCGCCGTTTTTTCTGCGCCAATGACTGACACATCCGTCTTAGGTGGGATATGAATTGATTGAATATGCATTAATTTTAATAACAGACTTTTACCTGACTAACACGAAGCGCTATTATTGCCCCATTATCCATCTTGTTTGTTTACAAGTGAAACAACTTATGATTGGTTACCTAATACAGAGCTACTTACAGAGGCGAAATTTACGGATTACAGACGGGGATGCCAACTCATTTCATTATAAAAGCAATAGAAACGTCTCTAAAAGCACCAGAAAGTACTAAAATAATTGTCCTTAAAATAATACAAGATAACAAATTATAATTTAGTAATATCAGTTAATGTGATAAATAATATTATTCTTCTTCTTCTTCTTCTTTCGTTCACTTGAAACATGTCTATATCTGTAATTCTGTCTCCTTAATAAAACTCACTGTCTTTTGTAGTTCATACAGTGTCCCATAGAGTTTTGATTCCAGTGTTGTTTCCTCTGACCAATATGTCTGCCTCAGCGTTTCATGCTCAGAACACTCTTGAAGTATATGTTTGGCACTCTGTGCTGCCTGTCCACATGTACACATGGCTGTGTTGCCAATCTTGAACTTTGTATACATGTGACTGCGGAGTCGGTTGTGTCCTGTTCTGAGACGTAGAATTATAACTTGTTCTGGTCTGTTCATAATATGATAGTCATCTTGTGTTGGTGTTTGTGGCTTTCTTATTGACTTGATCATCTGTTTTTTCTGATGGTAGGTGATTGGTATATCTGGTTGGTCTTCGGCAGCACCTTCCTTAGCCAGTTGGTCTGCTTTTTCATTTCCTGGTATTCCACAGTGAGAGGGTATCCACTGCATGGTTACCCTATACTGGTAAGACAATTCGCTAAGTAGTTTTTTCAAGTCTGTTAGTTTTTCAGACTGGAGAGCTTGAAGCACTGACCTTGCATCTGTCAGGAATACCACAGGCTGTAGGTCAGAGTTGGAGTTCAGCAGTTTTTTAGCTGCCACACTAATTGCCTGGATTTCTGCATCATAATTATTGCAGAATTTTCCTGTCGGTGTTCTGATTGTATCTCTAGGCTTGTGTGGATATTCTATATATACACCTGCACCTCCATTCCTCACGGCATTCTGTGCTGACCCATCTGTGTATACTCTGACCCATATATCTTGTGGATATTCCTCATCCAGGAAACTGAGGGTGACTGTCCTTCGCTGCACACTGTTCTGTTCGTCCACGCTTAGTATTCCTTTCACATGGGTCTGAATATATATTGGCATTCCATGTCTTTCACTCCACGGGGTTTGTTCTGGTACAGACCTTAAGGGGCTGTCAACTTCAGGTAGGTCTGTAAGTTGTCTGCGGAGTCGTTTAGCTTGATGGATAAAGCTGCTTCTTTTCAGTCGTCCCATTGCTAGATTTTGGAATCTTTCCTTCATTGGATGACTTGGCATACACTGAAAATTTTCTGCCTGAATTAGTACTTTTGTGTCTCTGCGTTCGCCAAGTGTTTGCATTCTTCCCATTTTCTGCATCTCTGCTATGGGTGTTGATTTCATTGCTCCCAACATTATTCTAAGTGCCTGGTTTTGCACTTTATCTAGATCTTGCAATGTGGTGTTTGATGCAGGACACCACGCAGCTGAACCATATTCCAGGTGTGGTCTTATGCCTTGCTGGTAAACTTTACTGAGTATATTCCCACTGGCTCCCCATGTGGTTCCACTTAGTTTTCTCAGGAGAGCTAACTTCCTCCTGGCTTTTGTTGTTGCTTTGTTTATGTGCTGCTTCCATGTCAGTTTATCATCAAAAGTAACTCCGAGGTATGTGGGTTGTTTGTCTTCTTTCAAGAGCTCTCCATCTATTTTGATATGACCGGCTTTTTGTTTTGGTGAGAGGGTGAAAAGTGTAGTGCTGCACTTATCTGTGTTAATGCTGACGCACCATCTATTAGCCCATAAGGTTATGGCATCGATAGCTCTTTGTATTTGTTTAGTGGCCACTGTCGCATGTTCTTCTGTGCACCAGATCACCAGGTCGTCAGCATACATTGCCACTTTGATCCCGTGTGGTAGTTCAGCAACTAGGTCATTGATGTAAACCAAGAAAAGTGTGGGCGACAGGACTCCTCCCTGGGGGACTCCATGACGCAGTAGAACTTTCTTGCTCTTGCGACCATCTAATTGTACCCTGGCTCTTCTATTATGCAGGTATGCTTTTACCCATTTATACATTCTTGAGCTAACCCTGCAATTTCGCAATTTCTTTAGGAGCCCTTCTTTCCAGACCTTATCAAATGCTTTCCTGAGGTCTATCCATGCTGCTAGTACCAGTTTCTTATCTTGGAAGGCATCCTCAATCTCTTGGGAGAGGTAGGTTGCCTGATCTTCAGTAGAGTAGCACTGTCTGAAACCTGCTTGCTGTGATACCAGAAGGTTTTCACTTTCTAGGTACCACTGCATCCTAAGATTGATAATGCATTCCATTGTTTTGCATAGACAGCTTGTGAGGCTGATGGGCCTGTAGTTGGAGACTGTGTTGCCATCTTTTCCTGATTTGAGGAGTGGTATCATTATTGCTTCTCTCCACGCCTGTGGTACATTACCCGTGGACCAGCTTGTGTTAAAGATCTGCAGTAGCTTTGCTCTTGCTGCAATTCCCAGGTTTCTAATCATTTCATTTGACACTCCATCAGCTCCAGGGGACTTTTTCATTTTCAATTTGGATATTGCATGCTCCAGTTCTCTCATTGTGATTGGTGCCTCCATGACTTCAGGTATAGGTTCGCCTTGTCCAATGTTTTGCTGGTTCTCTCGAACCTCCTGTTGTTTGTCTGGGCTGACTTTGATGTTATTGTCTTCTGCAAAGGAATCTGCAAAGTAATCAGCTGCATGTTTACCTGTTAAAATGTTTTTATCTTTATAAAGTGTGATCCTGGTATTTCTCCCTGTACCTTCATCATTTAGTTGTTTTACAAGTTTCCATAATTTCCTAGTATCTCTTTCTAGGTTCAGCGACTCTGTTTTTTCTTTCCAGCTGTTCCGTCTGGCTTGTAACTTGGCTCTTTGAAATTTAGCCTTTGTTTGCTGATATTTGTTGTGATGTTCTTGGCTAGGTCTGTTCTCAGCCTGCTTTCTAGATGTTTCCATCTCATTTTGCAGCTTTTCCAGTTCATCATTCCAGTAGGGTTTGTAGTTTTTGCGTGCCCCCCTGGGTATGGTTTTACTAGCAGCATGTAGTATACATCTATTAAATTCACTCACTGCTCTATTGATGTCTTTGTCCAAGTTCATGTCCTTAGCTAGAACACTGGTTAAATGCTGGTACATTTTCCAGTCTGCCCTCTTATAGTTCCACCTAGTGAGCGTGCTGCTGTCCTTGGTATATTCATTGTGAATTTCCAGAAATACTGGTCTGTGGTCACTACCCCCAAGCTGCTTTCCAACGATACGTGTGATGTTCCATTCCAGGCCTGGTGAGTAGAATGCCAGGTCTGGTGTAGAGGTGGTGTGCCATGCTCTCGAGTAGAAGGTTGGTGAGTCTGCTGGCTGGTTAATAAGAATGAGATTATTTTCATCCTGCCAGCTCTCAAGTTCCTCACCTCTCTTGTCGATATGATCGTAGCCCCAGCTCTGAGAGTGGCTGTTGAAGTCACCACACACCATAAGCCTTTCTTTGTCTGGAATTGTGTCTAGTGCCAATGGTTTATCATTTGGGCAGTAGTAGTTCAGGAGATGGAATTCTGCACTGTCTGTTTTTAGGTGGAGCATCTGGTATTCTGCCCCGTCCATGTATACTTCCAGCTGACATGCACTGATATTGTTTTTAACTAGTGTCAGAATTCCACCCTTTCGCCTGTCTTTTCGGTCAGATCGGTAGCACTGGTAGCCTCTGATTTTGAAGGCTATGTCGCTGCTGAGGTGTGTTTCTTGGATACAGCATATATTAACTTGTTCTTCACTGAGGACATTTTCAAGTTCCAATTTTTTGCTGTATCCATCTCTTTTACTGTTGACACCCTCAGCATTCCAGTGCATTATTTTTATTGGTCGTTTGTTTGTTTGGCCAGTAGCTCTATTCCCTTGCCTCCTGGCTCCTCGGGGCAATTGAGAAGGACTTCCAGTAACTGAGGTTGGGCCCTTTCGAGGTATAGGGCCCGGCACCGTCCCTGCCTGAACGTCCGCCACAGGGCAGGCACCATAACGTTTATTAGATGCAGACATGTTTCCATTGTGTTTTATGCGTGGCAACCTGATTTTCTGTGCGCCTTTTGGCTGGTTGCCTCCGTCTTCAGCACTCTGCTTACTTGGGCCGGACTATGGTCCTGCTCGAGTGGGAGTGCCCGACCAGTCTTAGTTTCCAGCCTCTGATGGCTGAACTAAGCCCCATCACCACTTCAAGGTTCTGGCCTCGATGGGGATATTATTCTAGATTGCATAATCACAGTCAGACAACATTTTTGTCCATTTCATGTGCCCAATTCTGGTGCATTTAGATGTCAATATGTTTTGCCAGAAGGTACTAGTCTCATACCAAGAATGCACACACAAAATAATCAAAAAGACAAAAAAAACATAATATTCAAATATGTATCAAGTTTTCACATTCTAATTCTTGACTATCAGTTAATATTAGAAATATGTTTATTCAAGATCTGCCAAATCCCAGTCAGACAAGTCTTCTTAAAATTATGTTGCATTTTCTGGCTATACTTGTGTATCATATGATGATGATTGAAATAAACTTTTATAAGCATCTTGTGATCCAATTTTGTTCAAGGATATCCTTAGGTAGTTAGTTTATAAGACTTTGGAAAGAATTTTCACCAGTTGCATCCCAGTATGAACCCATTTCTTCCCACGATGCAATTGTGTCATTGTTATGTATCCACTGCATATGGCGAAGTTTTCTCCACTGGAAATATATGCGGGTGAGAGTATCTACGTTATCAATAAACATTTTAGCAAGATCTAATATGCAAGGCTTAATTGACTGTAGACATTCACTTACACTAAAACATGACATGGACAGTTATGTGAACGTTATCTGGCAAACGTAAACGCAGCTGTGTTAATACCTCCACTAAAAATTGTACACATATTCCACGAATTTCTTTCTCATCCGGAAATTTGTAGATTGTCATTTCTTTTTCAAACTCATAACTCAGATAGGGATTAAGATATAAATAATCTTCAACAGCATAAGTCTGTGCTATGTTTTTTCCAGGAATAACAATCTTTGAACTGATAGAATCAGTGAGATATACAATATGATTGAGAAATATGAGAAATATGGTTTTTCATGTCACAAAACATAGAATATGGAAGTTATGATGTATAAAAGTGCTAGCGCATTCTTGCATATTAAAATGGATTCTAAGATCAACCCACTATTGGCAAACTCAATAGACATCCATCCAGTTTGACTTGGTTGAATAAGCTTATGCGAGGGTTGCCCATCATTTATTAATGCAAAAGGCTCACTTTACTTTGCTTGACGAAATGGTGAGTGAGAAAACCAGATGTTTTTTCTATAAACATGAACTCTAGACTCATGAGAAGGCACTCAGCTGTAGCTGTGACACCACTATCTGAAGAGAATGGCACACACATCTAAATATGATTAGATGAGGAATTTCAAACTTTAATTTTGTGTACTCTCCAGTATTTTATACCTTTCATGACAGATGCATAAGATGCCTAATGCAACTAGTCCTCGCTACTCAAGTCCATTATTCTTCAAACATTCTTTCAGAGCATTGCATATTGCTTCAGCGTTACAGTCACGCAGTTCTACTAAGTCTAAAAAATTAATACTAAACTGTTATCTTTTCACGGGAAAATATGTTATTGTTATACCAAGTGGCTTAGTTGCAGTAATATTATTGCTTTCATCAATTAGTAAGCTGAATTTGCTGTTTCGAATATCAGACATCAAGTCTTTTTGAAAGTATGATGCGAACACATTTGAAATAACTGAACTAGACTTTGATCTTCTAAGCTTTAGGTTCTTGCATCCTTTGCTATCACCAAAGTGTACCTAATAGAATTCATGGGAGTACGTTGGCAGGATCGTGTACCAGATACGGAAATTCTTCAGAAGTGCAATGCTGACTAGGTCCCAACTCCGCTAGACTGGTCACATCGTCCGTATGCCAGACAAGCGCCTTCCAAAGAGATTATTCTATGGGGAATTGTGCGAAGGTAAACGTTCAAGTGGAGAGCAGAAAAAGCGCTTCAATGATCACATGAAAAGCTCTCTCAAGAACTGCAGCATCGATCCTAGCTCATACGAGACTACAGCACTTGATCGCTCAGCCTTGCACACTCAGATCACTGATGGCATCACGAAATTTGAAAAAGAAAGAACACTGCGGGCAATCCACAAGCGCAAGAAGTAGAAGGACAAATCCGTAAATTCTCCTACACCGAACCTTCAGCACTCCTGCATGCACTGCAATAGAACTTTCCTAGCACGAATCGGACTCATCGGGCATCTACGAACTCACAAACTAAATTAGTTAATTACCAATTTTAATAATTATATATATTTTTTTTTCTTCATCGCATTTAATGGTGGTTTTTTTTTCATGCCATGTTCATCTTCGCTTGCGAAGGAGGAACTTCATCATCACCAACAGAATTCACTTAAATGTCGACTACTCTTAGGGAACAATGCCCAGCTACGAACAAAGATATGTCTGCTTCTGTTGCTTTCGCGTCATTGCTGAGAGTGTTAAATGAAACTTATGTTTGTTCATGGAATGGTTGTATAGGTTTCTTGTGTTTTGTTGTCTCAACGTGTCTTTCAATATCTTTTACCCTCGCGGATATTGTACATTTACAATATTTACAATTACATTCGCGGAAAAGATCCTGGAATTATTGTTAATATGCAAATGAACAATGGCAATTTTAAATTAGTTATATTTACTATTTATTATGAGACTTTTAGTGTTCACAAAAATGTTTTAAAATAACCCGTTTTTTTTTTATTAAAGCCAAACAAATTATTTGACGAGTCAAAAAGCACTAAATAATGGAAAAAATACATTAAAACGCACAAACACATTTTTGAAAAGCACTAAACTAGTGCAGCAGCGCTATTTCAAAAACTTTGGCACCAGATGATTTGAAAAAGCCCCAGATCTGATACGAAAAGCATCAAAATGGCAGCCGTGTTAAAGTGAATTCATTGGTGTTTTACATTCTTTACAGTGTTTCAAGACATTCAACATTTTATGTTTTCACATGCGTGTTTCTAGGGTCTGAAATGGAAGCAAAGAATATACATTCTGATATCTATTATAAAGTAACGTTTTTCCTTTTTTACTGAACTCCATTAACTTGTATAATTCTTGAGACCAACGAGAATTGAACCAGTCCGTTTGACGGCACCAGATCGCCTGGCAACTAGAGTAAATAGGTTTTTTCCGTACTTAACTAACCGCATCTCCAGGACCAACTAAAGCACGCATGTAAATTGTGTTGACCGCCATTTTAAAAGTGACACTCACATGCCATGGTGAAGTCGAATATTGACGCAAGCCGTAGTTTAAGAGGTAAAGGAGTTCAAACCTCCTTATCGACCGCCCTCCTCCCTTTAGGAAGTCAGAATATGACAGTACTAGGGTGCAAGCGACAATTGAAAATGATCCACCCACTTTAATGGTTTACCCATAAAAAGGTCACCACAAACCCCACAAAATGGTAATTACCTTTTTTAGATAGATCCCTAATACCCCCTCCCCCCCTACACACACACACACCTTATCGAAGACATATCTGCGAACCTAAAGGCACAATATATCGTAGCATGATATAAATCACACTGCAATGTATTCCGCTTTCTGGACTACATCTTGCTACAGGTGCAGTGGTTTGAGAATTAACGCAGAAGATGATGTGTAGTGACAATAATTTAGTTATAACCAAGCTAGAGATGGTAATTTATTTTGGACAGCGATCCAAATTTTGAATTGAGTTTAGCATATCCTGCCAGGCAAACAAAGTTAACAGTTTTTTTTAATTAAATGAAAATCTAAGAACGTAGTATTTGTTAACCACTTAACGAAGATTTAACATCCAATGAATTGCGCCATTTGAAGTCAATAATAGGTTACAACTGCAGCAAACTGTAATCCGAGAAAGCGGAAATTTGAAACACTGAGTAATGGGGCTTTGCAGCTACAGGAAACACTCGAGAAAACACACGCCATTCCAACCATGAGACCTTCTTTCTTTACTTCTTCTGCGTTTATTCTCAAACTCATGCAAATTATCACGATGTAGTCCGAAGAACAGAGTTTGCTGTGTGTCATGTTTAAACATCTTGCATGTGGTATCTGCTACTTTCATGCACATCTGACTTCAGCAACGTCGAGCATAAACAGTTGACGGTGGACACTCTTTAAAGAAGTCTATTTCTTTCTGAACAATGTTTAACTAGAAGTTTCATCGGTTTGATGGAATCATATGTAGGGGCTACCAATAAATTACAACAACAATTTATTGCCAAATTGGACCCATTGCAAACGGGGGGTCTAGATCTCTCTCAATCAGATTAAAACTCATTAGTGGTCCTGCAACAAACAAAAAACAAACAACGTAGGCATATTTTATAGAGCACATACCTTATCTGGCATAAGACGGACAACGCTATGAGATTAGGACTGCTTGTGCTTGCACATTATAATGTACACATTGCCCAGAGTAACTTTGAGTATATCAAGAAATTATACGAGATATATGGAACCGAATAAATAAAATTAAGACAAAAGTAACAGATACAAATTTCCCGATTTTAAAGCATGATTAGATAAAATTTCAGCGATAAATGAGAGTTGACACTATTGTTTCATGTTGCGCCTCTGTATTGCCCTGTGGCCCAAAATGGCAAGAGTTTACCTTCCATACAAGCTATAATAGGCAATAAAGGAGGTTATGGGAGTTCCGTTGGCTTTCGCATTCCGTATAGGGTCAAAGTGCCATGCTGTCAGATTTGGGGCCTATGTCATGCAGAAGGGCACAGATTTCACAACAAAGCTATTAGCCATGACACAACACATTTCGTCCTAATGACTCATCAAGTTCCGTATCCGCAACGAAGATTGGTCGTTCTCAGAACTAGATCCTGCTGATCTACAGGAGTTTGAGAACGAAATCAGAGGAAGAAGAAATTGTATATCGTATTTTATATGATACTATAGCTTTAAGATCGACACCAATTATTGAAAGTCCGGATAAGGATCGAAAAAGCAAATTAAAAATTAACGGATAAGGGTGATTAAAAACTGAAACGCAAAGAACACATATAATCAGCATGTCGTATCGCAGAACATTTAGTTAAAATTTAATGCATTGTTTTTAAGAAATTGGACCAAAAGTTCCTGTTTTCATTTTACAAAAAATCCAAATCACAAGTTGTAATGAAAAATATCAGGTTTCTAAAATAAATAACAGGAGTGGCAACGCTGAGTTTTGTACTAGCGCTTTCCTTGTACATGTATTTATATTTATAATTTATTTATGTGGTAGTCTCCCATGTATCAGTTATCGAAACTACCCGGTACATTTGCAATTATTCTATATATTACACATTCCTTTCTTTATAATTTATGTCTGTCTATATGCTATCTTTTGTATACGCTGGCCCCGCTATGCCAGTTGTAACTCTTAAGTCACGAGTCGTCTGACAAGTTACCGTTCTAAAAATCAATGAAATATCCAAAGACGCAATGATAAATCTCAAACGTCAATAATCAATAAGGAATAATCAATGTTCTGTTACAAAGAGTTTCTCTATTGGCACTACGTTTACTTCAAATGTTTTCCCAAGTTATAGACCTAACGACTTAATTAGGCCCGAAGATTACGGGAGGGGTTGGGGTGTTCAAACCCCCCCCCCCTCCCAGCAAAATATAATATGACTTACTTTTAGCACTTGGAACTTAGGTCTCACTAAAAGGTCGATAAACCACGCCCTCTGCGATTTTTCACAAAAATGTCTTCAAATTTTCTGTCAATCAGTTAAATATACACACGAAAATGGACGAATTGCTTGTTTATTATTTGTCTTTTCAAGGTAAAACCCCCTTCTTAAGGCAATCATATCTCTGAATCTAATACAGAGATCTAATATAACGAGAAAATCGAAAGTATGAGAAATAATGGACATGGCTGGGATATAGGCTACACTAGGGTTACCATAATTGTCAGATGGAAAAAGAGGACGTTTCTACGTGCGCCTTTAAATCCAGTGCACCCTTATTGTAGGGTTACCATAATTGGCAGATGGAAAAATAGGACGTTTCGACGATCCAGTGCACCCTTATTGTAGGGTTACCATAATTGTCAGATGGAAAAAGAGGATACGCAAAATTTTCATCAAATATGGCCAATATTAAGTGTTGCACAAATAAAATTAAAGTTAAACTACATAAAATATTGTTCTTATTTAATTATAAACTTGTATTAACTGAGTTCGGCATTTAAAAAAATAATAATTTAAATTTAAGTTCAATCTTCAATTCAAAAATTAATTAATTAATAATTATCACTAACGAACTCGCGTTACCGTCTGCTATGCGAAATGTGTTATGTTTACGAAAAATTGTAAATGGCTAACGGAACCAGAAGTTCTGATGGCTAATGTTAATATTGAGCGAAATATAGCTGGAGCGCGTGTTTATTTCACTATACATAATAGATTCAAGTATATAGCACAGAACAGAAAAGTAAGTAACAAAATATTAATCGATCGGGGACGGACGGACGGTCGGGGACAGAGAAAAACCCGGACAAAAGCCATTTTTTTCTGGAAAGCCGCCCGGACAGGGGCATAAAAAGAGGACGTATCCGGGGAAACCCGGATGTATGGTAACCCTAGGATACACAGAGAATGTTGAAGTAAAGACACGAGCATCATCTAAAATAAAATCCAAGGGAGAAAAAAATCAGAGGGAACCCTGTATACATGGATACGAAAGAACTTGGACAGGGATAGGACATATAATGAAAACATTACCATTATCGAATGAACGAAATTAGCTCGCCATGGAAACAATTTTTTGTTAGCGTATGCTCCAAGAAGAGCAGAAAAGAAGAAAGATGTTATATTTAAGGATATAGAAACAAATTCAGGATGTAGCCACCAACCCATCATTTTTTTTTTGGCTGTAGTGATTTTCCAGGTAATATATAAATACGTTCAGTAGTTTGCCATTGCTTTTCGGAACGGTCGGGTGCACACTTACCTGTTGCGGAATCCTAACTCGGTACCTTGGCCGTCACAGACGCGATTTGTACCACGCGCAACAGAGCCGGATTGGAGGTTATATGTGATTTAATTCCCCTGGCGTGACAAAAATCGTAAAGTAGAAAGTTAGATTTGAACCAGGACCAATCAGCGGACACCGACTGGCCTCGCAAAATGGAACTAAAATGCTTCTTTTTGTAAAATAAGATAATAATCGAGGATCTCTCTAGCGTAGGCCCCCTAGTGGTAAACCTTTTCGCCTTGTGCTTTAGAGGTTGTGGGTTCAAAGTCAACGCGTGACCTCGTTTACAAAGTAGATGTTTTGCGGAGATCCCTGCTATGATCTCTCACGTGCTATGAGTGGTATTCTCGGCAAGTCTTGTTTCCTTCGTTGAAAGGAGCGGAGTACATAGACCTATGAAGAAACTTTAGTACAATGAAGTCAATCCTCTACACCTGTTGCGTTTTTTTATTGCAAAATAACGTCGGTATGTGTAAGTTGTCCGGATTTGTGGCGGCGTGGTTCAGAATGCATGTGTTATGTGGTAGGCCAAGTTATCGAGTTCGCATCCAGTCGCAGACAATAATTCAGAAAGCAATGGCAAACTGCTGAACGTATTTATATTGCCTAGAAATCACAACAGATTTTAAAAAAGCTGGGTTGATGGCTACATCCCTGAATAGACTATTCTACCATTTTTTTTAAATGTGACTGCAGGTCGAAAGCTGAAGTCTCCTGGGTATGAAAGAAATCTCAGAGAAACTACCCCACTGCACATAGGAAGTAACAGCAAGTTGCTCGTAATTCCTGGGATTTGCAAACAAACACATGTATAATTGACTAGAGAACTATAATATTCAGTTTATCTACCAAATTAGGGGTGCAAAGGGAACGCATTGCTCTAGGCGGGCCCAGGGTTAGCAGATAACCAAGATCCCAAATGTACCTCCTCGCGGTGCACACTGGAAACAGAAATACAGCAGCTCGAGCTGATTCTGGCCAAATCATTTGGGGATCGTGTCCGAGAATGTGGAGGTAGCAGATGGAAAGAGATTTTACTGCAAAAGAGACAGACATTATCTCCGACACCACCAGCATCACCACATATAGCGACACTGTCGACATACAGTGAAGCTAGTTATGTCCAGTACGAACATTGGAGGGGCGGCCAATGTAAAATGCACGTAAAGGTAGATGCATGGCGAGAGACAAATAGATGTCATACTGAGTACAATGAAAAAAATTAAAGGGCAGAACAGCGCTAGAGGGCAGCGCGAACTGCAAATAGAAAGTGAAAAGTTCTTAGGCAAGGGCAACTACAAGCTCCGTCAGCTCGAGACGAGCTTCTAGATGCCTGTGCTCCATACAGACAGAGACCCAGACCCAATCATTGGCGTTCGGAAAAGCAAGAAGACCTAACCCAACTCTAATGTCGAGCCTTCCTAAACCGGAAATATGCTCGTGAAGAGAAAGGGTTCCGTACCCGATGGGCTTAGGCAAGAAAGGGACAACGATGGCAGTCCTGGCCCAATGCTACTGTCAAGTTTTCCTATATCGGAAATACACTTGCAGAGAGAAAGGGTTCCGTACCCGATGGGCTCAGGCACAAAAGTGACAACGATTTGAGCCCTGGCCCAACTCTACTGTCAGGTTTTCCTATACCGGAAATACACTTGCAAAGAGAAAGGGTTCAGTACCTGATGGGCTCAGGCGCTATTGGGACAAGGTCGCTCAGCTCGAGAACGCCTTGCTCTCAAACGTGTGGTGTGAGACTCGAACTTGGACGAGGGGTACACTATGTCTGTGAATAACACCTTGGCTAAGAGGGCGAAAGAGCCAGGGTCCAACTCTTCTGTTGAGTTCTTCCCCTTAAGGAACCAGGCTCACGGATGAGAAACGGTTCAGTACCTGATGGGCACAGGCACAATACGTCCAATTACACGAGGCAAGTTCATAGACAATTTAACACCTCGTGCGAGACAGACGAGAGCAAAAATCAATTGGGCGAAGAGTCACCACATACACGCGTGCCTGGAGACAGATTTGGAGGCTGTCACAGGCTAGGGTAGCCCACCCGAATTGTCAATGCATGCCGAAATCTGATGTGCTAGGCCTACAAGTGCATAACGATAGCACAACGTAATCACGCTCCCGGCGGAAATCACACGGATATCCGTGCTGGTTACAATGGAGCGAACACAAAACAAACAAACAAACATCTACCAAATTATACCACGATTGTGGCCAGGTACGATCAGCGTACTAGTTGCTGTCTATTAAATGTTACCTGTTTGATAATATGTGCAAATAAATGGGTTATGCTAATCTTTTGCATCGAAGATTAGTTAGACGTTGACATAGTCAGGTTTGGTGCTATAGTGAGTCCTCAGATGAAAAGTCAAATCTTGGATCAGATAACTATGCTGAAGCATGAATAATAATGACGAATTGAAAGCAGTCTGACCTTTCGTTTTTCTCTCTTTCTCATTTTCCACATAAATGTTTTAAAACAAATCTATAGTGAACACTAAAAATATGCCATGTCATCAAGAATCATGTCAAGTCTTCTGCGTTTTCATCGATAATATGTTGGAAGCAAATGAATGTCGATAGGTTCACACTAGTGGCAGTTCGTGTGGCCCAGTGATTATCATGTAAAACAGAAGACCGTGGTGACTGAATTACCAGAACCGAGATCTTCGCAAATTTTGTTTTGATGCGCTGATGTACAATTGTTATGAAAATCCATGATTGATAGGAGCGTACGTCACCATAAGAGGAACATTTTAGTTAACCAAATTAATTAATAAGCCTTACTAGTGATTTTTTCACAATAATTTAAAACCAAAACAACCGAATAAAAAGTCCACAAATGGCTTAATGATTATATAGCTTCTTTTCTTTTTGCTTTATACCCATTGTGCCCTGCAGCGTTAAGGGCAGAAGAGTTCTCTGTGGGTGGTTTTTTGTGTTTTATATATGTTTGTTTTCGTTGGCTTCTTTATATCTGTAATCCATCGTTTGCATGATCTGCCCCTGTCGTTGTAACCATCGTGACTGTAATATAATGCTTTTTTGAGGGACACACTCTGATGATATTCTAGAAGCGTATGAAAACCACTTAATCTGTTGTATTCTGATGAAATTCAGGATTGGCATTGTGTTTATTAGTATTATCGTGATTTCGTTTCTGTTTCTGTCTCTTATTGTTACTCCGAAGATTCTACATAGACAAATAATTTCTGCTGTAACAAGTTTTCTTTATGATTCTGTAATTAGTGTCCACTTTCGACATTAGCAGCATAGTGATGGTATGATGATCATTTTATATAATGCAGTTTTTGTGATCATGTTCACATATTTGTTTTTGAAAACAGGGACATCTGCCTAAAATTTGATATGCTATGTTGCATCTATGTTGAATTTCTTTGGTGTTTTTTTTTTCATTTGATGATATGATGCTTCCAGATAAATGAATTATCACATGTTTAAGCTGTTGGTCATCGATGAGAATAGTGGTGTTTCTTTTTGTTTTGTGATTTACATTACCTTTGTTTTTTTATCTTCATATTAAAGTCCCTACATGTTATGTGCATTCTGTTTATATGTTGTGTTAGTTGTTATTCTGATGTTGACAGTCAAAATTTAGAGGGCATGTGCTGAGAAGAACACAGCTTGAACACTTATAATCTACTGAAAAGATCAAGAGGAGAAGAGATAGGGGACGACAAAGAGAAAAGTTACTAGATGGACTGGTATTATGGAACGGTAGAAGTTCACCAACCGAGCTTATAGACAACACAAGATACAGAGTCGTGGATAAACATGATCGCCTACACCATGGCACTATATATTTATTATATATATATATTGTTTTGGACGAAACAAAATAAACAAAATGAAATATATTGACCTGAGGCTGAGTTGACAACCTTTTTCTTGGGGGGTGGGGGGTGAGTCGGTGGGCTGGTTTGAGCTTTTTTGCGTATGTTATGAACCAAAAAGGTAACTTAGTACTCCAGGAAATAGTACTTACGTAGAAAACAGGTGACAAAGTTTTCCTAAAGACGACTAACACTACCACTATCGGAAGCTCATGTGAAATAATACACACAACGGAAAACAAGCTAAAATTATACAAATTATAAAAATTATACACATGACATAATCAATGTTTCGACCTTTATCAAGATACGCACACAACATCAAAAGACGACGAATATAAATGACTACGTCACACAAACGTGTCCAGCCGAAATATGGAAGTGAATGCCGGAAGGATAGGAACAGGAATTACTTAAAAAACGTAAATATAGGTGGAAAAGAAACGAAAAAAAAGATGACGGAACAAAATGAATAAATACAAAGACCACACCGACCGAGAACTAGGCACAAGATTGGCAGAATTGAGTCCAAAAGGCTTACCCAAGGCTTGACGTCATTTTACCGCCTTTTAGCCATATAAACAAAATGGCTACCGTAATCGTAAGTTTGTTAAATATGCACAATTATGTTAAAGTTGTGTCGTAGGCTTCTGGATTCGGCCATCTTTGCGTAAAACAGTGAGAGCGCCCCCCCGCCCCCCCAATCTGATCGCCATTCACTAAGCGATCCATACGTACAACCATTCTAAAGTAAATAATTCGACTCTTAACCACTGATTGTTAATTATAGACCGAGTGTAATAATTGCCAGGAAATAATTCCCCATATTTTGTATCACATTTTATATAATACGTGTGCTCTGAATATGTGATCGAACCGTTTGAACATCTAAAACGACACAATGGATTAGAAAGATTAGTCTTGGAGGGAAATATTTCAGGAAATAGAAAAGTGGCAGATGACAACGATAGACGCAAGATATCAAAAACATTGTTGAATAGAACCGGGCCTATAACAAGGAAGAAATTTGACAGCTTAGATAAAACCGAGAAGCTTACAGACTGGTAGTAAGGACGGCGTTCTGCAAACGGCACGTCGCATAGAATAAGTACTTAATTATATTTAAATACCACTGAAGACGGAAATGTCGGGCAGTTGGCGCAAATAACACGACGACACGACACATTTATATTCTCTGAACTACATTCTGTTGGAAATCTAGAATTACCATTGCCCTACTACAAGAGAAGTCCAGCGGGAGTTTAATAATGAACGCTAAAGAAGACGAAGAAGATTTAAATGCATATATTTACAAGCCCCCAAGCAGTGTGGGTAATTTTATAATTATTTAAGTTAACCGTTATTTATTTTTTTCCTACCATTTTGATCAGTGTTCTTCTTCTTCTGCGATCAATTGTTAAATATACAGTCCAATATTGGTCATGGATAGAGCGGTTTGTTTTATGTTATCGTGGATTACCCACAACTGATCAGTATTCAACTTGATAATTTCAATCTTTACCAAACGCATTACAATGAAACGTATTCTTATCAATGCGGATTTCAAAGATCGATAGCACCTAATCTGCCTTATCAATGGCATATGGTATACTTATTAACATATACCAGATTCATGGTATTGCACGCCAAAACAGCTGGCAAGAATGGACACGCACGACTGTTATTCAACTCTGTATTACTAGTAGCTAGACAGGAAACGATCTGCTGTGTGTATCGAACTATCGAACACAGATCGTGAATGTCCGCTCTCACAATTCTCTCGTCCTGGGCTTCCACTATAATTGTTCGGTTAGTTGCCGCTGGACATGTGTGAATCGTGTGTTTGTTGGTGTGTCTTGGTGCGGTATACCTGCTGTCTCTTAGTTTAAACTTAATTTACCATTCCGTCTTCAAGAGCAGTGTACTATTTTTATTTTTATAACAAAACTTTAGAAGCGATTCAGGTAGAAACTTGATTGACACTTCCGATATGACAGTCAACGTGATTCTCTGCAACGATTGATACATCGATTTTTCTCGTTCTGTTTCAAGTTATCTAGCCGTGCAAGCAAAACTACATTAGTTATATACCGGTGTGTAAGTCTTACTTTCACGTCATGACAGCTGAAAGTTAAAACTGTTTTAAGTAAACTTGTTAGTGTTATAAGGACTGTAAGAATTTACAAGGAGCAGAGAGACATTACAAAATACAGGAAACGATCTGATCGTCACAGCTAGTAAGTATAAACTTTCTATTGTGGTTTCGCATTGAGTAAGAAATTGCAGAGAAACTGACAAAATAAGATATCGCAAGAATACAGAAGATAACAGTAAGTCTAAATGTATTTTATTTTACATAGGCACAAGCCCATGGATATGGTAGAAAAGGGGGGGGGGAGAGATTAATCAATCTCCTTTATGAAAATAGAACACGTCATTTAATAATAAGTAACTAGTGGAAATGAGGGCTCCTCCCTTTAGCGGCACCCTCCCCCCCCCCCCCAATTTTTTTTTTTTTAAATCGCATCTCCCCAAAACTATCAAGTGGAAAGTTATTTTTTTTAAAATAGGAATTAGTTCACCCTCCCCTCATTTTAGCAAAATCGTATCTACGGACTTTCATTGACGATGGGATTTGTGAGAAATTGTGATAGACATTTCCGAGATACATGAGCCAAACTGATCTTCACCGCTTTTGTTTCGAACCATTGCTTTCTGACCATTATGCATATATTATAGTTAGTCGTCAACAAGTCATCATCGCACAACTCAGGACTCGTCTATACGTACTCAGATCTCATTTTCAATATGTTGTTCCAGCATGTGGTAACCGGCTTTTCCTGCTCTGGGTTGGTTGATAGTTCTTCTTTTGATTTCTATAGACCTTTGTCTCTCGCTTTCATGCAACTCCACGCGTCACTCCCATGTCCTGCATAATAGTCATAAAAATACCTCCACTAAAACAAGTATGCGCTTTTATTTCCCCAAATCTTCCGAAGACATATGTGTCGGGCCATTGGCGCAAATAAAACGGTGGCACAACGCATTTACATTTTCTGGACTACATCCTGCTAGAAATCTGGTAGGACCATTGTCCTGCTTAAAGAGAGATCCAGTGGGAGTGTGAGAACAAAAGCTGAAAAAGAAGAATTTCCCCAAATACCCTAACATTATGAAGTCAATGAATATTTTTCATTATTATTTACTACAGGTAGTCCCATCGTCACATAAACTGATCAGGAGTAACTCGATGTCGACCGACAGAGACCAGCGATTGGAAAGAGTTATTCAGGTAATTCTACATATATTGTCTATGTTGTCATCGCGCCGAATACGGCGGTTCATATAACAGAAACAATTGTTCTCCAGTTAGAGCGATGTGATGCTACTGTGTGTAATTCTTACATGTTGTTAAAATCCATAGTCATACCTTCTTTGATGGTTGTTCTGCGAATAGTCTCTTTTGGTCTTCTTCTTTAGCCATCTGGTACTTATTTTAATGCTTGTTGTGGCAGCCTGTTTTTATTGTATCTATGTACATGCCCTATATTATCCCATATATTCCTATGTGCGTAGAGTGACTTTTATTTTTGTGCCGGGATATGCGGGAGTCCGAGGTAATGAGAGAGCGGATAGATTGACCGCCCACGTTGCTATGACGTAGTTGCAACAGCTACGGCTGTTGGTGGAGCGATGGATCGGGCAGACATTTTGAACACCCGACGGAAAAAACGCACGAACAAATGACTGTACAAGTGACGATGACTCTTGTTCCATGACTAGAATATAGGAGCTTTGTTTGAAATGTGGTGTCGCTAGAAAGGAGCGGGTTCGTGGACAAGAAAGAATGATGGTCAATCAACGACGTAGTGGGACCGTCAGTCAACGTGTAATGGCGGATACACTCAAGGAGAGATCTGAGCACCTATGGACTTGTCCGGAGTGCAATGACGATTATCCAACGACTAACTAACTAATTAACTAACTAGTGTCCCATATAAGTCCATATTTTTTGTTTTTAATTGTTGTAGACATATTGTTGTTTGGTGTAGACTATATATTTTACACTGTTATATTCACTTTGGGAGACGCGGTAGCTCAGTGGTTAGTGCAATGTTTTCCTAGTCGGGTGATCCAAGCTTCAATTCCCAGTTCAAACGGAAATAAATTTAAAATCACCAACAGCACGCTACATTTTTCCTGTTAGAAAGTTGTAGGGAGTCTTCGAGTGGCTTGTGTGATAAGGAGCGCATGTCCTTTCTGTCATGTTCAGGGTGGGTACACTCCGACAGAAAAAAACCCAGTCCTTACCAAGGATCGAACCCTGGAACCCATTTTATAAGACCAAATCTCTAACCTCTCGGCCATGCATTATTAGGAGGATACCAACGGTACTAATTAAATGGATACATATCTTCTAGGAAAGTAAAGGCGGAGAGTGTGTTGCTGACCATATTACCAATTTTATGCAGCTGGCCTTTGAAAAATACAGGCATAACACTTATTCCCAATTCATGCGTGAATAAGGGAAACTTTACTTTTGACTTACCTGGCCTATATTCACATTGTGCAACATAATCTGTAGGTCATGAATCTTTTAAAAAAAAGACTATATGGCTGTGTTGGGTATGTAATACGTATTTGCAATGATTGGATCTTCTTCTTCGGCGATCAACACTTAGTCAGGTTGGGACTTCGAATTCTAAGATATAGGCTGCTGTCTGTTTCATAGTTTCTACTGTGCCATACAATTTCTCTTCGACGCTGATTGGGGTGGGTCAAGTCTTTCTTCTCAGGTCTGCATACTGGGACATTCTTGTAAGATATGTCCTGCTGCCATATTAGCCAGGCTGTAATGACAAAGGCTTTCTGTACTTTTTATTTTCAATTTGGTATACAGATGACGTTTCAGTTGTTTTGTGTGTGTGTGTGACCAGTTCTGAGACACAGCAAGATAATCTGGTCTCCTCTGGATAGTTGGTAATACCTGTCATCTGTATTATATTTGGGGTGGTCTCCTTTCCACTTTTTACTGTAGTTATATTTGATGATCTTCACTTTCTCGTAACTGACCAGATTGTCTTCTTGCGGCAAGTTCCTCCTTCTTTGACCACTCTGCATTGAGAAGAGCATCTGGGGGAAAAAGAAAAACAGTTAAACCAAGTAACATAGAGGGGAGAAAGTGGAGCTTGAACTGAATGACATGAAACACAGCTGAGGCTAAGTACAGAAGACAGCTGGAGACAGAAAGGGATTGTGTTTTTTGTTACAAAAGGCATAACATGATAATTATGGCGATGTTATACTCAAATCAGTCATCTCTATCACTAAGGTTGACTATAATTGATCTCCAACATTTTTACCTGTAATATAGATACTGACTAAAAGTTATTTCCCCAACTCTTAGTGTGGTATTATATTTATATAAGCGTATCCCGCGGAAGACGGATATGTCGGACCATTGGCGCAAATAAATCGGCGACACAACGCATTTCCATTCTCTGGACTACATCCTGCTGGAAATCTATTAGGATCATTGTCCTACTACAAAGGAAATCCAGCGGGAGTTTGAGAATGAACGCTGAAGAAGAAGAAGAATATACGCGTATTTGTTTTTCTCTTATCACATTTCTCTCAACAATTGCTTTCATAATGAGTTTCAAAACGATCGCAGATGCTTACAAACTTGTAACACGGCAATACTCGGATTGAAATTTATAAACTTTTCTGTGCAACATTATAACCATAATTTCGATATTCACACACACACACGCACACACACACGCACGAACACACGCGCGCGCACACACACACCCACATACACACACATATAGAGATAATGCTCATAAAATGCCATTCAATCACTGAATTACCGTAAATTATATTTTTCAGATCAGAGATACTAAAAGTATGACCCCTTTAAAAACATTAATAGAACTTGTCTATGTAAGATAACGGAAATTATTTCACAATTTTAAGTAATATTATCTCAAACAGTGGTTAAAAGCAGAGCCATAAATTGCATATGCCCTATGGTGCGATGTATAAAGTAAATATTGTAAGAAGGAACTGCTGCATATATATATATATATATATATTCATTACGTATTTTATGTTTCCACGCAAATGGGACATAAGTTCAATAGTTTGATAATAAACAATTCCAAAAGAATTGTCATTATTTTGAAAGTCAACAGACTGACAGTCAAACTGAAAGTATTTCTTATAATGCAACATACAGGCAACGCATAACAGATATATCAAAAAACTGATTTTTTTGAAGTGTATGTCTACTATTAGATTAGTAACTAGTGCAATAAGTACTACGAGGTTTTGTTATATGGTTTCTTGTTTTTTTTTTAAGAGTATTTTTGTCTCTTTTATAATGACGATTGCTATTGCAAAACTAGGCGGCGAATGTTGTAAACCATAAATTACGTCAACATTCGTTTGCCTAGCTTTACCCCTCCCTTTTGTCAACAGACTGTCAAGAATTCAGGGACCATTCTGCTTATATCAATAAAAAATGTTTAACCCCCCCCCTCCTTTCCAATAATAATTTTTGTATGAAAAAGGACGGGAAAAAACTACATGATTTTTTTCAGATTTTTCTTTAAAAATTGGGAAATTCAAACACTTTATTTAGTATATTTTAAAAAGTGTGTTGTTGACGTCAACTTTTGACAATACCCCCTTCCTATCAACAACTGTCAAACTTTTTCGAACACCCCCCCCCCTAATTGCTGTAATTGTTGACATATTTTATGGACAGCCTCTCGGGCGTCCATTATTGAATATTTACTGGATGAATGGACAGAGGTCTGAAAATCAGCACTATCCCAAGTAAATCTGGACATTTTGAATCCGTAGCCACAATGCAACAAAAAATGTGTATGTTGATGCCAAGCTGCAAACCAAAACATTTCAATCTTCTTCTTCTCGTTCGCAGTTTGACATGTCTACACAGCAAGTCCTGTTTTCTTAATAAATGATGCTGTATTTGAAAGCTCCTCAGTGCTCCCATACATCTTTCTGTGGATATCCATCTCTGTGGGCGTGTTCTTCCCCTAACTGGTTTAGTGTATTGCAGTCTTGCAGGATATGTTCAGCGGTCTGTGCTGCCTGCCCACAAGGTTACAGAGGTGATAGGACCAGTCTTAGTCTATTTAAGTGGCTGTTTAAAACTGTTAGGTCTAGTTCTGAGACGGAAGATAATAACCTGCTCTGCTCTGTCGGGATAGTGGTAATTGTCTTTTGGGTGGTCGACTTTCCTGATGGTTTTGATGAGGGTCCTCTTTTCTTGGTAGGTGATTTCTTGGTCTTTTTGTTCCTGTGTTGCTCCATCCTTTGTCAGTCTGTCTGCCTCTTCATTTCCTAGTATGCCACAGTGGGATGGTATCCACTGTAGTATTACCATTCTTTGGATGCTAACTTCTCGCATGGCTTCCTTCAGGTCTGGCAGTTTATCGCTCTCAATGGCTTGTAGGACAGACATAGCATCAGTAAAAAATACCACCTTTTGACATTGGTTTGTTGTGTTTTTAATTATTTCTGCGGCAATGTTTAAAGCATGTACTTCTGCAGAGTAGTTGGAGCAGAATATTCTAGTTGGTGAACATGTGAACAGGCAAAACACTTATACGATCGATACTGAGTGCATGTTATTCGATCTGTGCATAGCAGTCATGTTTAGACAATCAAATTATTTCCTTCTTAGACGTGTCCACCATTTAGTCTGTTTTTTAATGAGTTGTAAAACTACATTTCTTATGGTTCTTTTTAGTTTATAAAAAAAAATCACTTAGCATAGGTAATTATCATTGTTCTTACTGCAGTCTGTAACCATTTTTTCCGTGTACCTACATAATAATACATTCTATTCTTACAGTTTAAAGTCATCCTGTTCATGGTGTCCTAATTGTTAGGCCATACTTGCTGATTATCATCATCAGCATTGCCATCATAATCATTGCTATCATTATTATCATCACCCCATCAGCACCACCACCACCACTACCATCATCATCAATCACCCCCATCATCATTTCCACCACCACCATCATCATCGCCATTTTTATCAATGTGATAATTATCATCATGATTATCACCATTATCACATTCGTCATCCGTCATTCCTGTGGAGCACATGTCTTACACAAAATATCTTCTTGTTCTGTTGTTAGTTTCTGGTTCTTCTCTCCCCCCTTCCCTCACCGTTTACCATGTAATTTATTCAGATGTCTGGCTCTGTGGTTAAAGGTACAGAGCGCAACTTTAACGGCCAAAGTAACTGGTTAAATTTACACAACTGCAGGTGTGCATCCGGACCTTTCAGAAAGCAATGGCAACATACTATATGTAAATCTATATATACACCTTATAGTTCCACGTGGGGCATATATCCTTGAAAATATCCTCAATCTTGTTCTATTGGAAACCATTGCTTACAGATCTCTCCATGTTCTGCAACGACAGTCTCTGCATTTAATTATTTCATCTAGGTATTACTTGGCCTCCGTTTTTCCTATTTCCCTGTGGTTCAAGAACAATGCCTGGTTTTATAATTCTGTCTGCAGGTCTTCTTAATGAATGTCATATCCATCTCCAGCACTGTTTCCTTAGTTAATTCCTCCCATGGATTTTTTTTAGTTCTTTGTATGCCAACCACATTACCGGTCTTATCATACCAATTCAAACCCTCTATTCTGTGCAGGCATCCATTGATAAAAGTTTGTAATTTTCTTGTTGTTCATTTTGTTGTACTCCGCGTACCAGAACACTAATTTACTATTTGAATTGAATATTCTTATATGTATATATGATGTAATATTTGGTCCAATCCCATAGCATGTGCCTAAATAATATTTCGCTTATTTCCCAAATGTGAACAAAGTTAGATATCATGCACAGTTTCATTCCAAGTGTATTATAGTGCGCACAGTGATCGCGCCGTCAATGAAATTACGTCACCGGCAGACGGTGTTGCTAGCCAAAAAAAAAAAAAAGATTAGTTTTAGCTGAGATTATATTATGTTATGATGTAATGCCACGAATGCACATCGAAGGAGAAGGTATGTTCATAGAGTTTAGGAGGGAGAGGGTGGGTGTTATGGGTAGGGTTAGAACTAATCCTAATCATAGCACCCACCACCTCCCGCCCTAAACTCTATACATCTTTGTCTCAAGGGAGACAGAAGCTGTGTTGCTTCCTTATAAGTTGAAGGCATCAATACGGCAACTATTTCAGTAATATAAATGAACTGACAGAATGACGTAACAAGCTACTAAGAAAGTTCAATCGGAGATAACATCATAAACTGTGAACTATGTAGGTACATGATATGGGATTACACCTAGTATTTATTTGTTTCCATATGTGTCCTAATGCAGTATAGTTTTCTCTTGCTTTCTGTATTCTTATCCTGACATTCCCGTCTGTTCTCCCTCTCTGTCATTGTTACTGCTCATATATGTGTATTTCTACTTTCTATATGGATGATTTATCCATTATAATCTGATTTCTGTTAGCTGCATTTACGCCAGATAAAGGGAACACCATATATGGAACAAAACAACACCTCTTACGACATACATGACAGGTAACACTGTTGCTATTCTTTGCTTTCCTTTTGAGCCCTGACGACACTCAGGGTCGTATGCACCAAGTATGAAACAAGGTGTGAAATACAATTCTGGAGAAATCTTCTCATTTAACAACGGGATGCAAGAACTCTATTGCTCATAATGCATGGGGGTAGAAACAATACATACAAGGAAGCGAAAACATGAACATCAAAGTCATGACATCTCATAACGAGAGGCACAACAAATATCATGTACAATTGAAACATACAACGGTGTTTTTTTTTAAAGAAATATTCTTAACCACTTTACCAATACTGGTATTTAATATTTATAAAATGCATTATAATCTGATCATATAACGGGATACATACAACGGATGTCCTGCTACCAACTGATATGCATTCACTTATGTTTTAGTAATTTACTTTGACGTAGTCTTTTTTCATGATGAAGACATTTTAGTCGAAACGCCGTCTTTGACTGAGTCTCATTGCTAACATATGCTATATATATATATAGGGTAAACATTTTTTATATATATACGGTCATAGGTATCCTATTGCCCTTGCATTTTCGGGTTTGGGTTGTTTCCTGACACTGGTATTTTATCTCTGGATTTCTCAAGCTTCATCTGGATTTCTCTTGTAGCAGGAGCAATGGCTATATTAGACTTTCAACATGATTTAGTCAAGAGAATGGAGATTTTTGCCGAAGTTGTATTTTGCGCCAATTGTCTAACACATGCAACTTCGCAGCTGTGTGTATATGTTCAAAAGATGTGTAAAAGACATACAAGACTAAACTAAATGTACTCGTGTGCCACTATATGCACTCTGCACCACTCACTATCACGAAAATCACTATCATGAATACATCACGAAAAATTGCTCGTACAAGCATATAACCAAATGAGATCAGGGCACAAGGCCAGAGGAAGACCACGGAAAAGACAGATAGAAAACGGCAGGGACATCCTGAACAGTCACGGTCATAGCACAGACGAGGCCACACATCTGTCTTTAGAACGCAAGCTCGAGCTCCAATCACCCCTACGCTTAACGGCAAGAGTGGATCACAAACTACCTGGGGAAAGACAATAGACAACTCACTGAAGTAGCATGTCGCCTGTCGAGAGTAGCCCCCATAACATTACATCACGTAGCTTCAAATGATAATCTTCTGGTATCCTAGAAAAGTGCATTTCCAAACAAGAGGTTACGACCCAGGATTGAACCCGTGACCAAATCCGTAGATATGATTACCTTAAGGATGGGGTTTTACCTAATATAGAAGATATTTTTGTGAAAAATCGCCATGGTTTGGATTTTTAATGAATCTTCTTGTTTGTTATGTTCTTAGCACTAAAAGTCATGTTCAAATGTTGGTGGAGAGATGGATCGAGCAGACATTATGAAAACCCTACGGGAAAACGCACGATCAAATGACTGTATAAGTGACGATGACTCTTGTTCCATGACTAGAATAAAGGAGCTTGGTTTGAAATGTGGTGTCGCTATAAAAGAGCGGTTTCGTGGGCAAGAAAGAATGATGGTCAATCAACTGCGTATTGGGACCGTCAGTCAACGTGTAATGGCGGCTACACTCAAGGAGAGATCTGAGCACATATGGACTTGTCCGGAGTGCAATGACGATGATCCAACGACTAACTAAGTAACTAACTAACTTCTTCTTTGTTTTCATCTGGCTGTTTCCATCATCATGTTGGATGATGTTGCCGCTGGCCAATTCATAACTCAGTGTCATTAGTGGCCGAACCATTTCAGTCTTTTCCCCCAACATATTTGCTCACAGACGTTATTCCAACAGTTCTTGTAATGCCTTCATTCCTCGCATGATACGTGTCAGATCGAAAGACTAAATATCGCTGCTAAGAATAAAAACCATAAAACACTAAATTGTGTTCTCTATATTAGGAGATTATTGTGTTCTCTATAAAACCTATAGTATATTATATGTCTACTCTGCTTACCCGCAGGAGCTTGATAATGAACAGAAAAGAATTAGGGCCTATTATTTCTTATACTGTGAAACAAGTAAACAACTCGATCAACATAAATTAGAGAAACATTTGATATCCATCTTATACATCTGTATTTACCAGAAACTAATTACTTCGGTAAATATATTGGCCACACCCCCCCCCCCCCACCCCCACTTCCCACCAAAAAAAAGTTTCGGAAAGCGCGTACTTCAGGGACTTCCGCTTTTGTTTTAGAAGAGGACAACTATTTTGTTTATAATAATATTAGCTGGAATTATTTATAATGTCTCTATTTACGACCTAGTTTATATTCTGTAAAGAAATTTATGTTTCTATTGAGTTTATTATAGCTGTAACTAGAGAGAAAACCGTAATACCAGATTAAATGGATCGTAACAGTAATAATAATAGTTCTTATCGAATATCGCCGCCAATACGGGACAATATAAAATTAAACTTGAACAGAAATGTGAGATCAACATTAGATGAGTTCTTTAATTTATCGAACAGTTTTCAAATTGGCGATGAAGAGGCGGAAAATACAGCAGACTATCAAAGCTTTAGTGGTTTAAGGGTCAGAGAATGCTTTTTTTCTTCTTGATTGAGAGTATTTTATAGCTTAGACTAGTGTCTAGTGAGTGACTGAGTGTAATTTAGTGTAAATTGTGTTTTGTGTCACTTTGACTGTCAGAGTGGGAGTGGTGTCAGTTGATTTGTCAGTTGACTTACATTGTTCAATCATTGTGTGCTGTGCAACTTATCAACTTGTGTAAGTACATTTTTAAATGCTTGTACTACAAGTTGCAGTAGTCCAGAGTGTGTAGGCCTATTCATTCACTACAGAAAATTTAACTTTTCATAACAACAGATTTGCCCAGTTTGTGTTAATAATTTCTAATTATTAATTATTATATTAATGTTTTGTTTACATCAACAATAGTCACTCAGTTAACATAAAAACAACATACAATACATACTGTAAATCATGTTGCACAGAGAGAAAAGATTAGGAATGAAAATAAAACAAAGGGGCGGAAGTACATTATAGTTCTTCGCTGTGACCTTTGCTCTAGTTTCGATGTGTTTTCTGACCTTTGTTGTGTGATTTGGCAAGCTTACGGGTAAATACTTAGAGTAAGGTTCTATTAGAAATAATGCGCGCACCTCGCTCCGTGTATAGCGGGCAGAAATACTGATCGCTCACCACCAATAATAGGAAATTGTAAAAAATGTGTAAATTGGAAAACAAACAGATATGCATAAGTTCGTCTGTGTCTAGATTTGAACTCAAGTGATTGTCGGATGTGGCGTCATGGCAGCCATTATTTTGATTGATGTTACACGGTAATCCATGACGTTGGATCGTTAAAATTGTCAACAGTGTGCTATATTTATAGCACAGCAGAGAACTATTCTGTACTTTCACCAACAAAGGGGACATTCAATGGTGGCAGATAGATCAATGGCTGCACATCTTAGGATATACAGCACATGATTATAAAATCAGTTTTGAGATTCCTTATGCATACTGTAGACTAGTGTAGATGACTGTGGCTTAGATTTCTAATTTCTCTTGCAAACCATATCTTTCATTGGATTATAGATAGCATGAAATATACTATCGTTTGAAAAGATGCCAACAACCAAGATTAATATTCTCTATATTGTAGACAAACCGTAGTTGGTATAGTATACTTCATGTGTAGAATTATGCATTACTCCTATTCATAGTAACTTGGGGCAGTAAAAAGATGCTAGAAGAAAGGCAAGAGCAACTTAATATCCCACAGACTCCTCCCACACACAGAGTACAATAGAAAATTCCAGACATGCATAAGACTCATTAATCACAGCCAAACATACCAGAGACATCTTCATCATCATCCCAGTTGAGTTGTGGTCATCGTCAACTGTGATGGACGAATAACAGTAACTTGGAAATATACATGCTGAATGTCTTGACTAGAACTGCATCTGCTTTAAAGAAGCAGGTTTGTTAAATTTGGAAAACACAGTGACTCAAGTTGTGTGAGGAAAATAGGTTTTAGCTGAATGTTCCTGGTTCAAATCCTGTCTGCTACCTTTAGATTTTCTCTATATTCTTGGTTGCTTCCTATTTATATTATTGATTTATCCATGTTACATCTGAAGCAATATTGTTTTTTTTTATGTGTTATTTATGTTTTCAAGAAGGTATAATGGTCCCTGCCTAATGGTATGTACTTGTGTTAACTGTTTGTGATTCATGAAGAATTAATATACCTGTGAAATGTGTGTGTTTTTTGTGTGTGTCTGGATGAATCTGTCCTATTTATAGTAACCGAGAATAAACACATTGAATGTTCTTCAATAATATTGCATATTTTTTAGAAATGTAGATTAATCAAACTCACAAAATATATTGACTCAAATTTTGAGATAAATTGGTGTTAGCTGAATAGACTTGTACAATTTCCATCTGCTACCTTCTGATTTTTTTCTATATTCCTATATCTATGTTATTCATTTACCTACATTACTGTACATTATATAAAATAGTGATTCTATTTTGTTAGAGAGACTGAGGGTTGGGCATAGATAGCAGCTACACCACACCATTGGAAAGTCAAAGCCAACATGAATATATCATGGACATTATACAGAATCTGTAGTATCTCACTATAAATCTTGGTTTGGACAATTACTCAATCTCAACAAAGATGCCTTTCTTCTTAGCATGTCTTGACAGTATTATTTTCAATGTTTTCTTTGATGAACCTGTTTCTTTCCCTTGTTATTTCTCATGTCATGACTTGCCTTACAATTCTTTGATTGTTTCTTATCAGAATGTTTCCTACATATATCCTGTGTCTTTCTGATTACTGATAAAACTGTTAGTTGCATGCTCATTTCTGTTATTTCTGTATTTGTCTTGTGCTCATTGCATTTTATACAAAGTAACATTTCTCAAATAATCATATAATATGAAATATTAATATTATTGTCAAAAATTTTGTCAATCAGAGATTGGAGGATTCAGTTTTGAGGGATTCAGAGGAATACACTTTGAAAGGTTCTGACGGGAGCCCAGCTAAAATCCCTGCAAGGATTCGTGAAATCATCACCAAAAATTTGGCTTCAGAGGACTCATTTGGATCACTGCCTGGAATAATGACACAGCCATCAATTTCAAACTTACAAGAGGAGAACCGCCTTCTTTCACAAGAACTCAACCGGGTTGAAGATCTTCTGTCAGCATCCAGAGCAGAGAGGGATGAACTAGGCATCAAATACAATGCTCTGAGTGAGAGGGTAAGTGCTAAGTGTTTTAACAATTACATTCTGACATTATTTTCTACTCCTCTGTAACTGATATTTAATTATTGTTCTAAAATACCACAAGTTTTATTCTTCTTGTTTATCTGGTAGCTGTAGCTAATCCTTCATCTCATCTCTATTCTTGCTATGAGGGGTTGTCTGTGTTCTGGGTTATGTTTTATATATGCTGATATTAATTGATTCTCCATTGGGTTCATGGTTGACCTTTGATTCAAAAATCAGTTGATGAATATCTTGTCTCATGGAATTTATGGAACAGGGATAAACTCTTTTCAGTAGGGCTAATTTAGTGTTCATATTACATACATAGAACACAGGTTTTTTTAAATGTTTCACTTGAAAACAATCACTAAGACTAAGGGATTATGTGGTGCAAACATGAAAACATAAAAATTACAATACACCAATAAAAATTACACCACACATTTTTAACGTTTTGAATCATTAAGTCTTTTTCAAGAATATATAAAACAAACAGTGAAAAACAATGAAAACAGTAAAAACAATGTTACCACCACAGAGGCACTAGATACACTATTGACATGTAAACACTTCAAAGTTCAAGGTGACAAAGATGTACCGGTATTTGGAAACATCTATTCATGGAAGTGGGTTTTGTTGAAAATTGGACGGGATATGATAATAGATATAACAAAGTATTATCCAATACAAATTGATATCAATACAATAGTGACCACACCAACACAAATTTAAACAAATGATTGTTGGAATTAAGTCCAAAAGGCTTCAGGGTACCAAACTCAAAAATAAATATATTTTCAAGAGCATACTTAGATCTGTCATCCATGGTGCAGGATCTGAGGGCAGTGACCTGGATATTGAGGGCACCATGATGACCATCACCATTGAAATGAATGGTGACAGCATGAAGATGCTTACAGGAGCAGTCCTCAATTGTAAGCTCATTTCACCTATATACTTCTTGTCACATTTACATATGATAACGAAAATGACATTACGGGATTCACATGTAAAGGCATCATCGATAGTGAAAGTGGCCTTAGGAAATGAAACAGAGCGGGTCTGAACTACATAGGGACATGTGTAGCAATAGTGCAACGAATAGTGTCAAAGTTTGCAGGAACATAATACCTGAGGTGACTGGACCAAGATGTCATTAAGATTTTTGTCACGCTTATAGGCAACCAGAGGAAAGTCCTGCCAGGGAACGAATGTACAAAAGAAATCTATCTTCTTAGAGGATTTATCAAGAAAGTCATCATCATAACGACATAAGCGACGAAGGCAAAGAAGCTGGGAGAATGGCAGAGTTGCGACATGCAGGAGGATGAGAAGAAGTGTAGAGCAGAAAACCATGTGCATCAATAGGTTTGTAAACAGATGTGCTAAGGTAAGGTGGATGAATAGTGACAATAATGTCAAGAAAGTTGACAGACAGAAGTAGTAGAGATGTTAGATGCGAAGTAAATAGCAGGGTTAAAATCGTTGATAAAGTTGATGAAGGGAGAAAATTCTGTCTAGGCAAGTCAGTAATACCTATACCATCATTAATATATCTATGATAAAGAAATGGAAAAGAATCTTAATGTCTCCCAAGCCTGATGTTCAAGATGTCCCATGAAAAGACACACATAACTGGGTCCCATCTTAGTGCCCATAGCAACACCACTGATCTGATAAAAAAAGTGCCCATTGAATTCAAAAGAGTTGAGCGTAAGCACTAGTTCAGCAAGGTAGAAAAGAGTGGGAGTTGTTACAGAGGGATATGTGTTCTTATCAAGAAAAAACTGCAAAGTCGTAAGACCATCAGCATGGGAAATAGAAGTATATAAAGAACAAAAATCAAGTAAGAACAGACGATAAGTACAGTCAGAGGACAACTAAACAGAATAAAATATAGTTAATCCGCCGAAGATGGATGTGTTGGGCCATTGGCGCAAATAAAACGGCAACACAACGCATTTCCATTCTCTGGACTACATCCAACTGGAAATTGGAAAAATTTGTAACAAATTGGTAACAGGACCATTTTCCTGTTATAAGAGAAATCCAGTGGGAATTTGAGAATGAACGCTGAAGAAGAAGATAGTTAAGTTAAAGCATGCTTAGTATCTTTTAAAAATGAATTCAGTTTCTCTACTAAGGGTCGGAAAATACTAACTATTAAGGAGATCGGATATACGTTTGGTGGGACAAGAGCAAGTAGAGACAATGGGTCTACCAGGATTAGATTCTTTATGAATCTTTATATTTATGAATCTTCATATATTATTTCATATTATAAACCAGGACTGAATTTTATCCATAATTCTTCATTGATTTTAGGGTATGAGGATATCTACTTTATGGACTGACAACTGTTATGACATAATTGATTCTATAAAAAGGGTGTTTGTTACATATTATTTTTCAGAAATATATGTACCTATCTATCTGACACATTCATTTTCAGCACATAGGAAATTAATGAGGGGGATGACTCCTTTTCCATGTCGAGAATAAAGAAGCTGGACTTGAAATATTGCATTGCTAACTTTCTGCTGAGAAAGTTTTTGTAATTGTTGATAAACTCAAAGGGGTGGGGGGGGGGACATTGGAACATATATGGATATGTATGTTCTGTGGTTGATTGCAGATCCGGCTGTCCCTGGGCTCATGCTCTGTAACCCATCCTGTGCAATAAGGAGGATCTGATGGCTAACTACCTATTTTAGCACCATTTTTGTTTTGTAAAACTGTTTACTCTACATCTTTTATCTCTAGTTTTTATAGCTAGGCTACCAGTATGTTAGCATGACCACTACTAATATGTCTTCTTCTGCATTTATTCTCAAACTCCTGCTGGTCAGTAGGATGTAGACATGAGAATGGAATGTATTGTCATGCTTTACAGCTTGAATGTGATATCTGTGCCTTTTGACCTGTCATATCCAAGTTCAGCTTTATTTTTGGGTCCAGCGGTTCTCAACTTGTGGGTCATGACCCCTTTGGGAGGGTCAAACGATGTTTCACAGGGGTCATCTAAGACCATCAGAAAATACATATTATGAAGTAGCAACGAAGAAAATTTTATGGTTGGTGGTCATAACATGAGGAACTGTAATAAAGGGTCGAGGCATTAGGAAGGTTGAGAACCACTGATCTAGGGGATGAGATAATCAATTTCACCTCAAAACCTCCTTAGTTGCCTCCTATGACATTCTTGACAGGTCACAGTGTTGCTTTTCTTTGCTCCCCTTTCATTCCTGAACACCAGCATCTTGGATTTGAAGAAAGTTCTTTATTACATTTAATTTGTTGGTTGTTAGATTTGATTTGGTTTGCACATTTCTGGTTATTAAACGTTCATTTTAACTCCCTTAGGTTCTCTCTTATAGCAGGACAATGGTCCTACAAGATTTCCAGCAGGGTGTAGTCCAGATGATGGAAATGTGTTGTGTTGCCGTTATATTTGCGCAAATGGCCTGACACATCCTTCTTTGACAGTTATTGCTAAGTGTGATGTCCCTCTTAGATTTGATCTGGTTGTTAGATTTGATCTAGTTGTTAGATTTGATCTGGTTGTTAGATTTGATCTAGTTGTTAGATTTGATTGTTGTAGCTCATCATGTCTTATTACCCATTAAAATTTTTACTACCAGCTCCATAAAGTCTGTGCCATAGACTTTGCCTTTTGCAACTGATTTGGAATCTTCTTCTTTATCTTCTGTGGTCATTCTAAAACTCCTACAGAATAACAGGATGTAGTCCAGAGTATGGAATGCAATATGTCATGGTTTACAACTTAGCTACAATATGTGTGCCTTTCAGCCTGACACATCTGAATTCAGCATGGCTTCTGGGTCACTGACTCTATATGGGAAACACTTAAATGCACTTCTACCAGGTGTATTATTTTTGTACAGTGACCAATGAAACAAGGTTGTGCTTAAAATAATGATGCATTACCACATTATTAACTTTTTGATACATTAGACTTTCATACAGTACACTATCCATAGAGAAATTGAGTATAGGTTTGATTGATTTCTTGCTTTCTTCCTTTGAGATTGAAGCTCTTTCAATTCAAGTAGTCTTTCATATATCAGTATATGAGCGTAAGTTTACATTGATGAAAGCTTGCCTGATAGCTTATGTATGTTGTACATAAATAAACTACAGCTTCAAGGTGGCCCAGAACATCTTTGCCAATTTCAACACTAGTATAGCCTAATGAAAATGAATTTGTTCATTTTTACCATGATCAAGAGGTCAGAGTTTGAGTTTACTCATTATTGTTCGTTTTGAACTAAAATTCCTATGGTCCACCCAACCACTTTGAACATGATACTATGGTGGAGGTCCTGGAAACTGAAAGGGTCAAGGAATCGGATCATCACTTTGATGTAAGTGCTGAAGATTACGTTAGTCTCTGGTCAACCACTGGCTAGATAGATATGGACTTATGAGCAAAAGCTGTGTAGTTCAACTAACTTTACCTATATAATGAGATCTGGTTTTGTTCTGTCAAAGTGATGTGGTATTAAATATTATCATCTTTGTACATGCAGCTTACTTTCTCTTGGTTCCAGCATACAGATAGTCTGATAGTTTCTGTGAGTTGATTCAGGATAACTGAAAAAATTTACCATAAATGTGTGAATTGTTTGCTTGAATTAACTTCAGAGGTACAATTGTAATAATTTCAATGTTGAACTTCTTGTTGATGTTAGTATAGTTTCTACTCATTAGCAATCATATTTATTTATTTGTTATTGTAATTTATCACTGTGATAACTAGATTATTACTTTATTTTCTTATGAGCAGCAAACTAAATAGTGCAATTTAAACAATTGTTTATATCATCAAGGGCTGATTCTTTTTTAACTACTGGCTGAATTTTCAATTTGAATTGCTGTTGTCAGGATACTCTGCGAATGTTATCTACATTTCCTTATATTGCTTTCAAGGAATACTCTCAGAAGTTAATAAGCCATATCAAGAGTAGCACAAATTCTTGAACTTTGCATAGTCATATCAGGTAGTTATGACATTGAAATTAAGAATCGTCTGATAGTGTGAAAACAGAATAATTTAATTTTGTGGTGTAGATTATTTATAAATTCATAAGCACACTTTCAAGCGAATATCTCAGAAACTGCCTGTTAGATTGCAGAAATTTCTGGCATGCAATATTAGATTTTATCAGAAGCAGAAATACTGTTATCATTTAGTACATAACTGCTCTAAATTGTACATATTGACGAAATCCTTTGAAGTTTTTAGTCCATTGTAAATAAGTGGGATAAAATTTTAGATATTACAGTAAACATAGTACTGCCAAGTAACTTTGAATTTAAAGGCGTATCTCCTAAAAAGTATTTGATAGGCTTAATTGTTGTATGTGTTGTCAGTTATTTGCAATAATAAACATCTCTGAAATGAAGGGCAGTTAGTCTGCCCTTCTATCACCATTAGACCCCAGGGTTTCTTTAACTGCACTTAAATACTGTATTATTTTAGCCGATATAAGATGAGATTATTTTATTGTCACTGTATATATACCTAATTGTGTGCTCAACATACACTTATTTCTGTATGGTCTTTATGATGTCTATCCACAAAATAATTTCGACAAAATTCCGAATCTGATTCTTCCAAAAGGTTTATTATTAATGGTTGCAGAAATTGTAGTTCATCTCTGTGCCAGTAGTCATCTTCCTCTCGTATTACATGATCCAAACATTTTTTTCTTCAAAAACTAAATGTCTGTTTTGGAAGTATACTCGAGTGTCAGAGCTTCAACATCACACATTTTTAAAATTGTTTTTTGTTCGGCAACTTGCCCACTGACCTTAGCCCAAACTAACTATTGGGTTAAGATGAGCATGATGTTCCAGGAGTCACAGAGGTGTGACTGTATTGTTGAATGATTTTATCAATATGGTACAATTTTGTCTTCTTCACAAGCTGTAACAATTCAGGCTTCAAAAAAGTATCATCAAAATTGACATTTTCCTTAGCAAGCCATATCTTAATTTGGTCTTTTGTATTTGATGCATTTGGTATTTTGTCCCTGTGATACTACATTATGATAGGAAGCATTGCCCATTACTAAACATGATGGTCCTTCTAGAATTGGAAGAAGACTTTTCTCTATCCAATGACTGAAAATATGTCCACTCATTGCAGTATGGTAGTTCCTGCTATCTGTGCATTTTGATTGAAAAATGACAATTTCAAACTTATATTTGAGACCCAGAAATTTTGGTGTTCTTGCAAAAACAAAAACACAAATGAAATTCTATGTACTTATTTCATCACTTATGTTGGCCCAACTGATTATTTCAGTGATTTTTATTGGTCACTATGTTGACAACACAAATAAATAGATAATTGTGTCATCATGAGTGACGTATTACATCAATTTGTATTGATGTCTCAAACAAAATGTTTGCACTCAGGAAATCGTGTTCCAATTCTGAAACATGGGCGATAGGCCTATTCCTGTGCGAAACAAGAAATGAAAGTTCCTAGTTTAAAAAAAATACAAACAAAAACCTCTGTTTTTAGAGCAAGAAGTGTCACACGACAACATAACCCTGCCTGTAGATAGGGAAAATGCCGTGATTGGTGACGTTCTTAATTTGTATCATGTCTTTAATTGGTCAATATAGCTATACTTTCCGTCACAACAAATGAAAAACCCAATATATATATATATATATATATATATATATATATATATATATATATATAACACATCACCAATGAAAATGTGTTCCTATTATTTAGACAGTAATTTTCTGTCGGTAAATTCGACTGGTATGAATACTGTAAAATATCTTATATCCTATGTAATTGAGAGAATGTGCATATGTCTATAAGTTATAGAGGAAACGTGTTAAACTACTAACATTTCTAGAAAAACAAACATTTTGTTATACTGTCAGTGTGAATCAAAAGTAGTTCCATTCCAAAGTGCTCTGCCACCTAATAGATAATTTATTGTAAAATCCCTTCCAAGATTACCATTTTGTAGACGGATTATAGTTACGAGTATTTAAAAAAAACTTTAATAAAAATTTGTGTAGGCCTATAAGAAGTAGTACTGTTGACGTCAGTTTTTCCGCCCATCCCTAATTTTTCATAAATAATCATTGACGTAGTTTATGGACAGCTCCTTAGGCTCTATGTAGAACTATAGACACAGGCTGTAATATCCGTTGCTATCTACAGTACCACAGACCTTCCAGCTACAACGTAAACGTGAACTAGGAGGCCAATTTCCGTGCAATATATTGGTTAATCTTGGCTATTTTTGACATGCGACTCTAAGTATGTAATTAGCGACCAATAAAAAAATCCGAACAATAATAAAGAAACGTAGCGGATTGGGTCCTAATTAATTATATTAGAATGTCTTTAATGTCGATAGCGACGGATTAGCCCAGGCACAGCTCTAGAATAGACATCTGAACAGAAAGTAAAGAAGACTTAATTCCTAACGTTTTTGATTATTGTCGTGTTTTCGTTGTTCACTATTTAGATACAAAGTCGGTGCCAAAAATAGCCAAAGACGACCAAAGAAATTCAAGATACTATTTTTTAAAAAACTTTTTTTCTAGTCATGTTTACTTTCTGTACAGTGGTCTTTATTGTCGATGGACACGGATTTGTCAAATATGGAATTTCCACTGTTATTTTTTCCCGTGGCCCTTTGACATGAAATCTATGGACGGTACTCAGAATATCCAAGGGACGGACATCAAAGAACTGGTCTCCATGGAGAAGAGTTCGCTGGAGATCGCCTTCCTGTGTGCTGTTTGTAAGCTTGTTCCTGTGGCTTTGATTTCTGTGATCCATCTTTTACTTGGCCTGCCTCTGGCTTTATAGCCGTTTTGTCTATGTGTCATGGTCATCTGTGGCATGGCTGTCTGTTGGTAGTATGGAACGTGTGAAAACCACTTGTGAAATTTGCAACAGAACCAAATCTGTTTTTCTCAACGTAAACTCTGCGCACGATTTTAATGTAAATTTGAGTCAAATGCGAAGATTTAGGTCACTACAATGTGATGGGGCTTAGTTCAGCCATCAGGGGCTGGAAACTAAGACTAGTCGGGCAGTCCCACTCGAGCAGGACCATAGTCCTGCCCTAGTAAGCAGAGTGCTGAAGACGGAGGCATCCAGCCAAAAGGCGCACAGATAATCAGGATGCCACGCACAAAACACAATGGAAACATGTCTACATCTATAAATAGTTATGGTGCCTGCCCTGTGGCGGACGTTCAGGCAGGGACGGTGCCGGGCCCTATACCTCGAAAGGGCCCAACCTCAGTTACTGGAAGTCCTTCTCAATTGCCCAGAGGAGCCAGGAGGCAAGGGAATAGAGCTACTGGCCAAACAAACAAACGACCAATAAAAATAATGCACTGGAATGCTGAGGGTGTCAACAGTAAAAGAGATGGATACAGCAAAAAATTGGAACTTGAAAATGTCCTCAGTGAAGAACAAGTTAACATATGCTGTATCCAAGAAACACACCTCAGCAGCGACATAGCCTTCAAAATCAGAGGCTACCAGTGCTACCGAACTGACCGAAAGGACAGGCGAAAGGGTGGAATTCTGACACTTGTTAAAAACAATATCAGCGCATGTCAGCTGGAAGTATATATGGAAGGGGCAGAATACCAGATGCTCCACCTAAAAACAGACAGTGCAGAATTCCATCTCCTGAACTACTACTGCCCAAATGATAAACCATTGGCACTAGACACAATTCCAGACAAAGAGAGACTTATGGTGTGTGGTGACTTCAACAGCCACTCTCAGAGCTGGGGCTACGATCATATCGACAAGAGAGGTGAGGAACTTGAGAGCTGGCAGGATGAAAATAATCTCATCCTTATTAACCAGCCAGCAGACTCGCCAACCTTCTACTCGAGAGCATGGCACACCACATCTACACCAGACCTGGCATTCCACTCACCAGGCCTGGAATGGAACATCACACGTGTTGTTGGAAAGCAGCTTGGAGGTAGTGACCACAGACCAGTATTTCTGGAAATCCACAATGAATTTACCAAGGACAGCAGCACGCTCACTAGGTGGAACTATAAGAGGGCAGACTGGAAAATGTACCAGCATTTAACCAGTGTTCTAGCTAAGGACATGAACTTGGACAAAGACATCAATAGAGCAGTGAGTGAATTTAATAGATGTATACTACATGCTGCTAGTAAAACCATACCCAGGGGGGCACGCAAAAACTACAAACCCTACTGGAATGATGAACTGGAAAAGCTGCAAAATGAGATGGAAACATCTAGACAGCAGGCTGAGAACAGACCTAGCCAAGAACATCACAACAAATATCAGCAAACAAAGGCTAAATTTCAAAGAGCCAAGTTACAAGCCAGACGGAGCAGCTGGAAAGAAAAAAACAGAGTCGCTGAACCTAGAAAGAGATACTAGGAAATTATGGAAACTTGTAAAACAACTAAATGATGAAGGTACAGGGAGAAATACCAGGATCACACTTTATAAAGATAGAAACATTTTAACAGGTAAACATGCAGCTGATTACTTTGCAGATTCCTTTGCAGAAGACAATAACGTCAAAGTCAGCCCAGACAAACAACAGGAGGTTCGAGAGAACCAGCAAAACATTGGACAAGGCGAACCTATACCTGAAGTCATGGAGGCACCAATCACAATGAGAGAACTGGAGCATGCAATATCCAAATTGAAAATGAAAAAGTCCCCTGGAGCTGATGGAGTGTCCAATGAAATGATTAGAAACCTGGGAATTGCAGCAAGAGCAAAGCTACTGCAGATCTTTAACACAAGCTGGTCCACAGGTAATGTACCACAGGCGTGGAGAGAAGCAATAATGATACCACTCCTCAAATCAGGAAAAGATGGCAACACAGTCTCCAAATACAGGCCCATCAGCCTCACAAGCTGTCTATGTAAAACAATGGAACGCATTATCAATCTTAGGATGCAGTGGTACCTTGAAAGTGAAAACCTTCTGGTATCACAGCAAGCAGGTTTCAGACAGTGCTACTCTACTGAAGATCAGGCAACCTACCTCTCCCAAGAGATTGAGGATGCCTTCCAAGAAAAGAAACTGGTACTAGCAGCATGGATAGACCTCAGGAAAGCATTTGATAAGGTCTGGAAAGAAGGGCTACTAAAGAAATTGCGAAATTGCAAGGTTAGCTCAAGAATGTACAAATGGGTAAAAGCATACCTGCATAATAGAAGAGCCAGTGTACAATTAGATGGTCGCAAGAGCAGGAAAGTTCTACTGCGTCATGGAGTCCCCCAGGGAGGAGTCCTGTCACCCACACTTTTCTTGGTTTACATCAATGACCTAGTTGCTGAACTATCACACGGGATCAAAGTGGCAATGTATGCTGATGACCTGGTGATCTGGTGCACGGAAGAACATGCAACAGTGGCCACTAAACAAATACAAAGAGCTATCGATGCCCTAACCTTATGGGCAAATAGATGGTGCATCAGCATTAACACAGAAAAGTGCAGCACTACACTCTTTACCCTCTCACCAAAACAAAAAGCTGGTCATATCAAGATAGATGGAGAGCTCTTGAAAGAAGACAAACAACCCACATACCTCGGAGTTACTTTTGATGATAAGCTGACATGGAAGCAGCACATAAACAAAGCAACAACAAAAGCCAGGAGGAAGCTAGCTATCCTGAGAAAACTAAGTGGAACCACATGGGGAGCCAGTGGAAATATACTCAGTAAAGTTTACCAGCAAGGCATAAGACCACACCTGGAATATGGTTCAGCTGCGTGGTGTCCTGCATCAAATACCACATTACAAGATCTAGATAAAGTGCAAAACCAGGCACTTAGAATAATGTTGGGAGCAATGAAATCAACACCAATAGCAGAGATGCAGAAAATGGGAAGAATGCAAACACTTGGCGAACGCAGAGACACAAAAGTACTAACTCAAGCAGAAAAGTTTCAGTGTATGCCAAGTCATCCAATGAAGGAAAGATTCCAAAATCTAGCAATTGTGCGACTGAAAAGGAGCAGCTTTATCCACCAAGCTAAACGACTCCGTAGACAACTTACAGACCTACCTGAAGTTGACAGCGCCTTAACGTCTGTACCAGAACAAACCCCGTGGAGTGAAAGACATGGAATGCCAATATACATTCAGACCCATGTGAAAGGAATACTAAGCGAGGACGAACAGAACAGTGTGCAGCGAATGACAGTCACCCTCAGTTTCCTGGATGAGGAATATCCACAAGATATATGGGTTAGAGTGTACACAGATGGGTCAGCACAGAATGCTGTGAGGAATGGAGGTGCAGGTGTATATATAGAATATCCACACAAGCCTAGAGATACAATCAGAACACCGACAGGAAAATTCTGCAATAATTATGATGCAGAAATCCAGGCAATTAGTGTGGCAGCTAAAAAACTGCTGAACTCCAACTCTGACCTACAGCCTGTGGTATTCCTGACAGATGCAAGGTCAGTGCTTCAAGCTCTCCAGTCTGAAAAACTAACAGACTTGAAAAAACTACTTAGCGAATTGTCTTACCAGTATAGGGTAACCATGCAGTGGATACCCTGTCACTGTGGAATACCAGGAAATGAAAAAGCAGACCAACTGGCTAAGGAAGGTGCTGCCGAAGACCAACCAGATATACCAATCACCTACCATCAGAAAAAACAGATGATAAAGTCAATAAGAAAGCCACAAACACCAACACAAGATGACTATCACATTATGAACAGATCAGAACAAGTTATAATTCTACGTCTCAGAACAGGACACAACCGACTCCGCAGTCACATGTATACAAAGTTCACGATTGGCAACACGGCCATGTGTACATGTGGACAGGCAGCACAGAGTGCCAAACATATACTTCAAGAGTGTTCTGAGCATGAAACGCTGAGGCAGACACGCTCTGGCCAATAGGCCAGAGGAAACAACACTGGAATCAAAGCTCTATGGGACACTGTATGAACTACAAAAGACTGAGTTTTATTAAGGAGACAGAATTACAGATATAGACATGTTTCAAGTGAACGAAAGAAGAAGAAGAAGAATGTAAATTTGAGTCAAATGCGAAGATTTAGGTCATTGGAAAACTTGTGTCTGTACATACAAGTCTCATAATCTTTTTTAAAGAAATTACTGTATAATTAATTTCTTCTATCATTATAGTAGTCACACATTCACAAACATCAAAGGAATATGCCACCACGTGCAAATAGCAACACTTGATGAAATAAAATGTATACATTCCTTATGTCGGTAAATATTTAAACTGTTAAGCGACATCTCACTAACTTCCTCCTACTGGTTATGGAGATATTAAATGGAAAATAATAAAGGGAATATTAAATGACGACCCACTACCCATAAATATTTGTTAAGCAGAACAGATAGAAAACAATACATGTGTTTCACACTTTTAGAATTTTATATCGTCAAATTGAAGCAATTTAATTAGTGTATGAAAACATTACTGGTGACGTCTACTTGTACCAATTTAGGACAATCCCTTTTGCACAAGGACACCATGGTGGACGAGACCGTTACTAAGAGATTAAAGGGGTTTGGTATAGCTGGAAGGGTGGGTGGGGGGTAGGAGATAGTAAAGAGGGACGATTAAGGTGTAAGATGTGAAAGTTATACAATCAACGGAGTACGGAAACCAATCAGTGTACATATATTTTCCCATCTGCTGAAAGATTCGGGATTTCTTTTGGGGATGCCATGAGTGTGCTGCTTCGGTTAACAAAAATCACCGATCAATATTTGCGAACTCTGATTTTCAGAGTACACTGTAATTCTTTGAAGCCATTTCATTCTATGCCATTAGTAATGAGATTACGTGACCTGCAACCTTACCTGGGAACTAGTTCTTCGAGAGAAGTCAATGCTTACCATGAAATAAAGCTTCCTTAGGGTCTGTACATAAATTACGGCAACAATTTGGGAGGGGGGGGGAGGGGTCTGAAAATGTTTGGCTGTTGTTGATAAGCGAGGGAGGGGTAAAGAGGGGTTACGCAAAATTGACGTCCAAAAATACTGTTTATAATACAAGTAAATTGTTTGAAATTGAAATTTTCTTCTTTTTTTTTTAAATTTGAAAAATGTTAATGTTATTTCGTACTTTTGTTGAACCAAAAAGTCTTATAATTAAGCACGTGGGAGGGGGGTGGTATGTCTCTGAATTATTGATAGTTGACAAGAACGGGAGAGCGGCAAAAATAAAATAAAAAAAAAACCAAAAAAAGAAGACAAATATTTTTGTGTCTTCATAAAAAAAGAAGACAAATATTTTTAAAATGCAATTTATGGATAGCCCGTTATCCCGCGGTTAATATTCATTTGTAGAATATTCACTCGATATTCACGTCATTTGATAGCGCGTTAAGAAAGTTGACTTAAATCGCTTGGTGCACATAAACATTTGTCTGGATATCTTACTCAATTGTTTTGATGTGTGTGTGTGGATGTGGCGTTATGTTTTTGTTGAAGTGTCAGATTCATTTGCAAAGTGCATAGTAAGGCAGTCTTGTAAACCTCGCGTGAATGAACTCCAAGTCGATGCGTAGCTGTGTCATGCCGTCCATTTCACATTTTCAATTCGATTTGTGCTTAGTTGAAAAGCAATGCCCTTTACAGGATGCACTTCAATTATTATTGCAGTGAAGTACCTCTTTAGCGCATCATTTTATAACAATTCAGTGGAATCCCTCTACAGCGCATACTTTTATAACAAATTTCCTGATTTAACAATTCAAAATTCCTCTATAACGCATCCATTCATAACATGTTTTCGGATATAACAACACTTTTCAAAATCCACAATTATATTAATTCTTACTGTATAGCGTTTTTTTATACATATTTTGTCGGTTCGGACCAAGTTATAATGGGATGTGATTGTATTACATTGAAGTACTTTTCCTGTGTGAACATTTATACGAAGTCATCTTAAAATCCTTGTTTGTGTGTGTTTCTGTTCAGATCATTTGTGTGTGATGACATTACATTTTGTCGAAGAGCATCTGTTCGGTTGTATGTCTTGCGTCTTGGACGATCATGGTTCAATAAAATCAATTTCGACTAAGCATTTGTCCAAAAGGACCGTTCCGAAAACAATGACGATCTACTTAGCGCATGACTGTAGATACGTCTGCGTGTCTACAGTATCTGCGTATCTAAAAAAAAGAAGGGGGTAGTGGTTACCTTAAAAAGGGCAATTCCCCTATTTTCGTGTGTTATTCAGTCATTTTAATGAGAACTTTGATGCTCTTTTTGTACAAAATCATTGGGGTCGGGGGTGGGGAAGGGGCAAAGGAGCAAAGGATTACCCACCTTTTGGCTAATGCCTTGTAATAAAAGTCAGTCACGATTTCCTAGTGGTGAGGGGTTGAACACTCTAACCCCTCTACCCCTTATCTACGGACTTAACTGAAAGTGAATATTGACTAAAATACTAGTCAAACAATTCTTGACTTATCACTAAATCATGTATATATGATATGCTTTATAACTGATGATATTAATGCTCGTCCTTCTCAATCAATGACCAGGGGATTGCGAAGGTCAAATTTGGTTTGTTTGATTGAGTCCTCAGAAGGCTGATTGGCCCAATTGGGTCTCTGAAAACCCTATTGCAGTGTAGTGAGCATGAATGTAATAGTCATGAGATCAGGGAAACAGTTTGATCTCTCCTATTTCGAATCGTCTGCAGTGTTTCCACAACTTCCACACTTTTCTTAGAACTAATATCCACGTGTATGTTATATTATTTATGAGGGCGTACTAACGTATGTTAACGTGCTAACAGATCGACTTAACCTCGGGAAATTTGTATTAATCTGGTCAAACAAGGGCAGCTAGTGTCAGGCTGACCACATCACATGTAGTGTGCCGACAATCCCAGAAAAATGGTCTAACAGTGTATTTCACACATGCCATAGCCTTGTGTAAAGGGACCTATATGTGGCAATAGATATGGCTTTGATGAGGAAGGGTTGGGGGTCTAAATAAAAACCATAATAACTTCGATTTTTATTGTTTTTCTTAGGAAGATCTGATTTGGGAGGGGTTTACGCTCTTATTTACTTGGTACCAAGGGAGGGAGTTTGAACCCTACACCCCTTCCCGTACCTACGGACTTGCGTGTCTGTGGCTGTTGAGTTGCATTACTCTTGTATCGCTTGTCACAAACAAGGTACAGTACTTCTGTGAAGATATCGTTTCTCTTACAACTATCAAATACTAGCTGCGTGTTTCTGTGAACAATATCTAATTTACACTGACGCATTCTTTTATATTCTGATTTTTACCTACACCGTAATCTCGTTGAGCCATGACGACGTTAATGGCATTCTGAAATCTAGGACTAACTTCCCATGTGTGACATTGTTAGCCGCCAGACAATTCCAGCAAGGAATATACAAGTTCAAACTCGATTACCATAGAGGTGTTTAGTCTTGGCACCTGGTTACCGATTAGTGTTATTGGTGTTGTTCACCTGGAACCACTCCAACTCTTCAGAGAGTATAAGCATGTGTGTGCCTGTTATAAATGTGAACCTAATAGTAGTATTTTCTTGAAGTAACTACTTACTTGATGTCATGAACAAACATTTTCAGGGATTTATATCTCTGAATAGGGTATTTTAATCCTAATAACGTGTGATTAGCCAACTGTCCACTGCTGAATGGGCAACCGCTGCCACATTTGGGATTTGTTCACATTAACAGAGAATAATAAAGTTTCCGATACGACAGAGTAGCTTTTGTGTTGTACGGTGTTAAAATAATAAATAAGTAAAATAATTTTTAACATGGTAACACAAATAGAGCAAAAAGAAACCACAAACAGAAGTTATTGTTAGTGACCAAAAAAATAACAACCATTATCTAAAAAGAAAAGTGTTGGCTACTATTAAAAGTAGAATGTTAAGATACAAAATCAAAGTAAACAAGAACTTATTCAAGAATTGATACAGTAAGACTGAGTAATAAATGCAACTGAAACATGATTGTATGTCGGATTGTAAGTTTTGCAAAGACATATTCAAGAGTTGATACAGAAAGACTAACAAAATCAACTCGAAAATGATTGTATATCAGATTGTAAGTTTTATGTAGACTTTATCAAGTGTTGTCACAATAAGTGTAACAAAATCAACTTAAACATGATTGTATGTTAGATTCTGCATAGTGACATTAAAGAGACGTACAAAATAACATAATTATGATTGTCAAGTCTCAGAGTAAGGAGATTTCCCTGTTATATTAAACTGCAGTCGAACTAACCAAGAGAACTGTCCAATTGACCTGCGTTTTAATGCCATTTGAGAGCGATCAAGACATCAAGGAAGAGATAAGAACATTGTAGGGCAGTGTGGACTAGGGACAAGAAATGACAGAGGAGACATACAGTTCTGTGAGGAGAACAACATGACCATATGTAATATATTCTTTGAACATGAAAATAGAAGATTATATACATGGAAAAGTCCTGGAGACAGAAAGAGGAACCAAATATATTATATTATGATCAACAAAAGATTTAGAAATAGTGTCAAGAACACTAAAACATATCCAGGAGCAGATATCAGCTCTGACCACAATCCAGTGCTGTGCAAAATACATGTCAAACTTAAAAAAATAGTACATAGAAGAGTTCAAGAACCACAGATAGACGCATCAGCACTAAAACAACCAGAAATACAACAAAAATACCTTGTAGATGTAAGGAATAGATATGAATATCTAATGATAGAATGCATGGAACAATACAGAAGGGAAAATCCAGAAGAGAAAATAGACAATAAATGGGACAGACTAAGGAAAAGTATTCAAAAATCAAATGAAAATTTACCAATAAGAAAAGCCAAGAACAAACAAACATGGATGACAGATGAAATATTAGAGAAAATGTCAGAAAGAAAGAAAGCTAAAAATATCCCAAAATACTCAATTATAGACAATGAGATATGTAGCATGTGCAGAACAACGAAAAAACAACGGCTAGAAACAAAATGCATTGAAATAGAAATACCCATACAACACAAGACAAAATGAATACGTAAGGAGATAAAGCAGATCACAAATAAGAAAATACCTATAAATGGATGTGGCTGCATTAAAGATAAAAATGAAAAAATAGTATCTGATAAAACAGAAGTTCTTACAAGGTGGACAAATTATGTGACAGAACTGTTTGACGATCAACGGAACAAAAAACCAACAATACACAATGATGGACCAGCAATACTGAAAGCAGAAGTAGAAAATGCAATAAAATGTGGAAAGGCTGCAGGCTCTAACAACATAACAACAAACATAATAAAAACTAAATGAATTTGGTGTGTATATTATCACATAACTTTGTAATGATGTATATGTATGAAACAGGCCACATATCTAAAGACCTAACATCATCAATATTCATACTACTACTTAAGAAGCAGGGTTGTGTGTGGACTGTACATACTATAGAATAATACGTCTAATGAGTCATTTAACTAAAATACTCCTCAAGATAATACACGAAAGAATTAAAAACAAGATAGACACGGAGGTCAGTGAAGAACAATTCGGTTTTAGGAAAAACAAAGGAACCAGAGAAGTTATACTTAGTATCCAACTATTGATAGATACATATATAGAAGTCCAAAAGTGCATCTATATTTGCTTCATAGACTACATCAAGGCCTTTGACAGAGTCCAACATGAACAATTAATGAAATGTCTTCAAGAAATAGGCATAGATGGAAGAGACTTCAGACTGGTTAGAAATATATATTGGGAACAAACTGCATCAATAAGGTGTGCAAACAGCTACTCACAATACATAGAAATAAGAAGAGTGGTAAGACAAGGATGCATTTTATCACTAAGCCTATTTAATATCTACACAGAGAATATCTTTTAAAATATACGACTCAAGATCAATGGGAAAATAATAAACAATATTAGATATGCAGATGACACTGTTCTTTTAACAGAAAATGAACATGAACTACAAAGACTAATAGATCAAGTCAATAAATCAAGTAATGAATATGGACTGGATATAAATATCCAAAATACAAACAAAAACCATGATAATCAGCAAAGACACAGAAGAACAAGAGCTAACTTAAACATATATGGAGAGAAACTACAAGTAAAAAATTATCAATATCTTGGACACATAGTAACAACTGACAGGAGATGTGAAACAGAAGTTAAAAGGAGAATATGAATGGCTTCTTCTTCTTCTGCGTTCGTTCTCAAACTCTTGCAGATTAGCAGGATGTAGTCCGGAGAACGGAATGCGTTGTGTCATGGTTTACAGCATTGCTGCGATATCTGTGCCTTTTGGCCTGACACATCTGACTTCAGCATGGCTTTGGGTCACTGACCCTATATGGAATGGAACAGCCAACTCCATCTCATAACCTCCTTAGCCGCCTTTTACGACATGCCTGGAAGGTAAACAGTGTAATTCTTTGCTCCCCTTTCGGGTCCCGGCAACACACGGGCGTATGAATGGCTAAAAGTGCCTTCAATGACATGAGGAAAATAGTAGCATCTAAACAAATTATAAACAGTTAAAAATGAGAATTATAAAATGCTACATCTGTTCTATGTTAATGTATGGCTCAGAAACATGGACACTAAATAAACAATTAGAAGACATAATTGATGCCTTTGAGATGTGGGTATATAGAAGAATAGAGAAAATATCATGGACAGAGTAGAATACAAATAAAGAGGTTCTAAAAACAATATATATTAAGAAAGAATTATTAAGAGAAATAAAGATCAGGCAAATAAAATATTTTGGACACATTAAAGGGCATAAGACCTTACTTGAGGGTAAAGTCAAAGAGAAGCGAGCAAGAGGTAGACAAATACAAGTGGGAGAGTAACAACATAAGAGGGACAGATTTCAGTCTAGCAGAGTGCATCACCAAAACAAGAGACAGGGGATGTTGGAGATCTGTCGCAGCCAACCTTCGTTGTGGAGAGGCACTTGATGGTGATGATGAAGACATCAGTGACCGGTTTATTAGCAGTGACATGGTGAACCTGTCGTATTTGTTCAATCTTGTACACGTCGTTGGTCATCTGTGGCTCTCATGATACAAGTACACAAGCCTTGTTTGTATCTTGGACGATTATGTAGCAAGTTTTGTGTGTTTACAGGTTTAGAGTAGTGTTGAACAAAATACGACCCGCTGGTGATATTTTTCTGATCAGTAATGTTCATCTAAAAGTATTATTGTGTTACACTGACTATTATAGACACTAGTTGGAGTGGAGTTCAAAAAGATTAGGAAAAAAAAAAGCTTTTTGGTTCCCATACTACACTAGAGATGTTCGTTTCGGCCCTCCGTCCTAAAAAAAAAGGTTGTCCACCGCTGAGTTAGAGGTCATGTCTGTAGACAGAAATTTACGCGTAAGAGGTACGATAGTTTATCGTCCCACCGGCTAATTAGGCGAAAGTCAGCTGCGTGGTGTGGACCGCATCGGGCATGGCGAGACATGTAGAAAACCATAGCCATCCACTGCATCGAACTTTAACTTCCTGTCATCTCGACTCGTCTTGCCACTGGTTTGAAATGAGTTCCGACAAGAGAGTGAGGTCGACGCTTTGCACAACTACTCTTCACTTAAATAAAAATCCCCAGTGCAAATAATTTTCACATTTACAAAAATTCACCCGTAGGCGGCGAAGGGAAAAGGTTTTCCCGCTAAATCTAGGAGCATGGAATGTACACAACTTCTCGACAATGACTCAAAACAGACATGTTCGACCAATAGCCTTGATTGGGAGAGAACTAGAAAGGTACCATATTGACATAGCAGTTCTTAGTGAGACGCACATTACTAACATAGTAACCTGAAAGTTTACAGAGCAGTGGTACTCCCAGTGTTGTTATACACTAGTGAAACATGGACTGTATAGACGTCATGTGAGGAAACTCAATCACTTTCACACAACTTGTCTCAGAAACGTTATGAACATCAGATGGCAAGACAAGATTCCAGATACCACAGTCCTTGATAGAGCTAGTATTCCTAGTAAAGATATACTACTCTGATGCAGACACAGATTCGTTGGGCAGGTCATCTGGTACATATTCCAGATCATCGCCTGCCAAAGATACTTCTATTGTGAGCTGGAGAAGGATACATGATCTCAAAGTGTCTAAAAGAAGCGCTCAAGGACTCGTTAAAAACCTCACTGAAAGCCTTTGAAATAGACCAAGATACATGGGAAGAATTTGCACAAAATAGATCTACATGGCCCTCTAGAATAAAAAAAGGGGCACATCATCTTGTGAAAAGAGGAGAAATGCAGCAGCTCAACCGGGGGGAGTAGTTAGAAAGTCACGGATTGACCAACAACTGTCTACATTGGAAATTCCATGTCCAAACTGTCCAAGGACATTTGCAGATCGAACATAGCGTATTAGCCATCTAAGAACTCTATTTCAAAAGTGGATGTATCAAATAGTCACCATAACTTCTGATGGACGAACAAAAATGTCTGTAGAGTTTGTTGAAGGATGGACAAGTCTCTGCTGTCTTGCAGTGAGACTTTGCTTTATGTGTGTATCGGTTCTATTGTAACCTGTCCTTCCCGAAATGTTTCAAAAGTATATGCACTTTGCGCAATAAGGGCTTCTATGTACCTCCATCTTCGGCCACATTTCCTAAGCTATTGTGGTCGTCTTTCATCGAGACCTTATATAGGCCTACATCTCAAGATATACGTACTAGCAATAGCAATCATGTGTGAGTCGAAGAACTGTTCTATGGAACACGCTATGAAGAAGACAGCGTTATGTATGGGTGAACTAGTGAGCGAGGAAACAAAATGAATAAGTCTGCTGTGTCTTGGGGTGTAAATAAGAGGGACACTGTTAATAGCATAATTAAATCTTCATGTAACTGATTACGACTTCTTGTAACAACGCCATTAAGCATGCTTTTATCATTGTGATTAAGCTGTGTAAATTACGGTAACTGTATTGTAATTGAAAACGCGGCTATCTAACCTAGATGCCAATATGTACCTTATCTTAGGCTAGCTTTTAGTTGACATTGGTTGGAACCAGTTTACCGTATGTAATGTTGATTGGGCATTACTATACAGGCACGATGGTTACAAGCCAGGGGCAAAGCATGCACACGATCGATTACAGAAATAAAGAAGTCAACGAAAACAAACATAAATGAAGTAGACAAAAAAAACCATCTCAAGAGAACTTTTCTATCCCTGATGCTGCAAGGCACAAAGAGGTATAAAGCGAAAAGACGAAGAAATAATGTTGATTGGAACAAATGTACTGAATGTAATGAAATTGATTTAGATAATTAACATACAAGCAACAGAAACCACGATAATCAGTCAAACCTAAAGGAACAAACGCTAAACATAAAAATACACGGAGAGATACTACAAAAGGTAGACCAATACATTGGGCATAATTAAAATGCTGGTAGATGTGAAACAGAAATTAAAAGGATAATAGAAACGGCTAAAAGTACTTTCAATGATATGAGTAAAATATCAACATCGAAACAAATCACAAGCTAAAATGAGAATTATAAATGCTAAATGTACTCAGAATTAATGAACGGATCAGAAATATGAATGATTATCAAATAGCTAGAAGACAAAATTGGTGCCTTGAGATGTGGATATATAGAATAGGGAGAACTTCATGGACAGAAAAGGAAACGAACAAATAGGTTCTGGCTACGTATTCTTATTTGCATTCTCTCTCAAACCCCTCACCGGATCACTCTTATAGCAGGACAATGGTGATACAAGATTTCCGGCAAGGTGTAGTCCAGGAAACCGAAGTGCATTGTGTCGCCGTTTTATTTTCACCAATGGCACGACACATCAGACTTTGACGCTAACACTAGTATAAAAACGAAATATTAAAGTAAATATAAATCAAATAAAATGTTTTGGAAAATTAAAAGACATGACCGTAGATACGACTAAGTTTTAAAAAAATTGAGAGAGAGGGTTTACCACAAAAAAAAGTAATTTCCCTTGTTTTAAATGGGTGATTTCTACATTTTTGATAAGAGTTAGTTAGCCCTCTTTACCCTCTCTAATTCTCTTCTTGCTTCCTAGTAATCAATGTCATGTTAAGAGTCTCCCCCTCCCCCCACTAACCCCTATAGTCAAACTTGAGCCGCGTTGAAGGCCTCACATGAAGGTAGAGTTGAGGAAGGGGCATAGAAAGATATAGGCAGAGATACATCATGCGATGGACACAATACAGTCTATTAGAGTGCACCACCTAGGAAAGTGACAGAATGGTTGAGGTTCGTAGCATAGACGGCACTTGATGATGATCAACGATTTTTTGAATAGGCCTATATTTCCCCATCGAGGCCAAGTCCTTGAAGTGGAGATGGGGTTTAGTCCAGCCAACATGCTGGAACTAAGATTGGTCGGGCCATCCCTCAGATCGAGCAGGATCACAGTCCTGCCGAAGCAGCACTGATGCTAAAGTCGGAGATACCAGGTCAAGATGCGTACCAGCATTCATGGTATCACGCAGCATGACCAAATAAGATGTCTTCACAAAAAAAATTGCTGTGTAGAAATGATGAACAGCGAACGAGAAGAATGATATTTTTTCGTTTGTTAAAGTAATGAGATTACTGTAACCAGAATACAGTTACAAATTATCTGTCTGTCTGCTTGTCTGTCTATGTGACTTTATAACAATCTATATGTCTGAAAGTCCACCTGTCTGTCAATTCGTACAATAATGTTCGTCGGCACATTACCTCCATTAATAAATATAGTAGCAGTGTCAAGGTAAGGTAACTGCCTACATTTCTCAACTCAATGACGAGATGCTGGACATACAGACAGAAACACCACTTCGTCATATTTGAATTATGTAACTTGTATACATTTACAGTACAACATTGTCGTTAGAGTTGTTTGATTTTTGTATATAATTTCGTTATGCAAGGCAAGCGTGTTCAAGCCGAATCATTTTAGTTATTACGCAAACGTAGCCATTAAAACACAATAGGTATGTGGTAGCAATCAGTACTCGTTATTCAGTTTGTATATGATCTCGTCACTTTAGTTTCATGCAAGGCCGTAGATAAGGGGTTCAGAGCCCCCCTTCCCTTAGCAAATCAGAACATGACCTTTAGGTACTAGGAATTTAGGCAAAGTGTGGGTCACCACCCTTTTAAAGCGATTTTTCTCGAAAAGTCATCACATTTCACATCAAATAGAAGGATTTACACACGAATACGGTCGAATGACCTTTCTTCTTTTTTTTTTTTAAAGTAAAATCTTCCACTCTTACTGAAAACATATCTACCGCCATAGATTTATAAATGTCGCTTATCGTCTTCGCACACCTGACATGTACATAGGATTTTAGGGTATATTAGAGTATAATCTCAAGGCATATCAGTTGATGGTTTCGATTTTGTGTTGATTGAGTGGTCTCTTCGGGTCACGCTGATCTTTATTTTTAATTTGCGCATTCTCGATTTTGTCGTAGTCTTCATCAACGATACCTTGAAGGTCGTGATCGAGCCACCACCTCCATTATATTTGATGTTCACACTTCTCATATATCAATTCCAACTTAACATCCGCTGTTGAGAGGAGGGCGTTCCTCACCATAAGAGGTACATTTTGAATTTCATTCTCACGTACGATACTACCCCATGCTCATTCAACTCAAACTCCTTCAATCGCGCGGACTCACGTATAGCAATGAGTATGTCCTCTCTGTCCATATTTTGACCATTCGTTATAGTGGCAGAACTAGTTAACTTATCGACTCACTCATTTCCCTTCACACTTACTTATTCTGGAACCAAGATGAAAGTACGTAGTGTAGCACTTTCTTATCCCTCTCCCGTGATTCAATGTATCGTCTGCTCAACACCAGTTTAACTGAATCATACTAATTGAGTCGCTCACTATACGCGCATGGAGTTCTATACTATATAATGACTTGTGGTTCTTAGCATAAGTTGCGAAAAACACTCCCATCGTTTATTCGTGAGGCTACATGTAGTTGCCGTGAAAGCTTCCTTGGTTTCACAATAAGAAATAACTGCAGCAAAACTGAAAAAAAAAACACACAGCGGAAACTAGGAAACAGGGTGACGAAAATGTGCTTATCATTTTATACACACATACCAAAAGATAATAGACGTTTGGACCAAAAGACCTTTATAGAGGTCTTAATAATATATAAGGTCCTAATATTTGCAACATAATAAAAGGCCGAATAAGAATGACACAATCAACGTTCACACGACAGAGTTCAAAATGGCTTTGGCTTCACAAACTGTTCTTCTATCTTATCTAGCAGCAAAGAACCATGCACATCGCTGGATGAACGACACATCCGTGAAGACGATATCTATAATCGTTTCCACAGATGACTACTTTTATCTCGGTATCTATAGCCAAGAAAAAAATAATGTAGAAGTTCTCACAGATGGTGGAGTAAAACGACAAATTATAGAGAAAATTTAAAACAGGCATGATTTTTAGGGCATGTTACGAGAAAAGTAAAACTTGAACATTTAGTAACCACCTGAAAGAGCAAGGGGAGAAGATACAGAAGAAGACAAAGAGAGAAATTTATGGATGGGTTGTCACTGGCACAAAAAGAAGTCACCAACTGAATTTATTAACAACACAAAACTTATTAACAACACAAGTGACAGAGAGTTGTGGAGAAGCATGATCGCCTACGCCACGCGTCATGACACTTGATAGATCTACATCCACATTGTTACAATTTCATTCCTGCACTTTCTTTTAAGTGTAATGATATCTCTGAAAGGCAATTGAAACAATCTTATTTATCATTTATTACCAGTCTCAATGATATTGGATACACTCGTATATAGGGGTTTTGAAGAGGGGGGAGGAGGATCAATCCCTCCAGGAAGTCAGAACTTAACATTTTTTTAGGAGACGCAAAATAACGCGGATAACCCCCACACTCCTAATGATTTTTCCTAAAAAGGTCACCACCAAAAATCTCACCAAAAACAATAACCTACAACAATTTTTTTAATCTGTTTTTAAGGTAATTTATCATAGACGTATCTATATTATATATCTATATATGGCCGTTCTAATTATTCACATTGTACTCTTGCGATAATATTGTATGTATTATTAGTGGCTAAACATTCAACAACATTTGAATAGCAATGTCATATATTGGATGTATTAGTAGTGCTTTAAACAACAGTTCAATAATAGTGTCGTCATATATTGGATGTATTAGTAGTGGCTAAACATTCAACAACAATTGAATAGCAGTGTCACTTATAGGATGTATTTGTAGTGCTTTCAATAACAGTTCAATAACAGTGTCATATATCGGATGTATTAGTAGTGGTTAAATATTCAACAACAGTTGAATTGCAGTGTCATATATTGGATGTTTCAATTATTATTCTAATAACATGATGCGTGCATTTGATAGCTTCGTGACCACGGGGAGCCGTGCTGTTTGTGCTTGTAAAGAATGTCAACTGTATGCTTTAGCAAGAGACGGAGGGAAACAGTTCAAATGTCACGTTGAATTTGCTTATTTCCTACATGGACTCATCAATGAAACTACAATGGACTTTCAATGCGTGACGCCGATCGTCAGCAATAGTGCGATGTTTTAAAGTGTTAAGTGCAAGTATGTATAGCATGACATGATTGGCGGCATGATCTTTCTGTAATATTTCATTCAACTAGAAACTCCTGTTGTGGATTTGGTGTTAGTGATTAATTCATGTCACTTTATGACAGCTGTCAATAACACGTGCATGTTGAACTATTAAGAAAAAAAAATAAGGTGACAAGCAAGATTCGATCCCGGTCCTTTCAGCTGATATCAATTCGTCGCGGAATCAATCTCGTTTGCCACTTTCAGATTTGCTAATAATTCACGGAAAGTACTCATTATTATTAATTGACCTAATATGATGTAGATCAACGAAAAGTAAGAGCGTAACACTGTTGTCCACAATAATTCTCAATGGCGTGAAACAATGACACTAGAAAGATAAAACCTCAGTGTTAGAGAACAACCTTACGTACTAATGATGTGAGAACTGGTGCAACACAGAGTAAAGAGGGGGAAACAACAGAGATATGTAGGGAGTGTTGGAGCAAAATACAAAACACGATAACATCAACAGAAATAAGGGATGTTTCATTATTAGTACTATCAGGACAACAACAAACAACAAGAAATGAACATTACAGAGAATCATAATGTAAGAGAGCAGCAAAAGAAGATGATAAGGGAGACAATATGAGGAAAAAGGCAAATACGGCAAGAACAGAAGAAAGAGTAAAAGGAAAAGCAATAGATCTTGATCTTATAGTAAAATAAGAAAAATCTAAGTAATATCAAAGAAAAAGCTACTTATCTGAAATCCGGTATAGTCCAACGGAATGGTTGAAGTAAATATCCTTGAAAGTGATAGTAGAATGACGATCATAAACACTATTCACAATAACAGAGCATTGTATGTAGGGCAGGAAAAAGGGGAGAAAAGTGAAGGAGAACATTTAAAACACAATAAAAATAAGATTTGTAAAGTAGAATACCTCCACAACTTATCCCTCAAACAAATAATAACAAAACCACTCTCAAGGGTGGGTAGTTTACCTAAAAAATATCTAATTCGTCCATTTTCGTTCCTTCATTTTCCTTCGTTCCTGACTATTTTATAGTAACTCTGAAAAGGGGGGGGGGGGTGGCTGGTATTTTGGCACAATTCATAGTACTAAAGGTAGTGTTCTGATTTCAGGGAGGGGGTGTTAATCTCCCCCTCTTATCTAAGGACTTCTACAACTGTTTGATGTAGATGAATGAAGAGGTTCAACATTGTAAAAGATCGCTAATACTGGTGATTAGGAAGATAGCTAATACTGGTGATTAGGAATATAGCTAATACTGGTGATTAGGAATATAGCTAATACTGGTGATTAGGAATATAGCTAATACTGGTGATTAGGAAGATAGCTAATACTGGTGATTAGGAAGATAGCTAATACTGGTGATTTGGAATATAGCTAACACTGGTGATTAGGAAGATAGCTAATACTGGTGATTAGGAATATAGCTAATACTGGTGATTAGGAAGATAGCTAATACTGGTGATTAGGAATATAGCTAATACTGGTGATTAGGAATATAGCTAATACTGGTGATTAGGAATATAGCTAACACTGGTGATTAGGAATATAGCTAATACTGGTGATTAGGAAGATAGCTAACACTAGTGATTAGGGAGATAGCTAACACTGGTGATTAGGAATATAGCTAATACTGGTGATTAGGAAGATAGCTAAAATTGGTGATTAGGGAGATAGCTAATACTGGTGATTAGGAATTTAGCTAAAATTGGTGATTAGGAAGATAGCTAACACTGGTAATTATTGAGATAGATAATTCTGGTGATTAGGAAGATAGCTAAAATTGGTGATTAGGAGGATAGCTAAAACTGGTGATTAGAAAGATAGATAATTCTGTGATAGGAAGATAGATAATTCTGGTGATTAGGAAGATAGCTAATACTGGTGATTAGGAAGATAGCTAATACTGGTGATTAGGAAGATAGCTAATACTGGTGATTAGGAAGATAGCTAAAACTGGTGATTAGGAAGATAGATAATACTGGTGATTAGGAAGATAGCTAATACTGGTGATTAGGAAGATAGCTAATACTGGTGATAGGAAGATAGCTAATACTGGTGATTAGGAAGATAGCTAATACTGGTGATTAGGAAGATAGCTAATACTGGTGATTAGGAAGATAGCTAATACTGGTGATTAGGAAGATAGCTAATACTGGTGATTAGGAAGATAGCTATTACTGGTGATTAGGAAGATAGCTAATACTGGTGATTAGGAAGATAGCTAATACTGGTGATTAGGAAGATAGCTAATACTGGTGATTAGGAAGATAGCTAAAACTGGTGATTAGGAATTGTAAAGATCCATAATTGTCATGATACTTGATGTTGATGAGTAAGGAGAACGGAATATATTATGGTGGGGACTCACATTTTCATTAGTGTTTGTGAACTTGACACATACAGCATCATCACTTAATATTTAGACATTGTGCTGCTTCCTTCTTCTATATGTAATCCTTGATCAGACTGTCCTATTGTCTTGGATCACCACCCAGAGGTGAGGTAGATTCTTTGCAGATTTGTTTCTCTGGCCCTCATACTAGCAGTTTGGCTATGAGCTGCATAACAACCATTGCTCATGTGTTTAATCAACATCTTGATCCGTGACTTCCCATGTTCCTTTATTTACGCAAGTGTAGCTGAAACCTATTTGATAATGTTCAATGCTCTATCTACAACAGTGTTTTCCAACGTTCCAATGTGGGGTCCACACCCTACAGAGGGGGGGATGGGGGCGATTTGATTGTTCAGGGGGGCAATTATTCCCTAAATGATATGGAAAAATTCAATTTTTTAATATAAAGTAATGTATATATGTTACCTTGGGGTGGGGGATATCAGAATTCTAGAAAGACTTGGGTGGGGCATAGTAAAAAAAGGTTGGGAAACATTGATTTACACTGTATTGTAATCTCAGTTTAAAAAAATTGAGAAACACTCTGTGCAAGGAAACAAGTCACTTCCAAAGATGGCTGTGTCGAGATATTGGTGGAAATAAAACGGCAACACATTTCCATTCTCTGGACTACATCTTGCTCGAAATATAGTAGGACCATTGTCCTGCTGCAGGAAAGATCTAGTGGAGTTTGATAATGAATGCTGAAGAAGAAGAAACACTCAATGCATGTGCAAATGTGTGTGCTAGATTGTTACATCAAACTGATACATCTATATGAATGTGAAGTGGAGGATATATGGATGTGAACTGGAGGATATATGGATGTGAACTGGAGGATATATGGATGTGAACTGGAGGATATATGGATGCAAGTGGAGGATATATAAATATGAAGTAGAAGTTACGTGTGTTCATGCTGAAATCGGCTGTGCTGGGCCTACAAGGTGCATATATATTGTTAATTCAAAGTTTTTGAAGCTCTTCTACCTTATTTGCTTAAGGTGGTTGCTAAACATTATTATTTAACTCTTAAAAGGATAGAATTTAGACATAATAGTTATAAATCCATTAAAAATTATTTTTTTGCCATAACATGCAATGCATTTGTATATTTCAAATCAGTTTTTCTATTTAACTAAGGGAAGGGAATGTACAAACTTCCTTTAATACTTCTTCTACACTCCCATGGATATCTAGAACACTATAAAAGGACTCACTGAAAGCCTTTGAAATAGACCACGATACATGGGAAGAACTTGCACAAAATAGATCTACATGGCGTTCTAAAATAAAAAAGAGCGCATCATCTTGTGAAAAGAAGAGAAATGCAGCAGCTCAACAGCGGAGAGCAGCTAGAAAGTCACGGATAGACCAAGATCCGTCTACAGTCGTTATTCCATGTCCAAACTGTCCAAGGACATTTACAGCTCGAATAGGGCTCATTAGCCATCTACGAACTCATAATCAAGGACATAACTAAAATTGAATTTTCAAAAGTGGATGTAACAAATGGTCATCATCACTTGTGATGAACAACAAAAACAAAAAACAGAACACTATAGTGATCTGTAGTAATCTTATCCTTCTAAGACACATGTGTGTGGTTCATAAACTTTCTGAGCCTTTCTATTTATTGCTATATTGGCACATTTGATTTTTATTTGCAGATTTTATGTCGTTCATGTTTATTAGTTTACAAGTTTCATCTGTATAATGTCCTCAAGTGGTTTTTAATTGTGTTTCTTTATTTCATTTGTATGTATTTTGTACCACAAGGTATATTTCATGAAACATAAATATTTATAAGTTTGGAAGTAGCGTATGTTTTTGAATAGGTGTATTGTATTCATGTTAGTCTCTGTATGTAAAAGGTAGTTCCCATGGCAGCGACCTGCTATTGGGGATGAAGATAACTCTTCATTTACTAAACCACAACAACTATTAGGTGAGGTGGCCAGTACCCTTCCTTGCTGTGTTTACCTTCTCTAACTCATGCCTCAGGTACCCAGCAGGGTCGACTGAAGGAGTGGTTTGTGTCAGGTGATAAATGACGACCCTGATTTTTTCTATTCGACAGGGTTTAAAATCTGTCACACTGTAACCCGGTGATAGTCTGCAAGCTCACTATCAGCTAGGCTACTGTGCTGTCTATGTATGTGAAGATATAATGCTTGATTCAGTCTTTATTGTTTTCTGTATATTAAGTATGATGTGTGTGGCTGAGGATACTTGTATACTATTATTCAATTATTAGTAATAGCTAAAATAGCTGTCCTTTTTTATGTTTATATTTGTGTATTTTGAAGATCTAGTAATGACTCCAGCGATGCCTATTTGTAATTATATGTTTGAAAATCTGATGCATCTTCTTCCGTGTTTGTTCTCGAGCTCTGGTTAGCAGGATGTAAAGCATCATTGAATTAGAACTTTCAACCGCTGCACTCTGAGATGGTATTATTGAGATGGAAATCAGAGCACCTGTGTTCTTGTCTGGTGTGTGCTGATGATAACCTGCAGTCATAACTCAGAGATCAATGAGCGTAATGTTCTACTCCATTGTTTACAGCTGAGCTTCAATATCTGCACGTTTCAGCCAGACACATCCAACATCAGCATGGTTTTTAGGGCCATTTTGACCTATTGAATAGAACAGCCAACTTCACCCCAAACCTCCTTAGGTACATTTTATGACAGGTCAGAGTGTTGCTATTCTTTGCACCTTCTTTATGTCCTGGCAACACAGAGTCTTATCTTGATATTGATGATCAGTATATATTTTGAATCAAATACAGTGTATTTAAAGTCTGCATACTGAGTAGCCTGGTTGTATGCCAACTAATTGTGGACTGCGTCATGTATATAAGTAAAAATTAATATATGACATCTTTCGTCCCAGACAGTGTGACCTTTAATCTAGTCTTATCTATTTCTGAACTGTCAAGGGTTCTTTAATATGCACAAGTTCCATATTGAACCTCAGAGTTTGTCATGCATTTCAGATAGGACACTCAACTTATTGTCAGAGATTACCTGGGCACTTTAAATTACTCTATTTCTCTGAAACCTTACTGACGACAGGATGGGACATGAAAGGAGGAGTAAAGATAAAATTGAGGTGTAGATCAGTGCACATAGTTTGTTCATAAGTGCCAAGTTGCCTAGTCATTGGTTGACCAGTGCTCAGCTGCGTAGCCATTGATTTACTAGAAATTGCCAGACTAGTGTTGTATTCACTCAGTAGCAATGGCAACATTTCTCAACCTTTCCAGAGGATGAGCCCACCTATCCATTTCCAGAATTGAGCTATAGGAGTTACTGATTTAGCAAGCCACGAGTGACAGTGAACTTGAAACTTGGGTGTCACCTTATTGGCGAGCTAGTGACTTGGACATTACATGCTCCCCATGAGGAGTTGGCAAGAGATCAGGACTGAACCACAACTGTAGGGTGACCTTCTACCCCCCACCAACTCTTGCCAGGTCAGTGACAATCGATTGACTTGTTTGAGCTGCTCTAAGTTATCATAACAGCAACAACCATCAACAAAGGGATTAGAGATCAGGGAAATAAGCATTAAGGTAGCTATGTCAAGCAGGTTCATTAGTAATTGCATGTAAATTATTGGGTATTGATATGTGGGAGAGATTCGTGTTACACTTTCACTGACATATATTGAAATTACTGGTGGTTTAAATATGAGGTACAGATTCATAAAGGCCAAAGATAATGCTATCTTGTTCCCTTGCATTCATTCTCAAACTTCTGCTGGTTAGCAGGACATAGCCTTGAAAACAGAATGTGTTGTGTCATGGTTTATAGCCTGACTGTGATATCTGCGTCTGCTTCAGTAAATCTCTTGGTTCTTTTTGAAATCTTTGTCAGGTGTTATCTACAGGCCACGCATGGGAATAGACTTGCAATTCCAGCCAGTTAAGTGCCTGCATTATGGCAAATACTTCCATTGTGAGACTGCTTGTTGTTGCGATAAAGTCTCCACTGACTTCGTGCATTGTTCTTCCATGTGATCTGACAGTAATGGCCCATAAGCATCAGTGGTGACGAATGACCGACCTGTCTGTGTAAATCACAACATCTGTGCTGTCGGCATGTTCGCAGAGGTGTGCCTTGACCTCAGCATCTTGCTCACAGGGCTGTGTTCCCTGCACTCTTTATTGAGTGTAATGACGGTCTTGACTGTCTCTTGAAAGACCACAGGAATAGGTATCCATTCCTCACCAGGAGTTATGTCTTCTGGGATGCAAATCTTTTTAATGCTATCCTCGGCACGACCCATCCACGATTTGCCTCTCTTGAGCCTGCTTCCTTTCACATGAGGGAACTCACTGTGTAGTGGGTGGTCTATGTCAGAACTTACCATGAGATTTGCACAGGCATGCCACATATCAATTCTGTGAGATATGCTAGGAAAATAAAGGAAAAATAGATGTGTCCCTTAGATGTGTCCCTTGTGCAATCAAGGATGATCTGCATCGCTTCATTTTGAATTCTCTCCAGTCTCTCGATCTGTGTATGACTGACGGTGATAGTGGAGCCTGCATATTCAATGACAGGGAGGACAAGAGCCTCATATAAGATTATAATCTGTTTAGTATCAGCGCTGCCATCACTCTCAGAGCTGAAAGTCCTTTGCAATAACTTGATCATCATTTTCCAGAAAGCACAGACTTTCATTGTGCAGTGGGGATGTTTCTCAGAGCTTTCTTTCATACCCAAGAGACCAGTTTTTGGCTTAAAATGCAATACCTATTGTGGAAGCCTTCTACTCGGAAGGGAGTCTATGTTATGAAATGAGTTGTTATTTTGCCTGGGTCACCCACTGTGCATTTTTTCTCAAACAAGGCACTTCACCACAAAATCATTATTTCCTGTGTTAGGAAGATGCTTCCATTTCTCTCTAGAGATCTAGGTCCTAGACCTAATTTCTTCTGTATAAGCAGTGGTGGGCAACAGTGACAGTCGAATTGGACTGGGGTGGCTATATTTTTGTAGGTGAGGTTGCATCATTGCCGAACACATACTGAGTCTGGGATTTGACCTGTGCATTAAACATGCACTTGCCGAGTCTGCTTGTGATGACCTTCCAATCCATTTCCAAGTATGTATGGTCTGTGTTTTAACTTTTTAACATTATGTTTATAACCAAAAGATGTGGGCAGATTACACCTATCTCTGACAAGTAACTTCACAGCTGGCGAACAGATTTTGTGTAAGAAAAACAACATCAGTGCCCCAAGTGCCCTTGTTTATAAAACCCAATTTTATCTGTAGTAGCAATGTTGGGTAATGGTGACAGTTGAGTTAGACTAGAGTTAGCTCATCCATAAAGACAAGGACATGCTCTCTGTCCAGTTAATAGTGTCCAGAGTTTGAGTCTCAATACTTCTTTGGTCAGAGAGTTTAAACAATACATGCTTCTTGACATTTGTTTTAAGCTTTTCCCTAGTGTAATGAAAAGCTTTTTTAAATACCCAGTAGTACATGTTCAAGTGACCAATACCTGAATTATGGCTTCTACTTTGAATGGGGTCAATAGTGATGAGATATTTGCTGTCAGACACATCGTTTTGACTTCTGTGTGTTCTTGACCATGAACAACACTTCAGCGTACCAGTTTTGTGCTGGACAATTGGTACTTCGTTGTCAATTTAGCTTTTAACCTACACACTGCTACACTCTAGCAGGCTGCCTTCTCCAGAGGCATTCGATGTGTACACTAGGAGTTGCTACACCGTAGCATAGCGACATCTACCAATATAGGGACATTGACAGAGGCATTCGATGTGTACACTAGGTGTCACTACACCGTAGCATAGCGACATCTACCAATATAGGGACATTGACAGAGGCATTCGATGTGTACACTAGGTGTCGCTACACCGTATCGTAGCGACATCTACCAATATAGGGACATTGACATTGGCGCCCTTCTGATACATCTGCATTCCAGCTGTCTGAGCCAGAATGTCTTGTGTCACTGTGTGTCAACAGTGCCATTGGCTGTTTTGGCTGAGAGGTGCAGGAGATATTGCTTGTCTTTTTGCAATAAATTCTCATTCCATCTTTAGCCTTCACATCCATGGACATCATCTCTAAAAGTGTTAACCAGATACACCACAATGAGCAATGGTATATGTTTCCAGGGTGCACCTTGTTGAGGTACTTTTAGGATCTTGATTATTTGCTAACCCTGGGAATTGCACAAGAACAATGGGAATCATTTGCCCTCCAAGTTGAAATGTAAAAATATGAAATAAATGGCAGTTGTACAGAAACAAGAGAAGATAAGCAAAATCACAACAAAATTGATTTTATGAGTGATGGGTAAGCATCAGGGTAAAACATAAAACATGGCAATATAAACTCAGTAGTGACTAAGTTGAATTTATTAGTTTATTCTTCTGCGTTCATTCTGTAACTCTTGCAAATTAGCAGGATGCTTTTCAGGGAATGTAATGTGCTATATCACTGTTTACAGCTTGACTGCGATATGTGTGCCTTTCAGACTGACACATCTGACACCATCAAGGCATTTGGGTCACTTTTAACTATGGAATAAGACAGATAACACCACCTTAAACCTCCTCAGTCGTCTCTTGCAACATGTATTGCAGGCCACAGTCTTGCTCCTATTTCATGTTCTGACAACACTTGGGCATGACATCAACATTGACAGCAATTAATACAGGACATTTATCAATGTAGTCAATGTGTTTGCCTGTTCCAGATATAGTCTTACATATTGTTGACTATCTATCACTATACCCTGAGTAATTTACTGAAAATCTTAGCACCTATGGACATGTCTGATATGCGAATAGGATAATGCTAAACAAAATAAGGGTAAACCTATTACTTAATATTGTCGACTATAATTTCCAGTTGGAGAATTCCTTGAAGAGTGATTCTGGTCTTGATACAACCAGCAATGAAATAACCTCTCGGAGCCTGATGCAACAGAATATTGATCTGAGACGAAAGGTGGAAGAAGAGCACAACAGCTACAAGAGAAAATTGCAGGCCTATCAGGATGGGCAGCAGAGACAGGCTCAGCTGGTGCAGAAACTTCAAGCTAAGGTACAGTATGATTTTTATGGTCATTATAATATTAAATCGCCCATATAGTGTTCCCTGGAGAGAAACAAAGTATAGCAACATTGTTTACCTTCCATGTATGTCATAAGAGGTGGCTAAGGAGGTTATGGAGAGGGGGTTGGCTGTCCCATCCCATATAGGGCCAAATTTACCCTAAGCCATACTGAAGTCAAATGTGTTGGGCCGAAAGGTGTAGACATAGCAGTAATGATGTAAACCATGAGACATTCATTTTTGTTCCCCTAACTATATCCTGTTAATCTGCAGGAGTTTGAACGAATGTAAAAGAAGAATAATAATATTCAATCATTTAATTAGTAATGTGTGTATGTACTAATGCATCATATTGCCCAATACACCTCATTGGTAGGAAATAGGGCCTCCATTTTCATTTTACTTTTTCGAAGCCATTAGGACTTTTAACACATTTGAACAGTTTTCAGTCTTCATACTGTAGTTCTTTGGCCCACTGGCAGTGGGTGGAGATGTTAATACAATCTGTCACCAGAAAAATTACCTTCATTTTAATTTTCAGGCATACAGGTGTTAACTCTTTCAGGATGCAGTTAATTTCGGGGTTTGGACGTAATTAATTTTAGGCTAAATTTTTGGACAGCAACATAATTTAGGCACAAGCTTCCTGAAGACAAAGTATCAGCTATGGAAGGTCATACAAGGTATCAAAAGAAAGATAATTATATGTGGAATCCATATACAATATAAAAATATAAGAATCGTAATAATAAAATAAAAAAATGACACCACAAACAAGGATATTATATCACGAGAAATTTTTTTGACATGCATTTTGTTCTACTTACCCTCAATTTTACTTGTCTTGAAATGTTGATATTCAATCTTACTAAAGTAGATGCATTGATTGTCCATTTACTGATCATAATTCGTTTATTTTAAGTAAATCTATCAACTGCTTAGTGTTTTATGCCATTTGTTGTGTGCCATGTCCAATTTCAGAGTGGAACAAAATATTATGAAAATTTAGGAAATATTCCCAATTATTCATGAAATAGTATTGGATTTCCAAAGTTGAACTTTATTCCACTCAATATTATCGTTAGGTCTAACTAATTTCTGTATAATGTAATGGAATATTATCATTGCTGTAATTAGGTCTATCTAACTCTTCAGAAACAATAGCAGTGTTGCAGTGGGAACAGTTTTATCATGTTTTTGCTCTTACCTATTAGGTCTAAGCCTATTTATTTTCAGATTTTCAACAAGTTGGTAATCTCCACTGTCAAAATCGAAAACACTGTTTTTTACGGACACATCACTTGAAATAACATCTCCAATTATAAAACTCAAAGAATAATAAAGCCTGATGTTTGCTAAATGTTTGAACTCTGTTGATAGTGGAAAATGAAGTGTTGATAGTGGAAAATTAAGCCATATTGCTAATTTATGGAAAGCTGAATCTACGTTGTTTGAATTTGAATTTTAATTAAATATACCACGCATCTAAGCACACTCAATGACAATGGTTTCTTTTCGTTAGCCATATTTCTAAATGTTAAATGGCTAAATAAGTTGATATTTGTCATTTACAAACTAAACGAAGCAAATTTAGATGGCATATCTACAGGCCCAAAATATTTTTGTTATGTCTGGAAAGGAAGGCCTCTTGCTATGATATATCGTGTTTATGTACAAATTGAGTTACGGGTAATGAGTTAGCTAATAAACTGGTGAATATTGCCACAATATCAAAAGATATATCATCGAATCATTCTGACATAGTCAATGCATGGAGGGATCTTATACGTTCAGAATGTTTTCAGAAGTGTATATCATGATTTCTCTCAAGACTGCCAGTGATTGGAGTAAAGACAGAAGCACCCCAGAAAATGATTGTTTGTTAAATGGGGGAATTAAAGCGTCTTAGCTGAGGCACGACACTTTCAACCTAAGACAGAAGTCTATTTTTTTTATATTAGGCCGTTACCCCAGAAAATGAGATGAGGACTGGAGCACTTATGGACTTGTCCAGTGTGGGTGTATGAGTATATAGTAACCTGTACTCATAACTGTAGTACTATTTATAAGCCAAGTATTTCTGCCACTTACATGGATGAACTACATTTACATGATCACAACAAATGATTAATTGATGGAAGATTGGGAATAAGCAGAGAAATACTGACAAATTACAATAATTATTTCATATATTGTGATCATAAAAAAGAAGATGCACTCTAAAAGTGTATGTCAGAAGGTTGAATGAAGACAGATGGGAAATAGAATTATGGTCATGTGTGTTTCCTGGGCTCAAAGGGAGCAAGAATAGCAAGATACCATGCATGTCGTATGAGGTGACTATGGATATTTTGGAAAGAATTGGCTGTTCCTTCCCATTAAGTTGCATTGAACATTTACACATACAAATATTTGATCTAATCCAATTTCAGGAATAATACAGTTTAGTCAATGCAGCATGTTTCTATTTTCAGCTGCTGCAGTACAAGAAGAAATGTCAGGATCTGGAGGACTCAGAGCGTACTAAAGATATTGAAATCTCTAGAGTATATAACAACAAGGTAACAAAACTCAATCCTGTTTATCAATTAAAAATACAATTGATTCCAGTTAATGGGATTGCATTAGGGAAAGAAGGCTTTGACTGATTAAACTCCTGCTTCACATTGCACCAAAATGGTGACACAGACAAAAGAATTTTGATGTTAAAACACATTGTACAAAGAAAGCTAATCTGCAGCAGGTATCCAGCTTTCAAGTATTGCAAGATACCACCCTACCATCGTAGTTGGAAAATGTCAGCCTAAGTAGCACAGAGCTCAAAACAGGATGTTTATGCTACATAATTCAATTCATGCACCATATGTAAGCGGTCATCCTGTTGTTTAAGAGAGCTGCCATACAATGACCTAAAACAAGGTGGTTTTTACATGATCAAATTAAGATTAGAGGTATAATAATTGATCGCTGAAGAAGAAGTATCCTAAATTTTATCATGACATGTTAAAAAAATGATGTAAAAAGATCAAATATCAGTTATCATTACTTGGAATAATTCAGAAGGAAAATTAAATCAAGTAGATGGACAGTTTATTGCTAATGGCGGTTTAAGTACACAACAGCATACTATGGTTATTCAATCACAAGAAACAAAGTGTATTGGTTTTTTTCTAAATACAGTGAGATACTATTGTAAGACAATCTCATTGTATTGACCGTTTTGTGTGTTTATTTTTGGGATTTTTTTTTAACAAGGGTCCCTATTGGATTGTAACATGAAAAAGGTCCTTGTTTCTTTACTTTTTTGTTATTTCTCATTGACTGTTTTTGGTTCATTATGGGGAGCAGTGGTCAGATTTCAACTTTTTAATATTATGTGTAATTTCATTCAGATTTCATGACCTCAGATTAAAAAGTTGATAGGTCTGCATCAGTCAGCAATACGCACTGAGAGCGGGCAGATTGCTGGATGCGCAGTAGTCTTAGTTACTGTGAAATGAAACTTTATCAATACTTTATTTCATTAACTAATCTTCATATTTGTTTCGTTAAAAAGTGGCCACTGCTGCCCATAATGTACCAATTTTTAAAATAGATATTTGTTATATTAGTAATCAGTGACAATAATACTTTATCATAGTTGTTATTGCTCGTGAGCACCTTCATGCTATAATAAGGACATATGCTGACATCATGCAAGTAAAAAAGTGCTTGCAAGCACTAATGATTACAATTTGGGCTTTGCTCGCTGTCTGTAAAGGTTGAGAACCCCTGATGTAGAGGATTGTTTTCTTTGTTCATGGGTTACCCCATATGTACTTTGTTCCTCTCAATAAAGGGGCACCCCACGTGCTCATATCATGTAACTCTAGCTTTAAGCGATAATCTTCAGGGATTTAAGGAAAAAAACCCATTGCAAACAAGATTCCGCAAGCAGGATTCAAGTGGTATGGTGCTGATTCATAATTCAACTACATTTACTTTTACTTCTGCAGAGTAATCTTATAGTCCATTCCATGTGATGTTGGTTATCAAGTCTGTCCACAACCATTTTTCTCATGTGCTGTCAATAATTTCAATACCAATATTTCCCCCATGCCACATTGTGAAAACATTCAGCATCTTCTGTCTTGGTCTTTTGTTAGTTGTCATGATCAAAAATTCTGAAAAGACTCATAGATGATTGACTTCATTGTACTTGGGTTACCCCTTCAAACACTGTCACTCAACGAAGCAGCATGCCACTTGCCGAGAATACCAGTCATAGCACTTACTCCTTAGCTTCAAACAATATCCATCAGGGATCTCTAAATAAAAATCCATGTTATATATACCGGTAAGTTGACACCAGCTGGATACGAATCCGCAACCTCTTGAGCACAAAGCGAACAGTTTAGCCACTATGCCAGGAAGATCCCAGAGATTTCATATGTCCAAAGAAAGTAGAGTGTCTTATAATGTGAGAGAGCAGGTCTCTTTCTTAATTAACGTCTTGCATGGCATCCTTATTATGTTTATTATCTGTCCATGGTATTCTCAACATTCTATAAAACCACATATTTTCTGCCTCTGCATAGTTTATTACTATTCTGCTGATAGTCCAAGATTCATTTCCATATCAACCGTGTGTTGCTGTGCTCGAAAGGGGAGCAAAGAATAGCAACATTTCTATTCATGTCATAAGGGGCAACTAAGAAGATTATTGGGTAGAGTTGGCATCCCATACAGGGTCAAAATGACCCATAAGCCATGCTGAAGTCGGATGTGTCAGGCCGAAAGGCGCAGATATTGTATCAAAGCTGTAAACCATGACACAATGAATTCTGTTCTCTGAGTTCTGGACTACATCCTGCTAATCTTCTAGGTGTTTGAGAATGATAGAAGAAGAGGAGGAAGACTTTCATATATCAGAATCATTTAGCAGTAATTAATAATACATATCCATACCTATCAGCTTTCATTGATTGTCAACAAGAATGTATGATGGGTGGTCCTAAAGTTATGCACTTTAATGTGAAGGAATCAAGACACTTACCTGGAAATTGGTGTGAACTTTAGTCATTCTCTATGTATTCACCCCTCAAGACGGTGCACTTCCCCCATCTCTTCTTCACCTTCTTAATGTCTTGATTGTAAAACACCTCCTCCTGGACCTGAAACCACATCTCCATTTCAGTAATAAAGTCCTAGATGTCAGAAAAATTATGCCCACAAAGTGGATTCTTCATTTTTGGAAACAGAAAGAAGTCTGTGCTAAGTCAGGTGAGTATGGTGGATGGGGCATGATTTCATACCTTCACTGCTGGGAAAAGACAATGGAGTCATGAGCTGCCTGAGCAGTGATTGGCATGAGAAGATGGGGAACCCATCTGGCAGACACCTTTGACATCTGACACTGCTCATGCAAAATTGTCAACGTGCGAACCATGAATGCGTGGAAATTGTTACAATCAATAGTGTGTTTTTAAAATGATACACAGCAATCCCGCCTGTCTTTACGATTTCTTAGTAATGTGCAAAACTTTTCAACTACCCCTTGTACATTCTATTTACTGTATAGGTTGCACATGATGAAAAAACAGTGCTCAGAAACTAAATTACTATATTTCTTTTGCATTTGTTCTCAAACTTCCACCAGTTCTCTCTTGTAGCAGGATAATGGTCCTATAATATTTCCAGCTGGATGTAGTCCAGAGAGCAGAAAAGTGCTGTTTCATCATTTTATTTGCACGAATAGCCCAACACATCTGACTTTGGTGATGGTAACGAATACATTATGTGTTGTTTTTTTTACCACATCCACTGAATGGTGACATCTGTAGCCATATTGATTGTATAGTCGGTCAACCATACAAGAAAACTGGTTCCTATACCTACCCTCTTGTCACCACTCTCAAAGCTAACCACAGTCATGGTTGCTTGACCTTTTGTTGTCGTTTTCCTTTTCTATCACTACAGACACCCACTTTACATTCTGAAGCAGTGATTATATGGAGACAAATGTGTGAATGTGTACTAAAGACAAAGCAATATAGTAAATTGAGTTAGTTTCCCTAACACATATGCCCACAGTAATGAAACCACTATACTGGAAGTGAATGCTTGCTTTTCTTGAGAGGAATTGCTTGGAGGTTGTTCAGGCACTTCAAAATGTGTTCCAGATTTGGTTCAATTGCCTAGTGTAAATCGTGGTCTTTTCATTGATTTCTCCTGTAGTGATTTGATGAAGCATGCCCCTTTGAGTCCTATAAAATTGATTTTCCTTCAGGTGTCTCATAATGAAGCATAGATTTATAACAATGCAACAACTCTTTGCTTTTTAAATTTATGAGTTCAGTTTTTAGTTATTTATTGTAACCCTCAGAACTTTAATTATGTGTTTTTACGTTTACATAACCCTCCTGGAAATTTATTTTTGTAGTTGTAGTTATTTTTTATACTGTTATCTATTTACGATCTTGTACACACTCACACTTGTACAAGCTATGTGATGAAGTGACAGCAGTGATGACTTTGTTATGGAAACAATCTAGTATCTTTTCTTGTTTCTGGTATAATCTAGTTGACTATTACTGGATTCTAATTTGTTAAGTTAGGGTAGGGAAACCGTTACTGGGTCATTACACCAACAAAAGAGATCTCCTTGGTATTGTGGTTAAGCTGTTCATTTTGTGCTTAAGAAGTCGCCTGTTTGAATTCTTCTTGCAATGTCTTGTTTATAAATATATTGGTCCATTCTCACTTCTTTGAGTACACAGGTTGAATGTCTTGACAAAATCACATATTTTCCGGGGATGTAGTTGATCAAGTACGGGAAACCTGTTTACATGATTTGCAGCATGATTTGGTGCTATTGGAACGGACCCGGTTCAATTCCCATCAGCGTTAAGAATTTTTTCATTTATCCTCATGCTTCCTACTTAAATTTACTTGTTTATAAAGTGGATTTTTTCTTAGACCCCTGGGGATTATCGTTTGAAGCTACAGAGTTACATGCACTGAGTGATGCTCTTGGCAGGCAGTGTGCCATATTTTTGAGGGGTCAGAGTAATATGGAGTAACCTGAGCACATTGAAGTCAATCCTCTAAACCTTTCAACTTTTTTCCACCAACATTTTATTGCTTTAATTAATATTTTTACATAAGATACTTTTCACTTCTTGAAATGTTTCGTAAAAATTATTTAAATATATTTTTAAACGCTTCACCATAGTAATGTTTAGATTAGCTTTTTATGGTTTTAAATTGTAAGAAAGTTTTTGTTTTAAAATCAGGCTATCAACTGAGAAATATCTTAATTCAAGTGGCAGTTTTGATAGTTCTCAGAGAATGTTGCTGTCAAAGATTTGATAACAAAGGGACTCACTTAAACAGTGATAAGGCATGGACAATAATTGAACATTGATTATTCTTCTATACAATAACATCTGGATAAAGTATTTCAGAAAATATCTAAATTGAATGAAAATTAGAAAGAGGAGCACAGTTGTTGTATACATTTGAATAAATGTGTGTTGACGACATATTGTTATTAAAGAAAACATCTCTCAATTAGTCATCACTAAATTATTAACAATACAGTTAAGTCAAGTTTGGTGACCCACTGATTGTGAGGTGATCATTCTTGCAGGAGAAAAGTTTTGTATTAAAACTTCTCTTTCCATATTTTCATTAAATTATTCTTGTTCCATCAAAACATCCTTGATTCATGGTTAGAAATTAGCACCATGGCACAACGGGCATTCCCGTAAGTTCTCTGCTGTCCGTTCCAGCAGCCATCCAAGTGTGCAGATTCAAAGTCCCAGTCAGATGTTGATTATATGATCTTTGGATTTTTCCAGAGAGGACACACACTCTCACCCCTCATCATCTCCATTTCTGTTATTTGTTATATATACACATTATCACCTTAAGCATCATCTTCTTCACTCGTAAATCAATGACTGCTCTTTTCAGGTTGACCCTATATCTTCTCCATCGAACCATTAATGGTTGTGTGTTACCAGGGCCCGAAAGGGGAGCAAAGAATAGCAACACTGTTTACCTTCTACGCATGTCGTAAAAGGCGACTAAGGAGGTCATGGGATGGAGTTGGCTGTCCCATCCCATATAGGGTCAGTGACCCAAAGCTATGCTGAAGTCAGATGTTGTAAACCATGACACAACGCATTCCGTTCTCCGGACTACATCCTGCTAATCTGCAGGAGTTTGAGAACGAACGCAGAAGAAGAAGAAGAAGAAACCATTAATGTCACAAACTGTTACTGAATGATACTTTTCTTTAATAATATGTAATTTTTGTTTGGCGGAAATGTTTTTCAGACCGTAACGGCTCCTGGCTTGACCCAGTCTTATTTTAGTACTGGATTAATCCAGGAAGTATTGACTGCGAGGAAGAGGAGATGGCTAATGCTCTCATATAGCAGAGCCACTGAAATGTGAGATCGTTAAACATCTCACATCCCTACAGCATTAATAAATGCTATGGGTGAACAAATCCATAGGTACTTTCATTTAGTCTTATATTGGGACTGTTAGCACACAGCATCTGACAGTTCCATCCCATTTTGGTTAATGGTTCCTACTCTCTCAAAGAGACAGTGTACTTGGCCAGAGAAATTATAGAAATCCGAGTTACCAGAGGGTGAGAGAAAAAAGTGTGTCCTTTTTTTAAAATTGTGAAGAACCTATAACCACAACTGACAGGAACACTGAGTGCATACTTTCAGATAACTGATGAATTGAGCACTTATGGAAATATCCCCAGTGCTGTGATGCTGGTTCTTAATCAAGAATCTTGCTCTTACCCATATAATGTCCCCATCTAGTTCTTCATTTTACTCCCAAGTTCATGCAGTCAAGACATCACCATGTGAAGTATCAGTCTGACATATTTTCCAAATGACCACACAATAATCTACACCATGTAAATCCTCTTTCCAGCCTATCTTCCTAATGACCACACTATATAATTCACTTCACCATGTGAATCCTCTGTCCTACCTATCTCTCTAATGACAGAGATGCAAAGATGATGGTCCTAAGACAAAAACCAACGAACAAGGTTATACAACATTATCACTAACCCATTCTGCATATGTTTAACATATATAATGTAAATGTTGATGTTTTTTTTAATATAGTCAACCACTGAGAGTAGGTACAAGTTTTTGGAGACTGAAACCAACAATGATCTGGAATCACTACTGGTACAGTTGGAAGAGGAAAAGCAGAGGTTGGTTTATTTAAAAAATTGCAATTCAACGATACCTCAATCAAGTCTCTACGTCAATCTTGAAAAAAGTTATGAATTTTTTCAAATTAATTTAGCATCAAAATAATTTACATGAAACATATAGGAAAATATAAATAAAACTTGTGACCACAAAACAGTACAAAGTTGATAATTTCTGAATTAGATCTTAGTTATTTTCAATAATACAACATACAAACTATAAATTTGTTTGTTTGTGTAGACAAGATGCATCTGTTGATCCCATTTCTGTAATTTTCAGAAGCACTCAACAATGAATTAATATTGAAAAATGGCAGCTAATTAGCATATTTAAAAAACAAAAATAAATGATATACCTATTAAATATAATAAAATATCACATAAAATATATATTTTTGCATTAGCAAAGGCAATATGCATCTGTTTATTACATTGTGCAAATGTTCAGATGAAATTAGGCCTAGGTGATTAATATTCAAAATGGCGGCTAATTTGCATAATTAACTTTGAATTGAATAGTCTAATTGTTAGATATTTCAGTTATTTATGATAAAATATGCAACTAACTATACATTTTTGTGTTCGGTAAGTTAAGATGAATCTGTTGATTAAATTATGCTAATTTTCAGATGCAATTAGGGTTAATTAATTTTCAAAATGGCTAATTTGCATAATTAAGATTGATTTTGGTATATGATTGTTAAATATCCTATTTATTTAATATAAAATGTTTTTATGCTTCAAATGTGACAAAAATTACATGGATTATGTGCATTGTGCTTTTAGTTTTGTGAGCAGCTTTTGTGGAGGAATATAGTCTGGTGGCCTAGCAGTCCCACTGTGTTTTTATTCCTCCACTTCACACTCCCCCACATCCTTTAAACTGATAGAGTATGCACTCTGGTCTCGGGATCTATAAAGATTTAATGCTGATTCACCTGGAAGTGAGCGACGCCTTCCACTTCGATATGAGTGGTTTTTTATTCTTTCCAGCTATTGGAACATATATCATTCCTTCTTTGATATTATTGACAATTGCTTACAACAAAGTGGCCGAACTCCTGTCAGGAACTAGGGAAAGAATAGGTATAATATCTTGTACAGGTTACATAGAGAGAGAACAGATCAAGTGGTTTGGCCACATTATGAGAATGCATCATGAAAAGTTGCCAGTATAAGCATATAACCAAATGAGATCAGGGTACAAGGCCAGAGGAAGATCACGCAAAAGATAGATAGAAAACGTCAGGGACATCCTGAACAGACACGGTCATAGCATAGCCGAGGCCACACATCTGGCTTTAGAACGCAAGCTTGAGCTCCAATCACCCCTAGGCTTAACGGCAAGAGTGGATCACAAACCACCTGGGGAAAGACAATAGACCCATGGTCACCTATCTTGCATTGTGGCAACTAAGACTGAATATATGCAAACTTCTCATAGCAGAGTATTCCAACTAACAGCTTTGTGACTGGAAATTCTCATTTCCCTGGCGCAATGCTTCGCCGACGTGCATTCCAGACTCCAATAATACAGGAAGGCAACAACGTTGACAAGCAACATTTTGTTCCCATTAAACATGTGCTGCTGGTAATCTCCCTCTTCTGCTTGTGCTGACGATCTCGATACAGCCCAACACAAATTGTCACCAGCAAGTTGTAGATTTTCATAGAGTGACCTATACTAATTCTTTTACTGTGAAAAATGCAGTATGTTTGCAGGAATTCTATCGTTGCCGTTTCATTTGCAGGTAATGTAAATGCATTAAATTCTTGTGACATGTTCTCAATAGCAGTGGGGTTGCTAGCCATGTTTACGTTTTGTCGTCGGTTCATAAATCATGTGTCTCGAATACCAAATGGTGCAACAACGATATCTACTCACATTTTTTCCCCACAAAATATTGGGGGTTGACCTGCGATCATTGTACCGAAAAAAGAAAGTTTGGAATACACGGAGACAGCTGACCAAATCAATACAGTATGAGATAGAAATCAATAGAGAGAGAACATTTTCAAAAGTCTAACTTCTTGACTTGAAGGAAAGCCAACATTCAAACTCTTAGATGGTACTCTGTATAAATGTTTTGTGAAGATCCATGATTATGTCAGATTTCAGCGGCAGATAATTATGAATTGAATAAAGTATATTTTTGCTGTTGTAAATTTTCTTTTTTACATTAAACTTGCTGTTTTTATAATTTTACATTCCTTTTTGTCCTATATTTTTATCATCACTAGATGTAATGGCCTTGAACATGTCAATGCAATGTTACGTGAGCAACTAGACCAGGCTACTTCAACCAATCAACAGTTGTCTCTGGATATCCATAAGCTGACCAGGGACTGGCAAGCTGCCAGGGAAGAGCTAGAAATCAAAGAGGTGGACTGGAGAGAGGAAGAGAAGGTGGGTTTTAGGGAGGGCATATATAAGGTTGACATTATCAATATAATTTTGGCTGCTTTCTAATTTTTGTGTGCTTTAAAAAATAGACATCATTGTGAAATAAATATCTTTGCCACTGCAACGACTAATTTTCAAAAACTTCTTTACCGTCTTAATGACAAGTAATCTTATATCCATTTTATTTGAGAACATGGCATTTTACATGTCTTTCCGATGGTCACTCATTGTGGTTTTTCCTCCGACGAGGTACTTTGTGGCCAGTGAGCTATTCTTTGCGTAGGAAGGCCTTTCTATTACCACCTTCATGTCCCTAGGTCCCAGATCTAATTTCTTCTGTATGAGCCAATTTGGGCAATGGTGACAGTCAAATTAGACTCCCCGCCAAAGATGGATCTGTCGAGCCATTGGCACAAATAAAATGGTGACACAACGCATTTCCATTTTCTGGACTAATCCTCCTGGAAATCTGGTTGGACCATTGTCCTGCTACAAGCTGTATTAGGCAATGGTGACAGTTGAGTTAGACTAGGTTTGTGATGTCCTCGAAGACAAGGACTTGCTTTCAATCTACGTTGCTCACAGCATCCAGAGTGTGAGTCTCAACACTGCTATGGTTGGAAATTTGAACAATGTGCTCCTTGACATTTTTTCTTGTGTGCAATGGGGAGCTGTATTCAAAACTATTTTTCCATACCCAGGAGTGCATGTTCAAGTTGGTGTATATAATACCTGAGTCATGACTCCTACATTGAATGGGGTCAATTGTGGTGGAACATGTGCGCTTCTGTGTGTTCTCAAGCTTGAAGAGCACCTCTGCCAGTCGGTCTCATGCTGGACAATTGAAGCTTTGTTGCCACTACATCACATACACAGCGCTGCTCTCTATCATGTGTTGCCTTTTCCACAATAAATGTATACTCTTAGGATCACCATATCTTAGCATGATCTACCCATATCGGTAAATTGGCATTGGCTGCCCCTTCCATGTTTCTGAATTTTTGGCTGACCAAGACGAAATGAACAGATGCCTTACATCACTGTGTGCAGACACTTCTGCTGGGTATGTTGGCATAGAGGTCTTGGGGATATTGTCTGTCTCTTTGCAGGTAATTCTCATTCCATCTACCGGTACATCCTCCACATCCACAAACATGAGCCTAAAAGTGTTGGCCAAGAAGACTGCAAGACTAGCTGTATTTCTGTTTCCAGGGTACACCACAGGGAGGTACTTGCTAATCATGGGTCCGCACGAGAGAAATGTGGGACCATTGGCATCCCCTGTCACCCATCTAAAAGTATATAAGCTGAGTGTCCAAGTTAGTTTTGGGTTCTTCAGATCTTTCCAGTGAGGTTGCAGTTTCTCCCCTCTCCCCTAGTCACTCTCATTATCTAAATGTGTACATTTTCTTTTTCAGCATCTCTTCATCAGTTTGTAATGTATCCATTACTGCTAAGTAATTCAGCCCCATCTCTTTTCATCCCTTTGCCATTCACTTCTGCTTTACCCTTCAAAGTGATGGGTATTCCACTGGTTTACAAAAAATATGAAGTTGAAAGTTGTCTATAATTTTTTTACTGAATTAGGAGCATTTGGTGCAACTGAAGCCAAAAATGACATCCATTTTTCTCAATCAGGTCAAGTTTTTTTCTAAATTGATTTTAAAAAAGTTACATTCTCTGACTATAGCCTTCTATTCATAACTATATTTTGGTGATATTAGTAGTTGATTTATGTGTTATGAATTATGTATTTATTAAATGTTACAAACATGGAATTATCTAAATGAAGAGAAGACATTGAAAAAGGTAAGGACATGTAAATTATGTCATCACTGAGCAAAATTCAAGACATAAAATTCAATTTCTTCGACTTTCTCGCGTGCTCAGCAGGGATGCCTCTCTTCAGAGTCCAGCAGTAATCAGCCATCATTACTGCATCCCAATGTCCTTGATACCTGGTCTCCATCTCTTTAATGTCCTGATGGTGGAACCTCTCTCCCTGCTCGTCACTCAATGATCCAAGATTCTCGGAAAATCAATCCATATGCGAGAATAAATAATGCACTTTTATGCTCATTGTTGCATCCAAGGTTTTTGAAAGCAGTCAGCATATTATTGATAACTTCTTCATAGTTACTGACTTTGGTGTTGCCCAGAAAATTCTTCACAACCAGAACAAAGGCCTTTCATGCTTCAAATTCCAATTTGTTCATTGATTTTTCAAACTCAGGATCTCTGATGAGCTGACGAACTTGAGGACCATAAAAAATGCCACTTTCAACCTCTTTATGGTTAATCCTAGAAAAGTGCGGCACAAGTAAGTGAAGACATCCTTGTCCAGGGCATTGGTGAACTGTTTAATCAAGCCAAGCTTGATATGCAGCTGTAGGAATAGTATCTTGTTTCTGTCTACCAGAGGATTGTTGATGATGTTCTTTGATATACCCTGCACAAATTCTTCTTGTGCAGGCCAGTCCTTCTTGGTATAGTGCCTAATATCCCTAATATCCCATATGAACAGAAAGCAGGGGTACTTTGTAAAGCCAGACTGTTGTCCCAATAGGAAATTCACCATCTTCAAGTCAACACAAATATACCACTCGTGAGATAATAAGAAACTTTATCCAGCACATACTTCACCGCTTCATACTTCTCCTTCAGTGTAGTCGAGTGAGCAAGGGGTACAGAAGCAAACTGATTGCCATTGTGAAGCAGAACACATTTTAGTGATCTCTTGCAGCTGTCAATGAACAGTCTCCAATCTCTGGATTCATAATGTTCACCAAGTTTTATACCAAAATACGCATGGCAAGCTTGCTTTATCAAAGTTGTAGCTGGATTCCTATTAGGAACGAGGGTGTGTTCACTGCAGATGTAGCAGAAGATGTTAGGCTTATTTTTGCAAGATCTTCTAGTTGAAGCCATTTGAATCACTTGAAACCTTTAAAAAATACCACAACAAATTAGTAATACTAGTAAGTTTAAATGTGTGAAATCTTCATAATTTGTATACTGCAAGATAGGTTAAGAAATTTTGCAACATATGGCATGAAAATATCCGTACATGTGACAATAAAATACTTGCTTTCTATATCATTTGTCTTTTTAAATAGGAAAAAAAAACCACTTTTGATCAAATATGTGGAAATAAATTGTCGTTTTACTGATTGATTTGACATGGAATATGACCCACCTATAAAAAACATCATGTGGTGCTAGATAAAAAACCTGACCTAATTGAGCAAAACCAATGTGATTTTTGGATTCAGCACAATAAAGTTATCCTAAATCTGTATTTAAAAAAACCCATAGCAAATTTGACGTTGACCAGTGTTGTCTCTGACACCCTCATATCCAGGACAGTAGTAATGCTCTGGGTGTTGTTGAGAATAGTGTCTTGCATTTTTTCCATATCATGGATTTTCCAAGTTATAGCTGCTGTTACTGCTTCTATCTCCATTCTCATTCTAGATGTTGTGGTGGGATAGGCACCAGATTTTCCCACCACCTTGCCATTTTAGTAATGATGAAGCGCCATCCATATCTGTTTTTCTTACTACTGAACAATCTGTGTAAATCACTACCAAGCCAAGAATAGGAAACCAAAATTCAGAGATTTAAACTTCTAGGAATACTCAAAGCAAGATGAAAGAACTGTGTTGGACAATCCTAGATACTTCTTCTTCAGTGTTCATTCTCAAACTCCTGCTGGATCTCTCTTATAGCAGGACAATGATCCTACTAGATTTCCAGCAGGATGTAGTCCAGAGAATGGAAATGTGTTGTGTCGTCATTTTATTTGCGCCAGTGGCCCGACACATCCATCTTCGGCGGGATCCTAGATACACAACCTGAATTGAAACCAGGCCAGAAAAAAGACACTTGATAGTGTGCATTTTCTCACATGACCATTACACCCCAAAATAGAAAAAGAGCATTATGTAAGATATTTATAGATGAATGCCTGGTATATTTAAAGCCTCTGTGCACTCATTTACATTGGTGGTGACACTTCATCATATGAATTGTGAGTATTTAGTGCAGATCTGCATGATGTCAATGCACATCGACTATATAGACATCCTATATTTTTGTCTCTAGAGGGCAAATTTCACATTTACGTTTTTGAAATTTATATATTTTGTATCTTCAATACAAATTTTTACAGTTGATATAGATTTTCATGTGAGATTGTTACTCTGAAAGAATAACATTTCAAATTTACTGTTTTCACAGTCTTTCAATGAATATTACAACTCTGAACATTCACGTCTACTATCGTTATGGCGAGCTGTTGTTACCTTCCGTCGCCAGTTTGGTGACATGAAGATTGCTACTGAGCGAGATCTGTCAAATGTGAAAGGAGATGTGCAGAAAACAGTGCGGATTGTGCATTCTGCTTGTTTGAACCTCAGTGCTCACCTGAGAAGTGATGGCACACAGACTCAGGTGCGCTATGATTACTATAAGTGTGTTTTGCAGGAAACTAAGACTTCATTAATGTTGTGTTATCATAATCATAATAAGATAGTCTAGATATATCTGGCTTTGTAGTGGAGAGATATAGAGTGCGCCTCAGATGGCCAAGATAACCGGTTCATTTTCTGCCACAGACAGTTGTGCATATGGGCTCTTCAGGTGGCAATGGCAACCAACTTAAAATAAATAAGGCCTTTAAAATCATTGCAACCAAAAAAATTCAGGGTCAAAATATACCTAAAAAGGATATGATACCAACATATATTGCTGGTAGATGCACAACGTCCTGATAATCTTAATGCTTTCATATAGACTGTTTTGGACAGAATATGTTACACAATGATGTCTTCTAAAGTATGCCACATTCCATAATATTTGTCTGATAAAAAACCCTTGCATATATTTTGACCAGCAACTATATAAAACTAGAACTGCTTATACCAGTGCCAACAGGTTGATAAGAATACCATCATAAAGAAATATATTGATGATGGATAAGACATGTGCTATGTATGAAAGCAGACTGCTGAGAAATCCATACTAAGATGGACCACTGAGGGTAGTCTGCATACCTGTCAACTAGTACAGATTTTCTGTATTTTATACTGAAAATTCTCAGGTCTTATTGAATACATCCATATTGACCTTGCTTATTTCCCTTTTGTATGTCCCTTTACTATTTCCGTTCAGTGGTTTCCTTAAGTATTTCCCCTTAGTATTTCTCTTTATGGCATGGAAAGTGTTGTTTTTAGGGGGTGATAGAACGCAGTAGAGGCAGAGGCCGACCAAGACTTTGGACAAGAGATATTCAGAAATGCATGCACATGTTGCTAGAGGAAGCGGTGCACAAACATCACAATAAATGCTGCAAGCTAACAGCACAATGGTACTTGTTCTCAAATTGTAAAGAGAAATCTAAATGGTTATTCTAGAAGAAATGAAAAGAAGATGCTGGAAATAGATTTTCTAGACAAAAATAGAAAATTATTGCAGCTTTTCTGCCAACTAGCAGCACAGCATACATATGCTCCAATCACAAAGAGAAATGTATGTTGTTGAACGAATCCAGAAGATGATGATTTGTGCTGTTTTCATCATCAGATGCTGTGCTGACTGGTGTAGACGATTATGGATCTCCGCAATTCTCTAAGTATCTTTTATCAGGATCCTCATTGACTCTTTGCCATGTCACAATGTCAGACTATCAAATGTTTTCTCATGTTGTCGTCCCCGATATCTCTTGCCTGTTGTAACTATGTTCTTCAGACCTCCCTGTCTCATAATGTATCAAAAAAATAAAGATTGTCTCTTTATGATATTATTAAGTAACCCCCATTTCGTATTAACCCCCGACTCATTCAGCACTTTGTTAGTCTTTCTAGCTGTCCATAATACTCTCAGCTGTAACTCTCTGCTGTTTTACCTTCTTCTAAAAGTTGTGCTATAATGTTAAGAAACACTTAGGATTATTTGCCTTCTATTTAAAAAAACTAACATACCGGTAATTTTCTCCTTTCATATTCGAAGGTGAACATTGACAGAGAACATAGTGAGAAAGCATCTATAGAAGCCCAGTTGAGGGATAAAAACAGGGATGTCCATGAACTTCAGGCTAAGTAAGTTGAACATGTTTTAGACAAAGTACTGATTCTATCGTGTGTGCATTAATAATTCTCATATAGAAGTTAGAATTAAATTTATATCATATGTGTTATGTGTTGTCATATATCATGTGTGTTGTCAAATTATATTACCTATGTTGTATAGACAATATAATGTAATTTTTCTATGTGAAGACATCCACTGTCATTTTAGTATAAATTTATCAGCTGATCAGTTATACTTGCCTATAGTTCTTAGAATCACATAAATATTTATTTGTCCATTTGATTTATTCCATAATAGTTACTCTTGATCTGACTGTGTAGTGCGTAATCATTGAAGCAACTATTCATTATTCACATGGGTGTAGTGATAGTAATATAGAACTGAAATTGTCATTTTCTGCTGAGTAAAATTTATTATCTTTGTGACTTCCATGAAGTTCCAGTTTTCTATAATATTCTTCTGTTTTTCCATCACCATGTACAATACCGCTATTCCATAACCTTTTTGATTCCAGTCCACTGAATATTTAGTTACATTGTTATTGTTAATTATTTCCTGAGGGATTTGTTTCCAAAAAGCCACCACATTCTGTCTTCAAGTTCCAACCACATATCAGCTACATGGACAATCTTGGTGATATGATCACCTCTGAGTACAAAATAGTAACAAGTAACTCATGTAAAAAACTTAACATCAGTAGGAAAAGATATCCTAATATTAAATAAATGATGCTGTAGATAGACATACATTAAATCAGGGGTTCTCTTTTTTTTATAGCCTGTGTCCACCTTTTGGAACATATTTTCTTCCGATGGCCACTTCTCTCCTCCACTCCCCCTCATCATGCCAAAAAAAGGGGGGGGGGGAGAATTACATTTCTTTACTTGTCACAAAAGTTTCTTGGGGTGCTACAGGTACCGCATTGCTCTCGTGCAGACACAAGGTCAGCAGATAACCAAAATCCTAATAGTACCTACTCTTGGTGCATCTTGGAAACAAATACAGCAGATCATGCTGTTTCTGGCCACCACTTTTAGGGATCGTGTCCATGAATGTGGAGGCTGCAGATGGAAAGAGAATTTACTGAAAAATGTCTTAACAATATCTCCAAGACCACTGTGCCAACAAAAACAACTGCACTGTCGACACACAGTGACATAAGACAATCTGGATCGGGAAGCAGAAATGCAGATGCATTGGAGGGGCAACCAATGCAATGTGTCATGATATGGACAGATGTCATGACGAATATTGAGAATTATGTGCCTCTCTCCACAAGAATAACATATTGAGTATAAGTTGCGCATAGGGTGGCCACTGATTGAGATTGTTTTTTTATGGTTCTTTAGTCTCTTGCAAGATTTGTTCCAAGAATATATTGAATAACACTGTGATAATATGCATCATTGCCAAACCTCTGCAGTTGTTTTGAAAATGGTTCCAATATCACCATTAATTAGGACAACAATAGTTGCTACTTTGTAAAGTGCTTCAATGATTTCTATTATATTTATGTCAAAATTAAAATTACTCATAATCTTCCATAATCCTTCTTGCCATACTCGATCAAATACTCTAGTGAAATAGATAGTTGTGATAGATTTCATGCTGATGTTTAAGTGTTTCTCAATGATTATTCTGATGTTGAAAATTTGTGGTATAGAACTTCTGTTTTTATGAAAACCTGCTTGTTCTTCAGTTAGTATTTCTTCTGATCTTTTTTTTTCAATCTATTTAATGATATCTTTAACATTATTTTGCTTGGATGAGTGTAAGACTGCTATTGAGCAGTCTTAATTACCTTCTTATGGTGGCCAGAAGAAGTGGGGTGGCCAGAAGAAGACATGACTGGATAATATCAAGGAATAGACAGGGGGTGAAGTTTTTAAACACATCAGGATGGTAGAGGATAGAGATGCGTGTAGATCTTTCTGCACCAAATGCCTCAATGTGACACCCCTACGACCCTGACAGGTTATAGGCTTTATTTTTATTATTATTGCCTTCATTCACCAGAACGATTGCCATGTTATGCAAACTTGTGTTCGGAATGGTGGAAAGTATGATAGATTTGCTGACTAGAATGAAAGCAGATTTGAGTTGTATTCATGGTTTAGCCGAAGACAGATGTGTCGGGCCATTGGCGCAAATAAAACGGTGACACAACGCATTTCCGTTTTCTGGATTACATCCTGCTGGAAATCTAATAGGACCATGGTCCTGCCACAAAAGAGATCCAACGGGAGTTTGAGAATGAACGTTGAAGAAGAAGAAGTATTCATGGTTACAGTTTCTATCAGAGCTTCTCAGGAATTCTATTCTATCTCTATGTGGACAGGTCACACATAATTGCCCCTCAGTTAACAAAGTTAGTAATGACCCCTTCATGGCCATATAAGTTGGAATAAACTATGACAACAGTGTTTACAATCTGTTTATTTATAGGATAAATGATCTAACTATGAAGAATGAGAGATTGAAGATTCAGCTAGAGGAAAAAGAGAAAGCAATTGTGTTTATTCAGAAATCAATGGCCCAGTTTGAGAAGGAAACAGATGCAACAGAAACTGATACAGCCAAACAGGTGAGTTATTTATACCCATGTGTATGTGCATGTAAGCACTTGTTAGTGTGTTTGGTTGTATGTAAAAATGATTTACTGGTATATTTGTTAAAATGTTAAATATCCATTGTATTGCCCATATATTTCCAGGTCCTGAACGGGAGCAAATAATAGCTACACTTACCTGCCATTCATGTCGTAAGAGGCAACTATGAAGGTTTGAGGGGTGAAGTTGGCTATCCCATCCCATATAGTGTCAAAATGACCCACAAACCATGCTGATCTCTAATGTGTCAGACCGAAAGGTGCAGATATTGCAGCTACTCTGTATACCATCACACAATGCACTCCAGACTAACTATATTCTGCTGATTTTAGGAGTTTGTGAACAAATACAGAAGAATATGATCATTGTATTGTGAAGTTTGTGGGTTTTAATAATGGTAAGGATAAGATAATGCAGTGTTATTGTTACTTAAAAAAATTATCAATAAGTAAACAGAAATTAATATAAAATATACATACTTGAGTCTAATGGGAATTGAACCAGTCTGTTCAATGGCACCAAATCACCTAGAATCTCTCATACACAAGATTTTCCATCTGATTGTGTATTCACATCTATGAAACACTAACAATAAATTATTGGAAAAGGTAAATGAATGAAAACTTGTTACAACACATTGTTAAAGAAATCTAAGATCAGTGGGGGCACATTTAAATGTTGTATTAAATGTAAAGGTATAGGTTGTTTTTCTAATAATGTTTTTCTTGAGTGAAGAGTGAACTCAAAATCAGGTTAGATGATGAGTGTCTTTGCCACTACATTACTGTGATGCTTAAACTTATAAACTCTTATGTTATCCAGGTTCGTGAAGAAACAGAGGCTCTTCATGCTGCACTTCGCAACATTGCTGAGGCAGTCATCAATGATGATGAGCAGGTTATTGAAGGTGAAGAAGGTGAAATCCATCGACGATCAGCCTCACCAGCACACAGGACTTCATCACCCACTTTCAGATCTTCATCAATTTCACCAACAAGGTCGAAGACTCCATATGTTAGACTAAGATCACCACATCGTTCTATTTCTCCCAAGACCAGATCTAGGTATGTGCAATTTGTCTTTATCTTATATTAGAAACTTTACTTGACATATTGTTATGTTATGCTATGTTCCTCCAGGACCATAGGTGGCGCATAGGGCAGAAACCATAGCTTTCCATTTCTGTCTTTGTGTCGCCAGGTCTTTCAATTGTTGCGTGTTGTTTAGGTTCATTGACATGCCTTCTCTATTAATGGTTCTTCGTAGAGTTTCTCTAGTCTCCCTCTTCTTCTTACTCCAGGTGGCACCCAATATAGTGACTGATGTGGAATTCTTAGACTGTTCATTCTGAGAACATGGCCGATATAAGTCCAACGCCTTTGTCTAATGAAGGAAGATATATAGGTTTGTTTGCTTTCCTCTCTTATAGTAGTGTTAGATTTAAAGTCACTCCACTTAACATTCAGAATGGTACGTAGGCATTTGTTTTCAAAGGAGTCGAGTCTCTTATCTGTGGCTTTTGTGGCTTTCCAACTTTCACATCCATATGATAGAATAGGGATGATGTTGGAGTTAAACAACCTGAGTTTTGTGGTGTTTCTTAGTGTGTTTGACGTCCAGATGTTACGTAGTTTATTGAACTAGACATATTAAACATAGCCAAAAACAACTCTGTAAATGAATTGCTATTTGCAGACAATCAAAGTTTAATGTATTAGGACAAAACACAATTACAGAGACATGTAAACATACTAAACTCAGCTTACAAAATATACAACATGAAAATTAACACATCAAAGACAGATAATAAGAAAACCAGTAGACTACATGGTGCATTAACCGAACATATTAACGAAAACAACCTCAGACAAGTACAATAGTTTAAATACCTTGGAAGCATATTCACTGAAGATGGCAAACTAGACAGAGAAATTGAAACATGATGCTAAAAAGCCAACGCAGTCTCATGCCAATTGATACCACTGCTCAAACACCCTTACATCAATTTGGCTACTAAATAAATATTGATAAACAGTATATTTATACAACTTTGTGTTATCAATGTCAATCATGGTCACTTTCCAAGGCTCAGGAGAGAAAGATTGCAACCTGTGAGATATGTCTAAGGAAGATAGTCCTGGTAAAAAAACAACAATCCGCATAAGAAACGATGACATGAGAAATTTTATAGGAACCGTACCAGGCATCAAATATATAGAAAGACAACAGATTAAGTGGTTCTATCACCTTATGAGAATGGAACTAGATTGCATTCGGCTGTAGCCTTTAACAGAAGAATATCTGGGTACAGAGTGAGATGAAGACCTAGAGACGGATGGATTGATACCATCAGAGACATACTAGAACAACATGGTATTACAACAAATGCAACACATTTGGCATTAGAATGAAGACTTAGTCTCTCCACAACGCTTTGCTGCATTTGTGGTTAGAACAAGACATGACTAGACATCTTTGTTTGGTTGATGGCTCTGAAACATGACATTCAGAATTTTGGAAAAAAAAAGTACTACAGATGTTAAGAATTAGTAATATAGAACACAAGACAAGTATATTCATCTTGCAGCAAATAAACAAACTTTCAGGTTATCAAGAACCACTTTTGGCAGTTGTGAAACTATATAAACTTGTTTGTTTTGGACATATAGCAAAACACAACTCACTTTCTATAATTTTGCAAGGAACAGTCAAGCATGGAAGAAGAGGCAGTCAAAGTAAATCCTGGATTGATAACATCAAGGAATGGTCTAGGCATGATTTTTCTATACTCCTCCAAATGGCTGAGGATAGAGATGTTTGGAGGGCGTTTTGTGTTGGTATGGTACACCTACAACCCTGACGAATTATGGATTTTATTATTATTATTTTATACTTTCCTGGAGTTTACCAACAAGTATGTTTTGCAGTTAACTACTATAGCCCCGTTAATACAAGTTCTGAAATGTTGTTTAGTAAAATGTAATTTTATAAATATAGAACATGTTCATTATTGTGCACTTGATATTATTGTATGTTCAGATCCCCCACTTTCGCTGATGCCACATTCTCTGCTGTTCAAGCTGCACTCAATAAAAGACAGTTACAGGTGAGTTTGCAATGTATTTTTGCAGAAATGAATAATTTGTCTCATATTTATAAATTTGCAGAATGCTCCTCCTTCATAAGCAAAGATGAGCATGTTGTTGAATTAAAATTCATTATTATGATTGGTGAGTCTGCAGATGGCTGAGAAACCCAATCCTGTCTTGAAAAAAATTTGTTGCAGTTTTAACAGGAATGAAGATCTTGAGATGAGAGAATGCTATCAGACTTCTGAAGTTTTCATCTCTTTGGAATTTCATAACGTATTCTTCTCTTTTCAAAAGATATAAAACTTGCACTAATCTGACCCCATGCCATGCTGGATGACCTAAGGTTTCACAAGAGCTTGGGTCCATGCAATAAAATATTTCAAGTATTCTATAAATATAAAATGCTATGTGTGACCTCCACTTGAATGTTAACCTACACTCAATAAAACACACCATAGAACAGTGTCTTTGAAAGACACTTGTCTTGGATATGGATGATGTGATCAGTCCAACAAAGTTAAGACTTCATCAGTAAGGTATGAATGCTTTCCATCTTGGACTTTTGAAAGATCACTGTAAATTTGCTTAGTAATTTGTTATTTAATTATCTACTGTTGATTTCCAAATATAATCCAATCCGATAATAAGCAGAGGAGGTGATTTTGACATCCCGAAAGTGTCCAAAGTCTAAAATGAGTTTATAGACTGAGATACAAAAACATAATAATGCTGGCAATAATATTGTGGAATCCTGTTATTATAAGAATTACAATCAATATAAGATAATTCTGTTGTGAAATGGAACAACAATAGTACTTACATAGAACACAGGTTTTTGACGTTTCACTTGAACACAACATTTTCAATTTTTGAACCGTAGGGTATTTCTCAAGAATATATAAAACAAACAGTGAAAAATAATGAAAACCATAAAAACAATGTTACCACCACAAAGGCACTAGATACACTATTGACATGTAAACAATACAAGTACAAGGTGACAATGATGTACATGGAAACATGTAATAATGGAAGCAGGTTTTGTTGAAAATGGGAGCGGGATATGAGAATGATATAACAAATTATTACCCAATACAACATGGACAGCAAGATAATAAGGACCTCACCAACACAAATTTAAACAAATGAATGTTCGGAGTTTAGTCCAGTAAACCTAACTCCGAACATACATTTGTTTAAATTTGTATTGGTGTGGTCCTTATTGTATTGCTGCTTTATATGTTTTGTATTGCCTTATTGTATTGCTATTGTTCGTGCAGGCTGTGGCCTTTGTAAAACATCATGCTTCCTATTGGTATTTACCAATATTGGTATTTACCAATATTGGTAAATACACTGGTATATTGGTATATCACGACGTGGAAAGTGACATAGAAGTTACTTTGTTTAACCTAGGTAGTGTTTTGGACAGCATCATCAAGTGCCGTCTCAGCAACAAAGGTTGGCTGCAACAGACATCCAACATATCATCTCTTGTCTTGGTGGTGCACTTTGCTAGACTGTAACCTGTCCATCTTGTGATATTACTCCGCCACTTTATCTCTGATTACCTCTTGTTTGACTTTATCCTTCGTTTCGGACAACAAGGAGGAAATTTGTGGTAGGGCTACTAATTGTGAAATCATGGATTTCGCCCAACTGATGTCATTTTTCCAGTAGAATTCTGACTTGGAAGGATTTGAGTGACTGTAGCCCACTGGTACAGGCAAGTTTTTTGCTCTGTTAAGTTTCTACGGCTAATTTTGTTTAAACATTTTGTTGTATGCAAGCCAAACCCACTTTAATTTTGTCTGTTACTATCAAAGTGTCTATCAAAACACTACCTGGTAGGCCTAGATGATAAACGTGAGTTACTGATAGATCAGCATATTTCATTAATTTTTTCACAGTGGAAATTATATGTACCTACACGTTACCTTAGTTTGGTTAATAAATAACATCAGATACTGATGTTTTTTTATGGTAAGTTTTTCCCCTCTGTTACTGGTATTTGACGTAATATTTTGTTAAAAATTATGTTGTACTCATTTATAGACTGAGATCCTAAATCAATTTTGGATAAATTTTACAAAATTTCTCGAGTTATACATTTATTTCTACAGTATCTATTTCCTTTGTTTCCTGTGGAACATAGGGCTACAACTGTCACTCTTAAATGAGTCCTGTGCTGATGTCCTCATCTGTTGTGTCCACAAGCTCCCAATTGATTTGTTCTCTTCTTTCACTGTTTTTCTCCAGGTATCCTTAGTCTTCCAACTCTCTTCTTTTCCTATGGGCTCCAGTCCAGAACCTGTCTAGTTATATTGTGAGGCTTAATCTGAGTGTCCTATGCAACTCCCTCAACTAATTTTTATCTCTATCTCTACTGGGTACTAGTGTTATTGTTTTCACAACTCATCATTTCATGTTATCTCTGGCCATCTAATTCAAAATATAACTATACCCAAGGACATTTGTGACCAGAATAGAGCTTATTAGCTATTTACAAACTCATAGTCAAGGGCAAACTCTGAGCTTCAAAAGTGGATGTAACAAATGGTCATGAGCACTTGTGATTGTCTAACAAGAGATGATTGAGACATCCATTGATAAATATTTGCAATTGTAATGCAAATTTAATAATCTACACTCTTATAATATGTATTATTTCTTAATCATATTTAAAACTAGACATGGCAAAATCTTTTTATCTTCCATATGTAGGTGTCTGATTTGAGAGCCAAACTTAATGTTAGCCGTGACATGGGTTTGTCACTGAAGAAGTCTTTGGAAGATGCTGGCAATGAGAGAAAGAGATTGGAGCTTGTGATTTTGAACCTTAAAGAGGATCTAGAGATGGCGTAAGTGTGACGTATTTGAGATCTGATAACTAATCAGTGTAAAGATTGATTTTATGTCTAGATTTTGCATTGAATACAAGTGAGTTCATTATTAACAAACAGTCAAGAAAGAACTCTGGTGACCACAGACACAGAGTTTTAGAGAAGAATGTTAAGATAGACATTTGTTTCATGTCACACCAACTGGTGTATATATAAATTATTAATTTTGTTGGTTGTTTTGATGTACTATGTACTATTACTCTTTTCTGTCTGATCATATTTTGTATTAACATTAAAGACTGAGGTAGATATCAGTATCAAACACCACCTGATTCTTGGGTATAGGATTCTAAAATCATACATGACTTTGATAATGTGTGCACATAGGTTTCTGTACAGTATGATGTTGGTTAAGTTCGGAAGATATAATTTGCTTTTGGGTATTTTTGTGTGTTTTGTTTTGCTCAGAATGAAAATTGTACAATGCAAATTATTCCAGAAACACTGGGTTCATTAATATAAAAAATTTCATTAAAAAAATTGAGGTACTGAATAAAATTAATGCTCATAACACTGTCAATAGTAATTATATTTAATTATTCTATTGTCCCGTCTATTGAAAAGATGTATGATACAATTTTCTTCATATTGTGAAGTGTTACTAATGTGTCTTACATAGAAAATATTTTATTTGCCACACAGACGAAGGGAGAAAGATGACTCATCCCGTGACCGTGACAGAATCAAGAATGTGCTCAACCAAACTGGGTCCGAGAAAACTCAGCTGGAACGTGTAAGGACAGAGCTGAACACGCAGATTGAGAGTGCTCAGAAAGAGAATGAGAAACTCAGGGCAGCAAATGGGGAGCTCCAAAGAGTCCGAGATAACTTGGAGGATGAGAAGGATGATATTATCAAGGACAAAGATCGGCACATTAAAGAAAATGAGAGATGGTATGTATGTTGTGTATCATAAAATGAAGAAACATGGGTGGCCAACCTATGATTCATGCACCAATGGTGACACATTGGTTAATTGTAAATGACACATTATACATAAGTACTAATAATCAGAAAGAAAGCCTAACCATATGAAATGTATTAACTGTTACACAATTTTAAGGAATTCACACATTATCTTATTCAAGGAAATAAAGGTTATATAACAATTCTACATATTAACATAATTTTTTATTAACAGAATTTGAACTAGAATGTAAAATTATTGGTGCATTTAATCTTTATGATGCCAAATAAAATTGCGTAAATTCTCCCCTACAGCCGAATTTAAAAAAAAAATTAGTGTAATATTTGATGACCGTTTGGAAAACACAATAACAATTTGTTGGTGTATGTATGTTATATTGTTTCATATTGAAAACAACAGACTAATCAAGTGACAGAATTCATATACCTAGAAAGTAATATAACAACTGACGGAAAGAGCAACAAAGAAATACACAATAGCTGTAGTAAAGCATACCAAACCCTAGGGCAAATAACACCAAGCTTCAGAAACAGAAATGTAGATTTAAACACCAAAATAACACTATTCAAAAACATTATTATGCTAACGCTGTGCTACTAATGCCAAACATAGACAACGACAAACAGCACAAGACAAATGTAAACCTGTGACAGCTGTAATGGCATGCTTACGCAGTGTCCTAGGAATATCACTAAGAGACAAAGTGAAGAATGAGAACAATAGAGAAAAACTGGCACCACCCCAATATTGAAATATATTAAGAGACAATAGATAAAATAGTTTGCACACATCAGCAGACTACCATCATGCAGCATACCACAGCAATCTATGCTACACAGATACAGTGAAGATATACCTAGAGGCCGACCGCGAAAACGATGGACCACAGAAGTTAAATAGGTGACAAATTCCACTATATACTCTACACACAAGAGAGCCGTCTCCAGATAACTCTTCTACCCATGACGCTAAAAGGCAACAAAGAGTTTAACGAATAGATAGATAGATAGATGCATGTTATGTGATATGTGATAAAATTGTGAAGATTAAAAATGCAACAATAGAAATTTTTTTTAATTACTGACTCAAGTGTTCTTATCAAACTGACGTATGTGTGTGCATAGGCTTATCATATTACTATTGTTATTTAATAACCAAATTAATGTGCTCATATCATCTGTGAAATCAAACGAAACACATAGATATCACTAACAATGCCATTGTTAGGTCTAGATATAGTAGCCTTAGACAGCCTGGATATATTCAATACAGACTATATTGCCACTACATTTTTATTCCTACTCTTTCCTTATGTCTTTTTATAACGAAATTAGTGTTCATAATATCTTCTTTGAAAACAAATGTAATTCTCAACAATTACGGATCATTAGAATCACAATCCATAAGGATTTCTCTAAAAGGCTTTTATTTCAACTTGATTCGTGATGCTTGGAATATACAACTTTAAAGTTTCTCATATTTATCTTGTTTTCTACACTGCCTTGCTGGAAAAGGAAGCTTGATTATTTCTAGCCGTAATTTCGTATTTTCCGGGATTTTTAAAAGCTTATTTAAAATGTTTCTGTTTAGTTACAAGACTGCATAGCAACTGGTTGTAAATTTGCAACAACTGCATTCAGGGGGTTACACCCGGAAGTTTGTGTTTATTTGCACTGAAAGCGTGCTAAAGGTTAATGTAAAAGGTTGGCCACCCCTGAGCTACCATGTATAATTAATGTTTTACACAAGTCTGACAGTGTTTCACCATTACAGTTTTGTAGTGTGAGGCATGTCAGTGAATTGGAGATATTCATATCTAACCAAATAACTATTATGGTGAAAGATGCAAGGTAAGATGTATAACATAAATAAATATAATAATTGTAGCATATTGTATGTATAACATTGCTTTTCAACTATTGTTCATCTTTTAGGCACTACTAATACATCCATCAGCTTGATAGTAGAATGGGTAGTGGGCCTGCCTCACAAATACAACTCTATCGAATTAGTGTGTGGTTGGAAAGCTAATTGTCTGATTTGTACTGGCAATGTGATTGGATGTATTGACGGTCATCTAAAAATGTAACAATATTTGAATTATAATGTCCTAAACAGGATAGCCTTCAATATACTAATACATCTAAGCATGCTATATTATATATGTAAAATATATAAATATAGTGACTTTAATTCTTCCTTTTGTTCACTGCTTGATGTCTACACTGTCAGATAAGTTTTCTGGATGAACTCTACTGTTGCCTAGGGTTCTTTGCTTCCATACACCTGTGGTTGCAAGACTGATTCTTAAAGTCAATATTTCTCAATTGTTCATGCTGAGGATAGTTTTGCAGAATATATAATTTTAGTCCAGAGTACACAATGCGTTGTGCCATAATGTTATATGTTTGTTGTTACTGAGGATAATTCAATACCTGTACGGGATGTTTGTTGTTGTTGTAATAGTTCTTGTCTCGATTGGTCTGTTCTCAGTGACTTGAGTGCACAGTTTGAATGTCTTGACAAAATTGCATCTTTTTTTGGAGATGTAGTTAGTCAAGTACGGAAAATCTCATGTACGAGAGTTGCTAGGCGATTTTGTGCATTAAACGGACTGGTTCAATTCCCATTAGACTCAAGAATTTTTAATTTATCCTCGGGCTTCCTTCTTGAATTTACTTGGAAATCTAGTAGGACTGTTGTTCTGCTACAAGAGAGATCCAGTGGGAGTTTAAAAATGAATTCTGAAGACAAAGAAGAGTTCAACTGCAGACAGTTGTTCATCAGGATTGTTCAAAAAGTAATAGTCATATATGAACATAATATTGCATAGAACAGCCAAAATATGTTAGATTGAATGCTGACTAGAATATAATACCAAAATGAGAAACATTGGATTTGGTTGTAGCTAGGATGTGAAAGTTGGACATTCATGGCAGATTCTTTTAACATAAGTGCTATAGACATTCCGGGTATACCTCAGATTTGCTATAGAGATCATAAAAAATGAATATGTCAGAAGTAAAATAAATATGTATGCAGAATTCTAAGAATCACTTATATCAACAGTTAAATGAAGAAAGCTGATATGATTCGATCATGTGACCTGACACGAACAATCTGTCTAAAATAATCTTGCATGAAACTGGAAAGAAAAAAAGCAGTGCGTTACAGAAAATCATGGATTGTCAATATCCAGGATGGACAGTATTTGAATTATACACTGATCCTCATCACAGATGAGAGATGAAAATGGATATATCTATTTATCTATTTGTTGACTCATTCTCTTCAGCATACCTAGGATCCTAAAGAATTCTGGGATATAATACAGGGATAAACTACCATACTATTATGCAACTTACAGGGATTACATAGGACATATTTTGGGTGATAGGTAATGTAATAACATCAAAATACAGAATACTTTAGTTATTTTGTAATCTGTACATTGAATTAGTTTTATAAAGTCCTGATCTGAAATTCTGTATTTCATCTGATTAGTCAAAGAGTCATAGAGCAGCTGGAGCAGAGGATGTCGTCTATTAGGGAGGACCTTGTAGCAACCAAAGAAGCTCTCAATAGAGCTCTGCTAGATAAGGAGGTGTTGGAGGGACAGAATAAGGAAATGAGTAAGTATCTATGAAGAAATGGGATGTGCTGGGCCAAAATTCACAAATTTTGCAGCTTTTGCTATAAACTAATAGCATAATGTATTCATGCTGTCCAGCTAAATCATAGAATTTGTGCTGGCTGGTGAATTGAGAGTGAACTCATAAGAAGAAGAATAAGCACCAATCATCTGTATGTTTACATTCTACAGTTAAATAACATATTGATATATATATATATATATATATATATATATATATATATATATATATATATGTTAGCAATATCCCTCCAGGCTATAGATGCTTAGTCTCCCCCAGCAGATGTTGAATGGTATGCATATTGATTATTCTCATGCCTCTCTAGTTAAAACTCACTATATGTTCTGTCCCGCAGTGTCCAGATCTACTTATGCAATGTTTGATGTCATATTCCATCAATGGCGGTATAGTTTTCTCAGTTGTAGTGTATTCATCAAGTAGCTGGTACATAATTAACTGCAGCATATCTCTCATATTTATCTCACACAAAAAAGTCTATAGCTGAATTTTGATGCAAGTTCTCTCATTACTATGAATGCTTACTTGTCTAGGGCAGTAGATCCATGAAGAATAGATGGACTCTAGAAGATAGAAGCCTTCTTTAGATGCTATCCACTCATAAAATCAGCCGTTTTAGATCTTTCAAAGGATTAATTGGTTTTTTTCCTAGAAGGGTCTACATTTCACACTTTCTTAAAAGTCTGCGCTATCCTAAATTTCAAGTAATAAAACTTTCGATTCAGAAGCCATACTGAAGTCGGATGTGTCAGGCTGTATACAATGACACAATGCATTCCATTCTCCAGATTACATCCTGCAATCTGCAAGAGCATGAGAGTTTACTCTCAAAAGAAACATGTTACAAATGTGGGATTTGATGTTACAGGAACCTTTAGTTTTGATGTAACGCTTGTTTATGATATATAATTTTTTTCTGGCTACAAATGAAAATCTTAAGATAGGTATTCTTACTCACATGGAGTCGCTGCATCTGTGCTGCTCTTGAACCTTGCGCACAATGCCAACATCAGTGCCCTTCCATGGTAACTTTGACAGTAACTTTAGTTTAGACAGACACAAATGTTTAGAAGGGTTGATTTGGGTTGCTACTTTTTTGGAATTTGATCTTTGTGTGTTTGAGACAGGTTTACTAAGAACTAAATTATATTAACTCAATTATCTGTAAGCTATCAGTGAATATGTTATGTCTGTCCATGTGTAGATGATGCCTTGTCCAGGTCACAACTTCAGAAGGCAGAACTTGAGATGGAGATCAACCATCTCAAAAGAGAGGAAGCAGCCCTCAGAGATGCCTTGCTCAAGCTACAGGCCATCAATGAAGGACTAGGTCAGGACAAAATTGAGTTGAACAGGATCATTCTACAAGTAATAGTTTTTATATTTTATACATTTTGTATACCTATTACTTAATCTATCTTTTATTAAAAAAATAGCTGCTCACTTGTATAAGAAAGAAATAGTCACCATGTTATGGACACATCATGAGATGATGAAAATTGAGAAGATGATAACCAATGCCACACGACATGGACCATAAGAATAAGATATCTAATAAATTTGATTTGTGGTGTTGTTGATGTAACCTAACACTATTTCTTTAACCTTTTTGGCATTTATTATATTCAAGCCATTACTAACACTATGGAAGTATTATAAAACAGAATCTACATACTCCTTTTGCAAAATTTGCATTAAGAATATTAAAGGAGTACCTTGAGATCTATATATTTCTGCATTCATTCTCAAACTCCTGCAAATTAGCAGAATATAGTCCAGAGATCAGAATGTTTTGTTTACGGCATAGGTGTGATATCTGTGTATTTGTCTGGCACATCTGAGGATGGGACAACCAACCCTGCTCCATAACATCTTTAATTGCTTCATACAACATGCATGGCAGGTCATAAATTATGAAAATCAGTAGACTACCTGGCCCATTGAACATACATATGAACGAAAACAACCTCACAAAAGTACAAGAATTTAAATATCTGGGACGCATTTTCACTGAGGATGGCAAATTGGACAGAGAAATTGAAACACAATGCCAGAAAGCCAATGCAGTCTCATACCAATTGACACCACTGCTCAAACACCTTTACATCAATTAGGCTACTAAACAAATATTGATAAACAGTGTATTTATACCAACTTTGTGTTATCAATGTCAGTCATGCTCACTGTCCAAGACACAGAAGAGAAAGATTGCAATCTGTGAGATGAGATGCCCAAGGAAGATCACTGGGGTCAAAAGAACAGACCGCATAAGAAACGATGACATGAGAAATTTTATAGGAACTGTACCAAGCATCAAATATATGAAAGAAAACAGATTAAGTAGTTTGATCACCTTATGAGAATGGACCCAGATCACATTCCAGCTGTAGTCTATAACAGAATATCTGGATACAGAGCGAGAGGAAGACCTAGAGGCAGATGAATTCATACCATCAGAGACATACTACAACATAGTGTTACAGCAACAAATGCAACACATTTGGCATTAGAAAGAAGACAGGCTCTCCACGACGCTTTTCTGCATTTGTGGCCAAGACAAGACTACACTTCTCCACATATCACATATGCTTTAAACTACATACTTTTCTTGTTCTCTAATAGCTTTTGCCTAGTGGTGCTGGTCATCAACTTTCCTAGTTTGTGACCAGTCCATCGCCACCTTTAGTAAACAGCCAACAACAAAGCTGATTTTATTGCTATTTTAACCACACAAAAACTTGTAAAATGTCTATTTTTTGTTTCTTAGCTCGAGGCAGAGAAAGCCTCCTTGTGTGGTGAGAAATCAGCCTTAGAGCAGGAAAAGTCAGGAATTAGAGAAGAGCTGGTTAGAGTCGAGCAGGAAAAGATGGATTTGGACACAGAGAAACATGGTGAGTTTGATTCCAACTTTAGTCGACATTCATGGCTATCATTTTACCTAAAGTGATGATGGCATTTGTCCTTCTACATTTATTATTCTACTAATGTTTCCTGTAATTAAACTTGATTGCCCATTTTTTCTTTTCCAATGCAGTGAGATGGAACTGTGAGATTAACCCTCTGCATTGACAGTTGGGCGGTTTTTTTTTCTGGTTGGTATTTTGTTTTCTTGATGAATGTCCCTATTGGACCTAACGTGGAAAAAGTCATTGTTCCTTCGTTTTTTATTTCTCATTAACATTAATGTTACTATTTGTTAGTTATATTAGTTACCAGTAACAATAATAAATTATTATAGTTGTTATTGCTTCTGAGTTTTGTTACTGCTGCACTCTCTATCTTGTCGGATACCCTCTGACAGTTTGGTTATATATACATTTATTGTTGCACCTTAATGTGCACCTTCTGGTGATGCTCTAACTTTTTTAGATAGCTATGTATCCCTATAAGTATTCTTCAGTCTTCTATTAATATATTTAGATCTATATTAAAAAATTGAGAATTTATTTGCTCACCAATATCACTGTAGTGGGTCTAGATAGTGATTACTGCAGCTTTTAGGTGATAATGGGTTAAAATTTAAGATCAATTTAAACACATTACTTTTTCTGATACTGTGGCATGATTCATGTGTTAATATTTCAAATCAACAAGATAGATCAGATTTTGGGTCAGAAAGTACATCCACTGTTGAATGGATATAAAGGGACTTGTCCTATTATCTGAAAAATGTGACAGGAAATGTTTGAACTTGTAATATTATAAAAGGTAAAGGTAGGTCCCATGGCATCTGCCGTCGGGGATGAAGATAACTCTTCATGTACTAAGCCGCAGCAACTATTAGGTGGGGTGGCCAGTTCCCTTCCTTGCTGTTTTTTTTTAAAATGTAATATTATACGTTGTTTAATTCAGCTCTCAGTGCATAGCGTGCCGATCGAGTACATGCGTATTGCATATTGTCTGTTGATAGACATTTTGTAACTGGATGAACCTACTAATAAATAATGACAGAACAGATTTCTTAAAAGGTGTGAACAATTTTAGTTCAATTCCTGTTAGTCTCAAGAATTTTTAAATTGTCCTTTGGCTTCCTACTTAAATTTACTTGTATGAACAGAAAGTATGAGACAGGCACTAGTCTGTGTACAGTTTCATTTTAAGTGAGACCCTTATGGATGGAGGGATATAGAAGAGTTGCATTTTCAGTAAAGTAAATTGTTATGTGCATTAGAATATGAAAGTAGATTAGGTAAATTCTAAAGTGAATAATAAAATATGGAAGGATTGTGTTTGCAGTCAAGTATGCTAGTGGAGAGTGTATAAAGATTATCTTTGCAATAAGGTATATTATCGAAGAATGTGGATTATCATTGCAGTAAAATATCTTAATGGAGAATGTGGATTATGGATTATAATCTTTTCAGTTTCTAAATGAGATTGGATTGTCTTTCCAGAAAAATATATTAATTAGGAGAATATGAATTACCGTTAAGATCCGTGTATAAACCGAGAATTTTTGGACAAAAATCAGAGATGACTTCATACTCCTCGTCTTATATTCTAGTAAGATCAAATTAAAAAAAATATTACGTCCAAATCACAGTAAAAAAGGAGAAAAACACTTTAAAAAAATTTCCAGTCACATGTCCCGATATATTAAGCCAGGATAAAATGACTATGGCTCACCAGCAATCTAGAGCGTACTTACCATAATGCTAGGCCTCTAATTACACTAATTTCTATATATCATACAATATTTCCTTAGAAATCTCCAATATTTCTTGATAAAAACTCACTTACTAGGTCTATATCGTTATTTCCGACATGCCGCCATATTTACTGAGCATAATTTCGCCGGAAACGCTATTTTTAGCAATGGGTATTACCGTTTTTTACCGTTACGGTACATATATTTCTATCACAACGGTTTCAATTGATCATCGAAATTGGTCAGAAAAGTATACCAGTATCTGATGTTATTTATTGACCAAAATACATTAATGGTCTGTGAAAAAACAAATGAAATACGGTAGTCTAAGCTGATTGGTAGCCTAGGCCTAGTCTTGTTTGTGTAGGGAAACACTAACTACCAGTAATCTAAACACTGTCACACACTTTCTTGTTGCAGTAAAGCAAATGTTACAACAGTTACTGACGTCTACTAGGCTATAAGACCTGTGTACAGAAAATTTTAAAGAAACACCTCAAAGGCAGATTTTGAGTATTTCCGTGCATGTCGCTGGCTGGTAGTGGTCTTGCCAATTTTTAACATGGGACTCCAAGTATATAAATATTGACCAAGACAATAATCAGAAACATAAAGAATGAAGTCCTAATTAATTCTGTACAGAGGTCTTATTCAACATACTACAGTCTTACAAACAGGTCACTTTTTTTTTTTAACATCCAAAACTTTGCTGCTTAGGCAGTGTTGGAGGGAGAGGGATGGGGAAGAGAAATCAATAGTGAAACTCGTCTGAGCTGTCTGTGCCTCATGTTTATATTACTGTATAAGGTAAACATACACACACAAAGTTCAAACTCTTCTGTATATTTTAAAAACAAAGATTCCAGGGGACTCACTGTCAGCAATATTTTTGTGAGAACTTGTGGCAAAATAGTTACATACCCAGTAGTAATTACTACACTAGCACAATTTTACAGTCATAATGCTGGGGACCCAACACAATTTGTTAAGGAAAGTATCTGTTGTTCAAAAGTCTCGCCACCTCCGTCATAAATCGTCTATAGACGTGGATAGGGAAGTTAGTGGCGGATGTATTCAGATGTATTGTTCCTGGTTTTCAGATGTACTCTTCCCGGTTTTCAGATGTATTGTTCCCGAATACAGTAGCCTATCCTTTCAAGTTATGTGAGTGAGGCAAATGAAAGGAATACCATTTTCTTATAGTTGCAAAAGTTGGTGTTAATTTCCATTTAGCATGTCAGTTCTTTCTTTGATGATGTTCATTATTGCAGGGCCGGCATTGTTAAGTTGGGGATATCGGTCTATAGTCGGATCTTAGACTTTCTCCACTTTCGGGAAGGGATAATTAGGTTCTCGGCCTACAATCGGATGGGTTTATATTCAAATCTTAACGGTATCTGTGTTATTAAAGAGTAACCATTTTCCTTTTCCATCTAGACATCCAACAATCAAGTTATTAGTACCAAATCCGAGCCCCCATAATGTTACCATATTTACTTGAATATGGCATTGGATTTCAAACACTGGCTTAACTGTTTAAATACATGGTGCAGACTATTTTCTATAACTGTCACAATGAAAACTAATTGGCTTTTCAAATAGTCTATAGAGCAGCATCTGAAGTCAGAAGGTTTAGGAGGAAATCAGTTAATGACTAATGACCTGAGCACAGCACTTGAAACTTATTTTTACACAAATTTTATTACAAATGTGATTTTAACCAAATATTCTGCTGAAATTGGATGTATTGGACATTAGCACAAATAAAAATGTGAGACATTGCATTTCCATTCTCAGGACTACATCATGCTAAAAATCTAGTAGAATCATTATCTTGTTGCAAGAGAGATCTAGAGGTGAGGGAAGGAAAAGTAAATTTTTGGGAAAATCCAGATGATCACAAAATCAACACCTGACTGGGACTTTGAGTCTACATACACTGGGATGGCTGTTGGAATGGAGGGGGGGAGCACTTATGGGAATGTCCCACATGTTGTGAAGCCAGTTTCTAATAAAGAGGAAGAAGAGAGATCTAGTGGGAGTTTGAGAATGAATGCTGAAGAAGAACCAAAATTATTTTGCATTTCTTAAAGTATTGTTATTAATTTATATTTGGTATTGAAAGTTATTAAAATTTATTTTCAAGGTTTGAACCATACCCTTGAGTTATCAGAGATGACAAGACAACAGCTGGAGGAAGAGACTATTGGACTGACTAAAGACAAACAGGAAATCATTGCTCAACTCAATGTGGTAAGAGTAAAAAAAATTATCCACTCACAAAGAACATTAGTTAATATCTCCCTGTATAATTACCATTAATAGTCACTTTAGTTAAGTGTCACCATTAACATGTCCCAGCAATTAACTAGCACCATTAACACTAGTCGACTTACCTTACTGTCACCATTACCATTAACACAAATCACCTTAACTTACCATCACTATTAATCTGATCCTATTATTCCTATCAAAAGCTGTCCAGACAGAAGAATGCCCTGGCTGAGGAGCTGTTGTCACTCAGAAGAGAATGGGAGAGAATACAAACAGCTTTTGATCACATCATCAAAGACAAAGAAATTCTGACTCAAGAGAAAGGAGAATTGGTTGTCCAGGTACTAAATATTGTAAATAGCTGTCTTTAGGATTTTTAAAATTTAAATTGTTAGGCTGGTATTAGAAATGTTAAGATATAGACTCACTTAGAGGCCTATATATATATTCTTTAAATTGTGAGTTTCTCTTCAATCAATCAAATCCCATGCCAAGTGACGTAGGCGATCATGCTTCTCCACAACTCTCTGTCTCTTGTGTTGTTAATAAGTTCAGTTGATGACTTCTTTTTGTGCCACAAGGACAACCCATCCAGAAATTGCTCTCTTTGTCTTCTTCTGTCTCTTCTCCTCTTGATCTTTCCGGTGGTTACTAAATGTACTCTTCAGTTTCAATTTTATTCTTCTTCAGCGTTCATTCTCAAACTTTCGCTGGATCTCCTTTGTAGCAGGATCATGGTTCTACTAGATTTCCAGCAGGATATAGTCCAGAGAATGGAAATTCGTTGTCACCATTTTATTTTTATATTCCACCAATGGTCTGGCCCATCTGTCTTCGGCAGGTTTTCTTCTGGTAATTTACAATTGAGCATTTAAGGAAGCATAGGGAGGTGAGATGGTTAATGTAAAAGCTAACACACTTCGGAGGTTGTGGTTCCCTGAATCAAAGCCTCATTTGTTTTAATGGTTGAAAAGCTCTATAACTAAATTGACTCATATAAGCAGTTTAAAGGATCTTACCTCACTACGAGAGGTACAATAGAAATGATTAAAGGTGAGGTGGCTGAAACAATGATTAAGCAATACAAATAACACAGGGCCCAATAGAATATTTAGAAGAAGGGAGTGTATTGTACTTTACTACAGCCTTTCAGTCTTAACATTCTCCTTTCCTACTTGGAAATATCCTGTCATGCACCCTTTCTCCCATTTGTTTTGTTTCATCTTCATTCCTTCATAGATTGGCATATCTGGCTATGTTGATAGCGATACCTGCAGCTGCAAATATCTCACGCATGCTTGACTTGTAAATGTTTGGGTTGGTGTCCAGTGTTCAGTACAAGAGCCAGTTCTCTCATACAGCTGGCTAACTATCAATATGGCTACAGATGTCCGCTGTTCAGTGAAAATGGTAAAAACTTTTGTGTTTTTACCATTTTCACTGAAAATATTAGTTACCATGGTGATGCCAGATGTGATATTTCTAGTCGTGACATTTCTGTGATGCTATGGAATATGTGTAAATTATAACATAGATTTTCACAGCTCTGTGCATAACATTACAAAAGATGGACTGTTATGTTGTGCACAAATGGTCCAACTCTTCTGTCGAGTTCTTCCTTAACCGGAACCAGGCTCGTGGATGAGAAAAGGTTCAGTACCTGATGGGCAAAAATATGTCTAATTACAAGAGGCAATTTAACAGACTGTGGAACACCTCATGCGAGATAGACATGAACGACAATTGACTCTGTGAAGCGTCATAAAACACCCGCTAGCCCGTCAACAGATAGGCAGGCTGTCACATACAAGGGAAGCCCACTATCCAAATTAAAGGCATGGCGGAAACGGATTTGCTGGGCCTTGGATGTCCGGGCCACAAAGTGAGCCAACCAAGGTGCAAATAACACAATTCAACTGTAGAACTAGCAGTACAACGTACATTATGCTCCCCGTCAGAAATCACACAATTTATTTGTTGTGATTATAACGAGAGAAGAAGAAGAGTCAAGTATCATCAGAGTACAATGTTTTTTCAAACAGTTATAAAGAGATCATTTTTCAAAATCTATATTTGTACAAGTCATGCATCACTGCATTTAACTTTCTGTTATCCCACAGAGGGTAATAAACATCTGGAAAAACCTGACTGTTAGTTCATAATGGATGTCTTTTTTATATGGCCCATGACAGCTGGGTAATTCTATCAAAAGCACATATTTTACAGAATTGCCCACTGTATAACACTATATGAAATAAACTGGCCATCATAAACAGTTCTGGGAAACAACCTCTATGAACCTGTCTCAGGATTGGATAAAACAATATAAATTATTGAAAAAATAAATATTAGTATATGACTTCAACAGAGAGAGGAAAAAAGGTAGAAGAAATTACATCTAATCTTTTACTACATTATTGAGATGCAGTTTGTTTCATTTCAGTATTAGTGTCATAACACTGTCCAATGTTTATTGTACAGGTAACGGCATGTGAGAGAGAAAATCGACAGCAAAGTGAGTTGATATCTGCTTACGCAGCTGACAAAGACAACCTGGAAAGTGCATTATGTGAAGCTCAAAAACATATTAGAGAAATTGAGGTCAGAAAATCACAGCTAGAGGGAGAGAATCAGGAACTAATTATCAAGAAAGAGAATTTACAATGTGAGTAACATAATGCAGCTTGGTTCAGTTTTTTTCTATCGTTTCTCTGTCGCCTGTGTTGCAACCGGGGGATTGACTTATAGTTCAAGGTGCAAAGAACAGGGCAATTGTTCTTCTTTTCAGCCATGTATAGGAGGCACATAAGGAAAATTAAGGATGGGCTGACAACCTGTCATCTGTGAAGAAAAATTCATTATAACATCTTATTTCAATTTTGTACTCTTGTCTTCTATCAAATGGTCCCCATGGATGATGAAGAGATGCAGACCAGCAAATATAACCTTTGTCCTTTTTCGATAGATTCCTATGAGATAGAGAGTGCTGGATGTGCAGTCACTACGGATGGGTCAACAGATCTTACAAAAGAATGATGAGATAGTTTGCCCAGAAGTGTGTGCTGTGCTCCTGGCAGGACATGGTAATCCTAGGATACTGGCACACTAAATGCCTCCCTTCACTCCCTTCAGGGACTAAACATGTTACCTTGAACGATTTCCCTGTGAGATCAGGTGTCGCCTCAGTTACAAAACTGAGAAAGGCTTGTGCTTTTATCAGAAAGGCTGTGGGCTGTCAAGAGCTACCTGCTCACAAATAAAGGGATTATTTCATCATCTTCATCGTTTCTCTGCCTGTACATCTTTGTGTTACTGAAACCAGTAGATAATCGTAATAGGAAGCACAACAGACTAAGACTTTCTGTAAGTCATCTACCAGTATGTTCTTCACACTTTTCCTGATACATTTCATGAAACTAGTTAACAAAGATTTACATTAGGGGTAGAAAATGTTTGACTTCTTCTTCTTCAGCGTTCGCTCTCAAGTAACCACAACGAAATTATCGTGTGATTTCTGCCGGGGAGCGTGAAGTACGTTGTGCTGCAAGTTCCACAGTAGAACTGTGATTATTTGCACCCTGGTTGGCCACTTTGTGACCTGGACGTCCGAGGTCCAGCACATCCGTTTTCGTCATTCCTTTATTTCGGGTTTGGTCCCTAAAATGTTTGACTCATTACAGCCATTACTCATTACTAGGTTGTAGAGATGGTTCCTGATCTGAGTTGATCTTATTGAGGGACAGACATTAAAATTTGCACACAGTTAATATATCTTCTTCTGCATTCACCCTGAAATAATTAATACATGTTTTGTGTAGTTTCAGCAGGGTTATACAGTATACTGTTAGGTGCACTGACTGCCATTTAATTTGCATCATATAGGCCTAGCACATCAGTTTTCTGCATACTTTTGATTCGGCTGAGCTTCTTTAGCCTGTGACAGCCTTCCTATCTGTCATGAGGTGATAAGCGTAGTGTGCTCTTAGACTTGATAGTTTATCAGTCGCTGTACCCTTGGACTTTACAGGCTAAACATGTCCCTGGGGGACTGTTTCTATGGTGAGAAATAGTAAGCAGGAATTTGGACGAGTTGACTACATTTATCTCATGCAAGGTGTTTTGCTGTCAGAGAACTAGTCTCCTTTAATCAGACGGTTCTGTGAATTATTCTTGTACACACATATACTTAACTCTTCTCTTCTGGAATACTGATTCCGGTACAGGAAACTCTCTACAAGAACAATAGGTTGGACTAGGGTTGGTTCGTATTTGACATAATTTCAACATCGTTAATAAGTCTGAGCCACTACATACATTTTCTGTGAACTAGGATGACATGACTTCCTGCCATTTGTTTTTTCACACTACATGCTTCTGGAATAAAACTAGAAGCTTGCTCTTGAGCATGAATAACACGTTATACTTTTTATTTCATTTTCTCGACTGTGTGACCATTAGCACTTCACTTGCTAATAATACTTCTCGACTGTGTGACCATTAATACTTGCTACCTTCACAATGTACTCAATAGATTAGCCTTACTTTTCCAGAAACTGCTTGCTCACTCACTACTCACTGTCATAGACTTTGGGACATGATTTCCTGCAATTCAGGCCAACTACTGTCTTGTAGCAGTATTATGGCTCTGATAATAATGAGGTAGCATTCAGAGACATCCCAAATGTGTTGACGATGTGTATTACATGAGCTTAGAAACTATTTGTTTGCAGGACCCCACAAGGTGGTGCCTTTTAGGGTCTTGATTATCTGCTAGTCCTAGTAGTTGCACGAGACCAGTGCAAATTCCTTTGCATCCCTGGCCAAAATTTGATGTCTTTTGTGTTCATTTTCAAATTCCTGCATATTGTAGGATATAATCTGGAGAATGGAATATATTGTTACATGGTTTACAGCTTGACTGTGATATCTGTATTTATCAGCCTGGCACATCCGACTTTAGCGCATTTGATCTAATTTAGACACTCGAGAGAAAATGTTGGACATACACTATGCCAATATTAAATGTGAAAATCAGACTTTCAGAGTTGATCTAGACATTAGACATAAAATGTTGGAGATACACACAGTCAATATTTAATGTGGTGATCATCAATCTAGACATTAGACAGAAAATGTTGGAGATACACTACAGCCAATATTTAATGTGGAGATAAGAGTTGATATAGACACTAGACAGAAAATGTTGGAGATACACTACAGCCAATATTTAATGTGGAGATCAGAGTTGATCTAGTGCACTAGACAGAAAATCACAGCAAGAGACAGGAAATGTTGATCCATTACAGCAAACCTTTAATCAGGTGTCCCATGGTGTGAGCTGATGATAATAGACATATCTGAAATGTGGAAAGTAAGTATGTCTATATTTTAGATGTCTATAATTTTTGGCTCCTATTTCTACTTCTTATTTTCTTCAATTCTAGCTGAAATTTCTCGACTTGAAAAAGAGAAAGCAACTGATTATGATCGCTTTGAGCATATCAAAGATGGTCTGAACCAGAGACTTCATCAAGTGACAAGAGAGTCACAGGTGGCACTCACAAAGGAGAAGCAAGCTCATGAAGAAGACGTAGAAAGGTTGTCAAGGGAAAGGGTCAGTAAATATTTAATATCCAGTTCATTACAAAAATCAGTGGCCACATCACGTCTTACTTTTTAATATTGTGCATAATTTTATACAGCTTCCGTGACACAGAGATTAAAAAGACGCAACTTCTGCCGCCAATGAATGGATCTGCGCACAACACAATGAGAGCCTCCCCACACCAGGGTCATCCAGGAGGGGCTCTCAGTGCGTTGCGCGCTGAACAATAGATGTGGCTGTTTATGCATCATTAGCGAAAATTGGTTTCGTTAAATAGTATATGATTTGTTCTGTTAAAATCTAGCCTCTGATTTCCATGATGAACCTAATATTCTTTTAGTTTGCTTTTTCGAGAACTTTATAATATTTGGATAATTGATTGTAAAGTCTTTGAGTGTTTTAATCTATGCAGGACAGCAGTAAATTGTTCTTAGCTGAGATTTCAAAGTTTCATAAGACATACCCTACAGTAAAACCAACAAAAGCAGAGCATTTCTTCAGCACAGTAGAAAGTCATATCATACAGAAAAATTTGACTGCAATTCTTTCATGTTCCCAATAAAACATATTTCAATATATGTTGTTTGTACCTAATACTATTCTGGATCATTTTCTTCATCTTTGGCCTCTTACCGTTATGGTTATTCTTCTCCTCCCATGTTTCAAGAACATGTTTGTTCATGTTATGCACTTTTTTTCTAAGGGAGCATAAGGCTTTTGTGCGATGCATTTATAAGCAGGAATTTGACAATAAATGAGGAGGATATACTGTAGCAGCTTAGTGAGACTGTCTGGATGCTGACACTGCAATTGATGACACATCTAGGCTCAGATAAAAGGAATTCAATTTTAAGTGAGGTATGAGTAGTACTTGACACCTGCGGTGCAGAATGAGGAATGTTTTTTTAAATCAGTAAACTACAGAAATTCTTAGCATTTATATCCTACCACATCTTCTCGGGAGACTTGAGTATCTACAGATTTGCAGGTAATTCAATGATGTTGGTTCATACTCATTATTCTTAAGGGTTTTTCAATCCATTGTCACATTCTCCCTTGAAACTTCATTTGTAATGGAGTTCTTGTTCTCTTTTACAATTCTGTATTTGTCATCTCCTCTAGACATCTGATCCAGTGAAAACATTAGTTAGTGAATTTCTGTAGTTGGTAAATTATATGTGTTGTATGTCATGACTTATAGCCATAGAGAAAAGCAAATTTTACATTTATGTTGAACAGTCTAAGGGAGGACGAGTAAGTATAATGTATCCAGTGTTTGTATTTTCAAATTCAATAAATTCTGAAATGTTTGTTTTTGAATGCATTTGTCAATAATGTGACAGCTCTATGTTTCAGGACAGTCAGAGAGTACAGTATGATAGTGAGAGAGAACAGCTGGTTCATCAGCACAGCATGGAGAAAGAGGATATGACAAGTACATATGAACGACAGAAAGAAGAACTCTTGCAGGAACTTGCTTGTCTACAGAGGGACAGAGATGAAGCCTTGTTGGTGGCAGAGAATGAGAGACAGCAGGTTTGATTTATTTCTTGGGTTATAGTTTTGTGTAATTTATTAATTTTTTTTTTTCTATTTGGATCCCTGAGGTAATACAAGCTTGTCACTCTTGTTTCTTTTGCCTGGCAGCATAGAGGCTTAGCAGTGTGTTTTGTAGTTTTGACTGCGGGTAGTTGTTTCTTCTAGTACTTTCTGTTGTAGGCTTTATATATAACTTTATTGCAAATCATAAAAGCATTGTTTACTCAAATTACTGTGCAGTATCATGAGTGGACATCCCTCTACTAAGGAATTATATGCTGCGACTATTACAATCTGGAGGCCTGCTGAAGATAGTAGATAGTAGATTCTAGCAAACAGATATGGAGCTGTGACTTCAACAGACAGCACAAAAATCCTGCAAATTTTGCACCTATAACCAGATACGTTCATTTCCCAGTTGTTTTTACCATGGTGTATGTAGCATGAACTTTGCAGATTCTGAATTCCATAATTATATATATGACTGTCTGCCTGTCTCTGTGCGCATAATTATGTATGTATGTATTTTAGTAATTTTTTTTGGGTAGCATATCCTATTCTGAACGTGGCTAGCAACCCAGCTTTTTTTGGCTGTAGTGATGTTCTAGGCAATATAAATACATTTAGTAGTTTGACTGTGTTATCTGAATGGTCCGGATGCACAATTGCCTGAGGCGAGGATTGAACTCGGGACCTTGGCCGTCGTAGACGGGCCCTATACCACTCTGCCACAGAGCCGGACAATGTTTGTTTGTTTTGCGTTCGCTCCATTGTAACCATTGCGGATATCCGTGCGATTTCCGCCGGGAGCGTGATTACGTTGTGCCACCGTTATGTGCCTTGTAGGCCTAGCACATCCGATTTCAGCATGCCTTGACAATTCGGGTGGGCTACCCTTAGCCTGTGACAGCCTCTATATCTGTCTCCAGGCACGCGTAGTGGCGACTCTTTGCCCAGACAATTTTTGCTCTCGTCTGACTCGCACGAGGTGTTCCACTGTCTATGAACTTGCCTCGTGTAATTGGACGTGCTGTGCCTGTACCCATTGGGTACTGAACCGTTTCTCATCCGTGAGCCTGGAGTCGGACAATAAATATTAGTGCACCAAAATTAGATTACTATTAACTGCCATCATTTTGTTTATAATATGGAATATGGTGATCCGGTGTGCACTTAGGATAACCTGCACTAAGAGCTAAAAGTAGTATATGGGGTAGAATGACATTAAACTATTACAGCTGATTAATGAACTTGTTACAATGTATTAATTCAGTCTGCTGAAACTGCTGATATCAGTCTTTACATCATTGCGTTGATGACAATGCTGACCATTTACATAGTTCATCGCACACTGCTTCTCAAGGATTTTCGAAAACTTTAGCAATTATTGTTATTGCTATTATCAGTGTAAGAACATTTTGATAGTTTATCTATCTATCTATCTATCGTCTTTTCTTTGTACTTGCTGTAAGGGGTCACAGAATTTAATGATGATCGGTTTTTGAGTTATGGCACGTTTGGTCATTTGATATGTACCCGGTAGTAATATTGTGACGTCTCAGAATGTCTGTACTCCTTCAATCCACCACCTTCTTAGTCTTCATCTGTATCTTGCTATTATCATGTTGTATGCTCTTGCCACTGGTCAACAATATGGATTCATTCTCATTAAGTGGCCAAACCATTTCAGTCTGTTTTTCAATATATTTGATGACAGATGTTGTTCAAACAGTTCTTGTAATCTCTTTGAACCTTTTTGTAATTTCTTCATTGCTCACTAGATCTCTTCTTGTTCTGTTTGCTGCATTTCTTAGGCATCTCTTATCACACTTAGTAAGTTTCTCTCTTGTTCTTTTGTTAATGTCCATGTCTAACATTGAAAGCACTGTTGTTATGAAGGTTGAATTTATGAATTACATTTATGAATTACAAGTACTTTATAACATATATTTTTATAGGGAATATGTTGTTATTGCCCGATTTTATGTAAGAAATAGCATGCAAGAGATGATGTGGGAAACATTACTTTGGTCTCTCTCAGTTTCTTAGATTTATTCTGTTACCCATTGTCTGATGACAGAACATATCTAGAACCAATTTTGGTTGTTAAAATCCCATCAACTTGGGAAGGAACCATTGATCTATGCGTTGGAAAACAGTGCATTAACCATTCAGATCTAGGAATATTTTAAAATAATAATCTCAATTAAACTATTTTAGGTTTAAAGCCCACATTGTATTTCTAATTGTACATCCCCCACCCCTAGATTTACCAATATTTGAACTCACATTCTCATGATTAAGAACCAGTGTGCTAGCAACTTTCCCACCAACTCCTCTGTGATGTAGCAATGACAAAATCTAACTGAATCAATATTAATTTATATCCATGTCTTATTTAGACAATCTCCCTTTTGGAACAAGAGAAGACAACTCTGCAAGAGAAGAATTCTGCCCTTTCTAGTGATCTCATTCAGGCAAACTTGGAGTTTGAACGTTTGAAACGTGAAACACAAGTGCAACATGAGCATTATCGATCCAGTATTAGTTCCCTTCAGGGAGAACTAAAGAGCTTCAGAGCTGACTTCGAGGAGACCACGTAAGAAGTTATTGTCCTAGCAGTAGTTTAACTTTGTTTTAAGGACTACTTTGAACACATCTTTCAGGCACTACAGGGTTTGACCACAGCTCTTGGCGGTCTGACTTAGCGTGGTCAGATAAGTCATGTCATGTGACGTATTCCTTCCAGAACGTTGTCTTCCCAATGAACTCTCTGAACTTCTCTCTGTCTTGGGTGATGTGGCTTGTATTTTCTAGCGATGTATTCATGTTATCTTTAATGTTGTCAATCCATTGTCTTCTTGGTCTGCCCTTTCTCCTCTTCCCAGGTACTTTTCCCTCCATTATTTGTCTTTCTAAACAGTTACTGGTATGTCTTTTTATATGACCAAACAGGCGTAGTTTTCTTTTTGTTATTGTGTTTAGTAACCAACACTCTGGAATATTCAGTGTGTTTATAATATCTGAGTTTCTGATTTTATCCTTCCATGATATTCTAAGTATCTTCCAGATAAGTGCATGTGTTAAAAGCTTTGAACTGAGTGGAATACTGCAAGCGATTAGAGAGAGAGAGACAAGGGTGAAGAAGGGGGATCTGGCTGTTTTTCCTCATCTCAAGACCTGCTACATTCCTGTTTACTTTGCAGCAGCTTTTCTAGAGCACGGATTGGACTCAACTCCTCTGAGGACCCACAAGCAAATAAACCCAAATTTGACCTTTTTCAATGCCATGCTCATCTTTACATGTGGAAGATGAACATCATCACTATCAATACATTTATAAGCTACTGTTATATTATAGGTAAAAGTGTTGCCAGAAGTACTAGCAGTTTGTAAATTTACATGAACATTTTCTGATGACAATATATTTACAAGTATTTTATTTTTAAACAAATGGATGGGGAAAAAATTATCGAATTCACTTCTTCTTTCATGTGACTCGTTCTTTGCAGAATGTTGTCCTTGCTGTCATTCTGTAAGCCTTTAAATTCTGTGCAAGTTATCCTATATTCTCTAGTGTGCTATTTTTGAGAGTTGCCTAATATTTTATGTCTATCAATGCTTTGAGTTGCCTCAACATATCTTTCCTGGATCTTCCTTCTCAACTTGACTGGAAGCCACAGTGGAAAGGAAGAGTAGGGAGATTTAAGAGTATTTTATAAGTAACAGTAGTAGTTGAAGCATGCTTAATGAAAACAGTAGATGGAGAATGGCAGCTGTATCACTAAATAGTCCACTGGGAACAGCAAGGTTTAGTAGTAGTAGTAGTAGTAGCAGCATGTGAATCATTGAAATGACATCTATGTATGATAGAGAAATACTGTCTTTACATGTTATAGATATGGTGATGGCCATTTTAATCTTTACATACTGTCAGAAGCAGGCCAGTGTAAGTTGCCAAGACACAGTCACTGCATTTCACGTATGACAGCTTGCCCAGGCAAGTTTTATGAAGAAAGTGCCTTGCCCATTTGTACTAACCCTTTCTCAGCTCTGTTAAATACTTTCAAAGGAAAGGCAATGCCAATATGCTTGGAAATGAGCAGAACTGCTGGAGATGCCAGAAGATGATTTAATACACCATTGACTACCTTAGGGTCACCCCTCTGGACTTTCTATAGGGTTTACTCCCTTAGCCTAAGGACTCCCATACTAACACGTTAGGCAGATATTTTCATATAGATATGAATAGAAGATAAATAACTATGCTTAAATTTAAGAAGTATTCAAGTGTACATGGAACTGAAAATGCTGAACCTTTGGAGACAATAATGCTTCTGGCATTAAGGACTCTTAATCTATTTTGAGATTTGGTAATATTTAATAGTCAATCTGGCTTCCTCTGCATTTTTTCAAACACCTGCAGATTAGCAGGATGTAGTCCAGAGAAAACAATGCATTGTGTCATGATTTACAGTTTAGCTGTGATATCTGCGCCTTTTTGCATGACACATTTGACGTCAGCATGGCTTCTGGGTCACTTTGACATTATATGGGTTGGGACAGCCAATTCCACCCGATAACATCCTTACCAGTACAATGTGAACAATTGGCTGTCATACCACGAACAAGTTTAGTTTGTGAGCAGGACCTACTAGTGTCTCCAATACTGAGCTGGCATTAGCCCATTTAGTGAAATATTATATTTTTTATGTGTCACAAAATGTTCTCGGGAGTGTTTTGTTATTTAAGCCTCTGGGGTTCAATAGAACATACTTTGAGAACTTTTGTGTTTAACATTGCTGAGTGTTAAATGTTTGATTGAACTTGGTTCAAGGTTTAATTCTGTGATTTTTTTGGTGTGAATTCAATTCAAAGAATATCAGTGAATGAAAATAGAAACTAAGTTTCTACTTTAGTTATAGAAGTCAGACAAAATGTGCTTTATGGTATCTTCAGGGAAAATCATGAGAGGGAGGTTAAAGAACTGACTGCTCAAATTAGGGAGGTTGGCAGGCAAAGAGAAACAGCTTTGAGAGAGATTGCTGAGCTGAAAACACAGCTGACAGTAGTGGAAGAGACCAGAGATGCTATCAGGAGAGATTTGATTGAGGCTAATAGAGCAATTAGAGAAGGTCAGTAGATGGTTCCTCTTTCTTATAAGTATGTAAAGTAAATAAAGGTCACAGTAATTGAATTATGAACCAGCAAAGTGCTCAGCTGCCTAGTCAGTGGGTTATAAACTGCCTAATTAGTGTAACCTTCAGCACTTACTCAATAGCAGGTCAAAATCACTAATGTTCTCAAAGCATGAGCTCAGGTACCCATATCTTGTGCTGGGTAGATTACCATTTTTAAAAAAATGCAAACACCATGAGTGAAGAGTGAACTCGAAATTTGGGTCACTTGATCAGCAGACGAGTGACTTAGATACTACACTTGTTTTAGTTGTTCGTCCATCACAAGTGATGATGACCATTTGTTACATCCACTTTTGAAAATTCAATTTTAGTTATGTCCTTGATTATGATTTCGTAGATGGCTAATGAGCCCTATTCGAACTGTAAATGTCCTGGACATGGAATGATGACTGTAGACGGATCTTGGTTATCCATGACTTTCTAGCTGCTCTCCGCTAACTACTGTGTCTCCGAAGTGAAGTAGATCAGATCGGAAATGAGGAAACTAGGATGAGAACATGGTAGGATTCTGTTTGTACACAAATCATTTCTAGTAAGCCTGTGTCTTGAAGGGATCTGAAAGGGGAGCAAAGAGCAAAAACACTGTGTCCTGTCATAGTTGACAACTAAAAAAAAAGGTTTTTGGAGTAGAATTGGTTGTCCCATCCCATATAGGATCAAAATTATTCAAAACCTTGCTGAAGATGATGTATCAAGTCGAAAGACACAGATATCACTATCAAGCTGTAAACCATGACAACACACTCCCTTTTGTGGACTACATCATGCTGATCTGCAGGAGTTTGAGAATAAATGCAGAAGATGAAAAGAAACATGCCCAGGAAATATAATTTGATTTAACAGAATCTGAATAAAGCAGAAAACTGTTGCAAAACAGACATTGATATGATCCATATAGAATAAGAAGATAGGGAAGGCTAGAATGACTTGGAGAAGAGAGATGATGAAATTTCTCAGTGATGTTGACATAACATTGAACATCCACCTGGAGAGGAAATCTAAGGATATGGTAGGCTGGACAGAATTCATGCATGTCCTGTGTTCCTATGAGCTCCTGATAAATGGCACAGAAAGATAGCTGTATTATTTCTGCTTGCAGACAGATAGGGAAGTTTTAGAAAGGAAATGGGCATCACCGAGTAAAATTCTACCACTTAAATGCTTCCCTTGGAGTTTCAACATAATATAGATCATGTTATTTTGTACTAATGTCTCTAATGTGGCAATTATTATATTAATAGGTTTTACTAATTATAATGGATATAATATTATAATTATGGGTTTTATTATTATTATATTATATGCTCTTATGAGAGCCAGGAGCTTGTTTCAAATAAGGCGAGTCCCTTTCCACACCATTGAGGTGTTTGGAGTACATAGTTGTAGTAGTCCCATATATTTTAGTGATCAACAGGAGTTGGTGTGGTTAGTATCATACCATCCAACCATTCTTTTTCAAATTTGTTGTGGTACTCATTTCCTGTGACTAGGTTTACACATGCATACATGCTCATGGATCCAGCAACACTTGCCATTTTACTTCATAGAACTGAAGTACTTGAGTATTTTCTGCTCAATCCTGGTAAAAATAAAGATGCTATATTATGTGTACATAAAGGAATACATTGTCCTTTGTAGTGCACATGTTTAGAAGCCATGCAGTTTCTTTGAGTTGTATTTATAATTATAGAAATGAATCATTTTCAAATGTATTTCATTTCTCAGTGAAAGAGCTTGAAATTACATCTGCAGTTGATTAGATTATATTTCCTGAATGTTTACCAAGAATGCCTCCAGTGTCTTGATATAGTTCATTAGTTGAGAGATCATCATTACATATAGGAGACATCCATAGGTGCTCCAATCTCCCCCTAGTATATCCGCAATTACATGATGACTGATGGTTCCAGTTCTCTGTTGGTTGACAAAAATTCTTTGCAGTTCATAAGAATGTTCATTTCTGGTCACACCATCTACAAGCCCAGCTCCTTGATGTGATGAATTGTAACGGTTGTTTTTTAGATTACAATGTTACCATGTCCATACATAATCATATCAGTCACATTGTAATCTTCATTCAACTAAATTTTCTGATTGCTAAACAGGTGAGGAGGTGAAGGAACAGATGCGCAGAGAAGTTGTGGAGGCGAAACGAGCTGTCAGTGAAGAATTAAGAGAGAAAGATTTGATTGGAAAAACAGCAGATGAATTCAGAAACAAAGTGAAGAAACTGGAATCAGATAAAACTGAGATGAACAGAGTCATTCAAGAAGCTAAACAAAGAATTGGAGGTGAGATGTTTGACAATTTTCTTTCTCATTTCACTTGTTTAAAAATACTGTATAATTATGTTATTCTATTTGGCAAAAGAAATGTTATATTATGTTCCTCCAGGGCAATAGGCAGAAACCATAGCTTTCTATTTCTGTCTTTGTGTTGCCAGGTCTTTCAGTTCCTGGATGTTGTTTAGTTTCATTGACATGCCTTCTCTATTAATGGTTCTTTATAAAGTTTCTCTAGGTCTCCCTCTTCTTCTTACTCCCAGTGGCACCCAATTTAGTGACTGATGGGGAATTCTTAAACACAAGAAATGCTCTATATATAATTGAGGGAGAGAGTAATAAAAGTATAAAATGACCTGTATAAGACAATGATCCTACTGGATTTCCAGCAGGATGTAGTCTAGAGAATGGAAATGCATTGTGTCACCATTTTATTTTCACCAATGGCCCAACACACCCATCTTCGCCAGAAAGGGGTGGAGCATTTGACGGAAAACAAAACTAAGAAATGAAAGCAAAACATCCAGTGACAATGACTTTTTCACAGGTGACATGGTTGTCAGCCCATCCCCCAACTTGCCATAGTAATCTCCTACAACATTTCTGGAAAGACATTCGGGGATCTCCCTAGCGTAGTGGTTAAGCTGTTCGCCTTGTGTTCAAGAGGTCGTGAGTTCGAATCCAGCTCGTGTTGTCTTATTTACATGGTGGATTTTTTTTGAGATCCCTTGAGATTATCACTTGAAACTACGGAGTTAACATGCTATGAGTGGTACTCTAGGCAGGCGGTGTGCCGCTTCGTTGAGAGTGACGTAGTACATATGGGAAACCAAGTACAGTGAAGTCATCTTCTGCGATGTTTGAATCCTTTTTTTTCTCTGGAAAGAAGACAGTGGCCATACTCCTTGCACTTTGAACTAGAGGTCCAAACCCCAGTTGCCCCCACAGACAAAAATGGCTGGGAAGAATTCAAGCAAACAAGAGAAGTCACTAAACAGCAATGTGTTTCTACAACAAAAGAAAATAACTAGATTTATGACATGAATATAAAATTAATAAGAATGGCAAGTTTAGTATGCTCCTCCTATACATCTCCAACATCCTGAATATATTATTGTGCAATCCTGCTTGCTGTCTCATGAACTATTTTATTAAAATAAACTGCTGGACCAAGAATAATAAAGCAATGCGACCTTGACTGCAAGTGTCCAATTTCAAGCAGTACTATGTAATCTGTTTTACAGTATACTTTTCTACCTAATCTCACACATATAAGGATTTTAACCTTTAGGACACCAACGGCATGTAGATACATCCACCAATGACATCACTAAGAAACCATTGGTTAACCGATATGCCTTTGATATGGCCTGAGTTATCAGTATGAAACCACATGAAATTAGGCTCATGTGACGAACGATTCACGTCATTCGAAGCTAGGATTACATCACATTTCCTATGTTCATTCTTTTAAAGAGTGTTGTAAAATGGAGACGTTATGATAATATTTGACTGCCGGTTCGCTATGAATTATGTTTAATTTTGACGCCATATCTCGTGCAGGACTCAATCGGCTTGGTAGGTAAGTAACATCTCCATGTTTTATTATTTGTTTTTTGTTTTCCTAGTGTTTTTGTTGTAATATTATGAGAACATTCGTTTATTTATGGAACAACATAGGATAATATTTGGTAGGGGTGCTACACATCAGCATTGAATAAAATTAAGTTGTATGTCGGCCTAGATCTAGTCTTGAACAGATCATCATTGTATGTGACATCTACATGTTTTCTTTGTTTGTTCAGTCCATATTATGTTAGTTTGGATATGAAACAACATATATACAAAAGGCATATGTACTTAGGAGGATTTTATCAGTGTTAAAACGTATTGCTCAAGTATACGTGCGTCAAGGAATTATATTTTAATATTTTATTTATTTTATTTATTATAATTTTTTATTAGATTCTCCCCAATTTTTAACTTTACAACTTTCTCACAGCTGTCATATCACACATACAACATTAAACAAAAATACAATTATATGCATTATTCACTTCTTTATTTACATGTACAAAAATTATTTAACTCTTTCCCAGTGTAAAAACAGTTAATTGTTACAGATACAAATCGATTGTGGACATAAAAATGATAAATTGTTCTTGCAGATGTGCCATCTAAGTTTGCTTTATTTTGATAGTGAAAGAATTAATGTTAAACTTATTCAGCTGTTTAAAATTCAGAAATTTGGTTAACAAAACCCTCGTGGTAATGTGTGATTTGATGCAAGTGACATATTTATTTTAAATTAAAATTTGAACAAGGTAGGTTCAGCTTTTCTGAAATTAGCATAATGGCTTCATCTTCCACCAGTAAGAGATCTAAAAGATTTAGCAAACATCTTGCTTTATTATTCTTTGAGAGTTTTATAGCTGGAGATATTATTCAAAGTAATGTGTCGGAAAGCAGTTGTTTTTTTATTTTCACAGAGGAGATTACCGACCTACCACTGCTATTGTTTCTGAAGAATCAGATAGGCCTGGTGACAGCAATGATAATCTTGCACTACTTTATACATAAAATATAGTTAGGCTTAATGGTAATATTGAGTGGAATAAAGTTCAAAAGAATGTTTTATTGGGTCATCCCTGTTTAGATCGATTGCATCTGGTTTTTAAACACCACCACTGTACTGTTTGTTGTCACTGCTGAGAAGTGATATTACTGACAGTTTGGTAACTAATATAAATGCTTATGCAGAGGAGAAAATAAAGAAATATCAGTACTCTCAAAGGATAAAGTATTACATTTAATTGATTATGATCATGTAAACAGTGTGCACAGTGCAGAAAACCAAAACATAAAAAATGCAGCAGTTACTACTTTGTGGGGTGTATAGACAAACCCCTGCCTATGCCTCAACGCAAAATAAATTCATTTTAAGATGAAGATGATGTAAATGAGGCTGAGAACATACACATACAGAGAATGTCAGAAATGAAAGTATCTATAGGGAAGGGAAGGAAAAGTAATTTTTTTGGAAGGCCCAGAAGATCACGCAGTCAACACCTGACCGGGACTGAATCTACATACACTGCGATGGCTGCATGCTGTGAAGCTAGTTTCTAATTAAGAATCAAGAAGTTAAGTTTATAGAAGAGACAAAACTTCAGATATAAACACGTTCCAAAAGGCTTCATGAGTACTTGTGTACTGATAATGAAATGTACATAAATAACTGATACCTTTCCTTGTTTATTTGAACTAGTTTTGAATGAGCAAAAGTCTGGAGTTCAGAAAGAAGCTGGAGAATTGCGCAACAATCTACGTGAGGTGGAAAGAGCACGCCTTGAGGCAAGACGTGAACTACAAGAATTGCGTAGACAAGTGAGTCTCCTTTCAAGATTGTATTATTTCTATGTCTGTTGGTGTGTCTGGCAGTCATTCTAATGTTAACCCAACATATACCACATAGTAATGTGGTCTCACATTTTATAATATCAAATATAGTTATGATTGGATCCCCGGCATAAAGAACACCTGAAATAACAAACAAGCTAGCAAAGACAGGAGTTAAACAAGAACAGCCACACACAGCAACAACATTATATGCAGTCAAACACATTTTGTCAAAACATCAAATAAAGAAATGTCTGTTCTTAGAGTGAGGGATCCTTGTGATGTTATAAAATGCCAAAAAAAATGTACATTGTTTTTGTCCAAAATGTGATTCTCTAGATAAGTTCTATAGTTCCATTGCCAGGAAAGTTCTATAATTTAGGTCAGCGAATCATAAACAGTTTTCTCCTAAATCCTAATTTCTATTTTAGTAGGTGTGCATGGTTGCTGAGAGGCTAGTTAAACCATGAATGTTAAATTCCAGTGGTTGTATTTGGTCTAACATGCTTTCTTATCTTCTGCATTGGTGTACAACAGTGCTTCTCAACATTTGTGAGATCAGGGCACAGTAAAAAAAAAATGTTTGAAAAACTAGGACATATTTTATATACTCATAAATAACTTAACAGTTCAAGGAGAAGCTTTCACGACCCAATAGACATGTTGCTGGGTCTGCCCCCGGCTTATGACTTGGTTGTTGAGAAGTACTAGTCTAGAAGATATTCATAATGCATTTTTGGAGTAGCAAGATGTATATAATGCAGTGACCATAGCGAAATTTTACACTATGAAGAGAGGTACAGGTAAGTCCCATGGTAGCAATCTGCCGTCGGGGATGAAGATAACTGTTCATGTACTAAGCTGTAACAACTATTAAGTGAGATGGCTAGTTCCCTTCCTTGCTGTCTTTACCTCCCCTAACTGATGCGTCATGTACCCATTTACAGCTGGGTCGACTGGATAAGTAGTCGTGCCAAACAAGAAATCACGACCCATATTTAGAGGACTAAGGTATGAAACTAGGATAATATCTACCCAGAGAGAGATACAATAGAATAGGGCACCATGTCTCGGTCATAGATGCAAGATTGAGTTAACAATCTTCTCTTCTCTATTGAATCTTCTCTGGCTTTTTTGGTCATTATATTTTTACAAAACAAGGAATATTCCACTATATGCTATTGAACCTTTAAAGGAGTGAGTCCGTAAGCCTGTTCATTGAATAATACTTACCTAAAACACAAGATCGATAGTTTTACGATGAACTCACAGACTATTAGACTATAAGGTATGGGTATGAAAAAAATACAGATATCAGTATACAAGACAGTTTTAACATTTACAACCATATGGTATTTTTCAAGAAAATAGAAAACAAACAGTAAAAATAATGGCATTATAACAAAAGCATTAGAGGGCAGACATTTAACAGGAGAGACCTCCAAGGTAGCTATAAAGCACCTATACACAAGTATTGTAATAGACTTAAAAATAAGCATATTTAAAAATAAGGGAAATGAAAACAAAATAAAACAATTATCCATGAGAACAACATGAACGACAACACAACAGAGGCCCCACCTCCAAAATATAAATAAATGAATGATCTGTATTCAGACCAAATAGCTTAAGGGTAATAAACTGCAATATATACAGTAGCAATTTTCAGGGATGTACCTAGCTCTGTTGTTTGTTGTATAAGATTTAATGCAGTGATCTGAATATCACAGGCACCATTGAAATGTATAGCAACTCGTGGTTCACTGAAGCAGCTGAAGAAAAATGTTCGTAATAAAGTATGAGAAAGTAGTTGTTCAAATGTTGATGTATTTCAGAATAAGTGATATTAAGCTTGAATAAGACCTGACAGATTAAAACAGGACTAAATAACGCAAAATGTGTGATGGCAAATGATTACTGGCACTATAAAATGTAATAGAATTGTAAGAGATATATAAAATTTACTTGATCCATGACAATATTTCAGCAAAAATGTTGGAAGTATATGCCACCAGCAACAAGCCACATTTTAATACAACACTTCAAGTATGCACGATATGCTATTTATTGCTATGATATTGGTGGAATCATTTTCAACAACACTTCGTAGTTGCAAAATATGCTATTTAGTGCTATAATGCTGGGGGCATCTTTTTTCATATCTAATGTCATTTTTTAGTTCATCAATTGATCTTGGTTTTTGACCAATATTGACCAACATCAATATTGTTCAATTTTGACAGTTCTTATAAATTAAGTTGTGGTTAGTTGAGTGTTTAGTCAGTCATTTCCTCTTTTGCCAAGTTTGGCATATAGGGCGGATGTCATAGTTCTCCATGCCTGTCGGTCAGTTGCCAAGGTTGCAGGTCTTGTGCAATTTACGCCTATTGATTTTAATTCATTCATTGAGTGTTTAGCAATGTCAAAATTAGACAAAGGAATCCAGGACCACCAGAGCTTACCCAGAGAGACAACATTTCTAGTTTTAGCACTGATGTTTAGTCTTGCATGAATCACTGTATGTTTGTACAAGCATGCAGTTTATTTTGAATATAGGTAAAAATGTTAGATGGGGAGCGCAGCAAGCTTGACAAGGAGGTAACAGAATTGCAATCACGTGTAGCGCGTGATGAAGAGAAGGAGGAAGAGGCTAGGAAGACCTCATTTGACCTCAAACAGAAGGTTAGTCCATAGCTTTTATGACTCATCTTTCCTTTGTTTTAACCATTTGTTGTGTTGCAGGTTTTGTTACAACTGAATAATTTAGATATAATATGCTTGCGGCAAAGTTGGGTAATAAGATGGAAAATGCTAAAAGGACAATTGATGAAGACAAAATTTGTATGCACATCTTTGTATAATAATAAAATATTCATTAAGACATATTCTGTTCTTTATCAATCATGGTTCTACACCCTTTCTGCACATATTCTACTGAGCAGTAAGTGACCATAAAAAAGGGCATAAAAAACAGCAAGACAAGTGCACTGAATTAATTTAATAGACAGGATGAAGTGGATACTGTTTGTAGGTGTTAGACATTACTATCATTCATTTGTCCCTGCGATGCTATGAAGGAAAAGACCCTAGTACCTTACTGTTTATGCTGTATAAGCAGAAATCCAAGGACTTACATATATAATAGAAAATGTTTATCAACAATTAGCGAAGAAAGCTGATGGGGTTTGGGCATGTCACCCAATATGACTTCCAGTCTAAACCAACCTTGTAGGAAAAGAGGGTGGAAGTAGCAGTGAGGGACAAGTGATGAGTTGACATAATGGAAATCAACAGGACTAGATTTCGGAAAACTTGTCTGCACTGCAGATGATAAAGAAAATTGAGATCTCTATATGTGTTGACTCATCCTTTGTAGCACCTGTATGACCCTATATTGTTCAGGGACAAACTACTGTATGTTGTTCACAATACTGGTGATCTTATAAAACAAATGATTGCAGCAATTTTGCAATTACAACTCCAACATTATATACTATAGGCTTAATGGTACTTGTAGTATTGACGTTTGATAGCACGTACAATTGTTAAATGTTTGTGGTCCTTGAGGAATTTACATACTTGTGCCATGTATATGTTGTTGTCTATGTTCTGACATTCAGTCCATATTCATAGTAACTTGAGCACATACTCATTGGAAGTATTGACTAAAATGGCATATTTTTTATAATACACATTTGGAAAATGCGTTGAATCAAATTGTGAGGTGAATAAGTGCCATTAAATAAAATAAGTGCCATTAAATAAGTGACATTAAATAAAATGGTGACACAAAGAATGTCCGTTCTGTGGACTATATCATGCTGAAAATCTAGTAGGAACAGCCTGCTACAAGAGAGATCCGGTGGGAGTTTGAATACAATGGAAAAAACTTGAGTGAGGCGAATAGCCAATAGTATCAAGGTTTGAACTCTGTACATTTCATATTGTCAGTCCAGTTTACTAAGCACTGTGTTACGCCAATAGTACCAAGTTTTGAACTCTTTTAATGTGATATTATGAGTCTAGTTTACTAAGCACTGTGTTACGCCAATAGTTGTGTTACGCCAATAGTTGTGTTACGCCAATAGTACCAAGTTTTGAACTCTTTTAATGTGATATTATGAGTCTAGTTTACTAAGTACTGTGTTACAGTATTTCTTGACTAAGTCCTGTGTGTTCACTTGTAGTGGTTACCATATATACCTATGGCAGTTTTATATTGTCTCAACATAGACTGTCTTGTGTCATAAGCAAGGCACAGAAGATGTATTGCATGCTTCAAACTTGTTACATTTTGTAATTAACCTTTCCCACAGGTTGTTGAAACAGAAGCATCTCGTGAGGCACTACGCAAAGACCTGGCTAATCTTCAACGCAAAATGGCTGAGTTGATTGATGAGGCCAGGATGAAGGAGAAAGATTACCAACTGTCTCTGGAAGATAGTCGGAGGTCTGAGAGAAAGCTTGAAGACAACCGACGTAATTTGGAACTGGCTCTTGAAAACAGCAATGCTGAAGCAACAGATTTGAGGGTAAAAGAGGGGATTGTGGGAACAAAGAGAAGCATTTGATTATTCTTGTTGTCTATTGTCTGTGACACTCAATGTTACGCTTTGTTCTCTTTATAAAAACATATGTATGTCTTGTCTCAATATCTTACTTGTTTGTCTTCTATTAATTTGCCAGTGTGGCATTCGGGAGCCTTCATGCTAACGTCTGGATCAGGCGTGGTCTCAGTAACTAAGTTGGATGTGTACAGCGCAGTGGTTCACCAACACTGCTTTATGCTGCGTCTTGCTGGACTGTCTATGCGAAACACGCTCAGCAGCTTAACTCTTTTCACCTTCGGTGCCTACGAAACCTCATGGGAGTACGTTGGCAGGATCAAGTACCAGACATGGAAATCCTTCAGAAGTCCCATATGCAAAGCATCCATGCCCTGCTGACTAGGTCCCAACTCCACTGGACTGGCCACATCGTCCGTTTGTCAGACAAGGGCCTTCCAAAGAGATTATTCTATGGAGAGCTATACGAAGGTAAACTCTCAAGCAGAGGGCAGAAAAAGCACTTTGAGGATCACCTAAACAACTCTCTAGCACTGCAGCATCGATCCTAGCTCCTGGGAGACTACAGCACTTGATCGCTCATTCTGGCACACCCAGATCACTGCTGGCATCACAAAATTTTGAAAAAGAAATAACACTGAGAGCAATCTACAAGCGCAAGAAGCGGAAAAACAAATCTGAAAATTCTCTTACTCAGAACCTTCAGCACTCCTGCATGCACTGCAATAGAACTTTCCGTGCACGAAACGGACTTATCGGACATCTACGTTCTCACAAACCAAATTAGACAATTACCAATTTATTATTATTATTTAATTTTTCATTGCATTTATTGTTTTTCATGCCATGTTCTTCTTCACTTGAGAAGAAGGAACATCATCATCATCAAATGATGACCAAGAGATGCAACTTTTCATCTCTTGTGGACATTGCAACTTTGTATTTTAATGGCAGACACTTAGTGTCGATGGAATGCTAGGTGTGCAGATGCGTCAACAAATTCGACAGAAAAATGAGGTATTTGGCCCAGAAATGTATGCTGCACTTTTGGCAGAAAGTGATGATCCTGGCATACTGCCACAATTTAGTTGTCTCCCTTGATTCTTGATTAGAATCCGGCATCATGGCACACATGACATTTCCATAACTGCTCCATTCTACGTTCCAGCAAGCATCCAAGAGTTTGCAGACTCAAAGTCCCAGTCAGATGTTGATTATGTGATCTTTGTAACTTTCCAGAGAGGGCACATTGTCTCCCCTCACTGCTGGATATCCTCATATTGATATTGTTTATTTGAAGTCTGTCTTCTTTCTTTCTGTACGTTCTCTTTCCCTTAGTATTTCCACCATGATGAACATGTTTCTTGACATGATCATGTTCTGAGTCTGCTGCTGACAAAATGTACGTCATCAATGGATTATATACTCTGTCACCCATGCGTTGGATTTCTTTGTTGGTGTTCTGCTATGTGATGCTGAATCTGCCATTCAGAAACCAAGTCGGAACACCATAGTAACAGTTCTTGGAGGTTACTACTACAGAAGACTTCAAGAAAAACAGAAGTACAAGCACATCACCTGAAATAACTGCTGCTTATGTCGCCACGTTGAGTATCCTCTCTTTGGAGGTTAAACATGCATCCATAAACTCCCCCCCCCCCCCCTCCCCTAACACAACCATGCCTTTGAGACAATAAACCTTATACGAGTTCAGGTATTGCCTCTGTTTCTCAACTGTGGACCTTTTTTTGTCAGAAAGACTATGGGCTATCTGCTCACAGCTAAGAAGATTATTTCATCATCGTATATACATTTACACACAGACAGACACAATTCCCAGTTCAGTTAATTTAGTAATATTTGTATCTAATGACCAGAAGTGTTATAAAAATAAACGCAGATGAGATTTGTGCAAGATAATAATGCTACAAACGTGTAGCTGAAAATTAAATCAACTGAAATATTCTCTGTAAACAGACTATCAGTAGAATGATTTATGTGTTTTGCATAAATTGAACACAAGGAAACAAGAATGTGGAGGTTGAAGGTTAATGGTCTATGAGCTGTTGAAGAAGAAACTAGGCATCACCAAACTGGAGGAAGATTATCAAAAAATATTCTTTCATCTACAAGCCTTTACTTCCTGCTTGTTGATAAGGGAAGTTTCAAAGAGGAAATGAGCACCACTGAATAACATTCTGCCTACTGAAATACTATCATTGGAGTATCTGCATAATATGGATCACATTTATTTTTTTCCAATGTTTCCAATTAGGCAGCCAAATGACCCTAATGGATTATGGGACTGATTATTATTTTTATATTATGTCGTAAGGAAGGAATTAAATAATTGTATTCTTCATCCTTGTACATTCTAAGGCATCAATTTGAGTTTGCTCCAAAAAAACAGTGGTCAGCCTAAAACTGGCTGTTAGTGCTTTCAGAAATTTGCTTGCCCTAAAATGGCATTGGTGATGGCTATGTAGGTTGTCTGTGTTCCTTTTACCTGATATATTTTTTCACTATGTCCTGAGTCATTATTTCCTTACCACCTCAGACTGCTATCAGAAGAACATTTAAGCTACAACTGGTTAATGTCTACTCAACCTACTCATTAAATAGAAGTGACCAAATGACGATACAAGCTGTAACTATTACCAACTCACCAGTAAAACAGTAAAGCACCTCCTTATGAGCTATGAGTACAGATTATCATCAGCACACACTGGCCAAGTGCATATGCACTTCGATCCCTCTCTCAATAAATCTACCAGAGTGTAGCTGCTCACAGTGCCAGCTCAGTGTTGATCTATCGGTTGATTCATATATCTACCGGGGTATTATGGTTTTTTTAATGAGCAATCCCAATATTTGCTCCAATTTCCTGCAATCTTGAAAGTGACCATGATACACATTTTTGAAAAATCTTCTGAGCAGACATGGTCTCTCAGTCCGTTCATTATTTTAGATTGATGTGCCTATTGATATTGTGGCAATGCAGATTGATGTACTTTTTGATACTTTGGCAATGCTCACCAGTATATCAGCCTGCTCATTACTCTCAACATCTGCATGTCTGGACATGAATATAAAGGTAATATTTCTGGTTAAAGATTGCTTCAACTCCTCCCATTGACAGCAGATGACCCCACTTGAACTTTATGAAACATGTTCATTGAGTCACTCAGTATGCTTGAGAATAGTCCTGTGACACCAGTCATCACAGTGCCTCCAGCACAGTTTTTATCTCCATCTAAAGACTGCTCGTGATTGAATTCACCAATGGATTCTTTGACAGTTTTCTAACCATACTATGCAGAAAAAGCCCAAGCACAACATTGATTACGAATGACTGACTCATCAATGTAGATTATTATATCATTTTCTGTAGTGTTAGCATAAATGAGCTCCCTGATTTCTGCATCTGACTCCACCAAATTTCTGTCCCTGCAACTTCTGTTAAGCATAATGACTACATAGAAGCTGCCATGCGGTGCAGGTAGAGTGGGTATCCACTCCTACCCAGAATCACTGCAGTTAGGTTCATATATTTGTGTTACGAATATCTTCGCATATCCAGACCACTATCTGCTCCTTTTGATCCTGGAGCCTTTAACTTTATTGAGGTCTGGATGAAATGCATCATCACTGATTTTAAGATAAAACCAGAGCTTGCATGACTTTGATTTTAGCAGTTATAGTTAGGAAGTCAATGAGAAATCTCATAGCCACACAGGATCTTCTTCTCGTTCGCAGTTTAACATGTCTACACAGCAAGTCCAGTTTTCTTAATAAATGCTGCTATATTTGAAGCTCCTCAGTGCTCCTATGGATATGTCTGCTATATTTGAAGCTCCTGTGAATATCTGTCTCTGTGGGCCAGTGTTCCTTCCTTAACTGGTTTAGTGTAATACAGTCTTGCAGGATATATTCTGGTAATCTGTGTATTGCTAAACATGAGTATGACACATGCATATTCTATACTAGATCTAAAAATGCTAGCAGATGTTGTGGAATTTTTTAAGATGCCATTACTCTTAATGCCCTGTTTTGCTTTGAAAATATGAGACATATTTCCTGCCAAAAAAGACTAAATATTGAGAATACTCATAAAATAAAAAGGTAAACCTGAATAACTTATGAAAGCGGCAGAGTTTTGTATTGTGGCATTCGAGTTATCTAAAAATAGCTTAGCTGATGGATCAAAGACAAGGCAAAGGAAAAACACTTCCTATCTGTGCCTTTTTTTAATAGTTTTACTTGTCTGTTGTGACTTGTGTAGAGTCTGAAGATCATGACTAGGTTATGTTCTATTAAGCAAGTAATATACATCATTTTTCTGGTATATATATAAAATTGGTGAATAGATTTTACAGAGAACAAATCGATGTTTCAATCATAAGGTCTTTATCAAGATAAGGACAAACAACATAGATAGCAATCATTTTATTGGTGTTCTATTCTTTGTTGTTTATAGAAGGTGGTACTGCTAGTAGAACATAATGGAAAATAGTACTCACGTGTAAAACAGGTAATGAAGTCCTACTGAATGATGACTAAAACACTACACACTATCACTAACATCCTTGACATTCAGGTCACTGCCATCAGATCCTGCACCACCGATGATAGATCTAGGTACGCCCTCGAAAATCGTCTCATTTTCGAGTTGGGTACCATCAAGCCATTTGGACTCAATTCCGACCACTCTTTCGCTTAGTTCTCGGCCGTATTGGTCTTTGTTACGTCATCGTTTTGTTCCTCTCGTTCCACCTGTATTATCGTCTTTGTGTACTTCCTGTTCGTATGCTTCCGGTATCTATCTTAGTACCACATTTCACTCGGATAGCATTCATTTTTACTTGTGGTTTTTTTATGTTTGTATGTTATGTCCGTGTCTTGAAAAAGGCCTATTGGTCCGAAACGTCGACTTTGTCCTGTGTACTGTCATCTGTAGATTATATTCTGTGTTTTGTTTTGTTATATGTATCATATTTACATCCGTTAGTGATAGTGTGTAGTGTTTTAGTCATCATTCAGTAGGACTTCATTACCTGTTTTACACGTGAGTACTATTTGTTGTTTATACCAATCTTGATAAAGACTTGTTGGTCGAAATATTGATTTGTCCTCTGTTAAGTCACTCTGTAAAACCTGTTTAATCAATTTTTAAAAAATGTATCTGACTTCTTCATTGACAATATATTGAAATCTTTGCCAGAAAATATTTCAATCATACCATTTAGTATTAGACTATACCTTTTTTCACACAATTGAGATATATAAGGGAATATAGTGCTTCGCCTGTATTTGTTAGCTGATTATTTGCATAATTTGGGATGATGTGATCATCATCATGCTGCTCAGCATTTACTTTCTGAGAAGATCTGGTACCCACTAATAGGCTGGGTTGGCCTAGGACTCATTTGTGTGTGGTCTGAAACAATTCAGGTGAACTTTGATATAACCTCCATATAATGTTCATATAACCTTCATTTCGTTAAAAATATTTGGGTAATGTTTATTAAATTTTTGGTTTTGTCATGTGAGGAAATCTGTTCCATTTAATACTGAATTGAATAATGTGGGAAAGTATTATGCTAGAATTGTATTAATAATGAGGACCTCATTTACAATAGATGAAACTGAGTGGAGCTGAAGGCAGAGTTAATGCTCTTGAGGCCACCCTGGCCAGTTTGGACAGTGTCAAGCGGGAAATAGAGTTTAAACTCAGCAGCATTGTGTCAACTTTACATCGTACAATCGGGTCTCGCTTTGGTATTCATCGTTCAAAGAGCCCAGGCATTGCTAAGTCACGCAGTCCATCACCAAGGCGCTCAAGGCCAACATCACCAACTAAAGGTACTGACATTTGTTTCACGCACATGTGTTTATTGTTTTGTTTGTTACTGTAGTTTTTTTTTTAATATTATAAGATGCATATTCTATTTTGTGAGAGTCCATGGACTGATTGTGGTAGAAAACCAAAAAAAAATTATCATTGATTATCCAGGTAGTCCCATGTCTTTCCCCAATAAATATAGAAGGTATCCATGCTGATTTGTCATTGTAACGTGCTGATTCACTTTACTCCTAATGCTGTCTGTAGATGTCCAGTTCTAGTAGCACCACATTATATACTTCATTCTACTAATCATTTCTCAGATATGTAATTCATTGCAGTGACCACCTCCAGCAGGCAGACACTTCGGCAAACCCAAGAGAAAGCAAGCAAACAAAAAATATGCAATTTTAAATATCAACTTGCACGTTAAGTCTCAATCTTTTTCATCGATGATGTATTGGAATAAAATGTGCAGAAATGTGTTAATGGTTTTCTGTACAGATGACGGCATTGCCTTCTATAACTGCATTCAATACAAGACCATTAGCTTTCTCATTACTGCATATAGTAGAAGACAAGGAGAAATTAACTATTCTGTTTAATTTTCAAGTGCTCGGTAAGATGAGGCCAAGTACCAGTCATTCTGCGTTCGTTCTCAAACTCCAGTTGACTGTCAGGATGTAGTGAAGAGAACGGATTGCATTGTGCCATGGTTTACAGCTTGACTGTGATATCTGCACCTTTTGACTTGACAAATCCAACTTCAGTATGATCTGGACTTTAAAATTGGGATAGGACAGCCAACTCAATCCACAAACTTCCTTAGTCACCTCTTATGACATGTGTTCAAGGTCACAGTGTTGCTATTATTTGCTCCCCATTTTAACCCAGGCAACATATGGACATGTGTTACTTAATTATGTTTGTTTTTTGTATGCTGTATAAATCAGATTACAAATACTGATATTTAGGGTCTATAACAACAATACAATGTCTAAGGAAGGCTATTGGAGTCACCAGACTCGACAATATGTGCAGTGAGAACATCAGAAAGATAATAGGTATCACATCATCCATCAAAAATATATAGAAACAACAGATAAAATGGTTTGGACATCTTATGAGGATGAGCGATCATTTTCCCATAAGAGCATATAACAAGATGCGTATAAAGAATTTTGATATCAAATTCTTTAATCAAAATACCTAGTGCAAGTAATTTTCACATCCACGAAAATTCACCAGAAAGGAAAAGGTTTTCCCCACTGACTCTAGGAGCATGGAATGTATGCCAGACTATCACCTGCCAAAGATAATTCTCTATGGTGAGCTGGAGAAGGGTAAACAATCTCAAGGTGGCCAAAAGAAGCGCTATAAGGACTCATTAAAGACATCACTGAAAACGTTTGAAATAGACCAAGACACATGGGAAGAACTTGCACAAAATAGATCTACATGGCACTCTATAGTCAAAAAGAGAGCATCATCTTGTGAAAAGAGGAGAAATGCTGCAGTCCAACAGCAGAGAGTAGCTAGAAAGTCACAGATAGACCAAAATCTTCCTATAGTTATCATTCCATGTCTGAACTTTGCAAGGACATTTACAGCTCGAATAGGGCTCATTAGCCATCTACGAACTATTATGCATGATCATAATTCTTACTGAATTTTCAAAAATGGATGTAAAAAATGGTCATCAGCACTTGTGATGGACGAACACACATAACAAGATGGAATCAGGATACAGAGCCAAGGGTAGACCTAGGAAAAGATGAATAGACAACATCACGACCATCCTGAACAAACATGACTACACCTCAACCAGAGCAACACACCTGGCTCTGGAATGCAGACTATATCTCCTTCACAAACCCCTATGCTCAACAGCAAGTATGAAAGCTACGACAACACCACCTGGGGATAAACAATAGCCAAAAATACAATACTTGAAGAATGTCTCCAGATATGCAATTTCGGATCACAGTAAGTTAGACAGTCTTGAAGTATGTATTGAAGATATGATTACTGGCAAATCTATGATTAAAAATTAGGCAGCAGCATTTTATTTACTACTGCAATTTTTTCATAGATCACAGATCTGTGTTCACATAACTATTGTGGGAAAAGTTAAAGATCTTTTAATACTAGATTGTAATACTAATTGTAATTTTATTATAAAGGGGTAAGTTCTTTTACTCCCTAGTATTGCAATAGTTATTCTCCCTTAACTAAATGAGTCAAGTATAAAAATACAGTAGCCTATTAATGTTTGTGCTTGTGAGTGGTCCAATATTGTTTAATTTTAAGGGCATTAATCTAACCACTTCACTGCCTCAATGATCTCAAAAGGTCAAAAAGTACAGAGGATTGGTTTCATTGTATTCTCTTCTGCTCTGTGTTCATTCTCAAACTCCTGCAGATTAACAGAATGTGGTCTGGAGAATGTAGTGTGTTGTGTCATAATTTACAGCTTGCTGCGAAATCTGCACCTTGCTGCCTGACCCAACTGACTTCAACATGGCTTCTGGATTACTTTTATCTTATATAGGATGGGACAGCCAACTCTACCCCATAACCTCCTTAGTCAACTCATGATATGCATAGAAGGTAAACAGTATTACAATTCTTTGCTTTCCTTTCTTGCCTGCAACAAGCAGGCATCATTTTACTCTAATATCCCCATATATGCTCTGTCCCTTTCAACAGAGTAACTCAGTCTAATGAAAGTATCACTCACAGCACTTAAGTATGTAATTCACGTTGTAGTGATCTGTGATCTATGAAAAAATTGCAGTAGTAAATAAAATGCTGCTGCCTAATTTTTAATCAGCAACGTCATGATCACAAGGCAAATGCTTGAAATTTCATAAGACATATATCCTCAAAATGAATAATAGGTATTGTGTATTGAGGATATTATAAACTTTTACAATTTATGTTTCTTTCTCTTGATACAATCTACTTATTCAAGGTTTTGACAATACCTATGCTACTACTACTGATGGAAGAGGAAGTCCAATTCCTCGCACAGGTTCCCCTATTCGTAATGGAAGCCCATTTAGAAGCAGAAACCGCAGCTTCAGTCCAGGACGTGTAGATTGCTTAAATATTGATGTGGAAGCAGTTCGCATGTCACTGCGTGACTTTGTGTCCCAACTTGCTACTGCAGAAAGAGAGAGGGTAAAGTGCACAATTATTTCAGTGTATTTTAGATGCCTTATAACATCTTATATTTCTGCTAATCCTTATTACCTTATATTGATTGTTATATTTCTGCTTGGATCTAAGTCAAACCCATCATTTGAGAGGTGAGAGGTATGTCTGTTTTGACCACTGACCAGTCCACATATGAACAGACTGAAGTTACACCAGTGTTCCAATGACAATGCAACAGTAAATCCCTAGTAAATGATGTGCATATATAGTGAGATTTATTTTATTTTTGTGAAAGCCCACCAGAACTTCCAACTTCTCATCTATACAATCATGTTTTTCACCCTCTGAGTAGGAAGCTTTTTCACATAGCACTGCACACAGCTGATAATTGGAGCCTTTTAGTTATGAAATAAAACTCTGGAGAAATCTTCTAATTGCACAAAAATATACAAGAGCTTTATTGCTCGTAATTCCTGGGAATCAAAACAAACCAGCTTATTTAGTTATATCAACATCATTATCATCATCATGAACCCCATAACTCCCTCACTGTTGTAGGGGTGTTACTTTTGTAACATGCACACAAAAAACCCACCTTTCATCTGTTCTGATTTCCTTGTTTTAGTCTAGAGAAACTTAATTCTGTCCAGTGCTTGATGTTATCAATCCATACTCTCCTCTTTCCTTCCCTTTTTTCTCCCTTCTGTTCCCTACAGAACGGTCTTTAAAAGGGAATCATGCCTCATCACATGCTCATAATTACATACGGTCTACTACTCATAAGACTACGCATTAGTATATTTATAACATAGAAGATGAATAGGATAATAATAGTACCATAATTATGTCATTAATATCAGATTAATGGCAGTATCAAGGATTATGGTAGCCTAATAGATGGTGAGCTTGCTTACCATCACAGAGTTACAGTGTGCCAGGTTCGAAATGTCAGGACAACAAAATTTGGATTGTGATATCTCGCCTGGCACGATCACTCCTCCAGTCGACCTAGCTGTAAATGGGTACCTGGCATGTGTTAGGGAAAGTAAACACAGTAAGGAAGGGAACGTGTCACTCCACCTAAAAGTTGCTTTGGCTTAGTGCATGAAGAGTAATCTTCATACCGACGGTAGATTGTTGACGTCTTTAATGGCCAAGGGAAAATTGATTGTGCTAAGAAACAGAAATTATAGGTGATTTTTTTTTTAACAATTCCATCAAAGTAAATTAAATCAACTCCAGTTATCTACTTTTCATTAGATGGCCAGTTGATATCAAATAGTAAGTTGTGGAAGAGAACACAACAGTGCTTGGTGTAGGTAGAGATAAGAAACAGAAAATGGAGATGGATAGGAGAAACTCTCAGAAAGAAGCCTGACAGTATAACCAGACAGGTTCTGGGCTAGAACTCACAGGGGAAAGAGGAGAGTTGGAAGATAGTAACAACACTAGAGAAGAACAGTGGAGGAGACTAAATTAATTGGGACATCATGGACACATTTAAAGAAGGCAGGGCAGCACAGAAATTAGTGTTCAGACAGTTGCAGCCCTATGTTCCACAGGGAACTAAAAGGATAGAAGTATATTTTTCATAAATGGATTCTTGCATATTGAAATGTAAGGAGTGAGGATGGGAGATGTGTGATGTGGTTATAGTTTGGAGACATGATGTCTAAATAAAGTTTTTGTTGTTGACAAAGTATTTGCTTTAGAGGGAATTTTATGGAAAAATCCAATTCAGAAAAGGTAAGAAATTAGGAAAATTGACTGCTCCATATGATCTTGTACCCTTGTATATAGTAAGTGAAACTTCTTAACAAGAATGTGTCTGTGTAATATGTAAAGTACAGAAAGAGAAATGAAATTTATGAGATAGTTGCAAATTGAAAACAGGATAATGAAGGTTTGGAAATGACTGAAAGCATACAGTAAAACACACACAACTGTTGTTTTAACCAAAAGGCCTTAATATAACATAGAACACGATGAATAAAGAACAACATTATTTATAATAACAATACAATAATAAATGAAAACTCAAATTCCAGAAGAAGATCAATAAACAGTAAATGGTAATGCAAAAACTGAAGGGATGGAGATGAAACAAAGTGAATGGAAAATGACAGAACAAATCAGGATATATTTTTTTCCCCGTTCATTCGCAAACTCCCATCGGATCTCTCTTGTAACAGGAAGTTACTACTAGATTTCCAGCAGGACGTAGTCCAGAAAATGGAAATGCATTGTGTTTCCATTTTATTTGTGTCAGTGGCCAGACACATCTGACTTCAGCTTTATATCTGTACATAAAAATGAAAGGTGATTGTTGTAAATTCATGCATAAATGGTCCCATCAGTATATTAGAAGAGTGAAAGAATAAATATATTAAAACAAAGTTTTCATGTAACATTTCCTTAGTTGATCATGATCTATGCAATCAACATGTTGAAAAGTTAGTAATGATGCATGACAAACAAGACAGGAGTTGCCATGGGTAATGATGAGCTCAAGAGAGTTGATGTATGTTGCCTTGAGAAGGAAATTGATTTGAAGAAAGTAAGAATGCTTTTAGATTGGATGCAATGTTACAACTTTCTGGACAGAGTATATCACATGATGATGACTTGAAGATTATAAATAATTTGATAACACAATTTACTCATTCACGTTATTTTTTGCTCTGTGTACTAGGATGATGCCCTCTCTCATGTTCGCAGTCTTAGCACTCAGTTGAAAGACTTGGAGGATGAGAGGGAGAGAGTGGAAAATCGATTGATGATCCTACAGAAATCATTGGGAGAGGCTGAGGAAGGTAAGTTATTGAAAAAAATGGAGAAATAATTAATTTGTAGGATTATTGTTTATTATGTATGTCTTCCATTCCAAAACCAATTGTAAACCTTGTCTTAATTTATCTCTCAAGACACATGTGTGTTTCCAAGCCAGAAAGCGGACAAAGAATAGTGATACTTTAACCTGTCAAGCATGTCACAATAGGTGACTAAGGTTTTAGAGTAGGGTTGACTGTCCCATTTCATGGAGTGTCAAAATTATCCAGAAGCCATGCTAAGGTCAGATGTGTCAGACCACAAGATATTACAGCCAAGTTGTAGTCATGACACAGCACATTCTCTTCTCTGAAATACATCTGTATAATCTGCAGGGATTTGAGAATGAAAAAAATATAAAGATCTCTCCAGAAATGTGTAGTTCATACAGAGGTCTGTAAAAACTAACAATTTGTTTTCATTGCTGTTTCTCTGGTCCAGTATGTTTGTCTCAGCATTTCACATTTTGGACATTCTTGAAGTGTGCTAGCTGCAGTCTGTAGTGCACACCCGCATGGTTGTTTTGCCTGTCTTGAACTTTGTATATATTTTGTGTGTGCGTGCGTGCATGCTTCACAAACATGTTTTAAACATCTGTGCATTTTAATCTGACACATCCGATTTCAGCATGCTATTTTGGGATCTCTCTGGCCTTAAGCAGAATGAAATAGCAGATACTGCTTTCAATATCAGCTGCATACAGTTTGGCAACAGATTGTTTTGTGATGATTATTAATTATATACCAATTGGACCGTTTAGAAAGCAATGGCAATTTACTAAAAGTAAAGATTGCCTAGAAAATCACTACAACCAAGTAATGTTGAATTGATGTCAACATTTTGAACAAAATCTGCAGGCAAATTATATCCTAGATTTTATTTCATTAAGCTCTGTGCTAATTTGTTAAGTCACTTTATATCTATTCTGTCCATTCAGGTAAGCGTGACATTGATGGGCGTCTGGCTTCAGCTCAAACAGCACTTATGCTGCAAGAGGAGACCATTCGACGCAATGAACGTGAGCGTAAGGTCTTGTCAGACAAGGTTCTCAACCTGGAGAGGAACATAGCATCAGCAGAGACAGAGAAGAGACAGTTACAGGCAAGTAATTTTTGACAGAGTTTTATAACCATTTTTCTATTTGAAAATTGGGTTCATTATGGGAATCAATGACCACATCACATATCCACACACCAACTTTTTAATATTATGCGTAATTTCATACAGCTTCCATGACTCTGAGATTAAAAAGATGCAACTTCTGGTGTCAATGAATTCTCTGTTTGTCTTGTTTCACCGATATTTTGGTTTGTTTTGTCTATTTTCTGTTTTTGTTGTTTCACCTCTGACTTTCTAGTTTTAACCCTTCTGGGTTTTATCTAAATTTTGCTCTGCCATGTGAATGTAAATAATGCAGTTCTTACTTGTTTTTTGTTGTGTATGTGGTCTTGATAAAGGCCTTTTGGTCGAAACATTTTTTTGTGTCTTCTTCTTCTTCTTTCTGTTCTCATGTACCTTTCGGTGTCAAGAGGAGAGTGTGTACAGTCTTTTGCTCTTCTATTTGCTTTTTCTGCTGCTATATTTAAGAGTTTCTCTAATACACTATCCACCTTTTATGAGGGCGTCCAATAGGTCTACTGTTTTCGTATCGTTTGTTAAGGGTTTCTTGGATAATACTTTGCTCTTTCTGTCTGGTTATGTGGCCGAACCATTTAATTTGTTGTTTCTGAATGTATTCTAATGTTGACCTGATCCCTAATTGTTTTCTTAGTTCTTCATTCCTGATTTTGTCTTTCAAGCTAACTCCAATCATATGTCTTACACATTTCATTTCAGTGGTAGTAATCTTATGAATTGTTCTAGAATCCATAGTCCAAGTTTGACACTGATAACACAACGTTGGTAGAAAAAATGGTGTTGAATATCGCTTACTTTGTTTCTAGTGTAATATCTTTGTTTTGTAATAAAGGTGTTAGTTGACCAATGACCTGACAGGCCTTATTACATCTTGCATCTATTTCTGCTTCTTGTTTGTTGTCATATCTCTATTTGCTGCCAAGATATTTGAATTCATGTACTTGTTTTAGTTATTTGTTGCTAATTAATTGTTAATTAATTTGTGTGTGTGTGTTTTTGCGTGCGTGTGTGTGTTCTCCCCAGTAATAGCAAAACTCTATTACTCTGTTGCAAGCTTCACCTGTTGGATTTCAGTTTTACATATTATCGATCTTCCTCAATAAATAATCTAGCTGTAGCACATGAGAAGAAAAGAGTTGAGTCTAACAGGTAATTATGATCTTCATGGTACAACTAAAATATAATGTGTTATTTTCAGGAGAAAGTCTCGAAACTAAAGCAGAATGAGTCTAGACTAGAAGAAGATAAAAAACAGTTGAGAATCAGCTTTGATGATGCAGAGAATAGATGCACTAAAATAGAGCTGAATAGAAGAGCCTTGGAAGGAGAGCTGCAGAGGGTAAAGTTGACCATCAATGACAAGGAGACCGATAACCAGGTTAAATTGTATTTTGTTTATTATCATTCAAGAAGTTTGTTATTTAGTGTGCCATTTGTTAGATGTATTTTCATTGTTTGTTATCTGTTGATTGTTTTTATTTGCCATGGGGATTGCCACTGTTTAACCCTTTAGTTGCTACATTGTTCTCAGTACCCGATCCCAGCTGTGCTAAATTCTTTCCCCACTGACTTTCCCCTTGTTCCGAATCCTGTTCTTCTCCTACAAAATTAGAGAGCTTTCACGGTACTGTCTTTGTGTTGATACCAGAAAATATATACTGTATATTCATACTTCTAACTGAATATCATAAAGTGGATATAACAAATAGACATTATCACTTGATGAAGAACAATATACAGTATAGATGGGATGTTTGACGCTTACTGACACTTAGTGATTTTAGAATGGAATAATTTTAGCAATAAAGGGATAGAAAACAAAAAAAGGCAATTAATTTGTCAATGGCAGTCAGAGGAACAAATACACTTGTGTGTAGTAGCTAAGGTTTAACTGTACTAGACTTTTGTTATGTTCGCTGTTGAACAGTATGTATAATTTGATAATTTTTGTGTTGTTTGAGACTAGTCATTATTTTTTAATATAAGTGAGAAAAAAAAAAACAAGAACAAAAAACACTACTTGCTCATATAGGATTATATAGGTTTTTTTAACAACACAATTGCAATAAAAAATATACAAACCTGAAGCTGTTGTTAAAAAATCATCATTATACTTCTTCTATGTTTGTTCTCAACTCCTGCAGATTAACAAAACTTGCTCCAAGAATGGAATTCATTGTCTTCATTGGGAACAAAGAGATTACAAGAATTGTTGAAATGATGTCTGTGGTCAAATATATTGACAAACAGAAACTGAAATGGTTCTGTCACTTAATGAGAATGAACCCTTATTGGCCAGCAGCAAGAGCATACAACATAAAAATGGAAACAGCAAGATACAGATGAAGATCAAGAAGAAAGTGAATTAAAGAAGTTGCAAACATTCTGAGACGTCACAATATTACTGCATATCAAGCGACCAAACTTGCCATAGTCTGAAAACTGATCATCATTCAATCCTGAGTTGCCTTATAGCAAAGGCAGAGAAAAGACAACAGATAGATAGATGCATCTAATTCAGTACCCCTATGACCCTAACTGGTTATGGGTTTTATGGTGGATACAACATCTGTTCCCATTATTAGACTAGCTTGTTATTGGGGGTTTTTTTTTTAGATGTATTCAGTTTAGAGAGGTTTGTCAGTGATATGCTGTGTCATGGATGTTATTTGTTGAGCCATGTCATGGAGTTATTTTTTGTTTTGCATGACATTGTTAACAACCAATAAGTCATTTTTACTAAATAACTCCACCCCTGTGTGCAGAGTTTGTTACCAGACAGTGTAATCATCAGCCAGCTCTTCCCACTTTTTTAGGGCTGATTGCAAAATCTTTCATTGAGAATTTAAAGATGAAAGTTTGATACTATAACTTTTCTATATTGGAAGAGCTGTCTCCTTACAGCTTCCATGAGGGCCATATGACAATTTCACAGTTGTACACACTACTTATGTAAACACATGAAGTACTCAAATCATTTAAACCAGCTGTTCTCAATTATTTTTTTTGGGGGGGGGGGGTTTTCACTGGGTGCCACCGAAGCTGGAATGCAATAGAGACAAAAATTTGGGGGGAGCACAGACCTGTCTCAATGGGTTACAGGATGGCATTTATATAGAATAAAATTTAGTACTATATATGTCAGTAAACCTCAAATTATAGCAAAAATTAGAAGGAGACCATAAACATTTTTAGGGCATGAGAAGAGCAAAACTTGAGCATTTAGTAACAACTGTAAAGATCAAGGGAAGAATAGACAGAGGAAGACAAAGAGAGAAGTTGTTGAATGGATTGCCATTGTCACACGAGAGAATGTCACCAACTTAACTTATTAACAGCATGTGGCTTAGAGTTAATTTTTCCTCACTGAAGAATGCTAATACATACTTTCAACTTTTCTCTCTGTCATAGACATTATTGTGCCATCTTCACTTTACTCAAGGTCTAATTTATTTGCCTTGGTTCTTGATTAGAAACCAGCATCATGGTACATGGGACATTCCTATAAGTGCTCCACTGACAATACCAGCAGCCATCCAAGAATATGCAGATTCTTGGAGTCTCAGTCTGATGTTGATTATGGGATATATGTAACTTTCCAGAAAGGACACACTTTCTCTCCTCATCCCTGGTTATCCACATTTCTGTCATTCTTTGCATGTACACATTTTATTTGCCTTCTTGTAGCTTATTATTGATTCTTATTTGGTTTGCCAGCTCATTATCTTAATTTGCACATTTCTCTCTGACATCAATGAAGAAACATGCATAATTGATTCTATCCACACATCTACTCTTCTCAATTAGCAGTTGCAGACTTGATAGAGGAATCAATGAAAACTGGAAGCTCGCAAGAACTTATATTTTTGCTTATTTTAGCAATACCAGTGAGCAAGTCAGGATGAGGATACATTTATACTAGAAATTTGTTGTAACTGCTTCACTGGGGATTTCTTTTAGTTGATTAGTTATTGATCCAGCGGTTCATGGGCTCATGTCATGTGACCCATTGTCATTGTGTGATATATGCATGTGTTTGTGAGCTGTTGTTTTGTTCCATTTTATCTGGCCTTGGAAAGAAGTATGTTTCTAATATCATTCAGAGCTGGATATTTAAAAAGGTGATGGTAAACAGTTATGTATGGATGAATGTGCAACCAGCACTGAGAGATTTCTTTTGTTCTTAATAACTTTACTTGTGTTCATTTATTATTTTTTTTCTCTCATCTGTTTTCTATTTTCTAAGTGTTTAAAAATACATGTTTTTCGACTGTTTTGATTAGTACATCACATTTTCTAGCTTCCAATCACTACCTATTTCTTCTAATAAACATTCCTTTTTTGTTGTCAATAACTTATTCTCTAGAGGTGACATCTTTTTGCATTACACCTCACCATTCATTCACTGTGCTTGTTTTGTTGCTTGAGAAAGACATTGTTGCAGAAATGTCAGTTTGTTTCTCTATTCTTCCTGTATTTCTGCTTCCATACTAGCTGTTTTTCTGTACATAAAAACTTTTATGGCACAGACAAAGTGGCTACACAGACTTTCCAATGTAATATGGAAGAAACAGGTAACACCAAAAGACTGGAAGAGCTCTACGATCATCCCCATCTGGAAAAAAAAACAGTAAGAGAGATTGCGTGAAATGCAGAGGGATATCCCTTCTAAGCCACACATGGAAATCTTTAACAAAATATTAGAACAAAGACTTTGACATACCTTAACTACAACTCAACAATGCCCTAATGAGCTTCCATAAGAACAAAAAACTGTATGGATACTATGTTCACACTTAGACAGCTAACTGACAGAGCCTCAGAAAACAATAAAGAATTATACATCGCATTCATCGACCAAGAAAAGGCTTTTGACAGAGTAGATAACTATGAAAAATATTATTAACATATGGAGTACCAGAACACTTAATCTATCTATCTATACGCTGTGGCCCTTGTTTGTCTTGCAGCGTAAGGGTTAGAAGAGTTCTCTGGAGATGGCCTTCTTGTGTGCTGTTTGTAAACTTGTTCCTGTGGCTTCTTTCATTTCTATGTTCCATCGTTTACATAGTCTGCCACTGGCTTTATAACCGTTATGTCTATGTGTCATGGCCATCTGTAGCATGCTATCTGTTGGTAGTCTAGAAGTGTAAAAACCACTGGATCTGTTGTCTTTTGATGTGTTTCAATACTGGTATTGTTTATCTATCTGATGTTATCATTTCTATTTCTATCTCTTAATGATGCTCCGAGTATATCGAAGCACATATGGATGTATCATGTGTGCACTGATAATGATCTCTTGACTAACTAATTGAGTTGCCAAGAGTAGAATCAATTCATCAGCAATTGGATATCAACAATAAGAACAGCAGCATCCTGTACATTTGTTAATGTCATTAGTAAGACTATATATATTACCTATCATTATTCATTTTACTTATTGTGTTGGTTATTTTATTTGAAGATATTTGTGATATGTTTCATAAAGTTTGATTTCAAATGTACATCAACAGGTTCTTCAAAATCGCATAGAAAATCTCATGAAACAAATTCAAGATCTGGAATCCAAATCACAGAGTCTACAGCTAACTATAGATAGACTGAACATTAACTTGGCTAAGACAGAGGAAGAAGGACACCAGACCAAGGATAAGGTAGTCATTTTAAATATATATTTTGATATCCTTGCAGAGTGCTATCACTTATTATATCCCGTAGTATCCTTGAAAATTTATGCGATTGAATACAGTTTATTATTTGTAATTTTGTATATTTATTTTCTTGTTTTAGTGTTCTTTTATAGTTATTATCAAACTGTGTTACGTAAGACATCCCTAGAGACTCTACAGTAAAATATACCTCATATTTTTAGATACATCAGGAATTCTAATCATATAACATTGGTGAGCATACTTTTGAGAGCTTCAAATGTTAGTTCTGTATCTGGGTATATTTGACATGCTGAATTTTAAAATGTCATTAGTTTTTGCCTTATCATGTGCATATATAATATACACACAGACATATATATCGTACTCTACCATTGCATTGCACAGCATAGCATAGTATCACATCACATACACGCGTGCACACATACACAATATATATATATATATATATATATATATATATATATCTATGTTCCTTCAGCGCTGAACACAGTGCATAGGGCAGAAACTAGAGCTCTCCAGTTCGAGCGATGTGAGCGTGCAACTCCTGTATGTTGTTGAGACCCATAGTCACACCATCCTTGATGGTTGTTCTGTTAAGAGTCTCTCTGGGTCTTCCTCTTTCTTTTGCCATCTGGTAGCCATTTGAATACCTGTAGTGGCCGTCTGTTTTCCTTTATTCTAAGTACATGTCTAATATAAATCAATTGTTTCTTCTTATTGTTGTAGAAACATATTGCTGTTTGGTGTCTTCTCGTACTTACATGTTTGACTTGAATTCTTTCTAACCAATACTTAAGAGTCTTATATACACAAACATAAAAACTGGTGCCATTTTTTTTTTTAACCAACAGGTCGAATATACACAGAAACAGGTCTCAAAACCAAAATACCCAAAAATTGTGTTATTTTTTGTTGACTTCTGTGTGTCAATCAATAGTTATGGTTTCTCACAAATGTTTATGTATAAAGTTTTCAAATTATTGAGAGCTGTTGAAATAGTTTTCACTAGTTACATGTATTTACTGTCTTCCACTAGAGTCCCTTGTCTGCTGGTTCATCCAATCCTTTCTATAATTATTTCTTAATATCTGTTTTACTGCTTGGTAGATAACTGCATTGTTTACTTGCAATTGGTATGAGTCTTCAAACCAGAACCATAAATCAGTCATGGGATACCCAGCAATGAATGACTGCAATCTGAGCAAGTAGAAAATAATTTATCAAGATATCGTCCTGCATAGTGGTCATTAATATGTTTGTCAATGTTAGGTAAAGTACCCAAGAACAATCTGATTAAGCCAAAATTTTTACAGGAAATTCTCCAAATTTGTGTCATATTTGCTCTTCTATATCATTGTAACTAATTTTTTTCCCAGGTGCAAGCTTTGAACCTCTCTCTCACAGATAGTAATGTCATGATTAGTGATTTAGAAGAAACAGTTGCCAAATTGCAAAGAGCACTAGCTTCTAGTGAACATGACAGGCGAGTACTGCAGGAGAGGCTTGACACAACCAAGTGAGTGAGGGAAAAGAGAGAGAATAATGTTCAAAATTTATGTGCATGTATATGTGCATGTAGATTTATTTTGTGCAGTTTTTGGGTTCAAATATTTGCTGAAGTTCACTATAAACAAAGTATTGACTTTTTAGAATCAACTGTGGAGTCAAGATGAAAAGGAACTTTTTAGTTGTGATCATTTCCAGAAGGTTGAAGGAAAATAAACATGGTGGCTAAAGTTCCCCATGTGTTAGCAGAGACAAAAAGTGAAGCAAAGATCTTTGTAATTTAACATATTTGTAATAACAGGTGACCAAGGAAGAGTTAGACACTGAGTTACTGCTAAAGTTGGCAGTACTGTACCAAAATAAGGGACTACATATTTTCCAAAATCAGGAACAAAACACAAGAGAAGCGAAAGTATAAATAATAAAAATGGGAGAATAAAATTGTGTTCTTCGTAATTTTAAAGATTATTTCCCTTGTGTTAAATACTAAAACACAGACCTGATTTTATTATTTACCCACCAGCTCATTCTGCTTTTTAACAGTGCATTCATCTCTAGAGAAGTCTTCTACCCCTGATGCCGCAAGGCAAACAAGGGCCACAGTGTATAGATAGATAGATTTCCAGCTAATCCTTACCGCATTGTCGTAGGTTAAGATCGTAGTATGTTCCCTGTGTATATCTTTGCATCTGGGAACACTCCTTACAACGTATTAACAAATTTATTGGTAGAACCACAATTACTGCAGCCATTTTGTAACTAAGAATACAGCGGTAGAGTGATATCACAAATTACTAAAAATTTCTGAACAGCGCAGGTTTTTTAAAAGTATAAATATGTAGACCCTTATTTTGGTATAGTACCGAGTTGCCTATGCTGTACCATTGAAGTAAATAAAATGGTGGCACAAAGCGTCTTTGTCCTTTCATTTACATCCTGCTGGAAATCTAGCAGGACAATTGTTTGATTGTCCGGGACAATTGTCCTGCTACAAGAGGGACCCAGCCAGAGTTTGAGAATGAATGCTTAAATAAAAATAAATAAATAAAAAACATGAGTTTTGCAGTACCATCTAGAAATTTGCAACCAAAAATTATAGGAAGCTTATGTGCTGGACTCCAAAAAATACATATATCAGATGTGCTGTAAATTAACAACATAACAGTATGTGGTAGAGGTGACCTAGGAGGCTTTTGGGATGAATTTAGCTGTGATATCCCATAGAGCAGGGGTCATCAACGTGTTGATCTCGATTTACTGATAGATCGCAAGAATAGATTTAGTAGATTGTCATCATTTAGAAAGATTTTCTTTTTTAAAACTCTAATCATTATGACCTTAGAAGTTCTACTTAAAGGGGCTGATGACCAAAGACTTATCTTTCACACCATATAATGCCTAAAATATATATTTTACTGCTGTCAGAAGTACAAATTTATGGTTATTTCCTAAAATAAGATAGATCATCTCACAGTGTGATAACTTCCCAGTAGATCATCAAAGCTTCCAGGTTGCCAACCACTTCTATGGAGTGTCCAAGTGACCCGTGAACTATGCTGAAGTTGGATGTATCTGACTGAAAGGAGCAGATATCATAGCTAAGCTGCAAACCATCATATAACATATTCTGTTATTCTGACTACATCCTGTTAATGAGCAGGAATTTGAGAATAAACACAGAAGAAAAAAAAGAATACTTTTTCCTTACCCATAAAAATCTCTCTTTAAACAATGACCTGGTGCCTATACACAATGGTAAGTAGAGTAACAGTTGCTACAAAAGTAGAACATTGATGCTGCCCTAGATATAAATTCTCTCCTGAAAGACAAGTTTCCTCTTACCTGGAACAATCAAATTGTTGTGGTGGAAAGTTGATTTGACCCATGTCACATTTTGCTGCAAGTAACCAATCCAAAATAGGAAGCTTCATCTTCCAGTATTGTGATACTCAAAATCATCTCAATGATCAAGTGGGTTGTAATTGATCATTTTCTAATTGCAGGTTATAGTGATATATTCGGACAAGCTGATGTATTTGTTAATTTTTCCTTCATATTTATAGTAGTAACTTTCTTAATTTCAAATTTTCCTAAAATTTTCTGTGGATCCACCTACATAAACCATGTTTTAGGTACTCTTTTTAATCAACAAACATGTAAGCATTGTTACCTTCATTGAAATTACAATATTGAAAATCAATGTTTTTGAGACTTAAAGTTTTATATAGTAAAATATCTAAAATTAAATGGAGTGTTTCCACCAAAGACGAATATGTCTGGCCATTGGTACAAATAAAATGGTGACACAATGCATTTCCATTCTCTGTACTACATCCTGCTGGAAATCTAATAGGATCATTGTCCTGCTACAAGATAAATCCAGCGGGAGTTTGAGAATAAACGCTGAAGAAGAAGATATGGAGTGTTCAAATTATGCTTTTAATACAGAAAATGCGAATGATGAAACTCGTGTTTCCTATTTGCAATTTGGAGGAGGATTTCTCCAGAGCTTTCTTTCATACCCAAAAGACTAAAACTCAGCTTCCTGCTCAGAGGGGGTGTATATGGAAGACATCAAATCCCATGAAAGCCTGCAAATTTATATACCCAATAGATATGATAAACATTTCTAATTGAAATATACTTTAAGTCATCTATCAAAAGGACTTGTATAAACATAACCATAAATGTGTATCTGTTTTTTCTTTCATTGTCAAACTCCCACCAGATCTTTCTTATAGCAAGACAGTTGTCCTACAGGATTTCCAGCAGAATGTAATTCAGAGAATACAAATACATTATCATCGTCTTGTTTGCACCAATGGTCCAACATATCTGACTTTGGAATTGGTAACTAATACATTAAGTGTTTTTAACACTTCCACAGAATTGTGTATTACTGTAACCATATTGATAATATAGTTGGCCAGCCATACAAGAAAACTGGTTCTTGTACCTACCCACTGGTCACCACGATCAAAGCTAACTACAATCGCGGATGCTTGATCTTTTGTCGCAGTTTTTCATCTCTATTGTCACAGACACCCACACAAATATGTCTATTATGCAGGCTTGCAGTATGCTAGTATTGTTTTCATCTGAATTACATCTTTTTAATGTGCTCAGAAATATGTAATTTTATGTATTTTAACATCTGAAATATTTATTTTGTTACTTCATGTTATGCTCTACTATTTCTATAAAGATAAAAAATTGTATCTGCATCTCATACTTTTTTGTCTTTATTTTGTTTGTATAGACAAACCTTGAATGATGCTAAGAAACAGAATCATACTTTGATGGAAAGACTGCAAGCTGTCCAGAATGATATGGCCACCAATGAGATTAGATGTTCGGAGCTGGAAGGACAGATCAAACAAACAAATAGTGTAAGCTAATCCTCTGAATGTTTTACAATATTCATGTCTGAATACCTTCCATATTGCAGAACTGTTGCTAAATGTTGTGAAAGGATTGTTCTATTGTCTTTCCCCAAGTGGTTTGTGATCCACTCTTGCCGTTAAGCGTAGGGGTGATTGGAGCTCGAGCTTGCGTTATATCACCAGATGTGTGGCCTCGGCTGTGCTATGACCGTGTCTGTACAAGATGTCCCTGACGTTTTCTATCCATCTTTTCCGTGGTCTTCCTCTGGCTTTGTACCCTGATCTCATTTGGTTATATGCTTGTACGGGCAACTTTTCGTGATGCATTCTCATAATGTGGCCAAACCACTTGATCTGTCCTCTCTCTATGTAATCTATACAAGATATTATACCTATTCTTTCCCTGATATATTCATTTCGCAATCTGTCAAGCCTGGTGACCCCGGCAACTTTCCTCAAGCATTTCATCTCACATGTCACTATCTTTCTGTAATGTGAAGATGAGAGAGACCAGGTTTGGCACTGGTAACACTTTATGGAGGATTGTTCTAATCTATTTGAAATAGCAGTTATAATTTACTTGATTTTTTATGCAAGAATTCATTTCTAAGTTCATTCACACAACTTAAGGTTTTTATTTGAAACCTGCTACTAGTTGTTAGTCTAATGCAAGGCTATGAATATATCCTCGGTAAGGGGGAGTATAATATTACAAAAGGTCATTTCCTTTTTTTTTTCTGGGAGGGGAAATTGTTTGGTAGGGATGAAGTTACCATGATCTGCAGTACTTCACCTGTAGCTAATAGAAAATAAATTAGTGGAACTAAGTAGACTGTAAACTTGTGGTTTATATTCTATGTGGATCTCATTGTCTAACATTGGAAAGCAATGAACAGGTTCGCTATTCTTAACAAAGCATTCTGTACAAAGACATCAAATGGCTGGATACTTAGAATGTCCGACACAATAACAACTATGATATCTGTTTCAGCTATCCATTTACGAACTGTCATTACTGCCTTAGTTTCCATTCTCCTACTCATTCTAAAATTCCTGCAAATTAGCAGAATATAGTCCAGAGAACATAATGTGTCATGGTTTACAGCTTGCCTGTGATGTCTGGCCCTTTTGGCCAGATACATCTGATTTTAGCATGGTCTGGGTCACTTTGACTCTATGGGATGGAACAGCTAACTCCACTCCCATAACCTCCTTAGTTGCCTCTTATGACAGGTAACAGTATCACACAAACACATTCTAATACTGAACACTGTCGTATTGTAAACTAAACGCATCTCTGAACAATGACTTTTCCACACAAAGAGTTGTGAAACAGTGTGTGTTAATAGAAAAACTTAGCATGGGTCATTAATCAATTAACAAGGAACATCTTCCTGTGTCCATAACCACAGACTGATAATTTAATCAATAACCATTGGTCTTGGTTAAATCGTATAGAGCAGCAATGAAACTCACTTGTTTCTGGCTTTTTCTGTAACATTTTCATTTTATTTTACTTTAGATTGAGTGCTTGAGATAAATCCCCAACCTGTAAGAGCAGATTACGAACAAATTTACTGAATATTGAACTTTTTCTTTTTGTTGGGACAAGTGTGTGCTCTTCTCTGACTGATAGAAGATATATCCACTTGTAACGGTGAATACTTCCCTAAAGCTACAATGTTTATTTACTTGTGTTACTGTCTTCTGCTATGGGAGATACAGTTGGAAACTTCCTGTCATAGGGGGATTCATGTGTGCTACTGTCTTCTGCCATGGGAAGATACAGTTGGGAACATCCTTTTATGGGGAGATTCAGGTGTGTTACTGTCTTCTGCCATGGTAAGATACAGTTGGGAACTTCCCTTCCTTCAGATGAGACCAAGTTTCTCACTTCTAGGTATTTTTAACTTTACATTTTTTGTGTTTCAAAACATGGTATTAGTTATTAGCTGAGTTGATATAATGTGTTATATTGTTATATATTATAATGTTGATATAATGACACTCTGGGCACACCCGCATGTGCTCAGTCTCTTTAAGCACATGGCGAAGTGTATGCACACTGAAAGTTGCTGTAACCTGCTGGCTGTACACTCTCCTCAGTCTCCCCATCCTGTTCTATCTGTACACAATTCTTAATTTCCTCAGGAATATATAAAATTGGATTTTACATTTTGGGATCTCCCTCTTGTAGTGGTTAAGCCATTAGCTTTGCTGAAGAGGTTTTGATTTTCACTCATGACATCTTGTTTACAAAATTAAATACTTTTTGGAGATAACTAGAAATTGTTACTTGAAGCTACAGAGTTACATGCTGTGAGTGGTACTCTCTGCCACTTCTTTGTATAAAAACAAGTGAAAGTCCAGTTGCATTTTCATTATTTATTTACCTCTGACAATTTTCTCTCAATCAGCTTCTGGAGCAGAGAAAAGAGTCAGAGAATGAACTAAGCCTGCACTTGCAGAAGGTATTTGCTGACAAGCAAGCTCTGCAGGAGAGAGTGGCATCATTATCAAGAACTCTTGGCAGCATTGAGAATGAGAAACGAGAGATTGAAAGATCTACTGTTAGACTTGAGAAGGATAAAACAGCTCTAAGGAAGACACTGGACAAGGTGGGAGATGATTTTGTTTGTGCATATATGCAATATAGGCTCATCATCATCATCATCATGTGCTATGTCGGCTGACATAGTCAATCATGGTTATTTAATCTGTATATCTTGAGGTGAGGTGTGCTCCTTTCAAACACGGACATGAGTTCAATTTAGTTATATCAGATATTTTTGGCCATAAAAATAATGGAAGTTTTGAGCAAACTTGGCAATCACAGGTCTTAATAAATATCTATGTTCAGTAATAATAAATAATAATACAATTGGATCATTTCCTGTATGGTGTCAAACACTACACTCTTAAAGAGGTGTTGGTTATAAATCCTCATTTTGGTGAGATAAAACCTTTCAACTGTAGACACTCAACTGAGACCACTGTTACTATATGAGGTTATTAAGACATTATTGGCAAGGCATTTGTAACAATGCACAGACTAAGAAAAAGTATCTGGGAAAACAGAAAATTAACTATAAAAACTAAACTCCTAGTTTACAATGCATGTGTCCTCAGCACCCTTCATCATGGCAGTGAAATATGGGCAACCTATATACACCAGGAGAGATGACTAAACAACTTTCTCTTACATTGAATTTTTGGAGCTATAATCACAGAACAATGTCACTAACACTGATTTATTGAAAAGAGCAAGATATATAACAGTATTTTCTATGCTCTGCATAAACTCAGATGACTGCGACACTAGGAGGAAGAAAGAAGGTAGAATACTGAAGGATCTACAATATGGAGAATTACAGTTGGGGGTCGACCTCTACTACTGTACAAAGATGTATTCAAATGTAATGTGCATGATACAGACATTGATACAGAATAATGGAGAGGAAAGATCAGGAATGGTATAAAGACAAAGTAGAAAGTGAAAGCAGTTAGTGTTCAAGAGTTGCACGTCTAATAAGACACAACTGCACACTGTGGTACAAGTAGGCTTCTTATTCCTTGTACATACTGCGGAAAACTCTGTGGCTCAGATTGGTCTTGTGATATCCATCATCATCGTGTATCATAGATTATATTTCTTGTAGCAGAACAATAATAATATCATCTGGAAAGACGGAAATATGCCTACTATTAAGTTATTTGACAGACTAGAAGCCACTTATGTTTTATGGATATGTATGTTGAGGAGGATAGCAAGAGTATTTTTGTATAGCTAGTAATACTTTTTACATAATATGTTCTGTTTGTCTTGTCATCCGCTGGAGTCGGATGTGTCAGGCAATTGGCGCAAAATAAAATGGTGACAATGCATTTCCATTCTCTGAACTACATCATGCTGGAAATCTAGTAGGATCATTATGCTGCTACAAAAAAATCCAGCAGGAGTTTGAGAATGAACATTGAAGAAGTCTCCTTGTCATAATTCATAATAGCCTACATAATTAAAAAAAACAGCATGCTAGTAAAGGTGAACTTTTGAGTATATAATCTTCAGAAAATAACAGACACAGTTATACTCAAGTAGAGATGTTTTTCTAGATTTATCAGCTAATTAGTACTCAATAACATCCAGGTGGAGAGAGAGAAGCTTCAAACTGAGGAACTTGCTCACAAATCTATCTACAACCGGGATAATGTTGATCGAACTCTGTCCAGATTAGAGGAGGAAAATGTTGGTCTCCAGAGGCAGCTACAGGAATTGCAGGCAGCATTAGCTGAAGCTGAACAAGCACATGCCCAAAGGTAAAACAGAGCTAGAATAAAGAATGCTTTTATTGTTATTTCTGATTACTTTATATTGATAGTTAGTTATCTACAGTAACCTGTGTACTTAATTTAGTATTTACCTATTATTTGTCTGGTTACTTTGGCACTTTCCATTTTGTCAGACATCGATATTTTGAATATTTATATTTATGGAAGGCAAACAGTGTTGCTATTCATTGCTCCACCTCCAGGCCCTTGTAACACATGGGTGCTTCAAGTGCTGAAGCCTTGTACTGGGCTTTTAATAGGGCCTGAAAGGGGAACAAAGAATAGTGTATTTTAGGTTATAAGACTGATAGGAGGATTATGGTGTATTACAGATTATAAGACTGATAAGAGGATTGTGGTGTATTACAGATTATAAGACTGATAAGAGGATTGTGGTGTATTCCAGACTATAAGACTAATAGGAAGATTGTGGTGTATTCCAAACTATAAGACTAATAGGAAGATTGTGGTGTATTCCAGACTATAAAGACTTATAGGAAGATTGTGGTGTATTCCAGACTATAAAGACTTATATGAAGATTGTGGTGTATTCCAGACTATAAGACTAATAGGAAGATTGTGGTGTATTCCAGACTATAAGACTAATAGGAAGATTGTGGTGTATTCCAGACTATAAAGACTTATAGGAAGATTGTGGTGTATTCCAGACTATAAAGACTTATAGGAAGATTGTGGTGTATTCCAGACTATAAGACTGGTAGGAGGATTATGGTGCATTAAGGGTGTAAGGCTGATAGGATTGTGGTGTATTACAAACTATAAGACTGATATGAGGATTATCTTTTATTAAGGGCATGCAACTAGTATTATTGTGGTGTATTACAGATTATAAGAATGATAGGAGGACTATTTAGAAAGCATTTTTTAGATAGATGGCTGTAAATGTATGGATGAAATGTGCCATCTTCACATTGAAGGCCAGCTACAATCAATCATTTTAGAAACTGTTATTTGTTCTTCTTGTGATGTTTCCTACCAATTATATTGCTGTCATCCTCTCATCTTCCATTTTAGTAGTTTTTCACAGACTGGTGCTTATTAATCAGAAACAACGACAGAATTAATTTCAATAAATAATTTGGTTCCAATATCTGATGGCATTGTTTGATCAATGTTTGTTTGTCTTTTGTGAGACAATTGTATAAGATTACTATATCTTACAGATAAATATAAATCATAGTACACAATCTGTGACCAGAATAATTATCTTCATCCTGGACATGTTGAGGGTAAGGAGCAAGCTGGCAATCGTCGCCAGAGTTACCAACATACAGTTAAGACTGATTAATGTATAAACAACAAAAGGCTGAAGTTAGAGTCCCCATCAGCAATAACTATATTGAAGTTATGCTACTTTCTGGACATGTTGTCCATTAGTTTGCCCTCAAATTTGTAAAATGTAAACAAAACATTTTGTAGCATTGTCAGTCATTCAGATCTAAATAGGACCACCTGAAGAAGTACCATGAAAAGTTGACTGTTAACCTCACCTGAGTTTTCTAAACTTCACATTTTTGTCACATTTGTATACTTGAGTATAAGGAAGAATCATGTTTTATCATGTGTCTGAAGTCTATAAACAAATGTGTGTAGTCATTTTGTAGCTGGTGCTGTTTCAGCACAGTAAGGTCACATCATGTTTTTATATTTTCATGCTGGGTTTTGTGTTGCATGTTCACTGTGTCAATTTTCTGTGGTTAAAATGAATTTTCTGCACATAAATGCACATTTGGTTGATTCTTGATTAGATCTTGTGTCTTCCAGGATTCTATGATTCTTGTAACTATAGGCATAGATAATTATCTATATAATATTAAGTTTATATATTTCTGTTAGGTTATGATGATGGGGATAGAATCCAGATGAAGTACAAGATTATCACTCTTGTTCCTTATGCCAGGTGGTAGAGTTTTGTTTTCAACCCCAGATTAGTGTTTCTCTGACATTATTTTTTATGGGAGATTTCCTGAGCTTTTTACAGTTGCAAAGAAGACTTTTATTCACTGTGGCTGTAAGGTTAGTTAGTCATTGGATCATCATTATTGCACTCCAGACATTCTATAGGTGCTCTTATCTTCCCTTGAGTGTATCCACCATTACACAATAACTGACAGTTCTAGTTCTTTGTTGTTTGACAAATATTTTTCTAAGTTAACAGTAGCACTCATTTCTGGTAATGCCACATTTAAACCCTAGTTCTTTTATTCTGGACATGGAAAATGAATAATCACCCTCATTAAATTCTTTTGCCTGTATTGTTTCTCGTAAGGAGTTCAAATCTTCCACATGATCCATTGCTCTACCGCCAGACATATTAGCAGTGTAAGCCAACCGATCCACTCTCTTTACCTTGAACACCCACATGACTAGGTAATAAATGAATGTGACACATTTCAACCTCTCGACTGTCTCAAGTCAATGTTCTCAAATGCAATACATTTGTTTGTATTTTTCTTATTATGCTTGAGTCAAAAATCCTTTACAGGATTCACTACATTAAAAGACTTGCTTTGCGAAAGTTTGATGTGTCAGGCCATTGGTGCAAATAAAACTGTGACAGAATGCATTTCCACTCTCTGAACTATATTCTGCTGGAACCCTTGTAGGACCATTGTCCTGCTATACAAGAGATCATGTGGGAGTTTGAGAATTAATGGGGAAAAAAGGCTTGCTCTGTTTTAGACTAAAGTTGATAATACAAGATTATGATGTGCTTTATGTAAGTAAAGTAAGTCAGACCTCCACAAAACTTTATAACAACTTTATATGTGTTTAAATTAGCTTGCATGTGTGATTAAATCAGCTTAAAATAACCTATGTGTTTCTATGTGCAGTGGGGAGGTTTGTGAGCTTTCTTTCAAATATTGTGTATATAAATATATACCTTACTCGAGATAAAATCAAATCTGTAATAGCTTCATTCAATAATTGTTATATATTTGTGTGCTGTCTGTATCTCTATTTCATCATTAAACTTTGTACAGTTTAACATTACTCTCATTCCTAGTATTTCTCTCTTTCCCTCTCTTTGTCTATGTTCTATAGTAATGTTATAGAAAAGAGTGCTGGTGTGCATGATCCAGTATTAAACTAAAATATTGCATTCATGTTCAAATATTGAAATAAAATATTGCATCCATGTTCCATTATTGAACTAAAATATTGCACAAGAGTTGCTGTGTTCTGTGAGAGTTTTGTGATTGAGTGTGTTGCAATAAATGGAAACAAATATGAAAGTTATGAAACAATATACACAACTAAGAAAACTGTTGATCTGGTTCAGATTAATTGACCTGACCACACGCCATCGAGCAGAGACTGAAATGGAGACAGAGAGGCTTCGCAGTGCCCAGCAGCAAGCAGAGAGGCTACTGGAGGCTAGAGAAAGGGCTCATAGACAGAAAGTCAAGGGTCTGGAAGAACAGGTGAGATTTAATATGAACTCCAATATTGGACCATAAACATGTGGGTTTTTTTAAAAATCTTGCAATGTTTTTTTTAACAAACAGAGGAATATATTCACAGACCACCACTGCATGATATGTGGGCCCGAAAGGGAAGCAGTGAACAGTTACACTTACTTGTCAAGAATGTCATAAAGGAGATTTTAGGGTGACGTTGGCTGTCCCATCCCATATAGTGTAAAAGTGACCTAGAAGCTATACTGAAATCAGAGGCACAGACAAGCTCTAAACCATACACAGTGCACTCCTTTCTCCATACTACATTCTCCTGATCTGCAGGAGTTTGAGAATGAATGTAGAAGAAGTACTGAGACTGATAAATAATATATATGTCCATGATTTCATCTTGTAATTTACACAAATTGTTATATCTATATTCAGAGTGTTTGCAAAGTCTCACTACACTTTGTTAGTAGAACAAATTTGAAAAACTAAATCACTAGAGAATGTGCAAAAAAAAATCATTAATATAGTTAAAATAGTCACTGCTCTGGTCCAGCTCTGTTTTGGGAAAGCTGGAAAGTACCCATGGAATGTTCATTTTGACATTTTCCTTAAGGACTAATTTGGATCTCTCGAGATTGTATCTTGGATATCTACACATTTTTCTTCGGATGCAGTATGCCTAAACATTCATAGAGCATCTTCCACATTTCCCATATCAAGAAACTTATTCAACAAATTTCTAACCATAATGCAATGAGGAAGTTGTTTATCAGTAAATCTTGCTGTAAATCTTTTAACAACCATCCATGTGTACTGACAACCATTTCAAAACATTTGTTTGACCAAAAAAATTCTTCCGTTGATAATACCATTCTGTTTTGCGTGCAAAGCGTTACTCCAGTAGACGACCGCCATTCACTGCATATTGCTTCACGATGGACTGTGGAGCACATTTTGTGATGATGTCATGTACATCATTTTTCAAATGTTTTCTCCATACAAAGAGTAGTGAGACTTTACAAACACTATATATATATATATATTCCTTCCCAAAAGTGGAGAAAGTCGAAGGTCCGACTATAGACCAACATCCCCAACTTAACAATGCTGGCAATAATGAACTTCATCATCATAAGAAAGAACCGACATGCTAAATGGAAATTAACACAAACTTTTGCAACTGTAAGAAAATGGCATTCCTTTCATTTGCTTCACTCATGTAACTTGAATGAATCAAGGAATGAAACCCTCGTGGCTACTGTATTCTGTATCAATATATCCGAAAATAATGAATATGCTGACTTCCCTATCCATGACTATAGACGGTTTATGAGGTGGCGAGACTTTGGGGAACAAAGTCTTTCCTGAATGAATTGTTTGTGTTGGGTGTCTGGGCGTTATGTCTGTCGTGAAACAGCGCTAGTGAATAGCAATTACTACGTAACTATTATGTCACCGGGTTCTGACAGTGACGTTTAAGCGGAAACTATGAACAGCAAGACAAGGAGAACACGTTTGTTTTTATAAGATACAGAAGAATTTGAACTTTGTTCCTCATTATGTTTACCTTGTGGGGAGAATACGGTAATAAAATAAACATAACAGAGGATTGTGAAATTGATCTAGTCTTCCACTAAATGTACAGTGGTTGGGGGAGGGAATCAATTACGGCGAAATTTTACTACAAAATACCTATGATGTGTCATGATTTGGAACCTCTGTTTCAAATCTTCTATAAAGAAAGATTGCATTCAGTCACTTATCTGAATGGCATCACATAATGTGAGGGAAACTTGGATTGGTTGAGCCAATTGAAATGGGTAGGGCCAGTAGTCAATCTGCGGCCTCAGTGGGCTGGACTAATTAACAGAATATAAGGCTGACTTAGCTAGCCAAGAATACTGCACAAGTAGTTTAGCTGCAAGTTCATACATTTTTATTGTCATTGTGATTTTATTCCTGTGAGTGTAAGCAGGAAATGGGAAAGATGAATGGTCAGACAAAAACATGCCAGATCACGTTTGTTTTTAAAAGATAAAGAAGAGTTTGAACTTTGTGTGACCTGTATGTTTACCTTATATGGTAATATAAACGTGAGGCACAGCTCAGACAGTTTCACTATTGATTTCTCTCCCCCATGCCTTTCCCTCCAACGGCAAACTAAGCGGCAAAGTTTTGGATGTAAAAAAAAAGTGATCTGTTTTTTGTCCAAAATTTCTTGGGTTATACACGGATCTTAACGGTATATGTATATATATATATATATATATATATATATATATATATATATATATATATATATATATATATATATATATATATATATAGTGAACTATATTGCTACTTTTTTGCTTCTAGAATTCTCTGTTGAAGGACCAGATTGCTCAGGAGCTTCGCAAGCGGCAATTATACATCTCAAAGTCAGCCAGAATAGGGGATGAGATTCGTGATCATCGCAGTACACTTGACACCTCACTCACCAATGTTATCCGTGACCCAAATCTCGACCCTATCTTGTTAGAACAAGAGGCTCGCAAGCTGGAAGAGAGTTTAAGTTACGGCCTTCCTGCAACTCCTCGTCGCAGATCACCAGCACGTAATCCATCTCCAGGTCGTCTGGGTGGCTACACATCAACACCCCATTACCGAGCTGGCCCACGTAGTCCAATCTTAAGACGTAAACTCAAGCAGTAAACTTAGCAATGTCATTTATAACTTATAACCAATTATTCAATTATTTGAGGAGTGTGACATATACCTTAATGTTGAAAGACCTTCAGCTGTTAAAATTTTGATTTGCAAATGAAGCCAAAGAAATCAATGATGCAATACAGCTTTAAGATATGCAGTTTGTATGAGTAGTGTATAGCTTTTGTGCCTAATGGCTGAAATGCTGTTTTACAAAAGAAAACGGTCATCAGAGAATGTAATAGATTTATAAACTACATTTGAGCAAGTTCAGGATAAACTTAATGTCTCTGCCAACAAGTATTTTTTTAATAAACTAAGATGTAATATTGAGAAATAAACAGCTACTGTTTAGAAGTTTATTAAATTTTCTTGATTTGTAGTTTTGAGAGAATATAATCTAGCAGTCTGATTTTTTAAAATCTCTTTGAATTGTAGTGTATAACTATTCTAGTTATTTTTTTTTGGCAAACTAATCCATAAAAATAGTAGATGGATGGCTGTTAGCTCACTAGTTTTAGCCACTGATTTGACATTTTTAAGGACATACATGTTCCAACTGTAGTACTGTCTGGATATTTGTTGGCATTTTGAAAGTAGAAGAAGCCAACTTGCTTACTGCCTGGTAATTGATTGCATTGACAAATGGCCCATAGTAACCACTTAACCTGAATCATCTGTTTTTCAACTTCTTATGGAACATAAGTTGTCAACTGCCTCCATCTTTTCTTCTATAGTTACCTAGTCCAATCATTTTCTTTCAGTCTATCTATCTCTCTTTTATCCGTTTCAATTTACTCCAAGTATTTTGTGGTTTTTTTCTGTGCATTCCAGGACAATGTTCACCTAGCAACATTTTCTATTGATCTTCATATTGTAAGCTTTGAATTGGCTGTACCTGAAAAAAATATTTAATTGTTGAAAAGGCATAGAGGATTGATTTAATTGTACTTAGGTAATCCCATATGTATGTCCCTCTCAACCCAGCAGTAAGGCGCCTACCAAGAGATCCACTCATTGCACATAGATTCAATCTATAATCCCCAGGGATCTATGAATAAATCCACTTTATAAACAAAGACTTTACAAGTGGGGTTCAGACCCACAATCGTTTGAGCACAAGGCGAACATCATAACCACTACACCAGGAAGAGCCCAAAGATTGTAATTGTAAAATACAGTCAGCTTTACTTTAATCTCATTTTTATTTTCAGAAACATATCTCTCATTGTGTATTAAAGTTTGCCAGAGTATAACAGATTCTTTATTTCATAACCAAATATGAAATTAAATTTACAGAAAACAAAAATTATTACAACAGACAAAACAAAGATCAGATGTATAATCAACATAGACAATATAAAACTAGAATGTGTAAACAAATTTGAATATCTGGAAGCAAATATAAATGGTTCCAGAGATTATTCAGTCAAGATTAGGAGCAGACGCAATTGCAACACTCATATTAACACAAATGAGAAAGTTTTGGCAATGTAGTAATAACAACACTAAAGTAATCCTTTTAAGATCATGTGTTTTCCCAGTTGCAACATGTGAATGCGAGACTTGGACTTTAAACAAGACAATATCCAAAAGAATAAATTCACTTGAAATGAAGTGTTACAGAAAGATCCTATGAATGTCACGGACAGAGAAAAAGAAGAACATGGAAATTTTAAAATTACTAAAACTAAATGAAGACTGGCTTCTAAATACCATCATAAGAAGGAAACTACAGTATTTTTAACACTTAAAGTAACATGTTGGTATTGAAAGGCTGATTCTGGAGGGTAGTGTCAGGCGAGAGAAGAGAAAGACCAAGAAGATGATGAACCAGCGACATTGAAGAATGTATGCACATGTCTCTGGCCAATGCAGGCCTGCTTGCCAGGGACAGAAAAGCATTCAGAGTGAACAATGAAGACAACGTTCTGGAAAGAATGTCACTTGGTATAGCCCAATATTAAGTATTAAGTGATATCACATCTATCTATCTATATTCCTTCAGGGCTGAACACAGTGCATAGGGCAGAGTTTGTATGATGTAATGCTACTGTGTGTAATTATTGTATGTTGTTAAGACCCTCTTTGATGGTTGCTCTGTGAAGAGTTTCTCTTGGTCTTCCTCATTTTCTTTTTCCATCTGGTACCCATTTTTAATGCTTGTAATGGCAGTCTGTTTTCATTCATTCTAAGTATATGTCCAATAAAAGTCCATTGAATTCTTCTTATTGTTTTAGAAACATATTGCTGTTTGGTGACTTCTCTTACTTGCACGTTCGACTTGAATTCTTCCCAACCAATATTTATGACTCTTCTAATACATATAAATATATTTAATATGTGAAAGACAACATTCATGAGATGAGATATCACAACAGTTTCATCAAATGAACTGCAGTAAATTTCATGTCATGCATATTTCATTGAAGCCAAGATGAGCTAGAAAAGTCCACTATAATAATATATTTTTGTCAAACAACTACATGGTTTATATTGAACATTTTTTGGATATCAAAAGATCTCATCAAATATCGAACTTAAATAAAGTCAAATTATAAACTTCAAGAAAACTCCAAGATAGAGCCCTTCATTATATTATATGTAAGTCATTAATCTAGTCTAAACAACAGTGTAGATAGTCATACAAGAAATAGCAATCATGATATGGACTCTACAGAGAGGATGAACCTGTTGTTAGTGTCTTTGTAAAAAGAAAAGATTTGTTTATGTTATTTTGATGTTACAGCAGAACATTTGGGACCATCATGTTACATTTTGCTTGTTCAATGTTGAGAAATTGTCTATCATGTCAATAAAATCAATATTTGCAGATGGATTGATTAGTGAAGGGCTCACATCTGCACATCTGCTGTGTAATGTTTTCACTCATTCCAAATATAGACTGTGATGTATGTTGACTGTATCTTTCATACACTGTTGCCACAAATTCTCTCAAGATTTGTATACTATCTTTTGTTATATTAGTGTTTAATTGTAATGAGTAGAAATCTTGATATGATAGATTTAAGATTTGTTAGATTAGTGTTAAGTTGTCATACGTTGAAATGAATTGATTGATTGAAAATTTGTTAAACTAGTGTTGAATTCTCATGAGTTGAAATCTTGATATGATTGATTGAAAATTTGTTAAACTAGTGTTGAATTCTCATGAGTTGAAATCTTGATATGATTGATTGAAAATTTGTTAAACTAGTGTTGAATTCTCATGAGTTGAAATCTTGATATGATTGATTGAAAATTTGTTAAACTAGTGTTGAATTCTCATGAGTTGAAATCTTGATATGATTGATTGAAAATTTGTTAAACTAGTGTTGAATGGTCACAGTTAAAATTTTGGGATGTATGACAAATAAAAGAATGTCTATCAGTATTGCATGTTTCCCCATTAGGGAGTTAGAGAGAGGCTGTATGTAGCTTCAGAATGTAACTGAATTTAATAGCATTTTCTGTACAATATTAATATGTACCGACTCAAAAGTCATAGAGGAATGACTTCATTGTACTTGGATTTCTTAATATGTACTCTACCGCATTCAGCAGCATGCCACCTGCCATGAGTACAATACTTAGCATGTAATTCCGTGGTTTAAATTTATAATCTCCAGGAATGTCCTAAAAATTAACTTGCAAATAAAACATCATGTGCGGGAATGGAAACCATGCCCTTGTTAAGACAATGAAAATGGCTTAATGACTTTGCCACAGACATTCCCTGCAATAAACAGAAATTATAAATGAAATTTGTCATATACAAGAGGTAGGATGTTTATTAGCCGTGCATGACATAACAGATTTGTATCTGGATACTAGAACTACCATCATTACCACAGATTCAATCAATATCAATTTGTGATGCAATGTATTTCTGAATCTATAATAAGTGCAGGTGAAAACCCCATTTTTGTACAGCATTTTTCATTGCAAATTTTCTCACTTAACAGCAGTGAGAAATTTAATCTGTTATTGACAATTGCTCAATCATGTTTTCTGTATTAAAATATTCAGGAATGAATGCTCTTTCTACTACAATAAGATGAGATGTCTATACAGTGGCAATCACATCTGAAATGAATTGCAATAAGCAACGACGATAACAGTAGCAAATAGAAAAACAATCACCTACTGAAAGAGACAATATATCCTACACATCAGTTTTATACAGTTCCTTTTATTTCACATTATATCCATATTTACACAACTGAGGAAAGTTGAATCATGTTTGATGCATGCAAACAATATGTACGTTGATTATGCAGAGATCACCCTTGATTATCCCTATTCAGTTGTATTGAATAAGAAGAGACACCCCTTCTTGTTTACTTGAATTATTACTGTCAGAATAGATCTAAGAATATGAACTACCAGCACTGAAAGCCTGGACAAATTCCCACTTCATGACCAAATTTGTAATCTCTGAAAGTGCTGTAATTAAGATTCCTCATTTTAGTCACTCTCTGTATCAAGCAATGATTTAATCTTCTGTGAGACCTACACATCATAAAATGTTGTTCCAAAATGATTGAGGAAACCATTTATTCAAAGCAAAGACAGTCACTTGTTTATGGTTTGTTATTTTAGAGACAGAATTAATTTACTACTCCAAAACTCATACATCGTGGTGAAAGAACCATTCAGAAAGTTACCTTGTATCGGTTTAGAAAATGTGGATTAGATTTAAAAACATTTGCACTGTTTTTGAATGGCCTAGCTAAAATTAGATGCTAGTTCCGACTTTATATTTCAGGAAAGGCATCTGGTCTCATCAAAACCCTTTATGAGGTTTTATGTGTTAATCTCTATCAATGCATGAACACCATAGCATTAGAGTATTTTATTGTGTGATAATTTAATTTTTGTGTGAATGTTCTATTTGTTAATATATAAACTTTATTGCATGCTTATCAGTTTACTTATCAATTTATCAAACTGCTGAGGGTTTTTTAATGTGCACAAAGTTCACACATGACTTTATTGTTTGTCTCTAGTAGAGACAAGGCACTTGATTGCACCTATATGAGCTATAGTATTACCACAAATATTTCTTCAATAATCCCTTCATGGATAGAACAAACTAACATATAATCAATTTTAGCGAGCAAACAAAGAGTTTTGTAAGGAGATAAATCTCCAGTGTCGAGAAACAACCCTACGGGATGGAAATTCAAAGGCTGGGGCAAATTTCCACTTGATGATCAAATTATTAATTTCTCAAAGTGTTGTAAATAAGATTTGTCAATGAATTTATTGAATTCATTGGATATCAAAGATTGACTTTTCAAAAGCATCAAAAACACTAGCTAACATATTTTGGGCACATAAAATGACACGGTAGGTTAGAAGGATTAATCTTGGAAAAACATGTCCTGGAAGAGAAAAAGGGGCCATTCATAACATTAATGGGCACATGATATTGAAGACCTCTTACATATTACACTGGAGAAAACATGACAACCTGTATAGAACTGAATAGCTCATAGAGTGACAATAATGACAATGTTCTACAAAGGATATGTTGTGTAGAAGAAATTATAAAACCAGTAGCTGTTACGAAAATAAATTAAATGATGTTTATGGAACAAGTATGAGAAAAATTCATATCACATTGTCTCAGTTTTTCTAAAAATTTAATATGATACAAGTACGATGATTTGATGCTGGAAAAATAAATATCATTTTATTACATATAATTTAAGAAATATTGACGTATTGTAACATTTAGAATTCATAAAATACACACCTGCCAATTTTCCAGTAGAATCAATCTGTATTTCAGTCTAAAATACATATAAAAATCTGTGTTTTTAACCTCAAATTCTGTATATTTTTTAATAAGAGTACATTACTAAAGGTAAAAAATACTAAAAGTCAGTACAAAAATATTCAATGAAACTTGAGTATATTCTGTGGAAATAATCAAATCTGTTCTAGTTGATATGTATGTAAAATATATGTTTTCTGTTTCACAAGTCTGTCAGATATAACCACAAAATTTTCCAATTATAAATCACAGAATTAAACACAGACTATATTTTAGACTTTAGTAACTTCTTCTTCTTCTGCGGTAGCTCTCATATAACCACAACGAATATATTGTGTGATTTCCGCAGGGGAGCGTGAAGACTTTAGTAACAAAGTTCATAAGTGCAGAGCGACCAAAGTAACAGAAGAAACACATACAACTATTTAATAACTTTATGTACACAGGGTCACTAAAATAACATTTTTTATGTGCACAGATAAATTATATTAGTTGAACTAAAGCAATTATAGTTTGTGTACATGTAGTAAGTAAAATTCCAAATTTATTTACATAGTAAGTTTGTGCACAACAATACATTTATGTAAGGCATAGTAAAGTAATAGAAGTTTACACAGTAACTGCAGTAATAGAATGTTGTGTAAACAGATCAACTAAAATAATAAAAGCTTATATACACAGTAACTACAGTAATAGAATATTATGTAAACTGAGAAACTAAAATAATGAAAGTTTATGTACACAGTAACTGCAGTAATAGAATATGTAAAGAGAGCAGCTAAAATAATGGACGTATATGTACACAAAAGCAACTGTCACAAAGTCAACAGTTGTCCAAGAATTTATTTCCTCAATATTTCAAGCATGCTGCATGCACATTGTCCTTAATGTGGCTGATAGAATCTTGTGTAATTTAGTATTAACTTTTAATTTTCATTGTAGACTTTATTAATATCTTCACTATACAAATTTTGTAATCATATTTTCAGTTGTTTTAACTGTTATAGCCACACCTGTTTTAACATATATATATAACTTTGTATGTATAGTTCCATTTTATGAAATTCATCATTTGTGCTGTGATTTTTGATGTACTAATTTACCTGAAGGATTACTCAAAATCATGAATAATTACAATAGACATGGGTTTACTTAGTTGTAAGGTTGATGTCATGTAAAAGATATCTATTAGAGCAGTACACAACTGAGATGAAATATAACACTAAAATGTTGGTCAGCAATTTTTCTAAAATACTGTATGATAAAAGGTGTTATGTGTTGTTAAATTTGATTTAGTTCACTTTAGTATTGAGTGACGTTGGCACACTCTGGGCAAACCCATAGGCGCTTGGTCTCTCCCCACACATGAAAAAGAGTATGCATACTGATGGTTCCCATAGCTCACTGGTTACACACACACCTTAGATGCTGCTTTAATCACCCTGTTCTACTCGTCCAGGGGGTATTTACCAATTCTTCACGTCACAATATCATATCTCTTTCCAGTCTAGTATCCTCATTTCTCTAAAAAAAAAAGTATATTATTAAATATTTATTAGAACAGAACAAAAATAGAAATAGTAAGAATGTAGGAGGAAAAATGGAAGACATGTTTATTTTAATATAATTTGGAGTTTAAAAATTTATCAGCAGAAAAATGTATCGTAAAAGTGACTATTCGGTATAGGTTATTATAGATGGTCACTAAATCAGTGTGTATTTATACATGGAAAAAATGTTGAGATTTCATTGAAATATAAGAAAAGTGTCCTTTTTAGTAACAAATGTATCAGGACAGAACACAAATGAAAATGATAAAAATGTAATTATAAAAAACAAAACATCTTCTTTAATACCATTTGAAGTTTTAAAAAAATTACCAGAATAAACAACTATGGTAAAATAAAATATTCAACGTGGATAAAATGTCCAATGTTATAAACATGATCCTCCACATTTTCTGAAAAAAATTGAACAAAAATAAATGATTTTCATTGCTTATAGCACAAAATAAAATAAAAATTACATTTTATTTACACATATAAGATGATAATTTCTGTATCATTTTTCCAATATGATTACCAGGGTATTTTAGGTAGGACAACTATATGACTGTGACAGCCAAGATTCTTATCCTGCTGCAGGCAACTATGCATCTGGACTGTTCATACTGCAATGGCAAACTACTGAACATATTTATATTGCATAGAAAATTCCAGCAGCCAAAAAATAATGGGTGGGAGGCTACATCCTGAATAGGGTATGCTACCAGTTAGGTTTTTTTAAAGACAACTATAGCTTGTAAAAATTGGAACTAAAATTAGGTTACAAATACTAACAGGATTGATTCATATTTCAGCTTAAAATGTCTTTAGATAGAATGCTAGAGAACAATTCAATAAAAATTGAATGCTATAGTTTAACTGAATTTTGAGCACGGGAGAAAAGTTCAATTGTGGTGAAACATTGAAATATCATAATTATATGTTTGTGCTGACATCATTTTTCAAACTCTAGAACTATCAAAGTGGAACAAATGTTATAATACCTTTATTTGTACATGGATCATATGTGTGGTCTCATATTCTTTGCCATGTTTTACAGTGTCTGTGACTCATTTCGAGTTGTATATGGAATCAGTATTGTGTTTATATTTCTAATAATCCGTCCAAGTTTTTGTAGTAAGATATTATCATTACTATTTCTACTTTTGTTGATAAATTGTCCACACTTACAAATGCTGTTATTAGCTTTTTCTTATTTTATATTTTAAAAAAGGATTTACTATTATAAACATTGGAATATTGCTTTAATATCCAATGTGAAAGATAAATCAAATACTTTGTTGTTACTTTAATTAGAAATGGCAGTAACATTTGACAACATGAACATTTATAATACTTAAGCATTAACTCATCAGCTCCATAATGGTTGTCTTTGTTGCTGTATTTTATTTATAAGTTATTGTTCAAATGAAGAATAAAATAGCTTGCTGGCACAATGGGTAGATTTCAGTGTAAATAACCAAATTGTCAGAGGATATTTGACTAGGTAGAGAGTGCCATAGTAACAAAATTTAAAATTATCATAACAATATGACATTATCGTAGTTGTCGATCTCAGTGCCAGTTTTAGCAGTTTATCTGAGAATATGTGTTAAGAAATATTGGAGTTTTATTGCAGTAAGCAGAAATCATGGTTTTGTTATAGGCCTATTTGTTTATAGAAAAGGGTTTTTTTTTAATGAATGGCAGATTGCAGTAAAACTGTGTACCACATAGTACGCAAATGTTTTTGTAAAATATTGCACAGGTATCCTTAAGAATATGATGAGGGGTTGCCACCTTTTTGCTGAGATCTTATTCTTCTTAGTTTCCTAGGGAAATAATTCATCTTAATGCTTTATTATAAGCATCCAGATAGATTTTGTTTCCTGGGAAGCTAAGAAGAGGAGGATTTCAGCAAAATGGGGGTGGATTTTCATCATATCCGTAAGAATACCTCTGCATCTAAGGAGTTAAGAAATATTGGATTTTTATTGTAGTAAGCAAAGTCATGGTTTTATTATAAGCCTATTTGTTTATAGGAAAATGTATTTTTTAATGAATGGCAGATTGCAGTAAAACTGTGTACCACATTGTAGGCAAATGTTTTTGTAAATAACAGATGCTGATTCCATAACAAGCTTGACTGCAAAATCTGTATTTAAAAAATATAAAATAAGTTTTTAAAGTTTTAGGTACAGTCTACAAGAAAGAATAAATCAATGTTTCTACTACAAGGTCCACAAGATAGAGACAAGTGAGCATAGAATTTAAGCTATATTGCTATGTGAAATTATGTAGTCTACTAGATGTAGTCTTGAGCTTATTGTTCCTTCAATTCTGTGTCAGTTTGTCATTATCTTGATAAAGATATTTTTGTCAATTTGTTCTTTCTTGTAAGCTCTATGCACAACTTTTTAAACTGATTTAATATTTTGGTTATGAGGAGTGTTATAAAACTTGTAGACTATCAGTGATTGGTAAACAAAAATGATGCTGTATGTAATTTTACATCAAAACATACTGCCACTTATGTCAAAGAAATGTTTACAATACCCATTCTGATTCACTTTATATAATCAGTTTTCTTTACTAGGTAATTTTCATTGTCATACTTTGAAACTTATCTTTTGGGTTTGTTTTAATCATTTATGTATATCTAATTTTAATGATTTACAAAAATTACTTTTGACTACCATTAGTTTTAGATAATTTAAATGTGTTAAAATTCTAGTTTTACAATACCAAATTTGCATTAGTTTTGTTTAATATATCAGCATTAATGCTGGTCACATATAGCTAGGTATTTCTTTACACCCACCTTTTATTTACTGCTTCTTCCTTTTTCCTCATTCTCAAGTCAAAGTCAGATGCTGATATGGATTTCATCAATGTGGCACCAGCCATGAGATAGGGCTGTAGAGCTTGTCTCTCATGCTATATATGCAGTTCTTTCATTGACACACATATACTTTGTATGTGTTGTGTGTATGAGTGGAGAATTTATGAGTGATCTTTTGTTGAATTAGGAATTTATAGAAAAAAGATACTTTAGACATATTGAGCTTCCTGGTTCTTCTTCTTCTTCTGTGTTCATTCTTAAACCCCTGCTGGTTAGCAGGATGTAGTCCAGATAACTTACTGCGTTGTGGCCTGGTTTACAACTTAGCTGCAATATTGGCACCTTTCAAACCAACACATCTGATATTATTGATGACTTTTATCTGCTACAAGATGAAGTATCCAACCTTCTTAGTTGTCTCTTATGACATTAATGGCAGGTCTCAGTTTTACTATTCTCTCAGACCTTGGCAAGACACAGACGAATGGTCTTAATGAATTTTAAAACCCCAAAGTTATATCAAGAGTGAAATCCTACTTATTATAATGCTAGGTGTAGATTTACATTAATTTCTGTATATTTAAAAAATCTCACCTTCAAAAATTCTGATTCTTCATGATTTACTTTTCAAGAACCTCGTCTATAGACTGTATTTCATGGGTGCCGCCATTTTGGAATAACGTACTATCCTGGGCATACTATTTTTTAGTGACACTATCGCTACTGTTGCCATATTTCTGAAGTATCATAGTGCTTTCGACAATCGTCAAAGTTAGTCTTCATAGTTTGTCTATTATATTTCCCCAGGTGGTTTGTTATCCACTCTTGTCGTTAAGCATGGAGATGATTGGAGCTCGAGATTGTGTTCCAAGGCCAAATGTGTGGCCTTGGTTGTACTATGACCGTGTTTGTTCGAGTTTTCTATCCATCTATTTCTAGGTCTTCCTCTGGCTTTGTACCCTGATCTAATTTGGTTATATGCCTGTACAGGCAACTTGTAATACATTCTCATAATGTGGCCAAACCACTTGATCTGCTGCCTTCCTATATATTCTATGCTAGGTTTTAATACCTATTCTTTCCCTGATGTCTTCATTTCGTAATCTATCAAGCCTGGTGACCCTTGCAGCTTTCCTCAAGCAATTCATTTCACATGTCACTATATTTCTGTAATGTGAAGGTGAGAGAGACCAGGTTTGGAACAGTGCCAGGTAGGAATGCAGTGTTGGTAGGAATATACTGTAAATCATTTTTCTTTTAACTTCCAAGGTTATATAACAGAAATTCATAACTGTCAAAATTGGTCTGTAAAGTGTTAATAGATTAAAGAGTATTATTATTATTTTCTATACATAAAATATTATTACTTTCTATAGATAAAAGATTAATATTACTTTCTTTATGATGGTATTTTTGTACTGTTAAATTAATTTCTATATACCAGGTAGATTAGAAACTGAAAACTTACTTTCAATCATTTGTATCTCATATGAGGTTTTTTTATTTTTTACGCATGCTTAATCATGTTTTTTTATAAATATTTTGCATGTTTAATATTTATTTTTTTTCTTTTACAACTCCTGCATGCAAATATTATCTATCACATAGAATAATGGATCTATTTTTTTATCAGTGTGATATATTCTCAAACATCACTTTTTCTGTTTCTTTTAATGTCTGACATATTTTCAGACATCACTTTTTCTTGTCACAAGTAAAGTGTGCTACAAATATATTATAAGTGTGACTTGAGTCAGTCACGGGATATTGTTATTACAATTTATTTGTTTGCAAGGGAACTTGTGAGTATCAGATTTGGAGTGGTACTCATTGTGTTTGTTTGTTTGCAAGGAAACTTGTGAGTATCAGGTTTGGAGTGGTACTCATTGTGTTTGTTTGTTTGCAAGGAAACTTGTGAGTATCAGGTTTGGAGTGGTACTCCCTTTGTATCTCCAGAAATATTCATTTCAGGTGTCTGTGGAACATATGGCTGCAACTGTCACCCTACTACAATTTCTGTGCTCCACTGTCCTCTTCGTCTGTGTTCATCAGGTCCTAATTGATTTGGTCTCTTCCTCCCCTGTTCCTCTCCAGGTGTTCCTTGGTTTTCCAACTTTCCTTTTTCCCTGTAGGTTCTAGTCCAGAATCTATCTGAGAATGTTGTCAGGATTGTATCCTATCCATTTTCTACTTTTTATCTCTACTTCCACTGGTCACTGGTATGTTTTCTTCCACAAATCATTTGATATCAACTATAATGTGAAGTAGACAATGTAGACATCTAATGATATCTAATCTTTGCAGCTTTGATGTGATTTTCTGGGTTACATACCATGTTTTGCAGCTAGAGACTGAGTATTAGAGCTCTTGAATGAAATTTTTTGGGAGGGGTGTTACAGCAGAATTTTATTTCACTACAATAATTTAATATTCATTTGTTTGCAGTGACATTTCCTACTCAGAAAGGATAAAGATTAAGTGTTGTATGACTTTCACAAGACTCACTTATATAGGCATGTCATCTACTAGAGGTTTGTTGTTGCATTGTGATCTGATGAGCAATTAGTTAGGCTTTCCTCATACAACTTGACTATCTGCAGTGAAATTGGACAACTCCTGCAGATCAGCAGGATAAATGAATGAATAAACCAGTAACCTTTCAGGATTATAGAGGCACCACATTGGATGCTTCAGCACACAGAGTCCTCCAGTAATTTCTATCTTCAACGATGTGGAGAAATGAGAAAACTTCTTGTCCTGTCCATTCCTTGATGTCTGTCCATATTTTTATTTGCCCTCTGCTTCTCTCCCCTTTGATGGTTCCCTATAGTATTGTTTTTGACAAGGAATCAAGTCTGCATTCATTTAACCATAACTGTTTTCTCACTAATTAATATCCACTTCTACTTACGGTATGTATGCAAATGCTGAAAGTCAACCACAGTTAAAGAGTAGAATTCAAAGTAATAATAACACTCAATAGAGTATGCAGGGAATGGTGTCTGACTGGTGGAGTCATATACCGATGACTCAGTTGGCCGTTCACACTATTACTATGGCTGTTGGTGGATCGAGCAGACATTTCGAACACTACGGGAAAACTCATTAAAAAATGACTGTATATGTGATGATGATTCTCGTTCCATGACTAGAATAATGGAGCTTTGTTTGAAATGTGGTGTCGCTAGAAAGGAGCGGTTTTGTGAGCAAGAAAGAATGATGGTCAATCAACAGCGTACTGGGACCATCAGTAGACGTGTAATGGTAGATACACTCAAGGAGAGATTTGAGCACCTATGGACTTGTCCGGAGCGCAGTGATGCCGATCCAATGACTAACTAACTATGGAGTAGAATGGACACATTCAAAGATTACATTTAAGATACTTTCTACTGCCTAAGTTAGATGTGTTAGGTCATGGGCACAAATAAAACAGCGACTAACACATCCGTTCTCACACCGAGTATGAGAGCAGACACTTTATATACAATGAAATTTAGATGACATTGGTGAGAAATTTTTTGGGGTCTACAGGACGGAAAGAGTATTCTTGGCCATAGCGGGGTGGCCAACAACCTTGTTTAAAAAGTATCTTCAAGGTATTTCCCAGTCCTTTGAAGTTCCAATGGATGACAAATTAGTTGTAACTTTCTCTGCACTTTAAGGTTTACCTGCATTTGAAGTCTTTGACATTAAATGAAAGCTGGCAATGAGCAATTCTTCTCTGTTCTCAAACTACTGCAGATTAGCAGGATGTAGTCCAGAGAATGGAATGCACCATGTCACAGTTTACAGCAATATCTGCACTTTTCTGCCTCACATATCTGACCAGCATAGCTTCTGGGTTATTGACCCTCTATGGGACAGGACATCATGGATGCTTAGGTCAAGGCACTCATCTGCGAACATGCCAACGACACAGATGTGATTTATGTGGACGGGTCAGTCATGGGCCTTTACTGCCAGATCTAACAAAAGAACAGTGCATGAAGCCAGTGGAACCTTTGCCGCAACAACAAGCAGTCTCGCAATGGAAGTATTTGCTGTAATGTAGGCACTTAACTGACTTGAATCGCAAGCCTATTCCCATATGTGCATACTAAGTGACTTAATGAATATGATTCAGAAAGTCGAAACAGGTTATGTACGTCGGGGATGGGTGGAGTCATTAAAGAGAGCTAAAATGCGGGCATCACTACAGAAACTAACCCTTATCTCTTTGTCCTCGGGCGTGGATATGGAGGGAAATGAATGGGTCGACCAATTAGCTAGCCTCGCCACCATAAGAGGTCAGCCTATGGACCAAGCGGACATACTCATTGTTCTTCATGAGTCCACACGATCAGAGGAATTTAAGATGAATGAGCATGACTCATTATAGAGAATGTGCGAATTGGGGTGAAGATGGGCATGGCTCGTAGAGAACACCTGACCAACAGATCTGTAACCATCAACCGTTATACTCTGAGAGATTTACTGAAGCAGATATCTGAACACCTATGAACATGTCTGGTGTGCAAGGAGGATAATCAATAAACTAATACCTAATATTCTCATCACTGTTTAGCTTCACGTTTTAGTTTGGGTGAGATACCTTGTGATATATTTTCTGAGCAAAGGGTCTGTGCATAGTCATTTTAAATCTGCTTGGCGGGCTAGTAAATAATGCCTTGATGGACCAGATTTGACTTGCATTTTGTCCATCTCTAATATAAAACATACAGAAATAAAAGAAATGTGCACAGTCAATAGTTACATCATGCCGTGTGATGCAGGTCTGATAGGGGAGTAAATAATAGCAACACTGTTACCTGCCACGCATCCTGTAAGAGGTGACTAAGGAGTTGCTGTCCCATTCCATAAGTCAAAGTAACCCAATAGCTATGGACAGTCTGATGTGTCATGCTGACTGGTGCAGATATCGCAGCACAGCTGTAAAACATGACAAAGCACAATTTTTCTCTGGGCTACACCCTGCTAATCTGCAGGAGTTTGGGAATGAACGCTTCAGAAAAGTTACATCGGTGATCATGAAAAAAAGATGGTCTTATTTCTGCCATGTTATGAGAAGGAACAACAAAAGCAATGTAATAGAGACATTGTTCTGGAATCAACAGGGAGAGGAATGAAAGACCAAGAAATACATTGAGGAAAGAGATATACAAATGTTGGGTCTATTGTCTATCCCCAGATTAATGATGGTTCATAGTATCCACACTTGCCATTAAGCATAGGGGTGGGATCTACAGTTGTCATTCTAAGGCCAGATATGTCACCTTGGTTACATAAAGCCCATGTTTGTTCAAGGTTATCTGGATGTTTTCTTAGTCTATCTTTGGCTTTATGTCCGGATATTCTTTTGTTATATGGTCTTTTTGGAATTTGGTTTGGGTTCATTCTCGTAAGGTGAACTAACCATTTTACTTGCTGTCTTTCGATATGTTCAGTACATGATATACTACTTATTTTCCTAATTTCTTCATTTCTAATGTTAAAATATTGGGTAAAACATGGAAAGAACTGGAAACAATAGAAGTAGAACATTATTGAAGAAGTTTTGTTGTCCCATATACTCTGCAAGAGTTGAAAGGTAGATACATAGTTTATCTCACCTCAATTTCTTACTTTTGTCTTGTCAAATGGTCATTATGGATGATGGGGAGATGCAGGCCAGTGAACATTGCACCTTTGTCCTTTTGTTGCAAAACTGTGGCAAGAAATGCTATGTTCAAGAACGTTGCAGATCTGACAGAAGAATGATGAACTAGTTGGCCTAGATGTATATGTTGCATTCCTGGCGGGACATGATGATTCTGCCACACTGGAATGCCTCCCTTCAGGGACTAAACATGCATCCATAAACCTTCAACACGACCTTGAGACAGCAGCCATATGCATTTGAATGTCACCTGTTACTCAACTGAGGAATATCCTTTTGTCAGAAAGGTTATGGGCTTTTAAGACCTACCAGCTGAAAACTAAAGGGATTATTTCATCATCATCTTGAATCAGGATCCTTGTTGACTATGTGCCATGCCACGATGTTAGACCAATATTTTCTAATGTTCTTACCTGTGTCTGACATTACTAAGTAACTGAGATAAATTACCAGTGTCAGGTAACCCAACAAGTTGAAAATATAGGGGCTGCGGTAAGTGCAGTAATATTGTGGTGTCAGAATGTTGGTATTCAATCCACCTTCTTTTTAGTCTTCCTCTTGCTATTTCTATTCTAATAATTGTATGCTCTTGCTGATATAGGGTGCTCATTAAATAGCCCAAACTTTACCATTGATAACAATTAAATTTCCCAATTTCCATTCATACTCACTCTGAGTAATCATCATCTTGTATTTTACTTTAACACCTCTGCTTAGTTGGGTACTGGTCATAAATTAATAATACACTCAAAAACATTAAGACCAATTTTCATTGCACAGTTTAATTTGTACAGCCCACACACTGTTACAGCACAGATCCTCACAGGTATCTTGAGGACTATAATACATGTCTGCCAAATCCAACAACAGAACAATCATCATGTGAGACATTCAAATATTGACAGTACAACTTGAAAGAGCAGGGTTTCTTGATATCTACAAAATATACCACATGCTTCATATTATATCACATTCACAAATAATAGTAATACATTTGTGGTAAAATATTTTTTTACAGCAAACAAAGCATACATAATGGTACATGGTAGGGCTCTACTAGGTGGCCAGCAATGTTTCTTATGAATGGGCCAAAAAAAAAGGCCAGAAATGTAACAGTAGCAATCTTTTAGGTTGCTCAGGGGAGGGGGGTGGGTGGGATATTTTATTTTGATTATATTAACTATTTTAACTGAAAAGTCCAGTGGTTTGTGAGCTGGTTCTTGAGTGATTCAATCTTCAGCTGCAAATATTTTTACATCACTGTCTAATGGGTTCCAGAATGTGGAAAGTAATGGTGGTTCAATTGATAGTTAACATCATTCTTAGATATAAATGCCTGAAGGTTTCACCAGATCGTTATTTAATTGCAAACCCCTAGAATATATGTCTATACTGTAAGGCTTTCCTCTTGTATGGAAACTCCTAAGTACTTCAACTGTGCAACTGCATATTTACTCATCTGAAACTACTTCTCAAAGCATTGCTGAGAGTTTTCTGGGTATGAAATAAATCTACTCTCCCTCCAAAAGCTGAAATAATCTCTCTAACTCTGGACAGGTAGCTCTTGACAACCCATAGTCTTTCTGATAAATGCAGATTCTTCTGTTGTGTAACTGAGAGCTCAGGCTCTTACAAGGTCTCAAAGACATGGATTAATAAGGGGGTTTATGGATGCACCCCGAACTATTAGTCCAGGTGCCGGTTGCTACAAGAACTCTTACTCATACTTCTTGGTATCCAAACAAACTTTATTCATAACTTCTGGTATGTGTAGCGTGAAGCTAGACTTGAACAACAGTGGATAATGTTCTATTCTCTAAATCACTTGAGAGAAGGAATCAAATCTCCATTGTTTTTCATCATGTTGGATTAATTCAAGAAAATACTAAGAATGATGTAACTGAGCAGTTTAAATATCTGCTATGTTACATTCTAAGTATATTTTTTTTTCTATTAGTAACATTGAATTTACCTTTTTCTGTTCATACTAACAATCATTATGAGCAAAAGGACTTCCAGATGTGCATGGAAAATTGTGACATTTACAATCAAACATTAAATTGTGAAAATGTTACTTCATATTTTACAAAACAAAGCTAATCTGTGGGGGGAAAACCAGCTTTCAGACAGGTATCACATGATACTACCCTACTGTCAATGTAGGAAAACACTGGCCTATGTGGCCACAAGACTTGAAACAGGGTATTTAACCTACACAGTTCAATGTTTGCACCATATGGTAACCTGTCAAAATATCATTCAAGAGTGCTGCCTCAAAATACTGTCCCAGCTTTGCTGTTCATAGACCGAGTCTGGCCCATATAAACATATCCCGTAAAACAAATTATGGGGAACTCACAATGACCTAAAACAAACTTCTCTATAAAAATTGGTAGAATATCTTATTCAGAACATAGACATAACTCAGTAGTTTTTGACTGTAGTGATTTTCTAGGCAATATAATTACATTCATATATAGTTTGCCATTGCTTTCTGAATGATCCGGATGTAAAATTGCCTGCGGCTGGATTCAAACCCGATACCTTGATCATCACAGACGTGCACTGTACCACACTGCTGCACTCTATAGATGTATAATAATTAATCGCAGAAGATCGTGGGCACTCATTTCAATTCTAATATTAAATGATGGATTTAATATAAAAACTCTACATTACTGAGGATTGAATTTGTGGACATTTATTATTTAAAATTCATAGAAAGATAATTCTGTCCAAACAACTCAAGGAATTCCAGAGTTAATGAATTAATTGCCATTGATATTTTCCTGCATAACTTTTAAAAACTGGTTAAAAAGAGCATGACAACAAAAATGTAAAAAGGCAAAGTTTGGTAGCCACTAAGAGTAAAAGCTAAAGCACGAAAATGGACTTAATTCTGCTATTAATCAAATGTATCAGATAATAAAATGCTATAGATAGCATTTCTGCCAAGCTGGTCACTGGTACCAATTTAACTCAAGATTTTTGTGACATTTAGTATAGTTATTTGATTGCAGTCCCAAAGTTGTGGGTTTCAAAATCAGGTTCAAAAGTTCACTTTCAGGGGGTTTATCGAATGATATTCAGTTAGCATTAATCATGCAGGGACTGAGTGCATATGGGGAAACCCAACTAAAATAAAGTTCATCCCAACCTGCACTATTTTTAAGTAATTTTAGTTTTTCTTCCATTAACTAACCATTGGAAGTCATTTAAGTATGCTCCTGTCACAGTGATAACTCTGAAACAATTCTCTATATAGGAAACAATGTGATACTTATAATCATATCATCAATTCTAGTTGAAATTTTGGCTGAATTTAACAAATGATAGCTGGTTAAAATATAAAAATGTTCACAATATATACAAAACTTGTACATTTATATATACAATTAATATACACATACCGGTACATATTTTGTTATGCACACATACCCCCAAACAAGTGTCACATGCACTACGTACAGTTATGAGAATTCAATAAATCAAGACATTGGGACCCTTAGGTTGTGTATACATCCTGAGGTGCATATGCCATGAACATAGATTTTCCATTTGACTTTATCCTTGGATGTGTTCTCAACCTCATTCCATGTAATTCCCATTTCTGTTTAGAATCATTCATGGTCGCTCAACTTCATGCATCTCCTCCGTTTCCTTTTTTCTCTTTAGATTCCATATAAATTTTCTAGATAAATCTTTGACTTGTATTCAGAGTGAATGCCCAATCCATCTCTCTCCTTAGTCTAGGTGTCACCAGATCTTGTCTGTTCATCTTAGATCTAATTTTTTAATCTTGTCCTGCTACATAATTTTGAACATACTTCTAAAGCAGCTATTCACAAATTTAAATTGTAGCACTTTAGTCATTTTCCAAACAGCCTTGCAGTCTCCTACATTTTGTTGGTATTTTTCAGTAACATACAGATTACATATGCCAAGAAATTGTGTTCAACCTCCACCTATTTCAGATATGTCGATATACTCAAGAGTGCTACTACTTATAGCGTCAAGAGATAATCCCCGGGAATCTCCAAAAATACACTTGCAAATAAGATGCCATGGCTTGGAATTGGGGGCACTGATGTGTTCCTGTGAATTATATGCAGAAAACACAATATATTTGACAGAACTGCCCACTGTACCATACCTTAAGAATAAAACTGGCCACATGAAAAATCAAAATTAACACAAGAATAGGTATAAGTGTTACCAACATAAGTGATAAAACAACCTAACAATGAGACACAGTGACAGACAACGTTTCAACTAAAAAGTCTTCATCAGGACACAAACAAGCATCAGGCATTGAATATTACATGGAAAAAAAATTATAATGTAAGAGAAGAGCAAATGAAGATGATATGTGAGATCAGATAAGAGAAAGAGGCAAATATGGCAAAATTAGACTAGAGAAAGAAAAAGACACATAGCACATATAACCAAAAAACAAGAGAAAAAAAATTGAATAGTGTAGAGGCGTGTCATGGGAGCAAAAAATAAGAAGAAAATACAGTGATGATACATGCAGGTTTGATGAGTTAAATATTAGTAATAAAAACTAACTAATAATGTGGGTAACTTAGCTCGATCTGTCCTGTTCAACTGAGATAATTGAAGCATATGTGCCAAAACATACAGGACTCAAGGTCAAAAGTGGCAATAATAACAGATAAATGGACAAAGCCTAAGTATCAAGCTGGCCAGGTGGTAAAGGTAGGCTCGTACTGCACGCTGGCTCCATAAAAAAAAAAGGTGGGGCCACTGCCTCCAAACCATCCCAGTCGTGTGTAGCAGGAAGCCTGTTGATACTGCAAACATAACATGCTCTGAGGGAGGGGAAGAGAAAGCTGTTCTCCGTCATACAGTGGTCAGTCTCCACATGCTAGGCTGCTGTAACAGTAGCCGACTAACAAGGCCAAAGAAGACCAGCCAGAAAGTAGCCTAAAGCAATGGTACACCCAAACTGATAGTGAGGCTAAATGGGGTGCTCACGGACCACTGTAAGTGGCAATGGGGAAAGAACAAAAAAAGGCCTATGTGGTAAGAACAGAGAAAGTAGGGTGAGGAAACGTAAGGAGAAGAGGAATATATAGATGAAATAACCCATAGAAAGAGAGTGAATGCGTATGATGGCGAGGGATGCAGATGGAACCACAACAGGCCCACACCGGATTCAGTCGCACCTCTCATGGTCCCATGGTGTAACAACCTACCAGCACATAAACCACATGTGATGAGTCACAGTAACCACAGCCCTTAGTGGAGACTCGGGTCAAAACGCCACAACAGAGTGCAACAATATGCAGGAAAGGAACAAGACGAAAGATGGATAGGGGAAAGGCAGTAGGAAGGAATGGAGGGGCAGCAGAGAAGAAGAAAAGCAGGTAGACAAAAGGAGGTAAGAGGTTATTGGAAGTATATGAAAAAGCTGATTGACATGCTCTACTGCATTTTCATTGGTCTGTTGATAACTACAATACATTTAAGAAATCCATATCAGAGTATGACTCCGACAGAGCAAGGAAGAATTTGAAAATACAGCTATTCTTTGTTACCCCATGCTACCCCACCCATCTCCACAAGAACATGAAAGTAGATTAACAATGGATTGTTTATTTGAAGCTGTTTAGATTATGTTCTATAGCATAACAGCAGACATAATAAAAACTCTAGAAGAATTTAGTGTGAAAACTATCACAGAAATGTGCAATGACAAATATGAAAGAGGCCACATACCTAAAGACCTAATATCATCAATATTTATACCACTACCTAAGAAGCCCAGGGCTGTGGACTGTACATAATATAGAACAATAAGTTTGATGAGTCATATAACCAAAATACTACTTCAAGATAATACATTAAAGAATTAAAAACAAGGTAGACACTGGGGTCGGTGAAGAGCAAGTTGGTTTTAGGAAAAACCAGAGAAATTATACTTAGTATCCGACTATTATATAAATATATATGATATATATTTTTATATATAAATATATAAAAGTCCAAAACAGTATCTATATTTGCTTCATAGACCACAGCAAGGCCTTTGGCAGAGAACAACATGGAAAATTTACTGAATGTCTTCAAGAAATAGGCATAGATGAAAAATACATCAGACTGATTAGAAATACCGGTATATAATATCAATAAGGTGTGAAAACAGCTACATAGAAAAGGGGTAAGACAATGATGTATTTTATCACCCAGTCTATTTAAGATATACACAGAGAATAATTTTAAATTTATAGAAGGAATGCAAGATCAGTGGAAAAATAATAAACAACCTGAGATATGCAGATGGTACTGTTCTTTTAGCAAAAAGTGAACATGAACTACAAAGACTAATAGATCATGTCAATAAATCAAGTAAAGAATATGAACTGGATATAAAAATCCAAAAAACAAACACCATGATAATCAGCAAAGACACTAAAGGTGATATTGGTGATAAAGGTGATCACTAAAAGGAGAATAGGAATGGCTAAAAGTACCTGCAATGACATGAGGAAAATATTAACATCTAAACAAATTAAAAACAAGTTAAAAATGAGAATTATAAATTGCTATATCTACTCTATATTAATGTATGGCTCAGAAACATGGAGACTAAATAAACAATTAGAAGACAAAATTGATGCCTTTGAGATGTGGGTATATAGAAGAATAGGGAGAACATCATGGAAAGAGAAGAAAACAAATAAAGAAGTGCTAAAGACACTTAATATGAAGAAAGAACTACTAAGAAAAATAAAGATCAGGCAAATAAAATATTTTGGTCACATTAAAAGACATGCCACCTTATTGAAGACCTTACTTGAGGGCAAAGTCAAAGGGACGCGAGCAAGAGGTAGGCAGAGATACAAGTGGGAGAGTAACATCACACGATGGACAGGTTACAGTCTAGCAGAATGCACCACCAAGACAAGAGACAGGGGATGTTGGAGATCCGTTGCAGCCAACCTTCGTTGCGGAGACGGCACTTAATGATGATGTGAGAACTAATATAATTGAATGTTCATTTGACTCATAGATTTCTTAATTTCAACTTGCTTACATTTTTTTTTTATAATTCATAGCAATATTAGCAGTTGTCTACCAGTCATGTAGCAAAAGTGAAACACCACTACATATATTTCTCACTGCGACATATGATTTTAATGCATCCTATCTTATATGGAAACCCAGTTGTGCTATACAACAGTGATCATATATGCAGTGGAATCTCTCTAAAGTGCATATGTTTATAACTAATTTTCCTATTCACCAACACTTTTCACAATCATCAATTCTTGATTAGGAACAAGCGTCACTTCACTGGGGGCATTCCCATATATTCTCTGCTTGCTGTTCCGTCAGCCATCTAAAAGTGTATAAGCTCAGTGTCCCAGTCAGTTGCTGATTACACATTCTTCTGATCTTTCCGGAGAGGGAGCACTTTCTCCCATCACCTCTAGTCACTCCTATTTCTACCATTCTCTGAATATGTACATTGTCACATTTGACTTACTCCTCGTCTTCTCGTAGGGTGAACAATCCTCAATTATATCTATTGTTTATACTGTATATACGATACAGTATAACTTCTGTTATTACATACCATATATATTCAAATATATACCGATCTATTTATAAGCAGAGAATGTAACTTTAGTATCTTAAATGTGACCAAAGTCAGAAACCTGTATTTAGATCAAAGTATATAAAAATAATACAGATAATAATACTGTAGAATCCTGTCATTATAAGAATGAAGGGACAAGCAAAATATTGCTAAAAGGAAAATAATACAAACTTTAGCAATTGTATGATGCATGGTTATTTCTTTCATGTGCCCCACCCAACCTGTACTCACATAAAATATAACATTGAGGATAATACAGTACTACCTTTCCCCTGAGGTGTTGTCAGCCTCATTAAAAACTGCAACCACCAGGTACCAGAGCGTTCTGAGATATCTCATTCATTAAGTGCTGTCTCAGCAACAGGTTGGTTGCAACAATAGCATCAGCCATTATGATAAATTCAAAGACTAGTCAATGATGGATCAGGTAAACTTTTAAGATTGGCTTTTAGATTTGCCTTCAGAGCATAAGGTGTTTGTAAAGAAGACTGAACATGAGATGAAGCATTTCACTGTTGTTTTAGATGGGCCATTTTTGCATATGCTTGAATTATTATCGTTACACTTAAATCACTGCATCCGCAATTGGATATTTGGAGTATTCAACAATGAATCTAAGGAACTGACCATCTCATCCTCAAACGTTATGAATTCCTAATATGATGTTCATCCTCTGCAGCAAGCCCAGATGAGAATGGCATAAAAAGTCCATTAGGTTTGGTTTTTGTGAGTGGAGATGACTGAGAATTCCAATCCAAGCTCGGAAAGACCAATATGAATTCTCACTCGGGTTGAAAGTCCCGAAAATACCAGACCTGCAAAAACTACTGACCAAACTAGGCAGTCAACATAACTTAGCTATGCAGTAGATATCATCACATTGTAGAATACCTAGAAACAAAGCAGATCATCTGGCTAAGGAGAGAGTTGCTGATGATCAACAAGATGTGCCAATTACGTACAATCAAGAGAAACATGATCAAATTAGAAAGTTAATACCAACACAAGATACTACCAAAGTATAAACAGACCAGAACAAGTTGTCATTCTACACTTCAGAACAGGGCACAACTGACTCCACGTGAACATGTATACAAAGTTCAAGATTGCCAACACAGTAATGTTGACTTCTGGTAAAATGGCACGCCATAGCAACTGTGTTTTTCTGCGGTCATTTCATTGTGGGAGTTTCAGAGAGGATTTGGGCACCATCGTATTAAAACAAGCCCATAGAACTGTCACACTGAGGCATTGTGTGGAGGAAGTAAGAAGATGAGGTGGCAAGAAGAAGACATGGCTGGATAATATTACAGACTGAATAGAGTGTGACATTTCCAAACTCATCAGGATGGTAGAGGATAGAGATATGTGGAGATCTTTCTGCACTAAATGTTTCATTGTGACACCCTTACGACCCTGATAGCGTATGGGTTTATTATTAATGTGGACAGGCACCTCAGACACCAGAGCATATTCTTCAAGAACATTTTATGCTGAGGCAAACACACTGACCCAGAAAAACAAATGTGGAAGGAAAACTTTACAGACCTCTTTAAGTTACAAAACACAGTCAAGCTCGTCTAAAAGACATAATTTCAGATATAAGCACATTCCAAATGAACGAAAGAAGAATATGAACAGGAATAAGAGTTACTATGAGGGAGAGTTGTCTTTTAGGAACTGCATGTAGTGTTCTACTCTCTTCAAAGTTCTTAATACCTGCAGTGATATAACCACTTATGTTGAAATACCTAATATCTATATAGCCTTATACATATAACTGCTATAACACTCATGTTGGAAGTACTTAATATTTATAAGTTATAAATACTATATAAAGTACTACGATTACTGTTAAAGCCTAACTATCAATGTAAAAAATAAATAAATAGCAACAAACAAAAGAGCAATGACTTTTTTTAAACATTATGGTCTAACTGGGACCTTTATCAAGAAAGACATAAAAATGGAACACAAAATATAAATGTGATTATTTGGAAATGTCTTACTTACAACTCCAATATTAACCATAATTATCTCCAAATAATCACATTTATATTTTGATATTTCATGTTTATGTGTTTCTTGATAGAGGCCCCAGTTGGAACGTAATGTAGAAAAAAGTCCTTGATCTTTTGTTCATTGCTATTTATTTATTTTTTATATTGATAGTTAGACTTTAGCAGTAGCCTTAATACTTTATTTAGTATTTATCGCTTATTTGTTTTGTTACTGCAACACACACTCTCCACTTTGTCGGATGTCCTATGACATTTTGGTTATTAATATTTATAGAGTGCTAAACATGTAACTAAATGCTTATCTATATAGACCAGACAATACTGACAACATTTAAACAATCTTGCATGAAAAGCCATACATCACAATGTTACATGATATATAATTACCAGACAGCCAAGGAAGATCAGGTGTCAGCCATAGTAACACATATATGAAAAATATATAAATTGGTATGTGTCCCACAAAACTACTACTAATAATGATAATTAAAAATACTGATTACACATACTTTCAATACATTTTTTGTATTTTTCTGCTTACTATTGTATTGTTTTTGTTTCGATGAAGGTTTTAGACTGAAATGTAAACCATTTTCATCGTGATCTTTTTGTTATCCTTCATCATTAATTTTTGTAGTAACACATATTGATGCCATTATTTGGATGTTACGTGTTAGTAATTCTTCTGAGAAGTGTTAATATTTCTCACACAAGTCTTAGATATTTTTTCTAGCAATAAACTCAAATAATTCATAAGGAACAGGGGTTCAAGCAACATTTCATATTTAGAAAAAAATATATAAAAACTTCACCACATACACACAAAGTTAAAAATATACAGCATTTACATTGCAGACTTATGGCATATGTATGCAAGCAGATGAGCATGCACACACACACACACACACACACATATTTATTTATACATATATACAAACATGTGTTTGATAGATTCATTCATCAAAAATTATGTACTCAGCTAAACCTATTGCCCACTGAAATAAGACATAAGGATTGGACAAGACAAGATATTTCCTCCATCTGCATTGTTGAAGATAGCAACATCGCTGGTGGACTCTGTGTGTGGATGCATCCAAAGTGATGACCTTTATGGATTGATAGATAGATGTACACATACATCCCTCAACCACCCAATATGTTACTTGGCTAAAAAAAAAGGAGACATGCATGTCGTAAGCAGCAGGACTTTATGGGTAAGTTTTGCCAACTCATATAATCCTCAATGTGATGAAGGCTGCTTAAGTCATTTGCATGGACTACTGAATTAAATTATACACTTTTATCAGTAGCATTTGCCCTCTGTGAGTAGAAAACTTCTAGGTATGAAAATAAAAGCTCTGGAACAAACATCACCATTGAACAGAAGGATAGAAGAGTTTCTTCATCATTCATTCATTCTCAAACTCCTACTGGATCTCTCTTAAAGCAGTATCAAAGTAATACTAGATTTCCAGCAGTATGTAGACCAGAGAATGGAAATGCATTGTGCTATTATATTGTGCCAATGGGCCGACACATCTGTTTTCTGCAGTATACAAAAGGGTTTTTTAATCACAATTCTTGGGAATCAAAGAATCTCAGCATGCCGCAAGATTACTAGAAAGCTACAGCAAAGTCCTCACCAGCGTAAAATACTGCCAGCACATGCCTTTGCACCCTTGCTCTGGGAAACTTGTTTTTTTAAATTTAAATGCCAGAGAAACACAATTCTTGAGCTTAAAATAAAACTCCACCGCCACAATGAGGAATAAATGTGACAAGGTTATGTGCTCCAAACATGCAATAATAAATGTATCCCTCAAGAAGCACATACCGATAAATCTGTTCTCCAACAAACATGTACTACCATGAATACTCTGTCTAGTTTACATTTCTTTTCTTACTAATCCCACATTACCAAGACTGCCACGTCATAAAATTTTATTATAGTCACATTTCAGGTAAAATATGGTCTACATTCATGATTCTTTTGGTCTTGCTATATCTTCAGGTCTGAGCGGCTTCCCCAAAGTGTTTGCCTCAGTTCAATCCATATGTGTTCAGAAGTCTATTCCTGTTCCACATCAACATTCATTTGTGTGGGCCACCCTGATCCGGTACAGGTGGCCCTGTAGTCTGTAGTGGCCAGTTCAAAGCCGAAGGATGATGGTCTGTTGATGCTAATGCAGCTGGTGTATGAAAATATGTCCAAGAAAATATGTCCTAAATAAACAAAATTCCTAACTTTAAATACATTATACAATTGACCAAAACATAAATTTTATAGTAAGTGACTTTTAAATATTTGTTAAATTAATTCTGGAAACCGTCACAAGTGCATGCTTGACACTCAATCTGCTGATAATATTACAACTCAAATTATTGATACAAAATATATGTTATAATAAAATAAGCTTAGTGAGTTTAAAAAAATTTAATTGAGATTTGGAAGCAAGTCTTGAATGATAAATAAACAAATGCTACAGAAAGAAGAAACGGAAATAGAGAAAACCAATTAACACATGGAGCAAAGAAGTAATACAGGACTTGACAAAGATGGAATTCACATGGAATGAGGTTGAGAACAAATCCAAGGATAGAGACAAATGGAAAATCTTTGTCCATGGCATATGCACCCAAGGACGTGTAAACACAAGGTTTAATTTACTGCCAGAAAGAAGGTTCTATTTGTCTAAATAGAACGCTAATTATCCCTGTCAAATGTTGGTCCTTCGGATCTATCCAAAGAGAAGATATCTCCTTCCCTCTCCCATGATATCTTTCTATCGTTACATGTTACAATGTCTCTTTCAGCTACCTCTTCATCATTTTGTAGTTGTCCATAACCAATCAACTCAGACATGTCTTTTTTCATCTCTCTGCCATATGCTATAATGTTTTATACCAATTCATCAGCTCTTTCATTGCCAGACTCCCACAGATACATGTGATACTTGTGCACATAGCATCATTGACCCACTCCTTTTCTATCATACACCTTCCTATTTTTTTCCCCGTTCTCAAACTTAACTGAATCTCTCTTGTAGCAGAACAATGGTCCTACCAGATTTCCAGCAGGTTGTAGTCTAGAGAACATAAATGCATCGTGTTGTCACTTTATTTGCACAAATGGCCTGACATACCCAACTTCAGCGGAATATACCTTCTATTTTAAAATTGTACAAGAAGAAATGTTTTGTGATGATATAATATACTACTCCCCAAGCATGACACAAATAAATATGCATACATTTGACTGAAGAATATCTCCAATGTACACTCACTATGTTCAATATCACACAGATTCTTACAATGACATAACTTCTTAAGCATAAATGAAAACATTCCCATTCTTCATCTTCTACACCAATGTTTCCCATCCTTCTTTTCGCTCATGGCCCCCTTTTTCCCGTGGTTCGTTGGGGTCCTAAAAAAAAGGTTGCCACACCCTAGATGACGTCTTACTAGATATTGCTCAAATAATTACACACACACCTCTACCCACCATTTCTAGGACTGTCTGTGGCTTTTCAATATTAAATTTGTTCTTCACTGCCCCAGGAAAACTTTGTGGCCCCCATATGACGGAGTGATCCAATATAGCCATGTAGACACAGACATGCTGTAAACCACGATGTAATGCATTTTGTCATCCATGCTTTAGTTAGCTAGTTTGTTCATTTCGTGGCGCATAGTGCAGAGGTTTTGATTCTCGATGTGTTGCGGTCCGCTGCCTGCAATTTTAGTTCTTGTATTGTCTTGCAGCCCATAATTTCCCCTTCTTTAATAACTCTGCAACAATAAGTAGTGATTGTGCAAGAAAATTAATATAAATACAATTTGCAATCAATATTTATGATTCAAAGTCCAATTAACAGATAAATGGAAGAGGTACTGATCTGTGAACATATCTTTGTGAATGTCATGTAAGACAAGTTTACTTGTCATGTAATATGGGAGAGGAAAAAAAAATGAGCACCAGTTTCTTGTCTGCTTCATTTATTTGTGTTAAAATATTTGCTGATAAATGTTCAAATGAAAAGCAGTTCACCAGTAGACAACATCATTCTATAACTTAACTTCCATACATATAAGCATATTCACATAAAAATAGGCATATATATCTGGTCAAACAGGTTTCCAAAAAGGGTCTTGTTTGCCCGAAAATTGTGATACAGTACTAGCATACACACATTGGTTTGTTTTGCGTCTACTTCAAAGTCACACGTAAAAATAGTAGTTCTTTCATTCACTTGAAACATGTCTATGTAATTCTGTCTCCTGAATAAAACTCACTGTCTGTTGTAGTTCACACAGCTCATAGAGCTTTGATTCCAGTGTTGATTCCTCTGGCTAATATATCTGTCTCAGTGTTTCATACTCAGAACACTCTTGAAGAGTGTAGTGCTGCACTTATCTGTGTTAATGCTGACGCACCATCTATTTGCCCATAAGGTTACTGCATCAATAGCTCTTTATATTTGTTTACTTTGATCATGTGTAGTAGTTCAGCAACTAGGTCATTGATGTAAACCACGAAAAGTGTGGGTGACAGGACTCTTCCCTGGGAGAATCCATTATGCAGTAGGACTTTCTAGCTCTTGCGACCATCTTGCTCTTGTAATCTGGCAGAAATGCTTTTAGTCATTTGTACATTCTTGAGTTAACCCTGCAATTTCTGTAAGAGTCCTTCTTTCCAAACCTCGTCGTAGAAATAGTGAAAGATAGGCCTAGTCATAATAAGAGTAATCTGGGTGAGGTGCTTGCAGGACACGATTTCTCGTGAAATTGATAAATCAGCTGTGTTGACTTCTCAATCATTACTAGGTCTATGGTAAGTGAGCCGGCACAAGTTATCACTAGGCCTACACTAAAGATAGACGATGGTTGTTACTTTCACTACTAAATACTGAACTAATTCTCCTTCAACATCTGATTCACGTTCTCTAAGATTCCATTTAAAATATTGCCTATCAACATCATCTGAATCATATGTAGGCCCATTCTTACCGAGTTGTGATGAATTTTGAAGATCATATTCGATAACCCACAGCTCCTATACAACAGCTGTTAGAAATGTACGGAAAAATACTTTTTTTTAATACACCATTACCGGTAATCACGTCAGCGCTAAAATGAGCATGTCTATTCGCACGGCAAACATGGTGATCTGCAGTTTAGTACCCCATGTGTATGGTGGGCGGAGGGCAGTGAGTACTGAAGGTATATGTGTGTGTATATATATATATATATGTGTATGTATATATATGTGTATGTGTATATATATATATATATATATATATATATATATATATATATATATATCAAGCGGAAGCAATGAAAGGGTTACGTATGATGTTTTTAGGATAGTTTTCGGTCTTCTTTTTCTTGTCCCTTCTGGTGTCCACATGAGTGCTTGTTGGCTCAATCTATTTTCATCTAGTCTTAGGACGTGTCCTAGGTAATTTCATCTACGTTTTCTTATGACATTTGCTAAGTATTTTTGGTGTGTTGAATCTCTTATATCACTTTATTTTATGTTTGACAGTTTCTGGAGACATTTGTTTTTGAAACTGTTTAACTTTTGATCTTTTGTTCTCTCCAGCTTCCACTGCCAGTCAGCACTGGAACAATACAGGAGTTGAATAATCTTAACTGGTGTTACTTCCTAGACCTTTAGATTTCCAGAAGCTTGTTAATTTCGTGATTGCGCTAGCTTTGACTGATGTGCACGTGTTTATTTCTTTCATCGAGTCTCCATTCAATGGACATTATGCTGTCCGGGTAAGTAAAACTGGATACTTTTCCATTATCTGATTGTTGAGATGTTAGATCTGCTGCACTGGTTAGTTCAATAATTTTTTATTTGGATGTGTTGATCTGGAGCCAATCTGGTCAGCGATTTCGCATAGTTTGTTGTATCATGTTTTTTGTAAGAGTATCGTTCAAGATTGTAATGTCGTCTTCAAAGACATGGTCAGTTAAGGTGTTATTTCTGAGCCATTTGATGCCTGCTTTTCCATCATGTACCATTTTATGCATGGTCCAATCGATGGCTACTCCCAACAGCGGTGGTGACAGTACACAACCTTGTTTCACTCCTGTGTCGTTGAACCATTCAGATTTCCCTGCTTCTGTTCTTATGCAGAAAATTGCGTCTTGGTAGTCATCTGTCAAATGGTAGGAGTTTGAGAATAGTGCAGAAGCAAGCCATAGATGCAGGGGAGACAAGTATGAGGTGTTCATACCCCTCATAAATAAAATAAATGATATTTATCACTACAAATCAGGTTTTAAAAAAATATATTTGTGGCCCTGTGCAGAACAATTTTGCTAACTACTTTTTTTCTTCTATCCCAAAGCCTTTGTTTATTCATCTTCCAAAGGTCAAACATATAGATATTTTACATTTAAAATAAAACAGAGGCTCATTATTTCACATATAAAAATTATTTTTTTTATGTAACATTAACTTTCACACCGAAAAACTATTTTTCAACAATACATTTGTCCTGAAATTAGTTTTCCAACACATACATTCATTATGACCACACACACTCATTAATTCACCTCTAATCCTTAAACTCTCATTACACTACATAGATTGTCTCCAGAAATTCATTATTATAGTCTTTCCACAAGTGAAGTAGTTACAGGTTGACCCCATAGAATATCATGACAAAGGGTATTAAGCCTGTCTTGGGGGGGGGGGGGGGGGGGGGGGGGAGAAGGAGGAGTGTCCCCTTCAGGCTGTGACATAGCATGTATGCCCTAGCTGTTGCCATGTACCGGTTAAATTTTTTACCTTTTGACAAGAAAAAAATCCAGCCTACCAGGTGTCAAAACCAGGACCTCACTTATGGGATATCAATGCCAAATCTCTTGACACGTGTACTCCAGTTCACAGAATTAACTCTTTGAGACTTTCATTCCTGGTCTAATAAAAGTGTGTCAGCTAAACTCTAAATACATAGGACAACTGTTTTTTCTCCGGTGACCATATAAGCGTTTATTGAATGGTATTTTGACTATTTCTCTTTAATAATCATGTAACTTGTGCGACAGAACAGACCATGTTGATAGACCAGTTAATGCCGCACATTTTTTGAGAAAAACATGCATATGCCTATGGACACCAAGTATTTAGGATCTTATAAAAAAAATATGATGCCTTGCATACTTGCAGGTGGGTCTAAAGGGCAGTTATATCAGCTCATCTGTGATAGGGCTAAGCTGAAGCTTACTGAGAGGACCAACATTCTTTCTCACTGTGTTCAACTTCCCCGAGTATAAGTCATGTGCCCATTTGTAAAGCTGGACAAATTGGAGAAAAGGAGGCCCCAAAACTTTTAAGACAAAAAAACCAGCACGGTAGTGGCATATTTTCACAAGTAACACACATAATAAAGCTATGCCATCTTTTAATCCTTATAAATTACATCATCATTTTCTGGAAAAATATTTTACACCATCAAATATATTTAAAACATACATTTCTTGACACCATAGAGGAAGATGGCTGGAAATGTTACTCTGTCATATAAAGAGTTTCACTGGTCAGTCATGCATGACAGATACATGGGTCATAAAATGATGAAGCAAATGATGATTTTGTTTCATTAGTTTATCCGTCTCTTATGATAATTTATTTATTAAAGATTGCACCTATTTCCAGTTTGTTCCCAATCCTGAAGCCAAATATGAAATCTCTTGGAATTTTTTAGACTTCTCTGACCTAATTGGTTAGTATCTCCATTTTTGGGAACATTTAAAAATTTGTTTAAACATTAGGTAATCTGTCAACCATACAAAGAAATCAAAGTACTAAACAGCATTAGCGAAATGCTAGGTGGGGTTCGATCTGGTGAAGCCATTTGTTCCATCAGGGCCCTTCGGTTGTCTTAAAACTGCAATATGTGGAGATGTGAGGTCAGGTTTCATAAACTGTGCTGAGCTGGAAATTTAAAAAAATTTGATGTAGAAATAGAAAATGATGAATAAGAAAACAGAATATTCAAAACTATTTACGAAACAATTAACCCCTTGGCTGCGGTGGTATCCATAAAGATATGATGAAAAGCTACCTCAATTTGGTGGACATTTCCGTAAAGAACAATGGGTCATGTATTCATATAATTTATCCCTGAAAGCACTTCAATATCTTCAAATACTCTGATTGGTTAGTTCAAGCTGTCTTCTTCTTCTTCTCGTTTGCAGTTTGACATGTCTACACAGCAAGTCCAGTTTTCTTAATAAATGCTGCTGTATTTGAAAGCTCCTCAGTGCCCCCATACTTCTTTCTATGGATATCCATCTCTGTAGGCTAGTGTTCTTCCCTTAACTGGTTTAGTGTATTGCAGTCTTGCAGGATATGTTCAACAGTCTGTGCTCCTGCCCACAGAGGTAATGGGACCAGTCTTAGTCTGTTTAAGTGACTGTTTAATCTGTTGTGTCCTGTTCTGAGGCGGAAGATAATAACCTGCCCTGCTGTCGAGATAGTGATAATTGTCTTTTGGGTGGTCGACTTTCCTAATGGTTTTGATGAGGGTCCTCTTTTTTTGGTAGGTGATTTCTTGGTCTTTTTGTTCCCGTGTTGCTCCATATTTTGCCAGCCTATCTGCCTCTTCATTTCCTGGTGTGCCACAGTGGAATGGTATCCAATGTAGTATTACCCTTCTTTGGATGCTCACTTCTCGCATGGATTCCTTCAGGTATGGCAGTTTATCACTCTCAAGGGCTTGTAGGACAGACATAGCATCAGTAAGAAATACCACTTGTTGATATTGACTTGTGTGTTTAATTATCTCTGCAGCAATGTTTAAAGCCTGTACTTCTGCAGAGTAGTTGGGGCAGAATATTCCAGTTGGTTAACATGTGGATTCATTTTCTTTTTCTGGATATTTTATGTACACACCAGCACCTCCATTCTTCATTGCTCTGGTTGCTGAACTGTCAGTATATACTTGTATCCATGCTTCTCTGGGATACATATCTTCAATCATGCTGCATACTATTGTTTTCTTTTGGAGATTATTCAGTTCTATCATAGTGTAGTTGTTGCTTATTTTGGTTCTGATAGTGAGATTTGGGTATTGCTGCTATGGAACTGGGAAAAAACCTCAATTATCAGTGGAAAACATGGGAATCAAATGTTGACCTTCATTTCACTTTATTTCCCCATATGTAATTCTCTTTCAACAGAAAAACAAGTTACATGCTGAAGGAGAATTTTGTGTGCATACACACAGCTCCAGAAGTTATGTGATACCTCATGGATCTATAAAAATGCACTGTGAACCAGACCTCAGGGCCCAATTTCATAGTGCAAACCCTAGCCATGGGGACAAAAATGTACCAGTAGTTTAAGTCCAAACTAAAATATTTTATATTTCCTTTTCAGCGATCATTGTCTGCAATGAATTTACTCTGGTATAGGTCATAAACAGACAGTGAGCTTGACTAATTTTTCTGGAGCAATACTCCCATCATTCCTACAAGATGGCCACTTGATATAGAGGAACAATCATTTTTCTTTTACATTATTTATTGCCTTTGTGTTCTGCTTTTTTAAGGTTCCAAAATTGACTAGAGTGACTGAATTTAATGCATTACTACTGGTTCCTTGTTCTGCTGTGTATCTATGGACAATTTTGTGAATCACGTGTTGTGAATTTTCTTATAATTTGTTTACGTTTTGTTTGTGTTCATTCTCAAACTCCCGCTGGATCTCTTTTATAACAAGACAATGGTCTTACTAGATTTCCAGCAGGAAATAGAGTCCAAAGAATGTAGTCCAGAAAATGGAGATGTGTGTTGTGGTACCATTTTAGTTGTGCAAACGGCCCAACACATCAAACTTTGCAGTTTAATTTTATATAATAATGATATTAGGGCATGATCCAATTGGTAATATGAAACTTATACGGTTCTTTAAAAAGCAATACATTTCTAAAATAGCTTATGCTGCGGAATCAAATAGTGATTATAATAAATGTATGTTTTTGTAAGCATGCAGATAAATATTGTAATTTATTTGTGAAAAAAATAGAAAACTATTATAAATGAATATTTTTTCTCTCCTTGTTTTCCCTGTCAGCAATTCATGTGAAATCTATAATCATTTTTACTGCAGAATATGGATGTGTCAGGACATTTGTGCAAATACAACAGCGACAAAACACATTTCCTATCTCTGGATTTACATCCTGCTGGAAATCTATCAAGACCATTGTCCTGCTACAAGAAAGAACCAGCGGGAGTTTGAAAATGAAAGCTAAAGAATATATTAATTTAGGACGTTAGTACAAAATTTTCATCTAGAAACAGTAGATATGCATATATAATATTAAATACAATGCACTTTCCGTTGAAGGCAGATGTGTCAGGCCATTGGTGCAATAAAACAGCGACACAACCCATTTCCATTCTCTGGACTACAACTATATTTGAACAATGTGTGACAACATTGATAAAATCCTACTAAATACCTATTCCTGTTGTATATATGTTCTTTTCTAACCAACCTAATATAATATAGACTGAACAAATAAATAAAGCATGTATAAATCACATAAAATGTTCGTCTAAAAGACTAGACCTAGCCGGACATACGACGTATTCAATGCCGAACTGTGGTATTCCTGATAAATATTGTTTTTGTGTTATTCAATGAATACGCAAACATTCTTATAATATAACAACACACAAAAACATGTAGATATTACTTACCATGATGCTTCACGTACCATGCCACGCGGTCGAACATTTGACCTCGAAGCAATTTCATTCTGACACAATCTTCATTATATACAATGTACTGGTCCTATATGAAGCTATGGAATGTCTGGATATATTTTGTCCGAAATTAATGTCTTAGTACTATTTTATGATAATAATTGTAATTCTCAAGAAATCATCAGTATCGGAACATAATCCGAAAAAACATTTCACTGAAATATGGCATCAAAAGTCAACAACATTCATTCCAGACTTTTGTAATAAAATGATCTGGCCTCATCGTTCTTACAATCCCAATGTGTAACGGAATTTGACCTTTAGACTGTGACGTATTCCTAGCTTCGTGTAGCGTGAATTCTACATCGTGTGAGCTTAACGTCATGTAATTCCGTACTGAAGATTCGGAGCATAGTAACTCAGGATGCTGACGGATCCTTTTATATGGCCGTTTCCAGTCACCTATGGGGTGCGTAAGGATATGGAATCATAGGAACAGAATGACATACACTGTGTTGCATAGAGAGAAAACATCAGGTATAAAGACAAAGAAGAAACAAATGTCATTTGGTCATCAATCTGAGCATGAACATATCAATGCTGGACTCACCTCTGTATATTATTGTCACAAACTTTCAGAACCTCATTGGTAGTTTCATTATCTTCAGCATCATCATCTTCATCATCATCTGGAGGAAGAGAACCAAATATCCTAAGTCTTGCTTGTGCATACTCTGCTTCTCGTTGCTGCAGAGACTTGCTATGTTTTGAAGACTTGTGATCACTGGTGGCTCTGTTCAAACAAATGCAACAACTTTACTTTCATTCAAAATGAATAATATACTAAAATTCTGCTTGCCAATAAGCCAAGTTTTGGAGAGGATTTGGGCAACACTGAGTAAATTTCTGCCCACAGAAATGCTACACTGTACAAATGAGTACAGAGAAAATCCTGGATTGATAAAATCAAGGATTGGTCTGGACATGATATCTATACACTCCTCCTGAGGATACAGATGGTTGGAGAACTTTTTGTGCTGATGTATCCAGTGTGGCACACTTATGACCCTGGTGGGTTATGGATCTATTATATTATTAATACACTAAAAGCATCATCATATTTTCTCTATAGCTACCATAATTAGATCATATGATTCTTTATTACCAATCGTTCCAGCATAACAACCGAGGTATCTCTTATGCAATTCAACACATTTGAATGTATTTGCAGCAAAGCTACAACAGATTGAACATTTGTACCCAACACATTCCATTTTTAAATAATTAAATAATTACCAAAAAAGCCAGAAAAGATCCAACAATCAAGTATGGGCGGCAGTAACACAACAAAGTGTCACTGTTTATTAGTAGTGGTAGGTATGTGTAACACATATTTACTTGTTTTATATCATTATATTTAGTTTCTGCAAGCATCTTGTTTAAAATCTGTTATACAACAAGATATAGGCAACAAATATACAAACACCTTTTTTTCTTAAGACAGTCTCCAAACATGTCTATAGTGCCATTTCTATCAACTTCATTCTTTTCCTTAAATTCTGTGCCTGAACATGCAGGTGTTATGGGAAATGAAAGAGCAGACAAACCTGTCAGCACGAATACAATGACAAGTGGTCATTTGATAGACAGTGTTGATATTTTGAAATGCAATGAAGGAGTTAGGTGAGTTTGAGCCGAGAGTGACATTAAGAGTTGCTAGACATGAGTGGCATTTAGGAATCATAAGCAGTGTTATCAATCAACACATAAATGGAATAGTCTGTTACATGTGCTGAATGATATGAATAGATTGGATCAACTGTAGATTTATCAATAGTGCCATGTTGATCTGACTAGTTCATTAACTAGTTCACAACATGTATGGCAAGTGATACTGTTACTAGTCTTTCATCTTCCCTACTGAGCCCTGGCAACACACAGCAATTACTACTACCACTACTAATGGTATATATAAGGGCATATAACCAAATGAGATTAGGATACTGACTAGTCCATGTCAAAAGAATCTAGTATAAAAAAAAAACTCTAGATAATATAGATAGGGAATATCCATCATTTTGTGTGTATTTTTGAAATAGTGTGTTAAAACTAATTTCTGAAACATATATGATGTTTGAACATGTTCTACATGGAAAGCAAATTTACTTTACAACTACTATGATGATGATTACAGAACCCTTGGAGAGTATGAGTTTGCCACTCTTGTTCTCTGGCCATGAGGTGGAGTTATACTTTCAGCCCCAGATTGGTGTTTCTCTGGCATTTGTTAGCAGAGGATTTTCAGAACTTTTGCAATTCTCAATGTGACTGTAGGGTGCAAGGCCATGAGCTAAGCAGTTGTCTACTTAGAATGAAAATTTACTATGACTTTCCTGCAATCTTGATCCATTCTGAAAATTAATTCCCTTCTAGCTTGTCCAGGCATGCGTTTTCAATAGGTTTATCACAAAGAAGATCATGGGGTGAGTCAGCCAATCATACAATTCCTCCTTATTCATCTTTTACAACATGTATGGCAGGCGATACTGTTACTAGTCTTTCATCTTCCCTACTGAGCCCTGGCAACACACAGCAATTACTACTACCACTACTAAGGGTATATATAAGGGCAAATGAGATTAAATGAGATTAGGATACAAACCAGAGGTAGACTACGGAAAAGATAAGATAGAAAACATCAGGGACATCTTGAACAAACATGGTCATAACACAGCTGAGGCAACACATCTGGTCTTGGAGCACAAGCTAGAGCTCCAAACACTCCCTATGTTTAACGGCAAGAGTGGATAAGAAACCACCTGGGGAATAACAATAGACAACTAAGGGGCAGTGGTAGCTCAGTTATTAGTGAGCTGGCTTCCTATTCATGTGACCAAAAGTTCTGCAAATTAGTAGGGTGTAGTCTGGAAAACCGAATGTGTTGTCATAGTTTATAACAGCTTTGTTGCAATATCTGCGCCTTTTGGCATGACACATCTGACTTCACGGTCACTTTCACCCTATACAGGATGAGACAACCAACTCTACGCCCATGGCCTTCTTAATCGTCTCATACGACATGCATAGAAGGCAAATAGCGGTGCTATTCTTGCTTCCTTTTGGCCCCTGACAACACACAGTGACTTGGAAGGTTCTATTGCCAGTTCAACCAGAAATATTTTAAAATCACTTATGACACACAGGTTGACCCAGCCTAAGGAAATGGATACCAGATTTTTTGTGGGAAGGTAAAGACGGTGGAGTCATGCTGATCACATCATCCTTAGGTATGTTGTTGGTCAATGAAAGATATGTGCCTAACACTGTATTTCACATTACACCTCAATGGTGTGAAAAATGGAAAACTTTACTTACAGCTGATAGTTGCAGCACAAATATTCATCTTTTTGACCAATCACATTTTGTGAACAGAACTGTATGTATACAAAACAGATAAAATCTGCAAAAAACTCACCCTGAAATATGTGTATGATTTGGATGTGTATTACAAGGTCCTTTGGCTTCTCTGCGGAGGATTCGAACTTGAGGCTGATACTGTGTTCTGCTACTGTCTTCTGATAAAATCATAGTGTCTGGTCCAGAATTTGATTTTGGGGTCCTAAAATAAACATTTTCTTTGACTTAGCACAATTTGTCATGAAAAATATGTAAGAAGTAAAACACACACAAAATTAATTTAAGGGAGACAACAGTTTTAGCGATAACCATGAGAAAATAAATTCTCACAAAAAATGCATACAAACTGGCAAGCTTATCAAATTGTCAAAGGAATCATAAGAAACCCTATAACCCATTTAAGGGATATTGCAGTGAATGCACCAAAATAATTCTCGAATGAACTCTATACTCAGTTATGCACAAGAATGTGAGAAATTAATGTCCCATCCAATCTTTGATATTATTAGTCCATTATTTCTTTTGCTCCTTTAATCTTTTACTGCAAGATCATTTTTGATGGGGAATCATGTCAGTTTATGTGTGTAAGCTTTCATTGTTTTATTTTTGAAAGTAGTGATTCTTATTGATCTGTAGATATATTTATTTTCTTTCATATGTGCACACAATCTGTTATCTTGTTCTTTGTAGGAAATGTATAAATTACCACCAGAAACAGGAAATGAAATAAAGTAGGTCAAGATGGTGATGTAAACTGTGATAAATTCTGAGGATGTATTGTGATTTAGTAAAATTTTAAGTGTTCATTTAAGAATGAAACTATGACAGTTGCAACAAACAAGTAGAGGCTTTAAGTCTTCACAGAAATCTGCTCTAGATATTGTGCAGGAACTTATGAAAATTAGTAAATCTGTCAAAGATCAGAATAACTACAATTCACAGGGCACAAGTATCAATCTACCATTAAACAACACAACGAGAGTTAAATTAGGTACATGGAATGTCTGTGGCCACAACACACGATCGAAACCACAAGGCAAAGAATAAATTAAATCTTCATACCGACATTGTGTTATTAATGCCAGACGAGGACACAAACTAAAGAAGAATGAGAGAGAAAAAGCTTACTGTTTTGAAAAAAGAACTGTTGGAACAACGTCTGTGGTCAAAAATATTGAAAAACAGAATGAAATGGTTCTTCCACTTGAGGATGAATCAATACTGGCTAGCAGCAAGAGCATGCAACATTAAAATGGAAACAGCAAGAGGCAGAGGAAGGCAAAGAAGAAGGTTGATTCAGATTGGTGAATCCCACCGAAGATGGATGTGTCGGGCCATTGGTGCAAATAAAATGGCGACACATCGCATTTTCATTCTCTGGACTACATCCTGCTGGAAATCTAGTAGGACCATTGTCCTGCTACAATAGATATTCAGCGGGAGTTTGAGAATGAACGCTGAATAAGAAAGATTGGTGAATTGGGTCAGTGTGCAATGTGATCAATACTGTTAAATAGGTTGCGATGTACAGCTGACCTGCCAACCATATGCCCACCTTTAATAAAATTTGTAAAACACTGCACATATTAAATACCATTGCCGAAGTTCAGATGTGTCTGATGATTGGTGCTTATACAGAAACGCATCTCTGTTCTTTGAAGTAAATTGTGCCGGAAATCTGGCAGGATCAATGGGGTGGGTGCGGCTGCCTTTTTTGAAAATTTATCCTGCTATAACAGATATCTAGTGGGGTTTTGAGAATGAACCCCAATTAAACAAATACAGGCGATTAATACTACTACTAAAGGGGCAGTGGTAGCTCAGTTATTAGTGAACTGACTTAATAGTCATGTGGCCCAAGGTTCTGCATTTGTTCTCAAACTCCTGCAAATTAGCAGGGTGTAGTCTGGATAACCGAATGAGGAGTGCGGTAGCCTTGTTGAAAGTGAACTTGCTTACTATCACTAGGTTACATCATTGCCCGGACCATGATTTCTTGTTCAACAAGACCACTCCTCCAGTTGAACCCAGCTGTAAATGGGTATCTAACACATGGGTTAGGGAAGGAAAAGACAGCAAAGAAGGGAACAGACCAAACCACCTAATAGTTGCTGCGGCTTAGTACATGAAGAGTTCTCTTCATCCCCGATGGCAGGTTGCTGTCATGAGACTTATCTTTGCTTTACCTAATAAAACACTGCACATTGTTTTTATTTCTGGTGTCCACAATTATGAAGTTATGGACAGAGGTTTACAAATAAAATACACGCTGCTTACTGTTTTTTTTTCTCCTCTTGACTCTGCAGGTCCAGGTCCATTTCTTCTAATCTTTTGTCTAGCATCTGCAAGAAATTGGTGGGTTAGATGAAACAATTTACATAAGATCAAAATATTATCAGACAAAAAAACCTACAGTATAGTAATTAGTACACATCAGTTTACACCCAGATTGTTATTTCTCAGCAATGTGACAGTATAAGATGTTTTCTATTATTTTTTTTTTAAATGAATTGCATTATTGGATCAGAAGGTGGTCTTTAGCAGCTGAAAAGGTAGCTTAAATTTATGTACTGACTCCAAGGTTTGTAGTTCAGGGAAAACATTTCAGCAGAGTTACAATATTGTAGGCAATTGATTCTCAATGTGGACCACCGCTGTCCACTGCACTTTCCATATCACAAAGAACAAATGTGAAATAAGGGAGGGGAGGAGGTGTGCATAAAGGTGACTATTTGAGCATGATTTATTGAGATATATAGTAATAAGTTGTCCGGCTCTGTGGTGGTGAGCTACAGCATGCACCTGTGATGGCCAAGGTAATGTGTTCAAATCCCGCCGCAGGCAATTGTGCATTTGGACAGTTCAGAGAGCAAATGCATACTAGTGAACATATTTATATTGTTTAGAAAATCATTAGTCAGACATGCTGAGATGATGGCTACACCCTGAATAAGATATGATACTAATTTTCAATAGTAATAAGTCCTGGAGAAAGTAAAGCTTTATTTAAGGTTCCAGATGGGGGTCACAGAAGACAAATTTCAAAAAAAATGCATCCCCATCCCCCCCCCCAACATTTTTATATTCATTCTTGTAGACCCCAAATAAATCTCATGTTGATCATGTAAATAGGTATACAAATAAATCTGTAAAAGTAAAAGTGGCAGGTATGGGTGGGGCTGACAACTACACCCCTAACATGCCAAAGACCATAGAGAAATATGAGAAGACATCATTTCTCTGTGCATGTTGATCAATACTGGGCTCTAAAATGCGTCCGAATCTGGTGTGCATGGGTTTCTGTGGATTTCACAATATTTAACCATACACAGGGTTAATTCAGGTCACAAACAAAAAGAAAACAAGTTACAAATCTGAAATTTGTTATATTTAGTATTTGTATCAATTGTGTAGTATATTACACATTTATTCCATTACATTTCTTCCCTTTCTTCCTGATCTGACAGAGATCTTTCTGTTGCATTCACTTTCAATGTGTTGCCACCCATATCCATCAGAAGCAACACTAGATATAGTAGGCTTACAGGTTTCATCCACATCTTCCTTACACTATGAAGCATTAATATTGTAAGTATCATAGGCTTATATTATAATGTCAACAAAATTATAGTTCATTTGATTGTCTGCAAAAAGAAATATTTCAAGCAGTTTATGTCTATATTTACATCACTATTTTGAAGAAGTTCCTTAAATTCTAGACAGAAGAACAATGAGGAAAAAAATTCAGAACATTTTCAAACTTTCATTAATAAAAGCGCGTTCAATGGACGATTTACTGCTAATATCACAGTGGAAGTAATCAGAAATTCAATTCTAATGATTATTTCCCATGTGTAATCAGAAAAATTATGATTCTCGTTCACAAAATGTTTTTGAATTACGGCGCTATCAAAGTGATCATGACACAAAGGAAAACTCTGCAGGTTTTACATTTATAGGGTTAATATATATTCTTCTGCATTCATTTTCAAACTCTGGCAAATTATCAGGATGTAGTCTGGAGATTAGAATGTGTTGTCATAGTTTACAGCTTTGATGTCTGTACCTTTTAGCCTGGCACATCCAACTTCAGCATATCTTCTGAGTCACTTTGACTCTATACGGGATAGCCAAATATACCCCATAACCTCCTTAGTCACCTCCTACAACATGGTTGGAAGGTAAATAGTAGTGATAATCTTTGCTCCCCTATCTGGCTCAGACAACACTCTGGCAAATATTTTCATATACACAGCAACTTGAGTAACAACTAGAAAAGTAAAATATGAACAATGATTCCCAATTGTAAGTACTTAGACATCTGGGATTACCGTATATTGAAAATTTTGCTTAGGCTATAAATTTCTTTGTCACCATGGCTTACATTTAGTGAGCACTTCGTTGCACCTGTTTGCAACTAGATGTTGCACTTGTTTACAACTAGACGTATTAAATTATGTAACCATTTTTCTTTTTAAATATGTAACTTTTAAGAGTGTCGGATATTGCCCACAACAGCAGTTAATTTTTAGAAAACATCAACATTTGTTTTAATTTTGCAAATTAATAGCCATTTTGAATATTAATTAGTTGTACATGCATCTGAGAATCACAGAATTGTGATCAACAGATGCGTCTTTTCTTTGCAAATACAACAATATATAGTTTCTGTGGTATTTTATTGTTTAATACATATATTATAATTTATTTTAATTATCCCCATCGAGGCCAGCACTGTGTAGTGGTGATGGGTCTTAGTTCAGCCATCAGTGGCTGGAAACAGATGCTCCACCTAAAAACAGACAGTGCAGAATTCCATCCCCTGAACTACTACTGCCCAAATGATAGACCATTGGCACTAGACAATTCCAGAAAAAGAGAGACTTATTGTGTGTGGTGACTTCAACAGCCACTCTCAGAGCTGGGGCTACGATCATATCAACAAGAGAGGTGAGGAACTTGAGAGCTGGCAGGATGAAAATAATCTCATCCTTATTAACCAGCCAGCAGACTCACCAACTTCTACTCGAGAGCATGGAACGCCACCTCTACACCAGACCTGGCATTCCACTCACCAGGCCTGGAATGTAACATCAAACGTGTCATTGGAAAGCAGCTTGGGGGTAGTGACCACAGACCAGTATTTCTGGAAATCCACAATGAATTTACCAAGGACAGCAGCAAACGCACTAGGTGGAACTATGAGAGAGCAGACTGGAAAGAGCAGACTGAAAAGAAGTTGCTTTATCTACCAAGCTAAATGACTCCGTAGACAACTTACAGACCTACCTGAAGTTGACAGCCCCTTAACGTCAGTACCAGAACAAACCCCTTGGAGTTAAAGGCATAGAATGTCAATATACATTCAGACCCATGTGAAAGGAATACTAAGCGAGGACGAATAGAACAGTGTGCAGCGAAGGACAGTCACCCTCAGTTTCCTGGATGAAGAATATCCACAAGTTATATGGGTCAATATCCACACAAGCCTAGAGATATGATAAGAACACCAACAGGGAAATTTTGCAATAATTATGATGCAGAAATCCAGGTAATTAGTGTAGCAGCTAAAAATCTGCTGAACTCCAACTCTGGCCTACAGCCTGTGGTGTTCCTGACAGATGCAAGGTCAGTGCTTCAAGCTCTTCAGTCTGGAAAACTAACAGACTTGCAAAAACTACTTAGTGAATTGTCTTACCAGTATAGGGTAACCATCGCCTGTGTGTTGCTGGGGCCCGAAAGGGGAGCAAAGAATAGCAACACTGTTTATCTTCCACGCATGTCGTTAAAGGCGACTAAGGAGGTTATGGGATGGAGTTGAAGCCCATGGCCAGTGATCCAAAGCCATGCTGAAGTTGGATGTCAGATATAGCAGAAATGATGTAAACCATGACACAACACATTCTGTTCTCAGGACTACATCCTCCTATCCTACAATCTGCAGGAGTTTGAGAACGAACGAAGAAGAAGAGGGTAACCATGCAGTGGATACCCTCTCACTGTGGAATACCAGGAAATGAAAAAGCAGACCAACTGGCTAAGAAAGGTGCTGCCAAAGACCAACCAGATATACCAATCACCTACCATCAGAAAAAACAGATGATCAAGTCAATAAGAAAGCCACAAGATGACTATCACATTATGAACAGATCAGAAAAAGTTATAATTCTATGCCTCAGAACAAGACAACCGACTTCGCAGTCACATGTATACAAAGTTCAAGATTGGCAACACGGTCATGTGTACAGGCAGCACAGAGTGCCAAACATATACTTCAAGGGTGTTCTGAGCATGAAATGCTGAGGCAGACATATTGGCCAGAGGAAACAACACTGGAATCAAAGCTCTATGGGCCATTGTATGAACTACAAAAGACAGTGAATTTTATTCAGGAGACAGAATTACAGATATAGACATGTTTCAAGTGAACGAAAGAAGATTTTAATTATAATTATGCTATTAGTCGCCATTTTGAATATCAGTTCTGTCTGTGTCTATCTAAAAATTCCAGAAATGTGATCAACATAAAAGCATTATGCCTTCACGAACATAAAAATGTATTGTTTGTGTATTTTATTATTAGTTAGTTAGTCGTTGGATCATCATCACTGCAAACTGGACACATCCATAGTTGCTCCGATCTCTCCCTGAGTGTATCCACTATTACACTTCTACTGACAGTACCAGTCCCATGCTGGTTGACCATCATTCTGCTGCGCCCTCCAAAATGTTCGCAACACTGCATTTCAGTCCCTGATCTTTAACCATGGCCATTGAAAAGGAATCATCATCCAAACTAGTCTCACTCTTGCATGCTATATCTCTTAAGGAGTTCATAACGTCCACTCGATCCATTGCCCCAATTGTGCATGATGCCAGTTGATCTGCTGTTTCATTGTCTCGAACACCCACATGCCCCCAGCATGAAAATTAATGTGATCACTTTCACCCTCACCTTTCTCAAGGCCTCAATCCACTGTTCGCGAATGAGACACATTTGTACCTTCCTAATCATAATCATAGAGTCACTCAAGATGCAGACCTGCTTTACCTTCTGTGTGCATACCCATTCAAAAGCCATGGTCATGCTACTCGTAGTAATCGCAAAGGCTCCACTCACCTCCCTGAACGTTTTACCTGTGCACTGAGCTGTGAAAGCCTAATGTCTAATCATAGATCCATCAGTGCATATAATCACAACCCCCTCTTTTGCATTTTCACTGACCAAAGCCTGCACTTCTTTCTCCACAGCTGTGGGACACCATTTTTTGCACTCCCTGCTAAGTGATATTACTACTCTCAAACGAGTTTCAAAATCTGCGGGTAGATTTATCCATTCCACACCTGTTGCGGAATTGAAAATAACTAATATTTATTATTCTATTATTGAAAATAACTAATATAATTCAGAAATTATCAGCGCTGCTAAATTTTGATTTTGTGGGTACAAGTTTTATTTATATTTTACTATAAAATTATTTTGATGTCAAATTAATTTGAATAAAATGCAGTACAGACTTGGCTGAGGTATCATTTAATTGTAATTTTTAAGGGCTATTTAACTATGATATTTTTTATGGTGTAGCACTATTTTGAAAATTTTGCCCCAGTACTTACTTTTACCAATACTACAACAGCTGTCATCATGGCAATAACAGACAATTTTAAATAATAAATTAAATAGCCTTCTAGGCCTAGCCCCTAATTATTAAAAAATGTAATATGCCTAAACCTTACAGTACCTGAGTACACTAACTTGGATCAATCAGTAGATCTGTGATTACATTATTAATTATTAATATTTATTTAGGAATTTAGGCCTAATAATTTTTTAATATTTCTAATTAAATTTATAGGCTATTAGTATTACTATTAACTAACTATTAGTAAGTAATATTAATAATACTTATTAATATTATTATTAATACTATTAATAATAATATATTAATTTATTTTATAATAAGTATTATTATTATTATACAGAATATGAATAGGACCGTCTTATCTAGGCCTATAATACAAATCGGTAGTAGTAGTGTTTTGTGGTTACTGGAGGGTACGTGTTGTACTAACTGAACTTTATGTTTAAAAACATTTTTAAACTAAAATTACAAATTAAATGCCCTAGTTTCAGATTCTCTCTAAGGAGAAAACTCTATACAAAAAAAATTAATTTCATGTCAAATTATTTTTTCTTAGAGCTCTTAATAGCGCATATGTATGTCTATGTGATTTTTGCTGGCGGTAAAATACACGTCAGGTCTACTATACATTATTATATAGGTCATCACGCATACGGATTTCAAAATATATAAATTGATACATACACCACTATCGGCTTGTTCTTCCCAATTTTCAAGATTATCAGCCTCTTCTTCCGCCATATTTATCTAAATGAACAACCGGATATGCCAGAGATTACTCGTGTCTTATCGTGTAAAATGTGTTGTGGAATCTTCGTAGCTCTGAGGAAACATTCAGATGCTGCAGGCGAAGTTTTCATCCGCACCCGTTGCGATGGATCACTCTTCAACTTAGCGGGTCTCAGAGCACAGACGAAGATATCAGAAATACCCATCAGAGAACTTTTCTTCGAAGATGATGCTGTACTAGTAGCACACAGTGAGTCCACCTTGTAGTCCCAAATTGACAACATGGAAAAGGTCTGCAAGCTGTTATCTATGACAATAAGCATCACTAAAACAGTGATAATATGCCAAGGATATACAGTACCAACAAACTTCACTTTAAACAATACTCATGTAAAGCAAGTTGACGACTTTTGTTACCTATGATCCACAATTAATTGCACACTTTCCCTAGATAATATTAGTTAGTCGTTGGATCATCGTCACTGCACTCCGGACAAATCCATACTTGCTCCGATGTCTTCCTGAGTGTATCCGCCATTACACGTTGACTGACGGTCCCAGTATGCAGTTGATGACCATCATTCTTTCTTGCCCACCCCACGAAACCGCTCCTCTCTAGCGACACCACATTTCAAACCAAATTCCTTTATACTTGTCATGGAACAAGAGTCATCGTCGCTTATACAGTCATTTGCTCGTGCATTTTCCCGTAGGCCGTTCAAAATGTCTGCTCGATCCATCGCTCCATCACCAGCCGTAGTAGCAGCGTGTGCGGCCACCCTATCTGCTCTCTGATTACTCTGGACTCCCACATGTCCCGGCACAAAAATGAAAGTCACTTTACGCATACAGGAATTCTTCACCGCATCCAGCTACTGTTCCCAAATGTACCCCACCTGAACTTTTACAATCAAGCTCATTGAATCACTGAGGCCGCTGAAGACGGATGTGTCGGGCCATTGGCGCAATTTTCGTATGAGCGAATGCATCACTTTCCTCTCTGATGGTCTCCCCCCACCTTTAAGCCATGAAGGCCCAGGTACTCCTGATGTGTCTCTCAACCGACCCATCTGTGTATATAATCATATCACCTTCCCTGGAATTTTCACCGATCAGAACGAGTGCCTCCGACTCCACCACTGTCAGACACCATTCCCTGCATTCTCTATTGAGTGTTATTATTACTTTGGCGGCTGTTGGACAATATAAGGGCGCACGACTCCATTCCGCACCAGTTGACCAAAGATGCTCAAAGTCGCTGACATGTTCTAGCTGGTCTAAGCCAATGACTATTGTTGCTATACACAAACAGACACGTGGAGCCATACATAAGCTAGAAGGAATGCGGGAATCAAATAGGATCCTGTCATTCCTAATGGGAAGTGACTGTCGCTCATTTCTAGGTTGCATTTTTCTTATTTACCATACTCTTTTGTTCTATTTATGCTCAAGTTATTGATTACTACAACGGGAGTATTTCAACACATCAAACAGTGGGTTAGACAAGGTTGTGTGCTGTCACCTGACCTATTCAATTTATAAAGTGAAATAATAATGAAATCCATACACGATGTACCAGGAATATCAGTTGGAGGGTATAATATAAACAATCTGCGGTATGCTGATAATACAGTTTGGAAAGCCAAAAATGAAAAACGGTTACACGAATCGTTATATATCATTGCAAAAGACGGTCAAAAGAAAGAGTTTAGTATAAATAGCAATAAAACTGAAGTAATGTTATTATCAAAGTGTAAGTGTCCACCAGAATGCAACATCAACGTAGATGGAATCATATAGAAGCAACGAGGATTTATTAATAAAGAAAATAATGCAGAAAACATGATTGGATTTGAACCAGGTCTGCTCAGAAGACACTCAATCGCTTCGCAACTGGAGTCAACACGTTTTACGACCTACTGGTAGAGGTTTCTTTGTCAGACGACTACAGCTTTCCAGAGAAACGAAGATTATTTCCTTTTTTTAAAATAAAAACAAAATAAAACTGTGAATTTTCATTTTTTTCTGCGTTCGTTCTCAAACTTCTGCAGATTAGCAAGATGTAGTTCAGTGGACGACATACGAAGTGCCACTGTTTCAGCTTGGCTGCAATATCTGCATATTTAGGACTGACTTCAGGATCCCATTGACTCTGGATAGAACAGACAACTTCACCCCAAACCTCGCCAGTCGCATCTTATGATATGAATGGCATGCAGGATTGTATATAGATCTCCAGTAATGGGACGTGGAATATTATCCAATTTTTATCTTGTTTCTTAGTACTAAATGTATTGTTCTGGTTTTCTAAGAACAAATGGATGGAATTGAGGGGGGGGGGGGAGTTTTGACCCCCCATCCATATCTGCAGGCTTGATGGCAAGAGTTAGTTTTTATTACTCATTTATGACAAAATTGGATGTGCCGAGCCGGAATGTGCAAAATAACGTTGCTCTGCTGTGACACTGGCTGCAAACGTACTTCATGCTCCCCGGCGGAAAATTTCACGTACTTTCGTGTTGGCTATCAGATAACGAACGCAGAAGTTTTTTCAACAATGCACGCCGATCCTATACATATTTATTGGTTCAATTTATTAATTTTACTTGATATAGTTTTCCCATTGCTTAGTTCCTTTTCATTAGTCGTAGATACACCTTTGCTTGATGATAGCCTAATTACTCGGGTCATGGTGACTGGATTACCATAACCGGGACTTCCAGGATTTTTTAAATGGCTGTAAAGCTCTGATGTAACCTATTTGGACTAACATCTTCGGTTGAAAAGAGCGTACCTCAGCGTTAGAGGTACATTTTACTTAACCAAATATTTGCTAATTTGCTTTTAAAAGATTATCATTTCAGTTGCTAGGGCTTCTATGGTGTTTATGGGAAAAAATAACGATGAGGGAGGGGGGGGGGTCTTATTGATGATTGCGATGAAGAAAAAAAAAACCGAAATAATTACGCGAAATAAACGGGGTTAAACTAGTACTGTAAAAAAAAATAACTTTAATACTGCATTTTCCCCTTTATGGAGTTGAAGGGAGGTTTCGAATGGCTGGTGTGATGAAGGTCACATGCCCTTACTGTCACCACGTCAGGATGGATTTTAAAATTTACACTTCAACAGAAAAACTCTCGGCCATTCACTACACACAACTGGGATTGTTCTTTGTGAATCGGAACTTTGGACCCCTATCTAATAGAGTTTCATGTATAATCAATATAACGTAGGCCTACATTTCAAAGTCTATGTGAAAGACAACACAAATCTATGTGAAAGACAAAACCATTAAAGGAAATAAAGATCAAACAAATAAAGTATTTTGGCCATTAAAAAGACATGACACAGCGCTGGATACTTTTCTTGATGGTAGAATCGATTGGGGTGGGGCGAGTAAGAGGTAGGCATAAATACAAGTTTAAGAGAAACATCACGAGATGCACATTGTACTGTCTAACAGAGTGCACTACCAAAGCAAGAGACAGGGGGATGATGAAGGTCCGTTGAAGCCAACCTTCGTTTAGGAAACGCACTTGATGATGCTGTGAAAGTTTATTGCACCAAGCAGCACTAGCAGTAAACGAAGATGTTTGCTCTTCAACAAAATGAAATAAAAATGAACAAAAATGGTTAAATGCTAACAACAGCGGGATCATTTGTAAACAGATGAAGACTATTCAGAATATGTCAGTCAAAGAAGACCATTACTACCCCTAGGCTGATGTACTTAAAATATTGCAGATGTTTCCGTGTATCCAACGTTATGTATCTTCCATTTGCGGCGACAATGGTGTTCAAGAGTCCACCACATATGCGAGACACAGTGAAAGAGTTTTAAAGAAATGGATTGAAAGTCAACAGACGCTCCAAAAACATACAAGCAAGTCTTTACCAGCAGCCACTGTTTTGTGTGTAGATAATACTGACTCTGATCTGCGGTGGACGGAATCCGAAATTGTGTGTTAGTTCCAAAAGACTCGCACACATAGGTTAGTTCTAAATATTTATTTTATAATACAAAGAACGTTTTTAATTTTCCTTGTGTGAAATTAAAGATATAAGTAAGAGTGATTTATCAAACCACTCCCTTGCTTTGTTTGTATGCATCGATTTATTTTCATATTGATTAGTTGTAGGCCCTACACAAAAATAATATAGGCCTATCTTTTGGCCATGAAACGACATAACTGCATTCTGGACAGGACCATAGGTGTTCAATATTTACTAGCAGATGTTGACGGGTATTCATACCATGGTTCCTGTGTTTCGTCGGTAAACCCCACTGTTAGAGGATGTCGATAGTATAGTTATTAAGCCATTAGCCTTTTGCTCAAGAGATCACAGGTTCGAATCAGGCACCTTTGCCGAAGACGGATGTGTAGGACCATTGGCACAAATAAAACGGCAACAACGCATTTCCATTCTCTGGACTGCATCCTGCTGTAAATCTAGTAGAGATCCAGCTACAAGAGAGATCCAGCGGGAGTTTGAGAATGAAGAAGAAGAAGGATCTGGCTCATAACTTTTTTATGACAAGGTGGATTTTTTATGGAGATACCTGGGGGGGGGGGGGGGTTTGCTTGAAGTTGCAGAGTTACGTACAAGCAGAGTGCACTCCGTTGAGACGAAGGGGAAACTAAGTAGACATGTGGGAAAATCTGAGTAGCTGAGGTCAGAAAGGGGAGCAAAAAATAGCAATACTGTTGAGCTTCCATTAATGTTGTAAGAAGCAATGAAAGAGGTTATGAGGGGGGGGGGATTGGCTGTTCTATTCCATACAGGGACAAATGGACCAAGAAGCCATGCTGAAGTTAGATATATCAGGTCAAAAGGTGCAGATATTGCAGTACAGTTGTAAACCATGATAAAGTGCATTCAGTTTTTGGAATTACATCCGGCTAATTGCATGAGAATGAACACAGAAGTAGAATAATTCTCTATACCTTTTCAATCTTTCAATTTATCGACCATGCTTCACATTTTGCAATGCAGGTGTCTAGTTTTACTAGAACCACATTAAAATATTTAATTTCTTAAATCTCATCTTTGATGTTTTGTCAATAATTATATAATAGCAGTAGGTTGGCATAATATAAATAACTTGAGATATAATGAGATGCAGAGAAAATGAAGAACAACTGGAGTTTAGTATGGTGGTGTATAGGTAAGGACAACATATTGAAAACATAAAAAAAGCTTTAGTTACAGTGTTCAGAAACTTGACACAATGTACAGAAATAAACCATGAAAATTGGACTTATTTCTACATCTTCATGTCAAATTAGACCACGTTCCATACTGTGTTCTGAAAAAATATGACACACACACAGGTCAAATTTTACTCTCCTGTAACTATACACATTTCTGTGATAAGTCCTTAGGAAATTGTGATTTTCGACTTTCAGTACTAGAAACTTAGCCAAAAGGGAAGTAAAACTCTCCTTTAATCAAATTTCTTTTTTTATCAAAAGAGGGAATTAAACATGAGTAAGGGAAAAACATATGTACCACCACTACTCTGTGAGAATGAATTTTAAAATAATTGTTCATTTGCAAAACCAAAACAAGAAACAGAGTAAATTTTGAGACTTGATGTTGGCAAAAAATAAAATTCATCTGTGAATTTTTATGCTTGTTAATAAATGATGATTTCATTCATCACATTAAATATATTGTAAGTTAAATTTATAGTCAATTATATTGTAAAATCTATTTTTGATGTGATGTACTTTACACCACTAAAAGACTTTAAAATAAACCCGGGTTACATTTCACTTTGCGTTTATAGGCTTATACTGGTGTTTTGCCTAAAAAAATTGGTTAGAATCCTATGTTGTAGATCAGGCATTCTCAACCTGATGCTTACAAGTACCTTAGTACTCTTGTAAAATTATATGGTAGCACCATGCGTGTTAAAAAGTGCTTGTGAACAATAACAATTATATATGGTCAGTGCTCACCATCTGGAAAGGTTGACAACCCCTGTTGTAGATGAAAGAAAGTCTGTAACTTTGCTGCTGAGTTATAGTATAATCTTATTCTATCAAGTAAATACATGCAATTTTGTAATAAAATTTCCATGAAAATGTCCTCAAATGAAATATTTATTTTTTGTGAAGCAGAAATGGATGGTAACAACTCACATCAGAGGAGGACAGGAAGGAAAAGAAACAAGAAAATTAGAAAACCATTCCAGGCAGAGGATAATAAGGCACCACTGGACAGTGCAGGAACCCTTGAACTTGAACATGTTCTAGGTCTAACTGTTTTCTCTAATTCAGCTCTGACCTCTGATCCGATGACTGGTTTAGTAGCCTACCCAGCTGGCTGTGTCCTGGTATTGCTCGACTGTGTTAAGTATAAGTATGTCATTGAAAAATCTACAAATGTTCCATTTTATTGATCAACATAAAGCCTACTAGTCAATCTGAAAAGTTTTCGATCACAGTCTAACCTTTTCAGTCATTTGATTATGTAATCTTTACATCATTGATATATTTTTTCATATTTATCAGATTGTAGTAATTCCTTGGCACTGTAGACCAGGCACTACGGCAGGTTCTACATAAATAATTAATAAAATAAGTGAAGTGTATCCTGTATAGGACATGGTTATTCAACTATTGTTTAAATTTGAGTCACTTCTATTGCACCCAATTGTATCGGCAGTGCAATGTGAATGACAGGTGTTTGAACCACCTAGTTTGATGGGATGGATTTGTGACGCATGTTAATTATCAACTCTGCTACTGTGCCAATAGGTTCTACATGCTTTTTTGTCAATTTTACAAATGAGGAAACTTCATATGAGCCTTAAAGAATATTAAAGGAAACAATTGCTTAGAAAAATTGAACATATGCATCTACTTTTGATATGTGATTTCTGGTATTGATTTATTATAATTAATAAATATATTTACCTGCTCTGTATGCCATGTGGAAACCAGGAACTGGACTTCTATTTCAGGGTGCAAAGAATAGGGCTACTGTCTTCTATCCAGACATGACGTGGAAGTTGACTAAGAAAAGTTGTGGGATTGGCTGACAACTTGTCACCTGTGAAAAAAACAACATTGTCACTATATGCTTTGTCTAAATTTTTTACTATGAGCTTGGGTCACTGGATGATGAAGAGATACAGGCTAATGGACATTGCACCTTTGTTCTTTTGTGGCAGACTCCTAAGTGACATGGAATGTTAGATGCACCACTACTACATATGCATCAACAGATCTGACAGAAGAATGATGAATTAGTTGGCCCAGAACTGTATACTATGCTCATGGTAGGGTGAGATGATCCTGGGATACTGATGCACTGGAATACCTCCCTTCAGGGAATAAACATGCATCCATAAGCCTCTTAGAGCAATCATGACTTTGGGACAATAAACCTTATAGAGTTACCTGCTCACAGCTAAAGGGATTACTGCATCATCATCATCATCACCTGCACTTTAAGGTTTTTTTTGTTCTTGTAAAGTATTTTTTATTATTTCGTAGGCCTTTTAAACAATCCTTTAATTTCCACAGATTGACAGGTACGAAGATCTTTATTGACTATGATAACTATGTACTTTTTTCGTTCACAACAAAGACCAAAGAATGATTAATTTTGGTGGTACATTGTAAAATTCATTTTTTTTTGAATTTGTTCTTAAACTACCACTAGATCTCTCTTATAACAGGACACTGGTCCTACTAGATTTCCAGCAGAATGTAGTCCAGAGAGCGGAAATGTGTTGCGCCACCATTTTATTTGTGTCAATGACTGATGACCTGACACATCCAACTCCAGTGTTGGTAACTAATATGTTCAGTGTTTTTACCACTTTCACTGAATGGTGGACATCTGTAACCATGTCACTAGTATAGTAAGCCAGTCATATGAGAGTTTTGGTTCTCGTACTTGCAGACTGGTCACCAATCTCACAGCTATCCACAGTCACACATGCTTGGCATTTTTCTGCTGTTGCTATTGACATAGCCATATATGCCCACATTGTTAGAATCAGAAAGTAACAGTAGAAATTTAAGTTGTACATTTTTAGGATGCAGATTTGGTCAAATTCAGAAAATGTTTTGACTCAAGTTGTGAGGTGAATAGGTGCCTGCTTAATGAAGTATGTTAAAATTTTGTGTGCCACCTTCTTTTTTTTTATCATCTTTTTCTGCTCTCTGATAACCAACATGAGGTTTCACAGTGGAGCTGTGTTATTTTTTGTGCCTTCCAGCTCAGTACATCCATTTTTGGCATGTACTTTAAAAAAAATAATCATGGTAACATGATGCCATGGATCATGTTGCATGAAGGGGAAAGATCAGGAGTGTTATAAAGACAAAGGAGAAAGTGATAACAGTTAGTTCAAGCACTGTACATCTCTGAATACACACAACAGCACACGATGGTACAGGTGGGACTGTGAGTCCTTGTACATACTGGGGAAGACTATTTGTGGCTCAGATTGGTCTTGCGAGTACCGCCATTATTGCTATGGATCATAGATTATATTTCTTATAGCACAACAATAATACTATCATCTGGAAAGATGGAAAGGTGTCTATGCTATACTTTCCTATACTATTTAATGTCTATGTTGAACCTACCAGCTTAAACTACATTGTGTTCATCTCAAGCACCAGTCCTCAGTCAAAGCTACAATGCTGCAAGACATAAGTAACACAGGACAATGGTAAAAATATGTTAAAAATATCTTTTGTGTTTGTTTTCAAACTTCTGTAGATAAGTAGGATGTAGTCCAAAGAATGGAATGAGTTGTGTCATGATTTACAACATTTCTGCGATATCTGTACCTTTTGGCCGGACACATTCAACTTCAGCATCCAACTCCACCACATAGCCTCCTTAGTCATCTTTTATGGCATGTATGGAAAGTAAACAGTGTTTTGATATTATTTATTCCCCTTTTGGGCTCTGGCAACAGAGATTTATTATTTATGCAACAAAGCCACTGAAATGTAACTAAGAAAACAAAACAATGATGTGATACCTGAATAAAAAAAATTACTAGTTAAAGAGAGTCTGTAGCTACCCTACAAGACTCCACCCTCTTCCCAAATTTCCCCTTCCTTTTTCTCTTGAGAATTTCTGTGATCTTTTAGTGTTTATTAGTATTATAATGCCCTGACACTTCAGACATTTACATTTGTGCTGTGTGTAGCCCATGATGTTGATTCCTTTCCATGGTGGTATTTTTACCTGAAGGATTTCTATGTGTACATTGTGTTCCTGTAATGTTTTCATTACTTCTGAGATGTTGTTTTTTACACATGCTATGTTTAGTTGTAGGATGTTTAGATTTCCCCTCCCTGACTTTTTGCAAGGAGCAGGGAAGTGATGGGCCTTGGTAACCGAGGCAACGCCCCAGCTCATATTGTAGATTATGTTTTACTGGAGTTGTGGGTTTGGTTGTTTGCTGCAGACATGTCCATCCCAAAGAATGAAATGCAAATGTCTTCCTCTATCGGAAACTGGTCATGTGGTCAATTTCCCTCATGAAGTCTCCATGAAAAATCTTTGCTTTTGGGGACTCAGGTTGGGTTTATAGAGATGAATTCCTCACTGATCGCAAGCACTTTAGAAGCAGGCCTTGATCCTTCATTCTGTGGCAGAGTTACGTCATACATCCTATGCTTTCATAATTCTCCCCAGCATCAAGTTTCCAGTTTATCATGAGTTTTCTTTGACCCTGCTTCAAATATCTCAAAATTAGGACATGTTCTGACTGTGGGTGCAGAAGTTTGCAAGACACTGTCGCTGCAGCTGGGACATTAGAAAGGGCCAAAATGCACTCAGTTAGAGATGTTCTTCCTCACCATTCTGGATCCTTGGTGAGGGTGTTGAGATTAGACAAAAAAGTTTGGCAGACAAGAAAAGAGAAAGAAGGATAGACCTTGATATACTGCCAAGCACTCGGTTGCTCTCATAGCAAGCTTTGTTTAAAACAGGGGTACCTCATGAAGATGTTGCTATGGGCACGTTTATGCATGATGCCTTTAATGCAAAAAACTTAGTATCAGCCAGACAGTAGCTTTTGTAGCATCTGGTTCAATAAGCTGCACCTGGACTGTGAGAGACTGTTGTGGAGCGCTTCACAAAGTCCCTGACTGTAGCCGGAACGTCTAGTCCAGTCCACCCCCCAGATTTGAATACATTTTTCAACTCTACTTCTACAGTAATCCAATGTAACAGCTACTTAGCCCCACCTTCTGTGACAGCAGGAAGATAAATCATCAATTTTTACAGTTACTTCTGAATATGTATTGGCAGTACTGAAAAACTAAAGAGTTAATAGTGCTCTACATAACCGCCGAAGTTGGGTATTTTGGGCCATTGCGCAAATAAAATGACAGGACAAAGCATTTCTGTTCTCTGGACTACATCCTGCAGGAAATCTAGCACAACCATTGTCCTACTACAAAAGAGATCCAGCCGGAGTTTGAGAATGAACGCTGAAGAAGAAACTTGGAACAGTAATGAAAATTTGCTTCTCACTGCTAACATGTACTTTCATTTACCATTGGTAATGAATAGATTTAGTATTTTTATCACTTCCACTGAATGGTGGATGCCTGCAACCATATTGATAGTATAGTTGGCTTGTACAGGAGAAATAGTTCCTGTGCATACTGGCTGGTCTTCATGCTCAGAGCTAGCCATTGTTGCTTGACCTTTTGTCACAGTCTTGCATCTCTATTGCCATAGCAACGATTCCTGTACTATGTCAGTATTATTAAGGGCTGAGGTATAATTTGTACACATCAACAGACAATTGGGTACACTGCATACTCCAAGAAGGAGCATTACAGCAGCCAAGTTTTCACCTGATGGTCGGTATGTGTTGACTGGAGAATCAGGACTGCACCCTGCTGTAAGAGTATGGGAACTAAGTAGCATGTAAGTCCATCTTTTTAAATGTACATTTTGAAGTAGTATTTAAAAAGATGATATTATAATTTTATGTATTATGCTTCCCAGAAATCTGCTCTAGATGTTGTGCAAGAATCTATCCTGGTGGAAACCAAAGGCAAATCATAAATTAAATCTTCATACCAACATTGTGTTATCAATATCCGACATGGACACTAACAAAAGAACAAGAGAGAAAGCTTACTCCGTATGAAATGAGATGTCTAAGAAAAGCAGAGAACAAGAAGAGATTATATAAGCAGTTAAGAGATTACAAGAGCTGTTGGAACAACTTGTGTGGTCAAATAAATTGAAAAATAGAGTCTGAAATGGTTCGGCTACTTAATGAGAATGAATCTTCATTTTACTCAACCATCTTCTTGGTCTTCCTCTGTATCATGCTGTTTCCACTTTCATGGTGTATGCTCTTGCCGCTGGCCAATGAATCTTTATTGGCCAGCGGCAAGAGCATAAACCATGAAAGTGGAAACAGCATGATACAGAGGAAGACCAAGAAGATGGTCGATTGAAGGAGTTACTCAGATGTCACAATATTACTCATATCAAACAACCAAATGTGCCATAGCCTGAAAACCAATCAACATCCAAGAGGCCTTACAAGCAAAAGCACAGAGAAGACAAGATAGATGTTACTATTGTTGGTGCATTTGTATTGCTGTTTGGAGAGATTTTCAGTCTGTGAAGAGTACCTCATTGGCTAGTATTGGCTTTACCATGCTGGTGAAAATGCTCAAAGCAAGCAGAAATGCTTCAGCTTTTGTTGTTATTATGAGCCTCAAAACACAAAAATGCAAAGGCTGGGTTGACTGGATAGCTGTTTGCAATAAAAAAAATGTTTCCAACATAATTTTATATTGAATCTGGAACTTAATGTTATATACAGGGCAGATAATTCCATGGTACCAGGCTTATGACTTCAGTCTGAGTCAATCATCTGATGCTTTGCCCTTGTGTTGCCGGGCCCGAAAGGGGAGCAAATAATAGCAACACTGTTTACCTTCCACGCATGTCGTAAAAGGCGACTAAGGAGGTTATGGAGTGTAGTTGGCTGTCCCATCCCATATAGGGTCAGTGACCCAAAGCCATGCTGAAGTCGTATATGTCAGGCCGAAAGGCGCAGATATCGCAGCAATGCTGTAAACCATGACACAATGCATTCCGTTCTCCGGACTACATCCTGCTAATCTGCAGGAGTTTTATAACGAACGCAGAAGAAGAAGAATTCACTGACATTGTCAACAGCTAGTCCAAGTCTAAGTCTCTGCACATATCTAGGAGCACCATGGGACGTTTGCTGCTGCTTCTTTTCCATGACATTTTCTTCTTGGAAATAGCTAGAAGCATCATTTTCAAGCTTAACAATACTGAGCAAAGTTCCAATTTCTTTGTGCGTTTTCTTCATTATATTTGTACAAGATACTTTCCTTAGGAAGACAAGACACACCAGTTATATCATACGTCTTTTGAAGTGAAGATGTAATGATGTCATCTTAAGTTGTGTATTTTTGCCATACCAGGACTGAAGTTGCCACATTAAGAGGACACAGTGTTGGAATAATAAGTGTATCATTCTCTCCACGCATGCGAGAAATAATCGTTGTCGGTGATGCACAGGACATGATGATTAGTGTATGGGCATGGCCAAGCAAGATCATGAAGACACTCAACAAATTTGCTGGTAAATACATTTTGTTATTATTGCCTTTGTGATCATTATCGTTGTCATCTGCATTATCATCACAACACCATTACTATCACCTCCACTACCTTCATCATGACTATTACCACCAGCACCACGACAACCTCTTATCACGGCAACCACCTCCATCACCACTACCCACAATCACCCACCATCCACCATCACCAACACTACCATCATTACTACCACCAACCGTCACCACCACCACCAGCACTTCTTATCACCACCACCAGCTACCATTATCACCATCATCACCACCATCCACCAACAACACCACCACCCACCAACACTATCACCCAAAACCATTACCAACTACCACAACCACACACCATCATCTCTAATATGACTACCACCACACACTACTCACCCAATTTGGACTTCCTCCAGAGCTTTCTTTGATACTTCTCATCCATACACAAAGTAATTTCTAATGTTTCTTTTCTCAGATGAAATCTATGCCATGGCTGTTTCAGAAGACAGCAGTTTTTTCACCACAGTTGGAAACAGACATGTCAAATTTTATTACTTGGATAACTTGCGGACATTGCCACCGTATGTCTGCATGTTTTGTAGTGTTTCATTAAGTGGTATTCTTTGTTTATGTTTTAACCTGCAGACATTACCACATTACATCTGCATGTTTTGTAGTGTTTCATTAACATGTGGTTTTCTTTGTTTATGTTTTTGTGGACTTCGTTTATGTTAGGTATTCTTTGTTAATGTTTGGTTGTCTTCATTAATATTTGGTGAGTTTTGTTAAAGTGAGGGAAAGTAATAAATTATTTTCCCATGTTAATTGAAGCATATTGAGGAGTACTATGTTTGGACCGCTGGCATACCAACGTATGATGTCAGCATCAAGCCTTTACTTTCCAGATCTGATTTCCATTTTTCTTAGTCTGGGTCAAGCTAGGAGCTGTTGGTGATTCAAAAATATTTTCAGTTGGAATGCTAAATTGAACCGTGGATCACCTGGATAGAAAGCCACTAACAGCTTAGCTGAATGGTCCCAATTCTGGGCAGCTTTTGTTAATGCTTGGTAGACTTGTCAGTTGTATCAGCAATGACAGTGTCTGTATTGTATTCAGCCTCTGTGCTCGTTAAGTAGATTAAGTATGTCCTACTCACCTTTTTCTTCTGCATTCTCAAACTCCTGCAGATTATCAGGATGTAGTCCAAAGAATGAAATGCATTGTGTCATGGTTTACAGATTGCTTCTGATGTTTGAACCAATCAGGTAGATGTGTGTTACCAGGTCCGAAAGGGCAGCAAAAAAATAGCAGCACTTTTGATCTTCCATGCATATTGCAAAGAAGGTTTTAGGGTGGATTTGGATGTGACATCCCCTTATAGGGTAAAATTGACCTAAAACTATGCTGAAGTAAGATGTGACAGGCTGAAAGGCGCAGATATTGCAGAGTAAAGTTGTAAACCATGAAACACAACACAATCTGTTCTCCTGACTACATCCTGCTAATCTGCAGGAGTTTGAGAATGAATGAAGAAGACATCAACAGATCGATCTGACATAGTTAATGTGCTAAGGAGCCTCATTTTCTCAGAAGATTTAAAAAAGTGTGAATCATAGTTGTTCTCAAGATTGCAGGAGATTGGTGTAAAGATAAGAACACACTTAAAGAGAAACATAATAAATATAAAAAGAGACTGATAAATCACAATTCAACTGGAGCTGTCAGCCACTACATTCTGATGGATTTTTTGAGATAGGGATTGAAACACCTATGGATTTTATATGATGTGCAATGATGATAACCTGCAGTCATAATTCATATGTTAAACAGACATCTAGAACAAAAGCTATGAAAGACATTCCCAATGGAAAAAATACCAGAGAAACACCAATATGGAGCTGAAAGTCAAACTCCACTACTTGGTATATACAGAATATGAGTGACAAACTCATACTTTCTCTGGGTTTTATCATTATTATCATCTTTGCAAAAATTAGAATGTAGTGTACGAGATCAGAAAATTGTACATATTGAATTGATGGAAGTCTTGTCAATTCCTGTTTACAGCTGTTCAAGACCATTGGTATGCATGTTTCCAGTAAGGAAGGGAATTTACCTAAAAATAATGGTCATTCTCTGTTTTTTTAAACCCCCAATCCCCCTTCCTTTATCTAGGGACTTATCCTTTTACAAAGTAAAATCTCATTAATATTTCCTTTATTCATGCCAGAATAAGGAAAATTTTTCTCACATTAGGGAATACGGTGTGAAGCCCATATTTTTCATTGACCAACGGCATATCAACAGATTATGTGATTAGCATCATGGAAATTACCTTCACTTTCCCAAAATATCTTGTACCCGTCTCCTTCTGGTCGACCTAGGGGCTATTGATGATTTAAAAAAGAACTTTCCAGGTGAATTGAGCATTGTACCGTGGATCATCCAACTGGGAAGCTGGTACAGTAATCACTCCACTACCACAACCCCTCAGTTTTATAAGATTTATCATATTTTGATTTTTTACAAATCTTATTAGTTTGACAAACTTTTTACTGAAATAAATCAACCAATGTTCCATTTACAGTCACATCAATAACACATGCCCTATTCCTCTACCAACTCGTTGTGGCATCTTAGACAATCTCAAAGAGAACTGCTTCTGTGATGTGGTTTGTGGGCGTGGCTGTAGCAGTTTGTACATTTTCGTTGTTGCAATGTCAGGAATCTTATGTCAGGTAAGAGAGAAAACTGAATGATGATGGATAGAATGGTTGAAGGAAGAATATAAAGAGAAGTTGAAAGGTAGTCAGAAGTGTGGTATTGAGAGGTAAAAATGTGGCTTCTAGATTGGCTTAAGAGGTAGAAATGTGGCATCTAGATGAACTTAAGGAGTTATCAGAAGTGTGGAACACTGTTGGATAATGTATGGTCAGGATAGGATATCTGTGTGGTTGTTCTGTCTTTTCTGGCAGCACATTTTCTATGTGCCTGTGAGATTGTTGCTTCTCAGCGATGTGAACACCATAACAAACAAACATGGGAGAAAAGTATGCTAGATGTGCTATTCCTAAAAATGGTTCAACAAATCTAAAAGAAGAATGATGGACTAGTTGGCCCAGAAGTACATGCATGCTATGCTCTTGGCAGGATGTCATGATCCTGGAATACTGCCGCACTGAGTTCCTCCCTTTGTGGACTAAACATGCATCAATAACCCTAATATACCCATGCTTTTGAGATAACAAATGTTATACAAGTTTGGGTGTCATATCAGTTACTCAATTGGGAAGAACCTGTAGCTTTGTCAGAAAGACTATAGGATTTCAAGAGCTGCCTGCTCCAAGCTAAAGAGATTAATTCATCATCATCATCAAACCGTCTCTGGTACTATTTCATACACTTTCTCTTTACTGGTGCCTGTTCAGTTTGTTTATGAGTTATTCATTTATGGTTCTGTCAGGTATCAAATTTAATAATGTAGACTCACATGCTACATAGCTCCCACACTCTTACAGCAGTTCTGCAGTCAATGTATAACAACATATCATGGAAAAACTTGGCATAGTAAAATGTAGCATAGCACATCATAAAACACCAGCAAAGTAAAATGTAGTCTTCTATAATAGAACATTAAAATATATTTTAATAAATAAATAAACAACATACAGTAATTTTGTTGATACCAGTATTAGAACTTATGAAGAGCAGTAATGTGGTGTCTGAGTAACTAACCTTCTAAGTGATCCTGGTTTTTGAGTTCACTTGTTACTTGTGGGTTTGAAAAAAGATATTCATGGTCTATCCAGAAAAATCGGTACCAGCGTTCTGCTCTTGGATGGTTAAGGATTGTCATCATTGCTGTTGAGCAAGTACTGTAGGTGGAACTAGTCAGATGTTTTCTGGTCAATCACTCGTTTATTTTTCATTCATTATCAAAGTTCCATAGTATCTCTTAGTAGATTTCTACTAGATTTCTAGCAGGGTGTAGTCCAGAGAATGGAAGTGCATTGTGTCTCAGTTTTGTTTGTGTCATTGGCTCTACACATCGACATCTACAAATCACTGTCTAATCAGCTGAGCACTTATGGAAAAACCATGTGCTGTGAATGATTCATATTTCAACTTACCTTACTTTACTTGATGATTGAGTTGATATTGTATTTTTTTGTTTTTACATTTTTGTAATATTGCAATATAAGCTTAAAAAGTAGAACCAGTGTTTCAAGAGGACAACAATACAGTAGATACCAGTACATTGTACAATTTTCCAGAAAATTAGGTAGCAGACATACTCACCAAATGAGGTAGGATACATCAAGATAGTGACATAGGAACCACAAATAAAATTGTCAAATCAACTGTTAAAGCCACACTTTCAGATCAAAGATAGAAGGTAACCACTCAGGTGAAAGGGAAAAATAACTATACCTGGCATCAGCTCTCTAGACAGGACCAGGTTATACTTTTCTGGCTATGCATAGAACATTACCTTGTACATCTCTATCTATGCCCCAGATAAAAGATTGGCTTAACAGACTTTTGTACCTTTGATACCAAGCTTTATGACACTCAACTCAAACATCTGTCTCACATCCTGCTCAAAATACCATACTGAATTGGAGAAGCACATAGTCATACCCTATTTTCACACACAAAAAACTGCAAAATCTTTTGGGAGCCTGGTGCTAACGGCTACTTTTATCAGAGGCATGAGTGTAAAAGGGTTTATCTTGTTGCATTCATTCTCAAACTCTGATAGGATCTCTTCTATAGCAGAATTTCCAACATGACGTAGTCTAGGGAATGGAGATGTGCCAGTGACCTAACACATCTGCTTCAGCATTGGTAACTTCTTCTTCTTCTTTTGTTTGCTAATAATGTCTATATCTGCAGTGTTGTTTCTTGTATAAGTTGGACAGTGTTTTCCATTGCTTGTTTTATACCATAAAGTTTAACATTCCTAGGTGCATCAGAAGGCCAGTATGTACACCTTAATGTGTCATAGTTTGCACATTCTTGAAGGATATGTTCTGAAGTCTGGTTGGCTTGTCCACAATTACACTTTGCTGTTGTGCCAATTAAAAATTTTGTATACATATGGCTGTTTAGTCTATAGCGTTGGTAACTAATATGTTCAGTGCTTTTACCACTTCCACTGAATGGTGGATGTCTGTAACCTATATCACTATAAGTATGACACAGCTGATTCTATCAGGTACCCTTAATATATCTATTACCCATCACTGGTCGGCAGTGTGGCAACCAGGCAACCAGGACATGGACGCCTAGTTCAGGGTGCAAATCATAGTCATAGTCTTCTTTCCATGCATGTCATAGGAAGGGGATAAGGAAAGTTGGGAGAGAGAAAATGACAACCTGTCACCTGTGAAAAAATCATTCTGGTTACCATGTTCAAACTTACTTTCTGTAGAAAATGTAGATCGCTTGAGAGTGAAAAAATTGTGTACTCTACTGCATGTTGTGTTACTTCTGTGGTGGGACATAAATTCAGGTGTAATTGACAAATATAACAAATTAGTCAAAGTTATGAGTGAATAAAATGAGCAAAAACTGGAGTGAAAGTTCTGGATTAGGATTAGCAGTCATCATCATCAGGTGCCATTGCTGGCTTATAGGCGATCATGGCTCTATCTCCAGCATTAGGGCCTATGTATCAAGGATTAACAGTAGCAAGTTGTAATAAACTAGAAATACACAATCAACTGAATCTTTTCTATGATTTTATTAACTTATGTAAATATTTAGTTTTGTCCATATTTCTATATGGCTATGAGACCTGGACTTTAACTCCTTCAGAATGGAATTATTCCTGGGTTTGGACGTAATTAAATTGTGGCGAAACTTTTTGGACCGCAACATGATTTAGGCGCAAGCTTCCTGAAGACAAAGTATTAGCTATGGATTGTCATATAAAATATCAAAAGAAAGATATGCCCTCATTGAATGTGGAATCCATATACAATATAAAAATTGTAGCAACAAAATACAAAAATTTCACTACAAACAGGGATGTTAGGTGAACATATATTTTTTAACATATATTTTGTTCTACTCACCTTCAATTTTATTTGTCTTGAAATGCTGCTTTCCAATCTTACTAAAGTAGATGCCTTAAGTTCCTGTCCATTTCCTGATCATAATTAGTTTATTTGAACTAAATCTATCAATTGCCTAATGTTTATGCAATTTTGATATTTTTTGTGTTTCATGTCAAATTTCCAAACTGAACAAAATATTGTGAAACTTTACAAAATATTCCCAAGTATTGGATTTCTAAAGTTTAACTTTATACCATTCAATATTATCATTATGCCTAACTCTATTTCTGTATAAAGTAGTGCAAGATTATCATTTTTGTCTCTAGGCCTATATGATTCTTCAGAAACAATAGCGGAACAATTTTATAATTTTTTGGCTATTCTCCCCCCCCCACCAAAAATATTAGGTCTATTTCCTTTTCGATTTTCAATAAGTTGGTAATCTCCACTGTCATAATCGAAAACACTGTTGTTTTCTGAGACATCACTTGAAATAATATCTAAAATTATAAAACTCTCAAAGACTAATAAAACCTGCTAAATCTTTGAGCTCTCTTACTAGTGGAAGATGAAGCCATTTTGCTAAACCGAGGAAAGCTGAACCTATCTAATTCGATTTTTAATTTAAAATAAATGTCCCACGCATCTAATCACACAGTACCACAAGGGTTTTGTTTCTTTAGCCAGATTTCTAAATGTTAAACAGCTAAATAAGTTAATAAAAATTCATTTATGATCCAAAATAAGCAAATTTAGATGGCATATCTGCAAGAACAAATAATCATGGATACAATATCTTTCTGTCTGCAACAATATATCGTTTTTGCAGGCAGAAAGAGTTCTGTGACTTAGAGAGATGAATCCAAGTATTTTAAAACAAATTTTATATATGTGTGGTGAGTATCTGTTACCAAGAACATAAGAACATATTTGTGCATGATAGAATTAATGTATTAGCAGGTCAACAGGAATTACTGTTAGTAGTTATGAACCTGTGTAACTCTGGTGGTATGGGCACATGATGAGATATTAGTTGACACCAAAAGATGTTCTTGAAGGTATGGTGGAAGGTGGAAAAATATCAGATGGCAAGAAGAAGGCATGGCTGGATGATATCAAGGACTGGATAAGGTATGAAGTTTCCAAACTCATCAGTTTGGCAGAGATGTGTGGAAATCTTTCTGCACCAAATGTTTCATAATGAATGAGAAAAATTAACAACAAAGTTACACTCCCACAGACTAATATAGGTTTTGGATTAGGATTAGCAGTAGCAAGCCCTAATAAATCCACAAGAAACTAGACACAGTGATGCTAAGAATTTTTTAGCCCTGGCCTCCCCTCTACACAAACTAACTTCATTTTGGTTGTGGCGCCCATGGATATTGCTTTTGGTGAGGCTGCCAGGAGCAGTCGTCTCTGCCTAGATTTGGTACTGACTTACACATGCACTGACAATGGGTTGTTTTCACCGCTGATTAATGACCATGAGTGTGTGCCTGTGGCTATGTTGATAGAGGTACAAGACAGTGGGGAAAAAGGTCAAGCATATGTTGCCATGGTTAGCTTTAATCTTGCTGACCATTGTGTAAGTACAGTTCTCTTATACGCTGGCCTATTATACTAGAATATGGTCACAGACATCCACTGTTCAAAGGAAGTGGTAAAAACACTGAACATATTAGTTACCAATGCCGAAGTCAGATGTGTTGAGCCATTGACGCAAATAAAATGACAACACAATGCATTTCCGTTCTCTGCACTACACCCCGCTGGAAATCTAGTAAGACCATTGCTCTGCTTTAAGATAGATTAGGTTGGAGGATGAGAAAAATGCCCCCAAAAATTACTATGATTCACATCATGTACAGCCCGTTATTTTATCAATAAAGAATCACATTTTCTATGGAAAACGTATTTCAACATGTTCTTCAGTTTAATAATTTTCCTATACACAGTACCAACAATTTTGTATGCAGACCATCCAGGTTTTAATGTTCCTTAATCTAGATCAACAGAGATCGATACCTAGAGCGTTGGGTTAATGTAAATATGCTAAACGCATGCTGCCTGACAGCTGACGAGAACTGCATATTTGTAGGTGGAACACAGGGTGTGGTCAGGATGTTTCGTGCCCTTGACTTGCAGATCATTACAACTTTGCCACGTCCCCATATGCTTGGCCTCGACATTTCTCAAGTAAGTTATTCTGTTGTTCGACTGAGCATATTACATATATTTCAGATTTCAATACCAGATGATTAAATTATATATCTGGGTGATTAATTATTGTCATTAGGTGATAATATTTTGTAACAGTTACTAAAATTAATAATGCAATTATATCATGTTCCAGGTGATTAAATACTATAATGAGGTGATTAAACCTTATGACAAGGTGATCAGTTAATACGTTAGTGATTAAATCTATACAGAGTATTAAACTGTACTATTGTAATTAAATTTTGATTAAATCTATACAGGGTGATTAAGTCTATACAGAGTGATTACATCTGTACCAAGGTGGTTAAATCATATACCAGAGTGATTAAATCTATACATTGTAATAAAATCTGTACAGGATGATTAAATCTGTACAGGATAATTAAATCTATACCAGGGTGATTAAATTTTTGCCAGGTTGACTAAATCTGCACCAGGTTGATAAAATCTATACCATATTGATTAAATATGCTTGAGTTTGATAAAATCTATACCAGGTTGACTAAATCTGCACCAGGTTGATTAAATGTGTACCTGGTTGATTAAATCTGCTCCAGGTTGATTTAATATGCACAAGGTTGATTCAATTGATTTAATATATATTAGGGTGATTAAATCCTGTACCGGGGTTATTAAATTTATACCCATGTGTTTTCTGGCACTGAAAACTGACAAAAACATGATTCAAGCTAAATAATTCATTCTTGTAACTAGGTGTCCACATCTTGCAACTAGGTTATTACATCGTGTAATTAGATAATGCAGATGATCGGATTACAAGGCATGAGGAAGACCAAGAGCTAAATAGGTGGAGACTATTAAATAAATCTTAAAGAGACGCAGACTGACCATGGTTCATATGACCCAAATACGACACAACTCTAACTTCCCCTTTCAACATTTAATGGCACAGGTTGAAATGACAATAGATAAATAAAACTAGATAATTCCTTCTTGTAATTTGGTGATTACATATTATAACTAGATAATTTCTTCTTGTAATTAGGTGACTACATCTTACATTGAGGACATGTCAGAGGATGCATCCATGTCAACATTTGAGGAGGATTCAAAAGACAAGGAATCACCCAACCAGTACCCTACTACAAGGGCCATCACTTATGATTCTTGCCATGAAATTCTTACTGTTGTTTACGGAGACCGCAGCATCTACATCTGGAGTAGATGCAAACAAGACTTGGATGGCAGTCAGTTGTATTACTTCAGCAAAAAGTAATTTTCTTCAATCATCATAGACTTGTATTTTGTTTTTCTTCTGTTTGAAATCTCTTTGTTTTCTGTTTGTTCAATGAAGATCATAAATGTGATTATCTGTGTTTTGTAAAAAATTATTGTAGTACCCAAGTGTTGCTTGAAATAGGTGCAAAGAATGGTAATACTGTGACCTTCCATGCATGTCATAAGGGACAACTAAGAAGGATTTTTGAGGTTGGGTTGATTGCCTTATTCGTTAGAAGGTCAGAATGACTCAGAAGCCATGCTGAAATTGGATGTGCTTGCTCAAAAGGCGCATATATCGCAATCTAGCTATAAACCATAACACAATGCATCTCAGAGTTCTCTGGGCTACCTGCTAATCTGTTGGAGTTTGAGAACAAACGCGGAAGTAGAACACTCTTGTAGATCAGTATTTCATCTTGTGAGATAAATGGAGGAGGGGGAAGGGTTGAATATTTTGAGAGGCAATTGATGTTGCATTTTGGCCTCATCAGCAATATAGTTCATGGTAGACCAACATTTTTCAAGTGTTTAGGAGGGGCATGAATCAAAATTGCTTATTTATATATATATATATATACAACACTGAAGATCGTGGTGGCCGGATTACCAGAGCTGCGACCTCCACTATTTTTTAATAGTTGTACAGCTCTGATATAACCAAATTGGACTAAAGTCTGCAGGTTGAAAGGAGCATACATCACTGTAAGAGGATCATTTTACGTAAGTACAAAAAGTGAATCAAAGAAAAGATTTTGAAAAACTTGCAGATATAATCATAATCAAGTGTCGTCTTCATAACAAAGGCTGGCTTAAACAGACCACCAACATCCCCTGTCTTTTGTCTTGGTGGTACACTCTACTAGACTGTAACTTATCCATCTCATGATGTTACTCTCTCACTTGTAGATGTTAAATAAGGTGGGTGATAAAATATATCCTTGTCATACTCACTTTTTGTTTCTATGTTTGGTGACTAGCTGTTTTCTGACCTTATTGATGCAGTTTGTTCCCAATATATATTTCTGATCAGCCTGATGTCTTTTTCATCTATTCATAATTCTTGAAAACATTCAATTAATTTTTCATGTTAGACTCTGTCACAGACCTCACTGTAATCTATGAAGTAGATATAAACACTTTTTTGAACTTCCATGTATTTATCTATCAATAGTCAGATACTAAGTATATTTTCTCTCATTCTTTTGCCTTTCCTAAGACCAAATTGTTCTTCATAGACTGCAATTGTCTATCTTGTTTTTAATTTTTTCATTTATTATCTTGAGTAATATTTTGGTTATGTGACACATCAAACTTATTCTGTATTCTGTACAATCTCAATCTCCAGCCCTAGTCTTCTTAGGTAGTGGTATGAATACTGATGATTTTAGATCTTTAGGTATGTGGCCTGTTTCATATATGGTATTGCAAAGTTCTGTAATAGTTTCCCCACCAAATTCATCTAGATTTTAAAATTATGTATGTTGTTATTTTTGTCTGCTCCTGCAATCTTACCACGTTATTGTTTTTATTGCATTTTATACTTCTGCTTTCAGTATTGCTGGTCCATCATTGTTTTGTATTGCAGGTTTTTTTATTCCATTGGTCATCAAACAGGTCTGTAATCAAACATAATCTGCCCATCTTGTAAGTACTTCTGTTTTATCAAATATAATTTTTCACTCTTATCTTTAATGCAGCCACCCCCATTTATAAGATTTTTCTTATTTGTGATCTGTATTTTCTCATAATGCATTTCTTTAGTCTTCTGTTGTAGTGACATATCTATTTCTCTGCATTTTGTTTCTAGCCATTCTTGTTTTGCCGTTCTGTACATGTTGTGTATCTCTTTGCCTATAAGTGAATATGTTGGGGTATTTTTGACTATCTTTCTGATATTTTCTATATTATTTCATCTGTCATCCATGTTTTTTCTTGGCTTTTCTTGCTGGAAAATTTTCATAGGATCTATGATGTTTGAATTCTTTTCCTTAGACTGTTTCATTTATTATCTATTTTCAGACTTACAAAAACTACGTAATGAACTGTCTTACCAGTATAGGGTAACCATGCAATGGAACTGTCTTACCAGTATAGGGTAACCATGCAATGGAACTGTCTTACCAGTATAGGGTAACCATGCAATGGAACTGTCTTACCAGTATAGGGTAACCATGCAATGGAACTGTCTTACCAGTATAGGATAACCATGCAATGGAACTGTCTTACCAGTATAGGGTAACCATGCAATGGAACTGTCTTACCAGTATAGGGTAACCATGCAATGGAACTGTCTTACCAGTATAGGGTAACCATGCAATGGATACCTTCTCACTGTGGAATACCAGGAAATGAAAAAGCTGACCCCCTGGTTAAGGAAGGTGCTGCCGAAGACCAACCAGATGTACCAATCACCTATCATCAGAAAAAACAGATGATCAAGTCAATAAGAAAGCCACAAACTGATCAACACAAGATGACTATCACATTATGAACAGATCAGAACAAGTTGTAATTCTATTACTCAGAATGGGACACAACAGACTCTGCAGTCACATGTACACAAAAATTGAAGATTGGTAACACAGCCATGTGTACATGTGGACAGGCAAGAATAGGGTGCCAAACACTGTATGAACTACAAAAGACAGTGAGTTTTATTCAGGAGACATAATTACATTACCCTATTCCAAGCTTTGCTGTTGGATTTCAGTTTTGCACAGTGAGTACATATTATCAATCTTCTACCTCCTAGAATTGCATAAAGCCCCAGCCAGATCTTGACCCTCTCCGCACTGAACTTTCTATGTATTTGGCCATATCATTCTCTTCTGTGTTGTCGGTTATCAGTAGTTTGATTTTGGGATCAGCTTTTCCATTGCACCACTCACTGCATTCCCTGCTTAGGGTGCTTATAACATTCAGGTGGACGGTATCACTACTGATCCACAAGCCATACTTACCGTTAAGTGTAGGAGTGGGAGCTTTACTTTATATTCCAAGGCCAGATGTGTCACTTCTGTTTTGCTATATCTATGTTAGTTCAAAATATCTTTGATGTTATCTATTAATTTTTCTTTTGATCTTTCTCTGGCTCTATAACATGATCTGCTCTTTATTGTTTGTTATAAATGAAAATGTTTTTTTAATACAACCTGGTTTTACTTTACATCCAAGGTATTCATCTATGTACCATCGTGGTTGCGTCTGGGGACTTACGACATATCCTGCCGTCTTGGACTCGGATCCAGAAGAAGCTGCTCTTGGTGGAGCACTGCCACCTGGGTCTCTGATTTCAGTCTCAGCGGATGGAACTTTGCGAGCGTGGGATGTCTGTGCAAACATTTGTGAGGAAAGCATGCTAAAGAGGTCAAAGAATAAAATATTATTTAATTAATTTTTTAATTTGTTTTATTTAGTTTGGCCCCCATAAAACCACATTTGTCATAGGGAATTGAATTCTGGAGAACAAATAAACCAACAATTAGAAACTAGTGGCCACAAAGATGTGGTTCTTCAGAAAAAAATTATGAGAATCCCATAGACCACTAGAAAAATCAATGAAGATGTATTAAGGAAGATTTACACCAAACGGAATTTACCTACCAACATCAGGAAAAAAACAGTCCACATTTGTTGGCCACACTGTGAGTTGAGGAGGTTTAGAAATTCATTGTGTCAATGTTTTAAGCTTGACTGCGACATCTGTGTGCTTTGGTCTGGTTTCAGCATGACTTCTGAGTGACTTTGACCCTCTATCGGATAGAACAGTCAACCTCACCCCCAAAACCTCCTTAGTCGCCTCATACAATATATATGTTAGGTGAGAGTGTCGCTAATATTTGCTTCCCTTTCAGGCCCTGACAACACACAAGTGATACATTCCAATCAATAGGATTTTATAAACCTGACATTTTTCTAGTCTTGAGTGAAGATCTTGTGTTAGGAATACCACAGTCTGTGGACCAAGTTTAGATTTCCTTGAGATTTGCATACAACAGAAATTATGCTGTTTATTGTTAGTTTTCAGCCACAGGTAGCTATAATTAGGTCTCATTTCCACAATACTGTGCTTGCCTCTGTGGGGCAACCCATGACCTCACTTGATTTTCTTACCATCAGCAACAGTTGCTATGTAGAAGTCAGACTGATGTTGTCCGTTGCATCAAGAATACTTACATAAATGAATAACATATGGCTGTGATGTAATAAAATTTACTTTCCTTAGAACCTATATACTCATAGTGGAAATTATAATAATAAGACCCACATCCCCTCAGAGTCTTAGGGGTGCCACACTGGAGACATCAACAAAACAATCCCTCTCCAAACATCTCTATCCTCAGAACATCTCTATCAGTCATTCACAGAAGTGTAGAAAAATCATGCCCAGATTATTATTTGATGTTATAAATCCAGGATTTTCTCTATCCTCCCCTTCTTCTTCCAGCCTTTACTGTTCCTTGCAAAACAATTTTATAAAGTGAGTCGTGCCTTGTTACATGTTCAAAACAAACAAGTTTACGTCGTCTCACTACTGTCAATAATGGTTCTTCATAACCAGCAAGTTTGTTTATTTCCTGCAGGATGGATATATTTGTCTTGTATACTATACAGCGAATTTTTAACAAACATCTGTAGCACTTGTTTTCAAAAGGCCAAATCTTAATTTTCGGTGTCTGCATTGAGTGTCCAACTTTCACATCCATATAATAAATATACTTAGCACAAGTGATCTGAATAGATTGATCTTTATTGTAATATTGATCTTACTTTTCCAAATATTATTCCACTTTTCCATGGCGGCCATCGCCAAGGCAATATATTGGTGTAAATATTAAACAATAAGCAATAAAATTTAATTAAAAGTGAAATAGCATTCTTTGAAATGAAATGTAACATGGACCAAACATATCACCAATAGTGTGATCCTGAAAGAAATGAATGTAAAAGAGAACTGGCTAAATAACTAGGTTCTCTCCAGAAAATTATAATATTTAGCCAACATCAAACGACATGGCAGCCTAGAAAAGAGTATAGTGGAGTAGATGATGCAGGAAAATGAAAAGAGATAAAGCAAGAAGAAGATGAACAAGATATGAAAGAGCACCTAAACCTGACACTCACAGAAGTGGGAAGATTAATTCACAATTGGTAGGAGTTTCAAAAGACAGATGACTTCTACTTCTTATCTAGGATAAGGCATCTAATAGATCACTGTATTAAATTAGGTGTTGTATCTGGAAAAGACTGCTGACATTCTCTTAGTGATATGTTTAATGGTCTAACATCAGTAGAAGAAGAATGATACATTTGGAATAATGTTGAGGTGCTACATGAAGCAGTTAATAGCTAACTAGTAAAAGGCTATGTTTTACAAATTGAGCAAAATTGAGATAAGATTCCGGATACCACTGTCCTTGACAGATCTGATATACCTAGCATTGATAGTATTCTGATGCAAACACAGATCATTATGTGGTACATATGCCACATCATCCCTGCCAAAGATACTTTTCTATGCTGAGTTGCAGATGGGTATACATTCTCAAGGTGGCCAAAAGTAGCACTACAAAGACCTCACTGAAAATCTTTGAACTAGATAAAGATTCATGAGAAGAACTTGACAAAATAGAGCTATATTGTGCACTACAGTAAAAAAAAAGCACAGTATCTTGTGAAAAGAGGAGAAATGTAACTGCTTAACAGCGGAGAGTAACTAGAAAGTCACGGGTAGACCAAAAACCATCTACATTGGTCATGACATGTCCAAACTGTCCACGGACATTTGCACCCAGAATAGGTCTTAGTAGCCATTTGCAATCTCATAGTAAGTAAAGGACAAATTTAGCTGAATTTCAAAAGTGGATGTAACAAATGGTCATCATCACATGTGATGGATGAACAACTCAAAAGTAATAATCACATTTCCATCTTTCCATATGATAGTATTACTGTTATGCTATAAGAAATATGATCGATCCAAAGCGATGATGGATGTGACTCGCAAGACCAATCTGAGCCACAATCTGTGGAAGAATTTTCTAAAATATGTACAGGGAATCACATACCTACTTTTACCATCATATGCTGTTGTATGTCTTCTTAAGATGTGCAACCCTTAAATTATCTGCTATCACTTTCTCTTTTGTCTTTGTAATAATACTTACGAAAAACACAAGGTTGTTCATTATTACAATGGATTTCTGCATGGCTTCCAGGTAACTTAGACTCTCTTTGGGATGGAAAAGCCAAACCCCTGTGACACTTTGTCTTTATACCATTCCTGATCTTTCCCCTCTTTACCACGTGATCCATGATATCCTGTTCCCATGATTCTGTATTAATTCCTGTATCATGCATATCCTGTTTATGTGCCTCTTTCTGCCGAAGTAGCCAACTCTGAGATCTATTCCTAGGTTGTAATTCTTCATAAAGTAGATTATGATGCTGAAGAATATCCAACAAGCAAATAGGGCCAAAGCATCATAGATAGAAAGTGATATTAACAAGTATTAGTAATTGTATATCATTATGAAGCAGGTGACATTCAGACAAGATTAACAAAATACATAGCTTTTTATTATCTGACAGGAATTGCGTGAGTGCTGAGTGCCTGAAGATTGTCTACGCCGACAAATTGGACGTAACTAAAAAACTACGCCAGCGAACAAAGCCAAATGAGGGATCATTTGTAAGACATGGCAAGCAGAGCTTCAGTGCAGTGACTGTAAGTTTTCATTTTATTTGGTTGGTTTCTAATCCAGCGTTCTGTGGGCTCATGCTCTTTGACCCAACACCATTGTGTGTTACATCTGCGTGTTTGTGAGCTGTTGTCTTATTTTTATATTTCATAATTTTGTACTCAATAATATTGTGAATAGATAATATTAAACACTGAGTCGTCATTTTTACAGATAAATACACAGTTGCAGAAAATAAACTAAATAGAGATCGGGGTCATTAAAGAAGAGCTGAAAAAAACACCTTACTTAAGTCTGGTAACTTCTTTTGTATTCGTTCTCAAACTTCTGCAGATTAGCCAGATGTAGTCTGCAGAATGGAATGCATTAGTATCATGCTTTACTACTCATGATCTCCTTAGTTGCCTCTTATGATATATAAATAACCAAAATATCGGAGGATGACCGACAAAAAGGAAGTGCCGCAGTAACCATACAAATAGAGGTAAATGCAAATAAAGTAAATAGGTTACTAGAAAACTACTGTTAAATTCCGTGTATAACCCGAGAATTTTTGGACAATAAACAGAGATGGCTTCATACTCCTAGGCTTATTTTCGAGAGTAAGATCAAATTTTAAAAAAATTACGTCCAAATCACAGTAAAAATGGAGAAAAACACTTTAAAAAAAATTACAGTCACATGTCCCGATATATTAAGCCAGGATAAAATGACTAGGGCTCACCAGCAATCTAGAGCATACTTACCATAATGCTAGGCCTCTAATTACATTAATTTCTATATATCATACAATATTTCCTTCGAAATCTCCGATATTTCTTGATAAAAACTCACTTACTAGGTCTATATCGTTATTTCCAACACGCCGCCATTTTTTTAGCAAAATTTCCCGGAAATGCTATTTTTAGCAATGGGTATTACCGTTTTTTTTTACCGTTTATAGTACATATATTTCTATCATAAAGGTTTCAATTGATCATCGAAATTGGTCAGAAAAGTATACCAGTATCTGATGTTATTTATTAACTACAGTAAAGTGTAGGTACCGGTAGTTACCGGGTGCATATAATGTCTGTGATAACAAATGACATCTATATAACGGTAACTGGCGTTTATAGTCTAGCCTTACTGGGTAGTGTTTGATAGTAACAGACTAAATTATAGGAGGTTTGGCTTGCGTACAGCAAAATGTTTAAACTCAATTATCTGTAGTGTAGACACAAAAACAGAACACAGAATAACATCAAATATCGATAAAATTTAGGAAAAACTTACCGGTGCCAGTCGAAACAGTCATTGAAATCCTTCGAAGTCCGAATCACTGTCTGAAGTCTGAAATAACTCATGAATGTCATCATCTGTCATGGAAACATCAGGGTGGATATCGTCAGTCTCTGGTACATTGTCGTCGTCGGCATCGTCCTCAAAGATAGCGTCGTCCTCACTTCCATCCATTGCGTTACTTATTGAACACTTTTTGAAAGATCTGATGATCATTTCGGATGAAATATCAGACCACGATTCTTTGACCCACGTAACGATTGTGGTGATGTCAACTTTTTTAATGTTACCACCCTTCGTCACTGCTAAATCAGATGATGCCATCCAGTCATTCCATTTTGCTCGGAGTCTGTCCTTGAATGGTTTGTTCAGGCAGACATCTAGTGGCTGTAAGAGGGATGTAAGTCCCCCAGGAATGACGGAAACAGACAACCCCATCTCACGGCATCGTTGTACCACTTTCTCTGTGAGATGCGCCCTAAATGAATCCCAGACTAGCATGGATGGTTTTTTTAAAGCGGCCCCCTTCCTCTGCCCCCACACTTTATCCAGCCATTCCAGAGTACCACTTTCGTCCATTCAACCTTTCGTGTGAGCACGCACAAATACGCCACTTGGGAATTTAATACCCTTAGGCAGAGTCTTGCGTTTAAATATAATCACGGGGGGCAAACGTGACCCATCTGCCATGCAAGCTAACACAACAGTGAATCGAGTTTTTTCATGCCCAGTTGTCTTTACAAAAACTGTCTTCGCACCTTTGCATTCAACGGTGCGATTAGAAGGCATATCAAAGCAGACAGGTGTCTCGTCCATGTTTCCTATTTGAGATAGATCGTAGTTAAATCTCTTCCTCAGGTTGATAGTGAAACGTTGAAACAAATCAATTTTTGTTTCTAGCTCCTTCGGCAACTTTTGCGCCAGCTTAGTGCGTGTTCGTAGACACAAGTGATGTCTGTTCATAAAGCGATTGCACCATCCCATTGACGCAACGAAGTCCTCAGATTTGTTATTCTGGAATGCAGGATCTTTCAATATCGAGAGCGCCCTGATTCGAATATTGGTGCGGGTTATAATTAATCCGTTCTGTCTAGACTCCATTATCCATTCTGATAATTTCTTCTCCAGCGCAGGGAATGAAGCTGTACGGCCACGTGATGCTCTCTTTGATCTTGGCATCAAAGACAATTCTTCCTTTTTTTTCCTCCATTCTCGCACTTGCTTTTCATTCACAATGAAGTGGCGGGAAGCCATGGAATTGTTGGACTTCTCCGCAAAAGCGATAACATCCAACTTAAAACCAGCAGTATACGATGTTCGTTTCTGTCCAGGCATCCTTCTTATAAAACACGAATAAAATCAATGACAATAAAAATGTATGAACTGGAAGCTAAACTACTTGTGCAGTATTCTTGGCTAGCTAAGTCAGCCTTATATTCTATTAATTAGTCCAGCCCACTGAGGCCGCAGATGGCCTACTGGCCCTACCCATTTCAACCGGCTCAACCAATCCAAGTTTCCCTCACATTATGTGATGCCATTCAGATAAGTGACTAAATGCAATCTTTCTTTATAGAAGATTTGAAACGAGGTTCCAAATCACAACACATCATAGGCATTTTGTAGTAAAATTGCGCCGTAATTGATTCCCTCCCCCAACCACTGTACATTTAGTGGAAGACGAGATCAATTTCACAATCCTCTGTTATGTTTATTTTATTACCGTATTCTCCCCACACGGTAAACATAACCAGGAACAAAGTTCAAACTCTTCTGTATCTTATAAAAACAAACGTGATCTCGCTGTCTTGCCTTTCATCATTTCCCACTTAAACGTCACTGTCAGAAGCCGGTGACATAATAGTTACGTAGTAATTACTATTCACTAGGGCTGTTCCGCGTCATAACGCCCAGACACCCAACACAGACATCTCATTCAGGAAAAACTTTGTTCCCCAAAGTCTCGCCACCTCATAAACCATCTATAGTCATGGATAGGGAAGTCAGCCTACCGGGTATTCATTATTTTCGGATATATTGATCCAGAATACAGTAGCCACCGGGGTTTCATTCCTTGATTCATTCAAGTTACGTGAGTGAAGCAAATGAAAGGAATGCTATTTTCTTAGAGTTGCAAAAGTTTGTGTTAATTTCCATTTAGCATGTCGGTTCTTTCTTATGATGATGAAGTTCATTATTGCCGGCTTTGTTAAGTTGGGGATGTCGGTCTATAGTCGGACTTTCGACTTTCTCCACTTTTGGGAAGGGATAGTTAGGTTATCGGCCTACAATCGGATGGGTTTATATTCAGAATTTAACGGTATCAATATAAAATAATAAGATCAAATAAAAGAACAAATATAATTGTCAACATTTGGTATTGCACTGGATCTGTTGTTGCTGGGTGTGGATTTCCTGGTGGGAGAAATCCATTTTGTTTATATTCGTTATGGTTTTTTGTTCTTATCTATTTTTGTTGTCTTAATAAAGGTCCCAATTGGACTGACACGTTGACAATTGTATTTGTTATTTTTTTTTATTGTTATTTTATATATTTTATTATTTTATATTGATAGTTTTCTAGTAACCTATTTACTTTATTTGCATTTACCTCTTACGATATGCATGGAAGGTAAACAGTTGCTATTCTTTGCTCCTCTCTCAGTCCCAGGCAATGCATTGGTGTTCCAGATATTCATTAAAGATTGTCATAAAAACTGAATTGTGTCATAGTTTAAAGCTTAGCTATGATATTTGCATCTTTCAACCTGACACATCTGACTTCATTATGAATTCGGGGTCGCTTTGTCCCTCTGTCGGATAGGGCTGCCAACTCTATCCCATAACTTCATTAGTCACTTCCTGTGACTTGCATGGTAGGTAGCAGTGCTGCTGTTCAGTGCTCCTCTCTTTGTCTCAGGCATCACATGGGCGATCCAGATATTAAAATTCAAAATTAGCCAAGTCTGAGTATTTGTTGAGTGTCACAAAGGTTTAGTTTGGTATGATGAAAATGTTTACACCCCCCCCCCCCCAATTTGACTATTTCACTTGCCTATGTTCATCAGACACCAGAAACCTATTTATAAATTTAAATAATAATTTATTTAGGGTTAGGAGAGTTTTAGGAGAGTCATGAGTTACATAACTAATCCTAACTCTTAATAAATTAATATTTAAATTTATAAATAAATTTTCAGTGTCTGATGAACAAGTGAAATAATAAAATACGGGAATACACATATTTCTGTATTAAAACAAAAATTATATGTAGAAAAAAAATGGTATGGGTTAAGCAAATGTGGCCTCATCATGTGATAAGTCCAACATTTTAGTATTATGCGTCATTTCATTCAGATTTTGTGACCTAGCTGACCTCGTATGAAAAGGTCGCTAGGTATGCTTCCAACTGCGCACTACACACTAAGGGTCATCCAAAGGTGGGGGCTCTCAGTGTGATCAATGGATTCGCAAGTAGACTTAGCTTCTGTGAAAAGTGTCTTTATTGATACTTCGTTTTGTAAATAATGTATGCATTTTTTTCGTTAAAAAAGAGGCTACATGTGCTTAACCTATACCAAAATAATTATTAAAATCACTCAGAGTCACTGAAAACAAATTTCACAATTATCATTGACCAGTTCTTGTAAGGAAGTGTCACAAATAGGAGCATTTCATTTGAATTTATGGAAGTCATTATTTCATTTGGCTTTTGACAAAGACACTAAGCGAAAATGATCACAGTGTATGAAATGAGATGTTTGATAAAGCTATTATTGTCACCAGAGTAGACTGACAGAGAAATATATCAGAAATGAAATAAAGATAATCTTACATCAAGACTACATCGAGAGACAGCATAATGGGACCATGAGAATGGAACCAACACAAGCAGCCCTTCATGCATACTACATAAGAACATCAGGTTACAAGACATGAGGAAGACCAAGAACTAGATGGGCAGAGACCTTCAAAGAAACTGTAAACAGACATGGGCTGAGCATAGCCAATGTGACCCAAATGGCCAAAAGCAGACTTCAACTTCTCCACATGACGCTTAACAGCACATGTGGAAATGACAATAGAGAGATAATGTTAATAAGTCATAATCTAATTGTCGACTGAAAATGTTGATATCAGCAGTTCCTTAGGATATAAGATGTCAATATCAGCGGTTCCTTGGTATAAAAGATGTTGATATCAACGGTTCCTTGGTATAAAAGATGTTGATGTCAATGGTTCCTTGGTATAAAAGATGTCGATATCAGCAGTTCCTTGATAAAAATGATGTTGATGTCAGCAGTTCCTTGATAAAAATGATGTTGATATCAGCAGTTCCTTGATAAAAATGATGTTGATGTCAGCAGTTCCTTGATAAAAATGATGTTGATATCAGCAGTTCCTTGATAAAAATGATGTTGATATCAGCAGTTCCTTGATAAAAATGATGTTGATGTCAGCAGTTGCTTGGTTAAAAACGATGTTGATAGTAGTGGTTTCTTGGTATAAAAGATGTCGGTCGGTTGCTGATCCAGCGGCCCATGGGATCATGCCCAGATAAAAGATGTCAATATCAGCAGTTCCTTGGTATAAAAGATGTTGATTTCAGCGGTTTCTTGGTATAAAAGATGTTGATTTCAGCGGTTTCTTGGTATAAAAGATGTTGATGTCAGCAGTTCCTTGGTAAAAACGATGTTGATAGCAGTGGCTGTTTGGTATACAAGATGTCGATATCAGCTGCTCCTTGATATAAAAGATGCCAATATCAGCGGCTCCCTGGTATAAAAGATGTCGATATCAGCTGTTCCTTGGTATAAAAGATGTTGATGTCAGCAGTTCCTTGGTAAAAACGATGTTGATAGCAGTGGCTTTTTGGTATACAAGATGTCGATATCAGCTGCTCCTTGGTATAAAAGATGTCAATATCAGCGACTCCTTGGTATAAAAGATGTCGATATCAGCGGTTTACCAAAGACAAAAAGTTAAGAATTAATACCATATTTAAATTGAATGCTCAAAGTTTTATTCTTGTGCTTATAATGTTTGATTTCCAATATTTTCTTTCCTGGTTTACAATTGTCATTAAAAGAAGAAACAATATTTCCTGCAGGTCTGTCCAGATGGTCTTCACATTGCTACTGGCAATCAACATGGCAGAGTTTGTATATACGATACAAATACAATGAATGTGATGACTACTATGCTTGCACATGAGGCAGAGGTTACAGCACTGGGGTACTCCATTACAAAACGGTACAAGGTATGATAAACTTTTGTTCAATTCACCCGCAATGCAAAATATTTAGTTACCATTTCATGTTTAAGCAATGGTTTTCAATAGTTTATGGTTTGGGTTAAGAGTTAGGTTTAAGGGTTAGGATTTAGGGTCAAGGGTTAGAGATCAAATTCATCTAACATTAACACTTTGAAAACATGTTTAGGATCAAATAGGGAGATAAGAAAATGTTGTGCTTTGCGGTTGGAAGTACCTAGTGCAGTTTAAAAAAATTGTAGTTTATTTGGTCCAATGCCAGATCAGATGCCTACCTCTTTTGATTATTTCCCTTGGCTATCTTGATCAGTTTATGTTTATCATTTATTAATTTACATATTATTTATGTAGGGTTAGAGTTAGTTATGTAAAACACAACTGTTCTAACCCTAAATAAATTAATATTTAAATTAATTATTGATATAATATTTAGATTAATTATCCCTAAAATAAGCAGGTAGGCATCTGATCTTGGATTGGACTGTTTGGTTATATTATTTAAAAAAAAGGTTGGCTGTATTAGCAACTGGCCAATGTATTGCCAGGCCCAAAGGATAGTTAAAAATAGCAACACTTTCAGTTGCCTTGTATGTCATAATAGATGACTAAGGGTTTTTTTTTATGTGGGGTTGCTATCCCATCCTATAAAGAGTCAAAGTAACACAGAAGTCAAATGTCCTAGTGGTGAATATTTCCAGTATTTAGTGGTGAGAACGTTCTGGAATGATGAAGACAACATTCTGGAAAGAATATGTCACTTGATAGTGGCGAACAGAGAATGAAGATACCGTATTAGAGGTACCGTTTCTAATACCTAAAAAAGAAAAGGTCATTAACTCGTATTTTATGTGCACGTGTGTTATATTTCATGAGTGATATCTTCTGATTATGTGCCTGGTCACCCAACTGCATACGTTAGAGGGAATATTGGTGTGGAAATGTCTTTTATGTATTGTAACCATTGTCCATGACTTGAATAAATATGTCAAAACTGTTTTGATATGTTGTTTTATTTTAGCCAATCTCTTTGCTACAGAAGAAAGGACTACTGAACAGCAGCTAAAGATGGAAGAAGTTTGTTGAGACCTGTGCACCACAGGGAGTAAACTGCATCTGCTTTCCATTTTGGTTTAACAATGTTTAACTATTAATGGCTTGACTTAGCCTACCAGGTACTTGGAACAGGGTAATCAAGTTTTGCTAATCACTAAAATGTAATTTTGGTTTGTTCGGAAGTTCTGTGTGTGTTATTAGGTGATGCACCAGTGATTAGCACCATTTCATTACCCTGATCCAAGTTTCATCTGTTGGATTTCAGTTTTGCTGCAATGAGTGCATATTGATTTTCTTATCAGGTACTAGCCAGTGGAAGCCGTGACCGTATGATTCATGTAATGGATGCATCACATGGCTACCAGCTACTGACAACCTTGGATGACCATTCATCCACTATTACAGCCATCAACTTTACCTACATTGCTAGATGCATTCTAATGGTAAGGATGATACGTCTGTGTTTGTATGTGAGGTATGTCTATGTGTAATAGCTGTGTATGTGTTTGTGTGTCAGGTATGTGTTTGTGAAAGGAAATCTTTTAATAATATTAATGTATTATATCGTATTATACCAAAACTACTAGACTTGGTTAATTCCTTTCTTGAAGATATGCGCTAAAACATATCGTTCGAGGACAATACATCTGATAGTTTTGCAGTAAAGACTGGAGTAAAGCATTCTAGCTCCTCCTCCTGAATCTTCTTCATAGCACTCCTGAAATATACTCCTGCAGATGTAGCAGGTGACGTTTTAATCTGCACCGTTTCGATGGATCACTCTTCAGCTTATTGCGTCTTAGAGTGAAGACGAAAACATCAGAGATACTCATCAGAGAAATTCTCTTCGCCGATGATGCTGCAATAGTGACACATAGTGTGTCCACCTTGCAGTCCCAAATTGACAACATGGCAAAGGCCTGCGAGCTGTTCTCTATGACAATAAGTATCATTAAAACTCTGGCAATATGTCAGGGATCTACAGTACCAACATCACCTTAAACATTACTTATAAAAAAGAGAGGTTGACAACTGTGCTATCTAGGATCCACAATTACATCTACACTTTCTTTCCCTAGACAATGAAATAAATGCATGTATAAGGAAAATGGCTACCATTTTTGACGGCATGTCAAAAAGTGAACTTGGAAAAATCACTGAAAACAAAGTTACAGATTTATCAAACATGCATGCTGAGTACACTATATATTATGGATCTAAAACATAGACTACCTAAACATGAGAGGAGACTTAATATCTTTCATCTAAGATGTCTCAGCAAGATCTTAAACATTAAATCGCATGACTAAATCACCAACATGGAAGTGTTGCACCTCACTTATCAACCTCTGCCATGGAAACACTCAATATAAATAGATTGCGTTGGTGGGGTCACATCCGCAGAATGCCAAACTGCCGTATCCCAAAACAAATACTATTCGAGGAACTGACTGAAGGCCATAAAGTCCACGGTAGATCAATGTTGAGGTATAAAGACATCTGTAAATTCTCAATGAAAGGTTTCCATATTGAATCCAAAAAATGGGAAAGTATGGCAGAAACTTGAGATCTCTGGAGGCAGGACCTGCATGTGAGAGCAGCATTGTTAAGAAATTATATGTTTAAAGATGTTGGAAGAAAAAAGAGAAAGGCTCAAACAAAAATCTACTGTTGCTGTGATATGATTGCTTGAAAAGTAACAGTTTTTGAGAAAATATTCAATGGATTACTTTTTCTTATAGCTGAATGACGCAAAAGACCATACATTATATTATATATTATAATATTATATTGTATTATATTATGTCATATTATAGTCATGACACTTCCATCCGAAATAGCAAGTGAGAGCGAATGTGTTTTCCCATCACTGATTAATTAACAGATTTAATGTTATCCAAAAAGCAGTGGCAACTATTGGGGGTATTGTACCTAGAAATTCTTAATGGATACAAGCTGAAAACTTTGGGCCATATAAAGAGACATAAAAGTATGAAAGAATTAATAATGGAAGGTATGGTTGTTGGTAGAAGAGGTAAAGTCCACCCCAGACGACGATGGATAAGAGACACCTCAGATTGTTTAAACATGCCCCTCTCTGTGGCAGGTCAACTTGCCAAGAATCGTAATGAGTTCAGAACATCCATAAACAATACTGTTCTTCTTCTTCTTTCTGTCCTCATGTACCTTTCGGTGTTGAGGGGAGAGTGAGTGTACGGTCTTTTGCCCTTCTATTTGCCTCCTCTGCTGTTATATTTCCGAGTGTCTCTAATACACTATCTATCCACCTTTTACGAGGGCGTCCAATAGGTCTCCTGTTTTCGTATTGTTTGTTAAGTGTTTTTTGGATAATACTTTGCTCTTTCTGTCTGGTTATGTGGCCGTACCATTTAACTTGTTGTTTCTATATGTATTCTATTGTTGGCTTGATCCCTGTTTCCTTAGTGATTTATTATTCCTGATTTTGTCTCTCAAGCTAACTCCAATCATACGTCTCACACATTTCATTTCAGTGGTGTTAATCTTATGTATTGTTCTAGAATCTAATGTCCAAGTTTGACACTGATAACACAATGTTGGTAAGAAAATGGTGTTGAAAAGCGCTTTCTTTGTTTCTAGTGTAATATCTTTGTTTCTTAGTAAAGGTGTTAATTGACCAATGATCTGACAGGCCTTATTACATCTTGCGTTTATTTCTGCTTCTTGTTTGTTGTCATATCTCAATGTGCTGCCCAGATATTTGAATTCATCTACTTGTTTTAGTTGTTTATTATTTATCTGTATGTTGATGTTCTCCTTTTCTCTTTCAGTATTCATTACTTCTGTTTTGTCTATGTTGATTTTCATTCCAAATTGCTTGCCTGCTGTGTCTATTATGCTTAGGTGGTCTTGCATGTTTTTAATGCTGTTGTGGAATAAAACCTGGTCATCTGCAGAAAGCAGTTCATTTGCTTCATTAGAATTTGCTGTTTTGTTTATATGGTCCATGTATGTAATAAAAAGTAGTGGGGATAATACACATCCCTGCTTTACTCCTGTGTTAATCACAAAGTCCTCTGTGTAGCCTGCAGCTGTTATTATAGTGCAACTGTTGTTGTTATAGAGACTTCTACAAACGTTAATTAAATGTTGGCATACTCCATAAATTTTTAATGTTTCCCATAGTTTTTCTCTGTTTACTCGGTCAAATGCTTTCTCTTGATCTATGAAGGATATGTATAAATTTTGGTTGTATTCTATTGACTTCTCTGCCAACTGTTTCAAAATAAATATTGCATCAGTACATCCTCTGTTTCTTCTAAAACCCATTTGTGTATTGCTAAGTTGTTGTTCTATTACAGGTCTCAGTCTTTTCTCTACTATTTTTGCATATAGTTTTCCTGCATGGCTTAACAAGGAAATTCCTCTGTACTGGTTACAGTCTCTTTTGCTGCCTTTCCTTTTCCATATTGGCACTATGATAGCTTTTCTCCAGTCTGTTGGTGTCTTCTGTTGCCTCCACGCTGTGTTAAAAATTCTGTGTAGCCAATATAATCCTGTTTCTCCTGCTGCTCTTATAATTTCTAGTGGTATGTTATCTATCCCTGGAGCTTTGTTTTCTTTTGCCTTTTTTATGACCTCAGCAATTTCCTCTATGAGAATATTTGGCTCTTGTTCATTACAACTCTTTATGGTTTCTTTTGCTGTATTATTGCTTGGTGTTGTATTTAGTAACTCAGAAAAGTATTCTTTCCATCTTTTTAATGCTCTTTGATTATTTGAAATTGGATTACTTTCTCTGTCATTTATTAGTTCTGTAGGATCGTGATTTTCTGTTCTGGTTCTCATAACTTTGATTGTTTTGTAGAAGTGTTTTGTAGCTGTTTTGTAATCCTTATTCAAGTTCTTGCCAAAATCAGACCATGATTTACTTTTAGCTTCTTTAATCAGTTGTTTTACTTTTTTTCGTGCTAATGCATATTTTTCATATGTTTCTTGTTCTTTGTTATGTTTCCAGTCTTTGTATAGTTTCTTTTTCTCTTTCACGCCTTGTCTTATAGTTTCACTCCACCATGTGGTGCTCTTTTTCCCCGCTTTACCACGTTGTTTAGTACCACATATTGCTTTAACTGTGTTCATTACTGAGGTTTTAAATTGTGTCCACTCTTCTTCTACTGATCTTGTTTCTGGGTTTAATTTCTTGTATTTTTCTGCTATTTGTCTTTCAAAGAGTTTTAATATGTTTTCATCTTGTTAATTCTAATGATCTTGTCATTGTCTTTCTTGTGTATTTTATCAATATGTTCGCTTGCATTTGGCTTTCTGATGGTAGCCATCACCATATGGTGGTCTGTATCATCTGATAAATTAGGTACGGCTCTACTGTCCGTGATTTGTCTTCTGTTCTTGGTTTTTGTTAATATGAAGTCAATCTGGCTTCTGCATTCAGGCACGTTCCATTTGTGCCAAGTATAGATGTGTGACTCTCTGTGTTTAAAGAAAGTATTCATGATGTATAGTTCATTTTTACTGCATATCTCTAGTAATCTGTCTCCATTTTCATTTCTTGTTGTTAGTGTATCCCCAAAAGGTCCTAGGTATCTACTGTCTTCACTCGTTCTTTTCTCTGGCCTTCCGTTAAAATCTCCCATTACTATTAGGTCATCCTCTTTATTTATTTTGTTTATGTTTTCATTCAATAGTTCATAGAATTCTTCACTGTCTATCTGGTTGTTGTTGCATGGGGAGTAAATTTTTATGTAAGTTGTTCTTTTGTTGTTTTCTAATATTGTAATGCTCATTATTCTTTCTGAAGTATAGCTTATTTCTAAAATGTTTTTGGCAGTTTTTTCTTCCACTATAAACCCTACACCATGTTTCGCATTGTCATTCTTGTTTACACCTGAATGTGTAATTGTAAAGTTGTTGTGTGCACTCTTCACACCTCTACCTTTTGTTCTTGTGTCTGCAATTCCTAAAATTTTTATTTTCCTTTTAATCATTTCTTCTAGAGTTGTTCTTCCTTGTCTTTAATGCTGCAGATGTTGATGGTTGCTATTTTTGTTGTTATTGCTGATCTCTTTTGCGTGTGATGTGCCTTCCTCTCCATTTAAGTTTCTTTTTGAGCACTTTGTGTATCCCCTGTCGACGTGCTAGGTCAGTCACAGGTTAAGGGCTGTGTGGTAAGTTTACTCGGGATTGCCCATTTCCCCTCGCTAGCCACTAGCTGTTCATGGCCATACTTGTTGTTATCTTCTCCACCGTTGTTTACATATTCACTTTGTAAACTTATTACTGCACTTATCCACTTTAGACACTTCTCTTATGATGTAATATAGAAATATCTTCCTCCAGGTGCAATCTAGAATGTGAATAGTTTTGTATATCTTATAATATTTTAATATAAACACGGCACTTTTCTGTTCTGGAAAATACTGTTCTGGAAAGAATATTTCAGCTGAAGGATTACATATATATATGTAGTTGCAGGTTCCGTTTCAATCCACAGTTGGGACAGGATTTTTGTCTTTCAGAGGTATAATCTAAATCCTTCCTCTATATGTCGCAACGTCTGCTATGGCAATGCGGCCTTTTTTCCACAGCCCATAGAAAGCCTCCCTGCACTCCTTCACAGGAAAACATGCGGTAGCAAAAGTAATTGCAGGTGAGATCAGTTAGAACAACTTGGCTAATAATGACAGAAAAGTGTTTTTGAAGTGCTTAGGTCTTATTTATCTTATGTTGATATATGAAAATACATGTAATACTGTGAGAGATGCTATATTTAAATCTATGTTTATTCTAGTCTGGAACCAACTGTTTATCTATGTCTGTCCATTTGTCTGACTAACTGGTTTTTTTTTTCCTATTTGTCTCATTCTGTTCACAAGTCATCCTCCTCCAGCTTATAATCTATCAACTCATCATACGTCCATCCACTAACCAAATAATCCTACTATGAATCCATCCACTAACCCATCAATTGATAAATCAACCAACACATTAATCAACCTATTAATCCAAGCATCAACCCATTAAAATGTTAACCCATCAGTTCAAACATCAGTCCTTCCATTCATTAATACAATTACCCATTCATCAGCCTATTTATAAATCAAACCATTAATCAATCATTCATTCATTAAGTCATCCATTATCCATTCATCAGCTGATATACCCGGTATTTATAAACCCAACCATCCAGCAACCCATTCATTCTCAATCAGTTCATAAATTGATCACAACAATCCATCCATTCATCAAGCTATCCATCAATCATCTATCAAAAGAATTCATATATTCACCAACCTATCAGTCAATCATCTGTACATAATCCTCTATTTATCAATAAATCTATTCATCATTATTTTACCCATAACCCAAAATGGGGTCAGGATGGGGTGGAGGGTGTGTGTGGTGGGTTAACTCCACCTTATGAAACCAGAACATGACATATAGATAGTACTAGGAAGAAAGCCAAAAAGTAGGGAGCCCCCACCCCACCCATCCTTTTCTCTCACTTAATGGTTTGTCCCAAAAAAACGTAATTAAAAATCCCACAAAATGAAGAGAGGAATTTTAATTTTATATTAAACAAACACACGCATGCACGCACACCCCAATCTCTTACTGAAAACATATCTACAGTTTTCAGCAACCATCCGTGCATAGTTGGGTAGGTGTGTGGCTGGTTGGTTGGGTTGGGTTGGTTATTTGCTGATCAACCTGTCCATGGGCTCATACCCTGTGATCCAATGCCAGTGTGTGATATATGGTTGTGTTTGTGAGCTTCCATTGTTGTTGTCTTCCATATAAGATATTCCATTTATCTGGCCTCATGGAAAAGCATTTTCCTGACATACCTTCCATACATCAAATTATATATTAATCAACCATCCAAACCATCCATACATCACATATTCCATCAATCATTTATACATCAATTATTGCATCAATCATCCATACACCCAGTATTCCATAAATGAACTATAGTCCAGGTATTCTATCAATCATCCATGCACCAATTATTCTATCAATTATAATTATCCATGCTGCAAGTATTCCATCAATTATACATTTACCATGTATTCCATCAATCATCTATACATCAAGTATTGCATTAATCATTGATACACCAAGTATGCCATCAATCATCCATACATCAAGTATTCCATCAATTATCCATGCACCTAGTATTCCATCAATTATCCATGCACCTAGTATTCCATCAATTATCCATACACCAAGTATTTCATCAATCATCCATACATCAAGTATTCTATCAACCATTCAATCTTCAAGTATTCCATCAACCATACATCAAATTGTATATTCAAAAAGTCATCCACTAAGTGTCACGCATCAACCCATAGGCCCTATTGATAAATCCATCCATCTACTTACTCAACAATCCACTTACTCATCTAGTCACAATTCATCCATCAATACATCCTTCCTCTATACATGAATATAGCTACTAACCCATCTATCATCCATTAATTATCTCATCCTTCTACTCTTCCAACAACTCACCCATTCACTCACCCACCCCTCCAGTCAGCAGCCCAAAAACTAATCCACCAATCTTATGCTACATTGATCTATTTCCCTATATTAATGTTTCATCAGTGTCTGCTTGCACGTCTGCTTTTCTACATGCCTTTCTACCTTCCTGTGTACATGCATAATTACCTGCCAATTTATATATGTATGCCTATTTTCAGGTAACCAGTAGTCTAGATATGTCTGTGTTAATCAGGGCTTACCTCGACTCTAGTGTTTTTTCATTCAAACCTGTACGTGCTATTGTTGAGAAGAAATCTGTGGTGGACTTTGCAATTAACCAATGGTCAGGTACAGCATAGAACAAAGCAATCAACATTTTATAACAGACACTATCTATCGCAAGTGCTATCTGTTTCAGTCAGTCATGATTAGAATCATTGTGTTTATCATCTTCATCATTATTATATTATCTTTCACCACTGAAGTCAGATATGTTGGATCATTGGTGCAAATAAAACAACGACACAGTGGATTTACATTCTCTGGACTACATCCTGCTGGTCTAGTATGACTATTGTATCTGCTATAAGAGAGAGATCTGGTGGGAGTTTGAGAAATCATTTTTAAAAGAATATTATCATTAATAAATATAATAATATTAATCAATATAAAATGTGATCATTATAATAATAATAATTATATTCATTATTATCTTCCCGTGTATCATTTTCATTGTCACCTTCAACACCATCATTATTAGATTCATCATCATTTGTTCAATGATGTAATCATTTTCATCAGCAGAATCATCTTCTTAATCCTTTAGCTGTTGAAGAGGGAAAACTCACAGCTCAGAATACAAGAAAACAGTCTTAAAAGAGGCTTGTGGGGAAAGTCAGATTGAAAATCACTAATCTATAATGTCTTAAGTTTTGTATTTAATCAATTAAAATGTTACAAAAAGTGCTATAAATTTTCTGTTCGTTATTGTCTTACAATATTTGTACAGGTTACTAGTAATTAAGAACGTTAATAAACACAATGTTCAGGCTGATACTGTGTTACCAATGCACTGACAGAGAAACTTGAAGAAAAACTTGCAGAAAAACTTACATTATGTGAAATGAGTTGCCTGAGAACAGCACTGTGGGTAACAAAAGGAGATAGAATAAACAATGATACTATTAGAAATCTGATGAAAACAATATTGTGCAAAGAATACATAGACACATAAAAGATAATAGTTTGGCCATCTAATCAGATTGGAACCAGATCACATTCCATCGATAGCCTTCAATAAAAGATCATCTGAAAAGAGAAACATTGGAAGACCCAGACAAAAATGGTTAAATGACATCAGATAGAGATTTACTAGAGCACCACCTCTGCACTATGACAGCAGCATCACAGTTAGCTAAAGATAGAAGACTTTGGCAACCCATGACACCTAGCGGCACACATGGATAGGACAAAACAAGACAAGACTAGTAATTGCTTTGTTAGTCTCTGTTCAAAGATAAAATAAGAAGAAGAATCAATTCAACAAAGTATTAATTGTTTACAGGTTTAATAGCCATGGCGTGCCAAGACAGATTGGTCAGAGTTTATAGTATTATCAACTCTGTTGAAAGAACAACGTTTCGGTAAGTGTACTTGTTGCTCTATTAGCAATATTTGTAGTGTGCTAGCTGCTCTATTAACAATATTTGATGTTTGCTACTGCTCTATTAGCAATATTTGTAGTGTGCTAGCTGCTCTATTAACAATATTTGATGTTTGCTACTGTTCTATTAGCAATATTTGTAGTGTGCTTGCTGCTCTATTAACAATATTTGATGTTTGCTACTGTTCTATTAGCAATATTTGTAGTGTGCTAGTTGCTCTATTAACAATATTTGATGTTTGCTACTGTTCTATTAGCAATATTTGTAGTGTGCTTGCTGCTCTATTAACAATATTTGATGTTTGCTACTGTTCTATTAGCAATATTTGTAGTGTGCTAGCTGCTCTATTAACAATATTTGATGTTTGCTACTGCTCTATTAGCAATATTTGTAGTGTGCTAGCTGCTCTATTAACAATATTTGATGTTTGCTACTGTTCTATTAGCAATATTTGTAGTGTGCTTGCTGCTCTATTTGAAGAATTTGTAGTGTTCTAGCTGTTCTTTTAGCAATATTTGATGTTTGCTACCTGCTCTATTAGCAATATTTGATGTTTGCTACCTGCTCTATCAGCAATATTTGATGTATGCTATCTACTCTATTAACAATATTTGTGATGTTTAAGCTTTAGGGACATATTTCAGTAAGTAGGGCCTACAGTAACTACCAAGAATATTTTGCGTGGTTGTTGTTGTGGTGTATACAATTGTGGTGTGTTAGCATCCCTTTTGCCAGTATTTGTTATATAGTAGGCCAGAAAAAATGAAGGAGAAAAAGTGCCAGTTGTGCTGCAATTTACAGTGACTTTCTCCCAGCGAATCCAATTTTGGATATGACTGTGAGTAGACTCAGACAAGCATTAGCTCACAAGCATTTAACTCTTTCCTTCCATAAGGGTTTTACTACTCTGCCTAGTGATTTTATAGAAGTCACTATAAAATGAAGTTAATACCAGATCCTATTCAGGATGTAATGATTAACCCAGCTGCAGTAATTTTCTAGACTATATAAATACCTTCAGTAGGTTGCTATTTTTTTTTCTAAATTGGTCTAGATTCTGAATGCGCAATTGCCTGCAAAGTATGTTCAAGTGGTGGTTTTAGTGGCTTATTGGAGATGTTACCTGAATATTAAAAGATCAAATATGCCGTAGCCCCGATCATCATTCAATTATTCTATGCCTTATAGCAAAAGTAAAGACAATAGATAGATGGGAGATAAGGCTTAAGGGAGTTTATTAATGGAATTGTTTAGTCTAGAAATGAAATGGAAAAGTTTAGTAAGGAAATAATAAATTCAGTAATTCTTCTGCGATAAGTTTCCAATACTCAGAAGTATATAAGGGCTGCATCTATGAATTCAGTCGTCAGCAGGAGATCCTTATAGTTGTCCCTCAGCTTCACCTTCAGATCTGTCTCTTGGGGTCATATTTTAGTCCTCCAGTCATCGAAGAGTGAACATATCTGCAGAATGTGGAGTTGAGGACCCTTTGAACATTGGTCAGTTTGGATACCCTTTATTTTGTGGAAATGTGCTTGTAGTCTACAGTGTTCAATGTGGAGCATAAAAGTTGCATTTTTCTGTGAAGGAAAAAAAGAAAAACTGAGATATTATAAACACATTGAAGATTCCAGAGTGTTGATTACTAAACACAATAGCAAAAAGATAACTATACCTGTTTGGTCATATAAAGAGACACAACTGTTTAGAAAGACAAATAATGGAGGACAGAGTACCTGGGAGGAGGAGAAAGGGCAGACCAAGAAGATGATGGACTGACAAAATTAAAGATAACATGAATACATTGTTGGATAATGCAAGCCGCATTGCCCAAAACAGAAGGGGGTTTAAAGAGTTCATTGGGAACACAACATTCTGGAAAGAATACGTCACATGACAACATAATATATAAATTAAATGCATGAACTCAGAAAAATTCTAGATGTTGTAGATAGTACCAATGTAGACAAACAAATAATCAAATGCAGCTTGCAAATAACAAAATCTATTTAGAGGCTGCCCAAGTCACGGAGGTCAACTTGTCAAGATCGAGATAGACCCATCTGGCCAATACTTACTCACTGCTTGCTCAAATAGAACCATCAACTTGTTGCAGGTAGAAAATGTTTAGTCTTGTCATCAACATCATATTTGTACAGACAACTAGTGTATAGCACTACATTGTTATAGACAGCAAGAACACTACATTTTTACAGACAACAGTAACATTACATTGTTACAGATATCAATAGAACTACATTGATATATGCAGCAATAGTATTGCAGTAGCACAGACACTTTAGTATTACATTGTTACAGACAACAATAGCACTAAATTGTTATAGATATCAATGGCTTTAAATTATTAAAGTCAAAAATAGCACTACATTGTTACAGACAACAGTAAGACTGCATTGTTACAGACAGCAATATAACTGCATTATTATAGATAGTAATAGTATTACATTGTTACAGTGTTACAGACAGCATTAGCACTAACTTTTTTTACATCATTGAAGTCAAAATAAAACAACAGCAGATATCATGACCATCAATTTCATATTTCTCATTAAATCTTGATGTCAATCATTTCTCACTATATACTGATGTCAATTATTTCTCATTATACATTGATGTCAATTATTTCTCATATCTTGATGCCAATTATTTCTCATTATATATTGATGTAAATCATTTCTCATTATATCTTGCCATTTATTTCTCATTATTTATTGGTGTCAATTATTTCTAACTGTATCTTGAAGTCAAGTGTTTCTCATTAATCTTGATGCCAATTATTTCTTATTATATTTTGATGTCAATTATTTCTGATTATATCTTGATGCCAATTATTTCTCATTATATATTGATGTCAATCATTTCTCATTATATCGTCATTTATTTCTCATTATTTATTGATATCAATTATTTATCGTTTCTTAATGAATGACTCCTCAGTTCAATACTGGCTTCATCATGAACACATTTTACGGACATGCAGAAAATGTCACTAGTGTCAAGTTCTCTCACAACATGAAACATATTATTACTTCAGCCATTGATGGATGTATATTCTTATGGAGGCTGCCAGAAGTGAGCATGAGAATAGCACAGAAACATGGCTAGTGTCAACATTTCTGTTGTGAATATTATTTAGAGAATGAAGACAGATTTATAAGTTTCTATTATGTAGATTATACAGAGTATGGAGACAGATTTGTAAGTTTATTTTATATAGATTATGCATGGTATACAGACAGATTTATATTTTTATGTTTTGTAGGGTATGCACAGTATTAAGACAGATTTGTTAATTTATTTTATGTAGATTTTCCTTGTTATGAAGACAAATTTATAATGTTTGTGTTATGCACAGAATACTTTAGAAGTTCTATTAAAAATTTAATCAGGGTCAGAAAGTTGAGAAAACATTGTCTAAGGAGACTACATAATCATAACTATACTAAATAGATTACATAAATAGACAACAGATTACATAACTAGATTGCATAAATATACGACATAAACAGATTACATAAATATACTACATAAACAGATTACATAAATATACTACCGGTACATAAACAGGATTACATAAATATACTACATAAACAGATTACATAAATAAACTACATAAACAGGATTACATAAATATACTACATAAACAGATTACATAAATAAACTACATAAACAGGATTACATAAATATACTACATAAACAGATTATATAAATAAACTACATAAACAGGATTACATAAAAATACTACATAAACAAGATTACATAAATATACTACATAAACAGATTACATAAATATACTACATAAACAGGATTACATAAATATACTACATAAACAGATTACATAAATAAACTACATAAACAGGATTACATAAAAATACTACATAAACAGGATTACATAAATATACTACATAAACAGGATTACATAAATATACTACATAAACAGGATTACATAAATATACTACATAAACAGATTACATAAATAAACTACATAAACAGGATTACATAAATATACTACATAAACAGATTACATAAATATACTACATAAACAGATTACATAAATAAACTACATAAACAGGATTACATAAATATACTACATAAACAGATTACATAAATATACTACATAAACAGATTACATAAATAAACTACATACATCAACTGCATAAAAATACTACATAAATAGAGTACATAAATAGATTACATAAATAGACTACATAAATATATTAAATCTATCTATCATTTGTGATCATGTTATATTGTCGGGCCTGTCAGCAGGACGAAGTCCACTGTCTTCTCCAGGTCAGACATGCACTTAGAATTACTAATAATAAACTATCACTGTAAGCATTAAAATGTAGACTCAATGGTAGAGTGGTTAGTAAGCTGGACACACAAACACAATCAGTTTATTTTGCTTGTGGGTTGAAAGCTGATAATCCACATGTTTAATATGGACGGACGTACCCCATAGAGAATCATTGACAAAGATTTAAAAAAGAGCAGTGAACCAACATAGAACCGGAACCATGAGCTGTTATAGCCTGAGAGATTTACTGAAGTGGAGGTCTAAGCACCTATGGACATGTCCGGTGTGCGAAGAGGACAATCATCAGACCTAATACCTAATAAAAGTACCAGTATGTTTTTTTTTCTATAAATCCTTGATGCTTCTTATGTACATTATTGATTTTCCCATATTAAATCTGAAACAACCTTGTTTCTGTTTATGTGTTATTATTTCAATACAATCAATACAAGGTAAGCACAGAACACCCACTCCTGTGTCCACACACCTCAACGGCGATGGTAATTTTGTCTGTGTTTTATGAACTGCAAAACATATAACTTTTTGTCTTTTGTTAATATATAAGTATAGTGGATATAATCACAAGTAATGTTCCAGACAGCTTCTAGCATATTTTGTGTGAAGTTATCAGTACGTTTGTAAACCAATTTTCATTGTAATCTGTAGTGATTGTAGTTTTTTTTATCTACCTGCAGTCAGTGACTTACTCTGTGAAAAAAGAGATGGCAGAGATGGGCAAGTTAACACGAGGCATGGTTCTGGGTGAAAGATGGAAGAAGTCAAGACTTGTGACTTGTGTGTTGGTAAGTTCTCTAAACCATGGTAAACTCAAAAGGTCTTCAGATGATTTAATAATTTGATAATAGGAAAGTTATGAAAGTTCATGTAAATAAATCTTTAAAAACTCTCTATAAAAACGTGTCTATGTGAACAAAGATCTTCAAGTGTGAGGTAAATTATTGTAGCATACGCAGATTAAAGAGAGACAATAGAGAGATTGAGCATATGATCAGAAAAACAGTAGAAGATATTGCTGGATAGTCAATTGCATTGAAATCACAGGGAAAAAAAAAGAAAAAGTGTAGTCCTAGGAACACATGAAGAAGAGAAATGTAACACATAGAAAAGAGAGACCATGAAGGGTTTGACATAGATGGGAATCAGATGGAATGAGGATAAGAACATATCCAAGGATAGACACACAATCAAAAGGGAAATCTTTGTTTGTCGACCATGCCCCTGAGAGGATATAGAAACATCCTAGGTAGGGGGCCCAAGGGATTGATTGATTGATACACAAAAGGGTATCAAATGGGTATTGTAAGAAATATAAAAAACATTGACATAAAGAATAACGAAATATACAGAATGACTACTCCAATATGAAATTGCATTTTAATGCTTATTACTTCATTCTTCTGGAGACTCAGATTTGGTCATTTAATCAATATATTTTTAAAATGAAAGCTTATCCTATATAGGACATTGCTTTTGTTGAATTTGTAGGCATCGCTGATATATCCAGTTGCATATCTAGTGCAGCATAGATGGCATGATTTGTCTGTGTCATGAACCTAGGATGAGTTAGGATCATGAGATTTTTTTTTAAACTGTCACTGAAGTTTGTATTCTGCCCAACTCACAGTAAATGCTTTGAAATATTCTTCCCCCTCCCCTACATAGGCTATAATGTCAGGGCATGAAAGGGAAGTAAAGAACAGTAACACTGTTATCTTCCATGCACAAGATCCAACTAAGGAGGTGTTAGGGTTGACTGACCCATCCCACAGAGAATCAAAGTAACCCAGAAGTCATGCTGAAGTCAGATGTATTTGGCCAAAAGATGAAGATATCACAGTTCAACTGTAAACCATGACACAATGCATTCTATTCTCTGAACTATGTTCTGCTAATGGACAGGAGTTTGAGAGTGAATGCAGGAGAAAAGAAACAGATATATCCAAAATGATAGGTTAGCATAAATTAGATGATTGAAACCTTAGATGAATCTTACATTTTTACTTACATTTTTAGAAACTTACATTTTTGTAATCATGAGAGAATCCATAATAGAATTAGGAAACATTGAAGAGTATAGAAAAAATCAGAAGGTGACGGATGGAATTTGAATATGTTCAGCTGACACCAATTTGCCCCATGACTTGAGTCAACAAGAAATGCAGAAATTCAGATTAGTCAAATCTGGAAAGGAAAATGTATTGACTCAAGTTGCAAGGTGAATTGGTATAATCTGAGCAGACATGGTTCAAATCTCATTTACTACCTTCTTGTTAATGAAAGAACAGGTACCGTTAAATTCCGTGTATAACCCGAGAATTTTTGGACAATAAACAGAGATGGCTTCATACTCTTCGTCTTATAATCGAGTAACATCAAATTAAAAAAAAAAATTACGTCCAAATCACAGTAAAAAAGGATAAAAAACACTTTAAAAAAATGCCAGTGATCACTCACATTTCCCGATATATTAAGCCAGGATAAAATGACTAGGGCTCTCCAACAATCTAGAGCGTACTACCATACTGCTAAGCCTCTAATTATATTAATTTCTATATATCATACAATATTTCCTTCGAAACCTCCGATATTTCTTGATAAAACTCACTTACTAGGTCTATATCGTTATTTCCGACATGCCATGCCCGCCATTTTTACTGAGCTTAATTTCCCCGGAAATGCTATTTTTAGCAATGGGTATTACCGTTTTTTATATATTGACCAAAATACGGTAATGGTCTGTGAAAAAACGAAATACGGTAGCCTAAGCTGATCTACCAGTAACACATGTTTATCATCAAGGCCCAGTCTTGTTTGTGTAGGGAAACACCAACTACCAGTAGTCTAAATACTGTCACACACTTTCATTTTGGGTAAAGCAAATGTTACAACAGTTACTGACCGTCTACTAGGCTATAAGACCTGTGTACAGAAAATGTAAAAACACATCAAAGGCAGATTTTGAGTATTTCCGTGCATGTGCTGGTCGGCCTTGCCAATTTTTAACATGCGACTCCAAGTATATAAATAGGGACCAAGACAATAATCAGAAACATAAAGAATGAAGTCCTAATTAATTCTGTACAGAGGTCTTTTTCTACATTCAATGGTCTTGCACAAACACGGTCTTGCACAAACATGTAACTGACATCCAAAACTTTGCTACTTAGGCAGTGTTGGGGGGATGGCGGAGAGAAATAAATAGTGAAACTGGTCTGAGCTGTGCCTCATGTTTATATTACTGTATAAGGTAAACATACGGGTCACACAAAGTTCAAACTCGTTAAGTTCAAACTGTTGATTCTGTATCTTTTAAAAACAAAGCCGGGGAATGACTGTCTGCAATATTTTTGTGAGAACTCGGTGGCAAATACCGGTAGTTACATACTGGTACTCTGTATATTCTGTTAATTAGTCCAGCCCACTGAGGCTGCAGATGGACTACTGGCCCTACCCATTTCAATCGGCTCAACCAATCCACGTTTCCCTCACATTATGTGATGCCATTCAGATAAGTGACTAAAATGTAATCTTTCTTTATAGAAGATTTGAAACGGGTTCCAAATCACAACACATCATAGGCATTTTGTAGTAAAATTGCACCGTAATTGATTCCCTCCCCCAACCACTGTACATTTAGTGGAAGAAGAGATCAATTTCACAATCCTCTGTTATGTTTATTTTATTACCGTATTCTCCCCACATGGTAAACATAACCAGGAACAAAGTTCAAACTCTTCTGTATCTTATAAAAACAAACGTGATCTTGCTGTCTTGCCTTTCATCATTTCCCACTTAAACATCACTGTCAGAAGCCAGTGACATAATAGTTACATAGTAATTACTATTCACTAGCGCTGTTCCGCGTCATAACGTCCAGACACCCAACACAGACAATTCATTCAGGAAAACTTTGTTCCCCAAAGTCTTGCCACCTCATAAACCGTCTATAGTCATGGATAGGGAAGTCAGCCTACCGGGTATTCATTATTTTCGGATATATTGATCCAGAATACAGTAGCCACCGGGGTTTCATTCCTTGATTCATTCAAGTTACGTGAGTGAAGCAAATGAAAGGAATGCTATTTTCTTAGAGTTGCAAAAGTTTGTGTTAATTTCCATTTAGCATGTCGGTTCTTTCTTATGATGATGAAGTTCATTATTGCCGGCTTTGTTAAGTTGGGGATGTAGGTCTATAGTCGGACTTTCGACTTTCTCCACTTTTGGGAAGGGATAGTTAGGTTATCGGCCTACAATCGGATGGGTTTATATTCAGAATTTAACGGTAGTCTATATATGATTTAAACCTTCAGGTTCTTTCATCTGTGTATTGCTGATGTCCAACACCTGTTTGTTGCTGATGTCCAACTCCTGTGTGTTGCTGGTATCAACACCTGTGTATTGCTGATGTCCAACACCTATTTGTTGCTGATGTCCAACACCTATTTGTTGCTGATGTCCAACACCTGTGTGTTGCTGGTATCAACAACTGTGTGTTGCTGGTATCAACAACTGTGTGTTGCTGGTATCAACAACTGTGTGTTGCTGGTATCAACAACTGTGTGTTGCTTATGTCCACCACCTGTGTGTTGCTGATATCCAACACCTGTGTGTTGCTGATGTCCAACACCTGTGTATTGCTGATGTCCAACACCTGTGTATTGCTGGTATCAACACCTGTGTATTGCTGATGTCCAACACCTGTGTATTGCTGGTATCAACACCTGGGTGTTGCTGATGTCCAACACCTGTGTATTGCTGGTATCAACACCTGTGTATTGCTGATGTCCAACACCTGTGTATTGCTGGTATCAACACCTGTGTATTGCTTATGTCCAACACCTGGGTGTTGCTGATGTCCAACACCTGTGTATTGCTGGTATCAACACCTGTGTATTGCTGATGTCCAACACCTGGGTGTTGCTGATGTCCAACACCTGTGTATTGCTGGTATCAACACCTGTGTATTGCTGATGTCCAACACCTGGGTGTTGCTGATGTCCAACACCTATTTGTTGCTTATGTCCAACACCTGTGTGTTGCTGGTATCAACAACTGTGTGTTGCTGGTATCAACAACTGTGTGTTGCTGGTATCAACTGTGTGTTGTTTATGTCCACCACCTGTGTGTTGCTGATATCAACAACTGTGTGTTGCTTATGTCCACCACCTGTGTGTTGCTTATGTCCACCACCTGTGTGTTGCTTATGTCCACCACCTGTGTGTTGCTGATATCCAACACCTGTTTGTTGCTGATGTCCAATACCTGTGTGTTGCTGGTATCAACAACTGTGTGTTGCTGGTGGCAAACACATGTGTTTGTGATGTGTTGTGGTGTCCAATACCTGTATGTTTCTGGTGTGCTTGCTGTGGTGTCCAAAAGGGGAACAAATAATAGCAGATTTGTAACCTACCATTCATGTTGCAACAAGCAACAATGGAAATTTTGGTGGTGGGGTTGGCTGTTCCATCCCAAAGTGATCCAAATGTAGATGTGTCAGGCAGAAAGGTGCAGATATTGCAGTCAAGCTATTAACTATGACACAATATATATTCTTCTCTCTAGACTATATCTTGTTAACTAGCAGAAGTTAGAGAACAAACACAGAAGAATATTCTTTCATAGATGTACTGTCCTGGACCTGAAGGTTCTCACTGTAATGAGAGAAAGGCATACATTTATCTGTGCTGTGCCATCTTCTGAATCCTCTATTCAATCTCAGTGGCAGTTAAGTTTCAATAACTTCATATTCTTTGTTCATTCTCAAACTCCTGCAGATTAGCAGGATGTAGTACAGAGAATGGATTACTTTGTGTCATGATTTAAAGCTTGGCTGTGATATCTATGCATTTTAGCCTGACACATAAGACCAGCATGTCTTTGGAACAATTGAAATCAATGATCCTCAATGAAATGGGACAGCCAATTCCACTCTCAATAACCTCCTTAGTCACTTCTTATAACATGCATGATATGTAACTCACACTTTTCTTCTCTTTCAGACCTTGACAGCACATGGACATCAATAACTAAAATATTTACTGTAAATATGTGTTGTTTATGGGAAAATTGTATAAAATTTATATTGCAAATTCCTTCATCAGCCATTGGATGTCAGATCAGAACCAGGGTTCACATTGGTGACTGAGAGTGCATCTGACATGAAGGTGGATTTAAGTCTTCACAACATACACGACAGCAACTATAGGACCAGAACAGATGATAGTAGATATAAGGCTTCGGTGTACGTAGCCCACATTTATTGAATTCATTATTTAGAGAATAGTTTCACATTACACAGTTAATTATCATATAATACATGTCTTTAAGTTCCCTCATAAAGCACATTCTTAATTCTCTCATAATCAAATATTTTAGTTCTTTCATAATACAGATATGTATTTTGTTCTTTCATATTTAAATAACAAAAATGTAAACATAGACACTAAAGTTGCATTATACAAGACTATTATTATCCCATCACTGTGCTACCAGTGCCAAACCTGGAAAATGACAGCACAAGATAAAAGAAAAAATAGTGACGGCAGAAATGATATGTCTACACAGAATACTCAGAGTGTCATTAAGAGATAGAATTAGAAAATATAACCCAAACAACACTAGTATTGGAACACATCAAAAGACAACAGATCAAGTGGTTTCACACACTTCCAGACTACCAACAGATAGCATGGCATAGATGGCCATGACACATAGTCATAACGGCTATAAAGCCAGAGGCAGACCATGTAAAAGATGGATCACAGAAATCAAAGAAGCCACAGGAACAAGTTTACAAACAGCACACAGGAAGGCCATCTCCAGAGTACTCTTCTACCCCTGACACTGCAAGGCAAACAAGGGGTACAGAGTATAGATAGATAATACATATTTTTCTCTCATAATACACATTCTTATTTCCCTCGTAATGCAATTCTTTCGTTCTCTCATAATAAATTTTTAGTTCTTTCCTAATACACATTTTTAGTTTTCTGATAATACAAATTGTTTGTTATTTCACAATGCATATTTTTAATTCTCTAATGATTCAGGTTTTTATCATAATACATTTCCTTAGTTCTCACATAATAAAAATTGATCTTTTATAATACACAGTTTGGTTCATTACGGGAAGCAGTGGCCACATTTTCAATAGAACAAACCATACATTATTTAATGAAACAAACTTTGGATAAAGACGCATAAACCGCTGCATCCATCGATTTATCCATCGTTGTGTGCAACGAACTGGGAGCCCTCTCTCTTCCCTGGATGATCCTGGGGGGAAGCTCTCAGTTCATTGTGAACAAATCAATTCATTGGCAGCAGAAGTTGCGTTTTTTTTCATGCCTGAGTCCTGAAACTGTATGAAATTATACATAATATTGAAAAGTTAAAATCTCCCGTGTGTTGACGGGGCCCGAAAGGGGAGCAAAGAATAGCAACACTATTTACCTTCCACGCATGTCGTAAAAGGCGACTAAGGAGGTTATGGGATGGAGTTGGCTGTCCCATCCCATATAGGGTCATTGACCCAAAGCCATGCTGAAGTCGGATGTGTTAGGCCGAAAGGCGCAGATATCGCATCAATGCTGTAAACCATGACACAACGCATTCCGTTCTCCGGACTACATCCTGCTAATCTGCAAGAGTTTGAGAACGAACGCAGAAGAAGAAGAAGAAGAAGAAGAAGAAGAAAAGTTGGAATGTGGCCACTTCCTCCCATATTGAACCTACAGTTTTAGTTTCTCATAGTACAGATTTTTATTTCTCTCAAAGTACAGATTCTTAGTTCTCGCATAATACAAATATTTAGTACTTTCATAACACGTATTTTTCTTTCATACAATTGTTTAGTTCTCATGGTGCAGATTTTTTGTTCTCTCCGAATGCAGAGTTTTCTCTAATACAGATTTTTATTTCTTTCATAATACAAATTTTACCACCCTTCTGAGACGCCTGTTTCTTTCCACTTAAATGTGACAGACCATGTTCAGGTGACTGCTGTTAAATTGTGCTCTACTGATGCCTGGACCTGATATTCCTTGAGGACCAGTATCAATATGATACCCTACAGATGGTCGTAACAGTCTTCATTCCTACATGTAGATATCCTGCAGTTTTCTGTCACTTTTATGGTTTTTTTTGCCCCTTCAAATTTTGGTATTACCATTTATTTTTCATCCTCTTTCCGGCATGTGTGCTTTTATTTTGCTTCATGATGTGATCATATGCAGTGCCATCCTTTACTCATCTTGTGCTATGTTATGATCTTGATAAAGGCTTTTTGATTGAAAATGTTGAATTGTTTGTTTCCAGTGAATTGCAAAACTTTATCATCCTGTGTATTCAATTTTCACATGTCAGATCATAGTTTTACTGCAGTTCTTACCTATTATAGAATAAGAACCACCAATACAGCACATGACCAAATGGCTAGAACTCCAGTCTTGAAACTGTGAGATCTCAGATCTTTGGTTCAAACCACTGGATGGAACAAGATTTTATCTTTCAGTAGTACATACAAATCTACTCTGCACACATCATGGTGACTGCTATGGCAAAGTGGCCTTTATTTCCGCTGTGTAGACAGGAAGGTTTCTTGTACTTAATAAGAAAATCTGCAGTAATGAAAATTGATGAAGTTATGGGGGGAGGGGGGGTTCCCTTCCACAAGGGGAAAACACGCAGTAATGAAAATGGGTGGAGTGGTTTCCCTTCCACAAGGAGAAAACATGCAGTAATGAAAATAGATTAAGTGGATGTGGGGACTTCCTTCCACAAGAGGAAAACCTCACTAAATAGTAATGTCATCTACTAGAGGTTTACTGTTGCATTGTGTTTGGTTTTAAGCATGGCTTCTGAGTCACTTTGGCCCTACTTGGGACAGCCAACTTCACCCCAAAACCTCCTTAGTTGTATTTTATATGTAGTCTGTTTTATATAGTGTTGCTAATTTTTGCTCCCCTTTCAAACTCTGGCAACACACCATGATTTATATTCATAATTTAGAAATGGCAGTACAAAATGTCAGCAGAAGACTGATTCTCAGATTGATAGATTTGATACAGAATACCAAGATGTATATAGATAAATATGTTAAACATTAGCTATTATATTCAAAGAGTTAATATGATCAGCAGCCATGGAGTAAATATTCTAATCAAGAATCCCAATTTCAGTGCTCAATTTGAAGCAGATTCTGTAGAAAGCAACGATTGTATTGTTATTAAAAAAATGGCAGACTTAGACTCCAACATGTGGACCTCTGCACAAGCTCCTATGTCTTCAGTAGGCATTGGACCACCTCGTGATGATGGAATTAGTAATAAGTAAGAACTTTCAATATATTTTTCATTCATTCATTCTAGTCCATCCTATGTGGTGTTGGTCATCATATCTTTCCACAGTCTTTTGTCTTGTGTGCTGCCAATCATTTCCAATACTGATGTCCCTATATGTCTTAATAACGATAAAGTATATGTTGAAGTCTGTGGCTATGTTGATACAAATAAAACCGTGGCACAATGCATTTCCATTCTCTGGACTCCTGCTGGAAATATAGCAGGACCATTGTCCTGCTATAAGAGAGATCCAGTGGGAGTTTGAGAATGAACGAAAGCAAAAAGTGTATCTTGTACAGGACATGAATTTTTTAGGTATGTGTCATTTATATGTTTCAGTAACCTTGTCAGTTACCGGTATGTCATCCTCTTTGTTTATTCTCAAACTCCTGCAGATTAGCAGGATGTAGTCCAGAGAACTAATGCATAGTAGCATGGTTTACAACCGTGATCTCATCACATTTCAGCCTAACACATCTGATGTTAGCATGAATTCTGGGGCACTTCAACCTTCTATGGGATGGGACAGCCAACACCACCCCCAAAACATCTTGAGTCGCTTCTTATGAACTGCATGACAGGTAATAGTGTTGCTCTTCTTTGCTCCACTCTCAGGCCGAGGCAATATATATGGGTGACCAGAGGTATGTGGACTAGCATGATCTATCAACAACAATTAAACAACAATCAACTTCATGTGTATTTGGTATGTTGAACTAGGCCGAAAGGTGCAGATATCATAACTAAGCTGTAAACTTTGACAGAATGCATTCCAATTTTTAGATTAATAATCTGCAGGAGTTTGAGAATGACCGCAGAATAATGCGCATTTAGAACTATTTTACTGTCTCACGTTAACTCTATTATGTCAAGCTGTAAAGCATATTCTCTCCTGGTCTTTGCTTGTCTATCTTCTTAAGTGTCTATTCTCAAACTCCTGCTGGTTGGCATGATGTAACTCAAATAATGGAAAGTGTTATATCATGGTGTACTTCTTGGCTAGCTGTAATATCTCTACCGTATGGCTTCTGAGTCAATTTTACCTATGGGATGAAACAGTGAACTCCCTCCCTTTCCAAACCTCCTTAGTACTCTGTTATGATGTGCATGGCAGGTCACAGTGTTGCTACTATTTTCTTCCCTTTCAGCCTTAGCATCACATTGTCATCTTGTGTTTCAACTTTCCTGCTGTCATGATTTGCTCTGATCCTTCTTACTGCATGCTCAAAAAATTGCATCCTCTCTTGATGCTAGTGATCAGCTTTCCTTATGATTTAATATCTTTCAAGATAACTTCCCTATCTTTTCATCAGTCCACAGTGTTATCATATTTCCGTAAAACCATACCTCTGCTTCTTTCATATTTCTCTCTACCTGGTATTCTGCTAATTGTCCATGATTGATTTCTATACGAATTCGTCACCTACCAAAATGGTAGAAAAGTTGCGGAGAGATCTAATGAATATCCAATAACAATATCAAGTACAAATGGAGACGATGATGATGAAATAATCCCATTAGCTGTGAGCAGGTAGCTCTTAACAGCCCATAGCCTTTCTGACAAAAACATAGGGCATCCTCTGTTGAGTAACTGATGTGACACTCAAACACACAAGGTTTGCTGTCTCAAAGGCATGGTTGTGTTGGGGGTGGTTTATGGATGCATGTTTAGTCCCTGAAGGGATGCATTCCAGTGCAGCAGTATCCCAGGATTACCACATCCTTGCTAGGAGTGCAGCATATACTTCTGGGCCAACCAATTCATCATTCTTCTATCAGATCTGTTGGCCCATTTGCAATAATGACGCACCCTTTCCCTGCCACCTTACAGTCTGCCACAAAATAACAAATGTGCATTGTCCGTTGGCCTGCATCTCAAGAAGGAGGAAAACATCATGCAATAGACAAAATGCAGTTTAACAAAGTGAACTACCAAGACAGAATACAGAAAATATTGATAGTCTGTTGCAGCCAACTTTTGTTGCAAAGATGACACCTAATGATGATGATGATGGTGGCATTTTAATTTTACTTTCTAAATATTTGGACTGGCGGCATTTTACTTGTGTTATCCAGAGTGCATAAAGTAGTTTCAGGACACTAATCTCAACTGGGTCAACAACAGAGCTGTCTGTAGTGTAAAAATTGAACTGTAAAAAAAACAACCCAAGCTATGAAGCGTGTGTACTATGCAATCTGATGGTGTGATTCCCTTTTATTGTAATAGTTGAAATAATAGTAAAAGAATCCTCTTTTTCCTAGTTCTCCTATTGGAGTCATTCTCTATGAATTTTTTCAATGAACTATATTAAATATATTTATTGTTTTCTGCAGATTTTCCATAAATGCACACATCGTGTTGTCAATCTTAATCTCCTGCATATGGATTGTTAGAGTGATGTGGCCTGTTCTAAATATAACAACTTTTGTTTGTTCCTTTCTTCAAGCTTGTATTTTTACAAGCAGTCTTTTTAGCTACATGGATAAGTTGAGTTATATTTCATGTCCTAGGAGCTATTACAGAGGAATCAAATGTTGCACTTATAGGAGTCTGTACATACAGAGCAAAGTAAAAAATGTGTTTAACCGGCCTGCCACAGGAAGCATCAGCATGCATACTCTTTAACATGCTGTGGGAGACTAAATACCTATGAAAGTACCTAAATTACCATAAGGTTATTCTTCTGCATTCATTCTCAAACTCCTGCAGATTAGCAGGATGTAGTCTGGAGAATGGAATGTGTTGTTTCATAATTTACACTTTGCTACAATATCTGCGACTTTCTGCCATAGTACACATCCGTTTTCAGCATGGCTTTTGGATCACTTTAATCCTATATGGGATGGGACAGCCAACCCCACCCCATAGCCGTCTTTTTCGATATGCATGGAAGGTAAAAGTGTTGTTATTCGTTGCTCCCCCTCTCAGGTCCCAGCAACACAGGAACAGTCATGACGTTGTCTTACTAACCAATGAGTAATAATAGCTATAGTAAGTTGAATGTAAATTCCACTAGTATCTAGTGTTTCATGTATTGTCATTGATATTTTACATATAAAACATGGTTACCTCTGGCAGAGTTCGAGACAAACAAGGGCAGAACAATCAAACGTTTCATTCATATTTGAATAACCATGCCCGTAAGTATTTATGAAGGTTTTCATAGCGTATTAGATATTAGCTGCCATTCTAGAGAATATAATATACTCCAAGGTTATGATTATTTGGTGGTATAGAATTCTTCTTATTTTTCTTCTTCAGTGTTCATTCTCAAACTCCCCCTGGATCTTTCTTGTAGCAGGACAATGATCCTACTAGACTTCCAGCAGGATGTAGTCCAGAGAATGGACATGCATTATGTCACAGTTTTATTTACACCAATGGCCCGACGCATCTGTCTTTGTTGGGTGCTATAGAATAAAAATAAACACTTCATAATAAATTTCAGATTTATATATAATGAGTTATGACTGCAGGTTATCATCAGCGCACACCAGACAGTCCATAGGTGTTCTGATTTCTGCCTCAATAAATCCATCAGTTTAGCTGCCGATAGTTCCAGTTCGATGCTTCTTTATCATTCTTTGTATATCTGTTTCTCTTTACAGGTTGTTCTGATCTTTACACCAATCTCATGCAGACTTGTGAGTGGCCATGATTTAAACTTGTACAAATATTCTGAGTGGATGAGGTCCCTTAATGCATTAATTATATCAGATCGATTCATTGATGTACCTATTGACACTGGGGCCATGCTCTCCAGTGTATTGGCTCGCTCATTACCTTCAACAACAGCATGTCCTGGCACAAATATAAAGTTAACCTTTCAAGTCATGAATTGTGTCAATAACTTCACACATTGACAGTGGACTACTTCCGCTTAAACATTACAGATCATATTCATTGTCATTCTTGATTCTGCCTCCAGCATCATATTTCACTCTCTTTGATTAGTTTATCTTCAATCTTCTCTTTTCTGTCTCAGGATTTAACTTTTAGTTCATTTTCCATCTCCCATCACATGTTATGTGCCATGTTGTAACATCTCCCATCACGTGTTATGTACCATGTTCTAAAATCTTCCATCACATTATGTACCATGTTCTAACATCTCCCATCACATTATGTACCATGTTCTAACATCTCCCATCACATTATGTACCATATTCATGTTCTAACATCTCCCATCACATGTTATGTACCATATTCATGTTCTAACATCTCCCATCACATTATGTACCATATTCATGTTCTAACATCTCCCATCACATGTTATGTACCATGTTCTAACATCTCCCATCACATTATGTACCATGTTCTAACATCTCCCATCACATTATGTACCATATTCATGTTCTAACATCCCCCATCACATGTTATGTACCATGTTCTAACATCTCCCATCACATTATGTACCATGTTCTAACATCTCCCATCACATTATGTACCATATTCATGTTCTAACATCTCCCATCACATGTTATGTACCATGTTCTAACATCTCCCATCACATGGTATGTACCATGTTGTAATATCTCCCATCATATATGTTATGTACCATTCTCTAACATCTCCCAACACGTTATGTAACATACTCAAACGTCTCCCTAATCGTATACTCCACTTATTACTTTTCTCTACAAATTTGCCATAAGTAACCTTCCCTTGTAAATGCTACCAATGTCAACAAAAAAACATCTTATCCAAAGTATCTTCATTCCAACCCTGTGCCACCAATATCAAACATGATCCTTAACAACAAAACATAAGAGACAACTGGTTACAACAGAGATGAGATGTCTGAGAAAAGCCACAGGAGTGACCAGAGGACACAGAATTAGAAACAATGTCATAAGAGAAAGAGTGGGTGTCATATCAATTCTACAATACATACAAAACCAACAGATACAATGGTTTGGTCATCTGAAAATAATGCAGTGTGATTCATTAGTTTATAAAGCATATACGAAGAGAGGAGAGCAGAAAGAAGAGCCAAGGGTAGACCTAGAGTACGCTGGATCGACAACATCAAAGAGACATTACACGAACACCAAATAACATTATCTGAAGCTGCCAGAAAAGTGAAAACAAGAACATTGTATCTCCCTCGACACCCGTAAAGGGTAAAAGAGGAAGGAAAGAAGAAGAAGAACCTTCCCTTGTGGGTTCAATGTTGTGTGTGTGTTATTTTTCATCCAAATGAAAGCTTTTTATTTAAAACATCGTCTATCCTTGTGTTTCATAGTTAGCGTTGTTCTTATATTTGACACTACTTATTTCTGTTATTACCGGTACTTACATTTGTCCTGTGTTTTCACAGCCTCCACATTTCAAGATTGTTAGGTTATCCCTCATGCTAGTGATTTATCTCTTTATTTGCTAAAGATAAACTGTTTTCGTATTTGTTCAGTGTACTCTAACTGCATGGCTGGTCCACCTTCCAATTTACTTGGAGTCCCCAGAGTATCTTGTAGATTCCTGACATTTTACCTCAAAGATGCATGGAATGGTTATACAAACTTATACAAGATGTTTTTATTCACTGAGCACTCATCTTGTTGCTAGTTCTGTTTTTATCAAAGTCATGTTATTCTTCTTTTTTCATCAGTGTTCATTCTCAAACTCCCGCTGGAAAAAGAACAATGGTCTTACTAAATTTCCAGCAGGATGTAATCCAGAGAACGGAAAAGTTTATTTGCGCTAGTGGCCCAACACATCCGACTTTACCAGAGTCAATTTATTCAACTACTGCTTGACAGGAGAGTTTCACTCTGTTGTGTGGTATCTTATCCACTAACCAGACAAACTTGGTTTAAGTTTATTCGTTAATCATGGTTTCTACAAAACTTCTGTTGTTGACCCAGCCATTAAGAAATGAGCTTATCCTTAGAGGTGACACTAGACTGGCAGTTTCAGGCCAGCCAGTGGATAAGCAACTGAGAATGGTAAAATAGTGAATTATTGTGCTTTGAGGCTGATCTATAACTCAACTACCTTTACCAACAATTTTCGATCAAATTCAGGTAGTTTACCTGGATCATGTATGTGCATTTTATGTTAAGTACTTTGATCAAAAGATTTGCTCCTATTAGTCAAAGCTTTCGTCGCAACTTAATCTCATCATCAAAAGGTCTGACAGACATTCTCACCAAGATACTTTTAGTTTTGAACATGTATTCAATTCCAAACATGAAAGAGTTGATGTAATCATTTCCTATTTGGTGATTATCTGAAATGACGTCGGTGCACTCTGGGTATCCCCATAAGAGTTCCATTTCTTTCAGCAGATGGTGAAGTGTATGTATGCAGATAATTACTGTGATGCATTGATTCTATATTTTCCTAGTCCTACCCATTAATTGTTCCCCCTCTACTATCGCCTTGAGCAACTCAAAACTCCTTCAATCTATTAATAACAGTCTCATCCATAGTGGTGTCCTAGTCCACTGGACATGTATTTTTCATTTATCACTTTTTAAATTGTGGTTTAAAGTTTCACTGCAGCAGTTTGTGATTGTTTAAATTCAGGGGCCAGTGCATATAGTAAATTTAAATCAACATGGTGGTCCAGTTAAAAATTGTTTCATGGCCATAATTTGCCCATCCCTAACCTACACTTTCATGTGTAATCTATCTTTCAGCTTCCACAACTTTGTCACCAACATCAGAAGCCTGGTTGAGTGCTTGCTATGAAAGACGAAGGATTTTCAAACTGGAGGCCAGATCTATCAAGAAAATTCTTGCCATGATGAGACTAGTTACAGATGCAATGGAAAAAGTAAATCAGTCGTATCACAATTGAATTACATTTTTTCTGGTAGTTTCTATATCCTAGAACATAAACATTTTGTTGATCATCTTTGAAAATCATCAAATTTCCAGTATATACCCTTAGTGATCAAATTTGAAGATTATAAAATTTCCAGCATATAACCTTCGTGATCAACTTTGATGACCATCAAATTCATTATAATATTTCAGTAACATGCCACTTGTAGCAATATTATTTCTATAAATATCTGATCATGGTTACTGCATCATCCAACTGTAACGACAGAATATAGTGTTTTAGAGGTCATCATCATCATCAAACCCAGAACCCTTCAGGGTTGTAGGGCTGCCACTCTGGAAGCATCAACACAAAAATCACACAATGCCTCTTTGTTAGTTCCTTGTTTAAGTGTGGTGAATCATAATCTTGTCCAGTCTTAAATATTAACAATCAAAACTTTATTTTTTCATTCTCTTCTTCTTCCACCCTAAACTGTCCCGGCCAGGATAATTTTGGAAGAAAAATCATGCCTCATTACATAGCCAAACCACATAATGTTTGTGATATTTCACCACTGCCAAGAGGTGTTCTTGTTGACCTGCAGAAGTATTTATTTTGTTTCTCACGTATCAAATATTATTTTAGAGTTGTTAACTGAAATTTTAGAGTTGTTAACTGAAATTTTAGAGCTGTTAACCTTTAGGACCCTGAATTAAAATTAAGAAATATCCCCCTGGGCCTGAATTCTTTTTTGGAAAATGTGCGTTATTGATGGTGGGTGTTTTGAAAACGCGATATTTTTTTTGTTGTAAAAGATATCATAATAATGTTTGCACATCTAAATAAAGGAGTGAATAGTGAATATAATAATGTTTTTGTTGTTGTTGTATGTGTGATATAACAGTTGTGAGCAAGTTGTGAAGTTGAAAATTCGGGAAAAAATCGCAAAACGCCATTTTCAAAATCGCAAATATATCTTCTTGACGACCCTAATACATGAGCAATGTGTGGCCACATTGATAAAATACTCATAAATACCTATACTATTTGTATATGTATTGTTTTATATCCAAACTAATATAATATGAGCTAAAAAAACTAATAAAACGTGAAGAAATTGCATATAACGTCCGTCCGGTCAACACTAGGTCTATGCCAACACGCAACGTAATTATTGTCCATGCACACATGTGGCACCCCTGATACATATTATTTTTGTGTTTTTGAATGAATAAACACACATTCTTATTAAACAACAACATATTAAACACAAAGAACAACAATTAGAACATGTAGTCACGATCATTTACCCATGCCACGCGGTACTCAATTTGATAGTAAAATACGGCCGAAAATGGCAAAAGTCGCTCCAGAAAAGCGTCGATAACATCAGCCGGCTTTCTCCTTCTATACAGCGCTAATGTGTAAAAGAATTTGACCTTTACACTGTGACGTATTCCTAGCTTCGTTTGGCGGGCTTTATACGTCACTGGTTCATTACTTCGTGAAGTTCCGAGCTCGGGAATCGGGCGATATCGTATGGTGCGTGGCCTCACCCACAGACACACGGGAATGTGTACTCCAGGTGCGTGACCTCACCCATAGGGGCCTAAAGGTTAACTGAAATTTTAGAGTTGTTAACTGAAATTTTAGAGTTGTTAACTGAAATTTTTAGAGTTGTTAACATGTGAAATACTTTAAAAACCAAATAGAAAAGATGTCTAAAATTGTCAATATTTCATAATATTTATATTGTCTGAAGGAATTTTTGAGCACTAGATTTATTTCAAGAGACAGAATCCTATTTCTGATAATGCCGGTTGCCATAACATATTATTTTCAATGTATCCATCATTCATGTATGAACATTTTCAATTATTAACAATTTTCCAAGATAGAAATCTTCATAAACTTTTCAAATCTTCTTTGGTAATGAGAGATAAGAATGCTATGGATTTCTGGTAAGTAAAGTAGCGTTCATTGTGGATCCTGGAAGCAGGAGTAAGAGCAGCCCAAGACGATGATGGATAAGAGACATCTCAGTGTTTAAACATGCCCCTGGCTGCTGCAGGTAAACTTGCCCAAAACTATGAGGAATTATCAATAAAGAAGAATAAATTCTGGGAAACATTTATCAACTTATATATATATACTTGGATATATATAAAGTGTTCATGGTTCTTCAAATATAAATAACCAAAAGATCGGAGCATGTCCGACAAGACAAAATGGAAAGTGTTGCAGTAACCAAACAAATAAATGGTATATTCTAAATAAAGTAAAGAAATTGCTGTAAATACCTAACTATCAATGTAAAACATAAATAAATAACAATAAACAAAGAACAATGACAATTATCCATGTATTGGTCCAACCGGGACCTTTGTCAAGAAACAAATAATGGTAAAAAAATTTTTCAAAAAAACACAACCATAAAAATATTGAAAACTAAGATGACTGGGACATTGTTTTCCTTACCAAAAAAAATTGCCCAGTAATGATGCACTACGCATGTCTTCTTCAAGCTGTCTAGAAGACAATAAAATGCACCATCAGATGCAAATTTATATTCTTCTTCTGCATTAGTTCTCTTATAACCACATCAAATAAATTGTGTGATTTCCACCTGGGAGTGTGAAGTACATTGTTCTGCAAGTTCTTTTACTTTCCCAGAAGATTTAGTACCCATTTCCCTTAGGCTGGATGACCTAGGAGCCAGTGGTAATTTTAAAATATTTCCACTTTAATTGGTAATTGAACCTTAGATCACTTGACTTGTAAACCAGTGCACTAGTGACTAAACTACTGTGGCCTTATTACAAGAATACTAATGTTAAATGAACCCTTTAATATTTGAACGGTTACTTTTGTGATGTGTTACATGGATAATTTTTCCCTCCCAGGACCTGGCTGGTAACAATTGGTTGATGTACTCCAGCTCTGGGCTCAGCACAAGCAACCACCTGTCACATGCCTACTACAGCCCAGATGTTTCATCAAGAAGGGTGGGTCTAATGATGCCTACTTCCTTGCAGCCTCTTTATCAGCAACAGCAGCATCCTGATCAACCTGCTTCTGCCCAGCAGTCGTTACCATCAGACATTGAGCTATCTAATTTAGCTGTTCCAGAAAATTCTCAGGGACAGTGTTTACGATGGAAACCTGAGCAGGAGACTGAGAATTCTTGCTGCAAATTTTTGCAACAGCATAAAATACCAGAGCAGTCATTGTTAAATCTACAGACTACTCCAACATTGCTTGACACATGGCATGGTCCAAATCAACCTCAAGAGGCGTCAACATGTTGGGTGCCGACATGTGAACATTTCGGCATTCATGCTGCTTATACGGGCAGTAACCAACAACTTTCAGATCAGACACTTCACAGTGGTACAGGTTGCCTGAAACGACAACGGGTGCAGCACCAAAGTCGGATACCAGTACGAAATGGATCTGCACTCATTAAGAGCATCTCCAGGTATATAGTCTGTGAAATTACTTTTTTTAATCATCATTATGTGCTATGCAAAACAAATTTAAGTAATTTTTTAATATCTCTGCTTTTTCTGCATTCATTCTCAAACTCCCTATGACTAACAGGATGTAACCCATAGAATGTCATGGTTTACTCGTTTCTGCAAGATCTGTGCATTTTGGCCTAACACATCTAACTTTAGCATGATTATTGAGTCACTTTGAGCTATGGGATGGTTCAGCCAACTCCACTTCCAAACCTTCTTAGTTGCCTTTTTCAACACTCATGGCAAGTCATAATGTTGTCATTCTTCTCTCCCTTTTCTATCCCAGAAATACTGTGATATGGCGTCAGCTTGCTTGGTTTGAATATGTCATGATACACAGTCTACTTTCTAAAACTATTTTTGCAAGGAATAGTTGACAGAAGAGGAGAAGAAGAAGTGGTAAAGAAAATATTGGATTGATAACATCAGGGAATGGTATGGACATAGTTTTTCCTGAGCTAATCTTATCTGATTGGTTAAGGACAGAGGTGTTTTGAGTGCTTTTTGTACTGATGTCTCAAATGTGACTCCTCAATGACCCAGATGGGCTATGAGTCTTATTATTATGTCATCAGTTTGTTCCAGAGGATGAGAGTGGAACAAACAATCTATGCATATCATAGAGGTAACTAAGTAGGATTGGCCATGTCATAAGAGATAGCTAAGAAGTTTTGACCATAGAGGTGGCTAATCCACCCATTGACCTAGTAGTTAAAAATATTGTCAACAAACTGTGATTACAAGAATAAATGAAACCACCAACAACAGATTTACCAAGATGGAAACATGATGCATTGCAGGAAAAGCTGTAAACAGCTGGGGTTGCAGACACTGAGAAACACCTCAAGAAATAATAAACAGATTCAAAAGACCATGTGCTCCACAGGGAGTTAAAATGCGAATTGATAAATCATTAAAAGTAATAAAGTCTGTGGCACTTATAAGAACATAGGATGCAGATGATGAAATCTTCAGTCTGCTATGTCCTTAGAGGGCAGCAGCAGCGCAGTAGTTAGTGCTGCCTATTCGGGTGATCCAAGGTTCAATTCCCAATTCAACAGGAAATATTTTGAAATCACTTACTGCTCCTAGTTCGATCCAACCTAAGATTGGTGCCAGATATTCTGGGAAAATAAAAGTGACAAGTGTTATGCTAACCACATCATCTATTTCATGCTGTTGGTCAATTGAAAATATTAACCTATCACTGTATTCCTTGATGTGTCTCAGGCTCGAATAAGGAAACATTTTACATTTTTACTACGTTTTTAGATTTCTTCTTGAGGTCTTTCAATGTGATGCCAATATCATTGAGAACTTTCATTATCTCTCTGTCGAAGTTATTCTAGGTTTTCCCTGTCTTTTCTTTCTCTAGATTCCATTACAATGTATGCCCCAGATCAAATAAAAAAAGGATGCCAAAAGAGCTCTCAAGACAGGACCAGGTGATCATTTTCTCACTTCTAACAGGATATAACAGACCCATCACTACCTATGTCACAAATACAAGATTGGCACAAGATTGGAACTGTGACACTAACACTATGATAGTGTTAATATCATAGTTAAATATCATAGTTAATATCATAATATCATTGTTAAACTAAATATGATAGCCGAACACATGTTGCAGACCTGACCAACATACGATGATGATGATGGGAGAACTTGGTCATGATCTGTCTCTTTTTTTTTGTCAAAAACATTGCGGCACTACTAGAGCCTGGGGTTGATTACCTTTGTCATGGTTATCAATGTGGAAATCTGAAAGCAAATGAAGAAAAAACAATGTATGTATTGCCATGCAGTTCTCTCTGTGCCCGGTGGTAGAGTTTTACTTTCAGCTATAAATTGATATTTTGTCATTCTTTCAACGGGGAAGTTTTATAGAACTTTTGCCAATACTTGATGACTGTTTACTCTTCTTCTTCTTTTGTTCACTTGAAACATGTCTATATCTGTAATTCTGTCTAATGAATAAAACTCACTGTCTTTTGTAGTTCACACAGTGTCCCATAGAGCTTTGATTCCCAGTGTTGATTTCTCTGGCCAATATGTCTGCCTCAGCGTTTCATACTCATAACACTCTTGAAGTATATGTTTGGCACTCTGTGTTGCCTGTACACATGGCCATGTTGTCAATTTTGACACAGGGCAGGCACCATAATTATTATTTAATATAGACATGTTCCCATTGTGTTTTATACATGACATCCTGATTCATTGTGCGCCTTTTGGCTGGTTGCCTCCATTTTCATCCTCTACTGTTTACTCAATAAAGCTGCACAACAGTCAAGTTTATAGAAGGGACTGATATACAGATATAAGCACATTTCAAATGAATAAAAGAAGATAGGGAAATTCCTTTTCTTTTTTCCCCCCTGAAATGTGCATTTTGCTGCATTGTATCAGAGTTTACAATAAGGCGGTGATATTTATAGCATTCTGCCCATAACATAATTTTCAGCACATTATTATTGAAACTTGCCTTGACTTCCACCTTAAATCCCTGCTCACTTAACCAGATCGCAATGGTTGTCTGTTACTAGAACCATCATCTGGATGGGGAATCTGGGTCTGGAGCAACTCTGTATAGTGACCTACCGGTAGATGTTTATGAGGCCATAGGTGTGAAAATCTTGGATCATTATAAAACTTCCCTTAATTTAGCAGAACAAAATTATCAGTATTATTTCTTGTGTACACTCTCAGACAACTTTTTCTACTGACGTCGGTTCTTTCCATGTGTTTCTTATTGATGGCACTATAATTATGATGCAGAAATCAAGGCAATTAGTGTTGCAGCTAAAAAACTGCTGAACTCCAACTCTGGCCTACAGCCTGTTGTATTCCTGACAGATGCAAGGTCAGTGCTTCAAGCTCTCCAGTCTTGAAAACTAACAGACTTGAAAAAACTACTTAGCGAATTGTCATACCAGTATAGGGTAACCATGCAGTGGATACCCTCTCACTGTGGAATACCAGGAAATGAAATAGCAGACCAACTGGCTAAGGAAGGTGCTGCCGACGACCAACTAGATATACCAATCACCTACCATCAGAAAAAACAGATGATCAAGTCAATAAGAAAGCCATAAACACCAACACAAGATGACTATCACATTATGAACAGATCAGAACAAGTTATAATTCTACGTCTCAGAATAAGACACAACCGACTCCACAGTCACATGTATACAAAGTTCAAGATTGGCAACACGGCCATGTGTACATGTGGACAGGCAGCACAGAGTGCCAAACATATACTTCAAGAGTGTTCTGAGCATGAAACGCTGAGGCAGACATATTGGCCAGAGGAAGCAACACTGGAATCAAAGCTCTATGGGACACTGTAGGAACTACAAGAGACTGAGTTTATTAAGGAGACAGAATTACAGACATAGACATGTTTCAAGTGAACGAAAGAATAAGAATTTATAGCACTATCATACCATTTCAAACCTTTTTTTCAGTGCAGGCACCTTTTTATGAAAGTCTCTAATTGTCTGGTATATTTTATTACTCTGCATGTTTCTAAGCTATAGGCCCTACAACAGCTGCAGCAATTTAATATTTGAGTCTTAATTATTTATTTTATTTTGTATTTCTATATATTTTTCAAGGAAATTTTGTATTTTATTTTTAATCTCTATATATGTTTATTTTTCAATATGGTAAGTAAATATTGCAAAAATATAAGTAATTTATATATATATAAAAGAGTTGAATAGCAGTGTTGCATTGCACAATAGGATCGATGTTTCTACCAAAAGGACTTTATTTAGATTGGGACAACAAACACAAATGGAACTACAAAATCAAATAAAGACTACATGCAACAGCAATATTATACAATATACAAGGTCCTCCTACACATGAGTTATAATGTTCTTGTTTCATATAGTTTTATATACGCACACATACACATGCATGCTCGCGCACACACACACATATATATAATATATATGTATGTTGTTTTCATATTTACTTACCATACAGTACACAGTTTTACTGCAGTCTCCTAGATCACTCAATTTTTTAAATTATATATTGTTCAAAGAAATTTTATATTTTATTTTATTTCTCATTTCTATATATTTTTACAAACAAAATGTAAAAGTCAATTTTATATAAATGTACGGATAATCTATGTATATCTTCTCAAATTCCTTACCCCAATTCCAAAACTGCAGATGTTCAAAAGCACCAACTGCTGATACCTCAACAGAGAACAATGCCAATGAAGATAAAAGTGACACATTTGGGTACTTAAGCAATGTACATAACTTCAAGTATGCCACTGCGGGGTATGTGAGTTCTGCAGAGTTACAGAACAGTCCAGGAGTAGGCAGCTCTTGCAGTGATTCTTGTATTCTGAGTTTATCACTTCATTGCTGCAATGAATGTGGCATGGAAGCTGATCAAAAGGTATTAAATGCAGATAACACACATGTTCATGAAGTCTCAGACACCAATCATCTTCAGTATTGCTCAAGAAAGATTGATATCAGTCTTGACGATAACGGATTGGTTTCAGACATTGATGTTTTACAAGAAGCTGAAATAGCAGAACATATTAAAAATGCTTCCAGCAGTGATTGTTGTCCAAAGACTGACTTTGAAAATATGAATGTTATAACAAACACTGGTGATTATGCACTTTTGTATGGCATGTCATGCAATCCAGATGTTCCTGTCAATGTCAAAGAAAGCAAGGTCAATCTCGCAGTCGAGGTCAGTAATAGTTTTGAAGACTTTTTCAACAGCGTAGCCATGTTTGAGTCACTCAGCGATGAACTTCCTTCAGTATGTGACTTGGTTGATGATGAAACTGATATTGTTTTAGAGAAAACAGATAACAGTAAGAATTATGAAAACATTGATGTAGGAACTCGCTTGAATTGTATTGTTCATGAACATAGCAAGAGTAACTCTGAGTTTAATCATTTCACAAGGGCGCACTGCTGTTCAAGTGTAGAAGTCCTGTGCGGTGACGGTGGAGTGCTTCTAGAAAATAAAGAACGTTGTGTAGGTGGAGGAGATGGTGATAAAGCCAGCGATTCTAAAAATAAAGAAATATTTCTAAAGAATTATGGTAGCCACTGCACCCCTTTTTGTCCTAAATCTGCCCTTTACAACAGTGCAGAAGGTGCTGGTTCAGATCTGATAGATAACTCCATTAAAAGTCCTGCCCTAATTATTTTGGACAAATTTCGTGAAGAATTCAAGTGAAAGTTTTCAATTGTGTAAGTGTATATTTGCGCAAGAAAAGTAGCATTGCAATACTTATATTAAACTTGTCTACGAAGCTGTTATATAAAATCACGAACTAAATCTTTCTTATGAAATACTGTGAACTAAATCCATGTTTATATAAAATGTAGATAAATAATCAGGCCAAGAACTGCCAAATATGCTGGAAATGTAGGTGTTACAGCAACACAGGGCAAATATGATTGTTAATGGTAATAGGTTAAAGTTTTACGAATGGTAAACACACCATACTAGCAACCAACAAAAGGACATGGAATGCTTCTTTGTCTGTTTATTTCCATCCTGATGAATTCTTTTTAGTTGAAACACTGTCCATGTTTCTGCTTCGTTGCTCTTATGTTGCACTTACTATTGGTAACACATTAACCTATTTCTCTTCATACTATGTATCAAAATATCTTTATCAAGCCAAAAATACAATATTTCTTTATAGAAAACAAAGAAAATTATGAATCCTTTTTTTTCTACTGTGCCATCTGTCTATTTGCATTTGATTTAAATCACCAATTTGATGTATTGCTGTGTACCTACTTTACTCATTGGTTTAATCTTTAAACTTTAGGATAAAGAGTTTAAGATAAAGTCTTTAAGATAAACTTTAGGATAAAATGTTTTACTGCAGTCAACAATAGTTATTGCTATCTTGTTTACATTGCCTCTAAGAACAAGGAAAAATGTGATTTATAAAACTCCTTAGATTATTATAAATATACATTCTGGTGGGAAAACTGAAAGAATCCAGCACTATAATCATGATCATTCTTATGATGGAGATAAAAGTGGTGATGGAGGCACTGTCATGACTGATGTCACAGGACTATTCTCATGCATGCACGACTTAGTAACTCAATGAACATGATCAGCAATGTTGAAACAGGAGTTATTCATCATCAATGGGTGGAGTTTTTAACACAATTAGTGACCAGAAAGATTATCTTTATATTTGTGCTAGAACATGCAGGGATTGAGTGTGCCAACACACTGATGAGCATGACTACAGTGTTAATAGGTTAATGGATCAATCTGAAATACCGGGTAGTCAATGCATTATGAGACCTTGTTCGCCTATAAGAATTTCAAATGTGTGAATCGTGGCCGCTCATAAGACTGCGTGAGATTGGTGTAAAGATAGAACCAGACTGCAAAAAAAAACATAATAGATATACAAAGAGACTGATCAATCAGCGTCAAACTGGAACTGTTGGCTGCTACACTCTGATGGATTTACTGAGACTGGGATTGGAGCACTGATAGACTTGTGTGCACTGAATATAACCTACTGTCATTACTTATGAGAGTACTCATTTGTTGGAGTTCTAATAGACCTACTATAAATAATGTTGTATTTTTAGTGTACAGAAATAAAAAGAGTAGTTAACACAATACACGATTAGTTTTAGGTGTAAGAGACTATGTTAAAACAATAATACAGTTCTTCTCAAAATACTGCACTTCTCCACCTCACCTGTATCACCAGGCAATCACTTTTATGAAATCACAAATGGAACAAAGCAAGTGAACAGACAGGAAAACACATAGAAAAGGTATAGAGGCAAATATAGGAAAAGAAGGAAACTGAAAGAATTGCACAGGATAGAACTGTGTAGAGAGGAAGACTCATTCACCCAAAATAATATTGACTGAAGAAGATCCCATATCTTAACCAAAAGTTGCTTCTATTGCATCGGTTGTATCAGAAGTGCCAGGTAATAAAGATAGACTGATAGAGTGGGAGCTTGACAATAATTGTTGCAGTTAAAGAAAGTGCAGATGGATAGGACACACTTAGAAAATAATATAGTAATGTTACCAGATATACACTATACTGGAACTCACTAGGAAAGACAAGAACGCTTGACTAAAAATGGTAGAAGAGAAAACAAAGGTGTTCAAAAATTGTAGAAGATTGATGTCATTGCATGCAAGTTTCCGGGGGAACTCCCTCCCTCTCAACAGAGCAGCACATCACCTGCTAAGAGAACCATTCATATCTTATAAATCCATAGCTGCAAACAATAATCTCCATGGATCTCCAGTAGAAAAGAACATAGACTAAAGTATCTAAAGACAGGCCACTGAATCAGCAACCAACCAACCAAGTGAACAACAGATAAAGTGAAGACTTATAGCTGGAATCAACAGTTGCAGCCCTATGCTCCAAATGGAATAGGGATATCCTAGTCTAGTTTAAGTTATTGCATTAAAACATCCTAACTCAAGAATCTCTGAGTAATATAACGATGCTATAATTATGCTATTTCGTTTTACTCAATAATTCCATCCTGTTATTCATAAAGTCACATAAACATGAACAATCAATGATTTTCTCTTGCATTTGTAGGTGAGCTGATGTTGTCATTGATTGTAAAAACACATATATGATTACATCCATCAGTTTGTTCTCTGGTTTTTTTGTCTTCAAATTTCAACTATAATTTCTCATTCACAGTTAAGTCTAACCACTACTATTGTTACTCCCAGATCATGCTATGCTTGTTACAACAGTTCATGATAAGAAAGGAATGGGTCAATTTTCTCAACAATTTCCTAAGTATCACTTGGATATACTGTCCAGATCATGTGGGAGTCAGAGGCATTGAAATAGCTGATACATTAGTGGATAGTGTTATAGCAGATGATGCAGTGATGATAAAAGACAGGGCTAATTTAATTGGGGCAATTGTGGATGCACTACATTTTGATGAGCATATTGCTGAAAGAAACAATGTTCAGAGAATAATAGAAATGGAAGTGACCAGGGGCGAGAGGAGAAAGTGCTTCCTCTCTGGAAAGATCTGAAGAACCAACAATTGACTGTGATGCTGATTGACTAGTGAGCAGAACACTTATGGGAATGTTCCCAGTGTCATTTGCTGATTTCTAAACAGAGAGGAGAAATTTTGAAATGGGTACCGGTAACAAAGTTTTGTTAATCACTGGTAACACACATGATAACAAACAAATTGACAATTTTACTAAAAGGCCTTTATCAAGAACACAACATAACAGACAAGTAAGGAAAGGTGCAGTCCCCATTTACATCATAATGACTAGAGAAATTGTGTGTTTTACCAGTGATTAGCACAACTTCATTACCATTTTCCTAGTTTTGCCTGTCAAATTACAATTTATCTTCAGTTATTACCTATTAGTAAGAAAAGATGCCAAGCAGCAATAAGTTTCTATGACAATAAGAAGAAAATGATGGACATATCGGTATGTACTTAGAATGAGTGAAAACAGACTATCATTAAAAGCATCAAAATGAGTACCAGATGGCAAATTAAAAAGAGGAAGACCAAGGTTATGACTATGGGTCTCATGACATGCAAGAGTTACACACAGTAAGATCACATTGCTCAAACTGGAGAGCTCTGATTTCTGCCCTGTGCACAGTATTTGGCACTGAAAGAATATAAATAGAGAGATATTACCTATTATTGGTTCTTAATAAAAACCATGACAATGATATACAAGACCATACTGAACCACAGCAGTAAAATGATATGCAAATAACTCACAAGAAAAATACAAAGACAAATAAGAGACAAACATCAATAGGGCCTATATAAACAACTCTGGGATTACCATTACCCTTGTTTGTAGACTAGTAGACTACTTGTTTCTTAGTACAACATGTCATGCTCTAGTTTCCTAAAACAGGGAGGGGGTTTAAATCCCCCCTCCCCCAATATATAGGCTACATCTTCATAATGGGACATATTATGGAAGAAAGTTGCGCTTGCAGTACTCAAATGGTGCAGAAAGTTAATATCATTGTAATAGCGTTTCCCCATATAGTCCTATACTCAACACCTCACAAGGAAGTGGTACTCTGCTTGCAAACAGTACCACCTATAGGAAGTAGCTCTTTAGATTCAAGCAATTAGGCTTGGCCGATCCCCTGGGATCTCCCCAGAATAAACTTGTAAACAAAATGTCACGACCCTGAATCGAACCTAAGATAATAAATAGCAGTATTAGTGAAAGTAAAAATCGTTGTTTTGAAACCAACAATAGCTCTGAAAAATTGACAGAATTTCATTGTCTATGAATACAGCATTTTTCGTATTTTTAGGTCTATATAATGCCTCTCTGTCAGCAATGATGTTGTCAAAATTAAACACTCTCATAGTGTTCCACTGACATGTATACCAAACACAGTCTAAAGCTTTGGTGAACAATTTTTGTTAACTCAAAACACATAGGGCTTACTTATGGCTTCAAAACGACAGTTCAGTGAGGCTTGTTTTCTTCTTTCTTCTGCGTTCATTCTCAAACTCCTGCAGATTAGCAGGATATAGTCCGTAGAATGGAATATGTTGTGTCATAGTTTACAGAATTGCTGCAATATCTGTGCCTTTCGGCCTGACACATCCGGCTTCAGCATGACTTTGGGTCACTGACTCTATATGGGATGTGACAGCCAACTCCATCCCATAACCTCCTTAGTCGCCTCTTATGACATGCATGGAAGGTAAATAGCGTTGCTATTCTTTGCTCCCCTCTCAGGCGTTGTAACACAAAGGCGAGGCTTGTTTTAATAGGGTGGTGCCAACTCCTCTCTGAAACTCCCACAATGGAATGGTCAAGTAATGAAATTCCATTCAACAATAGGCCTATTGATGATAGATTGCCAAGTTTCTAATAGGACTAACCGCTTCACTGTAAGCGAAAACATAGGCAAAATTACACGAATTAACAAGATTTGAAATATATAGCAAAAAACTTACTATTGAGTAACATTTTATATGAGTACAGTAGAATCCCTCTATAGCGCATATTTTAATATCAAATTTCCATATATAACGACACTTTAAAAAAAATCCCAATTATATTCATTCCATAGGCCTATTGTTTGTACTGTATAAACATATAGCGAATTTCTGTTATTACTATTATGCCTATTACTTATTATATAGTTTCCCACCGAAGACGGTTGTGTTGGGCCATTGGCGCATATAAAACTGTGACACAACGCATTTCCATTTTCAGGACTACATCCTGCTGAAAATCTAGTAGGACCATGGTCCTGCTACAAGGGAGATCCAGCGGGAGTTTGAGAATGAATGCTGAAGAAGAAGAATATAGCCTACATATTTTGTTGGTTCCGACAAAGTTGTTATAACGGGATTTCACTGTACTAATGTAGTCCCAAGCAATATAAAACTTAACAATAGAAGCATTGAGGATGTTTGACTTTTACTTGAGCTATCAATGCCCTAACCTTATGGGCAAATAGATGGTGCATAAGCATTAACACAGATAAGTGCAGCACTATACTCTTTACCCTCTCACCAAAACTAAAAGGCGGTCATATCAAGATAGATGGAGAGCTCTTGAAAGAAGAAAAACAACCCACATACCTCGGAGTTACTTTTGATGATAAGCTGACATGGAAACAACACATAAACAAAGCAACAACAAAAGCCAGGAGGAAGTTAGCTATCCTGAGAAAACTAAGTGGAACCACATGGGGAGCCAATGGGAATATACTCCGTAAAGTGTACCAGCAAGGCATAAAACCACACCTGGAAAATGGTTCAGCTGCGTGGTGTCCTGCATCAAACACCACATTACAAGATCTAGATAAAGTGCAAAATCAGGCACTTAGGATAATGAGAAGAATGCAAACGCTTGGCGAATGCAGAGACAAGTATGCCAAGTAATCCAATGAAGGAAAGATTAAAAAATCTAGCAATGGGGCGACTTCTTCTTCTTCTTCTTCTTTCGTTCACTTGAAACATGTCTATATCTGTAATTCTGTCTCCTTAATAAAACTCACTGTCTTTTGTAGTTCATACAGTGCCCCATAGAGTTTTGATTCCAGTGTTGTTTCCTCTGGCCAATATGTCTGCCTCAGCGTTTCATGCTCAGAACACTCTTGAAGTATATGTTTGGCACTCTGTGCTGCCTGTCCACATGTACACATGGCCGTGTTGCCAATCTTGAACTTTGTATACATGTGACTGCGGAGTCGGTTGTGTCCTGTTCTGAGACGTAGAATTATAACTTGTTCTGGTCTGTTCATAATATGATAGTCATCTTGTGTTGGTGTTTGTGGCTTTCTTATTGACTTGATCATCTGTTTTTTCTGATGGTAGGTGATTGGTATATCTGGTTGGTCTTCTGCAGCACCTTCCTTAGCCAGTTGGTCTGCTTTTTCATTTCCTGGTATTCCACAGTGAGAGGGTATCCACTGCATGGTTACCCTATACTGGTAAGACAATTCGCTAAGTAGTTTTTTTAAGTCTGTTAGTTTTCCAGACTGGAGAGCTTGAAGCACTGACCTTGCATCTGTCAGGAATACCACAGGCTGTAGGTCAGAGTTGGAGTTCAGCAGTTTTTTAGCTGCCACACTAATTGCCTGGATTTCTGCATCATAATTATTGCAGAATTTTCCTGTCGGTGTTCTGAATGTATCTCTAGGCTTGTGTGGATATTCTATATATACACCTGCACCTCCATTCCTCACAGCATTCTGTGCTGACCCATCTGTGTACACTCTGACCCATATATCCTGTGGATATTCCTCATCCAGGAAACTGAGGGTGACTGTCCTTCGCTGCACACTGTTCTGTTCGTCCTCGCTTAGTATTCCTTTCACATGGGTCTGAATGTATATTGGCATTCCATGGCTTTCACTCCACGGGGTTTGCTCTGGTACAGACCTTAAGGGGCTGTCAACTTCAGGTAGGTCTGTAAGTTGTCTACGGAGTCGTTTAGCTTGATGGATAAAGCTGCTCCTTTTCAGTCGTCCCATTGCTAGATTTTGGAATCTTTCCTTCATTGGATGACTTGGCATACACTGAAACTTTTCTGCTTGAATTAGTACTTTTGTGTCTCTGCGTTCGCCAAGTGTTTGCATTCTTCCCATTTTCTGCATCTCTGCTATGGGTGTTGATTTCATTGCTCAATGGGGCGACTGAAAAGAAGCAGCTTTGTCCACCAAGGTAAACGACTCCATAAACTACTTACCGACATGCCTGAAGTTGACAGCCTCTTAAGGTCTGTACCAGAACAAACCCCTTTGAGTGAGGCATGGAATGCCAATATACATTCAGATCCATGTGAAAGGAATACTAAGCGAGGACGAACAGAACAGTGTGCAGCAAAGGACAGTCACCCTCAGTTTCCTGGATGAGGAATATCCACAAGATATATGGGTCAGAGTATACACAGATGGGTCAGCACAGAATGCAGTGAGGAATGGAGGTGCAGGTGTATATATAGAATATCCACACAAACCTAGAGATATGATCAGAACAACAACAGGGAAATTCTGCAATAATTATGATTCAGAAATCCAGGCAATTAGTGTGGCAACTAAAAAACTGCTGAACTCCATCTCTGGCCTACAGCCTGTGGTATTCCTGACAGATGCAAGGTCAGTGCTTCAAGCTCTCCAGTCTGGAAAACTTGCAAAAACTACTTTAATGAATTGTCTTACCAGTATAGGGTAACCATGCAGTGGATACCCTCTCACTTTGGAATACCAGGAAATGAAAAAGCAGACCAACTGGCTAAGGAAGGTGCTGCCGAAGACCAACCAGATATACCAATCACCTACCATCAGAAAAGACAGATGATCAAGTCAATAAGAAATTCACAAACACCAACACAAGATGACTATCACATGAACATATCAGAACAAGTTATAATTCTACACCTCAGAACAGGACACAACAGACTCCGCAGTCACATGTATATACATTTCAAGATTGGCAACACGGCCATGTGTACATATGGACAGGCAGCACAGAGTGCTAAACATATACTTCAAGAGATTTCTGAGCATGAAATGCTGAGGCAAACATATTAGCCAGAGGAACCAACACTGGAATCAAAGCTCTATGGGCCACTGTAGGAACTACAAAAGACAGTGAGTTTTATTCAGGAGACAGAATTACAGATATAGACATGTTTCAAGTGAACAAAAGAAAAAGAAGACTTTTACTTATCTGGGAGACCAGATTAATATTGATGGTGAATAAACAACCTAAGTTAAGAAAAGACTGACAATAACCATGATAATGTTAACCACCATTTTGATTTGGGAAAGTAGGATCACCACGTGTGTTAAGATTATATCTATCTATACTGCAACTTTAGTATCTATGTTTACATTTTTATTCTTAAAAATACGTGTCATCTGTATTGCATCTATTTTGTATCTCTTTAGTGTTTTCCCCTTCACTCGATATAATGCTTCCTAAGTAAGTGAACTCCTGTACCTCTTGTGTTTATTATTGATGGAGATAGTGATATTTCTTTCTTTCTTTGCTATTGCCATTATTTTGGTCTTTTCTCTATTAATCTTCATGTTGAATTTTTGACATTATGTGTGGAGTCAGTTATTGAAATTTGTCGTCTGATGTCGCTATTAGTACTTGGTTGTCTGCAAAGAATAGTTAGTTCAATTTGTCGTTCATGCTATCTTCTTCGTTAGTATGTGTTAGTTTACAGATGTGTCGTACAGTTTACCGTAGCCGTAACCTTCGATAACAGTTACCATGTTGTTCCGACAGGGCATGGCGTGGGTGGGCGGAACAACAAAGAAACCTGTCGCAAGGGTCAGAGTTGTGCCCTGATGTCGACGTCTGTTTCGGCAGCATTTGACTCGAAACACCATCGAGTCGAATGACTGCTGGAACAGAGGGCTGAGCACTTATGGGAATGCCCCACGTGCTGTGAGGCCAGTTTCTAATCAAGAATACAGATGTGGTCGATATATCAATATGCTATAAAAAGTACAGGGGATAGGTCACACCCCTGGCGAACTTCTGATTAGATTTGAAACTTATTGGACACTCATGTATTTGCTCTTACTTCACATTGGCTATTAGCATGAATGCTCGTGTATATATTGATTATATGTTCTGGGACTCCGTAAATATACCGTATATTGACAGTGTTTTCCAAAGTTGATGTCTGTCTACTCTGTCTAATGCCTTTTCGTGGTCGACGAATCATCGAATGTGATGTTAAATTCTTTGTTGTTTTATGTGGCTCTTTCTGTTAGTTGTCTAAGTGTAAAGATAGCACCTGTATAGCTTTTGTTCTTGCAGAAGTCCATTTGGATGTTTTAAAATTGTGGTTCAATGTATGATCATAATAATAAAAAAAAAACTCAGGTGATCCAGTTAAGCTGACCGTTTTAATACCCGATTCGTTTTTTTTAAAAATAAAAGCGAGTAACCATGTAAACCGTGTGTTTTATTTTAAAAACAATAATTTTTTTGTAACACCCGGAACACGACTACGTATCAAACACATTTCAAACTTGACAGGTATAGATTCATTGACACGAAAGCAAATTATCACAGTCAATTGCGCCGCAATTATAGTACTGATGGCAAACTTTAACAAATAGCATAAAAACTAATCCCAAGTATGCGTAAAGTGTTAATTAATCGTAGTTCTTATCTCAGTGTTTGTAATTTAAACAAAAAATTGGTTAGGCTTACTTACTTTGAAGTTACGACTTATTTAATTTATTACTAATTATTAATATTAGCATTAGTCAATGATTAGTCTAGTTCTTAATAACGTAGGACCTACTATTTTTTTTTTTAATAGTTAGTTAAGTTGACCAATAGTAGCAATAGGTAGAAACATAATATGAAGTTTATATAGTATATATAGTGCTATATAGAACTACGTTTTACGTTGCGTGTCACTGATTCAGCCTGTTTTTGTGAACTGTAGTGTAGTCATTAACTTGTATTAGGCGTCTACTCCTTTTTCCCCCCTTGGAACTTGCGCTCTCCAAGACCAGGTTTGTATCGCTGACTTTATAGTTTCCAAAAGAAAAAGCGATAGGCATAGCCTATATGGTAAAGTTTACTTTAGAGAGACTTAGTTGTGCTGGTCGAGTCCGTACTTTTTTCCCTGGTCTGTCTTTACGCTTTCTTGATAATTTTGATGCTATCCGTTTTCCTCTGGCTCTGTAACTTTATCTACTGTTGTTCTATTCTTCTTCTTATCCCATGGATAATTAGTTGATTATGGTTCATTCATTCTATCGTAAGTCTGAATGTAGGCTATTATTTGTTGTCTCATGATCAAGATATTAATAATTAATAATATTACATAAGGTTATTGTATTTTCAATGAATCACTGCATGGTACCAGAACCATTCACTGATAAGATAGACCTATCATTTGTTATTTTGCTTAGTTTGCTATCACCTGCAACTTTCTTTAGACACGTTATATCATACTAGATTCATTCGTATCCCGCCGGGACGAAATTTATTGGGTTGCTTACCCTCATATGCCTCACATTGTCAATGTGCTTGCCGTTTGCCAACTCGGCTCACCGTATGGGAACAAAAGTGAGTATGACATCATAAGTCCATTACTAATTCATCGAATACAGTCCATAAAAAATCTTTATGAATGAATAAATGCAAATGTCGCTGTGAAAGGGTGATTCGCCATCTTCGTTGAGGAAAACCATTTATGTGCAGTAACATAATCCTCATTAAAATTTTCTGCTTCATTTGAAATTCCATGACTTCGAAACATTTGTGACAATTAGTGAGCCTCGGTATCTGCAGCTCGGCGTCTCTGCGTTTGCTCAGCAGTTTCATGCTGTCTGTGATGACTTTGGTAATTTCTCTATTCATAGATTGTCGATTTCCTCTTTGTGTGGGTGATTCTAGCTTAGCTTGACGCTGATGCAAATCAGCATCCGTAGCAAGCCATTAAGAAAGTCCAATTTGTCAAAGGGTTTCTAGATAAATTCTTTGTATCTCTCTTTCAAATCTATGTCTTTGCTATAGAACATTTGCGGCACGAATCCATGCAAGTGACTCTTGACTTTGATGCGTTAACCATCTCGTTTGTGCTCTTTTGTTTTTTTATGCTTTCTGGCGATTGGATCATCTTCATCCATCATTTAAAGAAAATTATATGGATATTCTTGATTCTTCTTGATTCTTGATTAGAAACTGGCTTTACAGCACATTGGACATTCCCATAAGTGCTCCGCCCTCCGCTCTAGCAACCATCCGAGTGTATGTAGACTCAAGTAAATTCAAGTAGGAAGCATGATGATAAATGAAAATAATTCTTACAGCTGACGGGAATTGAACCAGGTCTGTTCTAGCAGCACTGAATCGCTTTGCAACACAAGTAAACAGGTTTTCCGTACTTGACCAACCCACATCTCCAAAAAAAGATGTGGTCTCGTCAAGACTTTCAGTCTATGTACTCAAGTCACTGAGAACAGACCAATTATTAAAACAAGGACTATTACAACATTAACGAACATCCCGTACAAGTATTAAAGTTTCCTCATGAACACAAATACAGAACATGCATATTCATACACAAGGATCTAAAGGCCTTCTTGTAAACATAAATAACATAGAGACAAAACAATGTTGCTTCAAATAATATCTTATACAAGTAAATTCAAGTAGGAAGAATGAGGATAAATGAAAATAATTCTTACAGCTGACGGGAATTGAATCAGGTCTGTTCTAGCAGCACCAAATCGCTGTGCGACACAAGTAAACAGGTTTTCCGTACAAGAAGGCCTTTAGGTCCTTGTGTATGAATATGCATGTTCTGTGTTTGTGTTCCTGAGGATACTTTAATACTGGTACGGGATGTTCGTTGATGTTGTAATAGTCCTTGTTTCGATTGGTCTGTTCTCAGTGACTTGAGTATACAGGCTGAAAGTCTTGACGAGACCACATCTTTTTTTGGGTATGTGGTTGGTCAAGTACAAAAAACCTGCTTACTTGTGTTGCATAGCGATTCGGTGCTGCTAGAACAGACTTGGTTCAATTCCCGTCAGCTGTATGTAGACTCAGAGTCCCGGTCAGGTGCTGATTGTGTGATCTTCGGGACTTTCCAAAAAAATTTACTTTCCTTCCCTCACCTCGAGATACTCCCATTTCTAACATTCTCTGTATGTGTACATTCTCAGCCTCATTGACATCATCTGCATCTTGAAATAAATTTATTACTGCCTTCATTCATTAAGTCTGCTTTATCTCTTCTCAGCAATGTGCCGTCTGTTGCCGCATTGCCTGCCAATAAGTCGGCTCTCTCATTTCCTCTGACCCCAGCATGACCAGGGCAGTATATCCATGTAATACTTTGGACAACTGAGTTATTCAATAAGTCCCACCATTCTTTTCGTAGCATGAACTTTTCTATCTTGCGCAGCATGCTTTGAGAGTCTGTGAGTATTACCGAGTGTGTTGATGTATATGGATTTTTTAAATATAATGTATTTTAGATAACTTTACCGCCGAAGATGGGTGTGTCGGGCCATTGGCGCATATAAAACGGCGACACAACGCATTTCCATTCTCTGGACTACATCCTGCTAGAAATCTAGTAGGACAATGGTCTTGCTACAAGGGAGAGCCAGCAGGAGTTTGAGAATGAACGATGAAGAAGAGAAGAAGATAACTTTAAGCACAAGCTGATACAGAAATTTACCTGTTAGTGCATCAATAACATTGGTATACAAAAATGTCATCTGCTTTTAATAACGCCATGACACCAATTGTTTTGATTGGATGTTGTACAGAATTCCATGATGTAAATGCGCTATTTATAGAGCATTCCAGAGATCTGACACAAAAAAACTATTATATTATAGATTATAGCTTTCGTCTGGTGTCAGGACATCACATGTTAGTTACCATGTTTGACATTGGTAATAGGTTATTTTTTCATAGATTTAGACATGAGAATTTCTAATGTCTATCTATATGCCTACTCAAACTTGTTACCTTCACAACTATGACAGTTGTGTGGTAGGTCTATGGTTTATACATCCCTCCAACCCGGTAAGAAAATTATAATGACATTTTGCACAAAGAAACAAATAAAGAAGAGTACAAACCACCCCACTCCCAGCGATTATTCCCCCCAAGAATAAAAAAATCTAAGTACCGGGTATTAATTTTTTTTTACTAAACCATGCCTTTCCGTCCTTCCTTTGGCGAGGTCATATCTTATATCTACAGCCCTGCCAATACTCATCATCAGGAGTTTGCAACTTGGTGCTCACAAATACCTTGGTGTTCTCGTAAGGACATGTGCTCATCGCACACAAGCAAAAAGTTACTTGCAAACACTAATGATTACATGGAGATGGTGCTCACTGCCTGAAAAATTGAAAAGGTTGAGAATATCTGCTGTACATGAATCATTATGTAGGGCATGTAGTATAACAGCATGGACAATGAACAAACAGCCAAAAAATATAACTTTTTCTTTGATTCTGTAAGAAGTGCATAGTTGTCAACTTATTTTTACATAAATTTGTATTTTTTACAATTTGTATGTATATTTACAATATGTATATTTTAATAAAAATGTCAGCATTTAGCACCAAAAATAAATATTTGTGTCTTTTTTTCCCAGAAATCTGTATCAGTATGGAAAATCTGTACTATTTGGAACCTATGGAAGTGGGATATATAGATTAAAAAGCATGTCTTATTAAAATTATCCCCTGTCTCTCGTAGTTAAGCTTGATGACTATGATGGTGTAATCCCTTTTAGCTTTGCTCAGATAGCTTTTGACAAACTATAACCTTTAAATACAGCAGCATTCATTAAGAAAACCAGACTTGCCGTGTAGACATATTAAACTGCAAATGAGAAGAAGAAACCATAGCCTTTCTGGCAATATAGTTAATTGTCTCAAAGTCAAGGTTGTGGTGAAGTGTTAATGGTCTAGTCTCCAAAAGATGAATTCCTCTGCAACAGTATCCCAAAATAATGTCCTGCTAGGGGTGCAGCATAAAAGCTCATTTCTGGGCCAACTATTTTATTATTTTTCCATCAGCTATTTTAGAACTAACAGCAGTGATTGTACATTTGACATTCCCTGCCAACTAAGAGTTGGACACAAAAGGAAAAGAGCAGTGTCCGCTGACAAGCATCTCTTTGCCATTCATGGGAGTTATTTGCTAGAAGATGAAAGTAAGAAATTGAGACAAGACATAGGTCTAAATTTAATCTATGCATGTGGAGGGATGGTGGAAGGGGAGCAACAGAACATGCATCATGAAGCATATAATAAAAGATAAATATTAGAGGGGATTTTCATTGGAAGGAAAGCCTAACTATATTGTCATATCATATACTGGAAAACATATTGTCAATATAAAGTCCGTGTCAGAGAGAATAATTCACATACAGTTGATGGACAATGAAAGAACAACAAACATAATACAGATATATACAACATGTAATGACAACAATAAAGAGGAGGAAAGCAATTTTTCAACATCTCATCTGATACAATAAGCAAAGTCAAGAACAAAGGACAACTGTATGTCATAGGAGACTTCAGTGGCAGATTAGGAAAAAAAAACCATGGCACAAAAAATGTCTTGGCAGCTTCAACAATCTCACAACAGAATGCAACATAAATGGTGAAGAAATAACAAATACCTTTTTCCAGCATAGAGAAAGCCACACAAAAACATGGTACAAGTGGGATAACTTAAATCAAGCATCAAAAAAGATTTCATATTCATTAGATACAAATAATAGATATATCTACTGAAAGTAGGCCTATAATGTATCATGTTGGTTTGTTTAGTAGGCCACGTGTAAAGTCTGCAGACCTTCCACAAGGCTAAGCTTAATGAAATATCACAGAGAATAGCAAACAAAAGAAAAAAAGAGAGAATGAGGGACAATTTCTTGAAATGAGAAGGAAAATATTCCTTGAAATATCAAGTATAAATGAAAACTTTTAGGAATATGAACAAATGTTCTTACACAATGAAATATAGACCATGGCTTGTTAAAAAAATTAGGGCTTTTGTTTAGACATTTATAAAATACAGCTGCTGAAAAAAAAGAAAATATTTTTGTTGAAATTACAATAGAAACACTTTATCACCAAAAATGATCGCTTTAGTTCTTTTTACAGGTGCTGAACATTATTTCACGTGTAGTCTGTACTCTCTACTTGTGACCTTAACAGTCTGTCTTTGTCAAGAGCTTGCTGACTCAAGTAATGGAAGAGACAAGAAAAACGAAGTCTGCTAGTTGTTATAATGTTCACAATAATGAGTGTGGTATGGATAGCCAAGATGTGGCAATCCATTCAGGCAAGATTATCATCTCTGACTGTCTTAAAGCATTACGGCCTTGGTCATTTACAGCATCATTGATTCCTGTAGCCATAGGGAGCTGCATTGCCTATAAGACGCAGGGTGTATTCAATGTAAACATTTTTCTCACAACAGTTGTGACAGTGGTATGTGTGCATGCTGCAGGTAACTTGGTCAACACCTATCATGATTTTATGAATGGCATTGATAACAAGACCAGCGATGACCGTACACTTGTGGATAATATTCTTGTACCAGCCAGTCTAAATACCATGATTGTAGTATTTTATGTTTCTGCAAGTTTTGGGTTTATGATGTTAATCCTGCTCTCTCCAGCCAAGCTAGAGTTTTTAGTTTTCATTTATTTCTGTGGGATATTCAGTAGCTATTTCTATACAGGTGGACTCGGGATAAAATACATTGCTTTAGGGGACATTCTAATTGTGTTGACATTTGGTCCTGTTGTAGTCATGTTTTCTTACCTAAGTCAAACAGGTGAACTTGCACTGGCTCCTATAGTGTACGCGATTCCCCAAGCTCTCAATATTGAAGCAATTCTTCATAGTAACAACACCAGGGACATAGATTCTGACAGACGGGCAGGTTGTCTGACCATAGCTATTCTCTTAGGTACAACTGGTTCCTATTGGTTATTTGTCTTCCTGTTGTTTGCTCCATACATGATGTTCTTAACCATCAGTGTGTATTTCTGTTTATGGTTATTGCTTCCTGCTAGCTCTATATTTCTGGCAGTCTCATTAGAGAAACAGTTTCGAATGGGGAACTTGAAATTGATGCCACAAAAGGTAGCGGAACTGAATATGCTTATGGGAATTTTATATGTCATTAGTATATATGTTGCACAACCAGCATCATTGCCATATCTATGATGTGTCTGATAACACTGTCATTTGTGATGTGGCTGACAACATTGTAATTTATGATTGGCTAAAATACTCACTAGCGATACTGTCATTTGTGGTGTTACTGACGACACTTTCATTTGTGATGTTACTTGGAATGCATGCTGTCATTTGTGATGTTACTTACAATACTTCTTCTTCTTCAGCGTACATTCTCAAACTCCTGCTGAATTCTCTTGTAGCAGGACATGTCCTACTAGATTTCCAGCAGAATGTAGTTCAGAGAATGGAAATGCGTTGTGTCGCTGTTTTATTTGCGCCAATGGCCCGACACATCCGTCTTCGGCGGTATTGACAATACTATCATATGTGATGTGGCTGACAACACTGTCATTTATTTTGTGACTTATAGTACTGTCATTTGTGATATGTCTGACAAAATTGTCATTTGTGATATAGCTGACAACACAGTCATTTGTGATGTGGCTAGCACCATTGCCATGTTTTTTGATGTGCAGACTCAAAATAAACAGGTAAGACAATTAATCTTATCGGTAAAACTTTGAAGAATTGTTACCTACAAGTAGTTATTATTGTTTAGAAACCCTGAGATACTACAAGTCTGTCAATCTTGTTCCCTTTGTCAGCAGTGGTGTTCTAATTTCAGTTCCAGGCTGGTATTTCTTCTGACATTCTTTTCTTGATGTAGAGGTCTTATGAGCTTTCTTAAAGTCTGAAAGTGATAGTCCAAATATGTGATGATGGCAACTCAGGAAATTAAAGTAAGTTAAGACTTGAGATGGTGATGGCAAAGTGAAAGTTGGACACAAAGAAGGATTCAGGCTATTGAAAGCAAGTGCTTCAGCCATTTGTTAAGAATTAGTTATATAGAACACAAGATAAATATATTTGTCCAGAAGCAAATAAGTAAACTTGCAGGTTGTAAAGAACCATTTTTGGCTGTGATGGTATAAATATATTGTTTGGTTTGGACATGTAATGAGACACGACTAACTTTCTAAAATTGTTTTGTAAGAAACAGTTGAGGGTGAAAGGAGAAGAGGTGAACAAAGTAAATCCTGGATTGATGACATCAATGAATGATCTAGACATGATTTTTCTATACTTCGCCGAATATCTGAAGATAGAGATGTTTGGAGGGCTTTTTATGCTGATGTCTCCAGTGTAACACTCCTATGACCATGATGGGTTATAGATCTTATTATATTATTAAAGTGATGGTAGTCTATCTATCTATCTGTCTGTCTGTCCGTCCGTCCATCCGCCCGAACTCACCCTTCTTGTGTGCTGTGTGTAAGCATGTTCCTGTGGCATCTTTAATTTCTGTGATCCATCTTTTACATGGTCTGCCTCTGGCTTTATAGCCGGGATGTCTATGTGTCATGGCCATTTGTGGCATGCTATCTGTTGGTAGTCTGGAAGCGTATGAAAACCACTTTGTAGATAGTAGGCCTATGCCCCAAAGAGAGTTGAAAATAAAGTATCAACCAGGGCAGGTCCTGCTTCCCATTTACTAACAGTTTAAAAAGTTTTTCTTCTGCTGTGATCAATTATTGTTCTTCAAGTTCAATGATATATTGATGATGCATAGAGCAGTTTATTTTAAGTCAATGTGGGTTCCCTACAATTTGTGTTGCAGATAAACTTCTGTGAGACAAAAGGTGCGGCATTGCTGGCACACTACACCGCACAAATTGGTAAGAGAAATGTGGAGGCATATCAAGAAATCAGGAAAACGCTCACAGACACGTGTAAGAACTTGAGCATGGAAAACCATATGCTAATCGCAGTTGAAGAAATCAGGAAGGCACTGAAAAGTACAAAAAATACAGCACCAGGGCCAGATGGCATTAGATACGATGACATTAGTCGAAGAACGGATGAGGAGTTGGGAGAGTTGGCGGACATGTTAAATAATAGCCTTCTAAAGGGCACAGTGAAAGAAGACTGGTTGCACAGCTATTTAGTTCCACTACACAAACCTGGGAAGGACCACACCAGGATACATGGCTACAGAATAATAACTATGCAGAATACGATTGGCAAGCTTTTGGAAAAAATTGTGGCCCGGAAGGTATCGTGTTATCTTGAAAGAAATAAGTGTTTACCAACATTGTTAGGAGGATATCGTCCAGGAAAGAAGACATGGCAAAATGCAGCCATATTTGCGCAGGATGTTTTTGAGGGGTTCAATTCGCGCATGGAGACATGTGCGGTCGCAATAGACCTTGAGGATGCGTACAATAGGGTGTCCTTGGATATCTTGATGCACCAGCTGTTAAATCTTGCAGTTAATCCTTTTGTCGTGCGTTGGGTTGGCGCCGCCCTGATGCACATGGTTGTAGTTCTTAAGTGTGGTAACTGGATATCCACACCAACGGTTATTAGCCCTGGCCTGCCACAGGGATCGCCTCTATCTCCTGTACTTTTCAATGTATACACAGTACATATCACTGGCAATCAAATCACAGGTGTTGGCAGAACGATGTCATATGCCGATGATATCCTGGTGTATAGACAGGGCAGAAATCGAGAAGAGTGCGTCGTGGAACTACAGAAGGAGCTGGACAGACTGACAAATTGGTGTCGAGATACGGGAGCAGTGGTTAATCCGTCTAAGGCATTCGTGACGTGGTTTTCCTTGAACAATCACATGGTAAAGACACCCATGCCACAAGTTTCGTTGTCCGGGAAAAGTTTAGAAAGAACTAGCACAATGAGATATCTGGGTGTGTTTTTTGACAGAAGCCTGAGTTTCAGGGAACATGTTGACCACATTATCATAAGGGCAGGCAAAGGCTTAGCAGCAATGAAGGTTATGGCTGCTGCGCAATGTGAGCAAAGATTGTTATTTCTTTTGTACCAGGGTTTGGTAGTGGCTGTGGTGGAATATGCACTGGCAATTCTGACTCTTAGCCAAACTCAGATCGAAAGACTGGATAGAGTCCAGAATGCAGCAATGCGTATCATTCTGGGATGCACAAGAGACACATCGACAAGAGCTATGCGATACCTACTTGACTGCCCAACAGCTGAGCATAGATTACAGTATTGCCGTGCACGGGCGTACCTTCAAATACATGCAGATAAGGAACACCCGTTGCATTCCGAAATACAGAAAGTTAAAGGCAGCAGACTCAAGAGAGGAAGGTCGTGGATGGGACGTGCTGAAGATGTAATACAAAGCGTGTGCCGATTACAGGATGTGGCAGTTGGTGCGGAATGGATAGGTCTACCCACAGATTTCGAAACTTGTTTGAGAGTAGTAATATCACTTAGCAGGGAATGCAGAGAATGGTGTCCCACAGCTGTGGAGAAAGAAGTGCAGGCTTTAATCAGTGAGAATACCAAAGAGGGGGATGTGATTATATACACTGATGGATCTGTAATTAGGCATGTTCGCAGTGCTTGGGCCTTTACAGCTCAGTGCGCAGGTAAAACGATCAAGGAGGAAAGTGGTGCCTTTGCGGTCACTACGAGTAGTATGACCATTGAGACTATAGCGGTGACCAAGGCATTTGAGTGGCTACGCACACAGAAAGTAACGCAGGTCTGCATCTTGAGTGACTCTATGAGTATGATTAAGAAGGTACAAGTGGGTCTCGTTCGCGAACAGTGGATTGAGGCCTTGAGAAATGCGAGCTTGAAGGCGGTTACATTTATTTTCGTGCCGGGACATGTGGGCGTTCGAGGCAATGAAAGAGCGGATCAACTGGCATCGTGTGCGATTGTGGCAAAGGGCGATGGGGCAATGGATCGCGCTGACGTTTTGAACTCCTTAAGATATATAACACGCGAGAGTGAGACGAATGTGGATGATGATTCCTTTTCAATGGCTAGGATTAAAGATCAGGGATTGAGATGCGGTGTTGCTAGAGGTGAACATTTTGGAGGGCGCAGAAGAATGATGGTCAACCAGCATAGGACCGGTACTGTCAGCAGAAGTGTGATGGCGGATACACTCAAGGAGAGATCGGAGCAACTATGGATGTGTCCAGTTTGCAATGATGATGATCCGACGACTAACTAACTAACTAACTTCTGTGTGCTGGACTGTTGTTCTGTGAACAGCAAAGCTGGAGCAGTCCTTTAGTATGTGTTCTGGTGTCTGTGGTGTTGCTCCACAAGATGCAGGCTGCAAAATTTCTGATGCTGTTTTGGTATAAGTGCTCTTTTAGTCTGCAGTGTCCCATTCTCAGTCAAAATAATGTGACTTTTTCATTTCTGTTTAATCTGTTGATGTTGTCTTGCTCAGGTTTATAGTTTCTGTTTAGTTCTCCACTAAAATCTCATGTACCGGTATATTGTTTTTGCAGAGATGTTATGTCTGATTTTGTGAATTCATTTTTCTTGTTTGGTATGTAAAACTGATTTTGAATCACTGAAAATTGCAATGTTCTGGTGTATGGATTATCAATTATTGAGCATTTGAACATCTTTTAGTATGGCCTCTGCCTTGAAATTTGTGCATTTTATTCCTGTGGCAACGGATTATTTGTATGTGGTGTCATCTGCAAACATGATGTATGTTGCTGATCTATCTGTGTACACATTTCCCATATTTCTCATATATCTATCTATCTATAAACCTGTAACCTGTTAGGGTTGTAGGGGTACTGCATTGGATGCTTCAGCACACAGAGTTATCCAGTGATTTCTATCTTCAGTGATGCAAATGAGTGAGGAAAGATCATGTCCAGTCTACTCCTTGATGTTGTCTGTCCATGTCCATTTGTCTCTGCTTCTTGCACCTTCACTGGTTCCTAGCAATGTTTTTGACAAGGAATTGTTTTTATATTTCTCATACTAACATAACAAAGTAAGAACAAATTTACATATCAAGTTTTTCTCATGTAAAATCATTATAAAAAATTGGCAAGTCATATAAAAATTGTAATAACAGCAGAAAGTGATAAAAAAGAGCGTAAAACATGACCTTTTCTGCGTAATGTTTTTGTTTGGTGATAAGGTTGATATCATAAATCAATCTGGCATAAATTTGTATTACTGATTAATGATTGATTGCAAATTTACCTCACGTAAATACCTCTAATTTATTTTATCTTCTTCATTCTATCTCTGTGTATTTGTAACATGTATGTTATTAATGCCCTGACACTTCTACATTAGGCATATATATATATATATATATATATATATATATATATATATATATATATATATATATATATATATATATATATATATATATATATATACATGCACACATGCACACAAAATACAACAACAACAAATATTCCATACACTTATTGAAGTATCCTCAGAATTACAAACATAGAAATCAGTATTCGTACTACAGGGACCAATAGGCCTACTTGTAAACATAAATAACATAGGGACAGAACAAATTATAAAATATATCAAGACTGATGGGAGTTGAACCAGGTCTGTTCTAGCAGCACCGACTTGCCTTGCAACTCAAGTAAACAGGTTTTCTATACTTAACCAACCACATCCACCAAAAAATTACGGTAACCCTGTTTACTTGAGTTTCATGGTGATTCTGTGCCACTAGAACGAATCTGGTTCAATTTCCATCAGCATTAAGAATTTTTTTCATCTACCCTCATGCTTCCTACTTGAATTTACCTGTATAAGCTATTATTTGTAGCAAAATTGTTCTGTATGTTATTTATGTTTATATGTATGCCTATGGTCCTTGTTGTATGAATACTGATGTTATATGTTTGATGTCCTGAGGATACTTGTACAGGATGTTTTTTTGTTGTTGTGATAGACCTTGTCTCGATTGACCTATTCTCAGTGATTTGAATGTGCAGGTTGAATGTCTTAAAAATATCATATCTTTTTTGGGGGAAGTGGTTGATCAAGTATGGAAAACCTATTTACATGTGCTTGAGTTGCAAGTCAATTCGATGCCACTAGAATGGACTGGATCATTTTCTGTCAGTCTTAAAAATTGTTTAATTTATTCGCAAGCTTCCTACTATATATAGTCACATGATTGAAAAATGTGGATTTGAAATTGTCAATGTTTTAAATAAAAAACCACATGCACATGAATATATAACATAACCTACAGATTCTACGCCAAAAGTTTGTACCTTTAGCACTTATAGAAACATTTTTTTTCAACATTTAAAATGTTGCATGTTGTTTTTATTGTTAACATCATTCCATATCAGTATTGAAATTATAATATTAATGCTAAACATGATGAACACTTATTTAACTATTTATGTTCTTACTCACATGTGCCCTGCATTACCACAGACCGCTTATTTACATCATCTGGGGTTATCTTTGATAATCAGGTTGTTTTTCTTGATGTTAAGAACAGTTGTTGAATATTTATTATATGTAATTTATCCATTTTAATTTATGAAATGGTGTAATATTTAATGTTTAAATTTATGTTTAAGAGTATAATTTCTAATCTTGAATGTTTAACTTGATTTTAAAAATATGTTGATGATTTAAAATTAATCCTTTTAAGTGTGAGCGTGTAGCTCTTGACAGTTCATAGTCTTGCTGACAAAAGCACAGGTCCTCATCAGCTGAGTAACTAAAGTCAGACTTGAACTTGTATAGGCCCTAATGTTTGTTGTCTCAATGACATGTTAATATTGGGGGGGGGGGGTAATGAATGCATTTTTAGTCCTAAAGGAAGGCATTCCAGTGCAGTAATATCTCATGATCATCAGATCCTTCCAGGAGTAGAACACATACTTCTGGTCCATGGGCAAATCTACAGTAATGGTACACCTAGCATTCATCAACAGCTAGTAATCAGCCACAAAAGGACAAAAGTGCAATATCTGCTGGCCTGCATCTTTATAATCCATGGGGACCATTTGACAGAAGACATAATAAGACATTTGCTTAATCATCCATGGTGAAATTAATTTCTTTAAGGTCCCAATTTAAATATGGATAAAATAAAAATCAAAGTGTGGCATATTTGCTAAGTATTGAGAGTGGAATAGGCTTGAATTTCAAGTTCAGAAGAACCTTGTCTGTAGTGTATAATGTGTGCAACCATGCATTATCATTTTTCAGAATTATTGAACTATGGGATTTTCAAACATGTCGCATGGCATGACAATTGTTGTGAATCAATTTTGCAACTTTCTCATCACAAACAGAAACTGTCGACCACTGCAAGGTTTATCCTCAATATTCACTATTTGAAATATCAAAACAAAGTAAACTAGTGTTGTAAAATAACAAGGATTAAACCTTTTTTTAAAAAAACATAATAAAAACAAAATCAAATCACAGGACCAAAATAAAAAGGATTAAACCTTTTCTTTAGCAAAGAACACATAATAAATTCACGTTTTATCTATGATCTGTTTCATAGTTTTTTCTGAAAGAATTTTGTATTTAAAATACTATGATATATGTATTTAGTCGTTAACTTCTTTCTTTATTGACTATATAAGTGTTGATTGAAAGCTGGGGATCATCTTGGCGTAGGGTTAAGATATTCACTTTGTACTCAAGAAGTCATAGGTTCAAATCTCGCATGTGATGTCTTGTTTATAAATTAGATTTTTTCAGAGATCCCTGGTAATTATCGCTTGAAGCTACAGAGTTACGTGCTATGAGTGGTACTCATGGAAGGATGCGTTCTGCTATGTTGAGAGGGACAGAGTACATATTGGAAAATCAAGCACTGTTATGTCAATGCTCTCTGCCTTTTGAACCTTCAATTGAAGGTTATCATCAGTACACATTGGACAAGCTATAAGTGTTCAGATCTTTGTCTCAATAATTCCATCAAACTGTAGAGGCATCACAGTTCAGTGATGATTTATGTCTCTTGGTATATTTATTTCTCTTTTCAGGCTGTTCCAGCCTTTATTACAATTTCTCACAGTCTTAGAGCGACATTTCAGTAGTAAACTACCTGCAGTAAACTACAAGAAATGATCCATAAACTTGATAGATATCAATGTTAACAATCGTGAATCTCCAGCGGTATGGGCACATGATGAATTTCTTGATGACAAAAGATATTCTTCAAGGTACAGTGATGGATGGAAGAAGACAAGGTGGTCACAAGAAGACATGGCTGGATAACATCAAGGTACAAAATATGAACAGGATATGAAGTTTCCAAACTCATCAGGATGGTAAAGGATAGAGATGCGTGGAAATCTTTTTTGCACCAATCGTCTCAATGTGACACCTCTACGACTCTGTCAAGTTATGGGTTTTATTATTATTATTTAGTGCATTGACTATGTTGGGCTATATCCTGCTGGAAATCTAGTAGGGCAATTGTCTTGCTGCAAGGAAGGTCCAGCAGAAGTTTTAAAAAGGTTGGTAGAGTATCCTATTCAGGGTGTAGCGACCAACCCAGCATTTTTTGGTTGTAGTGATTTTTGTGACAGTGTTTACATTCCAGTATGTTGCAATTGCTGTATGAATGGTTCAAGTGTACAATTGAAAGTGGTGCCTTGGCCAACAAGACATACTCTATACCTCTTCACCACAGAGCCAGAGTTGGAAAAATAATACAGTAACCAAAACAAAATGTATCATCAGCATGAATCACCTGTATTGTTTGCCGACATGTATTTAAGGTGAAATGAGATAAGAAAATGTAATATTTGTTAATGTGAAATGGATATTTTTGTTTTTAATAGACACACTATATGAATCAGCTCTTTTATCCAGCAGTCTGGTCTGTATGAAAGGTAGAATGAGAAATTTGAAAATGTAATATTAATTTGTTAATATAAAATGGAAATTCTTGTTTTTAATAGAGCATCAACATTGACATATCTTTTGAACATCCCTTCGTATGGCACATTGGTTGGTATCCAAATGCTGATCATGACTTATAATTAACATCAGAGTTAGTCAACCAGAGCTGCCAAGCCCCTAATATACCTCTGCATGGTTATCCTGGACAATAATATTCAGCAGGCAGTCTAGTCAAGGATTGAAGACAATGTGGTAACATTCAATTCTTTGGACCAAGCCACATAACTGCAGGAGGTTGAGAATAAATACAGAAGAAAAGAAATAATAAGGAGTCTTATACTAAAATCTGTGTTGCTTGCGTTTCCTATAAATTTATGTGAATGTCCAGGTCTAAAACAAAGAATACATGTATCTGTAGCTATTTTGATAGTGACACAGACAGCAGCAAAAAATTCAAGCAAGTTTGTTTATTGCTAGGTGTGAGATTAGTGAGCAGCTTGCAGTACAGGCAATAGGTTACTATGTGCTACTGGTTTTCTAGTGATATGGCAACGAATGTCCTCTGTTCAGTGGAAGGGATACAAATATTGAATGTATTAGTTATGACCTCCGAATTCAAATGTGTTGGGCCATTGATACAAATGAAACGGTGGCACAATGCATTTTCATTCTTGGACTATATCCTGCAGAAAATTGAATGTTATCATCCTACTGTGAGAGATCCAGCTGGAGTTTAAGAGTAAGCAGAAAGCTATTTGCACATCAAATCAGAATAATAAATCTCCACATCTGAAGGTTGGGAGTAATGGATACTCAATTTTCTATTCCTTATCTTGATCAGTTATTGGTTACGTATCTATTTAATTGTAATCAGGACAGATCCATATGTGGTCATTATCTCCAAGCAAAGGTTATTCATTTTTGGTTGCTCTTGTTTTACTGATTCAAAACTTTCCACATTCTGCTCCATAGACATCCAGTTCTGCCATTAAACACTTAATACCAAATTACAATAACTGCACTGTATGTGCTCGTGAACCTGCTTCAGCAGGTGTCCCCCCCCCCCCCCCCCCAACAATTTTCATACAAAAAAAAATATATATATATATATATATATATATATATATATATATATATATATTCTCTAGCAACAATTACAAATGCATCATCAGCATGTTTGTGCATGAGCCACTGAACATGTTGATTTAAAATGAACTGAAAGTATTTTTTCACATTTATGAATCATTTGCTGAATCAAACATACAGTAAAACCTTGGCCACTGAATATTTTGGGACCATCCAGTCTGTTAGTTATGTGGCATTTAGTATGGATAGGATTAATTTTAGGACTTTTTTGCAAGCAAGAGAAGTGACCAGGTCCAATGCCTTCATCGGTGGTACCTGTTTCCAGGAATTGTTGGTGCAGCCTTACTATAGTGGATTGGTTGCAGAACTGAAATGTCTGGCAATTTCTCTTGTCACCATTCCACAGACAAGCATTCCAGCAGCTTGCTATCACTCTCATAACATCACTCGAAGCATGAAAAAAACAGTAACAAACCTTCTTTCTATAATAACCAGATAACGCCTTTTACTTGCCTAAACTTGATGAATGCGTGTGCCAAATTTAAACCTCTTTTTGACTTTCAGAATTTGTTTATTTGCTGTTTTACACATGAAGCATGAAAAATGCGAAAGGAACATCACATCAACAAAACAGTGGGACTGCATGAACTTCATCACTTGCACACCTTCTGACTTGAAGAATCGCACACGTACATAAACTTTTTTAAGTGTGAAAACAAATTATGTTTTCTATGCTTTTTAATGGTTGCTAGTAGTCTGTGTGCTCTGTCATTACCACAAATGCCTGCATGTTGTAGCAGTAAATCCATGTGATGAAAAAAATATTTATATTGATCAGATCAAGTTCTATCTCCATGTTAAAATGGACTATTTAATGATAATCTCTGTTGTCTACAACACAGCTATTAAGTTTGTTATTTTTATTGAAATTGTTGTATTTTTGTTTTACTTTAATTGTCTTTAGCCGCTGCTGATGTTAATTTTCTTTAATATTAATTTTAATCAATAATTTTACATTTCAAGCATAAATGTTGTTATTCATTGTCTTCATTATTAATTTAAATCAAAAATTGTACATATCCACCGCCATAAATATTGTTATTTATCGTCATCAGTATTAATTTGACTTTAATCCACAATTTTACATATCAATATATTTATGCATATATTAAATATACTGTTTTAAAGATTTAATCCAATGCCTTAAACTAAATTAACTAAACAAAATGCTGTGATCAAAATAAATTATATTCCCTTTTCAACCCTTCAGATGCATACCTGTCAACTTACAGAAGTATCCTTCTGTATTTCAGTCCACAATTCTGTCTATATTTTGTATAAATATATTTATAATATGATATAAGTAATATATATTACTTCATTGAATGAAAATGCTAAAGTTCAAAATGGACATATTCAATGAAACTTTATATTTTTTTTTTACAAAATACAATCTGTACTAGTTGACAGGTAGCAATCAATAAATCAGTCGAGTGCTGTGCCAAGTGACATAGGCGATCATGTTTTTCCACAACTCTCTGTCTCTTGCATTGTTAATAAGTTCATTTGGGACATTGTCTTGTGCCAGTGTGACAACCTATCCATCAATTCCTCTCTTTATTTTCCTCTGTCTCTTTTCTCCTCTTGATCTTTCTGGTGGTTACTAAATGTTCAAGTTTTGCTCTTGAACATGTCCTATAAATCTTGATCATCTGCTTCTAATTTTTGCTATAATTTGTCTTTTTACTCCAGCATCTCTGAGGACTTTTACTTTCACTACATTAGTTTTCTTGGCTGTCCATGAAATATTCATCATTCTTAAAAACTACATCTCAGTTGCCTCCAACTCACCTTGAGCTTCCTTTGTTTACCATCCATACTGCACTTCCAAAAAGAAGAATTGATTCTAAATCCTAGCATTCAAATTCACATATGTAATGATAGTACTCCATTGTTTAGAATTCAGGTATGGAGATATGAGGACTGTTCAATACGTTCCTGGAATATATCCTGCAGATATATAGTCCAGCTCTGTGGCAAAGTGGTACAGAGTACGTCTGTTAACGGCCAAGGTACCAAGTTCAATCCCCGCCACAGGCAATTGTGCATCCAGACCATTCAGAAAGCAACGGCAAACTACTGAACATATTTATATTGCCTAGAAAATCACCACAGCCAACAAATGCTGAGTTGATAGCTAAGTCCTGTAAAGGATATGCTACCAATTTTTTTTTTATCTCACCTACTTTCAGCTTTGTATCTGTCTCTTATTTCTAATCTTCCTCATTGCGCTTTGTAGCCTTTCTGTATTAATCTCTGAGGTTCAGAAAATAAATTCTTTATATCTGGTAGTATATGAATGTTTACTGTCCACCTTGGGGCATATTCATCATACCACATATTATCTTTATCTTATCTTGAAATACTCAAGTAATTGATAACAAAGTTGCAGTTAAAATTGTATCTATCTATAAGCTGTATCTCTTGTTTGCCTTGCGGTGTCAGGCATAGAAGAGTTCTCTGGAGATGACCTTCCTGTGTGCTGCATGTAAGCTTGTTCCTGTGGTTTCTTTGATTTCTGTGATCCATCTTTTACATGGTCTGCCTCTGGCTTCATAGCTATTATATCTATGTGTCATGGCCATCTATGGCATGCTGTTGGTAGTCTGGAAGTGTGTGAAAACCACTTGATCTTTTGTCTTTTGATGTGTTCCAATGCTGGTATTGTTTTGGTTATCTGTCTGATATTATCTTTCTAATTCTATCTCTTAATGGCACTCTGAGTATTCTTCGTAGACATATGTCATTTCTGCGGTCACTATTTTTCTTTTGTTTTGTGCTGTCATTGTCCAGGTGTGGCACTGGTAGCATAGTGATGGGATAATAATAGTCATGTATAATGCAACATTAGTGTCTATGTTTACATTTTTATTAAAAATACGTTTCATCTGTTCTAGGATCTGGTATGTTTTGTTGCATATAATTTGCATCTCTTTACTATTTTTCCCTTCACTCATTATAATGCTTCCTAAATAAGTGAACTCCTTTACTTGTTTAAGGTGTTTATTATCTATGAAGATAGTGATATTTCTTTCTTAATTTGCTATTGCCATTATTTCAGTCTTTTCAATATTATTCTTCATGTTGAATTTTTTGGCATGTTGTGTGGAGTCTGTTCATATGTTCTTGCAATTGTTCTTCTGATGTTGTTATTAGTACTTGGTCGTCAAAGAGTAGTTCGTTCAATTTGTCTTTCATGTTATCTTCTTCATTGGTACTTGTTAGTTTACAGATATGGTTGATATATGTTATAAGAAGTAGAGGGGATAGGACACATCCCTAGCAAACTCCTGATTAGATTTGGAACTTATTGGACACTCCTGCTTTTGCTCTTACTGTTTTTCACATTGTCTATTAGCATAAATGCTCTTGCGTATATTGATAATGTTTTCCATAGTTGTTGTCTGTCCACTCTGTCGAAGGCCTTTTCCTGATTGACAAACGTGATGTATAATTCTTTGTTGTTTTCTGTGGCTCTTTCTGTTAGTTGTCTAAGTGTAAAGATAGCATCCGTACAGCTTTTATTCTTACGGAAGCTCATTTGGGTATTTTTAAGCTGTGGGCAGTTAAAATTAATTGCAATAAATTGCAGTAAAAATGTTCATCAATAGGTATTAACAAAAAAAAATGTTTTTACCATTCACAGACTGATATAGTATGCATTGTCTATAATGTTAACTATATCCTGTTAATTATATTTTTTCATGTCAATTATTGAGCATTAAACGTATAATTTTTTGTTTGTTAATTCATATGCTATTGTGTACCATTCTAGTCTGAAAATGTTGACATTGAAATTGTATACTTTATCATCTTTAGAAATTCACAGCAAAATTCAAAAAGACTTTCAGCAGTTTTAATAGACAAAATATTTTGGGATGTTTTTTTATGTACTGTATATTTTTTATTATATATTGCAGAAAAATACTATGTGATCTTTTGTTTATCAATACAATGTACTGCTGGCAGATTTTGTTTTTGTATTGTAGTGTACTGAGTACTGTTTTAAAAATATTTAACAGATTAAAAATCTGGTATTAATATTTATTTAAAAATGTATGTGTTTATCTACATTGCCCCTAGAAATTATATACCACATTATTATTTATTGAGTGTTTTGGAAAAAAAGTAGTTTTTAAAATTAGTTTTAGATACAATTGTTAAGAAATACCCTTGCCAACTTAGTTAATGTTTCTAGAAATTTCCCAGTCTACAGATTGTTATTGCAAACTTGGAGATCATATTTTGTAGGTTTGATGGTCAATGGGCCCATCTCAGAAACACAACTTGGTTGAACTTGTGGTTTTAAATCTGATTATCTACAATGTACTTGAGCAATGTGAAAGAACATATTAGTCATCATCATTAAGTGCCATCTCCATAATGAAGGTTGGCTGCAACAGACCTCCAACATCCCCTGTCTCTTGTCTTGGTGGTTCACTCTGCTATATTGTAACCTGTACATCTCATGATGTTACTCTCCCACTTGTATCTCTGTCTACCTCTTGCTCACCTATACCCTCAAGTAAGGTCTTCAACAAGGTGCTATGTCTTTGAATGTTCCAAAATATTCTATTTGCTTGATCTTTATTTCCTTTAATAATTCTTTCTTTATATTAAGTGTTCTTATAACCTTTTTGTTTGTTTTATTCTCTTTCCATGATTTTTCTCTCTAATCTTCTATATATTCACATCTCAAAGACCTTTTAATTGTTTGTTTATTGTCCATGTTTCTGAGCCATACATTAATATAGAATAGAATAGAATAGCATTTTATAATTCTCAGTTTTAGCTTGTTTGTAATTTATTTTGATGTTATTTTCCTCATGAAAGTACTTTTAGCCATTCCTATTATCCTATTAAATTCTGTTACACATCTTCCATCATTTGTGATTATGTGTCTCAGGTATTGATAATGTTCTATATGTTATGGTTTCTCTCCATGCATTGTTATGTTTAGCACCAGTTCTTCTTTGACTTTGCTGATTATCATGTTTTGTTTTTGTTTTTTGGATGTTTACCAGGGTATCTGCAGTTTTCAAAAAATTATTAATTTAATGGTAACAATTTCCAGGTTACGGAGAGAAGCTGGGCGCAATGTGTCACACTTTTTACGTTTTAATGTATTCTGACAACTAGACTCAACTATGGGAGACCAAACTGCCATCAGTGTATAGCTTATCCATCTAACATCATCATTATCCAGTAGCATATCCTGAACAGGATGTAGCAGTCATCACAGCCTTTCGTAACTTCTGTCTATCTTGAGCTAGTCTTCCTGCTTCTGTTATTGTCATGTTCAGTTTGTCTTTGATGTCTTACATCCACCTTCTTATTGGTCTGCCTCTTGTTCGTCTTCCTGGCATCATACTCTCTATTATGGTTTTCTCTAGGCCATCATGGCATTTGATATGGCCAAATATTGTAGTTTTATGGAAACAACCATGCTGTTTAGCAAGTTTTCTTTTACATGTATTTCTCTCAGGATGGCTACATTGGTGATCTGTTTGGTTCAAGGTTAATCTGAGGATTTTTCTGTAACAATTTTTTTTTTACAATTGCTGCTATTTTATTTTTCACTTTGTTGACAATTGTCCAGGATTGACCCACATATTGCCACTGAGAATATGCAAGCTCTTAGGAATGTTTTGTTGTTTTGCAGCATCTCAGCCATATGTTTTTCATTTGTATCAGTTTCTTTGAAGCGGTAACCAACTTTCCTCTGACTTCTTCACAGTTATTCCCATTACTGTTGATAAGAGAACCAATGTATTCAAAACTGGTGACTCTTTCTAATTTACTGTTGTTGATACTGATTGAGAACTTGCTAGTGGTTTTGTTGCTTGTCATAATCTTGGTCTTGTTTCCATTTAGAAATAGGTTTTGTTTTTCACTATGTTCTCTAATGAGCAAAAAGGTAACTTCCTCATGATGTCAGCATTTTTTAATACATTTTTAATGCGACACTTTGCCCCAATTAACACCACAACATATATTTCAGTTTAAATATTATTTTAAAAAATCACGATATTAATGTGAGCAGGCAGAGTGCGAGGAGTTGCAAAAAAATATAGATCGATTATAGTGAAAAAATATTACTCTACATACGCATGCAGTTGTCTGTGGGTCTCACCAATGGCCCACTAGACAAACCACCCATGTAACAGAAAACTTATATAGATGACAGGCATTTATATTGAGACTCCTTATGAAAGTTTTATAGCATATTATCTATATAATTATAGACCCTCCCTGAGTAGAAAGCTCCTTCAATAGCCTTCGCACTAAACCGAAAACTGAAGTCTTCTGGGTTTGAAAGAAAGCTAAAAAAAAACAACACCCCACTGCACATAGGAAGTAAGAGCTAATCGCTCACAGTTCCTGGGGTTCTCAAACAATTACTATGCATTTTTGAAAATTGACTTGTACTTGACCTATCAATTTTTGTTGTGTCAAAAATTGCATTGTTGGCATTTTACCTAGTCATGTGTGTTGACCGTAAAACTCATAGATCCAGAAAAAAACCTGGTGTGATGTTTGCCCTGTGCGACACTTTACACCCGGTTACCCTAAATATTAGGAAGTTTGAAGGAAGTATAAAAAAAATTGATAGGAAGCAGATGAAATTTGAACCAGGCCCTTTCTGTTTGTGGTTATTTTTTAAATTTTGCTCTAAAATTTCCACTTAATTAATTAAAAAATCTAATTCGACCATTGTCCTACTGCATGCAAGAGATTGCAGTAGGACAATGGTCGAATTATATTTTCAGCAGGACGCAGTTCAGAGAATAGAAATGAGTCAATCCATTTCAACTGATGCTTATATATTATTTATATTTATCACCTCATTATAATGGTCTGTGCGGCAAAAAGGACTAATGGTCTGTGTGGCAAAAAGGACTAATGGTCCATGCAGCATGAAGGACTAATATTTGTGTGGAACATAGAACTAACGTTCCATGCGGCAAGAAGGACTAATGGTTCTTGTGGCACAGAGACCTAATTATCAGAGCTTATTTGTGTTTGTGGTCCTTAAGGAATTTACATCCCAGTTAAATTTGTACAAATAGTTGTTTGTCTCTGTTTACAGGTCTATATTCATAGTGACTGGGAAATACACGCAGTAGATTTCTTGGTTAAAAGTGTATCTGTTTTTTGAGATGCATATTTGCAGAAATTAGAAAATGTAGACTCAAGTTGTGAGGCGAATTGGTGTCAGCTGAATGGATCTGGTTCTCATCTCTTCTGCTACCTTCAGATTTTATCAATTTCAGTAAATCATCTTTGTTGTGAATCTTATCTTTTTTGTTGTAATAATTATTGTAATTTTAAGTGTTAATTTTTCTCTGGTTTGTGAAAAATAAAAGTTTATTACAAAAAAATTTGAATGCATCATGTTGTTTTTAAGACTATTAATTGTCCAGGATTCACACCCACATATTGTCACTCAGAATATGCAAGCTCGTAGAAATGTTAGTTTTGTTGTTTTGCAGCAGCTCAACCATATGTTTTTCATAGTGTTATTTATTTGTTCACAATGTGTGTTTCCTTGTTTGTTTAATGAAACATTATGGTAACTATAAATACACAATTTATTCTTATTTTAGAAACATAAGGAACATTAATTACTCTTTCACTCCATAGTATATTTTTGTAGCCTCCGGTTCTGGATATAGCCATTATTTATAGAGCATTCTAAATGTCAGTTGGGGCTTTGTGACTAGTTTTTGAAAGCAGTCATGCCAAGTTACTGATACTGTGAAGTAGATGAATTTTCCAGATATGGAAAACACAAGATGTGTGTGTTTAGTTCTCTATGTTGAAATAATTTCTTGTGCTATTTCATCAAACTTATTATCAGGATAAAACTTGTTCTTGATATTTATAAAGCAGTGTTTCCCAACTTTTTGTGTGTGATTATGCCTCATCTAAAATTTTGGTGCTCAGAATAACAGCCACTCAAGTGATAAAAAAAGCATAATATAAATAGATGCCACAAAAATGGGAGGATACTGACTTTAAAGGCATACTACTTCTGAGATTCTGGGAAAGTAAACAGTTGATGGCTTTATGTAGACTACTTCATCCCCAGGTGTGCTGTTGGTCATGAAAAATATGGGCCTAACATCATATTCCCCAATATGCATCAATTCAGTGGCATGGAAAACATTACTTCTGAGATACAAAGATGTCTGAAAACACCAATGAAAGATATACTGGAGAGACATACTGAAAACTGTGAGGCTTGGAAATAAACATGCAATAACAACTATGATAGTGTACTTTAGTCACTGGTAATTAATATAACTACCTGGTAACAAATAATAATACTAATGTCAATGGGAAATAACATAAAAGAAAAGAACAAGGACTTTTCCCATGTATTACCAGTAACAATAATAGGCCTTCGTTATCATAGTTGTTATCATTTCTTAGTTTTGTTACTGCCTCTCCACCTTGTCTGATCTCTTTTGGTAGTTTGGTTATTTATACTAGGAAATAAATATACACATGGACAGTGATTCAGAAAAACTGAAAAACAACCTAGACACCAGGTGAAAAACAAGCTGCAGACCTTATGAAAAAAGGTGCAAATACAAAATTACTTGTGAGTTGATTGAATGGTAAATACAGCCATGAGTATAGATGCTAAACCAGTTACAGAGTATAGATGCTAAACCAGTTACAAGTTTGCTTTAATTACCATCTGTATAGATTAGAGTTGAGTATGCCTGTGTGTTATCAGGGTTTGAAAGGGGATTAAATAATAGCAACACTGTTTATCCCCATGCATGTCATAAGAGATGGCTAAGGAGGTTTTGGGGTGGAATTTCCTGTCCTACCCCTTATAGGTTTAGTGAGCCAGAAGTCCGATGTGTCAGGTCAAAACACACATATATTGCAGTTAAGATGTAAACCATGATACAGCACATTCTGTTCTCTGGACTACATCCTGCTAATCTGCAGGAGTTCAAGAAAGAAAGAGAAGATGTCATGGGCAACCTTTTTGGGTTGGTGTGCCAGATTGTGTTGTGTAAGAAGGGGCCAAGAAGCTTCATTTTTAGTTCTTTGAGCTCAGAGGCAGAATCAATGGTCATGAACACAAAAAATATTTTGACAACTTAAATGACACAGTGAACAGCATAAACAGAGATGAAGATTTCTATGTCATGGGAGACTTCAACGCACATTTAGGAAAGGACAGGAATGGAATTGAAGAATATCTAGGCCCATTTGGTGATAGGACGGACAAGAAAAATGGCAATGGCTATACACTGATAGAAACATGTAATCAATACAATCTATTCATAACAAATACCTTCTTCAAACCAAATGTACACATGGTACAAATGGAATGACCTTAACTGCAAAAGTCAAATAGACTTTATATTAGCAAAAATAAATAATAGATGTTCTATAAGAGATGTAAGAGTACCGGTAATTTCAAATATGTGTGCAGACACGGATCACAAAGCTGTAATAACAAAACAAACAGAACAATCATGCAAGCTAAAATCAAGAACCTCTCATATACCAATATAAGGGAACAATATAAACAAAGAATCTTTGACAGTTTGAAAAGATACCAATAACTACCACACCAATTGAAGAATAATGGGAAATATTCAAGAAAACTGTAATGCAAATAGCAGGAAAAATGTGGATACATGAAACATAAAGGTAGAAAACCCAAAATACACTATGGTTGAATGAAAAAGTCAAAAGTGCTATAAAAGAAACAAAAATTCATGAAGTGGGCTGCAAGGCTGAAATCTTCCTTGTTATTAGTTAAATATATAGATTGTATATGTAAAATTTCCAACCCAATGAAGAAGACAATATATAAAGTCTGCTGAGCGAAATTGTTTTTGCAGATAATGAAGTAATAATATCAACATCAGAGGAACAACTACAACATAAAAATAGATTCCACACTCCATGCAGGGACTTTAACATGAAGATAAACACAGAAAAAACTAAGGTAATGTCAATCGCAAAAGCAGAAACACTACTGTTTTCATCGATGATAACAACTTAAACAGGTGAAAGAATTTACTAATCTTGGAAGAATCATATCATAAAATGGGAAAAACACAATAGAAATCCAACACAGGTGCAATACAGTATATAAAAGCTTAGGACAGATGTGTCCTATTTTCAAAAACAAGCATGTGAACATAAATACTAAAACTGCACTATATAAAACGATCAATATAACATCACTGTGCTACCAATGTCAAACGTGGACACTAACAACAAAAGAGAAAGGAAAACTTCTTACAACAGAAATGACCTGTCTATGTATTATTTTTCGGAGTAACAATAAGAGATAGAATCAGAAATAAAAACATCAGACAACTAACAAAAACAATGCCAATCCTGGATTACATCAGAAGATATCAGATTAAGTCGCTTTCACATGCTTTCAGACTACCACCATGTAGTGCCCCTCAAAAAGCATTACTTTAGAGACATGATGGATACAAATCAGGGGCAGACCATGCAAAAGATTGATTACAGCAATAAAAGAATCAACGAAATCAAATATATACATTATAAGGCACACAAAAAGGTTATCTCCAGAGATCCCTTCTACCCCTGACACTGCAAGGCATAAAGAGGTATAAAGCAAAAAGAAGAGCTCAGGGGCCACTGTATATATAGTACATTTAGATTAGCCTGACAGATCAGTAAAAGTGGCTTGGCTTGGCTGTATTTAGCCCTCTCATGGTATAGATACACACTCACACTTCTATATAAACATACATTCAGATGCAACCAAATAAATACAAAAGATTTTTGATCATGAGGATAATGTTCTAATAATGATAACTTTGTAATTCTAATAATGGTCGTGTGGTTAGAATGCTGTTCTCAGACCCTTGAAGGTCCCAATTTCAATCAGCTGCTGGGACAGGATTTTTTCTTTTGGAGGTACAATCAAAATCTTTCCTGTACATGTCACAGAGTCTGCTATGGCAAAGCGCCTTTATTTCCACAGCCCATAGAAATCCTCCCTGGACTACTTCATAGGAAAACATGCAGTAACGAAAGTTTAATGATAATTTGTTGATTGTTATAATAACAAGAAAATCTGGTTAATAATGAAATGGTTGTAGGACATATTTATTATAAAATGATAAACAGTTCATTCTTAAATGACAGCATCTGGTATAATGAAAACACATATCAAATAGGTCATATATTCTTGCTACCTTAGTATCAAATATTGTTGACTAACGCTATTGTCCACAAATATTGTTGACTGACTACTGTTTACAAATATTGTTAATGACTCCAGTATTTACAAATATTGTAAACTGACTCCAATATGCATAAATATGTTTAACTAACTGGAGCATTAACAAATATTATTGACTGACAATACTTACCATGGCTTATTACTACCATTGAACTGTTAAAATGATTTGTTTAGTTAGTTTGTTCCTTTGGTGCCAAGGGTGACACATAGAGCAGAAGTCATGTTTCTCCATGTCTTGTGGGTCTCTGAAGCTGTTGTAGTTCCTGGGTGGTGTTAATACCCACTGCCATATTCTTGATTGTTCTTTGCAGTGTTGTCCAGAGTCTTTAACGTTTTTGTTTTCCTGTTGCAGACCATGACAGAGCTTGGTGGGTACGTCTATTCTTCTCTTATCTAAGCACATGACCTAAATACTGCCAACATCTTCTTATAATAGGTCTCCCCATCGAGGCAAACTCCTTGACGTGGAGATGGGGCTTAGTCCAGCCAACAGAGGCTGGAAACTAAGATTGGTCGGGCCAACCCAATATCGAGCAAGGTCACAATCCTGCCCAAGCAAGCACAGGTGCTGAAGTCAGAGATGCCAGGCTGAGAGGCGCACCAGCACCCATGGTATCATACAAACCGAATAGTTGACATGTCTGCATGACAAAATAATAGGTCTAATAATCGACACATATTTTTGTTTTGGATATAGCTCTTATTGATTCATTTGTGATAAAAATTTTCCAATCTATGTTCAGGATTTTTCATAGACATTTATTCTCAAAATTATTGAGTCTTTTTTTTCTATGGCTTGCGTGGATTTCCAGCTTTCACAACCATATGTTAGTACAAGGATCACACAGGAGTGTAAAAGTTTGATCTTGATATGTGATTTAAGGGATTTGTTAGCCATATGTTAGCTAGTTTATTGAAGGAACTTCTTGCAAGCGTTATGTGTGGCATTTTTTCTTTTGTCACATCATCATAATTTGATATTTTACTTCCCAGGTAGGTGAAGCATTGGACTCAATTACTTTAAATTCAGTTAGAGTTATTTTCTTGTCTATAAGTCAAGTCTTTGGATGGTTAATATGCAATTTTCCTTGAAAATTTAGTTTTGTTTAGTTGTTGCTTATTAAAATCTTGTGGACTAAAGATGGATTGAAACAGATCACAACTAACGGTTGCTGAATTGAACTATCTTAGATATTGGTTGCAGGAAATTCGAAGGCTGACCAACTCCACAAGGAAGATGCTAAAATGCATCAAGAAGTGTACTAAATATTAAACACCAAAATAAAGCAATGATAATTAAAAAAACATAACTGAGACATGCTGCTTCTTTTTCTGCACTCAATTGATTGCTATTAATCTAGTCTGTTGTTGGTTATGTATAGAGCATTTTGTTTTAGATGGTTGTACATTCCCCACAACTTTATTTTTTTAAGATTCTCTTGTGGGTCAGATTATTGTTCTGTGAACAGTGAAATTTAACAGTCTTGTAGTATATGTTCTATTTTGATTTGTTCTTGACAGAGCTGTATCCCAAGCATTGAATACCACTATACTGATACAGTCACAGATTCATTGGGCAGGTCATGTGGTATGTAGGCCTATGCCAGATAATAACTTACCAAAGATACTCCTGTATGGTGAGATGTTGTATGATCTCATGGTAGATAAAAGAAGAGTTACAAGGACTCAAAGACCTCTCTGAAAGTCTTTGATATAAACAATGATACATAAGAAGATGGTGCACACAACAGAGTTACATGGTGTTATACAGTTAAAAATGAGATAGCATCTTCTTTAAAAAAAAATACCTGTAATTAAAAAAACCAGGATAAATGCAGCAACTCAACAGCAGATAATATCTAGAAAGATATATCCAGATCATACACTATCTAAGGTGATCAACCATGTGGCTTGTTCAAGGACGATTGCATATTAACCATCTAAAGACTTAAAGACAAGAACATAACTTTTAACTTAATTTCATAAAGTGGATTTAACAAATGGTCATCATCACTTATGATGGATGAATAACATTCTGACTTGTTCATTTCTGCTTTGCTTGTTGATGTTGTCTTGCTCAAGTTATATTGTCTTTTGTATTCTCTTCACTGAAGTTGTATAGACTATTTTAGCATAGCTTTTACTTCCCTGAACCTTTGAGGTGTGTGAGACTGAGGTTACCTCCCATTTTTGTCAGTCTGTCCGCTTGTTCATTACCACAGTGACAACTCATTCAGCAACTTCTCTTTTTGTCTGCCTCTGTCTCTTCTCCCCTTGGTATTTCCGGTGGTTACTAAATGTTTAAGTTTTCCTTTTCTCATCACATGCCCTAAAATTCTTGACTGCTTCTAATTTTTTATATAATCTGCCTTTCTACTCCAGCTTATCTGAGGACTTCTACATTAGTTTTTTTGACTGCCCATGGAAGTTTTATTATTCTTCTCAAATATCAACCCATTTGTCTCCAACCTTGAGCTTGTGTGTTTACAGTCCATAGTACACATCCTTAAATAAGAATTGGTTTGATATAACATACTTGCACTCGACTTTGCATACTCATTGGATAGACTTTGTACCTGCAGAGCAATAACACAGAAACTAGAGCACATACATGACTGCCCCAATTTTACTGCTTATAGAATGACAATCTTGCTCACAGAAGCATCTCTGTAAATCAAAGCTGTAGGGAACCTACAATGATCTAAAACAAACTGTTCCATAAATTTAGTACTAGATGCATAGTAATTGATTGCAGATGAAGAAGAATATCTCACATCAGTATCATAATCTGTATAACTCACATTACTAATTTGCATATCTCACATCAGTAACACTACTAATTCGTATACCTCACATAAGTAACATTACTAATTTATATTCCTTACATCAGTAACATTACTAATTTATATTCCTTACATCAGTAACATTACTAATTTGAATATCTCACATCAGTAACATTAATAAATTGTCTGCCTACCTCACATCAGTAACATTACTAGTTCGTATACCTCACATAAGTAACATTACTAATTTATATTTCTTACATCAGTAACATTACTAGTTCGTATACCTCACATAAGTAACATTACTAATTTGTATATTTCACATCAGTAACATTACTAATTTGTATACCTCACACTAATAACATTACTAAATTGTCTGCCAACCTCACATCAGTAACATTACTAATTTGTCTGCCAACCTCACATCAGTAACATTACTAATTTGTCTGCCTACCTCACATCAGTAACATTACTAAATTGTCTGCCAACCTCACATCAGTAACATTACTAAATTGTCTGCCTACCTCACATCAGTAACATTACTAATTTGTCTGCCAACCTCACATCAGTAACATTACTAAATTGTCTGCCTACCTCACATCAGTAACATTACTAAATTGTCTGCCAACCTCACATCAGTAACATTACTAATTTGTCTGCCTACCTCACATCAGTAACACTATTAATCTGCATACTTTAGATCAGTAACATTATATTCTGCACACCTCACATCAGTAATTCAACTTTATCTCATAGAAACATCACATATTGGGTAAAGTTATATATATGCTTGTGGCTTTAATAAATACAATATCTTTCGTATGATTTGTACGTCATGGAAGAATTTGTGTTCAGTGGAAGCAGCCCTAGAGATCAGGTCTTTTCCCCATGGAAAAATTTTAGCTAAAGAGAAGTTCCGCAAGAACTGCCTGTGACTGGAGTCTCTCTTCAGCTTTATCTTGGGCTTATTATCTGCACTTGACGAATGTTCAAGAAAGAAATATATTAGTAATATATTGACTGGTGTAATATACTGACATTGAGTAATATTACAATGATGAGACAATACATATTTTTCTAGAATTAATACTCAAAGCGACAAAATATTCCAAAGAAATTCCATGGAAAATGCATGTCATTTGATAGATGAAATGTGAATACTTTGAAATTATATTTTGTTGCATTATTTTTTTGTTTGATAATTAATTGTAGTAATTATTTAATTATTTAGCAGTGAAAAGAGGCAGTTTATGGTGCATCCTAACCTTTCATTTGTGCTCTGTTACTGGGTCAATGAAATTTTTAAAATAATTTAGATATTAAAAAGCACTACACATATTTATGAAGCAGTGATCTCAGAAATTCCAGCTATGAAAAGGAAATCATCACAGCATCATTTACAGAAACCAGGTTGGAATACTTTTGTGTCTTTAGTATTAATTTCTTGCAAAGTTACCAGCTAATATTTAAAATAGGGCCTATAATTAAGAAATAGTAAATTGAAATAAAATATAGATAACTATGAATTAATTACACAACAGAATTAAGACATTGAAGAGTTATTTATTTAATATAAAAGAGTTGAGATTGTGTGCAGATTTAAGCAGAAATTTAACACACAAAAAATAGTAAAATAAAGTACAGATGTTATAGAAGACAGTATCTGTCATATTAATTGAACTCTGTATCTCCAGCATTCTACTGAAGCAGCCTCCTTTATACACACTGTGTCTCAGTAATTTTATGAAATCTACTTTTAGAGTGAGTTATAAATACTTTAAGTCACTAAAGGAAAATTCTTAAAGGAAATAAACAGTTAAAAGAAATGATGTCTCTATTTCATCAACATCTTCTTACCTTTTTTATTTCTAATAAAGGTATGAGGCCACCATTGCATCTATTCTCATTGAAGGAAGTCTGCTGTTAAGTATCTGTAAGCCGGTACAGTAATACATTTTCAGAGGTCACTTTCATTTGAAAAGGTTGCTAGCATAATGCACAGTATCAAAACTAGGCATTTTGGTGCACTGGGCAAGCTCTGGCTACAGCACCCCCTCTTATATAAACACACTTTATCTTTGGTGCCTTTGGGAATTGCTTTTGACTCTTCTGCCAGGTCAGTCGTACTAGTCTAATTCTGTCGCTGTTCATATATAATATTTTGTAGTTAAGTAATTTGAACACATGACCATTTCTTCCCAATGAGAGAAACCAGGATTTAATTCAGGTATTATTATTATGTCTGAGATGTGAAGAACATGTCTCAGACATTCAAGGTACCTCGTTCAATTTCAGATATAGAAAGTTTTGAACTATTCAGAAGGCAATGTGAAACTACTGAACAAAAGTGTTGCCTAGGAAATAATTTCAGCCAAAATATGTTGGGTTGATCACTGTGTTCTGAGTAGAAAATGTTACCTAATTGTTAATAGACAATTAGATATTTTAAGACAATTACTACACTTGCAGATGTCCTTATTATCTGGCTTCTGGCATTGGTGTCATATGACAAAAAGAAGTTCTAAACAGTAATAATAATAATAATAATAATAACAAAAAATAAACATGGGTTTGAACAAGGGGATAGAGCACTGATGGAGTATTTATTTGTCACTCTTGTTACCTATTCCAGGAGATGGAGTTTTACTTTCAGCTCCATATACGTTTTTCTCAGTCAATTTTTTTGGGACATAGGACTTGGTCAGAGTTTTTACAAGTCCCAGATAACTGTTTCACTCAATATGGCTCTAAGGGGCAATGCCATGAGCTAGACAGTCTATAAGCATCATACATAAAGTCAAATGTATAAAATGAGGAACAATATTTATATTCATGGCATGGTTTGAAAATGCACAAAAAAGCAAGAAAACTTATAATAATTTTTATTTATGTAATTAGATTGTGGATAAATAAGTTAGTTGTTGATTAGCTGTACTTAAATTCAGCACCAGATTTATACTTGATAAGGTCCTAAGCTTTCCAGATGTGCTGCATTGGGACAAATAGTGCTGCAATATGTTTGAGTATAGGCCTATATGACAATTGCTCATGAAAGTGGAGGCCCTAAGTTATAGCTTGTGTAGCTTATACGTAAATCCTGTACTGCGTAGATTTGATGAACATTTTCAAGTCAGAAGTGTACTTTTGAAAATCAAACAAGTTATATTTACATTCATTACATAGAAAGTTTGCATATTTTTGAGATAGTGCCAAAAATCTAGCAGTTATCATCTGGTTCACAAGTGAAATTTTCAGATGTAGGAAGTTTTGGTTAAAGCTACTGTAGTTTCATGTTCTTGAGTAATTATTCTTAGAAGGCAGCTGATTGCTCTGCTTAGAGGCAGAGTTTGGGTACCCATGAGTTATGAGCAATTAAAGTCTTGTTTCTTATGTGCAGTTTGGGGTTTCTTCAGAGTTTTCTTCTCATACCCAGAAGATTTCAACTCTCAGCGGCATGCAATGCTTTGAGAAGAAATCTTCAACACATTTTTTACATCTGTACATTTTTCAAAAATATATTAACGATTTATCTCCATAAGAGTTTTCGTACCTTGCCGTAAAGTATTTAAAAGTTACTATAAAAATTGAGTCTTTAGCAGCTTATTAACAAAAGTGTCTGCCTAACTGGCTGTATTTTGAGGCTTGTCAGAGATAAGAAGTTACAAAATAATCTTTTTTCTAAATGTGATAGTTTTAGAGGCGTGTCGAGGATAAGGAATTGAAAAATAATCTTCTAAATGTGATATGATAGTACAGTGAAATCCTATATAATACATCCTTTTATAACATATTTCCCCATTTAACAACACTTTCAGAAGTCTCTAATTATATTTAGCCTATTCTTAATTTTTTTGTGCTGTAGATCTCTAAAGTGAATTTCAGTTATTACATAGGGCCTACACATTTCATCATTCAGGACAAAGTTGCTATAATAGGATTTGACTATATACAAAAAACTTGTAATAGTAGGCCTATATGTAGTATTCACCTCTAGCAAATTACTATTTATAGAGAATAGACATATGGGCAGAATTTCATGCAGATATATAATTTTAGGGGTATTTTGTACTGAAATACAGAATGTGCTCAATGGAATGCAATGGTATACCATAGGTCTATATGAATCTAGTACTGATGTCAGTTTTCATAAATAAATTGTACTTTAAATTTTAATAAATTACCTTTTATGAACAAAAACAATGCTTCCTACAAATCTGTTCCGCAAAGAATGAATATTACAAATTGGGATTCAAATATTGTGATATTTATGCACAGATATTTAGTGAAGTAAATATGATCTCATAATGTAATTTAAGAAATAAATTGAGATTTTGAAATTATTAAGTAAAATTAAAATTAAAAAGTGTAGACTTAAAACATATATGAACTGTTTTGCCAGATTAAAAAAAAAACTGCATGCAAGAATGCTATGTAAGAGACACAAAATCAAAACCAGTTCATGCTACCATAGTTTATACAAATCTGGCCTATGAGTAATAAGTACACACAATCATACTTATTTTTTTTAAATATCTAAGCCTATAGTGAGGAAGTTTTTATAAAGTGTAAGTTGGCTAATTTGGCAGGAATAGGACATATGAGATAATTTTTTTCCATAAAATAATAGATAAGCCTATTTGCATAAAAATCACTGTATGGCAGTATGAAATAAAAAAAAACTATAGCATAATATTAAACATATATGACTATGTCAGATAGAATTAAATTGTTGACAACACATCCTTTATTCTGCACAAGATGCTTGTTTGTGTGATGATGATCATAGGAAGATATTTAGTTAACTTGGTAATGTTTCTTCTATTAATAGCCTTTACTTTCCTATTCCCTTGAGAATATCAATCAAAAATTATTTCCAATATAACTCTGCCTCTAAAAGGAATTCCATCACATACAAGGGTTAAGTCATTTGCGTTGTGTTTTTGAGGACACATGTTTAATTCCTGCCCATGATGTCTTGTTTACAAGTGAATTTTTTTCCAGAAATTCTGGGGGAGTTTCACTTGAAGTTACATGCTATAGATGATACTCTTGCTAGGTGATGAGCTGTTCTGTTGAGAGGGGTGGAATATATATGCAGAAATCATAATACAAAGTAGTCAATCCTTATGTCTTTTGAGCCATTTTTTGAGTCTGAAATATAAACTTATATTATGTATCTATTTGAGATCTCTATAGTGATCTATTTAGGACCTCTACAGTGATATATTTGGGAACTCTATAGTGATATATTTGAGACCTCTATGGTGATATATTTGTTCCCTCTATAATAATCTACCGGTATTTGGAACCTCTATAATGATATATTTATGACCTCTAGGGCGAAATGATAAAGCTAGGTGACCTGCACTCACAATGTTGTTGGTTCAAAATCAGGCTGCAATATCTTATTTACAAATTATATTTTTTTGGAGGTCCCTGTGGATCATGGCTAGAGCTATGTCAAGCTGGTAAGAGAAAAGTCAGACAAGTGTGCATACCTTCACACTTAGATTTATAGAATTGTTAGGATTTAAACTAAAGTCTAAACAAGCACCAAATAATCACAGAAACTAACAAAAACAAAACAGATAAGGGTACTAGCTTGAATCTATCAGAATCAGTACATTTGATCCATGTGACCCATGAAATAACTTGGAACTCCAGAATGATAGCATATGTGGTGAGATAAGCTAGTCTTCAAGGCAGAAGCCATGAAGAAAGCCAAAAATAAGAACTGGCAAATAGTTATTTCCACATGATAGACTACACCAAGCCTACCCATAGCCTATCTGTGGCCCTCAAAGTAAATATACAGTGATCAACATATATTTATAATTTATAACAATAAATTGATTGATCACAATTACAATTGCTTATAATAAAACATTAAGATTCGGACAAAGAAGTTTGGTAGAATGTGTCAGAATGGCAAGAGACATGGAACATTGAGATGTTACAATTGACTTTCAATGGGGATATACACAATTAATTATTATATGAAAGTGGAAGCACTCTCATGCAAAAAAGTATAAGTTGTCCCTCATCCGTTGTCAATGAGGCATATTGTGGAATATGGTGTTAGGTCTGTGTTTTTCATGACAAACAGCATAGGCCCCTACCTAGGGATGATGTTGTCAGCATAAAGCTTGCCATCTTTACTTCTCCCTGAAGACCTGGTGCCCATTTTCCTTAGGCTGAGTAGACACTGGAATCATTGCAGTTGAAATTGAACCTTATATCCCCACAGAATGTGTCGCTCCATTGGCACAAATAAAACGGCGACATAATGCATTTCCATTTTCTGGACTACATCCTGCAGGAAATCTAGTCTGACCATTGTTACAAGAGAGATCCAGTGGGAGTTTGAGAATGAACACTGAAGAAGAAAAAGAACCTTATATTCTGTGATGCAAGCAAATGCAGAAAAAAAAACAGTTTTCAAGGGAAAGATTCACTATTTGACTTCCTTACTATAAGATAACTTCTTATTGATGTAAAATAAACAAAATAATGAACTAGCAAAAGTGACCAACGAATATGTTTAAGCCATACTGATTGTTATAGGGCTAATACATACATTGGAATTCCTCTATAGCGCATTTCATTATAGCCTATTTCTCTATATAACAACACTTCAAAATCCCAATTATATTTATTCTATATTGTTTGTACTGTATATAGTCAACATCTGTTATTACATACATATTGTGTTAGTCCGGATCAAGTTGTTATAAAGGGATTCCACTGTAGTTCTATACATGTAGTATTTGTTTCTATATATTTCTATACATGCAGTATTTGTTTTTATATAGTTCTATACATGTAATAGTCTATTTGCTTTTATATAGTTCTATACATGTATTATTTGCTTTTATATATTTCTATACATGCAGTATTTGTTTTTAATTAAGTTCTATACATGCAGTATTTGTTTTTATATAGTTCTATACATGTAGTATTTGTTTTTATATAGTTCTATACATGCAGTATTTGTTTTTATATAGTTCTATACATGTAGTATTTGTTTTTATATAGTTCTATACATGTAGTAATTCTTTTGTTTAGAGCTGATCTAAATTACAGGTATAAGCAATACAACACTTATGCCTATATGAACACATTAAATAAAATTCACAACAGTATCATCCAAATACAATAGGCCTACATGTCAACTTTTACAGATTTTCTGTATTTTGTACAGAATATACTCTGGTTTCATTGAAATTAATACTCCCATACTTCTAACTATCTAGGCATGTTTATTGTCTTTTCTTTGTTTTTGCTTCTAGGTGTCACAAGATTTAATAATTTGGGTTTTCGTGCTATGGCATGTTTTGTCACTTATTATACAGTAATATTGTTCATCCCAGAATGTTGGTAGCTTCTTCAATCCACATTCTTCTTGGTCTTCCTCTGTCTCTTGGTGCTTCGATTCTGATATTATATGCCCTTGCAGTTGGCAAATATCAGTTCATTCTCATGAAGTAGCAGCACCATTTCAGTTTCTTTTTTTAAATATATTTCACCCCATATCTGTATTCAATTTTTGGACAATAATACGATGATGGATAAAACTGTTAATTGAAGATTGCAGGAATATGGAATTTTCTGGAGTGATTGAGGGGTAGCAAGTTGTACAATAGGTGAGCTATAAGAACTAATGACATATATACTTTTCATCATCTGCTGAAAGTGTTAGAGATCCCATATATTTTTCGTCACAGATCAAAGGTTTATTTATACAAATTCTTGCAGCTATTTCTCAATAACAATTTTAAAAAAACCACTCATAAGCCTAAACATGTAGAAGAAAAAACATATTCAATAGCAGAAATACTTCAAACTGTAGCACATTTCAAACAACAAAAATATATCAATTAATTTTTCATTATTACCGGTAATTGGTACGTTTCTCAAAGCAGGAAATTTTATTTAGTGATCTCCCATTACCTCTTTATAGTTGAACAATGAATGTCTCTACAATACTGAGCATATTTCCATAAAATAAATATGGATGTGTAGCCTATTCATTGCTCGAGGTTTAGAAATACATTGAATTAATATAACAAACAAGGAAGTCAGTTCTTTACAAATACTTGCAGTTTCTATACACAGACAAATCTAGAATCAAACTAAATAAAATTGCTTGCGTTGAATATGAGCACCAAATATTGGTTCACTGCTAACACAGAAACAAACAGCCAGTAATAATTTACCTGAGTCATGCAGCATTGTTGAAGAAACAACTTACAACATGTTTTAAATAAAGTAGTTCAAAGGTTAAAGTTGGTGACACTGTATATAAAATTGTGACATTGAACTTGTGCTTGTCTTGTAGATTATACATATGAAGCATCATGGGAAGCATCTAATCTCATTATTGTAGGAATTATTTTGTAGACATCAAAGAAAAGTAAAACTGAAAATTAAGCAACTAAAAGTTGATAATACTGGATGTGGTGATGTCATTGTTTTCACAGATGGATTAGTTTGTCATGGTGAGAAATCTGGCTTGGTTAATATGTTGTTGTTCATTCATCAGTCAAGATGACCATACATCTCAATTGGGATGATGATGATGAAAATGATGTTGTCTGCAGTGTATCTGGCTGAGACTAAAGAGTCCTCTGTGTGCCTTTAATTTTCTACCACACTCTGAGCATGTGTATGAGGAGTCTATGGGACATTTAGCCACTCTTGCCTTTCTTCTAATGCGTTTTTGTTGTGCAGTATCTTGTCTGAGGTTCTCTGCAGCTGCTGCCCCATTCTTGACTGCGATGCCAATCAGAAATCTAGACTGTGTCCTGCTAATATACAGGAGCTATGTGATTAAGACAGCACTGATTAGTTGCTGTAAATCTCCCTGGCATGTCCATTTCCTTGAGACTAGATCAACACTGAGGAGATTTATTTAAGAAACAATCTCCTTTAACTGTGAATCGAATCATGTACCTCCAGACTAGGAAGTCATTGCTATAACAATTATGCAACAATGACTTAATTTCTTAGGCCATATGGTAATTTAATGCTTGTGAAAAATTAATGCAGGTGGTGTATAGAACTAGAAATCAGAAGGTATACACAAAACTCGAACCCTCTACATCCATGAGGCACCAATCACGAGCATTGTGACACAAATTATTTTTACTTCCAGTGATACCCCTGTAAAAGTGGTTTGTGCTATAGGACCTGCTGCTGATGTTTAGTGCCTCATGGATGTATTGAGTTTGAGTCTTGTGTATAACCTTGATTTTTATCCCAATTCATCAAAGCTTCCCATTTATTATATAGGTCTAAAAAAAATTATTTTATTGCCTTTTCTTTCCAATACATCAGTGTTAGTGACTTTTTCCTGCCACCTAACTCTGAGAAATCTACATAGGCACCACATTTGAAAGCTGTTTTGGTTATTGTAAAATCAGGTCAGATAATGATTGTTAGATAATTATAACAATTACTGGACAAATAGTGCTTGCTAAGATATTCATTGCAATATCTGGACAAAACAATAAGTAATGGCTAGATTTAAACAAACTGTCAATACTGCATGTTTCCTGGTAAGATGTTGCAGGGAGGTAGATCATGGTTAAGGTGAGGCCCTTGCTGTGGCCTTTTTCAATTTTTTAATTTACCCTCAGACAGAAAAAACCCAGTCCTGACTATGTGTCGAACCCTGGATCTCATAGCTGTGAGATCAATGCTCTAACCTCTTAGTCATGCACCAGACTCATGGCTAGATAACTATTGCAAAAATATAACAAAAGATGGTGGTTCCGATATTTGCTGTAATAGCTAGACAAAATAAAGTATTGATTCTTTAACTGGATAATAATGGAGGTCTTTTAAGATCATGTGTTTTCCTGTTGACAGCATATGGATGCAAGACTTGGACTTTAAACAAAACAATATCCAAAAGAATAAATTCATTTGAAATGAAATGCTAGAGAAAGATCCTACGAATATCATGGACAAAGGAAAAGAAGGACATTGAAGTTTTGAAATTACTGAAACTAAATGAAGAGTGGTTTCTAAATACCACCATAAGAAGGAAGTTACAGTATTTTGGACATTTAAAGCGACATGATGGTATCAAAAGGCTAATTCTGGAGGGTAGAGTGCCATGTAGGAGAAGAAGAGGAAGACCAAGAAGACAATAGACCAACAATATCAAAGAATGTATGCAATAAATGTCTTTTGCATGTCTTTGGCCAATGTAGGCCTGTTTGTCTGGGACAGAGAGGCGTTCAGAGTATCCACGATGAAGACAATGTTCTGGAAAGGATATGTCACTTGATAAATATAGGCCTATATATATATATATATATATATATATATAATAATGGAGGTTAAGATATTTGTTGCAATAACTGAACAATCAGGAATAGCTATATAATTGCTGCAAAAAATTTGACAGTGATTTAGGTAGTGTTGCAATAATTTCATTGAAATTGATAATTGTTGCAAAAACTGATAAATGGTGATTTAGATATTAGTAATCAGTTATTAGGAATCAAGTTGAACTGTCTGGCCACAGAGTATGATTCCTGATATGCCAGAAAAGCATGTTTAATTATTGGAATGATTAACGATGGTAAGAGATGTTGCTGAGATGTTTCAGTTGAGGAAAGAAGCGATGAAGATAAAGATGGTAATGCTAATGATTTTAATGAAGATAACAATTTAATTTTGAAGAGGTTGGCGAGAAAATTCAGATTCGATTTTATGTGTCTATACAATGAAAGTCAACCGCGACAGTTCTCATAAGATTTCTGTTTTTTGCCTTCCAAGTACACTGGTAAAATATAAGTGATGAATCTCTTTGCGTTTTTCTTCCACTTCTGTCTGGCAGATTCTTGTCTTCTTCTTCTTCTTCTTTCCTTCCTCTTTTACCTTTTACGGGTGTTGAGGGAGATACAATGTTCTTGTTATCGCTTTTCTGGCAGCTTCAGATAATGTTATTTGGTGTTCGTGTAATGTCTCTTTGATGTTGTCGATCCAGCATACTCTAGGTCTACCCTTGGCTCTTCTTTCTACTTCTCCTCTCTTCATATATGCTTTATAAACTAATGAATCATATGGCATTCTTTCCAGATGACCAAACCATTGTATCTGTTGGTTTTGTATGTATTGTAGAATTGATATGACACCCTCTCTTTCTCTTATGACATCGTTTCTAATTCTGTGTCTTCTGGTCACTCCTGTGGCTTTTCTCAGACATCTCATCTCTGTTGTAACCAGTTGTCTCTTATGTTTTGTTATTAAGGACCATGTTTGACATTGGTAGCAACAGGGTTGGAATGAAGATACTTTGGATAAGATGTTTCTTTGTTGACATTGGTAGCTTTTTGTGTTGCAATAAATGGGATAGATTCTTGTCTGACAGCCTTAAACTTTCCCTTTTGGAAAGGTCTTCAAAAAGGCGTCATTTTTCATGTGTTCAGAATATTATATCTGTCTGGTTTGTATTTCTCTTGTCATTTCAAGTTATTCACCTGGCTCTTCTTTGAAATTATATGCTCACGATCTCAGACATTACTTTTGGTTTTTAAATGGTTAATGTCGATATGAGTGGTTATGATATATAGCCACATCTATATGTAGATGTACTTAGATGTAGGACCAACCTACATATCAGCTCACGGATCTACTGCCCACTATATGCAGGCGATTGTGGCAATGAAAAGACCGGCTTGCATCCAATGCATCAATAGACGAGGAGTTAACAATGTATTAGAGGGATGTGCTAAAACGGCTTCACTAAAACCTGCTTGGGTGTATGCTTAATGTGGTCACTGCATTTGATAACACACCAAGGCTAAGATTTGGAGAATTTGGTATTAAATGTGAAACTATCGCAACTTGGCACGTACTAGACAGAATGAGGAGAGTATTCGAGCAGTTAGCCATATGAACAATTTGCATGCATGCCCATTATCATTTTCTGGGGGATACTGAACACCCGCCTATCGGTTTATAGGAGCGCAATGGTATCGGCTCACAACGCATAACTCTAAATAATTGATCACTGTCCAGGTCTATGAAACACACATTATCATTGGAAAACGGTTCTCACCTGTGTCCCTCTCATGGTCTACTTCAAGATGACTATTTGTGACACTCACTATCCTATACAAAGAAAAGAGACTATTCACATACGTTCGGAGACCATTTTTGCTAGTAAAAATCATGTGTCAGTATCATTTATCGTCTTACATATTTCTTAAATAATTAAAAATAAGGAACTTTCTGTATGGTAACCGGACAAAATATTCCCAGACAAAATATACCGGAAAAAATATACCAGACAAAATATCCCCAAGACAAAATACCCCCAGACAAAATATTCCCAGGACAAAATATTCAGGATAAAATATTCCAGACATAATATTCCCAGACAAAATATACCAGACAAAATATTCCCAGACAAAATATCCCCAAGACTAAATACAAAGATAATATATAAAATATTTCATACAAACTGTAATAAATACTAATGAACAATATAGTTAGTAAATAATTATAATAAAGTCTTCAAATGTTATGAATTGTCTCATAAATGATAGACATGAAATTAAGTTCTCTGATTGGGTTAACTACACAACATTAATGTTCAAAACACGTGCTATGTTTTTCAACAAGTTGATAGGCTCTGCTTGATCGTATCGTTCAACCATTGTTTTAATAGCACCATTAACACATTGGTAAACCTTTTGTTTCTTTGTTGTTGGTTGACCAGTGGCAATCTGATTTCTCAAAAGTGCAGATGTATGTTGTTGTTGATGTAACTTCCGGGCAAGTCTTGCTGCTGTTGGATGAGATACATTAACCATTGAATTAAATGTATTGTGCCAACATTCAACGGTGATGTTGCTTCTTGGCAATTTATTCATGACACGATTGTGTTGTTTCCAAAGGCTCACTGTAAATTGAGGCTTCGAACGGCGACCACGACGAATCCGTCCAATGTAAAAATCTTCGAAGTAATCGATGAGGAAATCCATATCTGAGAAACTATCAATATTGATGAGTTGTTCGAAAACAGTAATGACATCAGTTTCTGGTACAGATGCCATAGCCACCAATTGTTTGACTGTGAATAATTTTCATGAGAATGTACAGAGCCGTTTTACCCTCAGGCAGTAGTTTTCGCCAAACGTTCTGTTCAAAGTGAAAATAACATCCTGATACTTGAGCTCGTGGAAATGCATATTCAAAAGCTTTAATTGCAGCTAATTCGAAATAAGTGACTATTGACGATGGAGATGAATTTCCGTTACTTCCCAGTTCTATGATATGCTGAAGCAGGCGGCGGTACATTGCTTCACTATGACCAGATAAAAGTGCATATACACATGGGATTATTTGATCATTCTCAAATGCATGGATCGAATACAGTTGATCGAATCCCTCTGGGGTGACTAGGAGTGTTCCATCAGCAAATCAATATCTGTTCTGAAACAGAAAGTCAACATCTTCCTGTGCTTCAAACAGAATGAAACATGGCTCATTCGAACGCAGAAAGAGACTGCCGCCGACTATGTTTCTATATTCGTCAATGTGTTGATCATTGAACTATTTTCAAAGTCTTAGTCACTACATATCTCTCCACGGTATGTTTGTATACAAGATGTCATACTATGTTTACATCTTATGTTTGCATAAAACATGCCATATCTCCTAGGAGATTATCGTAAATTACTTCATTAATTTTTTAATGTTACTATTACTATTACCTTTTTCCTAATTTTTGGCTATGTAGGGATATTTTGTCTGGTATATTGTGTCTGGAATATTTTGTCTGGTATAATTTATCTGGGAATATTTTGTCTGGGGATGTTTTGTCTTCAGAATATTTTGTCCGGTATAATTTGTCCAGTATATTTTGTCCGGTATAATTTGTCTGAGAATATTTTGTCATGGAACCTTCTGTATCACTAGACGAGCTCATGGCACCTCTATTTATCATTTATGTATTTCTCTCCCTCTACCAGCAGGACGCTATGATTCCATGGTGCCATATTTTTCTCGTTGAGAACTATCGATATAGAGCAGAGATGGTAAACCTTTCAGTGCCGGCGGGTAGGTTGAGTTTTTCTCTGTAGACATTATAATATATATAAAGTTTTATCTTTGCCACGCACTTATTATGCTCTTCCATATGGTATTTAGGTGAAAAATGTCATCATAGAAAATATGGGTCTATTGAATCTCCATCTATTGTCTTTTCTCTGCTTAGGCTGTGAGGCGTCGCAGGATTGATGACGATCGGTTTTTGGACAATTGCATGTTTGGTCGCTTGATATGCAGTACAACTGTACCGTATCAGAATGTTGGTGATTCCTTCAATCCACATTCTCTTGGTCTAACTCTGTATCTTACTGTTTTCATTGTCATGTTGTATGTTCTTGTAGCTGAACAATAATGGTTAATTCTCATAAGGTAGCCGAACCATTTCCATCTCTGTTTTCAATATATTTGACCACTGATGTTGGTCCAAAAGTTCTTGTAATCCATGCTGAAGAATTGAAATTCTCCTCAATTCCTTTTCAACAGAGCAGCAGGATGTTTACCAGAGAGAGCACGTTACTTCGTACCCCAAACGATAATCTACAGAAACCTTTGAAAAGTGCACTTAAAAGCATGATATTGAGGGCTGATTTGGAATGTGGAGCCTCTTGAAAGCAAGATAAATTAATTGACCACTACACCCCACGGACATCTACAATACAAGAAAACATACGTTTGAAAATGTAAAAAAAAAAGGTATCAGAATAGGGCTCAAAAAGCGTAGAGGATTGACTTCATTGTACTCGAGTTTCTCTAATATGTCCTCGGTCCCTTTCGACAAATCAGCATGTCACCTGCGAGAGTACCACCGGCAGCACATAACTCCGTAGCTTCAAGCAATAATCCTACAGGGATCTCGGAAAAAATCATTTTATAAACTAGACATCACGAGTCGGATTAGAACCTGAACTGCACAATCTTGAACACAAGTCGAACAACTTAATCACTACCAACCCACTATTGTCACCTAAATCCTATAAGTTTAATAACAAAGACAAACACACGAAATATTTAAAAATACGCATAGGAATTTGAATGAAATAACAGAATGTGACAATAACGATATTAGACCGTTTAACATTGTGACATGGCAAAGAGCCAACATCGATCTAATACAAGATACTAGAAAGGGAATTGTGGAGATTGATCATCGCTTACACTAGCTGGCACAGCATCTGAAGATGATGATAGTAAAGAACGCTGTGAATTTTTAAAAACGGCATAATAAACACACGAAAACAAAAATAGTTAAATTACACAAGAAAACAATATTTTTTTTAAAGCGATTGAGAGTACAAAAAATAGGACATAAACAAGCGAAATGAGGTAATTAAGATACAGTAGAAAAAGATGGAAGAAGTGTAGCTATAAATAGATAATTGATAGCGGGTAATGTTCACTCACCATAATCTCCATAGTTGACCATCTGGACGTTCCCCAATACATAGCCCAACCTTGGTTAATTACAAAAGTCATAGCTCTTACAATTTCTGGAACAAATAAAAACGTTAGATGAATTAGAAACGTATAATGTACTGTAACTTACATTCTTTTTTCTTTTTACTGAAATCACAAGAAACAGTTGGGTTTCAGACAGATTATTCAATGAGTTCTTACGTACTTTAAGAACGTTGCTAAAAAAGGTTTCATAAGTTTAAAATTAGTTAAAAAGTTGATTATGTAGGTCTGTATTTCAGAAAAAAATCTGGAGCATTGTTGATGTACGCTACAAACATTTACAATATATAACACAGTTTGAAAGTCTTGTATGTCATATTTTTAAAAAAACTGACTTTGGAAATATGTCTACACTGGTTTCCGTAGTGCAAAATGTTGTGTTGTGCTTAGTGTCGCGAATACAATAAAAAGGCGTTGACACTCCTAATATGGTTACATTATTTTCTTTATCAATTCTACTACTAGTTGTTACTAGCGAATCGTTTTGTTTTAGTACCTGAACTCAATAGAAAGAATATAAAAATACATTTAATGTTTTAATTAAGGTTTATAGTTTTGCTTAGTGCCTCAATTAAATGTAGTTTTTTTTAAAATATTAATAAACTCCAAGTTTCTAATAAACGAATTCTAATAAACTAATACGGATATTATGTTATATGTTTGTTGTTACTGAGGATATATCAATACCTGTGCGGGATGTTTGTTGTTGTTGTAATAGTCCTTGTCTCGATCGGTCCGTTCTGGTGACTTTGTGTGCACGGTTTGAAAGGCTTGATGAAATCGCATCTTTTTTGGAGATGCGGTTAGTCAAGTGCGGAAGAACGCGTGTTCAATAGTTCTAGGCGATTTGGTGCCGTTGGTCTCAAAAAATTTAATAAACGAATGTGCAGTGTACAATTTTCGTTCTACACAAAACAAAATAAAACACACAAAAACCACAGAAAAATATTACGTCGGCTGCACTTTACCAAAAACGTATTCTACAGAAACGTGTGTAGAAACAATTTTCAGAGTCTGGTTTTATTTTATGAACCCATACCTAAAGTCTTTCTTAGAAAGAAGCCATATTATTAATACAAATATCTTTAAACAACATTAAATATTTATATATTTGTTTTGTTTCTATTTACAGCAAGTTTAGGATACAAGTTCCTGTTTTTTACGTGCAGTTTATTTTGAGGGTTTAAATGGGGTGGTGGTGTATTTATTTATAACCTTTAAGAACCATCATTTCTACCTAGAGGACTCCAGCTCTCGCCGGTATGCAATGCTACTAGAAGAAGACTATAATTCATACAAGGGTCTATGCAGCGTTTTTGCTAGGACTTTTGCGCCCTGGATAATCTCTGCCCCCCCACCACTTTACATAGACTAAATTAAATTAGGTTGCGGCGTCCCTATGTATTGCATTTAGCACCTTTGCCTAGTAGCATCCATGGTCGTCTCTGCCTAGTGTTCAGGCTGGGTATAAGTACGCATACGGTATATCACCAATTTGTATAAAGATATCAAATCAGATAAAAACCTGCATTTATCTGGTGGTATACATGTTGGTCATTTGCAATGCATAAATTTGGGTAATTAAGCTGGATAACGAAAACCACTGAGATGCAATCTTGGCCCATATCCAAGTATTCCTGACAGTATTTATGTAGTATTCCTTACAGATGCATGATCAGCACTCAGAGCGATCCAGTCCAGAAAACTACCAGACCTTTAAATACTGCTAACCCAACTAAGCAGCCAGGGCAAGGTGGTTTATACAGTGGATACCAACACGTTGTGGAATACCTGGAAACGAGAAGGCAGATCGTTTGACTAAGGTCAGTGCTGCTAATAATCAAATTGATTTGTCAATAACTTACCATCAAAATAAACAAATGATCAAAGCATTTAGAAATCAGACACCAACACGAGATGACTACCGATTATGAACAGATCAGAACAAGCTGTGATTCTACGCCTCAAGAATGACTGCGCATGTCACTAGAAGAGACAGGACAGCTTGCTCAAGACAGCGGAGAATTTAAGAGATCCATGGGGAATACTACGTTCTGGAAAAAAATATCCCACCTGATAATGATGATAGGAAAACGCACTCGCCCAAAGAAATAACAGTTTAGGACATTGATTGTCATCTGCTGTCACACAAATTAAAATCATAATCACCAACGAAAATCACGGAAAAGCCAAATGATTCATTAAGAAGGCTTATTTTCTAGTAGCCAGTAGGTCTTATATCGTAGACGATCATGGTTGCAGCCAACCATTATTGCGGAGACAACACTTGAGGATGAGTGAGAACTATGACTTTTCTTAAAGCACTGCCTACTGCTGATACTTGGAGTAGTGTGTGTATGAAAGAAAGCTCCGTAGAGATCATCCACTACACATAGGAAACAAAAGATCAAATTCTCGCAATTCCTAGAAATCGAAACAAATAGACTTTGGTTTATACACACAAAATTATTTCTAAAATATGTGACTACAACTTACCTTCCATTGGGACATGAGAATCCGCTTTGTTAGCAAAGACAATGTCCACGTAGTCCAACTGTAGCCGAACTAGTGACGCTTTGATACCTGTGCACGATAAGAAAGTGTCTTATGATATCGCCTTCTAATTCTACAACTTCATATGATATCAGGCGAATGTTAATGTTGGACACTCAATGCAGACTCGGAAAGAAGTATTCAGGGATTTGAAAAGTATTGTTACAGACGTTTATTAAGAATTAGCTATATAGAACATAAGATACATATATCAGTCCAGCAACCAAAAAAAAAACTAGTAGGTTATCAAGAATTACTTTTGGCAGTGGCGAAACGGCATAAACATGTTTGATTTGGTCAATTAACGAGACACGACTCACTTTCAAAAATTATTTTTCAAGAAACAGTCGAGGGTGGAAGAGAAATAGGAGATAATAGAAAATCCTGGATTGATATCATCAAGATCTGGGTGTGATTTTTATACACTCTTCTGAATGTCTGGGGATAGATGTGTTTCGGGTGGGGGTGAGTTTTTGTGTGTGATGATGTCTACAATGTGGCACCACTGCGACCCTAACGGGTTATGGTTCTTTTATATTATTATTATTATTATTATCAGTGCTTTTTTTCTGGGCATACGCAGGTATACGGCGTATACCCACCTTTTTATTTGTTTATTTACTCTGGTTGTGATTTGGTTCAACATAAAGAAACTCCCATGCATGTCCAAAATGGAAAAACAACCGTGAAATATTCAAATAGTTATTGTAATTTTTTGTGATACGAATGGTAAACGGTCAAGAACACTGACACACGGTATCATGGTGAAATATTAATAGATTTAGTTACAGTGTCAGGAAACAACCTGAAACCGAAGATGGATTATCTAGATCTAGATTTATTCACCAATTTTCCCAGGTATTGAAATTGATAACAAAGAAGGTCTGCCGTTTAGAAATATGTGATTTCACCATTGACACACACTGGAAATTTCACCTTGTCTTTCGTCATATATATAGTTTTGCTAGTTAATCGGGATTCATCTAAGTGACGCATTTGACGTTTTCCGTTATTTTCATTGATCTCTGTGTGCTGTCAGCCAAAGAAATTCGCAACAAAAATCAAATGCAAATAGAAGGTTGAATCTCAATTTAGCTCACATGTTTTGTGATGTCCATTGGGACGAACAAATACCGCGTCCCCGGCAGAAATCTAAGATGATGATCTCTGGCATAGCGTAAACAGAAAGTTATTTTCACACATTTTCAAACAAAACAATTACAGAATCTAGTTTCGGTATGGCCATAAAGTCATTTTAAAGAATAATTTTTTGCGCATAGTCCAAACGTCATTTATCTGTGCTGTGCCAATTTTTTCCCGAGTTTTTCATTGGCTGGCGAATAAAAGTATATGAAAAATGGCCATTGATGACATGCATCAGCCAAGGTAACTGACGTTGTGTGGATCATCGCAAAGGATTAATTTAGAGAAGGGCTTGAATTTCGTAGAGCACATTGTGAAGGTAGAGTATGGTCACTTACGGTATTGCCGTAATGTCGAAGTGTTAGACTTCGATTAAAAAATGTAGAATTCAGATTAAAGATAATACAATTCAGAAACACACAGATGAGTTAGGGGAAGAACGAATGCGTGCTAGGCAAATATCAAACTTTTTAAAGGTACGTTTCATTATCAGCATTTTCATAAATATTTTAATGTCATGAATTGTGTTTGTGTTATATATTTGGATAATTATGTTCCCCACAAACTAAGCGTGTACTCACATTTTCCTCCTAAAACAAAGGCACTTTATTATTATTATTGTTATTATTATTATTGTTATTATTATTGTTATTATTATTATTATTATTGTTATTATTATTATTATTATTATTATTATACCCTCGGAGAATAAGGTTCCTCCATTATTTTGTTATGGTGAAAAGCTGTTATATTACTACGCTGGACAATGTCCGTGGTAGAAAGAAGAGTACTTCAATATTAGAGGTACTTTTTACTAAATCATATCATCATCATCTTCAGAACGAACATTTTAAATTGGTTGTCTTAATATATATCTTTACTGTGCTCTACCACAGTCGAGGTAGTGCAATGTTAAGTCGTTCTACCGCTGACCAGCAAATCATGGTTTTGAATTCACCCATTATTCGTGTTTTGAAATAAGAAATTACTCCCATGGTTCACCCAGCCACATGAAGTAGGGTATCAGGGCTCATGTTGTGAGAAGGTCGAGAAATGGCACCATCGTTACTGAGCAACTGTGATAGACGACTCTAGTCAATCGATTTCTGGTCAACCAATGATTAGGCAGATGAGCACTTATTGGAGACCTTGTGCTGTGACACTGGTTCATAACTCATATTACCTTCAACATTTTACTATGCTCCAGCTCTTAATGACTGTCCTCCCATTTCTACTAGTTCATCGTCACCGAATTTATTTTGTTTGGATATCCACAAACTGACAAAAAGGGTCTACATCTATGATGGTTCCTAGAACCGTAGATATGATTAGCTTAGGAGGGGATTTTACTTAGCAAAATAGGTCATTCGCTGGTTTTCGTGTGTATCTTTCACTGTTTGACATTTGAGAACGTTTTTGTGAAAAATCGCTAGGGATGGCTTTTTACCTACCTTTTGGGTTAAGTTCCAAGTACTAAAAGTCATGATCATATTTCCTAAGGGGGCGGGGTGTTTGAAAACCCAAACCTCCCCTCCCTCTGTATCTACCGGTCTGATGGCCCTTCTAGCTTGTTCATATTCTCTATTTGACTTCTTCATTGTTCCGTGTTTTGTTGATAACACAAAAGGAAAGCGAAGAAAGGCAACACTGTTTACCTTCCATACATGTCGTAAGAAGCGATTAAGGAGGATTGGGGTGAAATTGACTGTCCCATCCCATTTGGAGTCAAAGTTAGCCAGAAGTCATGCTGAAGTCTGATGTATCTGGTCGAATAACGTAGATGTCGCAGCTGAGATTTAAACACTGACACAATCCAGTCCTTTCTCTAGAATATATTCTGCTAATCTGTCGAAGTTTACGAATGAAATCGGAAGATGAAGAATCAGCATCATTACCATTTCACTCATAATCATTACCATTAACATCATAGCAACACCTGCTCCTACCAACGGTACTTCATCAACAACAAAAAATGTAATGTATCAACCAGCGCCAGGTGTCCCCTACACAGAACCAGTGATCACAGTAAAGGGACAAAAACTTAATACTGTCAATAAGTTTGTATTTCTCGGCAGCACCTTATCACAAACTGAAACAATTGACGAGGATGTTGCCTTGCGTATTGCTCGTGCCTTCTAACTGGCGTATTGCTCGTGCCAGTTCAGCAGGAACCTTCGTGCCAACGTCTGGATCAGGCATGGTCTCAGTCTGACAACTAAATTGGACGTGTACCGCGCAGTGGTACCAACACTGCTTTATGCTGCGTCTTGCTGGACTGCCTATGCGAGACACACTAGACAGCTAAACTCTTTTCACCTTCGGTGCCTACGAAACCTCATGGGAGTACGTTGGCAGGATCGAGTAACAGACACGGAAATCCTTCAGAAGTCCAGAATGCAAAGTATCCATGCACTGCGAACTAGGTCCCAACTCCGCTGGACTGGCCACATCGTCCGTATGCTTGACAAGCGCCTTCCAAAGAGATTATTCTATGGGGAGCTGTGCGAAGGTAAACGTTCAAGCAAAGGGCAGAAAAAGCGCTTCAAGGATCACCTAAAAAACTATCTCAAGCACTGCAGCATCGATACTAGCTCCTGGGAGACTACAGCACTTGATCGCTCAACCTGGCACACCAAGATCACTGCTGGCATCACGAAATGTGAAAAAGAAAGAACACTGCGGACAATACACAAGCGTAAGAAGTGGAAGGACAAATCCGAAAATTCTCCTACCCCGAATCTTCAGCACTCCTGCATGCACTGCAATAGAACTTTCAATGCACCAATCGGACTCATCGGGCATCTACGAACTCACACACCAAATTAGACAACTGTTAAAAAGAATTTTTATTTAAATTTTACATTTAAAAAAAATAATTTTCTCATCGCATTTATTATTTTTCATGCCATGCTCATCTTCGCTTGCGAAGGAGGAACATCAATCATCAAACTTCATCAATACCTGCTCCTTCCAACGGCACTTCATCAACACCTGCTCCTTCCAACGGCACTTCATCAACACCTGCTTCTTCCAACTACACTACATCAACACCTGCTTCTTCCAACTACACTTCATCAACACCTGTTTCTACCAACTACACTTCATCAACACCTGTTTCTACCAACTACACTTCATCAACACTTACTCCTTCCAACTACACTTCATCAACACCTACTCCTTCCAACTACACTTCATCAACACCTACTCCTTCCAACTACACTTCATCAACACCTGCTTCCACCAACGACACTTCATCAACACCTGCTTCTACCAACGGCACTTCATCAACACCTACTCCTTTCAACGACACTTCATCAGCACCTGCTTCTACCAACGACACTTCATCAACACCTGACTCTACCAACAGTAACTTCGTCAACACCTGCTCATACCAGCGGCACTTCATCATCAACATTATTACCCAAAAAACGCACTAATTACCTTCTATAATGTGCTTCCGAGACAACCCCTTCTCTGTCTCCGCCCTGTAATGAAGAAAGATATACACATCAATAATAATGATACTCATAATAATACATATAACCCGTCATAGTCGTAGGGATGTTACATTGAGACATTTGGCGCAGAAAGATCTCCACTCATCTCAATCCTCTACCATCGGAATGAGTTGGAAAATTCACACCATGTACAGTGCTTGAAATTATCCAGCCATGTCTTTTTCTGACCACTTCGTCTTCATCCACCCTCCACCTTACCTTGAAGAACATCGTTTGCCATCGAGGAATGTCTCACCAAGTGCCCATACCACCGGAGTTTACAGGGTTTCACGATTGTTAACAGTGGTTTTTCTTGACCCGCTAACACATTAATTATTTCATGAATAAACACATTGTATTTATGTTCTCGGTCACAGATACCCAAATACACGTCTACATCATTTGTTTTCAAACGTCTGGAGTCTTATATACACACACACAAATTAAGCAGCTACAAAAGCGTGCTCTTTTCGACACAAAACAACAAGCGTATGATATTTATTCTTAAATGCTACTTATTGTTATTTCGATCCCAAAGGATTTACGAGCGATTAGTTCTTACTTCCTATGTGCAATGTGTGTGGTTTCTCCAGAGTTGTACTTCATATACAGACGATACCGTCTCTTTGTAATGCTTTGAGAAGTCTCCAACTGATAATGTGTCAAATGATGCTTACAATATAATTGTGTATTAAATGAATTGATCCCGACTTCAAACGCGAACATCTAGATATTTTAGTAAGGACTAACTACTGATTCCCAGTAAGGGTCGGTTGTCAAGAAGCGTTGCTAAGAAATTCTATCCTTCAGAATCATTTTTCACGAGTATAGCCAAAACATATACAAGCTACAGTAATGCTGAACCTTCTCCAGAATAGTCAAACATCCTGATTACAAAAAAATCATCTTTATAAACAGCTTCTGCGCAGCTCAGTGCATACCAGAACTGCAGCACTGACAGCCGATTTCCTAGACACACATACACAAAATTGGGAACACTTTCGTGATTCCGTCTACAGAGCCACAGAAGAAGTGGTGGAATCTCGGTTAATTTTGGTAACAACCAACGCTTTCTGTGACTCCATATTTACTCCTTTGTAATCTAGATTTCTGTGTTTCAAGGCTAACAAAATACAAATAACAGCTCTTATATGTTTCAATTTTTCTTTTTATTGAGACGTATTGGGGTACACGGCGTTAAGTGCGTATTTGACAAGGTTCAGTTGCATAATTAGGGATGGTGTGATCACTATAACGGCCATGGCAATCCTCTTTGACATTTCTCTCATGTTTGCTTTAGTTCCGATTTCCATGAAGCGATTTATCTATTCTATCTTCACGTCTGTGTAAGTAAAACAGCGGCAAAGAAGATCAACGCCTTCGAGCTGAAATGCTACAGAAAGATATTTAGAATATCATGGAAGGAAACAATTAGAAACTCAGATATTATAAAAACATTGAAGATTCCAGAGTGTTGGTTACTAAACACAATAACAAAAAGAACACTACGCCTTTTTGGTCATATCATCATTATCATTAAGTGCCGTCTCCACAACGAAGATTGGCTGCAACGGATCTCCTGTCTCTTGTCTTGGTGGTGCATTCTGCTAGACTGTAACTTGTCCATCGTGTGATGTTACTCTCCCATTTGTATCTCTGCCTACCTCTTGCTCGCCTCCCTTTGACTTTACCCTCAAGTAAGATCTTCAATAAGGTGTTATGTCTTTTAATGTGACCAAAATATTTTATTTACCTGATCTTTATTTCTCTTAGTAGTTCTTTCTTCATATTAAGTGTATTTAGTACCTCTTTATATGTTTTCTTCTCTTTCCATGATGTTCTCCCTATTCTTTTATATACCCACATCTCAAAGGCATCAATTCTATCTTCTAATTGTTTATTTAGTGTCCATGTTTCTGAGCCATACATTAATATAGATGTAGCATTTTATAATTTTCATGTTTAACTTGTTTGTAATTTGTTTAGATGTTAATATTTTCCTCATGTCATTGAAGATACTTTTAGCCATTCCTATTCTCCTTTTAACTTTTGTTTCACATCTGCCATCATTTGTGACTGTTTCCAAGATATTGATACTGTTTTACTTGTTGTAGTTTCTCTCCATGTATGTTTATGTTTAGCTCCTGTTCTTCTGTGTCTTTGCTGATTATCATGGTTTTTGTTTTTTGGATATTTATATCCAGCCAATATTCATGACTTGATTTATTGACTAGATCTATTAGTGTTTGGTCATATAAAGAGACACAACTGTTTAGAAAGACAAATAATGGAGGAAAGAGTACATGGAATGAGGAGAAAGGGCAGACCAAGAAGACGATGGACTGACGACAGTAAAGATAACATGAATACATCGCTAGAAAATGCACGCCACATCGCCAAAGACAGAGAGAGGTTCAGAGAGTTCATTGGGAAGACAACGTTCTGGAAGGAATACGTCACATGGCACATCTTCACGTGGCGCTGCCCTCTAGCGATGTGCTGCCCTCTCATTATAGTATGCCAGTCTTACTTCCCTTGAGACTTGCGCACGATTTTCGATATTCGTAATGACATCTACCTATCTCGGGACACTGATACTGGCCGCTCCACAATATATCTTCATTTCGGCTGACAGAGCTAGAGTGACTTGCGTCACCATGGGTCGACATTGCCGATGCGTGTGGCGCAGAGTTGTCAGAGATATTGCTTGTCTCCCCCGCCCTCCAAGTTATTATTTTATCTTCAACCTTCACATTCACGGACATGAAATATAAAAGTGTTGGCAAGGAACACATCATAAGCCGCTATGCTTCTGTTCCCAGGGTGCACCACGAGAGGGTACTTTTAGAATCTTTGTTTCTGCTCACCCTGGGTCTGCATGATAGCAATGTGGCACTCTTTGCACTATGTATTGTATCATGCTTTACAGCTAGGCTGCAACTTATGCACCATTCGACCTGAAACATCCGACGTCAGAATTTTTTTGTTACTTTGACTAATGAATGAGAATGAAACATTACCCGTCCTCCAATAATGCAATTTTATGGAATGCTGCGTTTGCTTGTCCTATTCTGCTTATAATTTCGGTCTTGCATTTACCATCATAAGTTATTGTCATGTGATGTATACTTTCCAGAACGTTGTCTTCCCAATGAACTCTCTGAATTCCTCTCTGTCTTGGGCAATGCGGCTTGCATACACGACCGATGAGAAATTGGGGGGGGGGGGGGTAATACATAAAAAAGATAATCACTTCGTTTTGTGGAACTTTTGAAGGTTTTTATAAAGAACAACTAGAAAGGAGGAAGATCCTATATTTTGTCTGTCCATTGTACTAAATATTGAATTTTCTTATGAGGGTATGGATTGGAGCACAAGCTCTCTACAGACTTTCTCCAAAACCCTCTTAGTCGCCTCTTACGACATGCATGACATGTTACAGCGACACTTTACTTATTTGAACCTCTTTTCGGTCCACGGCAGCACACAGGGGTTTCACCAACGCAACAATAAGCATATTATCTTCTCAATAGCTTTACGCCAATCCTCCGCCCAGAGAGCATTCACGTGCAGACTACGATATCAAATATTATGGTTGAGTTTTTAATATAATCAAGATGGCGACGCTCAGTATACACTCAGGTTACAGTGTTGGCCAAACTTGAAATACCTATATTTGTGCTTGTTATTTTTGTTTGTTGTAGGTAATGTAGAGTTTATTGGTATAGGAAAATCTATATTCGCTAGAGCAGAGTTGAATGATGACGCCCCACAGCTTCTACATACAGTGGTAATTGCAACTTTAGTTCGAAATAAGGTTCTTGGGACAACTTGAAAAGTTGGACTATCCAAAACACCGCATAGGGTTGTGGTAAGATTATTTCATAAATTTTACATGATTGCTTGTTTAAAAAAGGGAGAGGATGACAGGGCTTGAAATGAATGTATTGATATAATGTTATATGAACGAAGCGAGATGTCACAATGCCAAAATAGTACTAGTAGTACTTGCAATTTTCAAGGGCTATCTAACTGTGGTATTTAAAATTAGGCATTAGGACAAAATTTTCAAAATGGGTGTACAGCATTTTAAATACCACAGTTAGATAGCCCTTGAAAATTGCAATCCAACGATACCTCAACCAAGTCTCTACCTCAATTCTGAAAAAAGTTACGAATTTTTTTTGTATTAATTTTTGCCTCAAGATAATTACATGGAACATATAAGGAAATATAAAATGACAGTTGTCAAAAAGTTGCGGCCCTGCTTTAGAACCGAGCCACTAATTTATGAATATCATAGTTATTTGCATAAAAAAATATGACAAATTATACATTTTCTTGTTCGGGAAGACAAGACGCACCTCTTGATTACATTATGCTAATTTTCCGACGCAGCAGAGTTAATAAATAATTAACAATTGCGTCTAATTAGCATAATTGCAATTGAATGTATCATATACATTTTTTAATTATTTAGGATAAAATATATAGCAAACTGTATGTTTTTGTGTTCGTGAAGACAAGACGCACCTGTTGATTACATTCTGCTAAGTTTCTGATGCAGCCAGAGTTAATAAATAATTAATAATGGCGTCTAATTTGCATAATCACATTGTCATATTTAATATATATTTATTAAATTTTTTAATTATTTAGGATAAAAATTATTGCAAACTGTACATTTTTGTGTTTGTGAAGACAAGATGCACCTGTTGTATTCATTATGCTAATTTTCAGAATAATTTTTCATTATTCATCTCCTAGGATTCGAAGTGATCACAACGTAGATAATTCAACTGCAATGTTGACAGAATGGCTGTCGGCTGTGTCTCATTTATACCACCATGTTGATGTTAAAATTGACCACAAAAATAAAGGTAAAAGTATTTTGTAAAAATTAGATTTAATAGACGTAAAAATTAAAGGAAATAATTTGTGAGTTTATTTGTCTAATTTAATACCAGCTGGTGCATACAATCAATGACTTTCACATTGTCCCATCCTAACTCTTGCAGATTCTTGAACTTTATGACACCACTCAATAGTTACAAAACAAAACTCTTGCAGATTCTTGAACTTTATGACACCCCTCAATAGTTACAAAACAAAACTCTTGCAGATTCTTGAACTTTATGACACCACTCAATAGTTACAAAACAAAACTCTTGCAGATTCTTGAACTTTATGACACCACTCAATAGTTACAAAACTCTTGCAGATTCTTGTATTTGACGATGGCTGCTAAAAATCAGTAAACTCATCATCATGTTCAAACTCCTGAAACTTAGAACATCCTACTAGCAAGCTGAAATTTGAGAATGAACACAACCACTAATCCACAGCCATTAAACATCACAGTGGAAGAAAGATAATAATAAAATGACTTCATCTTCTGCATTTTTACTCAAACTCCTGTAAATTAGCAGGATGTAGTCCTGAAAACAGAATTCAATGTGTCATGGTTTACAGCTTTGCTGTGATGTCTATGCTTTTTGGAAGGACACATCTAATGTCAGCAAGGCTTCTAGGTCACTTTGATCATCCTAGGATGGGACAGCAAACATCATCCCAAAGCCTCCTTAGTCACCTCTTACGATATGCTTGGCAGGTGACAATGGCACTGTTTTTTGCACCCTGAACTAGAAGCTCAGGCCATTACTTCTAATACATTACCGGTACTTCTAGTTACATTACTTTTTATACATTACTTCTAGTTACATTACTTCAAATACATTATTTCTAGTTACATTGCTTCTTATACATTACTTCTAGTTACATTACTTTTTATACATTATTTCTAGTTACATTATTTCTTATACATTATTTCTAGTTACATTGCTTCAAATACATTACTTCTAGTTATATTACTTCTTATACATTACTTCTAGTTACATTACTTTTAGTTACATTACTTCTTATACATTACTTCTAGTTACATTACTTCTAGTTACATTACTTCTAATACATTACTTCTATTACATTACATCTAGTTACATGTTTTTTAAGCATGCACTTGATGATTATTTAATTTCACACCATGGAAGAATACAGACTGGGCAGTTCTCCAGCAATTGAAAAGACAATTGTTATATCACGCAGGTGTGCTGCAAATAAAACAACAAATTCAGTTTATTGACTGCTGAAAGTCATGCTGAAGTCGGATGTGTTAGGCTGAAAGGTGTAAATACGTAACCCCTTAGTTTTAGTGATTGTCCATCATGTTCAAGTGAAATTTTCAAAAACCTGTGTTCTACATAAGTACTATTGTTGTTCCATTTCACTGCAGTAGTACCTTATATTGACTGTAAAACATGACAAAACACATCCCATTATTTGAACAACATCAAGCTAACTAGCAGAACTGCAGAATTAACGCAGAAGAAGATGAAGCTGCTACTGCTGTAACATGATTGACAGAAGGGCACAAAGGATTACAATGAACACACCACTCACTATTCAAGTATATATTTCATCTTCTCTGTCGTTCATTCTCAAACTCCCGCAGAATGTCTCTTGTAGCAGGACATTGGTCCTACTAAAATTCCAACAGGATGTAGCCCAGGGAATAACAATGCAGTGTGTTGCTGCTCTATTTGAAGCATTAGCCAGACACAATCGTCTTCTGCTGTTGTTGTTTTCGATATCCAAAAACTACTGAATAGTTGCATTATACAAGACTATTATTATCCCATCACTGTGCTACCAGTGCCAAACCTGGACAATGACAGCACAAGACAAAAGTAAAATAGTGACAGCAGAAAAGACACGTCTACGAAGAATACTCGGAGTGTCATTCGTCATCATCATCATCATGTGCCATGATGACTGGTGTAGGCGATCATGGCTGTCCACAGCTCTCTGTCTATAGTATTATGTATCAAGATCGTTGTTGTTTGCCTGCTGTGCCAGGTTATCAAACTGTCAACTATTTTCTCACTTTGTCACCTTCTGTCTCTGTTGCCTTCAATCTTGCCTGTTGTGACTATGTTCTCCAAACCTCCCTGTCTTATGAAGTGGCCAAAAAATGAAGATTGTCTTTTTCTTATATTATTGATTAAGGTCTGTTGCGCATTTGACTCTTTCAACACCTCTACATTAGTTTTTCTGGCAGTCCATGGTATGAATAAAGACATGGACAGACAACATCAAGGAATGGACAGGGCTAGATATTTCCACACTCATCCGCATCGCTGAGGATAGAATTCGCTGGAGGACTCTTTGTGCTGAAGCATCCAATGTGGTACCCCTACGACCCTGAAGGGTTATGGGTTTTTTGATTGATTTGATTGATGGTATTCTCAGCATTCTTCTATAGAACCACATCTCTGTTGCTGGAGTGACATTAAGAGAGAGAATTAGAAACGATAGCATCAGACAGATAACCAAAACAATACCAGTATTGGAACACATCAAAAGACAACAAATCAAGTGGTTTTCACACGCTTCCAGACTACCAACAGACAGCATGCCACAGATGGCCATTTCACATAGACAAGCTATAAAGCCAGAGGCAAACCATGTAAAAGATTGATCACAGAAATCAAAGAAGCCACAGGAACAAGCTTACAAACAGCACACAAGAAGGCCATCTCCAGAGAACTCTTCTACCCCTGACACTTCAAGGCAAACAGGGGATACAGCTTATAGATAGATAGATAGACTGAGTAGTTCTACTCTTGTCTTGGCAGCGTGAAGCCATTCTTTAAAAAAAAGTGCAGGTCTTCTAAAGTTGACTTAGTGATCCATACAGTGAGTTTCAGACTGTTAACAGTGTCTGTACAAGTTTTTTCCTATCAGTTGAAATGTAAGGACAGTCAATAAGGAGGTGTTCTACTGTCTTCGGCGGTAGAGTGTATATACTTTGTTGTATTGAATGCAAAATGATTTTTACTGATTTAAAAAAATATTGTCCACATGCAACTAGATAATGCAGGTTTTTATCTTTTTGATAGATGATCAATGCTGATGTGACACTAGAAAATAATAGAACTCTTCAAATTCTTATGGGGCAGAAAAAGTAAGTGTGTTGTATGCTCTTGTACATTTAATGAAACTTTACAGCTGAAATTGCACGTGTTGGGCCATTGATGCAAATAAAACGATGACAAAATGCATTTCCCTTGTCTGAACTACATCCTGCTGGACAGTTTCATGTTAGAACAGACTATTGGGTCACCACTACTGACTAAGGATCTCGTACACAGATAAATGTCAAGAATCCAAAGCCTCAAATACATACTTCAGTTTGGAGTTTGATAATGAATGACCCAAACAAAATTGATTGAAATATTCTTTGCCTGAGATGTTGATGTGTAATGTATTTGTTATTATTATTATTTGAACAGCTGGTATGATTTTGGATATTAAGAAAGCGTTACGTTTGTTTGAATCACTAGGAATTTTGAGAAATAGAATTCTTCTTTTGTGCAGTCGAGGGGTTTCTCCAGAGCTTTATTTCACACACACTAAGGCTGCAACTCTCTGTGGTTTGCAATGATTTTGAAGAATCCTTTTACTGAGAGGGAATGAACATATAGCTGCATAGATGAAGTGACGCAAGGCTTCCACAAAAGGAAAGCATCACTATATTTGCATGTCATCTACTAGGTATTTACTGTTGCATTCTGGTTGGTCTGATGGTCCGCTGGTAAGACCTTCAGCATGCCAGATGAAAATGTTATGGGTACACAACTGTTATTATTATTATTATCCACTTGTGACAATATCTTTTATAAGACAGCGATGACTTATGATGTCAGTCCAGTTTTATATTTGTTAGAGTGTCAACTTCTTGAATACATATGTGGTAGGATCCGAAAGGGTAGCAAAGAATAGCAACACTGTTTACCTTCCATGCATGTCATTGTTGTTGTTATTGTTTATCCATCACAAGTGATTATGACTATTTGTTTCATCCACTTTTTGTCTTCTTCTTCTGCATTCATTCTCAAACTCCTGTAGATAAGCAGGATGTAGTCTGGAGAACGCAATGCGTTGTATCATGGTTTACAGCATTGCTGCGATATCTGTGCCTTTCAGCCTGAAACAACCAACTTCAGCATGGCTTTGGGTCGCTGACCCTATATGGGATGGGACAGCCAACTCCATCCCATAACCTCCTTAATCGCCTTTTACAACATTCGTGGAAGGTAAACAGTGTTGCTATTTGCTCCCCTCTCTGGCCCAGGCAACACATGGACGACATCCACTTTGAAATTCAGTTAGAGTTATGTCCTTAATTAATAGGCCATGCATGTCATAAGAAGCAACTAAGGTATTTTGTGGTGAAATTGGCTGTTCTATCCAATTTAAATCACTCAGAATCCTTGCTGAAGTTCAATGTGTCAGACTGAATGCCGCAGATAATCACAGCTCAGCTGTAAAAAAAACAGCCTAGAAGCCATGCTAAAGTTGTTGTATCAGGCAGAAAGGCATAGATAATCACAGCTAAGCTGTAAACCCTAGCACAACACATTCCATTCTCCGGACTACATCCTGCTAATCTGCAAGAGCTTAAGAACAAATGCAGAAGAAGAATACATATCTTATTCCTGTTTTATATTTGTTAGTGTGAGTAACATCTTGAATTATTAGAGTGTAAACATCTTGAAAATATATATATATATATATATTATGTCCTGTTACAGATGTGTTAAAGTGTTAACATTTTTGATGTGTTTTGTTTTATTTAATATTGGTAATTCTCTTTTAATTCTCAATGTTTTTTTGTTGTTGCAAGATTGGTAATTGGTCCTATGCTAAATGCTTCTGTTGAGGGCTACTATTCCAATTTCTGGGGAGGAATGTCTGAAAAGGTAAACCTCAGTGTTTCTCTTAATCATCTTATAGAACCTCTATAAATATATGACCAGCCCAAATGCTAAGGACAACATCAACCTCCTGGGAAGGAAAGACCAGAGTATAATCTTCCGACTGTGCACACATGTACAGCTTAACAATCACCTGAGCAGAATACAACCACAACAAACTCCAGGGTGCCGGCTGTGCATTCATCCCTATGAAACTGTTGACCACCACCTTTTTGAATGTCCAGCGCTGGATGACATCAGGAAAATGCTTCTCCCTCCAGGATCAGATAAATGGAACACATTATATGGAACAAAAAAACAGCTCACAAACACATGCATATATCACACAATAGCATTGGGTCAAAGGGCATGAGCCCATGGACCGCTGGACCACCAACCAACAATCTTATAGAATCCTGTTAACTAGCACAGTTACGGTAACAGACTCTCAAGTCCAAAAATAAGTTGCTCGCAATTCCTGGAGATAGCAAACATACAGTCCATTGTTTAGAGTTCCAAAACAAAGAGGACTATTGTTGGAGTGGATAATGTCAAGTTAGTTATCAAGTGTCTACAGCAATGAACTCCAACAAGTAACAGGCAGATCCAAGCCTAGAAATGAAATGCCTGAGTCTGTACTTATGCTGCAGGACCTAAAAAGGGAGCAAAGAATTGCAAAGCAGTGACCTCTATACGTTACATGTTTGTAGAAGGCGACTGAGAAGGTTGGCTGAAGGCCAAAGTTCCATGCCATGCTGAAGTCGGATTTGTCAAGCTGAAAGACACAGATATTGCACCCAAGCTGTAAGCAACATATTCCATTCTCTGGTCTATATCCTGGTAACCAGCAGGAATTTGAGAAAGAATACAGAAGAATCAGAAACTTGAGAAATGTGATTGGAGAAACTAGAAGTGATATGGTTTGCAACCAGAGGATATATCCTCCCTGTATGTTGCCTGCGCTTGTAGGTAGAGCAAAGAATAGCACTACTGTTTACTTTCCATGCAAATTATTAGAGAAGGAGACTAAGGTTTTGGAGGTGGAGTTGTATGTCCCTTCCCAAATAGGGTCAAAGTGACCCAGAAGCCACATGTGTCGGGTCGAAAGGCACAGATATCACAGTTAAGCTGTAACCATGTCGACACAATGCATTCCATTCTCCAGAATACATCCTGTTAATCTGCAGAAGTTTGAAAACAAATGCAGCAGAAGAAGAATAATACTCTGTATTAAAAGGTACTTTCAATGCTATATAACCATACAGGTTAAGTTAACGGGATCTGGAAGGATGGATGAAAGTATATTACATTTGTGAGCTACAGAAATTTTACCGTGTATCCTTACACCATCTGCCGGAAGCGATCCTACATTGGTAGTAGGCAGCTTTTTTCCATGGAGGAGGCAACTTCATATTTTCTGGTTGTTGTTATTGTTGTCAATAATGCCAGGAATTGTGAGCGATTTGCTCTTAATTCTTGTGTGTAGTGGGAGTAGTTTCTCAGATCTATCTTTCATACCCAAGAGACTTCAGCTTCTGGCTCAATGCAGTGTCTATTGAAAAAGACATCTACTCGGAGGGGGTATGAATACTTTCCGGTAACACGATCTGAAAAGCTTTTTCCCTGTTTGACAGACTAGTTGTATACAAAGTCAAAGCTTTTGTTGTTTACAATAGACATACATCAAAGAGTTGTTTCCTCCTTGGACAATGTCTCCATTCAGAACTTTACTTTATCTGACAATGTTTTCATTCAGAACTTTTTTTTAAATTTGACAATGTCTCCATTCAGAACTTCACTTTATCTGACAATGTTTCCATTCAGAACCTTACTTATCTGATAATATCAAAGTTTAGACATAATGATTGCTTCCTAATTAATATTTAGCATCATAGTTTGCAGATTGGCTAGCTTGTAATTTGATATTTTCTAAATTCAGAGAGTAGTGCATATAGTAATTCTAAATCAGATATAATTTAGCCATATAAGGAGACATAACAAAATGGAACAATTAATAATGGAAGGTATGGTTCCTGGAAGCAGAGGTAAGGGCCACCAAAAAGACAAGGATGGATTAGAGACATCTCAGATTATTTAAACTCCACCGAAGATGGATGTATCGGGTCATTCGTGCAATTAAAACAGCGACACAACACATTTCCATTCTCTGGACTACATTCTGCTGGAAATCTAGTAGGACCATTGTCCTGCTACAACAGAAATCCAGTGGGAGTTTGAGAATGAACGCTGAAGATGAAGAATGTTTAAACACGCCCCTTCCTGCGTCAGGTCTACTCTAAAGACAACTACAATCTGGAAAGAATATGTCATGTGGAATATATATAAATCAGCCTGGCAGACCAGTAATAATTACTTGGTGGGTTACCTGCCTTACACGAACCTGTGTGTCAGCCTAGTCTGCAGTTAAGTATGATTAGATTCTGATATCTCTGAAGATGGATGTGTCGGGTCATTGGCTCAAATAAAACGGTGACACAACGCATTTCCATTCTCTGGTCTATATTCTGCTGGAAATCTAGTAGTGCGATTTTCCTGCTACAAGAGAGATCCAGCGGGAGTTTGAGAATGAACGCTGAAGAAGAAGATTATGATAAACAATCCAACATTTCTTTTATTGAGAAGTGAGTCACAAATGTTTCTTGTATTCCTCCTCAGGGCTACTACATTCGTAGTAGTAACTATCTATCCATTGTAGACCGGGAGATTTTTGGAGTGTTTCCTGTTCCTAGGGTGCACTCTGCTATTCTTATCAACCTGCATCACTACCTTTCACCGAATCTTTCCTACAATAGACCTCCAGTGGGATATAGTGGTCCAAGAGATGACATCATTTTATTTGCTCATTCTGTGAAAGCTTTAGGTAAGTGGGTGTTGATTCATCATCATCATTAAGTGTCGTTATTAAAAACGTGATGCTACATGGCAGTCCAAGGTAGAATGCAAAAGAAGATGATGAGGAGAAGGATGGTGATAAAAAACAGTGACTTTAACCTTCACAATGCTTATGTAAACACTTGTCGATAAACAAAAAAATGGCGGCTCAAGCCGTTGTCGATAGAAGTCATCCAATGAGATATTGTGTTAAATATACATACCAGAGCCTGATTGGTCAATGCACATACTCGGGAAACATATGCAATTGAAGCCGATACATTTCTACGTCCATCATGATCGTAGTGAAAATTTCTACGTAGAAGTAACAAGTTTTATACCAATTAATCTGACCACATCTGCACATCGGTATGATGCCATGATGGTGAATTGGATTTATAGACCGTTGTATCATTGTATTTTGAATAAAATAACATTGAATCGTGGCTTGAATCATGAATTATTGGGTTATTTAGTTTCACAGCAGTAAATATACAGAATGGCGTGTTGGTGTGGGGACTTCCAGATGTTTGATATCGAATATGTTGAAGTGGCACCAAAAATGACTCTAGGCCTAAGCTCAAAGAACGATTTTACTGCAAATCTACATGTTTTATACAGTTCCTCTGGCAATATTTGATAATGAAAGACCATAAATACAATAGATTTGTGTGTGATTTAGTGTACAGTGTTGCCAAACAATTCAATAAATAAAATAAGTTATTTTTTTACTAATTTTTCTGCTTTATTTGTTATAAAATATAAGTTTTTTTGTGAAAAACGTCTTTACCACTTTCTCATACGTCTGGTATCAAACACACATGTACAGAAATTACACCAATATATGCAGAATTCAATTCTTTATTTATATGTGCAAATATTTAAATATCTCTAACAACCAAAAAATTATCACATTTTCAAAACAGTCATCATCAATAACGCAAATTGTCAAAAAAGAATCCGGTGGCAGGAAGACGTTTTGTATTTTTTAATCCGTCTTGCTAATGGTTAAACTGTAGTTACCATCGAAGATGGATGTGCTGGGCCATTGGCACAAATAAAACGGCAACACAACGCATTTCCATTCTCTGGACTAAATTCAACTGGAAATTTTGTAGGACCATTGTCCTGTTGCAAGAGAAATCCAGCGGGAGTTTGAGAATGAACGCTGAAGAAGAAGAAACTGTAGTTCAAATTTTTTTTTTGCGTAGGATCGCCTTTTACGACATGCGTCGAAGGTAAACAGTGTTGCTATTCTTTGCTTCCCTGCAACACACTGGTGATTATGTAATATTAAATATAACTTATGGTAGGTTAGTGGTTCATGAGTTCATGCCCTTTGACCCAAATATAACTCATCAAAATGTGAGCAGTTTCTGTGTTCTCGGTTAATAGACTGATGCGACACACACACATGGTTAACATACGTTGGCAAAAACTCAAATGTAAATTATGAAGAAATAATTGTTAACGAGTTACAATATCAAGCTAAACATTAAATATGTCATGTTTAAATTGTATTGAATTATATATGCCTCAAATGAAATAGTAGCACATCATACTTCATGCTCCATGGTGGAAATCAAAAAATAAATTTGTGTTGGTTACTTGAGAGCCAACGCAGAAGTAGAAGATATTCTGAACAATCTTCGAACGATATAGAATTTTTTTCCATATTGAAAGCCTTATATAAAATGTTTTTGACCATGGGTCACTTTACTTCTAAATAAAATGGGGTTGTGACTCGAGAAAAGTTGAGAACTTATGGTTTAGATGATCTGAAATGTGTTTGTGGAGTATTTATTGAATCAGAGTTGAATTTGTGCGGACAGTAAATATTTAACTGATCTGAGACCTGACATACCAAACGCTTACAGATTCGCCTACAGTGCAGAGAAGCTGATCCTGGAGGTAAGCAATACTTGATGATTTCCTTGATGATGTTCTTGAACCAAGTGTATAATATTTTCATTACAAGAAGTTCCTCCTCTGTACAGTTCACCTCATGTGTATATACCAGAGAAGCCTAAAGACAAACTAGGATTTGATCAGTCAAGTTATGTGTCATTTTGTTGTAGTTTGTATACATAGGATCTGATCAGGCAAGTTATGTGTCATTTTGTTGTAGTTTGTATACATTTTCTGTTAGATAACATGGTTGGTAAACAATATCATTTTGTTGTAGTTTGTATACATTTTTTGTTAAATAACTGAAGGTAAACTTTTAGTTTTAAAAGTTGTAAAGGTATTTTATAATATTTATTAAGTTTTTTTTTGGCTGCATAAAATGTTCATCTTATGGTAAAATTATGCGCCTTTCAGTCGCAAAGTTAATCCAATTCGGTTATATCAGAGCTTTTAACCATAAAAGCGAAAGTGTGTTTCCAGGGCCCGAAAGGGGAGCTTTTTGTTCTTCAGTCAGATATCAGGTTACAGCGCCAATAGCTTCAATGAACTGTGTAATTCGCTTCAGGTCATCCATGGAACCCCTCAAGTCTGGAAGTTCTGCCGTCTCAGTAGGAAAATAAACATATTTTCTCACTCTCTTCTTGGTAGATTTGACAGGCATGAAGGATGTGTTCTGCAGTCTCTGGGCTCAGTCCACAGTTGCACAGGTCTGTCTACAAATTTTCAACTTTCTGAACATGTGACTTCTCAGTCTGTTATGGCCAATTCGTAGTCAAAAGGGGAGCAAAGAATAGCAACACTATTTATCTTCCATATATCTTGTAAGAGGTGACTAAGAAGGTTTTAGGATGGTGTTGGTTGTCACATTCCGTATATGGTCAAAGTGACCTAGAAGTCATGCTGAAATCGGATGTGTCAGACCGAAAGGTGCATATAACACAGTCACGCTGTAAACCATGACGCAACACATTCCGTTCTCCAGACTGCATTTTGATAATCTCTAAGAAGTTTGAGAATGAAAGAAGAAGAATGTGGAGGTCGCTGTTCTGATAATCCAGCCACCACGAACTTCGTTAATTAAAAACATTCATAATCATCAGGTAGCATATCCTGTAGCAGTCATCACAGCCTTTCGAAGCTTCTGTCAATCTTGAGCTAGTCTTCCTGCTTCTGTTACTGTCATGTTCAGGTGGTCTTTGATGTCTTGCATCCATCTTCTGGGTCTGTCTCTTGTACGTCTCCCTGGCATCATCCCCTCCATTATGGTCTTCTCTAGGCTGTCTGGTGTTAAAAACTTTATTTATTCATATTTGCAGATATACATGATCAACTTGAAACGACGGCCGGCTAGAAGACTTCGGATGCTGACAGCCTTTGACTACTTGGGGATAGGTGCCAAAATTGTGGATGCTGTAGATGGAAAGTTAGTATAAATACCAAATTCTCTCCTGTTATTTGTAATTTTGTTGTAAACTCGCAGTATGATATTCATTAAAAAAGGAGTTTTCATGTTTTCACTTTTTCCATTGAGGCGTAGTGGGGAGTATGGGGTTAAGTCTGTATTTTTCATTGACCAACATCATACCTGCGGCTACTTTCCCAGAAGATCTGGTGCCCTTTTCTTAGGCTGGGTCAACCTAGAAGCCATTAGTCTTCTTCTTCAGCGTACATTCTTAAACTCCTGTTGAATTTCTCTTTTAGCAGGATCATTGTCCTGCTGGATTTCTAGCAGGATGTTATCCAGAGAATGGAAATGCGATGTGTCTCCGTTTTATTTGCGCCAATGGCCTGATACATTCGTCTTCGATGGGAAAATTGGTATAAGTTCATAAGTTACATAGTTGACTTTTTAATTCTTGTCTCAACACTCTGTCCATTCTTCAGTCAGCTGTACAAATGCTCCCAAAATATTTAAATGTCTGCACTTGCTTTACTTCAGTAGTTGATCATTTATTTTGATTGTATTGGGTTTTCTGCCTATAAACATTACTTCTGTATTTTCTTTATTGATCTTCATGTTGTGATTGAGGCAGCTTTCATTGAGTAGGTTTATGTGATCTTTCAGCACTTCACTTGAACTGTGGAAAAGGCACTGATGGTCAGCAAAGAGTGGTTCAATTAAGTCATTTGAGTAATGGTAAACGTCTGGTGGTGTTTTACTGTTTTGATAATGTTATCCATATAAATAATAAACAATAATGGTTTGTTAGTCCTGCATTTGTTCTAACTGCAGATGTTACTCGTTTGTCAGTCCTGCATTTGTTCTAACTGCAGATGTTACTGGTTTGTTAGTCCTGCATTTGTTCTGACTGCAGATGTTACTGGTTTGTCAGTCCTGCATTTGTTCTAACTGCAGATGTTACTGGTTTGTCAGTCCTGCATTTGTTCTAACTGCAGATGTTACTGGTTTGTTAGTCCTGCATTTGTTCTAACTGCAGATGTTACTGGTTTGTTAGTCCTGCATTTGTTCTAACTGCAGATGTTACTGGTTTGTCAGTCCTGCATTTGTTCTAACCTTCACAGTAATTTTTAAGCCCTTGTGCTTAAAAAAAAAGATCACTGACTTTCCTTACAAGCCACCAAGACTTTTTCAGATTTGTCGCTATATTTCTTATTGGTTACTGTTCAAGTCTTTATCTTCATATGCCCCCCTCCCCATGACAAGTTTTACCCTTACCTCTATTTCAGAAATTTTTTTGGTGCCCCCCCCTTCAAGTCCCTGCTGTCTTGCTGAGAACCACCGTTTTAGATACAGAAACATGACACAGAAACCATGCTGAAGTCTAATGTCTCAGGCCGAAAGGCACATATGTTCCATGATGCAATGCATTCCATTCTCTGGACTACATCCTGCTAATCAGTAGGAGCTTGAGAACGAACACACCAGAAGACGACAACCACGGCCACAAGAACATATTTTCGAAGCACATAATTCTTGCCTACGTTTAATGTTCATTCTATATGTTATCTATTCCATACAGAGAACTTAATGGTTCCTACCTGGAGAAGCAAGGGGTCAAGATGTTGCCAGGCTTTGCCGATCCATATCATGGAAGGTAAGAGGGATCTCATTTTGTTTCCCTCTTTATTTCCACCTGTGAATTGTGGGGCCTTCTTCTTCAGCGTTCATTCTCAAACTCCCGCTGGTTCTCTCTTGTAACAGGACAATAATCCTACTAGATTTCCAGCAGGATATAGTCCAGAGAATGAAAATGTATTGTGTCGTCTCTTTATTTGCGACAATGGCCAGACACATCCGCCTTTGATGGTATTCTGGGCTTAAGAGCAGAAAAAATTATTATTATAATAACAAATCTGTTATGTGCCAAGCATATCGTAAGAGGTGACAAATGAGATTTGAGGGGAGGAATTAGCTGTTTCACCTTATAGGTTAAAATTCCAAAATTACACCACAAACAGGGATGTTAGATGAACATTGACAAACATTGTGTTCTACTCACCCTCAATTTTACTTGTCTTGAAATGCTAAAATCCAATCTTACTAAAGTAGATGTCTTGACTGTCCACTTCCTGATCATAATTAGTTTATTTGAAGTAAATCTATCTGCCTGGTGTTTTATGCCATTTTTGTGTGTTTTATGTCAAATTTCAGAACTGAACAAAATATTCTGAAACTTTATGAAATATTCCAAAGTACTGAATTTCCAAAGTTTAACTTTATTTCTCTCAATATTATCATTAGGTCTAACTATTTTCTGTATAACGCAGCGCAAGATTATCATTGCTGTCACTATACCTATCTGATTCTTCGGAAACAATAGCAGTGTGAGTAGTTTTATAATTTTTTATAAAGTTATTCTTCCCTTACAAATAATATTAGGTCTATTTATTTTACAAGATTCTTGAACTTTATGACACCCCTCAATAGTTACAAAACAAAACTCTTGCAGATTCTTGAACTTTATGACACCACTCAATAGTTACAAAACTCTTGCAGATTCTTGTATTTGACGATGGCTGCTAAAAATCAGTAAACTCATCATCATGTTCAAACTCCTGAAACTTAGAACATCCTACTAGCAAGCTGAAATTTGAGAATGAACACAACCACTAATCCACAGCCATTAAACATTACAGTGGAAGAAAGATAATAATAAAATGACTTCATCTTCTGCATTTATTTTCAAACTCCTGTAAATTAGCAGGATGTAGTCCTGAAAACAGAATTCAATGTGTCATGGTTTACAGCTTTGCTGTGATGTCTATGCTTTTTGGAAGGACACATCTAATGTCAGCAAGGCTTCTAGGTCACTTTGATCATCCTAGGATGGGACAGCAAACTTCATCCCAAAGCCTCCTTAGTCACCTCTTACGATATGCTTGGCAGGTGACAATGGCACTGTTTTTTGCACCCTGAACTAGAAGCTCAGGCCATTACTTCTAATACATTACCGGTACTTCTAGTTACATTACTTTTTATACATTACTTCTAGTTACATTACTTCAAATACATTATTTCTAGTTACATTGCTTCTTATACATTACTTCTAGTTACATTACTTTTTATACATTATTTCTAGTTACATTATTTCTTATACATTATTTCTAGTTACATTGCTTCAAATACATTACTTCTAGTTATATTACTTCTTATACATTACTTCTAGTTACATTACTTTTAGTTACATTACTTCTAGTTACATTACTTCTAGTTACATTACTTCTAATACATTACTTCTATTACATTACATCTAGTTACATGTTTTTTAAGCATCCACTTGATGATTATTTAATTTCACACCATGGAAGAATACAGACTGGGCAGTTCTCCAGCAATTGAAAAGACAATTGTTATATCACGCAGGTGTGCTGCAAATAAAACAACAAATTCAGTTTATTGACTGCTGAAAGTCATGCTGAAGTCGGATGTGTTAGGCTGAAAGGTGTAAATACGTAACCCCTTAGTTTTAGTGATTGTCCATCATGTTCAAGTGAAATTTTCAAAAACCTGTGTTCTACATAAGTACTATTGTTGTTCCATTTCACTGCAGTAGTACCTTATATTGACTGTAAAACATGACAAAACACATCCCATTATTTGAACAACATCAAGCTAACTAGCAGAACTGCAGAATTAACGCAGAAGAAGATGAAGCTGCTACTGCTGTAACATGATTGACAGAAGGGCACAAAGGATTACAATGAACACACCACTCACTATTCAAGTATATATTTCATCTTCTCTGTCGTTCATTCTCAAACTCCCGCAGAATGTCTCTTGTAGCAGGACATTGGTCCTACTAAAATTCCAACAGGATGTAGCCCAGGGAATAACAATGCAGTGTGTTGCTGCTCTATTTGAAGCATTAGCCAGACACAATCGTCTTCTGCTGTTGTTGTTTTCGATATCCAAAAACTACTGAATAGTTGCATTATACAAGACTATTATTATCCCATCACTGTGCTACCAGTGCCAAACCTGGACAATGACAGCACAAGACAAAAGTAAAATAGTGACAGCAGAAAAGACACGTCTACGAAGAATACTCGGAGTGTCATTCGTCATCATCATCATCATGTGCCATGATGACTGGTGTAGGCGATCATGGCTGTCCACAGCTCTCTGTCTATAGTATTATGTATCAAGATCGTTGTTGTTTGCCTGCTGTGCCAGGTTATCAAACTGTCAACTATTTTCTCACTTTGTCACCTTCTGTCTCTGTTGCCTTCAATCTTGCCTGTTGTGACTATGTTCTCCAAACCTCCCTGTCTTATGAAGTGGCCAAAAAATGAAGATTGTCTTTTTCTTATATTATTGATTAAGGTCTGTTGCGCATTTGACTCTTTCAACACCTCTACATTAGTTTTTCTGGCAGTCCATGGTATGAATAAAGACATGGACAGACAACATCAAGGAATGGACAGGGCTAGATATTTCCACACTCATCCGCATCGCTGAGGATAGAATTCGCTGGAGGACTCTTTGTGCTGAAGCATCCAATGTGGTACCCCTACGACCCTGAAGGGTTATGGGTTTTTTGATTGATTTGATTGATGGTATTCTCAGCATTCTTCTATAGAACCACATCTCTGTTGCTGGAGTGACATTAAGAGAGAGAATTAGAAACGATAACATCAGACAGATAACCAAAACAATACCAGTATTGGAACACATCAAAAGACAACAAATCAAGTGGTTTTCACACGCTTCCAGACTACCAACAGACAGCATGCCACAGATGGCCATTTCACATAGACAAGCTATAAAGCCAGAGGCAAACCATGTAAAAGATTGATCACAGAAATCAAAGAAGCCACAGGAACAAGCTTACAAACAGCACACAAGAAGGCCATCTCCAGAGAACTCTTCTACCCCTGACACTTCAAGGCAAACAGGGGATACAGCTTATAGATAGATAGATAGACTGAGTAGTTCTACTCTTGTCTTGGCAGCGTGAAGCCATTCTTTAAAAAAAAGTGCAGGTCTTCTAAAGTTGACTTAGTGATCCATACAGTGAGTTTCAGACTGTTAACAGTGTCTGTACAAGTTTTTTCCTATCAGTTGAAATGTAAGGACAGTCAATAAGGAGGTGTTCTACTGTCTTCGGCGGTAGAGTGTATATACTTTGTTGTATTGAATGCAAAATGATTTTTACTGATTTAAAAAAATATTGTCCACATGCAACTAGATAATGCAGGTTTTTATCTTTTTGATAGATGATCAATGCTGATGTGACACTAGAAAATAATAGAACTCTTCAAATTCTTATGGGGCAGAAAAAGTAAGTGTGTTGTATGCTCTTGTACATTTAATGAAACTTTACAGCTGAAATTGCACGTGTTGGGCCATTGATGCAAATAAAACGATGACAAAATGCATTTCCCTTGTCTGAACTACATCCTGCTGGACAGTTTCATGTTAGAACAGACTATTGGGTCACCACTACTGACTAAGGATCTCGTACACAGATAAATGTCAAGAATCCAAAGCCTCAAATACATACTTCAGTTTGGAGTTTGATAATGAATGACCCAAACAAAATTGATTGAAATATTCTTTGCCTGAGATGTTGATGTGTAATGTATTTGTTATTATTATTATTTGAACAGCTGGTATGCATTTGTTCTAACTGCAGATGTTACTCGTTTGTCAGTCCTGCATTTGTTCTAACTGCAGATGTTACTGGTTTGTTAGTCCTGCATTTGTTCTGACTGCAGATGTTACTGGTTTGTCAGTCCTGCATTTGTTCTAACTGCAGATGTTACTGGTTTGTCAGTCCTGCATTTGTTCTAACTGCAGATGTTACTGGTTTGTTAGTCCTGCATTTGTTCTAACTGCAGATGTTACTGGTTTGTTAGTCCTGCATTTGTTCTAACTGCAGATGTTACTGGTTTGTCAGTCCTGCATTTGTTCTAACCTTCACAGTAATTTTTAAGCCCTTGTGCTTAAAAAAAAAGATCACTGACTTTCCTTACAAGCCACCAAGACTTTTTCAGATTTGTCGCTATATTTCTTATTGGTTACTGTTCAAGTCTTTATCTTCATATGCCCCCCTCCCCATGACAAGTTTTACCCTTACCTCTATTTCAGAAATTTTTTTGGTGCCCCCCCCTTCAAGTCCCTGCTGTCTTGCTGAGAACCACCGTTTTAGATACAGAAACATGACACAGAAACCATGCTGAAGTCTAATGTCTCAGGCCGAAAGGCACATATGTTCCATGATGCAATGCATTCCATTCTCTGGACTACATCCTGCTAATCAGTAGGAGCTTGAGAACGAACACACCAGAAGACGACAACCACGGCCACAAGAACATATTTTCGAAGCACATAATTCTTGCCTACGTTTAATGTTCATTCTATATGTTATCTATTCCATACAGAGAACTTAATGGTTCCTACCTGGAGAAGCAAGGGGTCAAGATGTTGCCAGGCTTTGCCGATCCATATCATGGAAGGTAAGAGGGATCTCATTTTGTTTCCCTCTTTATTTCCACCTGTGAATTGTGGGGCCTTCTTCTTCAGCGTTCATTCTCAAACTCCCGCTGGTTCTCTCTTGTAACAGGACAATAATCCTACTAGATTTCCAGCAGGATATAGTCCAGAGAATGAAAATGTATTGTGTCGTCTCTTTATTTGCGACAATGGCCAGACACATCCGCCTTTGATGGTATTCTGGGCTTAAGAGCAGAAAAAATTATTATTATAATAACAAATCTGTTATGTGCCAAGCATATCGTAAGAGGTGACAAATGAGATTTGAGGGGAGGAATTAGCTGTTTCACCTTATAGGTTAAAATTCCAAAATTACACCACAAACAGGGATGTTAGATGAACATTGACAAACATTGTGTTCTACTCACCCTCAATTTTACTTGTCTTGAAATGCTAAAATCCAATCTTACTAAAGTAGATGTCTTGACTGTCCACTTCCTGATCATAATTAGTTTATTTGAAGTAAATCTATCTGCCTGGTGTTTTATGCCATTTTTGTGTGTTTTATGTCAAATTTCAGAACTGAACAAAATATTCTGAAACTTTATGAAATATTCCAAAGTACTGAATTTCCAAAGTTTAACTTTATTTCTCTCAATATTATCATTAGGTCTAACTATTTTCTGTATAATGCAGCGCAAGATTATCATTGCTGTCACTATACCTATCTGATTCTTCGGAAACAATAGCAGTGTGAGTAGTTTTATAATTTTTTATAAAGTTATTCTTCCCTTACAAATAATATTAGGTCTATTTATTTTACAATTTTCAACAAGTCGGTAATCTTCACTGTCAAAATCGAAAACATTGTTGTTTTCCAACTCATCACTTGAAATAATGTCTCCAATTATAAAACTCTCAAAGAATAATAAAACCAGATGTTTGCTAAATCTTTGAGCTCTCTTACTAGTGGAAGATGAAGCCATTTTGCTAATTTATGAAAAGCTGAACCTACCTTGTTCAAATTTTAATTTAAAATACATATGTCACACATGTCTAATCACACAGGGGTTTCGTTCCGTTAGCCAGATTTCTAAGGTTTAAACACCTAGATAACTTAATGCTAATTATTTTATGATCCAAACGAATCAATTTTAGATGGAATATCTGCAAGAATGAATAATTGTGGATATGTCCGCAATGGATGTCTATCTGCAATGATATATCGTTTTTACGGACGGAAATAGTTAAGGTCTTTTTTCAAGAAAATACAAAACAAACAGTGAACAAACAATAAAAACAGTGAACAAACAATAAAAACAGTGAACAAACAATAAAACAGTGAAAACAATGGTACTATCACAGAAGTACTAGCTATACTAGTTGTTGTTCTACAGTTTTACAGCAGTCTTACCTATTATCCATAGGCAACTAATGAGGTTTTGGGGTGGAGTTAACTGTCCCATCCCATAGAGTCAAAGTGACCCAGAAGCAGATGAGTTGAGCTCAAATGTGCAGAACTGAGCTGTTAACCATGACAACACATTCTGTTCTGCGGACTACATACTACTGGTCTGTTGGAGTTTGAGAACGAACACAGAAATAGAATAAAAATTTTTTTTCTGTAAACAGATAGAATCATAATTTCTTTGTTTGTACTCTTTATTTTCAGATCACTGACAATGGGTGAAATCGGCTGCTTTCTGAGCCATTATCAAATCTGGGAAGAGGTCAGTAGGTCATAGTTTTGTGATTTCTCTTTTGATCCTGCAGTCTTCACTACAGACATGAGCCATCTTCATTTCTCCACTTCCTGAATACAAACTCCTCACTTTGCAGTCATTCCCTCTTCATGTCAGTAATGCTTGTGTCCATGTGTTACAGTGTTACGAAAGGAGAAAAAAAATATATCTGCACTGTACTGCTATATATATCATAAGATGCAACTAAGAAAGTTTTGGGGTAGAGATGGCTGTGTCATTTATAGGTCAAAGTGACCAAAAAATACCATGTTGAATTCGGACATGTCAGGTTCAAAGACGCAGCCAAGCTGTAACCAACCATGACACAAAGCAATCCATTCTCCAGACTTCATATGGAATCTTCTCCGCCGAAGACGGATGTATCGGGCCATTGGCGCAAATAAAATGGTGACATAACGCATTTCCATTCTCTGGACTACATCCTTCTGGAAATCTAATAGGACCATGGTCCTGCTACAAGAGATATCCAGTGGGAGTTTGAGAATGTACGCTGAAAAAGAAGAATAAGAATATGGAATCTTCATTCTGGCATTTGACAGAAAACGGAAGACAAGATGGTATTTGGCAGTAAAAAGAGGACAAGATGGCATTTGACAGAAAAAAAAGAGGAGACATTTTTATATGTAAATTATAACATTTATATTAAGCATAATTTAACTGGAAGCAGCATAAATCTGATTATTTTCATATCTAGTGATAGTGAGGCTACGGTAACACTATGCACCATATGGTAAATAAATATTGAAATAGACTACATCAGTTTTACAATGAATAGTACACAGGTTGATACTTCGACCAAAGACCTTTTATTAAAAATATTGACTCTGTTCTTTGTTCAACATATAACTACATTAAAAATTTTATATATTTTTAAAAATCAATATTTGCATACTATATTCATAAGAGAAAACATTTCTAATTACATTTTTCATGTAAAAAAATATGTACCGAAAGAAAGTTGGAATATTCTTACTTTCAACAAATTTAAACACACATCCACTACTGCTGTACATCTGCAGACAAATTTTGTGGTACAACCAGACATGGGGGCGGTATGTCATAATTTAGGCTTACACTACTGGATTGTCGTTACTTTCAACTCCTAAGTCCTGAACTAATTCCCTATCATTGTCTGATTCATTCACGTTCTGTAAAATTCCCTGATAAAATTGCCTGTCAACATCATCTAAATCATATGTTGGTCCATTCTTACCGAGTTTTGAAGAAAATTAAAGGACATAATACCCTTTCACAGCTCAGCAGCCACAACTGTTAGAAACGGTCAGTAAATTTCTATTTAAGCCACAATTACTGCTAGTCACATGAGGGCTAAATTTAGCGTGACTAGACTAGTCACATAGAAACTGAAGAAAAACAATTGAAATCACCATGTAGAAAACGGGCATTCTGGAAATGATTCTGGATAGCGTGCGGTTTTGGCCGCTCTGAGATTGAGTGTGTTAAAGAGTTATCTGTAATGTATTGATGTTTTTAAAGTGTTATCTGTAATGTATTGATGTTTTTAAAATGTTATCTGTAATGTATTGATGTTTTTAAAGTGTTATCTGTAATGTATTGATGTTTTAAAAGTGTTATCTGTAATGTATTGATGTTTTAAAAGTGTTATCTGTAATGTATTGATGTTTTTAAAGTGTTATCTGTAATGTATTGATGTTTTTCTTACTTGAAGATGATTGCCAGAAACTACCAAAAGATACTGATCTTTGAAGATGATGTTAGGTTTGAGCCCTACTTCCATAAAAAATTGTTGGATCTCATGCAGGAATTGGAACAAACTTTCAAAGATTGGGATCTCGTGTAAGTAAATTTTTTTTTCTGTGTTCATTCTCAGTTCCTGCAGATTAGCAGGATGTAGTCCGAAGATGGAATACGTTGTGTCAGGCTTACAGCTGTGATGAGATATCTGCATTTTTCAATCTGGCACATCCGACTTCAGCATGACTTTTGGGTCACTGATTCTACATGATGACGCCAACTCCACCGCATAACCTCCTTAAATGCTTCCTATGACACGTATGGAAAGTGTAAACAGTGTTGCTATTCTTTGCTCCTTTTTCGAGCTTCAATAACACATGAATGATGTAGGTAAATGATATTGCGCAAACAATGAACGTCTTGACAGCTGATGCCATTGATGCCGTTTGAACGTCTTGTCTGCAGATACCATTGATGCCGTTTCATAGTCACATGGAGACACAAAAAATAAGAAGAGCTCTTACACGTTTTTGTGCAATTTGTGGGGAGAGGGGGTTTCACTTTCCTAATCTTTATTTCATATCCACAAGACTCCATATCTCCACTGTATGCAACTCCATATCTCCACTGTATGCAATACTTTAGAACTGCATATCTCCACTGTATGCAACTCCATATCTCCACTGTATGCAATACTTTAGAACTCCATATCTCCACTGTAACTACTGTATATATATATATATATATATATATATATATATATATATAGGGAATGAAAACACTCATTTTAAAAAAAATAAAAAATAATTTTTAAAACATATTTTCACCCTTAAAAATATTTTTACTCCAAAAAGTTTATATACAAGTATAAAAATATACTTTAAAAAATAAAAAAAGAGAAAAATCATCTTATAAAAACACCCTTCACTTAAAAAAAATCATCTAACATTCCTTTAGAAATATTATCAACTGAAGTTGTCAAGAATCTATAATTATCAAGAAATCTTAATTTTCTATCATCATCATCAAGTGTCATCTCCGCAACGAAGGTTGGCTGCAACGGATCTCCAACATCCCATGTCTTGTTATATTGGTGGTGCATTCTGCTAGACTGTAACCTGTCCATCTTGTGATGTTACTCTCCCACTTGTATCTCTGTCTACCTCTTGCTCGCTTCCCTTTGACTTTGCCCTCAAGTAAGGTCTTCAATATGGTGTCATGTCTTTTAATGTGACCAAAATATTTTATTTCCCTGATCTTTATTTCTCTTAGTAGTTCTTTCTTCATATTAAGTGTCTATAGCACCTCTTTATTTGTTTTCTTCTCTTTCCATGATGTTCTCCCTATTCTTCTATATACCCACATCTCAAATGCATCAATTCTGTCTTCTAATTGTTTATTTAGTGTCCATGTTTCTGAGCCATACATTAATATAGAGTAGATATAGCATTTTATAATTCTCCTTTTTAACTTGTTTGTAATTTGTTTAGATGTTAATATTTTCCTCATGTCATTGAAGGTACTTTTCTATAAGAACTTCCATATTCAATAGAAATATATTCTTGTAACCTTCTGATCATCGTTTTCATATTTCTTTAATTCTTCTATAATAAATTGAAAATCATGTCTACTTCCATTGTGAAAAAATACTGGAATAATTTAGAATGTTTACCTTCTTTTGTATTACATGATTGGCATGCAGCGCCTCTATATTTTCCATTAAAATGATTATGTTCTCTTATTTTTGTATCAAGTATAATTCTTCTTCTTCTTCTTTCGTTCACTTGAAACATGTCTATATCTGTAATTCTGTCTCCTTAATAAAACTCACTGTCTTTTGTAGTTCAGACAGTGTCCCATAGAGCTTTGATTCCAGTGTTGTTTCCTCTGGCCAATATGTCTGCCTCAGCATTTCATGCTCAGAACACTCTTGAAGTATATGTTTGGCACTCTGTGCTGCCTGTCCACATGTACACATGGCCGTGTTGCCAATCTTGAACTTTGTATACATGTGACTGCGGAGTCTGTTGTGTCCTGTTCTGAGACGTAGAATTATAACTTGTTCTGATCTGTTAGGACTTCCAGTAACTGAGGTTGGGCCCTTTCGAGGTATAGGGCCCGGCACCGTCCCTGCCTGAACGTCTGCCACAAGGCAGGCACCATAACTATTTATAAATACAGACATGTTTCCATTGTGTTTTGTGCGCGGCATCCGGATTATCTGTACGCCTTTTGGCTGGATGCCTCCGCCTTCAGCACTCTGCTTACTTGGACCGGACTATCGTCCTGCTCGTGTGGGACTGCCCGACCAGTCTTAGTTTCCAGCCCCTGATGGCTGAACTAAGCCCCATCACCACTTCACAGTGCTGGCCTCGATGGGGTCAAGTATAATAAATTCTTTAGTGCAGATTTCATTACAATTATGTTATTTATGTCCTTTTACTATTATTTTGTTTTATGGAAATTATTCTTTACATATCTAACATTCTTCTTCTTCTGCGTTCATTCTCAAACTCCTACTGGATCCAGCAGGACCATGATCCTACTAGATTTCCAGCAGGATGTAGTCCAGAAAATGGAAATGCGTTGTGTTGCCGTTTTATTTGCGCCAATGGCCCAACACATCCGTCTTCGGCGGGATATCTAACATTCAGCTGTGTAAGTTTGCATTTATTGGTTTTTCTATTAAAGTAATTTAATTTCCCATCTATATGTTCGTAATTTCAACAAATTTTTCTTTTGCATCTACACCAGAGTAAAATATATAAACAGATGAAATTATATGAAAATCATCATCATCAGGTGCAAACCAGCTGGCGTAGGCAGTCATGGCTCTCCACAGCTCTCTGTCCACAGTATTATGTATCACGGTCGTTGTTGATTCCTTGCCGTGCCAGGCTGTCAAACTGTCTAATATTTTCTCACGTATAAATGAGGATAATTGAATTCCATGTGATATATTTCTAATGATAAAATAGATACATTTGTGAAATTATGTCTTGAAAAGTTTGAAAAAGAAAATAAAAAACTATATTTCTAGTAATAAACTACCGGTAGATACATTTATGACATGTGTTGAAAATTTTCAAAATAAAAAAATATATTTCAAATGATAAACTAGATACATTTATGAAATGCGTTGAAAAGTTTGAAAAAGAAAATCACATAATTTATTTCTAATGATAAACTAGATACATTTATGAAATGTGTTGAAAAGTTTGAAAAAGAAAATAAAAAAATATATTTCTAGTGATGAACTAGATACATTTATGAAATGTGTTTAAAAGTTTGAAAATGAAAAAAAAATATATTTCTAGTGATAAACTATATACACTTATGAAATGTGTTGAAAAGTTTGACAAAGAAAATCAAAAAATATATTTCCAGTGATAATCTACCAGTATCTACCAGTATATTTATGAGATGTGTTGAAAAGTTTCATAATCAAAAAATATATTTCTAGTGATAAACTACTGGTAGATAGATTTATGAGATGTGTTGAAAAGTCTGAAAAAGAAAATCAAAAAATATATTTCTAGTGATAAACTACCGGTAGATACATTTATGAGAAGTGTTGAAAAGTTTCAAAATAAAAAAATACATTTTTAATGATAAACTACAAGTAGCTACATTTATGAAATGTGTTGAAATGTTTGAAAAAGAAAATCAAAAAATAAATTTCTATTGATCAACTATATACACTTATGAAATGTGTTGAAAAGTTTGGAAAAGAAAATCAAAAAATATATTTCTAATAATAAACTACTGGTAGCTACATTTATGAAATGTGTTGAAAAGTATCAAAATCAAAAAATATATTTCTAATCATAAACTAGATACATTTATGAAATGTGTTGATAAGTTTGAAAAAGAAAATCAAAAAATATATTTCTAATGATAAACTAGATACATTTATGAGATGTGTTGAAACGTTTGAAAAATAAATCAAAAAATATATTTCTTGTGATACTCTACTGGTAGATACATTTATGAGATGTATTGAACAGTTTGAAAATAAAAAAAATATATTTCTAATGATAAACTAGATACATTTATGAAATGTGTTGAAAAGTTTGGAAAAGAAAATAAAAAAATATATTTCTAGTGATAAACTAGATACCTTTATGAAATGTGTTGAAAAGTTTGAAAAAGAAAATGAAAAGATATATTTTTAGTGATAATCTACCGGCAGATACATTTATGAGATGTATTGAAAAATTTGAAAAAGAAAATCAAAAAATATATTTCTAATAATAAACTACCGGTAGATACATTTATGAAATGTGTTGAAAAGTTTCAAAATCAAAAAAAATATTTCTAATGATAAATTAGATACATTTATGAGATGTGTTGAAAAATTTGAAAAAGAAAATTAAATAAAAATTTCTATTGATACACTATATACACTTATGAAATGTGTTGAAAAGTTTTAAAATCAAGAAAATATATTTCTAATGATAAACTAGATACATTTATGAAATGTGTTGAAAAGTTTGGAAAAGAAAATAAAAAAATATATTTCTAATGATAAACTAGATACATCTATGAAATGTGTTGAAAAAGAAAATCAAAAAATATATTTCTAATGATAAACTATATTCATTTATGAAATGTATTGAAAAGTTTGAAAATGAAAATAAAAAGATATATTTCTAGTGATCATCTATCGGTAGATACATTAATGAGATGTGTTGAAAAGATTGAAAAAGAAAATTTAAACAAAAATATATTTCTAATGATAAACTAGATACATTTATGAAATGTATTGAAAAGTTTCAAAATAAAAGAAATAAATTTCCATTGATACACTATATACACTTATGAAATCTGTTGAAAAGTTTGAAAATCAAAAAAATATATTTCTAATGATAAACTAGATACATTTATGAAATGTGTTGAAAAGTTTGAAAAAGAAAATCCAAAAATAAATTTCTATTGATCAACTATATACACTTATGAAATGTGTTGAAAAGTTTGGAAAAGAAAATCAAAAAATATATTTCTATTGATAAACTATATACATTTATGAAATGTGTTGAAAAGTTTGCAAAAAGAAAATGAAAAGATATATTTTTAGTGATAATCTACCGGCAGATACATTTATGATATGTGTTGAAAAGTTTGAAAAAGAAAATCAAAAAATATATTTCTAATAATAAACTACTGGTATCATTAATAAACAAATAATAAACAAATGTATCATTTATGAAATGTGTTGAAAAGTTTCAAAATCAAAAAAAAATATTTCTAATGATAAATTAGATACATTTATGAAATGTGTTGAAAAGTTTGAAAAAGAAAATCAAAAAATAAATTTCTATTGATAAACTAGATACATTTATGAAATGTGTTGAAAAGTTTGGAAAATAAAATAAAAAAATATATTTCTAGTGATAAACTATATACATTTATTAAATATGTTGAAAAGTTTGAACAAGAAAATAAACAAAATATATTTCTAATGATAAACTATATTCATTTATGAAATGTGTTGAAAAGTTTGAAAATGAAAATAAAAAGATATATTTCTAGTGATCATCTATCGGTAGATACATTTATGAGATGTGTTGAAAAGATTGAAAAAGAAAATTAAATAAATATATTTCTAATGAGAAACTACCGGTAGATACATTTATGAGATGTGTTGAAAAGTTTGAAAGAGAAAATAAAAAACAACATTTCTAATGATAAACTATATACATTTATGAAATGTGTTGAAAAGTTTGAAAAAGAAAAAAATATATTTCTAATGATAAACTAGATACATTTACGAAATGTGTTGAAAAGTTTGGAAAATAAAATAAAAAAATATATTTCTAGTGATAAACTATATACATTTATTAAATATGTTGAAAAGTTTGAACAAGAAAATGAAAAGATATATTTCTAGTGATATCTACCGGTAGATACATTTATGAGATGTATTGAAAAGTTTGAAAAAGAAAATGAAAAAAAATATTTCTAATGATAAACTATATACATTTATGAAATGTGTTGAAAAGTTTGAAAAAGAAAATCAAAAAATATATTTCTAATGATCATCTATCGGTAGATACATTTATGAGATGTGTTAAAAAGATTTAAAAAAGAATATAAAAAAATTTATTTCTAATGAGAAACTACTGGTAGATACATTTATGAGATGTGTTGAAAACTTTGAAAAAGAAAATCAAAAAATATATTTCTTGTGATACTCTACTGGTAGATACATTTATGAGATGTATTGAACAGTTTGAAAATAAAAAAAATATATTTCTAATGATAAACTAGATACATTTATGAAATGTGTTGAAAAGTTTGGAAAAGAAAATAAAAAAATATATTTCTAGTGATAAACTAGATACCTTTATGAAATGTGTTGAAAAGTTTGAAAAAGAAAATGAAAAGATATATTTTTAGTGATAATCTACCGGCAGATACATTTATGAGATGTATTGAAAAATTTGAAAAAGAAAATCAAAAAATATATTTCTAATAATAAACTACCGGTAGATACATTTATGAAATGTGTTTAAAAGTTTCAAAATAAAAAAAAATATTTCTAATGATAAATTAGATACATTTATGAGATGTGTTGAAAAATTTGAAAAAGAAAATTAAATAAAAATTTCTATTGATACACTATATACACTTATGAAATGTGTTGAAAAGTTTGGAAATCAAGAAAATATATTTCTAATGATAAACTAGATACATTTATGAAATGTGTTGAAAAGTTTGGAAAAGAAAATAAAAAAATATATTTCTAATGATAAACTAGATACATTTATGAAATGTGTTGAAAAAGAAAATCAAAAAATATATTTCTAATGATAAACTATATTCATTTATGAAATGTGTTGAAAAGTTTGAAAATGAAAATAAAAAGATATATTTCTAGTGATCATCTATCGGTAGATACATTAATGAGATGTGTTGAAAAGATTGAAAAAGAAAATTTAAACAAAAATATATTTCTAATGATAAACTAGATACATTTATGAAATGTATTGAATAGTTTCAAAATAAAAGAAATAAATTTCCATTGATACACTATATACACTTATGAAATCTGTTGAAAAGTTTGAAAATCAAAAAAAAATATTTCTAATGATAAACTAGATACATTTATGAAATGTGTTGAAAAGTTTGAAAAAGAAAATCCAAAAATAAATTTCTATTGATCAACTATATACACTTATGAAATGTGTTGAAAAGTTTGGAAAAGAAAATCAAAAAATATATTTCTAGTGATAAACTATATACATTTATGAAATGTGTTTAAAAGTTTGGAAAAAGAAAATGAAAAGATATATTTTTAGTGATAATCTACCGGCAGATACATTTATGATATGTGTTGAAAAGTTTGAAAAAGAAAATCAAAAAATATATTTCTAATAATAAACTACTGGTATCATTAATAAACAAATAATAAAAAAATGTATCATTTATGAAATGTGTTGAAAAGTTTCAAAATCAAAAAAAAATATTTCTAATGATAAATTAGATACATTTATGAAATGTGTTGAAAAGTTTGAAAAAGAAAATCAAAAATAAATTTCTATTGATAAACTAGATACATTTATGAAATGTGTTGAAAAGTTTGGAAAATAAAATAAAAAAATATATTTCTAGTGATAAACTATATACATTTATTAAATATGTTGAAAAGTTTGAACAAGAAAATAAACAAAATATATTTCTAATGATAAACTATATTCATTTATGAAATGTGTTGAAAAGTTTGAAAATGAAAATAAAAAGATTTATTTCTAGTGATCATCTATCGGTAGATACATTTATGAGATGTGTTGAAAAGATTGAAAAAAGAAAATTAAATAAATATATTTCTAATGAGAAACTACCGGTAGATACATTTATGAGATGTGTTGAAAAGTTTGAAAAAGAAAATCAAAAAATATATTTCTAATGATAAACTAGATACATTTATGAAATGTGTTGAAAAGTTTCAAAATCAAAGAAATACATTTCTATTGATACACTATATACACTTATGAAATGTGTTGAAATGTTTGAAAATCAAAAAAATATATTTCTAATGATAAACTAGATACATTTATGAGATGTGTTGAAAAGTATCAAAATAAAAAAATTTATTTCTAAGAATAAACTAGATACATTTATGAGATGTGTTGAAAAGTTTGAAAAAGAAAATAAAAAATATATTTCTAATGATAAACTATATACATTTATGAAATGTGTTGAAAAGTTTGAAAAAGAAAATGAAAAGATATATTTCTAGTGATAATCTACCGGTAGATACATTTATGAGATGTATTGAAAAGTTTGAAAAAGAAAATAAAAAAATAAATTTCTAATAATAAACTATATACATTTATGAAATGTGTTGAAATGTTTGAAAAAGAAAATAAAAAGATATATTTCTAGTGATGATCTACCGGTAGCTACATTTATGAAATGTGTTGAAAAGTTTGAACAAGAAAATAAACAAAAATATTTCTAATGATAAACTAGATACATTTATGAAATGTGTTGAAAAGTTTGAAAAAGAAAATCAAAAAATAAATTTCTATTGATCAACTATATACACTTATGAAATGTGTTGAAAAGTGTGGAAAAGAAAATCAAAAAATATATTTCTAATGATCATCTATCGGTAGATACATTTATGAAATGTGTTAAAAAGATTTAAAAAAGAAAAGAAAAAAATATATTTCTAATGAGAAACTACTGGTAGATACATTTATGAGATGTGTTGAAAAGTATCAAAATCAAAAAGTTTATTTCTAAGAATAAACTAGATACATTTATGAGATGTGTTGAAAAGTTTGAAAAAGAAAATAAAAAATATATTTCTAATGATAAACTATATACATTTATGAAATGTGTTGAAAAGTTTGAAATAGAAAATGAAAAGATATTTCTAGTCATAATCTACCGGTAGATACATTTATGAGATGTATTGAAAAGTTTGAAAACGAAAATAAAAAAACAACATTTCTAATGATAAACTATATACATTTATGAAATGTGTTGAAAAGTTTGAAAAAGAAAATAAAAAGATATATTTCTAGTGATCATCTATCGGTAGATACATTTATGAGATGTGTTGAAAAGATTTAAAAAAGAAAATAAAAAAATATATTTCTAATGAGAAACTACCGGTAGATACATTTATGAGATGTGTTGAAAAGTTTGAAAAAGAAAATCAAAAAATATATTTCTAATGATCAAATATATACACTTATGAAATGTGTTGAAAAGTTTGGAAAAGAAAATCAAAAAATATATTTCTAGTGATAAACTATATACATTTATGAAATGTGTTGAAAAGTTTGAAAAAGAAAATGAAAAGATATATTTTTAGTGATAATCTACCGGCAGATACATTTATGAGATGTGTTGAAAAGTTTGAAAAAGAAAATCAAAAAATAAATTTCTATTGATCAAATATGAAATATTGAACAAGAATATTGAACAAGAAAATAAACAAAAATATTTCTAATGATAAACTATATACATTTATGAAATGTGTTGAAAAGTTTGAAAAAGAAAATGAAAAGATATATTTCTAGTCATAATCTACCGGTAGATACATTTATGAGATGTATTGAAAAGTTTGAAAAAGAAAATAAAAAAACATTTCTAATGATAAACTATATACATTTATCAAATGTGTTGAAAAGTTTGAAAAAGAAAATAAAAAGATATATTTCTAGTGATCATCTATCGGAAGATACATTTATGAGATGTGTTGAAAAGATTTAAAAAAGAAAATTTAAAAAAATATATTTCTAATGAGAAACTACCGGTAGATACATTTATGAGATGTGTTGAAAAGTTTGAAAAAGAAAATCAAAAATTATATTTCTAATGATAAACTAGATACATTTATGAAATGTGTTGAAAAGTTTCAAAATCAAAGAAATACATTTCTATTGATACACTATATACACTTATGAAATGTGTTGAAATGTTTGAAAATAAAAAAAATATATTTCTAATGATAAACTAGATACATTTATGAGATGTGTTGAAAAGTATCAAAATAAAAAAATTTATTTCTAAGAATAAACTAGATACATTTATGAGATGTGTTGAAAAGTTTGAAAAAGAAAATAAAAAAAACATATTTCTAATGATAAACTATATACATTTATGAAATGTGTTGAAAAGTTTGAAAAAGAAAATGAAAAGATATATTTCTAGTGATAATCTACCGGTAGATACATTTATGAGATGTATTGAAAAGTTTGAAAAAGAAAATAAAAAAATAAATTTCTAATAATAAACTATATACATTTATGAAATGTGTTGAAATGTTTGAAAAAGAAAATAAAAAGATATATTTCTAGTGATGATCTACCGGTAGCTACATTTATGAAATGTGTTGAAAAGTTTGAACAAGAAAATAAACAAAAATATTTCTAATGATAAACTAGATACATTTATGAAATGTGTTGAAAAGTTTGAAAATCAAAAAAATATATTTCTAATGATAAACTAGATACATTTATGAAATGTGTTGAAAAGTTTGAAAAAGAAAATCAAAAAATAAATTTCTATTGATCAACTATATACACTTATGAAATGTGTTGAAAAGTGTGGAAAAGAAAATCAAAAAATATATTTCTAATGATCATCTATTGGTAGATACATTTATGAAATGTGTTAAAAAGATTTAAAAAAGAAAAGAAAAAAATATATTTCTAATGAGAAACTACTGGTAGATACATTTATGAGATGTGTTGAAAAGTATCAAAATCAAAAAGTTTATTTCTAAGAATAAACTAGATACATTTATGAGATGTGTTGAAAAGTTTGAAAAAGAAAATAAAAAATATATTTCTAATGATAAACTATATACATTTATGAAATGTGTTGAAAAGTTTGAAATAGAAAATGAAAAGATATTTCTAGTCATAATCTACCGGTAGATACATTTATGAGATGTATTGAAAAGTTTGAAAAAGAAAATAAAAAAACAACATTTCTAATGATAAACTATATACATTTATGAAATGTGTTGAAAAGTTTGAAATAGAAAATGAAAAGATATTTCTAGTCATAATCTACCGGTAGATACATTTATGAGATGTATTGAAAAGTTTGAAAAAGAAAATAAAAAAACAACATTTCTAATGATAAACTATATACATTTATGAAATGTGTTGAAAAGTTTGAAAAAGAAAATAAAAAGATATATTTCTAGTGATCATCTATCGGTAGATACATTTATGAGATGTGTTGAAAAGATTTAAAAAAGAAAATAAAAAAATATATTTCTAATGAGAAACTACCGGTAGATACATTTATGAGATGTGTTGAAAAGTTTGAAAAAGAAAATCAAAAAATATATTTCTAATGATCAAATATATACACTTATGAAATGTGTTGAAAAGTTTGGAAAAGAAAATCAAAAAATATATTTCTAGTGATAAACTATATACATTTATGAAATGTGTTGAAAAGTTTGAAAAAGAAAATGAAAAGATATATTTTTAGTGATAATCTACCGGCAGATACATTTATGAGATGTGTTGAAAAGTTTGAAAAAGAAAATCAAAAAATAAATTTCTATTGATCAAATATGAAATATTGAACAAGAATATTGAACAAGAAAATAAACAAAAATATTTCTAATGATAAACTATATACATTTATGAAATGTGTTGAAAAGTTTGAAAAAGAAAATAAAAATATATATTTCTAGTGATCATCTATCGGAAGATACATTTATGAGATGTGTTGAAAAGATTTAAAAAAGAAAATTTAAAAAAATATATTTCTAATGAGAAACTACCGGTAGATACATTTATGAGATGTGTTGAAAAGTTTGAAAAAGAAAATCAAAAATTATATTTCTAATGATAAACTAGATACATTTATGAAATGTGTTGAAAAGTTTCAAAATCAAAGAAATACATTTCTATTGATACACTATATACACTTATGAAATGTGTTGAAATGTTTGAAAATAAAAAAAATATATTTCTAATGATAAACTAGATACATTTATGAGATGTGTTGAAAAGTATCAAAATAAAAAAATTTATTTCTAAGAATAAACTAGATACATTTATGAGATGTGTTGAAAAGTTTGAAAAAGAAAATAAAAAATATATTTCTAATGATAAACTATATACATTTATGAAATGTGTTGAAAAGTTTGAAAAAGAAAATGAAAAGATATATTTCTAGTGATAATCTACCGGTAGATACATTTATGAGATGTATTGAAAAGTTTGAAAAAGAAAATAAAAAAATAAATTTCTAATAATAAACTATATACATTTATGAAATGTGTTGAAATGTTTGAAAAAGAAAATAAAAAGATATATTTCTAGTGATGATCTACCGGTAGCTACATTTATGAAATGTGTTGAAAAGTTTGAACAAGAAAATAAACAAAAATATTTCTAATGATAAACTAGATACATTTATGAAATGTGTTGAAAAGTTTGAAAATCAAAAAAATATATTTCTAATGATAAACTAGATACATTTATGAAATGTATTGAAAAGTTTGAAAAAGAAAATCAAAAAATAAATTTCTATTGATCAACTATATACACTTATGAAATGTGTTGAAAAGTGTGGAAAAGAAAATCAAAAAATATATTTCTAATGATCATCTATTGGTAGATACATTTATGAAATGTGTTAAAAAGATTTAAAAAAGAAAAGAAAAAAATATATTTCTAATGAGAAACTACTGGTAGATACATTTATGAGATGTGTTGAAAAGTATCAAAATCAAAAAGTTTATTTCTAAGAATAAACTAGATACATTTATGAGATGTGTTGAAAAGTTTGAAAAAGAAAATAAAAAATATATTTCTAATGATAAACTATATACATTTATGAAATGTGTTGAAAAGTTTGAAATAGAAAATGAAAAGATATTTCTAGTCATAATCTACCGGTAGATACATTTATGAGATGTATTGAAAAGTTTGAAAAAGAAAATAAAAAAACAACATTTCTAATGATAAACTATATACATTTATGAAATGTGTTGAAAAGTTTGAAAAAGAAAATAAAAAGATATATTTCTAGTGATCATCTATCGGTAGATACATTTATGAGAAGTGTTGAAAAGATTTAAAAAAGAAAATAAAAAAATATATTTCTAATGAGAAACTACCGGTAGATACATTTATGAGATGTGTTGAAAAGTTTGAAAAAGAAAATCAAAAAATATATTTCTAATGATCAAATATATACACTTATGAAATGTGTTGAAAAGTTTGGAAAAGAAAATCAAAAAATATATTTCTAGTGATAAACTATATACATTTATGAAATGTGTTGAAAAGTTTGAAAAAGAAAATGAAAAGATATATTTTTAGTGATAATCTACTGGCAGATACATTTATGAGATGTATTGAAAAGTTTGAAAAAGAAAATAAAAAAACAACATTTCTAATGATAAACTATATACATTTATGAAATGTGTTGAAAAGATTGAAAAAGAAAATAAAAAGATATATTTCTAGTGATCATCTATCGGTAGATACATTTATGAGATGTGTTGAAAAGATTTAAAAAAGAAAATTTAAAAAAATATATTTCTAATGAGAAACTACCGGTAGAAACATTTATGAGATGTGTTGAAAAGTTTGAAAAAGAAAATCAAAAAATATATTTCTAATGATAAACTAGATACATTTATGAAATGTGTTGAAAAGTTTCAAAATCAAAGAAATACATTTCTATTGATACACTATATACACTTATGAAATGTGTTGAAATGTTTGAAAATCAAAAAAATATATTTCTAATGATAAACTAGATACATTTATGAAATGTGTTGAAAAGTTTGAAAAAGAAAATCAAAAAATAAATTTCTATTGATCAACTATATACACTTATGAAATGTGTTGAAAAGTGTGGAAAAGAAAATCAAAAAATATATTTCTAATGATCATCTATCGGTAGATACATTTATGAAATGTGTTAAAAAGATTTTAAAAAGAAAATAAAAAAATATATTTCTAATGAGAAACTACTGGTAGATACATTTATGAGATGTGTTGAAAAGTATCAAAATCAAAAAATTTATTTCTAAGAATAAACTAGATACATTTATGAGATGTGTTGAAAAGTTTGAAAAAGAAAATAAAAAATATATATCTAATGATAAACTATATACATTTATGAAATGTGTTGAAAAGTTTGAAATAGAAAATGAAAAGATATTTCTAGTCATAATCTACCGGTAGATACATTTATGAGATGTATTGAAAAGTTTGAAAAAGAAAATAAAAAAACAACATTTCTAATGATAAACTATATACATTTATGAAATGTGTTGAAAAGTTTGAAAAAGAAAATAAAAATATATTTCTAGTGATCATCTATCGGTAGATACATTTATGAGATGTGTTGAAAAGATTTAAAAAAGAAAATAAAAAAATATATATCTAATGAGAAACTACCGGTAGATACATTTATGAGATGTGTTGAAAAGTTTGAAAAAGAAAATCAAAAAATATATTTCTAATGATCAAATATATACACTTATGAAATGTGTTGAAAAGTTTGGAAAAGAAAATCAAAAAATATATTTCTAGTGATAAACTATATACATTTATGAAATGTGTTGAAAAGTTTGAAAAAGAAAATGAAAAGATATATTTTTAGTGATAATCTACCGGCAGATACATTTATGAGATGTGTTGAAAAGTTTGAAAAAGAAAATCAAAAAATAAATTTCTATTGATCAAATATGAAATATTGAACAAGAATATTGAACAAGAAAATAAACAAAAATATTTCTAATGATAAACTATATACATTTATGAAATGTGTTGAAAAGTTTGAAAAAGAAAATGAAAAGATATATTTCTAGTCATAATCTACCGGTAGATACATTTATGAGATGTATTGAAAAGTTTGAAAAAGAAAATAAAAAAACAACATTTCTAATGATAAACTATATACATTTATGAAATGTGTTGAAAAGTTTGAAAAAGAAAATAAATAGATATATTTCTAGTGATCATCTATCGGTAGATACATTTATGAGATGTGTTGAAAAGATTTAAAAAAGAAAATAAAAAAAATATATTTCTAATGATAAACTAGATACATTTATGAAATGTGTTGAAAAGTTTCAAAATCAAAGAAATACATTTCTATTGATACACTATATACACTTATGAAATGTGTTGAAATGTTTGAAAATCAAAAAAATATATTTCTAATGATAAACTAGATACATTTATGAAATGTGTTGAAAAGTTTGAAAAAGAAAATCAAAAAATAAATTTCTATTGATCAACTATATACACTTATGAAATGTGTTGAAAAGTGTGGAAAAGAAAATCAAAAAATATATTTCTAATGATCATCTATCGGTAGATACATTTATGAAATGCGTTAAAAAGATTTAAAAAAGAAAATAAAAAAATATATTTCTAATGAGAAACTACTGGTAGATACATTTATGAGATGTGTTGAAAAGTATCAAAATCAAAAAATTTATTTCTAAGAATAAACTAGATACATTTATGAGATGTGTTGAAAAGTTTGAAAAAGAAAATAAAAAATATATTTCTAATGATAAACTATATACATTTATGAAATGTGTTGAAAAGTTTGAAATAGAAAATGAAAAGATATTTCTAGTCATAATCTACCGGTAGATACATTTATGAGATGTATTGAAAAGTTTGAAAAAGAAAATAAAAAAATATATTTCTAATGAGAAACTACCGGTAGATACATTTATGAGATGTGTTGAAAAGTTTGAAAAAGAAAATCAAAAAATATATTTCTAATGATCAAATATATACACTTATGAAATGTGTTGAAAAGTTTGGAAAAGAAAATCAAAAAATATATTTCTAGTGATAAACTATATACATTTATGAAATGTGTTGAAAAGTTTGAAAAAGAAAATGAAAAGATATATTTTTAGTGATAATCTACCGGCAGATACATTTATGAGATGTGTTGAAAAGTTTGAAAAAGAAAATAAAAAATATATTTCTAATGATAAACTAGATACATTTATGAAATGTGTTGAAAAGTTTGGAAAAGAAAATCAAAAAATAAATTTCTATTGATCAAATATGAAATATTGAACAAGAATATTGAACAAGAAAATAAACAAAAATATTTCAAATGATAAACTATATACATTTATGAAATGTGTTGAAAAGTTTGAAAAAGAAAATGAAAAGATATATTTCTAGTCATAATCTACCGGTAGATACATTTATGAGATGTATTGAAAAGTTTGAAAAAGAAAATAAAAAAACATTTCTAATGATAAACTATATACATTTATGAAATGTGTTGAAAAGTTTGAAAAAGAAAATAAAAAGATATATTTCTAGTGATCATCTATCGGTAGATACATTTATGAGATGTGTTGAAAAGATTTAAAAAAGAAAATTTAAAAAAATATATTTCTAATGAGAAATTAACGGTAGATACATTTATGAGATGTGTTGAAAAGTTTGAAAAAGAAAATCAAAAAATATATTTCTAATGATAAACTAGATACATTTATGAAATGTGTTGAAAAGTTTCAAAATCAAAGAAATACATTTCTATTGATACACTATATACACTTATGAAATGTGTTGAAATGTTTGAAAATCAAAAAAATATATTTCTAATGATAAACTAGATACATTTATGAGATGTCTTGAAAAGAATGAAAAAGAAAATCAAAAAATAAATTTCTATTGATCAAATATATACACTTATGAAATGTGTTGAAAAGTTTGAAAAATAAAATAAAAATATATTTCTAATGATAAACTAGATACATTTATGAGATGTATTGAAAAGTTTGAAAAAGAAAATCAAAAAATATATTTCTAATGATAAATTAGATACATTTATGAAATGAGGTTTAAAAATTTGAAAAAGAAAATTAAATAAAAATTTCTATTGATACACTATATACACTTATGAAATGTGTTGAAAAGTATCAAAATCAAAAAATTTATTTCTAATAATAAACTAGATACATTTATGAGATGTATTGAAAAGTTTGGAAAAGAAAATAAAAAATATATTTCTAATGATAATCTACCGGTAGATACATTTATGAGATGTATTGAAAAGTTTGAAAAAGAAAATAAAAAAATATATTTCTAATAATAAACTATATACATTTATGAAATGTGTTGAAATGTTTGAAAAAGAAAATAAAAATATATATTTCTAGTGATCATCTATCGGTAGATACATTTATGAGATGTGTTAAAAAGATTTAAAAAAGAAAATAAAAAAATATATTTCTAATGAGAAACTACTGGTAGATACATTTATGAGATGTGTTGAAAAGTATCAAAATCAAAAAATTTATTTCTAATAATAAACTAGATACATTTATGAGATGTGTTGAAAAGTTTGAAAAAGAAAATAAAAAATATATTTCTAATGATAAACTATATACATTTATGAAATGTGTTGAAAAGTTTGAAAAAGAAAATAAAAAGATATATTTCTAGTGATCATCTACCGGTAGATACATTTATGAAATGTGTTGAAAAGTTTGAACAAGAAAATACACAAAAATATTTCTAATGATAAACTATATACATTTATGAAATGTGTTGAAAAGTTTGAAATAGAAAATGAAAAGATATATTTCTAGTCATAATCTACCGGTAGATACATTTATGAGATGTATTGAAAAGTTTGAAAAAGAAAATAAAAAAACAACATTTCTAATGATAAACTATATACATTTATGAAATGTGTTGAAAAGTTTGAAAAAGAAAATAAAAAGATATATTTCTAGTGATCATCTATCGGTAGATACATTTATGAGATGTGTTGAAAAGATTTAAAAAAGAAAATAAAAATAAATATATTTCTAATGAGAAATTACCGGTAGATACATTTATGAGATGTGTTGAAAAGTTTGAAAAAGAAAATCAAAAAATATATTTCTAATGATAAACTAGATACATTTATGAAATGTGTTGAAAAGTTTCAAAATCAAAGAAATACATTTCTATTGATACACTATATACACTTATGAAATGTGTTGAAATGTTTGAAAATCAAAAAAATATATTTCTAATGATAAACTAGATACATTTATGAGATGTCTTGAAAAGTTTGAAAAAGAAAATCAAAAAATATATTTCTAATAATAAACTACTGGTAGATACATTTATGAGATATATTGAACAGTTTGAAAATCAAAAAAATATATTTCTAATGATAAACTAGATACATTTATGAGATGTGTTGAAAAGTTTGAAAAATAAAATAAAAAATATATTTGTAATGATAAACTATATACATTTATGAAATGTGTTGAAAAGTTTGAAAAAGAAAATAAAAAGATATATTTCTAGTGATCATCTACCGGTAGATACATTTATGAAATGTGTTGAAAAGTTTGAAATAGAAAATGAAAAGATATATTTCTAGTCATAATCTACCGGTAGATACATTTATGAGATGTATTGAAAAGTTTGAAAAATAAAATAAAAAAACAACATTTCTAATGATAAACTATATACATTTATGAAATGTGTTGAAAAGTTTGAAAAAGAAAATAAATAGATATATTTCTAGTGATCATCTATCGGTAGATACATTTATGAGATGTGTTGAAAAGATTTAAAAAAGAAAAAAAAAATATATTTCTAATGAGAAACTACCGGTAGATACATTTATGAGATGTGTTGAAAAGTTTGAAAATCAAAAAAATATATTTCTAATGATAAACTATATACACTTATGAAATGTGTTGAAAAGTTTGGAAAAGAAAATCAAAAAATATATTTCTAATGATAAACTAGATACATTTATGAAATGTATTGAAACGTTTCAAAATCAAAGAAATAAATTTCCATTGATACACTATATACACTTATGAAATCTGTTGAAAAGTAAGAAAATCAAAAAAATATATTTCTAATGATAAACTAGATACATTTATGAAATGTGTTGAAAAGTTTGAAAAAGAAAATAAACAAAAATATTTCAAATGATAAACTATATACATTTATGAAATGTTTTGAAAAGTTTGAAATAGAAAATGAAAATATATATTTCTATTCATAATCTACCGGTAGATACATTTATGAGATGTATTGAAAAGTTTGAAAAAGAAAATAAAAAAACAACATTTCTAATGATAAACTATATACATTTATGAAATGTGTTGAAAAGTTTGAAAAAGAAAATCAAAAAATATATTTCTAATAATAAACTACTGGTAGATACATTTATGAGATATATTGAACAGTTTGAAAATCAAAAAAATATATTTCTAATGATAAACTAGATACATTTATGAGATGTGTTGAAAAGTTTGAAAAAGAAAATAAAAAATATATTTGTAATGATAAACTAGATACATTTATGAAATGTGTTGAAAAGTTTGGAAAAGAAAATAAAAAAATATATTTCTAGTGATAAACTAGATACATTTATGAAATGTGTTGAAAAGTTTCAAAATAAAAAAAAATATTTCTAATGATAAATTAGATACATTTATGAAATGAGGTTGAAAAATTTGAAAAAGAAAATTAAATAAAAATTTCTATTGATACACTATATACACTTATGAAATGTGTTGAAAAGTATCAAAATCAAAAAATTTATTTCTAATAATAAACTAGATACATTTATGAGATGTGTTGAAAAGTTTGAAAAAGAATATAAAAAATATATTCCTAATGATAAACTATATACATTTATGAAATGTGTTGAAAAGTTTGAAAAAGAAAATAAAAAGATATATTTCTAGTGATCATCTACCGGTAGATACATTTATGAAATGTGTTGAAAAGTTTGAACAAGAAAATACACAAAAATATTTCTAATGATAAACTATATACATTTATGAAATGTGTTGAAAAGTTTGAAATAGAAAATGAAAAGATATATTTCTAGTCATAATCTACCGGTAGATACATTTATGAGATGTATTGAAAAGTTTGAAAAAGAAAATAAAAAAACAACATTTCTAATGATAAACTATATACATTTATGAAATGTGTTGAAAAGTTTGAAAAAGAAAATAAAAAGATATATTTCTAGTGATAAACTAGATACATTTATGAAATGTGTTGAAAAGAAAAAAGAAATATATTTCTAATGAGAAACTACCGGTAGATACATTTATGAGATGTGTTGAAAAGTTTGGAAAAGAAAATCAAAAAATATATTTCTAATGATAAACTAGATACATTTATGAAATGTATTGAAAAGTTTCAAAATCAAAGAAATAAATTTCCATTGATACACTATATACACTTATGAAATCTGTTGAAAAGTAAGAAAATCAAAAAAATATATTTCTAATGATAAACTAGATACATGTATGAAATGTGTTGAAAAGTTTGAAAAAGAAAATCAAAAAATAAATTTCTATTGATCAACTATATACACTTATGAAATGTGTTGAAAAGTGTGGAAAAGAAAATCAAAAAATATATTTCTAATGATCATCTCTCGGTAGATACATTTATGAAATGTGTTAAAAAGATTTAAAAAAGAAAATAAAAAAATATATTTCTAATGAGAAACTACTGGTAGATACATTTATGAGATGTGTTGAAAAGTATCAAAATCAAAAAATTTATTTCTAAGAATAAACTAGATACATTTATGAGATGTGTTGAAAAGTTTGAACAAGAAAATAAAAAATATATTTCTAATGATAAACTATATACATTTATGAAATGTGTTGAAAAGTTTGAAAAAGAAAATAAAAAAAATATATTTCTAATAATAAACTATATACATTTATGAAATGTGTTGAAATGTTTGAAAAAGAAAATAAAAAGATATATTTCTAGTGATCATCTACCGGTAGATACATTTATGAAATGTGTTGAAAAGTTTGAACAAGAAAATAAACAAAAATATTTCTAATGATAAACTATATACATTTATGAAATGTGTTGAAAAGTTTGAAAAAGAAAATCAAAAAATAAATTTCTATTGATACAATATATACACTTATGAAATGTGTTGAAAAGTTTGAAAAAGAAAATAAACAAAAATATTTCAAATGATAAACTATATACATTTATGAAATGTGTTGAAAAGTTTGAAATAGAAAATGAAAATATATATTTCTATTCATAATCTACCGGTAGATACATTTATGAGATGTATTGAAAAGTTTGAAAAAGAAAATAAAAAAACAACATTTCTAATGATAAACTATATACATTTATGAAATGTGTTGAAAAGTTTGAAAAAGAAAATCAAAAAATATATTTCTAATAATAAACTACTGGTAGATACATTTATGAGATATATTGAACAGTTTGAAAATCAAAAAAATATATTTCTAATGATAAACTAGATACATTTATGAGATGTGTTGAAAAGTTTGAAAAAGAAAATAAAAAATATATTTGTAATGATAAACTAGATACATTTATGAAATGTGTTGAAAAGTTTGGAAAAGAAAATAAAAAAATATATTTCTAGTGATAAACTAGATACATTTATGAAATGTGTTGAAAAGTTTCAAAATCAAAAAAAATATTTCTAATGATAAATTAGATACATTTATGAAATGAGGTTGAAAAATTTGAAAAAGAAAATTAAATAAAAATTTCTATTGATACACTATATACATTTATGAAATGTGTTGAAAAGTTTGAAATAGAAAATGAAAAGATATATTTCTAGTCATAATCTACCGGTAGATACATTTATGAGATGTATTGAAAAGTTTGAAAAAGAAAATAAAAAAACAACATTTCTAATGATAAACTATATACATTTATGAAATGTGTTGAAAAGTTTGAAAAAGAAAATAAAAAGATATATTTCTAGTGATAAACTAGATACATTTATGAAATGTGTTGAAAAGATTGAAAAAGAAAAAAAAAAAATATTTCTAATGAGAAACTACCGGTAGATACATTTATGAGATGTGTTGAAAAGTTTGGAAAAGAAAATCAAAAAATATATTTCTAATGATAAACTAGATACATTTATGAAATGTATTGAAAAGTTTCAAAATCAAAGAAATAAATTTCCATTGATACACTATATACACTTATGAAATCTGTTGAAAAGTAAGAAAATCAAAAAAATATATTTCTAATGATAAACTAGATACATGTATGAAATGTGTTGAAAAGTTTGAAAAAGAAAATCAAAAAATAAATTTCTATTGATCAACTATATACACTTATGAAATGTGTTGAAAAGTGTGGAAAAGAAAATCAAAAAATATATTTCTAATGATCATCTCTCGGTAGATACATTTATGAAATGTGTTAAAAAGATTTAAAAAAGAAAATAAAAAAAATATATTTCTAATGAGAAACTACTGGTAGATACATTTATGAGATGTGTTGAAAAGTATCAAAATCAAAAAATTTATTTCTAAGAATAAACTAGATACATTTATGAGATGTGTTGAAAAGTTTGAACAAGAAAATAAAAAATATATTTCTAATGATAAACTATATACATTTATGAAATGTGTTGAAAAGTTTGAAAAAGAAAATAAAAAAAATATATTTCTAATAATAAACTATATACATTTATGAAATGTGTTGAAATGTTTGAAAAAGAAAATAAAAAGATATATTTCTAGTGATCATCTACCGGTAGATACATTTATGAAATGTGTTGAAAAGTTTGAACAAGAAAATAAACAAAAATATTTCTAATGATAAACTATATACATTTATGAAATGTGTTGAAAAGTTTGAAAAAGAAAATCAAAAAATAAATTTCTATTGATACAATATATACACTTATGAAATGTGTTGAAAAGTTTGAAAATCAAAAAAATATATTTCTAATGATAAACTAGATACATTTATGAAATGTGTTGAAAAGTTTGGAAAATAAAATAAAAAAATATATTTGTAGTGATAAACTAATATACATTTATTAATTATGTTGAAAAGTTTGAACAAGAAAATAAAAAAAAATATATTTCTAATGATAAACTATATTCATTTATGAAATGTGTTGAAAAGATGGAACAAGAAAATAAACAAAAATATTTCTAATGATAAACTATATACATTTATGAAATGTGTTGAAAAGTTTGAAAAGGAAAATGAAAATATATATTTTTAGTGATAATCTACCGGCAGATATATTTATGAGATGTATTGAAAAATTTGAAAAAGAAAATAAAAAAATATATTTCTAATAATAAACTACCGGTAGATACATTTATGAAATGTGTTGAAAAGTTTCAAAATCAAAAAAAATATTTCTAATGATAAATTAGATACATTTATGAAATGAGGTTGAAAAATTTGAAAAAGAAAATTAAATAAAAATTTCTATTGATACACTATATACACTTATGAAATGTGTTGAAAAGTTTGGAAAATAAAATACAAAAATATATTTCTAGTGATAAACTATATACATTTATTAAATATGTTGAAAAGTTTGAACAAGAAAATAAAAAAAATATATTTCTAATGATAAACTATATTCATTTATGAAATGTGTTGAAAAGTTTGGAAAAGAAAATAAAAAAATATATTTCTAGTGATAAACTATATACATTTATGAAATGTGTTGAAAAGTTTGAAAAAGAAAATAAACAAAAATATTTCAAATGATAAACTATATACATTTATGAAATGTGTTGAAAAGTTTGAAATAGAAAATGAAAAGATATATTTCTAGTCATAATCTACCGGTAGATACATTTATGAGATGTATTGAAAAGTTTGAAAAAGAAAATAAAAAAACAACATTTCTAATGATAAACTATATACATTTATGAAATGTGTTGAAAAGTTTGAAAAAGAAAATCAAAAAATATATTTCTAATAATAAACTACTGGTAGATACATTTATGAGATATATTGAACAGTTTGAAAATCAAAAAAATATATTTCTAATGATAAACTAGATACATTTATGAGATGTGTTGAAAAGTTTGAAAAAGAAAATAAAAAATATATTTGTAATGATAAACTAGATACATTTATGAAATGTGTTGAAAAGTTTGGAAAAGAAAATAAAAAAATATATTTCTAGTGATAAACTAGATACATTTATGAAATGTGTTGAAAAGTTTCAAAATCAAAAAAAATATTTCTAATGATAAATTAGATACATTTATGAAATGAGGTTGAAAAATTTGAAAAAGAAAATTAAATAAAAATTTCTATTGATACACTATATACACTTATGAAATGTGTTGAAAAGTATCAAAATCAAAAAATTTATTTCTAATAATAAACTAGATACATTTATGAGATGTGTTGAAAAGTTTGAAAAAGAATATAAAAAATATATTCCTAATGATAAACTATATACATTTATGAAATGTGTTGAAAAGTTTGAAAAAGAAAATAAAAAGATATATTTCTAGTGATCATCTACTGGTAGATACATTTATGAAATGTGTTGAAAAGTTTGAACAAGAAAATAAACAAAAATATTTCTAATGATAAACTATATACATTTATGAAATGTGTTGAAAAGTTTGAAATAGAAAATGAAAAGATATATTTCTAGTCATAATCTACCGGTAGATACATTTATGAGATGTATTGAAAAGTTTGAAAAAGAAAATAAAAAAACAACATTTCTAATGATAAACTATATACATTTATGAAATGTGTTGAAAAGTTTGAAAAAGAAAATAAAGAGATATATTTCTAGTGATAAACTAGATACATTTATGAAATGTGTTGAAAAGATTGAAAAAGAAAAAAAAAATATATTTCTAATGAGAAACTACCGGTAGATACATTTATGAGATGTGTTGAAAAGTTTGGAAAAGAAAATCAAAAAATATATTTCTAATGATAAACTAGATACATTTATGAAATGTATTGAAAAGTTTCAAAATCAAAGAAATAAATTTCCATTGATACACTATATACACTTATGAAATCTGTTGAAAAGTAAGAAAATCAAAAAAATATATTTCTAATGATAAACTAGATACATGTATGAAATGTGTTGAAAAGTTTGAAAAAGAAAATCAAAAAATAAATTTCTATTGATCAACTATATACACTTATGAAATGTGTTGAAAAGTGTGGAAAAGAAAATAAAAAAATATATTTCTAATGATCATCTCTCGGTAGATACATTTATGAAATGTGTTAAAAAGATTTAAAAAAGAAAATAAAAAAATATATTTCTAATGAGAAACTACTGGTAGATACATTTATGAGATGTGTTGAAAAGTATCAAAATCAAAAAATTTATTTCTAAGAATAAACTAGATACATTTATGAGATGTGTTGAAAAGTTTGAACAAGAAAATAAAAAATATATTTCTAATGATAAACTATATACATTTATGAAATGTGTTGAAAAGTTTGAAAAAGAAAATAAAAAAAATATATTTCTAATAATAAACTATATACATTTATGAAATGTGTTGAAATGTTTGAAAAAGAAAATAAAAAGATATATTTCTAGTGATCATCTACCGGTAGATACATTTATGAAATGTGTTGAAAAGTTTGAACAAGAAAATAAACAAAAATATTTCTAATGATAAACTATATACATTTATGAAATGTGTTGAAAAGTTTGAAAAAGAAAATCAAAAAATAAATTTCTATTGATACAATATATACACTTATGAAATGTGTTGAAAAGTTTGAAAATCAAAAAAATATATTTCTAATGATAAACTAGATACATTTATGAAATGTGTTGAAAAGTTTGGAAAATAAAATAAAAAAATATATTTGTAGTGATAAACTAATATACATTTATTAATTATGTTGAAAAGTTTGAACAAGAAAATAAAAAAAAATATATTTCTAATGATAAACTATATTCATTTATGAAATGTGTTGAAAAGATGGAACAAGAAAATAAAAAAATATATTTCTAATGAGAAACTACTGGTAGATACATTTATGAGATGTGTTGAAAAGTATCAAAATCAAAAAATTTATTTCTAAGAATAAACTAGATACATTTATGAGATGTGTTGAAAAGTTTGAACAAGAAAATAAAAAATATATTTCTAATGATAAACTATATACATTTATGAAATGTGTTGAAAAGTTTGAAAAAGAAAATAAAAAAAATATATTTCTAATAATAAACTATATACATTTATGAAATGTGTTGAAATGTTTGAAAAAGAAAATAAAAAGATATATTTCTAGTGATCATCTACCGGTAGATACATTTATGAAATGTGTTGAAAAGTTTGAACAAGAAAATAAACAAAAATATTTCTAATGATAAACTATATACATTTATGAAATGTGTTGAAAAGTTTGAAAAAGAAAATCAAAAAATAAATTTCTATTGATACAATATATACACTTATGAAATGTGTTGAAAAGTTTGAAAATCAAAAAAATATATTTCTAATGATAAACTAGATACATTTATGAAATGTGTTGAAAAGTTTGGAAAATAAAATAAAAAAATATATTTGTAGTGATAAACTAATATACATTTATTAATTATGTTGAAAAGTTTGAACAAGAAAATAAAAAAAAATATATTTCTAATGATAAACTATATTCATTTATGAAATGTGTTGAAAAGATGGAACAAGAAAATAAACAAAAATATTTCTAATGATAAACTATATACATTTATGAAATGTGTTGAAAAGTTTGAAAAGGAAAATGAAAATATATATTTTTAGTCATAATCTACCGGTAGATACATTTATGAGATGTATTGAAAAGTTTGAAAAAGAAAATAAAAAAACAACATTTCTAATGATAAACTATATACATTTATGAAATGTGTTGAAAAGTTTGAAAAAGAAAATCAAAAAATATATTTCTAATAATAAACTACTGGTAGATACATTTATGAGATATATTGAACAGTTTGAAAATCAAAAAAATATATTTCTAATGATAAACTAGATACATTTATGAGATGTGTTGAAAAGTTTGGAAAAGAAAATAAAAAAATATATTTCTAGTGATAAACTAGATACATTTATGAAATGTGTTGAAAAGTTTCAAAATCAAAAAAAATATTTCTAATGATAAATTAGATACATTTATGAAATGAGGTTGAAAAATTTGAAAAAGAAAATTAAATAAAAATTTCTATTGATACACTATATACACTTATGAAATGTGTTGAAAAGTATCAAAATCAAAAAATTTATTTCTAATAATAAACTAGATACATTTATGAGATGTGTTGAAAAGTTTGAAAAAGAATATAAAAAATATATTCCTAATGATAAACTATATACATTTATGAAATGTGTTGAAAAGTTTGAAAAAGAAAATAAAAAGATATATTTCTAGTGATCATCTACCGGTAGATACATTTATGAAATGTGTTGAAAAGTTTGAACAAGAAAATAAACAAAAATATTTCTAATGATAAACTATATACATTTATGAAATGTGTTGAAAAGTTTGAAATAGAAAATGAAAAGATATATTTCTAGTCATAATCTACCGGTAGATACATTTATGAGATGTATTGAAAAGTTTGAAAAAGAAAATAAAAAAACAACATTTCTAATGATAAACTATATACATTTATGAAATGTGTTGAAAAGTTTGAAAAAGAAAATAAAGAGATATATTTCTAGTGATAAACTAGATACATTTATGAAATGTGTTGAAAAGATTGAAAAAGAAAAAAAAAATATATTTCTAATGAGAAACTACCGGTAGATACATTTATGAGATGTGTTGAAAAGTTTGGAAAAGAAAATCAAAAAATATATTTCTAATGATAAACTAGATACATTTATGAGATGTCTTGAAAAGTTTGAAAAAGAAAATCAAAAAATATATTTCTAATAATAAACTACTGGTAGATACATTTATGAGATATATTGAACAGTTTGAAAATCAAAAAAATATATTTCTAATGATAAACTAGATACATTTATGAGATGTGTTGAAAAGTTTGAAAAATAAAATAAAAAATATATTTGTAATGATAAACTATATACATTTATGAAATGTGTTGAAAAGTTTGAAAAAGAAAATAAAAAGATATATTTCTAGTGATCATCTACCGGTAGATACATTTATGAAATGTGTTGAAAAGTTTGAAATAGAAAATGAAAAGATATATTTCTAGTCATAATCTACCGGTAGATACATTTATGAGATGTATTGAAAAGTTTGAAAAATAAAATAAAAAAACAACATTTCTAATGATAAACTATATACATTTATGAAATGTGTTGAAAAGTTTGAAAAAGAAAATAAAAAGATATATTTCTAGTGATCATCTATCGGTAGATACATTTATGAGATGTGTTGAAAAGATTTAAAAAAGAAAAAAAAAATATATTTCTAATGAGAAACTACCGGTAGATACATTTATGAGATGTGTTGAAAAGTTTGAAAATCAAAAAAATATATTTCTAATGATAAACTATATACACTTATGAAATGTGTTGAAAAGTTTGGAAAAGAAAATCAAAAAATATATTTCTAATGATAAACTAGATACATTTATGAAATGTATTGAAACGTTTCAAAATCAAAGAAATAAATTTCCATTGATACACTATATACACTTATGAAATCTGTTGAAAAGTAAGAAAATCAAAAAAATATATTTCTAATGATAAACTAGATACATTTATGAAATGTGTTGAAAAGTTTGAAAAAGAAAATAAACAAAAATATTTCAAATGATAAACTATATACATTTATGAAATGTGTTGAAAAGTTTGAAATAGAAAATGAAAATATATATTTCTATTCATAATCTAAAGGTAGATACATTTATGAGATGTATTGAAAAGTTTGAAAAAGAAAATAAAAAAACAACATTTCTAATGATAAACTATATACATTTATGAAATGTGTTGAAAAGTTTGAAAAAGAAAATCAAAAAATATATTTCTAATAATAAACTACTGGTAGATACATTTATGAGATATATTGAACAGTTTGAAAATCAAAAAAATATATTTCTAATGATAAACTAGATACATTTATGAGATGTGTTGAAAAGTTTGAAAAAGAAAATAAAAAATATATTTGTAATGATAAACTAGATACATTTATGAAATGTGTTGAAAAGTTTGGAAAAGAAAATAAAAAAATATATTTCTAGTGATAAACTAGATACATTTATGAAATGTGTTGAAAAGTTTCAAAATAAAAAAAAATATTTCTAATGATAAATTAGATACATTTATGAAATGAGGTTGAAAAATTTGAAAAAGAAAATTAAATAAAAATTTCTATTGATACACTATATACACTTATGAAATGTGTTGAAAAGTATCAAAATCAAAAAATTTATTTCTAATAATAAACTAGATACATTTATGAGATGTGTTGAAAAGTTTGAAAAAGAATATAAAAAATATATTCCTAATGATAAACTATATACATTTATGAAATGTGTTGAAAAGTTTGAAAAAGAAAATAAAAAGATATATTTCTAGTGATCATCTACCGGTAGATACATTTATGAAATGTGTTGAAAAGTTTGAACAAGAAAATACACAAAAATATTTCTAATGATAAACTATATACATTTATGAAATGTGTTGAAAAGTTTGAAATAGAAAATGAAAAGATATATTTCTAGTCATAATCTACCGGTAGATACATTTATGAGATGTATTGAAAAGTTTGAAAAAGAAAATAAAAAAACAACATTTCTAATGATAAACTATATACATTTATGAAATGTGTTGAAAAGTTTGAAAAAGAAAATAAAAAGATATATTTCTAGTGATAAACTAGATACATTTATGAAATGTGTTGAAAAGAAAAAAGAAATATATTTCTAATGAGAAACTACCGGTAGATACATTTATGAGATGTGTTGAAAAGTTTGGAAAAGAAAATCAAAAAATATATTTCTAATGATAAACTAGATACATTTATGAAATGTATTGAAAAGTTTCAAAATCAAAGAAATAAATTTCCATTGATACACTATATACACTTATGAAATCTGTTGAAAAGTAAGAAAATCAAAAAAATATATTTCTAATGATAAACTAGATACATGTATGAAATGTGTTGAAAAGTTTGAAAAAGAAAATCAAAAAATAAATTTCTATTGATCAACTATATACACTTATGAAATGTGTTGAAAAGTGTGGAAAAGAAAATCAAAAAATATATTTCTAATGATCATCTCTCGGTAGATACATTTATGAAATGTGTTAAAAAGATTTAAAAAAGAAAATAAAAAAATATATTTCTAATGAGAAACTACTGGTAGATACATTTATGAGATGTGTTGAAAAGTATCAAAATCAAAAAATTTATTTCTAAGAATAAACTAGATACATTTATGAGATGTGTTGAAAAGTTTGAACAAGAAAATAAAAAATATATTTCTAATGATAAACTATATACATTTATGAAATGTGTTGAAAAGTTTGAAAAAGAAAATAAAAAAAATATATTTCTAATAATAAACTATATACATTTATGAAATGTGTTGAAATGTTTGAAAAAGAAAATAAAAAGATATATTTCTAGTGATCATCTACCGGTAGATACATTTATGAAATGTGTTGAAAAGTTTGAACAAGAAAATAAACAAAAATATTTCTAATGATAAACTATATACATTTATGAAATGTGTTGAAAAGTTTGAAAAAGAAAATCAAAAAATAAATTTCTATTGATACAATATATACACTTATGAAATGTGTTGAAAAGTTTGAAAAAGAAAATAAACAAAAATATTTCAAATGATAAACTATATACATTTATGAAATGTGTTGAAAAGTTTGAAATAGAAAATGAAAATATATATTTCTATTCATAATCTACCGGTAGATACATTTATGAGATGTATTGAAAAGTTTGAAAAAGAAAATAAAAAAACAACATTTCTAATGATAAACTATATACATTTATGAAATGTGTTGAAAAGTTTGAAAAAGAAAATCAAAAAATATATTTCTAATAATAAACTACTGGTAGATACATTTATGAGATATATTGAACAGTTTGAAAATCAAAAAAATATATTTCTAATGATAAACTAGATACATTTATGAAATGTGTTGAAAAGTTTGGAAAAGAAAATAAAAAAATATATTTCTAGTGATAAACTAGATACATTTATGAAATGTGTTGAAAAGTTTCAAAATCAAAAAAAATATTTCTAATGATAAATTAGATACATTTATGAAATGAGGTTGAAAAATTTGAAAAAGAAAATTAAATAAAAATTTCTATTGATACACTATATACACTTATGAAATGTGTTGAAAAGTATCAAAATCAAAAAATTTATTTCTAATAATAAACTAGATACATTTATGAGATGTGTTGAAAAGTTTGAAAAAGAATATAAAAAATATATTCCTAATGATAAACTATATACATTTATGAAATGTGTTGAAAAGTTTGAAAAAGAAAATAAAAAGATATATTTCTAGTGATCATCTACCGGTAGATACATTTATGAAATGTGTTGAAAAGTTTGAACAAGAAAATACACAAAAATATTTCTAATGATAAACTATATACATTTATGAAATGTGTTGAAAAGTTTGAAATAGAAAATGAAAAGATATATTTCTAGTCATAATCTACCGGTAGATACATTTATGAGATGTATTGAAAAGTTTGAAAAAGAAAATAAAAAAACAACATTTCTAATGATAAACTATATACATTTATGAAATGTGTTGAAAAGTTTGAAAAAGAAAATAAAAAGATATATTTCTAGTGATAAACTAGATACATTTATGAAATGTGTTGAAAAGAAAAAAGAAATATATTTCTAATGAGAAACTACCGGTAGATACATTTATGAGATGTGTTGAAAAGTTTGGAAAAGAAAATCAAAAAATATATTTCTAATGATAAACTAGATACATTTATGAAATGTATTGAAAAGTTTCAAAATCAAAGAAATAAATTTCCATTGATACACTATATACACTTATGAAATCTGTTGAAAAGTAAGAAAATCAAAAAAATATATTTCTAATGATAAACTAGATACATGTATGAAATGTGTTGAAAAGTTTGAAAAAGAAAATCAAAAAATAAATTTCTATTGATCAACTATATACACTTATGAAATGTGTTGAAAAGTGTGGAAAAGAAAATCAAAAAATATATTTCTAATGATCATCTCTCGGTAGATACATTTATGAAATGTGTTAAAAAGATTTAAAAAAGAAAATAAAAAAATATATTTCTAATGAGAAACTACTGGTAGATACATTTATGAGATGTGTTGAAAAGTATCAAAATCAAAAAATTTATTTCTAAGAATAAACTAGATACATTTATGAGATGTGTTGAAAAGTTTGAACAAGAAAATAAAAAATATATTTCTAATGATAAACTATATACATTTATGAAATGTGTTGAAAAGTTTGAAAAAGAAAATAAAAAAAATATATTTCTAATAATAAACTATATACATTTATGAAATGTGTTGAAATGTTTGAAAAAGAAAATAAAAAGATATATTTCTAGTGATCATCTACCAGTAGATACATTTATGAAATGTGTTGAAAAGTTTGAACAAGAAAATAAACAAAAATATTTCTAATGATAAACTATATACATTTATGAAATGTGTTGAAAAGTTTGAAAAAGAAAATCAAAAAATAAATTTCTATTGATACAATATATACACTTATGAAATGTGTTGAAAAGTTTGAAAATCAAAAAAATATATTTCTAATGATAAACTAGATACATTTATGAAATGTGTTGAAAAGTTTGGAAAATAAAATAAAAAAATATATTTGTAGTGATAAACTAATATACATTTATTAATTATGTTGAAAAGTTTGAACAAGAAAATAAAAAAAAATATATTTCTAATGATAAACTATATTCATTTATGAAATGTGTTGAAAAGATGGAACAAGAAAATAAAAAAATATATTTCTAATGAGAAACTACTGGTAGATACATTTATGAGATGTGTTGAAAAGTATCAAAATCAAAAAATTTATTTCTAAGAATAAACTAGATACATTTATGAGATGTGTTGAAAAGTTTGAACAAGAAAATAAAAAATATATTTCTAATGATAAACTATATACATTTATGAAATGTGTTGAAAAGTTTGAAAAAGAAAAAAAAAATATATTTCTAATGAGAAACTACCGGTAGATACATTTATGAGATGTGTTGAAAAGTTTGGAAAAGAAAATCAAAAAATATATTTCTAATGATAAACTAGATACATTTATGAAATGTATTGAAAAGTTTCAAAATCAAAGAAATAAATTTCCATTGATACACTATATACACTTATGAAATCTGTTGAAAAGTAAGAAAATCAAAAAAATATATTTCTAATGATAAACTAGATACATGTATGAAATGTGTTGAAAAGTTTGAAAAAGAAAATCAAAAAATAAATTTCTATTGATCAACTATATACACTTATGAAATGTGTTGAAAAGTGTGGAAAAGAAAATAAAAAAATATATTTCTAATGATCATCTCTCGGTAGATACATTTATGAAATGTGTTAAAAAGATTTAAAAAAGAAAATAAAAAAATATATTTCTAATGAGAAACTACTGGTAGATACATTTATGAGATGTGTTGAAAAGTATCAAAATCAAAAAATTTATTTCTAAGAATAAACTAGATACATTTATGAGATGTGTTGAAAAGTTTGAACAAGAAAATAAAAAATATATTTCTAATGATAAACTATATACATTTATGAAATGTGTTGAAAAGTTTGAAAAAGAAAATAAAAAAAATATATTTCTAATAATAAACTATATACATTTATGAAATGTGTTGAAATGTTTGAAAAAGAAAATAAAAAGATATATTTCTAGTGATCATCTACCAGTAGATACATTTATGAAATGTGTTGAAAAGTTTGAACAAGAAAATAAACAAAAATATTTCTAATGATAAACTATATACATTTATGAAATGTGTTGAAAAGTTTGAAAAAGAAAATCAAAAAATAAATTTCTATTGATACAATATATACACTTATGAAATGTGTTGAAAAGTTTGAAAATCAAAAAAATATATTTCTAATGATAAACTAGATACATTTATGAAATGTGTTGAAAAGTTTGGAAAATAAAATAAAAAAATATATTTGTAGTGATAAACTAATATACATTTATTAATTATGTTGAAAAGTTTGAACAAGAAAATAAAAAAAAATATATTTCTAATGATAAACTATATTCATTTATGAAATGTGTTGAAAAGATGGAACAAGAAAATAAAAAAATATATTTCTAATGAGAAACTACTGGTAGATACATTTATGAGATGTGTTGAAAAGTATCAAAATCAAAAAATTTATTTCTAAGAATAAACTAGATACATTTATGAGATGTGTTGAAAAGTTTGAACAAGAAAATAAAAAATATATTTCTAATGATAAACTATATACATTTATGAAATGTGTTGAAAAGTTTGAAAAAGAAAATAAAAAAAATATATTTCTAATAATAAACTATATACATTTATGAAATGTGTTGAAATGTTTGAAAAAGAAAATAAAAAGATATATTTCTAGTGATCATCTACCGGTAGATACATTTATGAAATGTGTTGAAAAGTTTGAACAAGAAAATAAACAAAAATATTTCTAATGATAAACTATATACATTTATGAAATGTGTTGAAAAGTTTGAAAAAGAAAATCAAAAAATAAATTTCTATTGATACAATATATACACTTATGAAATGTGTTGAAAAGTTTGAAAATCAAAAAAATATATTTCTAATGATAAACTAGATACATTTATGAAATGTGTTGAAAAGTTTGGAAAATAAAATAAAAAAATATATTTGTAGTGATAAACTAATATACATTTATTAATTATGTTGAAAAGTTTGAACAAGAAAATAAAAAAAAATATATTTCTAATGATAAACTATATTCATTTATGAAATGTGTTGAAAAGATGGAACAAGAAAATAAACAAAAATATTTCTAATGATAAACTATATACATTTATGAAATGTGTTGAAAAGTTTGAAAAGGAAAATGAAAATATATATTTTTAGTCATAATCTACCGGTAGATACATTTATGAGATGTGTTGAAAAGTTTGGAAAAGAAAATAAAAAAATATATTTCTAGTGATAAACTAGATACATTTATGAAATGTGTTGAAAAGTTTCAAAATCAAAAAAAATATTTCTAATGATAAATTAGATACATTTATGAAATGAGGTTGAAAAATTTGAAAAAGAAAATTAAATAAAAATTTCTATTGATACACTATATACACTTATGAAATGTGTTGAAAAGTATCAAAATCAAAAAATTTATTTCTAATAATAAACTAGATACATTTATGAGATGTGTTGAAAAGTTTGAAAAAGAATATAAAAAATATATTCCTAATGATAAACTATATACATTTATGAAATGTGTTGAAAAGTTTGAAAAAGAAAATAAAAAGATATATTTCTAGTGATCATCTACCGGTAGATACATTTATGAAATGTGTTGAAAAGTTTGAACAAGAAAATAAACAAAAATATTTCTAATGATAAACTATATACATTTATGAAATGTGTTGAAAAGTTTGAAATAGAAAATGAAAAGATATATTTCTAGTCATAATCTACCGGTAGATACATTTATGAGATGTATTGAAAAGTTTGAAAAAGAAAATAAAAAAACAACATTTCTAATGATAAACTATATACATTTATGAAATGTGTTGAAAAGTTTGAAAAAGAAAATAAAGAGATATATTTCTAGTGATAAACTAGATACATTTATGAAATGTGTTGAAAAGATTGAAAAAGAAAAAAAAAATATATTTCTAATGAGAAACTACCGGTAGATACATTTATGAGATGTGTTGAAAAGTTTGGAAAAGAAAATAAAAAAATATATTTCTAATGATAAACTAGATACATTTATGAAATGTATTGAAAAGTTTCAAAATCAAAGAAATAAATTTCCATTGATACACTATATACACTTATGAAATCTGTTGAAAAGTAAGAAAATCAAAAAAATATATTTCTAATGATAAACTAGATACATGTATGAAATGTGTTGAAAAGTTTGAAAAAGAAAATCAAAAAATAAATTTCTATTGATCAACTATATACACTTATGAAATGTGTGGAAAAGTGTGGAAAAGAAAATAAAAAAATATATTTCTAATGATCATCTCTCGGTAGATACATTTATGAAATGTGTTAAAAAGATTTAAAAAAGAAAATAAAAAAATATATTTCTAATGAGAAACTACTGGTAGATACATTTATGAGATGTGTTGAAAAGTATCAAAATCAAAAAATTTATTTCTAAGAATAAACTAGATACATTTATGAGATGTGTTGAAAAGTTTGAACAAGAAAATAAAAAATATATTTCTAATGATAAACTATATACATTTATGAAATGTGTTGAAAAGTTTGAAAAAGAAAATAAAAAAAATATATTTCTAATAATAAACTATATACATTTATGAAATGTGTTGAAATGTTTGAAAAAGAAAATAAAAAGATATATTTCTAGTGATCATCTACCGGTAGATACATTTATGAAATGTGTTGAAAAGTTTGAACAAGAAAATAAACAAAAATATTTCTAATGATAAACTATATACATTTATGAAATGTGTTGAAAAGTTTGAAAAAGAAAATCAAAAAATAAATTTCTATTGATACAATATATACACTTATGAAATGTGTTGAAAAGTTTGAAAATCAAAAAAATATATTTCTAATGATAAACTAGATACATTTATGAAATGTGTTGAAAAGTTTGGAAAATAAAATAAAAAAATATATTTGTAGTGATAAACTAATATACATTTATTAATTATGTTGAAAAGTTTGAACAAGAAAATAAAAAAAAATATATTTCTAATGATAAACTATATTCATTTATGAAATGTGTTGAAAAGATGGAACAAGAAAATAAACAAAAATATTTCTAATGATAAACTATATACATTTATGAAATGTGTTGAAAAGTTTGAAAAGGAAAATGAAAATATATATTTTTAGTGATAATCTACCGGCAGATATATTTATGAGATGTATTGAAAAATTTGAAAAAGAAAATAAAAAAATATATTTCTAATAATAAACTACCGGTAGATACATTTATGAAATGTGTTGAAAAGTTTCAAAATCAAAAAAAATATTTCTAATGATAAATTAGATACATTTATGAAATGAGGTTGAAAAATTTGAAAAAGAAAATTAAATAAAAATTTCTATTGATACACTATATACACTTATGAAATGTGTTGAAAAGTTTGGAAAATAAAATACAAAAATATATTTCTAGTGATAAACTATATACATTTATTAAATATGTTGAAAAGTTTGAACAAGAAAATAAAAAAAATATATTTCTAATGATAAACTATATTCATTTATGAAATGTGTTGAAAAGTTTGGAAAAGAAAATAAAAAAATATATTTCTAGTGATAAACTATATACATTTATTAAATATGTTGAAAAGTTTGAACAAGAAAATAAAAAAATATATTTCTAATGATAAACTATATTCATTTATGAAATGTGTTGAAAAGTTTGAAAATGAAAATAAAAAGATATATTTCTAGTGATCATCTATCGGTAGATACATTTATGAGATGTGTTGAAAAGATTGAAAAAGAAAATTAAAGAAATATATTTCTAATGATAAACTAGATACATTTATGAAATGTATTGAAAAGTTTCAAAATCAAAGAAATAAATTTCCATTGATACACTTATGAAATCTGTTGAAAAGTTTGAAAATCAAATAAATATATTTCTAATGATAAACTAGAAACATTTATGAAATGTGTTGAAAAGTTTGAAAAAGAAAATAAAAAAATAAATTTCTATTGATCAACTATATACACTTATGAAATGTGTTGAAAAGTTTGGAAAAGAAAATAAAAAAATTAATTTCTATTGATACAATATATACACTTATGAAATGTGATGAAAAGTTTGAAAATCAAAAAAATATATTTCTAATGATAAACTAGATACCTTTATGAAATGTGTTGAAAAGTTTGGAAAATAAAATGAAAAGATATATTTTTAGTGATAATCTACTGGCAGATACATTTATGAGATGTATTGAAAAGTTTGAAAAAGAAAATAAAAAATATATTTCTAATAATAAACTACTGGTAGATACATTTATGAAATGTGTTGAAAAGTATCAAAATCAAAAAATATATTTCTAACAATAAACTAGATACATTTATGAGATGTGTTGAAAAGTTTGAAAAAGAAAATCAAAAAATATATTTCTAATGATCATCTCTCGGTAGATACATTTATGAAATGTGTTAAAAAGATTTAAAAAAGAAAATAAAAAAATATATTTCTAATGAGAAACTACTGGTAGATACATTTATGAGATGTGTTGAAAAGTATCAAAATCAAAAAATTTATTTCTAAGAATAAACTAGATACATTTATGAGATGTGTTGAAAAGTTTGAACAAGAAAATAAAAAATATATTTCTAATGATAAACTATATACATTTATGAAATGTGTTGAAAAGTTTGAAAAAGAAAATAAAAAAAATATATTTCTAATAATAAACTATATACATTTATGAAATGTGTTGAAATGTTTGAAAAAGAAAATAAAAAGATATATTTCTAGTGATCATCTACCGGGAGATACATTTATGAAATGTGTTGAAAAGTTTGAACAAGAAAATAAACAAAAATATTTCTAATGATAAACTATATACATTTATGAAATGTGTTGAAAAGTTTGAAAAAGAAAATCAAAAAATAAATTTCTATTGATACAATATATACACTTATGAAATGTGTTGAAAAGTTTGAAAATCAAAAAAATATATTTCTAATGATAAACTAGATACATTTATGAAATGTGTTGAAAAGTTTGGAAAATAAAATAAAAAAATATATTTGTAGTGATAAACTAATATACATTTATTAATTATGTTGAAAAGTTTGAACAAGAAAATAAAAAAAAATATATTTCTAATGATAAACTATATCCATTTATGAAATGTGTTGAAAAGATGGAACAAGAAAATAAACAAAAATATTTCTAATGATAAACTATATACATTTATGAAATGTGTTGAAAAGTTTGAAAAGGAAAATGAAAATATATATTTTTAGTGATAATCTACCGGCAGATATATTTATGAGATGTATTGAAAAATTTGAAAAAGAAAATAAACAAAATATATTTCTAATGATAAACTATATTCATTTATGAAATGTGTTGAAAAGTTTGAAAATGAAAATAAAAAGATATATTTCTAGTGATCATCTATCGGTAGATACATTTATGAGATGTGTTGAAAAGATTGAAAAAGAAAATTTAAAAAATATATTTCTAATGATAAACTAGATACATTTATGAAATGTATTGAAAAGTTTCAAAATCAAAGAAATAAATTTCCATTGATACACTTATGAAATCTGTTGAAAAGTTTGAAAATCAAATAAATATATTTCTAATGATAAACTAGAAACATTTATGAAATGTGTTGAAAAGTTTGAAAAAGAAAATAAAAAAATAAATTTCTATTGATCAACTATATACACTTATGAAATGTGTTGAAAAGTTTGGAAAAGAAAATAAAAAAATTAATTTCTATTGATACAATATATACACTTATGAAATGTGATGAAAAGTTTGAAAATCAAAAAAATATATTTCTAATGATAAACTAGATACCTTTATGAAATGTGTTGAAAAGTTTGGAAAATAAAATGAAAAGATATATTTTTAGTGATAATCTACTGGCAGATACATTTATGAGATGTATTGAAAAGTTTGAAAAAGAAAATAAAAAATATATTTCTAATAATAAACTACTGGTAGATACATTTATGAAATGTGTTGAAAAGTATCAAAATCAAAAAATATATTTCTAACAATAAACTAGATACATTTATGAGATATGTTGAAAAGTTTGAAAAAGAAAATCAAAAAATATATTTCTAATGATAAACTAGATACATTTATGAAATGTGTTGAAAAGTTTGGAAAAGAAAATAAAAAAATATATTTCTAGTGATAAACTAGATACATTTATGAAATGTGTTGAAAAGTTTGGAAAAGAAAATAAAAACATATATTTCTAGTGATAAACTATATACATTTATGAAATGTGTTGAAAAGTTTGAAAAAGAAAATAAAAAGATATATTTTTAGTGATAATCTATCGGCAGATACATTTATGATTGGAAAGTGTTGAAAAGTTTGAAAAAGAAAATAAAAAATATATTTCTAATAATAAACTACTGGTATCATTAATAAACAAATAATAAACAAATGTATTATTTATGAAATGTGTTGAAAAGTTTCAAAATAAAAAAAAAATATTTCTCATGATAAATTAGATACATTTATGAAATGTGTTGAAAAGTTTGAAAAAGAAAATCAAAAAATAAATTTCTATTGATACAATATATACACTTATGAAATGTGTTGAAAAGTTTGAAAATCACAAAAATATATTTCTAATGATAAACTAGATACATTTATGAAATGTGTTGAAAAGTTTGGAAAATAAAATAAAAAAATATATTTCTAGTGATAAACTATATACATTTATGAAATGTGTTGAAAAGTTTGAAAAAGAAAATGAAAAGATATATTTTTAGTGATAATCTACCGGCAGATACATTTATGATTGAAAAGTGTTGAAAAGTTTGAAAAAGAAAATCAAAAAATATATTGCTAATGATAAACTAGATACATTTATGAAATGTGTTGAAAAGTTTCAAAATCAAAGAAATAAATTTCTTTTGATACACTATATACACTTATGAAATGTGTTGAAATGTTTGAAAATCAAAAAAATATATTTCTAATGATAAACTAGATACATTTATGAAATGTGTTGAAAAGTTTGAAAAAGAAAATCAAAAAATAAATTTCTATTGATCAAATATATACACTTATGAAATGTGTTGAAAAGTTTGGAAAAGAAAATCAAAAATATATTTCTAGTGATAAACTATATACATTTATGAAATGTGTTGAAAAGTTTGAAAAAGAAAATGAAAAGATATATTTTTAGTGATAATCTACCGACAGATACATTTATGAGATGTGTTGAAAAGTTTGAAAAAGAAAATAAAAAATATATTTCTAATGATAAACTATATACATTTATTAAATATGTTGAAAAGTTTGAACAAGAAAATAAAAAAAATATATTTCTAATGATAAACTATATTCATTTATGAAATGTGTTGAAAAGTTTGAAAATGAAAATAAAAAGATATATTTCTAGTGATCATCTATCGGTAGATACATTTATGAGATGTGTTGAAAAGATTGAAAAAGAAAATTTAAAAAATATATTTCTAATGAGAAACTACCGGTAGATACATTTATGAGATGTGTTGAAAAGTTTGAAAAAGAAAATAAAAAAATATATTTCTAATGATAAACTAGATACATTTATGAAATGTATTGAAAAGTTTCAATATCAAAGAAATAAATTTCCATTGATACACTTATGAAATCTGTTGAAAAGTTTGAAAATCAAATAAATATATTTCTAATGATAAACTAGAAACATTTATGAAATGTGTTGAAAAGTTTGAAAAAGAAAATCAAAAAATAAATTTCTATTGATCAACTATATACACTTATGAAATGTGTTGAAAAGTTTGGAAAAGAAAATCAAAAAATAAATTTCTATTGATACAATATATACACTTATGAAATGTGTTGAAAAGTTTGGAAATCAAAAAAATATATTTCTAATGATAAACTAGATACCTTTATGAAATGTGTTGAAAAGTTTGAAAAAGAAAATGAAAAGATATATTTTTAGTGATAATCTACCGGCAGATACATTTATGAGATGTATTGAAAAATTTGAAAAAGAAAATCAAAAAATATATTTCTAATAATAAACTACCGGTAGATACATTTATGAAATGTGTTGAAAAGTTTCAAAATCAAAAAAAAATATTTCTAATGATAAATTAGATACATTTATGAAATGAGGTTGAAAAATTTGAAAAAGAAAATTAAATACAAATTTCTATTGATACAATATATACACTTATGAAATGTGTTGAAAAGTTTGAAAATCAAAAAATAATATTTCTAATGATAAACTAGATACATTTATGAAATGTGTTGAAAAGTTTGAAAAAGAAAATGAAAAGATATATTTTTAGTGATAATCTACCGGCAGATACATTTATGAGATGTATTGAAAAATTTGAAAAAGAAAATTAAAAAATATATTTCTAATAATAAACTACCGGTAGATACATTTATGAAATGTGTTGAAAAGTTTCAAAATCAAAAAAAAATATTTCTAATGATAAATTAGATACATTTATGAAATGAGGTTGAAAAATTTGAAAAAGAAAATTAAATAAAAATTTCTATTGATACAATATATACACTTATGAAATGTGTTGAAAAGTTTGAAAATCAAAAAATAATATTTCTAATGATAAACTAGATACATTTATGAAATGTGTTGAAAAGTTTGAAAAAGAAAATCAAAAAATAAATTTCTATTGATACAATATATACACTTATGAAATGTGTTGAAAAGTTTGGAAAAGAAAATCAAAAAATAAATTTCTATTGATACAATATATACACTTATGAAATGTGTTGAAAAGTTTGAAAATCAAAAAAATATATTTCTAATGATAAACTAGATACCTTTATGAAATGTGTTGAAAAGTTTGAAAAAGAAAATGAAAAGATATATTTTTAGTGATAATCTACCGGCAGATACATTTATGAGATGTATTGAAAAATTTGAAAAAGAAAATCAAAAAATATATTTCTAATAATAAACTACCGGTAGATACATTTATGAAATGTGTTGGAAAGTTTCAAAATCAAAAAAAAATATTTCTAATGATAAATTAGATACATTTATGAAATGAGGTTGAAAAATTTGAAAAAGAAAATTAAATAAAAATTTCTATTGATACAATATATACACTTATGAAATGTGTTGAAAAGTTTGAAAATCAAAAAAATAAATTTCTAATGATAAACTAGATACATTTATGAAATGTGTTGAAAAGTTTGAAAATGAAAATAAAAAGATATATTTCTAGTGATCATCTATCGGTAGATACATTTATGAGATGTGTTGAAAAGATTGAAAAAGAAAATTAAAAAAATATATTTCTAATGAGAAACTACCGGTAGATACATTTATGAAATGTATTGAAAAGTTTCAAAATCAAAGAAATAAATTTCCATTGATATACTATATACACTTATGAAAACTGTTGAAAAGTTTGAAAATCAAAAAAATATATTTCTAATGATAAACTAGATACATTTATGAAATGTGTTGAAAAGTTTGAAAAAGAAAATCAAAAAATAAATTTCTATTGATACAATATATACACTTATGAAATGTGTTGAAAAGTTTGGAAAAGAAAATCAAAAAATATATTTCTAATAATAAACTACTGGTATCATTAATAAACAAATAATAAACAAATGTATCATTTATGAAATGTGTTGAAAAGTTTCAAAATATAAAAAATATTTCGAATGATAAATTAGATACATTTATGAAATGTGTTGAAAAGTTTCAAAATCAAAGAAATAAATTTCCATTGATACACTATATACACTTATGAAATCTGTTGAAAAGTTTGAAAATCAAAAAAGTATATTTCTAATGATAAACTAGATACATTTATGAAATGTGTTGAAAAGTTTGAAAAAGAAAATCAAAAAAGAAATTTCTATTGATCAACTATATACACTTATGAAATGTGTTGAAAAGTTTGGAAAAGAAAATCAAAAAATATATTTCTAATAATAAACTACTGGTATCATTAATAAACAAATAATAAACAAATGTATCATTTATGAAATGTGTTGAAAAGTTTCAAAATAAAAAAAAAATATTTCTAATGATAAATTAGATACATTTATGAAATGTGTTGAAAAGTTTGAAAAAGAAAATCAAAAAATATATTTCTAATAATAAACTACTGTTATCATTAATAAACAAATAATAAAAAATGTATCATTTATGAAATGTGTTGAAAAGTTTCAAAATAAAAAAAAAATATTTCTAATGATAAATTAGATACATTTATGACATGTGTTCAAAAGTTTGAAAAAGAAAATCAAAAAATAAATTTCTATTGATACAATATATACACTTATGAAATGTGTTGAAAAGTTTGAAAATCAAAAAAAATATATTTCTAATGATAAACTAGATACATTTATGAAATGTGTTGAAAAGTTTGAAAAAGAAAATCAAAAAATAAATTTCTATTGATACAATATATACACTTATGAAATGTGTTGAAAAGTTTGAAAATCAAAAAAATATATTTCTAATGATAAACTAGATACATTTATGAGATGTGTTGAAAAGTTTGAAAATGAAAATAAAAAGATATATTTCTAGTGATCATCTATCGGTAGATACATTTATGAGATGTGCTGAAAAGATTTAAAAAAGAAAAAAGAAAATATATTTCTAATGAGAAACTACCGGTAGATACATTTATGAGATGTGTTGAAAAGTGTGAAAAAGAAAATAAAAAATATATTTCTAATGATAAACTATATACATTTATTAAATATGTTGAAAAGTTTGAACAAGAAAATAAAAAAAATATATTTCTAATGATAAACTATATTCATTTATGAAATGTGTTGAAAAGTTTGGAAAAGAAAATAAAAAAATATATTTCTAATGAGAAACTACTGGTAGATACATTTATGAGATGTGTTGAAAAGTATCAAAATCAAAAAATTTATTTCTAATAATAAACTAGATACATTTATGAGATGTGTTGAAAAGTTTGAAAAAGAAAATAAAAAATATATTTCTAATGATAAACTATATACATTTATGAAATGTGTTGAAAAGTTTGAAAAAGAAAATAAAAAGATATATTTCTATTGATCATCTACCGGTAGATACATTTATGAAATGTGTTGAAAAGTTTGAACAAGAAAATAAACAAAAATATGTCTAATGATAAACTATATACATTTATGAAATGTGTTGAAAAGTTTGAAATAGAAAATGAAAAGATATATTTCTAGTCATAATCTACCGGTAGATACATTTATGAGATGTATTGAAAAGTTTGAAAAAGAAAATAAAAAAACATTTCTAATGATAAACTATATACATTTATGAAATGTGTTGAAAAGTTTGAAAAAGAAAATAAAAAGATATATTTCTAGTGATCATCTATCGGTAGATACATTTATGAGATGTGCTGAAAAGATTTAAAAAAGAAAAAAGAAAATATATTTCTAATGAGAAACTACCGGTAGATACATTTATGAGATGTGTTGAAAAGTTTGAAAATCAAAAAAATATATTTCTAATGATAAACTATATACACTTATGAAATGTGTTGAAAAGTTTGGAAAAGAAAATCAAAAAATATATTTCTAATGATAAACTAGATACATTTATGAAATGTATTGAAAAGTTTCAAAATCAAAGAAATAAATTTCCATTGATACACTATATACACTTATGAAATCTGTTGAAAAGTAAGAAAATCAAAAAAATATATTTCTAATGATAAACTAGATACATTTATGAAATGTGTTGAAAAGTTTGAAAAAGAAAATCAAAAAATAAATTTCTATTGATCAACTATATACACTTATGAAATGTGTTGAAAAGTGTGGAAAAGAAAATCAAAAAATATATTTCTAATGATCATCTCTCGGTAGATACATTTATGAAATGTATTGAAAAGTTTGAAAAAGAAAATAAAAAAATATATTTCTAATAATAAACTATATACATTTATGAAATGTTTGAAAAAGAAAATAAAAAGATATATTTCTAGTGATCATCTATCGGTAGATACATTTATGAGATGTGTTAAAAAGATTTAAAAAAGAAAATAAAAAAATATATTTCTAATGAGAAACTACTGGTAGATACATTTATGAGATGTGTTGAAAAGTATCAAAATCAAAAAATTTATTTCTAATAATAAACTAGATACATTTATGAGATGTGTTGAAAAGTTTGAAAAAGAAAATAAAAAATATATTTCTAATGATAAACTATATACATTTATGAAATGTGTTGAAAAGTTTGAAAAAGAAAATAAAAAGATATATTTCTATTGATCATCTACCGGTAGATACATTTATGAAATGTGTTGAAAAGTTTGAACAAGAAAATAAACAAAAATATGTCTAATGATAAACTATATACATTTATGAAATGTGTTGAAAAGTTTGAAATAGAAAATGAAAAGATATATTTCTAGTCATAATCTACCGGTAGATACATTTATGAGATGTATTGAAAAGTTTAAAAAAGAAAATAAAAAAACATTTCTAATGATAAACTATATACATTTATGAAATGTGTTGAAAAGTTTGAAAAAGAAAATAAAAAGATATATTTCTAGTGATCATCTATCGGTAGATACATTTATGAGATGTGCTGAAAAGATTTAAAAAAGAAAATATATTTCTAATGAGAAACTACCGGTAGATACATTTATGAGATGTGTTGAAAAGTTTGAAAATCAAAAAAATATATTTCTAATGATAAACTATATACACTTATGAAATGTGTTGAAAAGTTTGGAAAAGAAAATCAAAAAATATATTTCTAATGATAAACTAGATACATTTATGAAATGTATTGAAAAGTTTCAAAATCAAAGAAATAAATTTCCATTGATACACTATATACACTTATGAAATCTGTTGAAAAGTAAGAAAATCAAAAAAATATATTTCTAATGATAAACTAGATACATTTATGAAATGTGTTGAAAAGTTTGAAAAAGAAAATCAAAAAATAAATTTCTATTGATCAACTATCGGTAGATACATTTATGAGATGTGTTGAAAAGATTTAAAAAAGAAAATTTAAAAAAATATATTTCTAATGAGAAACTACCGGTAGATACATTTATGAGATGTGTTGAAAAGTTTGAAAAAGAAAATCAAAAAATATATTTCTAATGATAAACTAGATACATTTGTGAAATGTGTTAAAAAGATTTAAAAAAGAAAATAAAAAAATATATTTCTAATGAGAAACTACTGGTAGATACATTTATGAGATGTGTTGAAAAGTATGAAAATCAAAAAATTTATTTCTAAGAATAAACTAGATACATTTATGAGATGTATTGAAAAGTTTGAAAAAGAAAATAAAAAAATTTATTTCTAATAATAAACTAGATACATTTATGAAATGTGTTGAAAAGTTTGAAAAAGAAAATGAAAAGATATATTTCTAGTGATAATCTACCGGTAGATACATTTATGAGATGTATTGAAAAGTTTGAAAAAGAAAATAAAAAAACAACATTTCTAATGATAAACTATATACATTTATGAAATGTGTTGAAAAGTTTGAAAAAGAAAATAAAAAGATATATTTCTAGTGATCATCTATCGGTAGATACATTTATTAGTTGTGTTGAAAAGATTTAAAAAAGGAAATAAAAAAATATATTTCTAATGAGAAACTACCGGTAGATACATTTATGAGATGTGTTGAAAAGTTTGAAAAAGAAAATCAAAAAATATATTTCTAATGATCAAATATATACACTTATGAAATGTGTTGAAAAGTTTGAAAAAGAAAATAAAAAGATATATTTCTATTGATCATCTACCGGTAGATACATTTATGAGATGTATTGAAAAGTTTGAAAAAGAAAATAAAAAATATATTTCTAATGATAAACTAGATACATTTATGAAATGTGTTGAAAAGTTTGGAAAAGAAAATCAAAAAATAAATTTCTATTGATCAAATATGAAATATTGATCAAGAATATTGAACAAGAAAATAAACAAAAATATTTCTAATGATAAACTATAAACATTTATGAAATGTGTTGAAAAGTTTGAAAAAGAAAATGAAAAGATATATTTCTAGTCATAATATACCGGTAGATACATTTATGAGATGTATTGAAAAGTTTGAAAAAGAAAATAAAAAAACAACATTTCTAATGATAAACTATATACATTTATGAAATGTGTTGAAAAGTTTGAAAAAGAAAATAAAAAGATATATTTCTAATGATCATCTATCGGTAGATACATTTATGAGATGTGTTGAAAAGATTTAAAAAAGAAAATTTAAAAAAATATATTTCTAATGAGAAACTACCGGTAGATACATTTATGAGATGTGTTGAAAAGTTTGAAAAAGAAAATCAAAAAATATATTTCTAATGATAAACTAGATACATTTGTGAAATGTGTTGAAAAGTTTCAAAATCAAAGAAATACATTTCTATTGATACACTATATACACTTATGAAATGTGTTGAAATGTTTGAAAATCAAAAAAATATATTTCTAATGATAAACTAGATACATTTATGAAATGTGTTGAAAAGTTTGAAAAAGAAAATCAAAAAAATAAATTTCTATTGATCAAATATATACACTTATGAAATGTGTTGAAAAGTTTGAAAAATAAAATAAAAATATATTTCTAATGATAAACTAGATACATTTATGAGATGTATTGAAAAGTTTGAAAAAGAAAATCAAAAAATATATTTCTAATAATAAACTACTGGTAGATACATTTATGAGATATATTGAACAGTTTGAAAATCAAAAAAATATATTTCTAATGATAAACTAGATACATTTATGAGATGTGTTGAAAAGTTTGAAAAAGAAAATAAAAAATATATTTCTAATGATAAACTAGATACATTTATGAAATGTGTTGAAAAGTTTGGAAAAGAAAATCAAAAAAAATATTTCTAGTGATAAACTAGATACATTTATGAAATGTATTGAAAAGTTTCAAAATCAAAGAAATAAATTTCCATTGATACACTATATACACTTTTGAAATCTGTTGAAAAGTTTGAAAATCAAAAAAATATATTTCTAATGATAAACTAGATACATTTATGAAATGTGTTGAAAAGTTTGAAAAAGAAAATAAAAAAATAAATTTCTATTGATCAACTATATACACTTATGAAATGTGTTGAAAAGTGTGGAAAAGAAAATCAAAAAATATATTTCTAATGATCATCTCTCGGTAGATACATTTATGAAATGTGTTAAAAAGATTTAAAAAAGAAAATAAAATAATATATTTCTAATGAGAAACTACTGGTAGATACATTTATGAGATGTGTTGAAAAGTTTGGAAAAGAAAATAAAAAATATATTTCTAATGATAATCTACCGGTAGATACATTTATGAGATGTATTGAAAAGTTTGAAAAAGAAAATAAAAAAATTTATTTCTAATAATAAACTAGATACATTTATGAAATGTGTTGAAAAGTTTGAAAAAGAAAATGAAAAGATATATTTCTAGTGATAATCTACCGGTAGATACATTTATGAGATGTATTGAAAAGTTTGAAAAAGAAAATTAAAAAATATATTTCTAATAATAAACTATATACATTTATGAAATGTGTTGAAATGTTTGAAAAAGAAAATAAAAAGATATATTTCTAGTGATCATCTATCGGTAGATACATTTATGAGATGTGTTGAACAGATTTAAAAAATAAAAAATAAAACATATTTCTAATGAGAAACTACCGGTAGATACATTTATGAGATGTGTTGAAAAGTTTGAAAATCAAAAAAATATATTTCTAATGATCATCTATCGGTACATACATTTATGAAATGTGTTAAAAAGATTTAAAAAAGAAAATAAAAAAATATATTTCTAATGAGAAACTACTGGTAGATACATTTATGAGATGTGTTGAAAAGTATGAAAATCAAAAAATTTATTTCTAAGAATAAACTAGATACATTTATGAGATGTGTTGAAAAGTTTGAAAAAGAAAATAAAAAATATATTTCTAATGATAAACTATATACATTTATGAAATGTGTTGAAAAGTTTGAAAAAGAAAATGAAAAGATATATTTCTAGTGATAATCTACCGGTAGATACATTTATGAGATGTATTGAAAAGTTTGAAAAAGAAAATAAAAAAACAACATTTCTAATGATAAACTATATACATTTATGAAATGTGTTGAAAAGTTTGAAAAAGAAAATAAAAAGATATATTTCTAGTGATCATCTATCCGTAGATACATTTATGAGATGTGTTGAAAAGATTTAAAAAAGGAAATAAAAAAATATATTTCTAATGAGAAACTACCGGTAGATACATTTATGAGATGTGTTGAAAAGTTTGAAAAAGAAAATCAAAAAATATATTTCTAATGATCAAATATATACACTTATGAAATGTGTTGAAAAGTTTGGAAAAGAAAATCAAAAAATATATTTCTAGTGATAAACTATATACATTTATGAAATGTGTTGAAAAGTTTGAAAAAGAAAATGAAAAGATATATTTTTAGTGATAATCTACCGGCAGATACATTTATGAGATGTGTTGAAAAGTTTGAAAAAGAAAATAAAAAATATATTTCTAATGATAAACTAGATACATTTATGAAATGTGTTGAAAAGTTTGGAAAAGAAAATCAAAAAGTAAATTTCTATTGATCAAATATGAAATATTGAACAAGAATATTGAACAAGAAAATAAACAAAAATATTTCTAATGATAAACTATATACATTTATGAAATGTGTTGAAAAGTTTGAAAAAGAAAATGAAAAGATATATTTCTAGTCATAATCTACCGGTAGATACATTTATGAGATGTATTGAAAAGTTTGAAAAAGAAAATAAAAAAACAACATTTCTAATGATAAACTATATACATTTATGAAATGTGTTGAAAAGTTTGAAAAAGAAAATAAAAAGATATATTTCTAGTGATCATCTATCGGTAGATACATTTATGAGATGTGTTGAAAAGATTTAAAAAAGAAAATTTAAAAAAAATATATTTCTAATGAGAAACTACCGGTAGATACATTTATGAGATGTGTTGAAAAGTTTGAAAAAGAAAATCAAAAAATATATTTCTAATGATAAACTAGATACATTTGTGAAATGTGTTGAAAAGTTTCAAAATCAAAGAAATACATTTCTATTGATACACTATATACACTTATGAAATGTGTTGAAATGTTTGAAAATCAAAAAAATATATTTCTAATGATAAACTAGATACATTTATGAAATGTGTTGAAAAGTTTGAAAAAGAAAATCAAAAAATAAATTTCTATTGATCAAATATATACACTTATGAAATGTGTTGAAAAGTTTGAAAAATAAAATAAAAATATATTTCTAATGATAAACTAGATACATTTATGAGATGTATTGAAAAGTTTGAAAAAGAAAATCAAAAAATATATTTCTAATAATAAACTACTGGTAGATACATATGAGATTTATTGAACAGTTTGAAAATCAAAAAAATATATTTCTAATGATAAACTAGATACATTTATGAGATGTGTTGAAAAGTTTGAAAAAGAAAATAAAAAATATATTTCTAATGATAAACTAGATCCATTTATGAAATGTGTTGAAAAGTTTGGAAAAGAAAATAAAAAAATATATTTCTAGTGATAAACTAGATACATTTATGAAATGTGTTGAAAAGTTTGAAAAAGAAAATGAAAAGAAATATTTCTAATAATAAACTACCGGTAGATACATTTATGAAATGTGTTGAAAAGTTTCAAAATCAAAAAAAAATATTTCTAATGATAAATTAGATACATTTATGAAATGAGGTTGAAAAATTTGAAAAAGAAAATTAAATAAAAATTTCTATTGATACACTATATACACTTATGAAATGTGTTGAAAAGTATCAAAATCAAAAAATTTATTTCTAATAATAAACTAGATACATTTATGAGATGTATTGAAAAGTTTGGAAAAGAAAATAAAAAATATATTTCTAATGATAATCTACCGGTAGATACATTTATGAGATGTATTGAAAAGTTTGAAAAAGAAAATAAAAAAATTTATTTCTAATAATAAACTAGATACATTTATGAAATGTGTTGAAAAGTTTGAAAAAGAAAATGAAAAGATATATTTCTAGTGATAATCTACCGGTAGATACATTTATGAGATGTATTGAAAAGTTTGAAAAAGAAAATAAAAAAATATATTTCTAATAATAAACTATATACATTTATGAAATGTGTTGAAATGTTTGAAAAAGAAAATAAAAAGATATATTTCTAGTGATCATCTATCGGTAGATACATTTATGAGATGTGTTAAAAAGATTTAAAAAAGAAAATAAAAAAATATATTTCTAATGAGAAACTACTGGTAGATACATTTATGAGATGTGTTGAAAAGTATCAAAATCAAAAAATTTATTTCTAATAATAAACTAGATACATTTATGAGATGTGTTGAAAAGTTTGAAAAAGAAAATAAAAAATATATTTCTAATGATAAACTATATACATTTATGAAATGTGTTGAAAAGTTTGAAATAGAAAATGAAAAGATATATTTCTAGTCATAATCTACCGGTAGATACATTTATGAGATGTATTGAAAAGTTTGAAAAAGAAAATAAAAAAACAACATTTCTAATGATAAACTATATACATTTATGAAATGTGTTGAAAAGTTTGAAAAAGAAAATAAAAAGATATATTTCTAGTGATCATCTATCGGTAGATACATTTATGAGATGTGTTGAAAAGATTTAAAAAAGAAAAAAGAAAATATATTTCTAATGAGAACCTACCGGTAGATACATTTATGAGATGTGTTGAAAAGTTTGAAAATCAAATAATATATTTCTAATGATAAACTATATACACTTATGAAATGTGTTGAAAAGTTTGGAAAAGAAAATCAAAAAATATATTTCTAATGATAAACTAGATACATTTGTGAAATGTATTGAAAAGTTTCAAAATCAAAGAAATAAATTTCCATTGATACACTATATACACTTATGAAATCTGTTGAAAAGTAAGAAAATCAAAAAAATATATTTCTAATGATAAACTAGATACATTTATGAAATGTGTTGAAAAGTTTGAAAAATAAAATCAAAAAATAAATTTCTAATGATAAACTAGATACATTTATGAAATGTGTTGAAAAGTTTGAAAAATAAAATCAAAAAATATATTTCTAATGATCATCTCTCGGTAGATACATTTATGAAATGTGTTAAAAAGATTTAAAAAAGAAAATAAAAAAATATATTTCTAATGAGAAACTACTGGTAGATACATTTATGAGATGTGTTGAAAAGTTTGGAAAAGAAAATAAAAAATATATTTCTAATGATAATCTACCGGTAGATACATTTATGAGATGTATTGAAAAGTTTGAAAAAGAAAATAAAAAAATTTATTTCTAATAATAAACTAGATACATTTATGAAATGTGTTGAAAAGTTTGAAAAAGAAAATGAAAAGATATATTTCTAGTGATAATCTACCGGTAGATACATTTATGAGATGTATTGAAAAGTTTGAAAAAGAAAATTAAAAAATATATTTCTAATAATAAACTATATACATTTATGAAATGTGTTGAAATGTTTGAAAAAGAAAATAAAAAGATATATTTCTAGTGATCATCTATCGGTAGATACATTTATGAGATGTGTTAATAAGATTTAAAAAAGAAAATAAAAAAATATATTTCTAATGAGAAACTACTGGTAGATACATTTATGAGATGTGTTGAAAAGTATCAAAATCAAAAAATTTATTTCTAATAATAAACTAGATACATTTATGAGATGTGTTGAAAAGTTTGAAAAAGAAAATAAAAAGATATATTTCTAGTGATCATCTACCGGTAGATACATTTATGAAATGTGTTGAAAAGTTTGAACAAGAAAATAAACAAAAATATTTCTAATGATAAACTATATACATTTATGAAATGTGTTGAAAAGTTTGAAATAGAAAAGGAAAAGATATATTTCTAGTCATAATCTATCGGTAGATACATTTATGAGATGTATTGAAAAGTTTGAAAAAGAAAATAAAAAAACAACATTTCTAATGATAAACTATATACATTTATGAAATGTGTTGAAAAGTTTGAAAAAGAAAATAAAAAGATATATTTCTAGTGATCATCTATCGGAAGATACATTTATGAGATGTGTTGAACAGATTTAAAAAATAAAAAATAAAATATATTTCTAATGAGAAACTACCGGTAGATACATTTATGAGATGTGTTGAAAAGTTTGAAAATAAAAAAAATATATTTCAAATGATAAACTATATACACTTATGAAATGTGTTGAAAAGTTTGGAAAAGAAAATCAAAAAATATATTTCTAATGATAAACTAGATACATTTATGAAATGTATTGAAAAGTTTCAAAATCAAAGAAATAAATTTCCATTGATACACTATATACACTTATGAAATCTGTTGAAAAGTAAGAAAATCAAAAAAATATATTTCTAATGATAAACTAGATACATTTATGAAATGTGTTGAAAAGTTTGAAAAATAAAATCAAAATATAAATTTTTATTGATCAACTATATACACTTATGAAATGTGTTGAAAAGTGTGGAAAAGAAAATCAAAAAATATATTTCTAATGATCATCTCTCGGTAGATACATTTATGAAATGTGTTAAAAAGATTTAAAAAAGAAATTAAAAAAATATATTTCTAATGAGAAACTACTGGTAGATACATTTATGAGATGTGTTGAAAAGTATGAAAATCAAAAAAATATATTTCTAATGATAAACTAGATACATTTATGAAATGTGTTGAAAAGTTTGAAAAATAAAATCAAAAAATAAATTTCTAATGATAAACTAGATACATTTATGAAATGTGTTGAAAAGTTTGAAAAATAAAATCAAAAAATATATTTCTAATGATCATCTCTCGGTAGATACATTTATGAAATGTGTTAAAAAGATTTAAAAAAGAAAATAAAAAAATATATTTCTAATGAGAAACTACTGGTAGATACATTTATGAGATGTGTTGAAAAGTTTGGAAAAGAAAATAAAAAATATATTTCTAATGATAATCTACCGGTAGATACATTTATGAGATGTATTGAAAAGTTTGAAAAAGAAAATAAAAAAATTTATTTCTAATAATAAACTAGATACATTTATGAAATGTGTTGAAAAGTTTGAAAAAGAAAATGAAAAGATATATTTCTAGTGATAATCTACCGGTAGATACATTTATGAGATGTATTGAAAAGTTTGAAAAAGAAAATTAAAAAATATATTTCTAATAATAAACTATATACATTTATGAAATGTGTTGAAATGTTTGAAAAAGAAAATAAAAAGATATATTTCTAGTGATCATCTATCGGTAGATACATTTATGAGATGTGTTAATAAGATTTAAAAAAGAAAATAAAAAAATATATTTCTAATGAGAAACTACTGGTAGATACATTTATGAGATGTGTTGAAAAGTATCAAAATCAAAAAATTTATTTCTAATAATAAACTAGATACATTTATGAGATGTGTTGAAAAGTTTGAAAAAGAAAATAAAAAGATATATTTCTAGTGATCATCTACCGGTAGATACATTTATGAAATGTGTTGAAAAGTTTGAACAAGAAAATAAACAAAAATATTTCTAATGATAAACTATATACATTTATGAAATGTGTTGAAAAGTTTGAAATAGAAAAGGAAAAGATATATTTCTAGTCATAATCTATCGGTAGATACATTTATGAGATGTATTGAAAAGTTTGAAAAAGAAAATAAAAAAACAACATTTCTAATGATAAACTATATACATTTATGAAATGTGTTGAAAAGTTTGAAAAAGAAAATAAAAAGATATATTTCTAGTGATCATCTATCGGAAGATACATTTATGAGATGTGTTGAACAGATTTAAAAAATAAAAAATAAAATATATTTCTAATGAGAAACTACCGGTAGATACATTTATGAGATGTGTTGAAAAGTTTGAAAATAAAAAAAATATATTTCAAATGATAAACTATATACACTTATGAAATGTGTTGAAAAGTTTGGAAAAGAAAATCAAAAAATATATTTCTAATGATAAACTAGATACATTTATGAAATGTATTGAAAAGTTTCAAAATCAAAGAAATAAATTTCCATTGATACACTATATACACTTATGAAATCTGTTGAAAAGTAAGAAAATCAAAAAAATATATTTCTAATGATAAACTAGATACATTTATGAAATGTGTTGAAAAGTTTGAAAAATAAAATCAAAATATAAATTTTTATTGATCAACTATATACACTTATGAAATGTGTTGAAAAGTGTGGAAAAGAAAATCAAAAAATATATTTCTAATGATCATCTCTCGGTAGATACATTTATGAAATGTGTTAAAAAGATTTAAAAAAGAAATTAAAAAAATATATTTCTAATGAGAAACTACTGGTAGATACATTTATGAGATGTGTTGAAAAGTATGAAAATCAAAAAATTTATTTCTAAGAATAAACTAGATACATTTATGAGATGTGTTGAAAAGTTTGAAAAAGAAAATAAAAAATATATTTCTAATGATAAACTATATACATTTATGAAATGTGTTGAAAAGTTTGAAAAAGAAAATGAAAAGATATATTTCTAGTGATAATCTACCGGTAGATACATTTATGAGATGTATTGAAAAGTTTGAAAAACAAAATAAAAAAATTTATTTCTAATAATAAACTATATACATTTATGAAATGTGTTGAAATGTTTGAAAAAGAAAATAAAAAGATATATTTCTAGTGATCATCTACCGGTAGATACATTTATGAAATGTGTTGAAAAGTTTGAACAAGAAAATAAACAAAAATATGTCTAATGATAAACTATATACATTTATGAAATGTGTTGAAAAGTTTGAAAAAGAAAATGAAAAGATATATTTCTAGTCATAATCTACCGGTAGATACATTTATGAGATGTATTGAAAAGTTTGAAAAAGAAAATAAAAAAACAACATTTCTAATGATAAACTATATACATTTATGAAATGTGTTGAAAAGTATCAAAATCAATAAATTTATTTCTAATAATAAACTAGATACATTTATGAGATGTGTTGAAAAGTTTGGAAAAGAAAATAAAAAATATATTTCTAATGATAATCTACCGGTAGATACATTTATGAGATGTATTGAAAAGTTTGAAAAAGAAAATACAAAAATTTATTTCTAATAATAAACTAGATACATTTATGAAATGTGTTGAAAAGTTTGAAAAAGAAAATGAAAAGATATATTTCTAGTGATCATCTATCGGTAGATACATTTATGAGATGTGTTAAAAATATTTAAAAAAGAAAATAAAAAATATATTTCTAATGAGAAACTACTGGTAGATACATTTATGAGATGTGTTGAAAAGTATCAAAATCAAAAAATTTATTTCTAATAATAAACTAGATACATTTATGAGATGTGTTGAAAAGTTTGAAAAAGAAAATAAAAAATATATTTCTAATGATAAACTATATACATTTATGAAATGTGTTGAAAAGTTTGAAAAAGAAAATAAAAAGATATATTTCTAGTGATCATCTACCGGTAGATACATTTATGAAATGTGTTGAATAGTTTGAAAAAGAAAATAAAAAAACAACATTTCTAATGATAAACTATATACATTTATGAAATGTGTTGAAAAGTTTCAAAATCAAAGAAATAAATTTCCATTGATACACTATATACACTTATGAAATCTGTTGAAAAGTAAGAAAATCAAAAAAATATATTTCTAATGATAAACTAGATACATTTATGAAATGTGTTGAAAAGTTTGAAAAAGAAAATCAAAATATAAATTTTTATTGATCAACTATATACACTTATGAAATGTGTTGAAAAGTGTGGAAAAGAAAATCAAAAAATATATTTCTAATGATCATCTCTCGGTAGATACATTTATGAAATGTGTTAAAAAGATTTAAAAAAGAAATTTAAAAAATATATTTCTAATGAGAAACTACTGGTAGATACATTTATGAGATGTGTTGAAAAGTATGAAAATCAAAAAATTTATTTCTAAGAATAAACTAGATACATTTATGAGATGTGTTGAAAAGTTTGAAAAAGAAAATAAAAAATATATTTCTAATGATAAACTATATACATTTATGAAATGTGTTGAAAAGTTTGAAAAAGAAAATGAAAAGATATATTTCTAGTGATAATCTACCGGTAGATACATTTATGAGATGTATTGAAAAGTTTGAAAAACAAAATAAAAAAATTTATTTCTAATAATAAACTATATACATTTATGAAATGTGTTGAAATGTTTGAAAAAGAAAATAAAAAGATATATTTCTAGTGATCATCTACCGGTAGATACATTTATGAAATGTGTTGAAAAGTTTGAACAAGAAAATAAACAAAAATATTTCTAATGATAAACTATATACATTTATGAAATGTGTTGAAAAGTTTGAAAAAGAAAATGAAAAGATATATTTCTAGTCATAATCTACCGGTAGATACATTTATGAGATGTATTGAAAAGTTTGAAAAAGAAAATAAAAAAACAACATTTCTAATGATAAACTATATACATTTATGAAATGTGTTGAAAAGTATCAAAATCAATAAATTTATTTCTAATAATAAACTAGATACATTTATGAGATGTGTTGAAAAGTTTGGAAAAGAAAATAAAAAATATATTTCTAATGATAATCTACCGGTAGATACATTTATGAGATGTATTGAAAAGTTTGAAAAAGAAAATACAAAAATTTATTTCTAATAATAAACTAGATACATTTATGAAATGTGTTGAAAAGTTTGAAAAAGAAAATGAAAAGATATATTTCTAGTGATAATCTACCGGTAGATACATTTATGAGATGTATTGAAAAGTTTGAAAAAGAAAATAAAAAAATATATTTCTAATAATAAACTATATACATTTATGAAATGTGTTGAAATGTTTGAAAAAGAAAATAAAAAGATATATTTCTAGTGATCATCTATCGGTAGATACATTTATGAGATGTGTTAAAAATATTTAAAAAAGAAAATAAAAAATATATTTCTAATGAGAAACTACCGGTAGATACATTTATGAGATGTGTTGAAAAGTTTGAAAATCAAAAAAATATATTTCTAATGATAAACTATATACACTTATGAAATGTGTTGAAAAGTTTGGAAAAGAAAATCAAAAAATATATTTCTAATGATAAACTAGATACATTTATGAAATGTATTGAAAAGTTTCAAAATCAAAGAAATAAATTTCCATTGATACACTATATACACTTATGAAATCTGTTGAAAAGTTTGAAAATCAAAAAAATACATTTCTAATGATAAACTAGATACATTTATGAAATGTGTTGAAAAATTTGAAAAAGAAAATGAAAAGATATATTTTTAGTGATAATCTACCGGCAGATACATTTATGATGTGTTGAAAAGTTTGAAAAAGAATATCAAAAAATATATTTCTAATAATAAACTACTGGTATCATTAACAAATAATAAACAAATGTATCATTTATGAAATGTGTTGAAAAGTTTCAAAATAAAAAAAAAATATTTCTAATGATAAATTAGATACATTTATGAAATGTGTTGAAAAGTTTGAAAAAGAAAATCAAAAAATAAATTTCTATTGATACAATATATACACTTATGAAATGTGTTGAAAAGTTTGAAAATCAAAAAAATATATTTCTAATGATAAACTAGATACATTTATGAAATGTGTTGAAAAGTTTGGAAAATAAAATAAAAAAATATATTTGTAGTGATAAACTAATATACATTTATTAATTATGTTGAAAAGTTTGAACAAGAAAATAAAAAAAAATATATTTCTAATGATAAACTATATTCATTTATGAAATGTGTTGAAAAGATGGAACAAGAAAATAAACAAAAATATTTCTAATGATAAACTATATACATTTATGAAATGTGTTGAAAAGTTTGAAAAAGAAAATGAAAAGATATATTTCTAGTGATATCTACCGGTAGATACATTTATGAGATGTATTGAAAAGTTTGAAAAAGAAAATCAAAAAAAAATATTTCTAATGATAAACTATATACATTTATGAAATGTGTTGAAAAGTTTGAAAAAGAAAATCAAAAAATATATTTCTAATGATCATCTATCGGTAGATACATTTATGAAATGTGTTGAAAAGTTTGAACAAGAAAATAAACAAAAATATTTATAATGATAAACTATATACATTTATGAAATGTGTTGAAAAGTTTGAAAAAGAAAATGAAAAGATATATTTCTAGTGATAATCTACCGGTAGATACATTTATGAGATGTATTGAAAAGTTTGAAAAAGAAAATAAAAAAATATATTTCTAATAATAAACTATATACATTTATGAAATGTGTTGAAATGTTTGAAAAAGAAAATAAAAAGATATATTTCTAGTGATCATCTACCAGTAGATACATTCATGAAATGTGTTGAAAAGTTTGAACAAGAAAATAAACAAAAATATTTCTAATGATAAACTATATACATTTATGAAATGTGTTGAAAAGTTTGAAAAAGAAAATGAAAAGATATATTTCTAGTCATAATCTACCGGTAGATACATTTATGAGAGATGTATTGAAAAGATTTAAAAAAGAAAATAAAAAAATATATTTCTAATGAGAAACTACCGGTAGATACATTTATGAGATGTGTTGAAAAGTTTGAAAAAGAAAATTAAAAAATATATTTCTAATGATCAAATATATACACTTATGAAATGTGTTGAAAAGATTGGAAAAGAAAATCAAAAAATATATTTCTAGTGATAAACTATATACATTTATGAAATGTGTTGAAAAGTTTGAAAAAGAAAATGAAAAGATATATTTTTAGTGATATGTACCGGCAGATACATTTATGAGATGTGTTGAAAAGTTTCAAAATCAAAGAAATAAATTTCCATTGATACACCATATACACTTATGAAATCTGTTGAAAAGTTTGAAAATCAAAAAAATATATTTCTAATGATAAACTAGATACATTTATGAAATGTGTTGAAAAGTTTGAAAAAGAAAATCAAAAAAGAAATTTCTATTGATCAACTATATACACTTATGAAATGTGTTGAAAAGTTTGGAAAAGAAAATCAAAAAATATATTTCTAGTGATAAACTATATACATTTATGAAATGTGTTGAAAAGTTTGAAAAAGAAAATGAAAAGATATATTTTTAGTGATAATCTACCGGCAGATACATTTATGATATGTGTTGAAAAGTTTGAAAAAGAAAATCAAAAAATATATTTCTAATAATAAACTACTGGTATCATTAATAAACAAATAATAAACAAATGTATCATTTATGAAATGTGTTAAAAAGTTTCAAAATAAAAAAAATATATTTCTAATGATAAACTAGATACATTCATGAAATGTGTTGAAAAGTTTGGAAAATAAAATGAAAAGATATATTTTTAGTGATAATCTACCGGCAGATACATTTATGAGATGTGTTGAAAAGTTTGAAAAAGAAAATAAAAAATATATTTCTAATGATAAACTAGATACATTTATGAAATGTGTTGAAAAGTTTGAAAAAGAAAATCAAAAAATAAATTTCTATTGATACAATATATACACTTATGAAATGTGTTGAAAAGGTTGAAAATCAAAAAAATATATTTCTAATGATAAACTAGATACCTTTATGAAATGTGTTGAAAAGTTTGGAAAATAAAATGAAAAGATATATTTTTAGTGATAATCTACCGGCAGATACATTTATGAGATGTATTGAAAAATTTGAAAAAGAAAATCAAAAAATATATTTCTAATAATAAACTACCGGTAGATACATTTATGAAATGTGTTGAAAAGTATCAAAATCAAAAAATATATTTCTAATAATAAACTAGATACATTTATGAGATGTGTTGAAAAGTTTGAAAAAGAAAATAAAAAATATATTTCTAATGATAAACTATATACATTTATGAAATGTGTTGAAAAGTTTGAAAAAGAAAATGAAAAGATATATTTCTAGTGATAATCTACCGGTAGATACATTTATGAGATGTATTGAAAAGTTTGAAAAACAAAATAAAAAAATTTATTTCTAATAATAAACTATATTCATTTATGAAATGTGTTGAAAAGTTTGAAAAAGAAAATAAAAAGATATATTTCTAGTGATCATCTATCGGTAGATACATTTATGAGATGTGTTGAAAAGATTTAGAAAAGAAAAAAAAATATATTTCTAATGAGAAACTACCGGTAGATACATTTATGAGATGTGTTGAAAAGTTTGAAAATCAAAAAAATATATTTCTAATGATAAACTAGATACATTTATGAAATGTATTGAAAAGTTTCAAAATCAAAGAAATAAATTTCCATTGATACACTATATACACTTATGAAATCTGTTGAAAAGTTTGAAAATCAAAAAAATACATTTCTAATGATAAACTAGATACATTTATGAAATGTGTTGAAAAATTTGAAAAAGAAAATGAAAAGATATATTTTTAGTGATAATCTACCGGCAGATACATTTATGATGTGTTGAAAAGTTTGAAAAAGAATATCAAAAAATATATTTCTAATAATAAACTACTGGTATCATTAACAAATAATAAACAAATGTATCATTTATGAAATGTGTTGAAAAGTTTCAAAATCAAAAAAATATATTTCTAATGATAAACTAGATACATTTATGAAATGTGTTGAAAAGTTTGGAAAATAAAATAAAAAAATATATTTGTAGTGATAATCTAATATACATTTATTAATTATGTTGAAAAGTTTGAACAAGAAAATAAAAAAAAATATATTTCTAATGATAAACTATATTCATTTATGAAATGTGTTGAAAAGATGGAACAAGAAAATAAACAAAAATATTTCTAATGATAAACTATATACATTTATGAAATGTGTTGAAAAGTTTGAAAAAGAAAATGAAAAGATATATTTCTAGTGATATCTACCGGTAGATACATTTATGAGATGTATTGAAAAGTTTGAAAAAGAAAATCAAAAAAAAATATTTCTAATGATAAACTATATACATTTATGAAATGTGTTGAAAAGTTTGAAAAAGAAAATCAAAAAATAAATTTCTATTGATACAATATATACACTTATGAAATGTGTTGAAAAGGTTGAAAATCAAAAAAATATATTTCTAATGATAAACTAGATACCTTTATGAAATGTGTTGAAAAGTTTGGAAAATAAAATGAAAAGATATATTTTTAGTGATAATCTACCGGCAGATACATTTATGAGATGTATTGAAAAATTTGAAAAAGAAAATCAAAAAATATATTTCTAATAATAAACTACCGGTAGATACATTTATGAAATGTGTTGAAAAGTATCAAAATCAAAAAATATATTTCTAATAATAAACTAGATACATTTATGAGATGTGTTGAAAAGTTTGAAAAAGAAAATAAAAAATATATTTCTAATGATAAACTATATACATTTATGAAATGTGTTGAAAAGTTTGAAAAAGAAAATGAAAAGATATATTTCTAGTGATAATCTACCGGTAGATACATTTATGAGATGTATTGAAAAGTTTGAAAAACAAAATAAAAAAATTTATTTCTAATAATAAACTATATACATTTATGAAATGTGTTGAAATGTTTGAAAAAGAAAATAAAAAGATATATTTCTAGTGATCATCTACCGGTAGATACATTTATGAAATGTGTTGAAAAGTTTGAACAAGAAAATAAACAAAAATATTTCTAATGATAAACTATATACATTTATGAAATGTGTTGAAAAGTTTGAAAAAGAAAATAAAAAGATATATTTCTAGTGATCATCTATCGGTAGATACATTTATGAGATGTGTTGAAAAGATTTAAAAAAGAAAAAAAAATATATTTCTAATGAGAAACTACCGGTAGATACATTTATGAGATGTGTTGAAAAGTTTGAAAATCAAAAAAATATATTTCTAATGATAAACTAGATACATTTATGAAATGTATTGAAAAGTTTCAAAATCAAAGAAATAAATTTCCATTGATACACTATATACACTTATGAAATCTGTTGAAAAGTTTGAAAATCAAAAAAATACATTTCTAATGATAAACTAGATACATTTATGAAATGTGTTGAAAAATTGGAAAAAGAAAATGAAAAGATATATTTTTAGTGATAATCTACCGGCAGATACATTTATGATGTGTTGAAAAGTTTGAAAAAGAATATCAAAAAATATATTTCTAATAATAAACTACTGGTATCATTAACAAATAATAAACAAATGTATCATTTATGAAATGTGTTGAAAAGTTTCAAAATAAAAAAAAAATATTTCTAATGATAAATTAGATACATTTATGAAATGTGTTGAAAAGTTTGAAAAAGAAAATCAAAAAATAAATTTCTATTGATACAATATATACACTTATGAAATGTGTTGAAAAGTTTGAAAATCAAAAAAATATATTTCTAATGATAAACTAGATACATTTATGAAATGTGTTGAAAAGTTTGGAAAATAAAATAAAAAAATATATTTGTAGTGATAAACTAATATACATTTATTAATTATGTTGAAAAGTTTGAACAAGAAAATAAAAAAAAATATATTTCTAATGATAAACTATATTCATTTATGAAATGTGTTGAAAAGATGGAACAAGAAAATAAACAAAAATATTTCTAATGATAAACTATATACATTTATGAAATGTGTTGAAAAGTTTGAAAAAGAAAATGAAAAGATATATTTCTAGTGATATCTACCGGTAGATACATTTATGAGATGTATTGAAAAGTTTGAAAAAGAAAATCAAAAAAAAATATTTCTAATGATAAACTATATACATTTATGAAATGTGTTGAAAAGTTTGAAAAAGAAAATCAAAAAATATATTTCTAATGATCATCTATCGGTAGATACATTTATGAAATGTGTTGAAAAGTTTGAACAAGAAAATAAACAAAAATATTTATAATGATAAACTATATACATTTATGAAATGTGTTGAAAAGTTTGAAAAAGAAAATGAAAAGATATATTTCTAGTGATAATCTACCGGTAGATACATTTATGAGATGTATTGAAAAGTTTGAAAAAGAAAATAAAAAAATATATTTCTAATAATAAACTATATACATTTATGAAATGTGTTGAAATGTTTGAAAAAGAAAATAAAAAGATATGTTTCTAGTGATCATCTACCAGTAGATACATTCATGAAATGTGTTGAAAAGTTTGAACAAGAAATTAAACAAAAATATTTCTAATGATAAACTATATACATTTATGAAATGTGTTGAAAAGTTTGAAAAAGAAAATGAAAAGATATATTTCTAGTCATAATCTACCGGTAGATACATTTATGAGAGATGTATTGAAAAGATTTAAAAAAGAAAATAAAAAAATATATTTCTAATGAGAAACTACCGGTAGATACATTTATGAGATGTGTTGAAAAGTTTGAAAAAGAAAATTAAAAAATATATTTCTAATGATCAAATATATACACTTATGAAATGTGTTGAAAAGTTTGGAAAAGAAAATCAAAAAATATATTTCTAGTGATAAACTATATACATTTATGAAATGTGTTGAAAAGTTTGAAAAAGAAAATGAAAAGATATATTTTTAGTGATATGTACCGGCAGATACATTTATGAGATGTGTTGAAAAGTTTCAAAATCAAAGAAATAAATTTCCATTGATACACCATATACACTTATGAAATCTGTTGAAAAGTTTGAAAATCAAAAAAATATATTTCTAATGATAAACTAGATACATTTATGAAATGTGTTGAAAAGTTTGAAAAAGAAAATCAAAAAAGAAATTTCTATTGATCAACTATATACACTTATGAAATGTGTTGAAAAGTTTGGAAAAGAAAATCAAAAAATATATTTCTAGTGATAAACTATATACATTTATGAAATGTGTTGAAAAGTTTGAAAAAGAAAATGAAAAGATATATTTTTAGTGATAATCTACCGGCAGATACATTTATGATATGTGTTGAAAAGTTTGAAAAAGAAAATCAAAAAATATATTTCTAATAATAAACTACTGGTATCATTAATAAACAAATAATAAACAAATGTATCATTTATGAAATGTGTTAAAAAGTTTCAAAATAAAAAAAATATATTTCTAATGATAAACTAGATACATTCATGAAATGTGTTGAAAAGTTTGGAAAATAAAATGAAAAGATATATTTTTAGTGATAATCTACCGGCAGATACATTTATGAGATGTGTTGAAAAGTTTGAAAAAGAAAATAAAAAATATATTTCTAATGATAAACTAGATACATTTATGAAATGTGTTGAAAAGTTTGAAAACGAAAATCAAAAAATAAATTTCTATTGATACAATATATACACTTATGAAATGTGTTGAAAAGGTTGAAAATCAAAAAAATATATTTCTAATGATAAACTAGATACCTTTATGAAATGTGTTGAAAAGTTTGGAAAATAAAATGAAAAGATATATTTTTAGTGATAATCTACCGGCAGATACATTTATGAGATGTATTGAAAAATTTGAAAAAGAAAATCAAAAAATATATTTCTAATAATAAACTACCGGTAGATACATTTATGAAATGTGTTGAAAAGTATCAAAATCAAAAAATATATTTCTAATAATAAACTAGATACATTTATGAGATGTGTTGAAAAGTTTGAAAAAGAAAATAAAAAATATATTTCTAATGATAAACTATATACATTTATGAAATGTGTTGAAAAGTTTGAAAAAGAAAATGAAAAGATATATTTCTAGTGATAATCTACCGGTAGATACATTTATGAGATGTATTGAAAAGTTTGAAAAACAAAATAAAAAAATTTATTTCTAATAATAAACTATATACATTTATGAAATGTGTTGAAATGTTTGAAAAAGAAAATAAAAAGATATATTTCTAGTGATCATCTACCGGTAGATACATTTATGAAATGTGTTGAAAAGTTTGAACAAGAAAATAAACAAAAATATTTCTAATGATAAACTATATACATTTATGAAATGTGTTGAAAAGTTTGAAAAAGAAAATGAAAAGATATATTTTTAGTGATAATCTACCGGTAGATACATTTATGAGATGTATTGAAAAGTTTGAAAAAGAAAATAAAAAAACAACATTTCTAATGATAAACTATATACATTTATGAAATGTGTTGAAAAGTATCAAAATCAATAAATTTATTTCTAATAATAAACTAGATACATTTATGAGATGTGTTGAAAAGTTTGGAAAAGAAAATAAAAAATATATTTCTAATGATAATCTACCGGTAGATACATTTATGAGATGTATTGAAAAGTTTGAAAAAGAAAATACAAAAATTTATTTCTAATAATAAACTAGATACATTTATGAGATGTGTTGAAAAGTTTGAAAAAGAAAATAAAAAATATATTTCTAATGATAAACTATATACATTTATGAAATGTGTTGAAAAGTTTGAAAAAGAAAATAAAAAGATATATTTCTAGTGATCATCTACCGGTAGATACATTTATGAAATGTGTTGAATAGTTTGAAAAAGAAAATAAAAAAACAACATTTCTAATGATAAACTATATACATTTATGAAATGTGTTGAAAAGTTTGAAAAAGAAAATAAAAAGATATATTTCTAGTGATCATCTATCGGTAGATACATTTATGAGATGTGTTGAAAAGATTTAAAAAAGAAAAAAAAATATATTTCTAATGAGAAACTACCGGTAGATACATTTATGAGATGTGTTGAAAAGTTTGAAAATCAAAAAAATATATTTCTAATGATAAACTATATACACTTATGAAATGTGTTGAAAAGTTTGGAAAAGAAAATCAAAAAATATATTTCTAATGATAAACTAGATACATTTATGAAATGTATTGAAAAGTTTCAAAATCAAAGAAATAAATTTCCATTGATACACTATATACACTTATGAAATCTGTTGAAAAGTTTGAAAATCAAAAAAATACATTTCTAATGATAAACTAGATACATTTATGAAATGTGTTGAAAAATTTGAAAAAGAAAATGAAAAGATATATTTTTAGTGATAATCTACCGGCAGATACATTTATGATGTGTTGAAAAGTTTGAAAAAGAATATCAAAAAATATATTTCTAATAATAAACTACTGGTATCATTAACAAATAATAAACAAATGTATCATTTATGAAATGTGTTGAAAAGTTTCAAAATAAAAAAAAAATATTTCTAATGATAAATTAGATACATTTATGAAATGTGTTGAAAAGTTTGAAAAAGAAAATCAAAAAATAAATTTCTATTGATACAATATATACACTTATGAAATGTGTTGAAAAGTTTGAAAATCAAAAAAAATATATTTCTAATGATAAACTAGATACATTTATGAAATGTGTTGAAAAGTTTGGAAAATAAAATAAAAAAATATATTTGTAGTGATAAACTAATATACATTTATTAATTATGTTGAAAAGTTTGAACAAGAAAATAAAAAAAAATATATTTCTAATGATAAACTATATTCATTTATGAAATGTGTTGAAAAGATGGAACAAGAAAATAAACAAAAATATTTCTAATGATAAACTATATACATTTATGAAATGTGTTGAAAAGTTTGAAAAAGAAAATGAAAAGATATATTTCTAGTGATATCTACCGGTAGATACATTTATGAGATGTATTGAAAAGTTTGAAAAAGAAAATCAAAAAAAAATATTTCTAATGATAAACTATATACATTTATGAAATGTGTTGAAAAGTTTGAAAAAGAAAATCAAAAAATATATTTCTAATGATCATCTATCGGTAGATACATTTATGAAATGTGTTGAAAAGTTTGAACAAGAAAATAAACAAAAATATTTATAATGATAAACTATATACATTTATGAAATGTGTTGAAAAGTTTGAAAAAGAAAATGAAAAGATATATTTCTAGTGATAATCTACCGGTAGATACATTTATGAGATGTATTGAAAAGTTTGAAAAAGAAAATAAAAAAATATATTTCTAATAATAAACTATATACATTTATGAAATGTGTTGAAATGTTTGAAAAAGAAAATAAAAAGATATATTTCTAGTGATCATCTACCAGTAGATACATTCATGAAATGTGTTGAAAAGTTTGAACAAGAAAATAAACAAAAATATTTCTAGTGATAAACTATATACATTTATGAAATGTGTTGAAAAGTTTGAAAAAGAAAATGAAAAGATATATTTCTAGTCATAATCTACCGGTAGATACATTTATGAGAGATGTATTGAAAAGATTTAAAAAAGAAAATAAAAAAATATATTTCTAATGAGAAACTACCGGTAGATACATTTATGAGATGTGTTGAAAAGTTTGAAAAAGAAAATCAAAAAATATATTTCTAATGATCAAATATATACACTTATGAAATGTGTTGAAAAGTTTGGAAAAGAAAATCAAAAAATATATTTCTAGTGATAAACTATATACATTTATGAAATGTGTTGAAAAGTTTGAAAAAGAAAATGAAAAGATATATTTTTAGTGATATGTACCGGCAGATACATTTATGAGATGTGTTGAAAAGTTTCAAAATCAAAGAAATAAATTTCCATTGATACACCATATACACTTATGAAATCTGTTGAAAAGTTTGAAAATCAAAAAAATATATTTCTAATGATAAACTAGATACATTTATGAAATGTGTTGAAAAGTTTGAAAAAGAAAATCAAAAAAGAAATTTCTATTGATCAACTATATACACTTATGAAATGTGTTGAAAAGTTTGGAAAAGAAAATCAAAAAATATATTTCTAGTGATAAACTATATACATTTATGAAATGTGTTGAAAAGTTTGAAAAAGAAAATGAAAAGATATATTTTTAGTGATAATCTACCGGCAGATACATTTATGATATGTGTTGAAAAGTTTGAAAAAGAAAATCAAAAAATATATTTCTAATAATAAACTACTGGTATCATTAATAAACAAATAATAAACAAATGTATCATTTATGAAATGTGTTGAAAAGTTTCAAAATAAAAAAAATATATTTCTAATGATAAACTAGATACATTTATGAAATGTGTTGAAAAGTTTGGAAAATAAAATGAAAAGATATATTTTTAGTGATAATCTACCGGCAGATACATTTATGAGATGTGTTGAAAAGTTTGAAAAAGAAAATAAAAAATATATTTCTAATGATAAACTAGATACATTTATGAAATGTGTTGAAAAGTTTGAAAAAGAAAATCAAAAAATAAATTTCTATTGATACAATATATACACTTATGAAATGTGTTGAAAAGGTTGAAAATCAAAAAAATATATTTCTAATGATAAACTAGATACCTTTATGAAATGTGTTGAAAAGTTTGGAAAATAAAATGAAAAGATATATTTTTAGTGATAATCTACCGGCAGATACATTTATGAGATGTATTGAAAAGTTTGAAAAAGAAAATAAAAAATATATTTCCAATAATAAACTACTGGTAGATACATTTATGAAATGTGTTGAAAAGTATCAAAATCAAAAAATATATTTATAATAATAAACTAGATACATTTATGAAATGTGTTGAAAAGTTTAAAATTTAAACAAAACATATTTCTAATGATAAACTATATACATTTATGAAATGTGTTGAAAAGTTTGAAAAAGAAAATGAAAAGATATATTTTTAGTGATAATCTACCGGCAGATACATTTATGAGATGTATTGAAAAATTTGAAAAAGAAAATCAAAAAATATATTTCTAATAATAAACTACCGGTAGATACATTTATGAAATGTGTTGAAAAGTTTCAAAATCAAAAAAAATATTTCTACTGATAAATTAGATACATTTATGAAATGAGGTTGAAAAATTTGAAAATGAAAATTAAATAAAAATTTCTATTGATACACTATATACACTTATGAAATGTGTTGAAAAGTTTGAAAATCAAAAAAATATATTTCTAATGATAAACTAGATACATTTATGAAATGTGTTGAAAAGTTTGGAAAAGAAAATAAAAAAATATATTTCTAGTGATAAACTATATACATTTATTAAATATGTTGAAAAGTTTGAACAAGAAAATAAAAAAAATATATTTCTAATGATAAACTATATTCATTTATGAAATGTGTTGAAAAGTTTGAAAATGAAAATAAAAAGATATATTTCTAGTGATCATCTATCGGTAGATACATTTATGAGATGTGTTGAAAAGATTGAAAAAGAAAATTAAAAAAATATATTTCTAATGAGAAACTACCGGTAGATACATTTATGAGATGTGTTGAAAAGTTTGAAAAAGAAAATAAAAAAATATATTTCTAATGATAAACTAGATACATTTATGAATTGTATTGAAAAGTTTCAAAATCAAAGAGATAAATTTCCATTGATACACTTATGAAATCAGTTGAAAAGTTTGAAAATCAAAAAAATATATTTCTAATGATAAACTAGAAACATTTATGAAATGTGTTGAAGTTTGAAAAAGAAAATCAAAAAATAAATTTCTATTGATCAACTATATACACTTATGAAATGTGTTGAAAAGTTTGGAAAAGAAAATCAAAAAATAAATTTCTATTGATACAATATATACACTTATGAAATGTGTTGAAAAGTTTGAAAATCAAAACAATATATTTCTAATGATAAACTAGATACCTTTATGAAATGTGTTGAAAAGTTTGGAAAATAAAATGAAAAGATATATTTTTAGTGATAATCTACCGGCAGATACATTTATGAGATGTATTGAAAAGTTTGAAAAAGAAAATAAAAAATATATTTCTAATAATAAACTACTGGTAGATACATTTATGAAATGTGTTGAAAAGTATCAAAATCAAAAAATATATTTCTAATAATAAACTAGATACATTTATGAGATGTGTTGAAAAGTTTGAAAAAGAAAATAAAAAATATATTTCTAATGATAAACTAGATACATTTATGAAATGTGTTGAAAAGTTTGGAAAAGAAAATAAAAAAATATATTTCTAGTGATAAACTAGATACATTTATGATTTGTGTTGAAAAGTTTGGAAAAGAAAATCAAAAAATATATTTCTAGTGATAAACTATATACATTTATGAAATGTGTTGAAAAGTTTGAAAAAGAAAATGAAAAGATATATTTTTAGTGATAATCTACCGGCAGATACATTTATGATTGAAAAGTGTTGAAAAGTTTGAAAAAGAAAATCAAAAAATATATTTCTAATAATAAACTACTGGTATCATTAATAAACAAATAATAAACAAATGTATCATTTATGAAATGTGTTGAAAAGTTTCAAAATAAAAAAAAAATATTTCTAATGATAAATTAGATACATTTATGAAATGTGTTGAAAAGTTTGAAAAAGAAAATCAAAAAATAAATTTCTATTTAAAAATATATACACTTATGAAATGTGTTGAAAAGTTTGAAAATCAAAAAAATATATTTCTAATGATAAACTAGATACATTTATGAAATGTGTTGAAAAGTTTGGAAAATAAAATAACAAAATATATTTCTAGTGATAAACTATATACATTTATGAAATGTGTTGAAAAGTTTGAAAAAGAAAATAAAAAAATATATTTCTAATAATAAACTATATACATTTATGAAATGTGTTGAAATGTTTGAAAAAGAAAATAAAAAGATATATTTCTAGTGATCATCTACCAGTAGATACATTCATGAAATGTGTTGAAAAGTTTGAACAAGAAAATAAACAAAAATATTTCTAGTGATAAACTATATACATTTATGAAATGTGTTGAAAAGTTTGAAAAAGAAAATGAAAAGATATATTTCTAGTCATAATCTACCGGTAGATACATTTATGAGAGATGTATTGAAAAGATTTAAAAAAGAAAATAAAAAAATATATTTCTAATGAGAAACTACCGGTAGATACATTTATGAGATGTGTTGAAAAGTTTGAAAAAGAAAATCAAAAAATATATTTCTAATGATCAAATATATACACTTATGAAATGTGTTGAAAAGTTTGGAAAAGAAAATCAAAAAATATATTTCTAGTGATAAACTATATACATTTATGAAATGTGTTGAAAAGTTTGAAAAAGAAAATGAAAAGATATATTTTTAGTGATATGTACCGGCAGATACATTTATGAGATGTGTTGAAAAGTTTCAAAATCAAAGAAATAAATTTCCATTGATACACCATATACACTTATGAAATCTGTTGAAAAGTTTGAAAATCAAAAAAATATATTTCTAATGATAAACTAGATACATTTATGAAATGTGTTGAAAAGTTTGAAAAAGAAAATCAAAAAAGAAATTTCTATTGATCAACTATATACACTTATGAAATGTGTTGAAAAGTTTGGAAAAGAAAATCAAAAAATATATTTCTAGTGATAAACTATATACATTTATGAAATGTGTTGAAAAGTTTGAAAAAGAAAATGAAAAGATATATTTTTAGTGATAATCTACCGGCAGATACATTTATGATATGTGTTGAAAAGTTTGAAAAAGAAAATCAAAAAATATATTTCTAATAATAAACTACTGGTATCATTAATAAACAAATAATAAACAAATGTATCATTTATGAAATGTGTTGAAAAGTTTCAAAATAAAAAAAATATATTTCTAATGATAAACTAGATACATTTATGAAATGTGTTGAAAAGTTTGGAAAATAAAATGAAAAGATATATTTTTAGTGATAATCTACCGGCAGATACATTTATGAGATGTGTTGAAAAGTTGGAAAAAGAAAATAAAAAATATATTTCTAATGATAAACTAGATACATTTATGAAATGTGTTGAAAAGTTTGAAAAAGAAAATCAAAAAATAAATTTCTATTGATACAATATATACACTTATGAAATGTGTTGAAAAGGTTGAAAATCAAAAAAATATATTTCTAATGATAAACTAGATACCTTTATGAAATGTGTTGAAAAGTTTGGAAAATAAAATGAAAAGATATATTTTTAGTGATAATCTACCGGCAGATACATTTATGAGATGTATTGAAAAGTTTGAAAAAGAAAATAAAAAATATATTTCCAATAATAAACTACTGGTAGATACATTTATGAAATGTGTTGAAAAGTATCAAAATCAAAAAATATATTTATAATAATAAACTAGATACATTTATGAAATGTGTTGAAAAGTTTAAAATTTAAACAAAACATATTTCTAATGATAAACTATATACATTTATGAAATGTGTTGAAAAGTTTGAAAAAGAAAATGAAAAGATATATTTTTAGTGATAATCTACCGGCAGATACATTTATGAGATGTATTGAAAAATTTGAAAAAGAAAATCAAAAAATATATTTCTAATAATAAACTACCGGTAGATACATTTATGAAATGTGTTGAAAAGTTTCAAAATCAAAAAAAATATTTCTACTGATAAATTAGATACATTTATGAAATGAGGTTGAAAAATTTGAAAATGAAAATTAAATAAAAATTTCTATTGATACACTATATACACTTATGAAATGTGTTGAAAAGTTTGAAAATCAAAAAAATATATTTCTAATGATAAACTAGATACATTTATGAAATGTGTTGAAAAGTTTGGAAAAGAAAATAAAAAAATATATTTCTAGTGATAAACTATATTCATTTATGAAATGTGTTGAAAAGTTTGAAAATGAAAATAAAAAGATATATTTCTAGTGATCATCTATCGGTAGATACATTTATGAGATGTGTTGAAAAGATTGAAAAAGAAAATTAAAAAAATATATTTCTAATGAGAAACTACCGGTAGATACATTTATGAGATGTGTTGAAAAGTTTGAAAAAGAAAATAAAAAAATATATTTCTAATGATAAACTAGATACATTTATGAATTGTATTGAAAAGTTTCAAAATCAAAGAGATAAATTTCCATTGATACACTTATGAAATCAGTTGAAAAGTTTGAAAATCAAAAAAATATATTTCTAATGATAAACTAGAAACATTTATGAAATGTGTTGAAGTTTGAAAAAGAAAATCAAAAAATAAATTTCTATTGATCAACTATATACACTTATGAAATGTGTTGAAAAGTTTGGAAAAGAAAATCAAAAAATAAATTTCTATTGATACAATATATACACTTATGAAATGTGTTGAAAAGTTTGAAAATCAAAACAATATATTTCTAATGATAAACTAGATACCTTTATGAAATGTGTTGAAAAGTTTGGAAAATAAAATGAAAAGATATATTTTTAGTGATAATCTACCGGCAGATACATTTATGAGATGTATTGAAAAGTTTGAAAAAGAAAATAAAAAATATATTTCTAATAATAAACTACTGGTAGATACATTTATGAAATGTGTTGAAAAGTATCAAAATCAAAAAATATATTTCTAATAATAAACTAGATACATTTATGAGATGTGTTGAAAAGTTTGAAAAAGAAAATAAAAAATATATTTCTAATGATAAACTAGATACATTTATGAAATGTGTTGAAAAGTTTGGAAAAGAAAATAAAAAAATATATTTCTAGTGATAAACTAGATACATTTATGATTTGTGTTGAAAAGTTTGGAAAAGAAAATCAAAAAATATATTTCTAGTGATAAACTATATACATTTATGAAATGTGTTGAAAAGTTTGAAAAAGAAAATGAAAAGATATATTTTTAGTGATAATCTACCGGCAGATACATTTATGATTGAAAAGTGTTGAAAAGTTTGAAAAAGAAAATCAAAAAATATATTTCTAATAATAAACTACTGGTATCATTAATAAACAAATAATAAACAAATGTATCATTTATGAAATGTGTTGAAAAGTTTCAAAATAAAAAAAAAATATTTCTAATGATAAATTAGATACATTTATGAAATGTGTTGAAAAGTTTGAAAAAGAAAATCAAAAAATAAATTTCTATTTAAAAATATATACACTTATGAAATGTGTTGAAAAGTTTGAAAATCAAAAAAATATATTTCTAATGATAAACTAGATACATTTATGAAATGTGTTGAAAAGTTTGGAAAATAAAATAACAAAATATATTTCTAGTGATAAACTATATACATTTATGAAATGTGTTGAAAAGTTTGAAAAAGAAAATGAAAAGATATATTTTTAGTGATAATCTACCGGCAGATACATTTATGATTGAAAAGTGTTGAAAAGTTTGAAAAAGAAAATCAAAAAATATATTTCTAATAATAACCTACTGGTATCATTAATAAACAAATAATAAACAAATGTATCATTTATGAAATGTGTTGAAAAGTTTCAAAATAAAAAAAAAATATTTCTAATGATAAATTAGATACATTTATGAAATGTGTTGAAAAGTTTGAAAAAGAAAATCAAAAAATAAATTTCTATTGATACAATATATACACTTATGAAATGTGTTGAAAAGTTTGAAAATCAAAAAAATATATTTCTAATGATAAACTAGATACATTTATGAAATGTGTTGAAAAGTTTGGAAAATAAAATAAAAAAATATATTTCTAGTGATAAACTATATACATTTATTAATTATGTTGAAAAGTTTGAACAAGAAAATTAAAAAAAATATATTTCTAATGATAAACTATATTCATTTATGAAATGTGTTGAAAAGTTGGAATAAGAAAATAAACAAAAATATTTCTAATGATAAACTATATACATTTATGAAATGTGTTGAAAAGTTTGAAAAAGAAAATGAAAAGATATATTTCTAGTGATATCTACTGGTAGATACATTTATGAGATGTATTGAAAAGTTTGAAAAAGAAAATAAAAAAAAATATTTCTAATAATAAACTACTGGTAGATACATTTATGAAATGTGTTGAAAAGTATCAAAATCAAAAAATATATTTCTAATGATAAACTAGATACATTTATGAAATGTGTTGAAAAGTTTGGAAAAGAAAATAAAAAAATATATTTCTAGTGATAAACTAGATATATTTATGAAATGTGTTGAAAAGTTTAAAATTTAAACAAAACATATTTCTAATGATAAACTATATACATTTATGAAATGTGTTGAAAAGTTTGAAAAAGAAAATGAAAAGATATATTTTTAGTGATAATCTACCGGCAGATACATTTATGAGATGTATTGAAAAATTTGAAAAAGAAAATCAAAAAATATATTTCTAATAATAAACTACCGGTAGATACATTTATGAAATGTGTTGAAAAGTATCAAAATCAAAAAATATATTTCTAATAATAAACTAGATACATTTATGAGATGTGTTGAAAAGTTTGAAAAACAAAATAAAAAATATATTTTTAATGATAAACTAGATACATTTATGAAATGTGTTGAAAAGTTTGGAAATGAAAATAAAAAAATATATTTCTAGTGATAAACTAGATACATTTATGAAATGTGTTGAAAAGTTTAAAATTTAAACAAAACATATTTCTAATGATAAACTATATACATTTATGAAATGTGTTGAAAAGTTTGAAAAAGAAAATGAAAAGATATATTTCTAGTCATAATCTACCGGTAGATACATTTATGAGATGTATTGAAAAGTTTGAAAAAGAAAATAAAAAAACAACATTTCTAATGATAAACTATATACATTTATGAAATGTGTTGAAAAGTTTGAAAAAGAAAATAAAAAGATATATTTCTAGTGATCATCTATCAGTAGATACATTTATGAGATTTGTTGAAAAGATTTAAAAAAGAAAATAAAATTTTTTATTTCTAATGAGAAACTACCGGTAGATACATTTATGAGATGTGTTGAAAAGTTTGAAAAAGAAAATCAAAAAATATATTTCTAATGATAAACTACTGGTATCATTAATAAACAAATAATAAACAAATGTATCATTTATGAAATGTGTTGAAAAGTTTCAAAATTAAAAAAAAATATTTCTAATGATAAATTAGATACATTTATGAAATGTGTTGAAAAGTTTGAAAAAGAAAATCAAAAAATAAATTTCCATTGATACACTATATACACTTATGAAATCTGTTGAAAAGTTTGAAAATCAAAAAAATATATTTCTAATGATAAACTAGATACATTTATGAAATGTGTTGAAAAGTTTGAAAAAGAAAATCAAAAAATAAATTTCTATTGATACAATATATACACTTATGAAATGTGTTGAAAAATTTGAAAATCAAAAAAATATATTTCTAATGATAAACTAGATACATTTATGAAATGTGTTGAAAAGTTTGGAAAATAAAATAAAAAAAATATATTTCTAGTGATAAACTATATACATTTATTAATTATGTTGAAAAGTTTGAAAAAGAAAATGAAAAGATATATTTCTAGTGATATCTACCGGTAGATACATTTATGAGATGTGTTGAAAAGTTTGAAAAAGAAAATCAAAAAATAAATTTCTATTGATCAACTATATACACTTATGAAATGTGTTGAAAAGTTTGGAAAAGAAAATCAAAAAATAAATTTCTATTGATACAATATATACACTTATGAAATGTGTTGAAAAGTTTGAAAATCAAAAAAATATATTTCTAATGATAAACTAGATACCTTTATGAAATGTGTTGAAAAGTTTGGAAAATAAAATGAAAAGATATATTTTTAGTGATAATCTACCGGCAGATACATTTATGAGATGTATTGAAAAGTTTGAAAAAGAAAATAAAAAATATATTTCTAATAATAAACTACTGGTAGATACATTTATGAAATGTGTTGAAAAGTATCAAAATCAAAAAATATATTTCTAATAATAAACTAGATACAATTATGAGATGTGTTGAAAAGTTTGAAAAAGAAAATAAAAAATATATTTCTAATGATAAACTAGATATATTTATGAAATGTGTTGAAAAGTTTGGAAAAGAAAATTAAAAAATATATTTCTAGTGATAAACTAGATACATTTATGAAATGTGTTGAAAAGTTTGGAAAATAAAATAAAAATATATATTTCTAGTGATAAACTAGATACATTTATGAAATGTGTTAAAAAGTTTGAAAAGTAAAATAAAAAGATATATTTCTAGTGATAATCTATCGGTAGATACATTTATGAGATGTGTTGAAAAGATTGAAAATGAAAATTAAAAAAATATATTTCTAATGAGAAACTACCGGTAGATACATTTATGAAATGTATTGAAAAGTTTCAAAATCAAAGAAATAAATTTCCATTGATACACTATATACACTTATGAAATGTGTTGAAAAGTTTGAAAAAGAAAATGAAAAGATAAATTTTTAGTGATAATCTACCGGCAGATACATTTATGATTGAAAAGTGTTGAAAAGTTTGAAAAAGAAAATCAAAAAATATATTTCTAATAATAAACTACTGGTATCATTAATAAACAAATAATAAACAAATGTATCATTTATGAAATGTGTTGAAAAGTTTCAAAATTAAAAAAAAAAATTTCTAATGATAAATTAGATACATTTATGAAATGTGTTGAAAAGTTTGAAAAAGAAAATCAAAAAATAAATTTCTATTGATACAATATATACACTTATGAAATGTGTTGAAAAGTTTGAAAATCAAAAAAATATATTTCTAATGATAAACTAGATACATTTATGAAATGTGTTGAAAAGTTTGGAAAATAAAATTAAAAAATATATTTCTAGTGATAAACTATATACATTTATTAATTATGTTGAAAAGTTTGAACAAGAAAATTTAAAAAAATATATTTCTAATGATAAACTATATTCATTTATGAAATGTGTTGAAAAGTTGGAATAAGAAAATAAACAAAAATATTTCTAATGATAAACTATATACATTTATGAAATGTGTTGAAAAGTTTGAAAAAGAAAATGAAAAGATATATTTCTAGTGATATCTACCAGTAGATACATTTATGAGATGTATTGAAAAGTTTGAAAAAGAAAATCAAAAAAAATATTTCTAATAATAAACTACCGGTAGATACATTTATGAAATGTGTTGAAAAGTTTCAAAATCAAAAAATATATTTCTAATAATAAACTAGATACATTTATGAGATGTGTTGAAAAGTTTGGAAAATAAAATAAAAATATATATTTCTAGTGATAAACTAGATACATTTATGAAATGTGTTGAAAAGTTTGAAAAGTAAAATAAAAAGATATATTTCTAGTGATAATCTATCGGTAGATACATTTATGAGATGTGTTGAAAAGATTGAAAATGAAAATTAAAAAAATATATTTCTAATGAGAAACTACCGGTAGATACATTTATGAAATGTATTGAAAAGTTTCAAAATCAAAGAAATAAATTTCCATTGATACACTATATACACTTATGAAATGTGTTGAAAAGTTTGAAAAAGAAAATGAAAAGATATATTTTTAGTGATAATCTACCGGCAGATACATTTATGATTGAAAAGTGTTGAAAAGTTTGAAAAAGAAAATCAAAAAATATATTTCTAATAATAAACTACTGGTATCATTAATAAACAAATAATAAACAAATGTATCATTTATGAAATGTGTTGAAAAGTTTCAAAATAAAAAAAAAATATTTCTAATGATAAATTAGATCCATTTATGAAATGTGTTGAAAAGTTTGAAAAAGAAAATCAAAAAATAAATTTCTATTGATACAATATATACACTTATGAAATGTGTTTAAAAGTTTGAAAATCAAAAAAAATATATTTCTAATGATAAACTAGATACATTTATGAAATGTGTTGAAAAGTTTGGAAAATAAAATAAAAAAATATATTTCTAGTGATAAACTATATACATTTATGAAATGTGTTGAAAAGTTTGAAAAAGAAAATGAAAAGATATATTTTTAGTGATAATCTACCGGCAGATACATTTATGATTGAAAAGTGTTGAAAAGTTTGAAAAAGAAAATCAAAAAATATATTTCTAATAATAAACTACTGGTATCATTAATAAACAAATAATAAACAAATGTATCATTTATGAAATGTGTTGAAAAGTTTCAAAATAAAAAAAAAAAATTTCTAATGATAAATTAGATACATTTATGAAATGTGTTGAAAAGTTTGAAAAAGAAAATCAAAAAATAAATTTCTATTGATACAATATATACACTTATGAAATGTGTTGAAAAGTTTGAAAATCAAAAAAATATATTTCTAATGATAAACTAGATACATTTATGAAATGTGTTGAAAAGTTTGGAAAATAAAATTAAAAAATATATTTCTAGTGATAAACTATATACATTTATTAATTATGTTGAAAAGTTTGAACAAGAAAATTTAAAAAAATATATTTCTAATGATAAACTATATTCATTTATGAAATGTGTTGAAAAGTTGGAATAAGAAAATAAACAAAAATATTTCTAATGATAAACTATATACATTTATGAAATGTGTTGAAAAGTTTGAAAAAGAAAATGAAAAGATATATTTCTAGTGATATCTACCAGTAGATACATTTATGAGATGTATTGAAAAGTTTGAAAAAGAAAATCAAAAAAAATATTTCTAATAATAAACTACCGGTAGATACATTTATGAAATGTGTTGAAAAGTTTCAAAATCAAAAAATATATTTCTAATAATAAACTAGATACATTTATGAGATGTGTTGAAAAGTTTGAAAAAGAAAATAAAAAATATATTTCTAATGATAAACTAGATACATTTATGAAATGTGTTGAAAAGTTTGGAAAAGAAAATAAAAAAATATATTTCTAGTGATAAACTAGATACATTTATGAAATGTGTTGAAAAGTTTAAAATTTAAACAAAACATATTTCTAATGATAAACTATATACATTTATGAAATGTGTTGAAAAGTTTGAAAAAGAAAATGAAAAGATATATTTTTAGTGATAATCTACCGGCAGATACATTTATGAGATGTATTGAAAAATTTGAAAAAGAAAATCAAAAAATATATTTCTAATAATAAACTACCGGTAGATACATTTATGAAATGTGTTGAAAAGTATCAAAATCAAAAAATATATTTCTAATGATAAACTAGATACATTTATGAGATGTGTTGAAAAGTTTGAAAAAGAAAATAAAAAATATATTTCTAGTGATAAACTATATACATTTATTAATTATGTTGAAAAGTTTGAACAAGAAAATTAAAAAAAATATATTTCTAATGATAAACTATATTCATTTATGAAATGTGTTGAAAAGTTGGAATAAGAAAATAAACAAAAATATTTCTAATGATAAACTATATACATTTATGAAATGTGTTGAAAAGTTTGAAAAAGAAAATGAAAAGATATATTTCTAGTGATATCTACTGGTAGATACATTTATGAGATGTATTGAAAAGTTTGAAAAAGAAAATAAAAAAAAATATTTCTAATAATAAACTACTGGTAGATACATTTATGAAATGTGTTGAAAAGTATCAAAATCAAAAAATATATTTCTAATGATAAACTAGATACATTTATGAAATGTGTTGAAAAGTTTGGAAAAGAAAATAAAAAAATATATTTCTAGTGATAAACTAGATATATTTATGAAATGTGTTGAAAAGTTTAAAATTTAAACAAAACATATTTCTAATGATAAACTATATACATTTATGAAATGTGTTGAAAAGTTTGAAAAAGAAAATGAAAAGATATATTTTTAGTGATAATCTACCGGCAGATACATTTATGAGATGTATTGAAAAATTTGAAAAAGAAAATCAAAAAATATATTTCTAATAATAAACTACCGGTAGATACATTTATGAAATGTGTTGAAAAGTATCAAAATCAAAAAATATATTTCTAATAATAAACTAGATACATTTATGAGATGTGTTGAAAAGTTTGAAAAAGAAAATAAAAAATATATTTTTAATGATAAACTAGATACATTTATGAAATGTGTTGAAAAGTTTGGAAATGAAAATTAAAAAATATATTTCTAGTGATAAACTAGATACATTTATGAAATGTGTTGAAAAGTTTAAAATTTAAACAAAACATATTTCTAATGATAAACTATATACATTTATGAAATGTGTTGAAAAGTTTGAAAAAGAAAATGAAAAGATATATTTCTAGTCATAATCTACCGGCAGATACATTTATGAGATGTATTGAAAAATTTGAAAAAGAAAATCAAAAAATATATTTCTAATAATAAACTACCGGTAGATACATTTATGAAATGTGTTGAAAAGTATCAAAATCAAAAAATATATTTCTAATAATAAACTAGATACATTTATGAGATGTGTTGAAAAGTTTGAAAAAGAAAATAAAAAATATATTTTTAATGATAAACTAGATACATTTATGAAATGTGTTGAAAAGTTTGGAAATGAAAATAAAAAAATATATTTCTAGTGATAAACTAGATACATTTATGAAATGTGTTGAAAAGTTTAAAATTTAAACAAAACATATTTCTAATGATAAACTATATACATTTATGAAATGTGTTGAAAAGTTTGAAAAAGAAAATGAAAAGATATATTTCTAGTCATAATCTACCGGTAGATACATTTATGAGATGTATTGAAAAGTTTGAAAAAGAAAATAAAAAAACAACATTTCTAATGATAAACTATATACATTTATGAAATGTGTTGAAAAGTTTGAAAAAGAAAATAAAAAGATATATTTCTAGTGATCATCTATCAGTAGATACATTTATGAGATTTGTTGAAAAGATTTAAAAAAGAAAATAAAAATTTTTATTTCTAATGAGAAACTACCGGTAGATACATTTATGAGATGTGTTGAAAAGTTTGAAAAAGAAAATCAAAAAATATATTTCTAATGATAAACTACTGGTATCATTAATAAACAAATAATAAACAAATGTATCATTTATGAAATGTGTTGAAAAGTTTCAAAATTAAAAAAAAATATTTCTAATGATAAATTAGATACATTTATGAAATGTGTTGAAAAGTTTGAAAAAGAAAATCAAAAAATAAATTTCCATTGATACACTATATACACTTATGAAATCTGTTGAAAAGTTTGAAAATCAAAAAAATATATTTCTAATGATAAACTATATACATTTATGAAATGTGTTGAAAAGTTTGAAAAAGAAAATGAAAAGATATATTTTTAGTGATAATCTACCGGCAGATACATTTATGAGATGTATTGAAAAATTTGAAAAAGAAAATCAAAAAATATATTTCTAATAATAAACTACCGGTAGATACATTTATGAAATGTGTTGAAAAGTATCAAAATCAAAAAATATATTTCTAATGATAAACTAGATACATTTATGAGATGTGTTGAAAAGTTTGAAAAAGAAAATAAAAAATATATTTCTAGTGATAAACTATATACATTTATTAATTATGTTGAAAAGTTTGAACAAGAAAATTAAAAAAAATATATTTCTAATGATAAACTATATTCATTTATGAAATGTGTTGAAAAGTTGGAATAAGAAAATAAACAAAAATATTTCTAATGATAAACTATATACATTTATGAAATGTGTTGAAAAGTTTGAAAAAGAAAATGAAAAGATATATTTCTAGTGATATCTACTGGTAGATACATTTATGAGATGTATTGAAAAGTTTGAAAAAGAAAATAAAAAAAAATATTTCTAATAATAAACTACTGGTAGATACATTTATGAAATGTGTTGAAAAGTATCAAAATCAAAAAATATATTTCTAATGATAAACTAGATACATTTATGAAATGTGTTGAAAAGTTTGGAAAAGAAAATAAAAAAATATATTTCTAGTGATAAACTAGATATATTTATGAAATGTGTTGAAAAGTTTAAAATTTAAACAAAACATATTTCTAATGATAAACTATATACATTTATGAAATGTGTTGAAAAGTTTGAAAAAGAAAATGAAAAGATATATTTTTAGTGATAATCTACCGGCAGATACATTTATGAGATGTATTGAAAAATTTGAAAAAGAAAATCAAAAAATATATTTCTAATAATAAACTACCGGTAGATACATTTATGAAATGTGTTGAAAAGTATCAAAATCAAAAAATATATTTCTAATAATAAACTAGATACATTTATGAGATGTGTTGAAAAGTTTGAAAAAGAAAATAAAAAATATATTTTTAATGATAAACTAGATACATTTATGAAATGTGTTGAAAAGTTTGGAAATGAAAATTAAAAAATATATTTCTAGTGATAAACTAGATACATTTATGAAATGTGTTGAAAAGTTTAAAATTTAAACAAAACATATTTCTAATGATAAACTATATACATTTATGAAATGTGTTGAAAAGTTTGAAAAAGAAAATGAAAAGATATATTTCTAGTCATAATCTACCGGCAGATACATTTATGAGATGTATTGAAAAATTTGAAAAAGAAAATCAAAAAATATATTTCTAATAATAAACTACCGGTAGATACATTTATGAAATGTGTTGAAAAGTATCAAAATCAAAAAATATATTTCTAATAATAAACTAGATACATTTATGAGATGTGTTGAAAAGTTTGAAAAAGAAAATAAAAAATATATTTTTAATGATAAACTAGATACATTTATGAAATGTGTTGAAAAGTTTGGAAATGAAAATAAAAAAATATATTTCTAGTGATAAACTAGATACATTTATGAAATGTGTTGAAAAGTTTAAAATTTAAACAAAACATATTTCTAATGATAAACTATATACATTTATGAAATGTGTTGAAAAGTTTGAAAAAGAAAATGAAAAGATATATTTCTAGTCATAATCTACCGGTAGATACATTTATGAGATGTATTGAAAAGTTTGAAAAAGAAAATAAAAAAACAACATTTCTAATGATAAACTATATACATTTATGAAATGTGTTGAAAAGTTTGAAAAAGAAAATAAAAAGATATATTTCTAGTGATCATCTATCAGTAGATACATTTATGAGATTTGTTGAAAAGATTTAAAAAAGAAAATAAAAATTTTTATTTCTAATGAGAAACTACCGGTAGATACATTTATGAGATGTGTTGAAAAGTTTGAAAAAGAAAATCAAAAAATATATTTCTAATGATAAACTACTGGTATCATTAATAAACAAATAATAAACAAATGTATCATTTATGAAATGTGTTGAAAAGTTTCAAAATTAAAAAAAAATATTTCTAATGATAAATTAGATACATTTATGAAATGTGTTGAAAAGTTTGAAAAAGAAAATCAAAAAATAAATTTCCATTGATACACTATATACACTTATGAAATCTGTTGAAAAGTTTGAAAATCAAAAAAATATATTTCTAATGATAAACTAGATACATTTATGAAATGTGTTGAAAAGTTTGAAAAAGAAAATCAAAAAATAAATTTCTATTGATACAATATATACACTTATGAAATGTGTTGAAAAATTTGAAAATCAAAAAAATATATTTCTAATGATAAACTAGATACATTTATGAAATGTGTTGAAAAGTTTGGAAAATAAAATAAAAAAATATATTTCTAGTGATAAACTATATACATTTATTAATTATGTTGAAAAGTTTGAAAAAGAAAATGAAAAGATATATTTCTAGTGATATCTACCGGTAGATACATTTATGAGATGTGTTGAAAAGTTTGAAAAAGAAAAATCAAAAAATAAATTTCTATTGATCAACTATATACACTTATGAAATGTGTTGAAAAGTTTGGAAAAGAAAATCAAAAAATAAATTTCTATTGATACAATATATACACTTATGAAATGTGTTGAAAAGTTTGAAAATCAAAAAAATATATTTCTAATGATAAACTAGATACCTTTATGAAATGTGTTGAAAAGTTTGGAAAATAAAATGAAAAGATATATTTTTAGTGATAATCTACCGGCAGATACATTTATGAGATGTATTGAAAAGTTTGAAAAAGAAAATAAAAAATATATTTCTAATAATAAACTACTGGTAGATACATTTATGAAATGTGTTGAAAAGTATCAAAATCAAAAAATATATTTCTAATAATAAACTAGATACAATTATGAGATGTGTTGAAAAGTTTGAAAAAGAAAATAAAAAATATATTTCTAATGATAAACTAGATATATTTATGAAATGTGTTGAAAAGTTTGGAAAAGAAAATTAAAAAATATATTTCTAGTGATAAACTAGATACATTTATGAAATGTGTTGAAAAGTTTGGAAAATAAAATAAAAATATATATTTCTAGTGATAAACTAGATACATTTATGAAATGTGTTGAAAAGTTTGAAAAGTAAAATAAAAAGATATATTTCTAGTGATAATCTATCGGTAGATACATTTATGAGATGTGTTGAAAAGATTGAAAAAGAAAATTAAAAAAATATATTTCTAATGAGAAACTACCGGTAGATACATTTATGAAATGTATTGAAAAGTTTCAAATCAAAGAAATAAATTTCCATTGATACACTATATACACTTATGAAATGTGTTGAAAAGTTTGAAAAAGAAAATGAAAAGATATATTTTTAGTGATAATCTACCGGCAGATACATTTATGATTGAAAAGTGTTGAAAAGTTTGAAAAAGAAAATCAAAAAATATATTTCTAATAATAAACTACTGGTATCATTAATAAACAAATAATAAACAAATGTATCATTTATGAAATGTGTTGAAAAGTTTCAAAATAAAAAAAAAATATTTCTAATGATAAATTAGATCCATTTATGAAATGTGTTGAAAAGTTTGAAAAAGAAAATCAAAAAATAAATTTCTATTGATACAATATATACACTTATGAAATGTGTTTAAAAGTTTGAAAATCAAAAAAATATATTTCTAATGATAAACTAGATACATTTATGAAATGTGTTGAAAAGTTTGGAAAATAAAATAAAAAAATATATTTCTAGTGATAAACTATATACATTTATGAAATGTGTTGAAAAGTTTGAAAAAGAAAATGAAAAGATATATTTCTAGTGATATCTACCGGTAGATACATTTATGAGATGTATTGAAAAGTTTGAAAAAGAAAATCAAAAAAAATATTTCTAATAATAAACTACCGGTAGATACATTTATGAAATGTGTTGAAAAGTTTCAAAATCAAAAAATATATTTCTAATAATAAACTAGATACATTTATGAGATGTGTTGAAAAGTTTGAAAAAGAAAATAAAAAATATATTTCTAATGATAAACTAGATACATTTATGAAATGTGTTGAAAAGTTTGGAAAAGAAAATAAAAAAATATATTTCTAGTGATAAACTAGATACATTTATGAAATGTGTTGAAAAGTTTAAAATTTAAACAAAACATATTTCTAATGATAAACTATATACATTTATGAAATGTGTTGAAAAGTTTGAAAAAGAAAATGAAAAGATATATTTTTAGTGATAATCTACCGGCAGATACATTTATGAGATGTATTGAAAAATTTGAAAAAGAAAATCAAAAAATATATTTCTAATAATAAACTACCGGTAGATACATTTATGAAATGTGTTGAAAAGTATCAAAATCAAAAAATATATTTCTAATGATAAACTAGATACATTTATGAGATGTGTTGAAAAGTTTGAAAAAGAAAATAAAAAATATATTTCTAGTGATAAACTATATACATTTATTAATTATGTTGAAAAGTTTGAACAAGAAAATTAAAAAAAATATATTTCTAATGATAAACTATATTCATTTATGAAATGTGTTGAAAAGTTGGAATAAGAAAATAAACAAAAATATTTCTAATGATAAACTATATACATTTATGAAATGTGTTGAAAAGTTTGAAAAAGAAAATGAAAAGATATATTTCTAGTGATATCTACTGGTAGATACATTTATGAGATGTATTGAAAAGTTTGAAAAAGAAAATAAAAAAAAATATTTCTAATAATAAACTACTGGTAGATACATTTATGAAATGTGTTGAAAAGTATCAAAATCAAAAAATATATTTCTAATGATAAACTAGATACATTTATGAAATGTGTTGAAAAGTTTGGAAAAGAAAATAAAAAAATATATTTCTAGTGATAAACTAGATATATTTATGAAATGTGTTGAAAAGTTTAAAATTTAAACAAAACATATTTCTAATGATAAACTATATACATTTATGAAATGTGTTGAAAAGTTTGAAAAAGAAAATGAAAAGATATATTTTTAGTGATAATCTACCGGCAGATACATTTATGAGATGTATTGAAAAATTTGAAAAAGAAAATCAAAAAATATATTTCTAATAATAAACTACCGGTAGATACATTTATGAAATGTGTTGAAAAGTATCAAAATCAAAAAATATATTTCTAATAATAAACTAGATACATTTATGAGATGTGTTGAAAAGTTTGAAAAAGAAAATAAAAAATATATTTTTAATGATAAACTAGATACATTTATGAAATGTGTTGAAAAGTTTGGAAATGAAAATAAAAAAATATATTTCTAGTGATAAACTAGATACATTTATGAAATGTGTTGAAAAGTTTAAAATTTAAACAAAACATATTTCTAATGATAAACTATATACATTTATGAAATGTGTTGAAAAGTTTGAAAAAGAAAATGAAAAGATATATTTCTAGTCATAATCTACCGGCAGATACATTTATGAGATGTATTGAAAAATTTGAAAAAGAAAATCAAAAAATATATTTCTAATAATAAACTACCGGTAGATACATTTATGAAATGTGTTGAAAAGTTTGAAAAAGAAAATAAAAAGATATATTTCTAGTGATCATCTATCAGTAGATACATTTATGAGATTTGTTGAAAAGATTTAAAAAAGAAAATAAAAATTTTTATTTCTAATGAGAAACTACCGGTAGATACATTTATGAGATGTGTTGAAAAGTTTGAAAAAGAAAATCAAAAAATATATTTCTAATGATAAACTACTGGTATCATTAATAAACAAATAATAAACAAATGTATCATTTATGAAATGTGTTGAAAAGTTTCAAAATTAAAAAAAAATATTTCTAATGATAAATTAGATACATTTATGAAATGTGTTGAAAAGTTTGAAAAAGAAAATCAAAAAATAAATTTCCATTGATACACTATATACACTTATGAAATCTGTTGAAAAGTTTGAAAATCAAAAAAATATATTTCTAATGATAAACTAGATACATTTATGAAATGTGTTGAAAAGTTTGAAAAAGAAAATCAAAAAATAAATTTCTATTGATACAATATATACACTTATGAAATGTGTTGAAAAATTTGAAAATCAAAAAAATATATTTCTAATGATAAACTAGATACATTTATGAAATGTGTTGAAAAGTTTGGAAAATAAAATAAAAAAATATATTTCTAGTGATAAACTATATACATTTATTAATTATGTTGAAAAGTTTGAAAAAGAAAATGAAAAGATATATTTCTAGTGATATCTACCGGTAGATACATTTATGAGATGTGTTGAAAAGTTTGAAAAAGAAAATCAAAAAATAAATTTCTATTGATCAACTATATACACTTATGAAATGTGTTGAAAAGTTTGGAAAAGAAAATCAAAAAATAAATTTCTATTGATACAATATATACACTTATGAAATGTGTTGAAAAGTTTGAAAATCAAAAAAATATATTTCTAATGATAAACTAGATACCTTTATGAAATGTGTTGAAAAGTTTGGAAAATAAAATGAAAAGATATATTTCTAATGATCAAATATATACACTTATGAAATGTGTTGAAAAGTTTGGAAAAGAAAATTAAAAAATATATTTCTAGTGATAAACTAGATACATTTATGAAATGTGTTGAAAAGTTTGGAAAATAAAATAAAAATATATATTTCTAGTGATAAACTAGATACATTTATGAAATGTGTTGAAAAGTTTGAAAAGTAAAATAAAAAGATATATTTCTAGTGATAATCTATCGGTAGATACATTTATGAGATGTGTTGAAAAGATTGAAAAAGAAAATTAAAAAAATATATTTCTAATGAGAAACTACCGGTAGATACATTTATGAAATGTATTGAAAAGTTTCAAAATCAAAGAAATAAATTTCCATTGATACACTATATACACTTATGAAATGTGTTGAAAAGTTTGAAAAAGAAAATGAAAAGATATATTTTTAGTGATAATCTACCGGCAGATACATTTATGATTGAAAAGTGTTGAAAAGTTTGAAAAAGAAAATCAAAAAATATATTTCTAATAATAAACTACTGGTATCATTAATAAACAAATAATAAACAAATGTATCATTTATGAAATGTGTTGAAAAGTTTCAAAATAAAAAAAAAATATTTCTAATGATAAATTAGATCCATTTATGAAATGTGTTGAAAAGTTTGAAAAAGAAAATCAAAAAATAAATTTCTATTGATACAATATATACACTTATGAAATGTGTTTAAAAGTTTGAAAATCAAAAAAATATATTTCTAATGATAAACTAGATACATTTATGAAATGTGTTGAAAAGTTTGGAAAATAAAATAAAAAAATATATTTCTAGTGATAAACTATATACATTTATGAAATGTGTTGAAAAGTTTGAAAAAGAAAATGAAAAGATATATTTTTAGTGATAATCTACCGGCAGATACATTTATGATTGAAAAGTGTTGAAAAGTTTGAAAAAGAAAATCAAAAAATATATTTCTAATAATAAACTACTGGTATCATTAATAAACAAATAATAAACAAATGTATCATTTATGAAATGTGTTGAAAAGTTTCAAAATAAAAAAAAAAAATTTCTAATGATAAATTAGATACATTTATGAAATGTGTTGAAAAGTTTGAAAAAGAAAATCAAAAAATAAATTTCTATTGATACAATATATACACTTATGAAATGTGTTGAAAAGTTTGAAAATCAAAAAAATATATTTCTAATGATAAACTAGATACATTTATGAAATGTGTTGAAAAGTTTGGAAAATAAAATTAAAAAATATATTTCTAGTGATAAACTATATACATTTATTAATTATGTTGAAAAGTTTGAACAAGAAAATTTAAAAAAATATATTTCTAATGATAAACTATATTCATTTATGAAATGTGTTGAAAAGTTGGAATAAGAAAATAAACAAAAATATTTCTAATGATAAACTATATACATTTATGAAATGTGTTGAAAAGTTTGAAAAAGAAAATGAAAAGATATATTTCTAGTGATATCTACCGGTAGATACATTTATGAGATGTATTGAAAAGTTTGAAAAAGAAAATCAAAAAAAATATTTCTAATAATAAACTACCGGTAGATACATTTATGAAATGTGTTGAAAAGTTTCAAAATCAAAAAATATATTTCTAATAATAAACTAGATACATTTATGAGATGTATTGAAAAATTTGAAAAAGAAAATCAAAAAATATATTTCTAATAATAAACTACCGGTAGATACATTTATGAAATGTGTTGAAAAGTTTGAAAAAGAAAATAAAAAGATATATTTCTAGTGATCATCTATCAGTAGATACATTTATGAGATTTGTTGAAAAGATTTAAAAAAGAAAATAAAAATTTTTATTTCTAATGAGAAACTACCGGTAGATACATTTATGAGATGTGTTGAAAAGTTTGAAAAAGAAAATCAAAAAATATATTTCTAATGATAAACTACTGGTATCATTAATAAACAAATAATAAACAAATGTATCATTTATGAAATGTGTTGAAAAGTTTCAAAATTAAAAAAAAATATTTCTAATGATAAATTAGATACATTTATGAAATGTGTTGAAAAGTTTGAAAAAGAAAATCAAAAAATAAATTTCCATTGATACACTATATACACTTATGAAATCTGTTGAAAAGTTTGAAAATCAAAAAAATATATTTCTAATGATAAACTAGATACATTTATGAAATGTGTTGAAAAGTTTGAAAAAGAAAATCAAAAAATAAATTTCTATTGATACAATATATACACTTATGAAATGTGTTGAAAAATTTGAAAATCAAAAAAATATATTTCTAATGATAAACTAGATACATTTATGAAATGTGTTGAAAAGTTTGGAAAATAAAATAAAAAAATATATTTCTAGTGATAAACTATATACATTTATTAATTATGTTGAAAAGTTTGAAAAAGAAAATGAAAAGATATATTTCTAGTGATATCTACCGGTAGATACATTTATGAGATGTGTTGAAAAGTTTGAAAAAGAAAATCAAAAAATAAATTTCTATTGATCAACTATATACACTTATGAAATGTGTTGAAAAGTTTGGAAAAGAAAATCAAAAAATAAATTTCTATTGATACAATATATACACTTATGAAATGTGTTGAAAAGTTTGAAAATCAAAAAAATATATTTCTAATGATAAACTAGATACCTTTATGAAATGTGTTGAAAAGTTTGGAAAATAAAATGAAAAGATATATTTCTAATGATCAAATATATACACTTATGAAATGTGTTGAAAAGTTTGGAAAAGAAAATTAAAAAATATATTTCTAGTGATAAACTAGATACATTTATGAAATGTGTTGAAAAGTTTGGAAAATAAAATAAAAATATATATTTCTAGTGATAAACTAGATACATTTATGAAATGTGTTGAAAAGTTTGAAAAGTAAAATAAAAAGATATATTTCTAGTGATAATCTATCGGTAGATACATTTATGAGATGTGTTGAAAAGATTGAAAAAGAAAATTAAAAAAATATATTTCTAATGAGAAACTACCGGTAGATACATTTATGAAATGTATTGAAAAGTTTCAAAATCAAAGAAATAAATTTCCATTGATACACTATATACACTTATGAAATGTGTTGAAAAGTTTGAAAAAGAAAATGAAAAGATATATTTTTAGTGATAATCTACCGGCAGATACATTTATGATTGAAAAGTGTTGAAAAGTTTGAAAAAGAAAATCAAAAAATATATTTCTAATAATAAACTACTGGTATCATTAATAAACAAATAATAAACAAATGTATCATTTATGAAATGTGTTGAAAAGTTTCAAAATAAAAAAAAAATATTTCTAATGATAAATTAGATCCATTTATGAAATGTGTTGAAAAGTTTGAAAAAGAAAATCAAAAAATAAATTTCTATTGATACAATATATACACTTATGAAATGTGTTTAAAAGTTTGAAAATCAAAAAAATATATTTCTAATGATAAACTAGATACATTTATGAAATGTGTTGAAAAGTTTGGAAAATAAAATAAAAAAATATATTTCTAGTGATAAACTATATACATTTATGAAATGTGTTGAAAAGTTTGAAAAAGAAAATGAAAAGATATATTTTTAGTGATAATCTACCGGCAGATACATTTATGATTGAAAAGTGTTGAAAAGTTTGAAAAAGAAAATCAAAAAATATATTTCTAATAATAAACTACTGGTATCATTAATAAACAAATAATAAACAAATGTATCATTTATGAAATGTGTTGAAAAGTTTCAAAATAAAAAAAAAAAATTTCTAATGATAAATTAGATACATTTATGAAATGTGTTGAAAAGTTTGAAAAAGAAAATCAAAAAATAAATTTCTATTGATACAATATATACACTTATGAAATGTGTTGAAAAGTTTGAAAATCAAAAAAATATATTTCTAATGATAAACTAGATACATTTATGAAATGTGTTGAAAAGTTTGGAAAATAAAATTAAAAAATATATTTCTAGTGATAAACTATATACATTTATTAATTATGTTGAAAAGTTTGAACAAGAAAATTTAAAAAAATATATTTCTAATGATAAACTATATTCATTTATGAAATGTGTTGAAAAGTTGGAATAAGAAAATAAACAAAAATATTTCTAATGATAAACTATATACATTTATGAAATGTGTTGAAAAGTTTGAAAAAGAAAATGAAAAGATATATTTCTAGTGATATCTACCGGTAGATACATTTATGAGATGTATTGAAAAGTTTGAAAAAGAAAATCAAAAAAAATATTTCTAATAATAAACTACCGGTAGATACATTTATGAAATGTGTTGAAAAGTTTCAAAATCAAAAAATATATTTCTAATAATAAACTAGATACATTTATGAGATGTGTTGAAAAGTTTGAAAAAGAAAATAAAAAAATATATTTCTAGTGATAAACTAGATACATTTATGAAATGTGTTGAAAAGTTTAAAATTTAAACAAAACATATTTCTAATGATAAACTATATACATTTATGAAATGTGTTGAAAAGTTTGAAAAAGAAAATGAAAAGATATATTTTTAGTGATAATCTACCGGCAGATACATTTATGAGATGTATTGAAAAATTTGAAAAAGAAAATCAAAAAATATATTTCTAATAATAAACTACCGGTAGATACATTTATGAAATGTGTTGAAAAGTATCAAAATCAAAAAATATATTTCTAATGATAAACTAGATACATTTATGAGATGTGTTGAAAAGTTTGAAAAAGAAAATAAAAAATATATTTCTAGTGATAAACTATATACATTTATTAATTATGTTGAAAAGTTTGAACAAGAAAATTAAAAAAAATATATTTCTAATGATAAACTATATTCATTTATGAAATGTGTTGAAAAGTTGGAATAAGAAAATAAACAAAAATATTTCTAATGATAAACTATATACATTTATGAAATGTGTTGAAAAGTTTGAAAAAGAAAATGAAAAGATATATTTCTAGTGATATCTACTGGTAGATACATTTATGAGATGTATTGAAAAGTTTGAAAAAGAAAATAAAAAAAAATATTTCTAATAATAAACTACTGGTAGATACATTTATGAAATGTGTTGAAAAGTATCAAAATCAAAAAATATATTTCTAATGATAAACTAGATACATTTATGAAATGTGTTGAAAAGTTTGGAAAAGAAAATAAAAAAATATATTTCTAGTGATAAACTAGATATATTTATGAAATGTGTTGAAAAGTTTAAAATTTAAACAAAACATATTTCTAATGATAAACTATATACATTTATGAAATGTGTTGAAAAGTTTGAAAAAGAAAATGAAAAGATATATTTTTAGTGATAATCTACCGGCAGATACATTTATGAGATGTATTGAAAAATTTGAAAAAGAAAATCAAAAAATATATTTCTAATAATAAACTACCGGTAGATACATTTATGAAATGTGTTGAAAAGTATCAAAATCAAAAAATATATTTCTAATAATAAACTAGATACATTTATGAGATGTGTTGAAAAGTTTGAAAAAGAAAATAAAAAATATATTTTTAATGATAAACTAGATACATTTATGAAATGTGTTGAAAAGTTTGGAAATGAAAATAAAAAAATATATTTCTAGTGATAAACTAGATACATTTATGAAATGTGTTGAAAAGTTTAAAATTTAAACAAAACATATTTCTAATGATAAACTATATACATTTATGAAATGTGTTGAAAAGTTTGAAAAAGAAAATGAAAAGATATATTTCTAGTCATAATCTACCGGCAGATACATTTATGAGATGTATTGAAAAATTTGAAAAAGAAAATCAAAAAATATATTTCTAATAATAAACTACCGGTAGATACATTTATGAAATGTGTTGAAAAGTTTGAAAAAGAAAATAAAAAGATATATTTCTAGTGATCATCTATCAGTAGATACATTTATGAGATTTGTTGAAAAGATTTAAAAAAGAAAATAAAAATTTTTATTTCTAATGAGAAACTACCGGTAGATACATTTATGAGATGTGTTGAAAAGTTTGAAAAAGAAAATCAAAAAATATATTTCTAATGATAAACTACTGGTATCATTAATAAACAAATAATAAACAAATGTATCATTTATGAAATGTGTTGAAAAGTTTCAAAATTAAAAAAAAATATTTCTAATGATAAATTAGATACATTTATGAAATGTGTTGAAAAGTTTGAAAAAGAAAATCAAAAAATAAATTTCCATTGATACACTATATACACTTATGAAATCTGTTGAAAAGTTTGAAAATCAAAAAAATATATTTCTAATGATAAACTAGATACATTTATGAAATGTGTTGAAAAGTTTGAAAAAGAAAATCAAAAAATAAATTTCTATTGATACAATATATACACTTATGAAATGTGTTGAAAAATTTGAAAATCAAAAAAATATATTTCTAATGATAAACTAGATACATTTATGAAATGTGTTGAAAAGTTTGGAAAATAAAATAAAAAAATATATTTCTAGTGATAAACTATATACATTTATTAATTATGTTGAAAAGTTTGAAAAAGAAAATGAAAAGATATATTTCTAGTGATATCTACCGGTAGATACATTTATGAGATGTGTTGAAAAGTTTGAAAAAGAAAATCAAAAAATAAATTTCTATTGATCAACTATATACACTTATGAAATGTGTTGAAAAGTTTGGAAAAGAAAATCAAAAAATAAATTTCTATTGATACAATATATACACTTATGAAATGTGTTGAAAAGTTTGAAAATCAAAAAAATATATTTCTAATGATAAACTAGATACCTTTATGAAATGTGTTGAAAAGTTTGGAAAATAAAATGAAAAGATATATTTCTAATGATCAAATATATACACTTATGAAATGTGTTGAAAAGTTTGGAAAAGAAAATTAAAAAATATATTTCTAGTGATAAACTAGATACATTTATGAAATGTGTTGAAAAGTTTGGAAAATAAAATAAAAATATATATTTCTAGTGATAAACTAGATACATTTATGAAATGTGTTGAAAAGTTTGAAAAGTAAAATAAAAAGATATATTTCTAGTGATAATCTATCGGTAGATACATTTATGAGATGTGTTGAAAAGATTGAAAAAGAAAATTAAAAAAATATATTTCTAATGAGAAACTACCGGTAGATACATTTATGAAATGTATTGAAAAGTTTCAAAATCAAAGAAATAAATTTCCATTGATACACTATATACACTTATGAAATGTGTTGAAAAGTTTGAAAAAGAAAATGAAAAGATATATTTTTAGTGATAATCTACCGGCAGATACATTTATGATTGAAAAGTGTTGAAAAGTTTGAAAAAGAAAATCAAAAAATATATTTCTAATAATAAACTACTGGTATCATTAATAAACAAATAATAAACAAATGTATCATTTATGAAATGTGTTGAAAAGTTTCAAAATAAAAAAAAAATATTTCTAATGATAAATTAGATCCATTTATGAAATGTGTTGAAAAGTTTGAAAAAGAAAATCAAAAAATAAATTTCTATTGATACAATATATACACTTATGAAATGTGTTTAAAAGTTTGAAAATCAAAAAAATATATTTCTAATGATAAACTAGATACATTTATGAAATGTGTTGAAAAGTTTGGAAAATAAAATAAAAAAATATATTTCTAGTGATAAACTATATACATTTATGAAATGTGTTGAAAAGTTTGAAAAAGAAAATGAAAAGATATATTTTTAGTGATAATCTACCGGCAGATACATTTATGATTGAAAAGTGTTGAAAAGTTTGAAAAAGAAAATCAAAAAATATATTTCTAATAATAAACTACTGGTATCATTAATAAACAAATAATAAACAAATGTATCATTTATGAAATGTGTTGAAAAGTTTCAAAATAAAAAAAAAAAATTTCTAATGATAAATTAGATACATTTATGAAATGTGTTGAAAAGTTTGAAAAAGAAAATCAAAAAATAAATTTCTATTGATACAATATATACACTTATGAAATGTGTTGAAAAGTTTGAAAATCAAAAAAATATATTTCTAATGATAAACTAGATACATTTATGAAATGTGTTGAAAAGTTTGGAAAATAAAATTAAAAAATATATTTCTAGTGATAAACTATATACATTTATTAATTATGTTGAAAAGTTTGAACAAGAAAATTTAAAAAAATATATTTCTAATGATAAACTATATTCATTTATGAAATGTGTTGAAAAGTTGGAATAAGAAAATAAACAAAAATATTTCTAATGATAAACTATATACATTTATGAAATGTGTTGAAAAGTTTGAAAAAGAAAATGAAAAGATATATTTCTAGTGATATCTACCGGTAGATACATTTATGAGATGTATTGAAAAGTTTGAAAAAGAAAATCAAAAAAAATATTTCTAATAATAAACTACCGGTAGATACATTTATGAAATGTGTTGAAAAGTTTCAAAATCAAAAAATATATTTCTAATAATAAACTAGATACATTTATGAGATGTGTTGAAAAGTTTGAAAAAGAAAATAAAAAAATATATTTCTAGTGATAAACTAGATACATTTATGAAATGTGTTGAAAAGTTTAAAATTTAAACAAAACATATTTCTAATGATAAACTATATACATTTATGAAATGTGTTGAAAAGTTTGAAAAAGAAAATGAAAAGATATATTTTTAGTGATAATCTACCGGCAGATACATTTATGAGATGTATTGAAAAATTTGAAAAAGAAAATAAAAAAATATATTTCTAATAATAAACTACCGGTAGATACATTTATGAAATGTGTTGAAAAGTATCAAAATCAAAAAATATATTTCTAATAATAAACTAGATACATTTATAAGATGTGTTGAAAAGTTTGATAAAGAAAATAAAAAATATATTTCTAATGATAAACTAGATACATTTATGAAATGTGTTGAAAAGTTTGGAAAAGAAAATAAAAAAATATATTTCTAGTGATAAACTAGATACATTTATGAAATGTGTTGAAAAGTTTAAAATTTAAACAAAACATATTTCTAATGATAAACTATATACATTTATGAAATGTGTTGAAAAGTTTGAACAAGAAAATAAACAAAAATATTTCTAATGATAAACTATATACATTTATGAAATGTGTTGAAAAGTTTGAAAAAGAAAATGAAAAGATATATTTCTAGTCATAATCTACCGGTAGATACATTTATGAGAGATGTATTGAAAAGTTTGAAAAAGAAAATAAAAAAACAACATTTCTAGTGATAAACTAGATACATTTATGAAATGTGTTGAAAAGTTTAAAATTTAAACAAAACATATTTCTAATGATAAACTATATACATTTATGAAATGTGTTGAAAAGTTTGAACAAGAAAATAAACAAAAATATTTCTAATGATAAACTATATACATTTATGAAATGTGTTGAAAAGTTTGAAAAAGAAAATGAAAAGATATATTTCTAGTCATAATCTACCGGTAGATACATTTATGAGAGATGTATTGAAAAGTTTGAAAAAGAAAATAAAAAAACAACATTTCTAATGATAAACTAGATACATTTATGAAATGTGTTGAAAAGTTTCAAAATCAAAGAAATAAATTTCCATTGATACACCATATACACTTATGAAATCTGTTGAAAAGTTTGAAAATCAACAAAATATATTTCTAATGATAAACTAGATACATTTATGAAAAGTTTGAAAAAGAAAATCAAAAAAGAAATTTCTATTGATCAACTATATACACTTATGAAATGTGTTGAACAGTTTGGAAAAGAAAATCAAAAAATATATTTCTAGTGATAAACTATATACATTTATGAAATGTGTTGAAAAGTTTGAAAAAGAAAATGAAAAGATATATTTTTAGTGATAATCTACCGGCAGATACATTTATGATATGTTTTGAAAAGTTTGAAAAAGAAAATCAAAAAATATATTTCTAATAATAAACTACTGGTATCATTAATAAACAAATAATAAACAAATGTATCATTTATGAAATGTGTTGAAAAGTTTCAAAATAAAAAAAATATATTTCTAATGATAAACTAGATACATTTATGAAATGTGTTGAAAAGTTTGGAAAATAAAATAACAAAATATATTTCTAGTGATAAACTATATACATTTATGAAATGTGTTGAAAAGTTTGAAAAAGAAAATGAAAAGATATATTTTTAGTGATAATCTACCGGCAGATACATTTATGATTGAAAAGTGTTGAAAAGTTTGAAAAAGAAAATCAAAAAATATATTTCTAATAATAACCTACTGGTATCATTAATAAACAAATAATAAACAAATGTATCATTTATGAAATGTGTTGAAAAGTTTCAAAATAATAAAAAAATATTTCTAATGATAAATTAGATACATTTATGAAATGTGTTGAAAAGTTTGAAAAAGAAAATCAAAAAATAAATTTCTATTGATACAATATATACACTTATGAAATGTGTTGAAAAGTTTGAAAATCAAAAAAATATATTTCTAATGATAAACTATATACATTTATTAATTATGTTGAAAAGTTTGAACAAGAAAATTTAAAAAAATATATTTCTAATGATAAACTATATTCATTTATGAAATGTGTTGAAAAGTTGGAATAAGAAAATAAATAAAAATATTTCTAATGATAAACTATATACATTTATGAAATGTGTTGAAAAGTTTGAAAAAGAAAATGAAAAGATATATTTCTAGTGATATCTACCGGTAGATACATTTATGAGATGTATTGAAAAGTTTGAAAAAGAAAATAAAAAAAAATATTTCTAATAATAAACTACTGGTAGATACATTTATGAAATGTGTTGAAAAGTATCAAAATCAAAAAATATATTTCTAATGATAAACTAGATACATTTATGAAATGTGTTGAAAAGTTTGGAAAAGAAAATAAAAAAATATATTTCTAGTGATAAACTAGATATATTTATGAAATGTGTTGAAAAGTTTAAAATTTAAACAAAATATATTTCTAATGATAAACTATATACATTTATGAAATGTGTTGAAAAGTTTGAAAAAGAAAATGAAAAGATATATTGTTAGTGATAATCTACCGGCAGATACATTTATGAGATGTATTGAAAAATTTGAAAAAGAAAATCAAAAAATATATTTCTAATAATAAACTACCGGTAGATACATTTATGAAATGTGTTGAAAAGTATCAAAATCAAAAAATATATTTCTAATAATAAACTAGATACATTTATGAGATGTGTTGAAAAGTTTGAAAAAGAAAATAAAAAATATATTTCTAATGATAAACTAGATACATTTATGAAATGTGTTGAAAAGTTTTTAAATGAAAATAAAAAAATATATTTCTAGTGATAAACTAGATACATTTATGAAATGTGTTGAAAAGTTTGAAAAAGAAAATGAAAAGATATATTTCTAGTCATAATCTACCGGTAGATACATTTATGAGATGTATTGAAAAGTTTGAAAAAGAAAATGAAAAGATATATTTCTAGTCATAATCTACCGGTAGATACATTTATGAGATGTATTGAAAAGTTTGAAAAAGAAAATAAAAAAACAACATTTCTAATGATAAACTATATACATTTATGAAATGTGTTGAAAAGTTTGAAAAAGAAAATAAAAAGATATATTTCTAGTGATCATCTATCAGTAGATACATTTATGAGATGTGTTGAAAAGATTTAAAAAAGAAAATAAAAATTTTTATTTCTAATGAGAAACTACCGGTAGATACATTTATGAGATGTGTTGAAAAGTTTGAAAAAGAAAATCAAAAAATATATTTCTAATGATAAACTACTGGTATCATTAATAAACAAATAATAAACAAATGTATCATTTATGAAATGTGTTGAAAAGTTTCAAAATTAAAAAAAAATATTTCTAATGATAAATTAGATACATTTATGAAATGTGTTGAAAAGTTTGAAAAAGAAAATCAAAAAATAAATTTCCATTGATACACTATATACACTTATGAAATCTGTTGAAAAGTTTGAAAATCAAAAAAATATATTTCTAATGATAAACTAGATACCTTTATGAAATGTGTTGAAAAGTTTGGAAAATAAAATGAAAAGATATATTTTTAGTGATAATCTACCGGCAGATACATTTATGAGATGTATTGAAAAGTTTGAAAAAGAAAATAAAAAATATATTTCTAATAATAAACTACTGGTAGATACATTTATGAAATGTGTTGAAAAGTATCAAAATCAAAAAATATATTTCTAATAATAAACTAGATACATTTATGAGATGTGTTGAAAAGTTTGGAAAAGAAAATAAAAAAATATATTTCTAGTGATAAACTAGATACATTTATGAAATGTGTTGAAAAGTTTGGAAAAGAAAATCAAAAAATATATTTCTAGTGATAAACTATATACATTTATGAAATGTGTTGAAAAGTTTGAAAAAGAAAATGAAAAGATATATTTTTAGTGATAATCTACCGGCAGATACATTTATGATTGAAAAGTGTTGAAAAGTTTGAAAAAGAAAATCAAAAAATATATTTCTAATAATAAACTACTGGTATCATTAATAAACAAATAATAAACAAATGTATCATTTATGAAATGTGTTGAAAAGTTTCAAAATAAAAAAAAAATATTTCTAATGATAAATTAGATACATTTATGAAATGTGTTGAAAAGTTTGAAAAAGAAAATCAAAAAATAAATTTCTATTTAATAATATATACACTTATGAAATGTGTTGAAAAGTTTGAAAATCAAAAAAATTTATTTCTAATGATAAACTAGATACATTTATGAAATGTGTTGAAAAGTTTGGAAAATAAAATAACAAAATATATTTCTAGTGATAAACTATATACATTTATGAAATGTGTTGAAAAGTTTGAAAAAGAAAATGAAAAGATATATTTTTAGTGATAATCTACCGGCAGATACATTTATGATTGAAAAGTGTTGAAAAGTTTGAAAAAGAAAATCAAAAAATATATTTCTAATAATAACCTACTGGTATCATTAATAAACAAATAATAAACAAATGTATCATTTATGAAATGTGTTGAAAAGTTTCAAAATAAAAAAAAAATATTTCTAATGATAAATTAGATACATTTATGAAATGTGTTGAAAAGTTTGAAAAAGAAAATCAAAAAATAAATTTCTATTGATACAATATATACACTTATGAAATGTGTTGAAAAGTTTGAAAATCAAAAAAATATATTTCTAATGATAAACTATATACATTTATTAATTATGTTGAAAAGTTTGAACAAGAAAATAAAAAAAAATATATTTCTAATGATAAACTATATTCATTTATGAAATGTGTTGAAAAGTTGGAACAAGAAAATAAACAAAAATATTTCTAATGATAAACTATATACATTTATGAAATGTGTTGAAAAGTTTGAAAAAGAAAATGAAAAGATATATTTCTAGTGATATCTACCGGTAGATACATTTATGAGATGTATTGAAAAGTTTGAAAAAGAAAATAAAAAAAAATATTTCTAATAATAAACTACTGGTAGATACATTTATGAAATGTGTTGAAAAGTATCAAAATCAAAAAATATATTTCTAATGATAAACTAGATACATTTATGAAATGTGTTGAAAAGTTTGGAAAAGAAAATAAAAAAATATATTTCTAGTGATAAACTAGATATTATTTATGAAATGTGTTGAAAAGTTTAAAATTTAAACAAAACATATTTCTAATGATAAACTATATACATTTATGAAATGTGTTGAAAAGTTTGAAAAAGAAAATGAAAAGATATATTTTTAGTGATAATCTACCGGCAGATACATTTATGAGATGTATTGAAAAATTTGAAAAAGAAAATAAAAAATATATTTCTAATGATAAACTAGATACATTTATGAAATGTGTTGAAAAGTTTGGAAATGAAAATAAAAAAATATATTTCTAGTGATAAACTAGATACATTTATGAAATGTGTTGAAAAGTTTGAAAAAGAAAATGAAAAGATATATTTCTAGTCATAATCTACCGGTAGATACATTTATGAGATGTATTGAAAAGTTTGAAAAAGAAAATGAAAAGATATATTTCTAGTCATAATCTACCGGTAGATACATTTATGAGATGTATTGAAAAGTTTGAAAAAGAAAATAAAAAAACAACATTTCTAATGATAAACTATATACATTTATGAAATGTGTTGAAAAGTTTGAAAAAGAAAATAAAAAGATATATTTCTAGTGATCATCTATCAGTAGATACATTTATGAGATGTGTTGAAAAGATTTAAAAAAGAAAATAAAAATTTTTATTTCTAATGAGAAACTACCGGTAGATACATTTATGAGATGTGTTGAAAAGTTTGAAAAAGAAAATCAAAAAATATATTTCTAATGATAAACTACTGGTATCATTAATAAACAAATAATAAACAAATGTATCATTTATGAAATGTGTTGAAAAGTTTCAAAATTAAAAAAAAATATTTCTAATGATAAATTAGATACATTTATGAAATGTGTTGAAAAGTTTGAAAAAGAAAATCAAAAAATAAATTTCCATTGATACACTATATACACTTATGAAATCTGTTGAAAAGTTTCAAAATAAAAAAAAAATATTTCTAATGATAAATTAGATACATTTATGAAATGTGTTGAAAAGTTTGAAAAAGAAAATCAAAAAATAAATTTCTATTGATACAATATATACACTTATGAAATGTGTTGAAAAGTTTGAAAATCAAAAAAATATATTTCTAATGATAAACTATATACATTTATTAATTATGTTGAAAAGTTTGAACAAGAAAATTTAAAAAAATATATTTCTAATGATAAACTATATTCATTTATGAAATGTGTTGAAAAGTTGGAATAAGAAAATAAACAAAAATATTTCTAATGATAAACTATATACATTTATGAAATGTGTTGAAAAGTTTGAAAAAGAAAATCAAAAAATAAATTTCTATTGATACAATATATACACTTATGAAATGTGTTGAAAAGTTTGAAAATCAAAAAAATATATTTCTAATGATAAACTATATACATTTATTAATTATGTTGAAAAGTTTGAACAAGAAAATTTAAAAAAATATATTTCTAATGATAAACTATATTCATTTATGAAATGTGTTGAAAAGTTGGAATAAGAAAATAAACAAAAATATTTCTAATGATAAACTATATACATTTATGAAATGTGTTGAAAAGTTTGAAAAAGAAAATGAAAAGATATATTTCTAGTGATATCTACCGGTAGATACATTTATGAGATGTATTGAAAAGTTTGAAAAAGAAAATAAAAAAAAATATTTCTAATAATAAACTACTGGTAGATACATTTATGAAATGTGTTTAAAAGTATCAAAATCAAAAAATATATTTCTAATGATAAACTAGATACATTTATGAAATGTGTTGAAAAGTTTGGAAAAGAAAATAAAACAATATATTTCTAGTGATAAACTAGATATATTTATGAAATGTGTTGAAAAGTTTAAAATTTAAACAAAACATATTTCTAATGATAAACTATATACATTTATGAAATGTGTTGAAAAGTTTGAAAAAGAAAATGAAAAGATATATTGTTAGTGATAATCTACCGGCAGATACATTTATGAGATGTATTGAAAAATTTGAAAAAGAAAATCAAAAAATATATTTCTAATAATAAACTACCGGTAGATACATTTATGAAATGTGTTGAAAAGTATCAAAATCAAAAAATATATTTCTAATAATAAACTAGATACATTTATGAGATGTGTTGAAAAGTTTGAAAAAGAAAATAAAAAATATATTTCTAATGATAAACTAGATACATTTATGAAATGTGTTGAAAAGTTTGGAAATGAAAATAAAAAAATATATTTCTAGTGATAAACTAGATACATTTATGAAATGTGTTGAAAAGTTTGAAAAAGAAAATGAAAAGATATATTTCTAGTCATAATCTACCGGTAGATACATTTATGAGATGTATTGAAAAGTTTGAAAAAGAAAATGAAAAGATATATTTCTAGTCATAATCTACCGGTAGATACATTTATGAGATGTATTGAAAAGTTTGAAAAAGAAAATAAAAAAACAACATTTCTAATGATAAACTATATACATTTATGAAATGTGTTGAAAAGTTTGAAAAAGAAAATAAAAAGATATATTTCTAGTGATCATCTATCAGTAGATACATTTATGAGATGTGTTGAAAAGATTTAAAAAAGAAAATAAAAATTTTTATTTCTAATGAGAAACTACCGGTAGATACATTTATGAGATGTGTTGAAAAGTTTGAAAAAGAAAATCAAAAAATATATTTCTAATGATAAACTACTGGTATCATTAATAAACAAATAATAAACAAATGTATCATTTATGAAATGTGTTGAAAAGTTTCAAAATTAAAAAAAAATATTTCTAATGATAAATTAGATACATTTATGAAATGTGTTGAAAAGTTTGAAAAAGAAAATCAAAAAAAAAATTTCCATTGATACACTATATACACTTATGAAATCTGTTGAAAAGTTTGAAAATCAAAAAAATATATTTCTAATGATAAACTAGATACCTTTATGAAATGTGTTGAAAAGTTTGGAAAATAAAATGAAAAGATATATTTTTAGTGATAATCTACCGGCAGATACATTTATGAGATGTATTGAAAAGTTTGAAAAAGAAAATAAAAAATATATTTCTAATAATAAACTACTGGTAGATACATTTATGAAATGTGTTGAAAAGTATCAAAATCAAAAAATATATTTCTAATAATAAACTAGATACATTTATGAGATGTGTTGAAAAGTTTGGAAAAGAAAATAAAAAAATATATTTCTAGTGATAAACTAGATACATTTATGAAATGTGTTGAAAAGTTTGGAAAAGAAACTCAAAAAATATATTTCTAGTGATAAACTATATACATTTATGAAATGTGTTGAAAAGTTTGAAAAAGAAAATGAAAAGATATATTTTTAGTGATAATCTACCGGCAGATACATTTATGATTGAAAAGTGTTGAAAAGTTTGAAAAAGAAAATCAAAAAATATATTTCTAATAATAAACTACTGGTATCATTAATAAACAAATAATAAACAAATGTATCATTTATGAAATGTGTTGAAAAGTTTCAAAATTAAAAAAAAATATTTCTAATGATAAATTAGATACATTTATGAAATGTGTTGAAAAGTTTGAAAAAGAAAATCAAAAAATAAATTTCCATTGATACACTATATACACTTATGAAATCTGTTGAAAAGTTTGAAAATCAAAAAAATATATTTCTAATGATAAACTAGATACCTTTATGAAATGTGTTGAAAAGTTTGGAAAATAAAATGAAAAGATATATTTTTAGTGATAATCTACCGGCAGATACATTTATGAGATGTATTGAAAAGTTTGAAAAAGAAAATAAAAAATATATTTCTAATAATAAACTACTGGTATATACATTTATGAAATGTGTTGAAAAGTATCAAAATCAAAAAATATATTTCTAATAATAAACTAGATACATTTATGAGATGTGTTGAAAAGTTTGAAAAAGAAAATAAAAAATATATTTCTAATGATAAACTAGATACATTTATGAAATGTGTTGAAAAGTTTGGAAAAGAAAATCAAAAAATATATTTCTAGTGATAAACTATATACATTTATGAAATGTGTTGAAAAGTTTGAAAAAGAAAATGAAAAGATATATTTTTAGTGATAATCTACCGGCAGATACATTTATGATTGTAAAGTGTTGAAAAGTTTGAAAAAGAAAATCAAAAAATATATTTCTAATAATAAACTACTGGTATCATTAATAAACAAATAATAAACAAATGTATCATTTATGAAATGTGTTGAAATGTTTGAAAATCAAAAAAATATATTTCTAATGATAAACTAGATACATTTATGAAATGTGTTGAAAAGTTTGAAAAAGAAAATCAAAAAATAAATTTCTATTGATACAATATATACACTTATGAAATGTGTTGAAAAGTTTGAAAATCAAAAAAATATATTTCTAATGATAAACTAGATACATTTATGAATTGTGTTGAAAAGTTTGGAAAATAAAATAAAAAAATATATTTCTAGTGATAAACTATATACATTTATGAAATGTGTTGAAAAGTTTAAAAAAGAAAATAAAAAAATTTATTTCTAATGAGAAACTACCGGTAGATACATTTATTAGATGTGTTGAAAAGTTTGAAAAAGAAAATCAAAAAATATATTTCTAATGATAAACTATATACATTTAAGAAATGTGTTGAAAAGTTTGAAAAAGAAAATCAAAAAATAAATTTCTTTTGATACAATATATACACTTATGAAATGTGTTGAAAAGTTTGAAAATCAAAAAAATATATTTCTAATGATAAACTAGATACCTTTATGAAATGTGTTGAAAAGTTTGGAAAATAAAATGAAAAGATATATTTTTAGTGATAATCTACCGGCAGATACATTTATGAGATGTATTGAAAAGTTTGAAAAAGAAAATAAAAAATATATTTCTAATAATAAACTACTGGTATATACATTTATGAAATGTGTTGAAAAGTATCAAAATCAAAAAATATATTTCTAATAATAAACTAGATACATTTATGAGATGTGTTGAAAAGTTTGAAAAAGAAAATAAAAAATATATTTCTAATGATAAACTAGATACATTTATGAAATGTGTTGAAAAGTTTGAAAAAGAAAATAAAAAGATATATTTCTAGTGATAAACTATATACATTTATGAAATGTGTTGAAAAGATTTAAAAAAGAAAATAAAAAATTTTATTTCTAATGAGAAACTACCGGTAGATACATTTATGAGATGTGTTGAAAAGTTTGAAAAAGAAAATCAAAAAATATATTTCTAATGATAAACTACTGGTATCATTAATAAACAAATGTATCATTTATGAAATGTGTTGAAAAGTTTCAAAATTAAAAAAAAATATTTCTAATGATAAATTAGATACATTTATGAAATGTGTTGAAAAGTTTGAAAAAGAAAATCAAAAAATAAATTTCCATTGATACACTATATACACTTATGAAATCTGTTGAAAAGTTTGAAAATCAAAAAAATATATTTCTAATGATAAACTAGATACATTTATGAAATGTGTTGAAAAGTTTGAAAAAGAAAATCAAAAAATAAATTTCTATTGATACAATATATACACTTATGAAATGTGTTGAAAAGTTTGAAAATCAAAAAAATTTATTTCTAATGATAAACTAGATACATTTATGAAATGTGTTGAAAAGTTTGGAAAATAAAATCAAAAAATAAATTTCTATTGATACAATATATACACTTATGAAATGTGTTGAAAAGTTTGAAAATCAAAAAAATATATTTCTAATGATAAACTAGATACATTTATGAAATGTGTTGAAAAGTTTGGAAAATAAAATAAAAAAATATATTTCTAGTGATAAACTATATACATTTATTAATTATGTTGAAAAGTTTGAACAAGAAAATAAAAAAAAATATATTTCTAATGATAAACTATATTCATTTATGAAATGTGTTGAAAAGTTGGAACAAGAAAATAAACAAAAATATTTCTAATGATAAACTATATACATTTATGAAATGTGTTGAAAAGTTTGAAAAAGAAAATGAAAAGATATATTTCTAGTGATATCTACCGGTAGATACATTTATGAGATGTGTTGAAAAGTTTGAAAAAGAAAATAAAAAAATATATTTCTAATGATAAACTAGATACATTTATGAAATGTATTGAAAAGTTTCAAAATCAAAGAAATAAATTTCCATTGATACACTTATGAAATCTGTTGAAAAGTTTGAAAATCAAAAAAAATAAATTTCTAATGATAAACTAGAAACATTTATGAAATGTGTTGAAGTTTGAAAAAGAAAATCAAAAAATAAATTTCTATTGATCAACTATATACACTTATGAAATGTGTTGAAAAGTTTGGAAAAGAAAATCAAAAAATAAATTTCTAATGATACAATATATACACTTATGAAATGTGTTGAAAAGTTTGAAAATCAAAAAAATATATTTCTAATGATAAACTAGATACCTTTATGAAATGTGTTGAAAAGTTTGGAAAATAAAATGAAAAGATATATTTTTAGTGATAATCTACCGGCAGATACATTTATGAGATGTATTGAAAAGTTTGAAAAAGAAAATAAAAAATATATTTCTAATAATAAACTACTGGTATATACATTTATGAAATGTGTTGAAAAGTATCAAAATCAAAAAATATATTTCTAATAATAAACTAGATACATTTATGAGATGTGTTGAAAAGTTTGAAAAAGAAAATAAAAAATATATTTCTAATGATAAACTAGATACATTTATGAAATGTGTTGAAAAGTTTGGAAAAGAAAATCAAAAAATATATTTCTAGTGATAAACTATATACATTTATGAAATGTGTTGAAAAGTTTGAAAAAGAAAATGAAAAGATATATTTTTAGTGATAATCTACCGGCAGATACATTTATGATTGTAAAGTGTTGAAAAGTTTGAAAAAGAAAATCAAAAAATATATTTCTAATAATAAACTACTGGTATCATTAATAAACAAATAATAAACAAATGTATCATTTATGAAATGTGTTGAAATGTTTGAAAATCAAAAAAATATATTTCTAATGATAAACTAGATACATTTATGAAATGTGTTGAAAAGTTTGAAAAAGAAAATCAAAAAATAAATTTCTATTGATACAATATATACACTTATGAAATGTGTTGAAAAGTTTGAAAATCAAAAAAATATATTTCTAATGATAAACTAGATACATTTATGAATTGTGTTGAAAAGTTTGGAAAATAAAATAAAAAAATATATTTCTAGTGATAAACTATATACATTTATGAAATGTGTTGAAAAGTTTAAAAAAGAAAATAAAAAAATTTATTTCTAATGAGAAACTACCGGTAGATACATTTATTAGATGTGTTGAAAAGTTTGAAAAAGAAAATCAAAAAATATATTTCTAATGATAAACTATATACATTTAAGAAATGTGTTGAAAAGTTTGAAAAAGAAAATCAAAAAATAAATTTCTTTTGATACAATATATACACTTATGAAATGTGTTGAAAAGTTTGAAAATCAAAAAAATATATTTCTAATGATAAACTAGATACCTTTATGAAATGTGTTGAAAAGTTTGGAAAATAAAATGAAAAGATATATTTTTAGTGATAATCTACCGGCAGATACATTTATGAGATGTATTGAAAAGTTTGAAAAAGAAAATCAAAAAATATATTTCTAATGATAAACTATATACATTTAAGAAATGTGTTGAAAAGTTTGAAAAAGAAAATCAAAAAATAAATTTCTTTTGATACAATATATACACTTATGAAATGTGTTGAAAAGTTTGAAAATCAAAAAAATATATTTCTAATGATAAACTAGATACCTTTATGAAATGTGTTGAAAAGTTTGGAAAATAAAATGAAAAGATATATTTTTAGTGATAATCTACCGGCAGATACATTTATGAGATGTATTGAAAAGTTTGAAAAAGAAAATAAAAAATATATTTCTAATAATAAACTACTGGTATATACATTTATGAAATGTGTTGAAAAGTATCAAAATCAAAAAATATATTTCTAATAATAAACTAGATACATTTATGAGATGTGTTGAAAAGTTTGAAAAAGAAAATAAAAAATATATTTCTAATGATAAACTAGATACATTTATGAAATGTGTTGAAAAGTTTGAAAAAGAAAATAAAAAGATATATTTCTAGTGATAAACTATATACATTTATGAAATGTGTTGAAAAGATTTAAAAAAGAAAATAAAAAATTTTATTTCTAATGAGAAACTACCGGTAGATACATTTATGAGATGTGTTGAAAAGTTTGAAAAAGAAAATCAAAAAATATATTTCTAATGATAAACTACTGGTATCATTAATAAACAAATGTATCATTTATGAAATGTGTTGAAAAGTTTCAAAATTAAAAAAAAATATTTCTAATGATAAATTAGATACATTTATGAAATGTGTTGAAAAGTTTGAAAAAGAAAATCAAAAAATAAATTTCCATTGATACACTATATACACTTATGAAATCTGTTGAAAAGTTTGAAAATCAAAAAAATATATTTCTAATGATAAACTAGATACATTTATGAAATGTGTTGAAAAGTTTGAAAAAGAAAATCAAAAAATAAATTTCTATTGATACAATATATACACTTATGAAATGTGTTGAAAAGTTTGAAAATCAAAAAAATTTATTTCTAATGATAAACTAGATACATTTATGAAATGTGTTGAAAAGTTTGGAAAATAAAATCAAAAAATAAATTTCTATTGATACAATATATACACTTATGAAATGTGTTGAAAAGTTTGAAAATCAAAAAAATATATTTCTAATGATAAACTAGATACATTTATGAAATGTGTTGAAAAGTTTGGAAAATAAAATAAAAAAATATATTTCTAGTGATAAACTATATACATTTATTAATTATGTTGAAAAGTTTGAACAAGAAAATAAAAAAAAATATATTTCTAATGATAAACTATATTCATTTATGAAATGTGTTGAAAAGTTGGAACAAGAAAATAAACAAAAATATTTCTAATGATAAACTATATACATTTATGAAATGTGTTGAAAAGTTTGAAAAAGAAAATGAAAAGATATATTTCTAGTGATATCTACCGGTAGATACATTTATGAGATGTGTTGAAAAGTTTGAAAAAGAAAATAAAAAAATATATTTCTAATGATAAACTAGATACATTTATGAAATGTATTGAAAAGTTTCAAAATCAAAGAAATAAATTTCCATTGATACACTTATGAAATCTGTTGAAAAGTTTGAAAATCAAAAAAAATAAATTTCTAATGATAAACTAGAAACATTTATGAAATGTGTTGAAGTTTGAAAAAGAAAATCAAAAAATAAATTTCTATTGATCAACTATATACACTTATGAAATGTGTTGAAAAGTTTGGAAAAGAAAATCAAAAAATAAATTTCTAATGATACAATATATACACTTATGAAATGTGTTGAAAAGTTTGAAAATCAAAAAAATATATTTCTAATGATAAACTAGATACCTTTATGAAATGTGTTGAAAAGTTTGGAAAATAAAATGAAAAGATATATTTTTAGTGATAATCTACCGGCAGATACATTTATGAGATGTATTGAAAAGTTTGAAAAAGAAAATAAAAAATATATTTCTAATAATAAACTACTGGTATATACATTTATGAAATGTGTTGAAAAGTATCAAAATCAAAAAATATATTTCTAATAATAAACTAGATACATTTATGAGATGTGTTGAAAAGTTTGAAAAAGAAAATAAAAAATATATTTCTAATGATAAACTAGATACATTTATGAAATGTGTTGAAAAGTTTGGAAAAGAAAATCAAAAAATATATTTCTAGTGATAAACTATATACATTTATGAAATGTGTTGAAAAGTTTGAAAAAGAAAATGAAAAGATATATTTTTAGTGATAATCTACCGGCAGATACATTTATGATTGTAAAGTGTTGAAAAGTTTGAAAAAGAAAATCAAAAAATATATTTCTAATAATAAACTACTGGTATCATTAATAAACAAATAATAAACAAATGTATCATTTATGAAATGTGTTGAAATGTTTGAAAATCAAAAAAATATATTTCTAATGATAAACTAGATACATTTATGAAATGTGTTGAAAAGTTTGAAAAAGAAAATCAAAAAATAAATTTCTATTGATACAATATATACACTTATGAAATGTGTTGAAAAGTTTGAAAATCAAAAAAATATATTTCTAATGATAAACTAGATACATTTATGAATTGTGTTGAAAAGTTTGGAAAATAAAATAAAAAAATATATTTCTAGTGATAAACTATATACATTTATGAAATGTGTTGAAAAGTTTAAAAAAGAAAATAAAAAAATTTATTTCTAATGAGAAACTACCGGTAGATACATTTATTAGATGTGTTGAAAAGTTTGAAAAAGAAAATCAAAAAATATATTTCTAATGATAAACTATATACATTTAAGAAATGTGTTGAAAAGTTTGAAAAAGAAAATCAAAAAATAAATTTCTTTTGATACAATATATACACTTATGAAATGTGTTGAAAAGTTTGAAAATCAAAAAAATATATTTCTAATGATAAACTAGATACCTTTATGAAATGTGTTGAAAAGTTTGGAAAATAAAATGAAAAGATATATTTTTAGTGATAATCTACCGGCAGATACATTTATGAGATGTATTGAAAAGTTTGAAAAAGAAAATAAAAAATATATTTCTAATAATAAACTACTGGTATATACATTTATGAAATGTGTTGAAAAGTATCAAAATCAAAAAATATATTTCTAATAATAAACTAGATACATTTATGAGATGTGTTGAAAAGTTTGAAAAAGAAAATAAAAAATATATTTCTAATGATAAACTAGATACATTTATGAAATGTGTTGAAAAGTTTGAAAAAGAAAATAAAAAGATATATTTCTAGTGATAAACTATATACATTTATGAAATGTGTTGAAAAGATTTAAAAAAGAAAATAAAAAATTTTATTTCTAATGAGAAACTACCGGTAGATACATTTATGAGATGTGTTGAAAAGTTTGAAAAAGAAAATCAAAAAATATATTTCTAATGATAAACTACTGGTATCATTAATAAACAAATGTATCATTTATGAAATGTGTTGAAAAGTTTCAAAATTAAAAAAAAATATTTCTAATGATAAATTAGATACATTTATGAAATGTGTTGAAAAGTTTGAAAAAGAAAATCAAAAAATAAATTTCCATTGATACACTATATACACTTATGAAATCTGTTGAAAAGTTTGAAAATCAAAAAAATATATTTCTAATGATAAACTAGATACATTTATGAAATGTGTTGAAAAGTTTGAAAAAGAAAATCAAAAAATAAATTTCTATTGATACAATATATACACTTATGAAATGTGTTGAAAAGTTTGAAAATCAAAAAAATTTATTTCTAATGATAAACTAGATACATTTATGAAATGTGTTGAAAAGTTTGGAAAATAAAATCAAAAAATAAATTTCTATTGATACAATATATACACTTATGAAATGTGTTGAAAAGTTTGAAAATCAAAAAAATATATTTCTAATGATAAACTAGATACATTTATGAAATGTGTTGAAAAGTTTGAAAAAGAAAATCAAAAAATAAATTTCCATTGATACACTATATACACTTATGAAATCTGTTGAAAAGTTTGAAAATCAAAAAAATATATTTCTAATGATAAACTAGATACATTTATGAAATGTGTTGAAAAGTTTGAAAAAGAAAATCAAAAAATAAATTTCTATTGATACAATATATACACTTATGAAATGTGTTGAAAAGTTTGAAAATCAAAAAAATATATTTCTAATGATAAACTAGATACATTTATGAAATGTGTTGAAAAGTTTGGAAAATAAAATAAAAAAATATATTTCTAGTGATAAACTATATACATTTATTAATTATGTTGAAAAGTTTGAACAAGAAAATAAAAAAAAATATATTTCTAATGATAAACTATATTCATTTATGAAATGTGTTGAAAAGTTGGAACAAGAAAATAAACAAAAATATTTCTAATGATAAACTATATACATTTGTGAAATGTGTTGAAAAGTTTGAAAAAGAAAATGAAAAGATATATTTCTAGTGATATCTACCGGTAGATACATTTATGAGATGTGTTGAAAAGTTTGAAAAAGAAAATAAAAAAATATATTTCTAATGATAAACTAGATACATTTATGAAATGTATTGAAATGTTTCAAAATCAAAGAAATAAATTTCCATTGATACACTTATGAAATCTGTTGAAAAGTTTGAAAATCAAAAAAATATATTTCTAATGATAAACTAGAAACATTTATGAAATGTGTTGAAGTTTGAAAAAGAAAATCAAAAAATAAATTTCTATTGATCAACTATATACACTTATGAAATGTGTTGAAAAGTTTGGAAAAGAAAATCAAAAAATAAATTTCTATTGATACAATATATACACTTATGAAATGTGTTGAAAAGTTTGAAAATCAAAAAAATATATTTCTAATGATAAACTAGATACCTTTATGAAATGTGTTGAAAAGTTTGGAAAATAAAATGAAAAGATATATTTTTAGTGATAATCTACCGGCAGATACATTTATGAGATGTATTGAAAAGTTTGAAAAAGAAAATAAAAAATATATTTCTAATAATAAACTACTGGTATATACATTTATGAAATGTGTTGAAAAGTATCAAAATCAAAAAATATATTTCTAATAATAAACTAGATACATTTATGAGATGTGTTGAAAAGTTTGAAAAAGAAAATAAAAAATATATTTCTAATGATAAACTAGATACATTTATGAAATGTGTTGAAAAGTTTGGAAAAGAAAATCAAAAAATATATTTCTAGTGATAAACTATATACATTTATGAAATGTGTTGAAAAGTTTGAAAAAGAAAATGAAAAGATATATTTTTAGTGATAATCTACCGGCAGATACATTTATGATTGTAAAGTGTTGAAAAGTTTGAAAAAGAAAATCAAAAAATATATTTCTAATAATAAACTACTGGTATCATTAATAAACAAATAATAAACAAATGTATCATTTATGAAATGTGTTGAAACGTTTCAAAATAAAAAAAAAATATTTCTAATGATAAATTAGATACATTTATGAAATGTGTTGAAAAGTTTGAAAAAGAAAATCAAAAAATAAATTTCTATTGATACAATATATACACTTATGAAATGTGTTGAAAAGTTTGAAAATCAAAAAAATATATTTCTAATGATAAACTAGATACATTTATGAATTGTGTTGAAAAGTTTGGAAAATAAAATAAAAAAATATATTTCTAGTGATAAACTATATACATTTATGAAATGTGTTGAAAAGTTTAAAAAAGAAAATAAAAAAATTTATTTCTAATGAGAAACTACCGGTAGATACATTTATTAGATGTGTTGAAAAGTTTGAAAAAGAAAATCAAAAAATATATTTCTAATGATAAACTATATACATTTAAGAAATGTGTTGAAAAGTTTGAAAAAGAAAATCAAAAAATAAATTTCTTTTGATACAATATATACACTTATGAAATGTGTTGAAAAGTTTGAAAATCAAAAAAATATATTTCTAATGATAAACTAGATACATTTATGAAATGTGTTGAAAAGTTTGAAAAAGAAAATCAAAAAATAAATTTCTATTGATACAATATATACACTTATGAAATGTGTTGAAAAGTTTGAAAATCAAAAAAATATATTTCTAATGATAAACTAGATACATTTATGAAATGTGTTGAAAAGTTTGGAAAATAAAATAAAAAAATATATTTCTAGTGATAAACTATATACATTTATTAATTATGTTGAAAAGTTTGAACAAGAAAATAAAAAAAAATATATTTCTAATGATAAACTATATTCATTTATGAAATGTGTTGAAAAGTTGGAACAAGAAAATAAACAAAAATATTTCTAATGATAAACTATATACATTTGTGAAATGTGTTGAAAAGTTTGAAAAAGAAAATGAAAAGATATATTTCTAGTGATATCTACCGGTAGATACATTTATGAGATGTGTTGAAAAGTTTGAAAAAGAAAATAAAAAAATATATTTCTAATGATAAACTAGATACATTTATGAAATGTATTGAAATGTTTCAAAATCAAAGAAATAAATTTCCATTGATACACTTATGAAATCTGTTGAAAAGTTTGAAAATCAAAAAAATATATTTCTAATGATAAACTAGAAACATTTATGAAATGTGTTGAAGTTTGAAAAAGAAAATCAAAAAATAAATTTCTATTGATCAACTATATACACTTATGAAATGTGTTGAAAAGTTTGGAAAAGAAAATCAAAAAATAAATTTCTATTGATACAATATATACACTTATGAAATGTGTTGAAAAGTTTGAAAATCAAAAAAATATATTTCTAATGATAAACTAGATACCTTTATGAAATGTGTTGAAAAGTTTGGAAAATAAAATGAAAAGATATATTTTTAGTGATAATCTACCGGCAGATACATTTATGAGATGTATTGAAAAGTTTGAAAAAGAAAATAAAAAATATATTTCTAATAATAAACTACTGGTATATACATTTATGAAATGTGTTGAAAAGTATCAAAATCAAAAAATATATTTCTAATAATAAACTAGATACATTTATGAGATGTGTTGAAAAGTTTGAAAAAGAAAATAAAAAATATATTTCTAATGATAAACTAGATACATTTATGAAATGTGTTGAAAAGTTTGGAAAAGAAAATCAAAAAATATATTTCTAGTGATAAACTATATACATTTATGAAATGTGTTGAAAAGTTTGAAAAAGAAAATGAAAAGATATATTTTTAGTGATAATCTACCGGCAGATACATTTATGATTGTAAAGTGTTGAAAAGTTTGAAAAAGAAAATCAAAAAATATATTTCTAATAATAAACTACTGGTATCATTAATAAACAAATAATAAACAAATGTATCATTTATGAAATGTGTTGAAACGTTTCAAAATAAAAAAAAAATATTTCTAATGATAAATTAGATACATTTATGAAATGTGTTGAAAAGTTTGAAAAAGAAAATCAAAAAATAAATTTCTATTGATACAATATATACACTTATGAAATGTGTTGAAAAGTTTGAAAATCAAAAAAATATATTTCTAATGATAAACTAGATACATTTATGAATTGTGTTGAAAAGTTTGGAAAATAAAATAAAAAAATATATTTCTAGTGATAAACTATATACATTTATGAAATGTGTTGAAAAGTTTAAAAAAGAAAATAAAAAAATTTATTTCTAATGAGAAACTACCGGTAGATACATTTATTAGATGTGTTGAAAAGTTTGAAAAAGAAAATCAAAAAATATATTTCTAATGATAAACTATATACATTTAAGAAATGTGTTGAAAAGTTTGAAAAAGAAAATCAAAAAATAAATTTCTTTTGATACAATATATACACTTATGAAATGTGTTGAAAAGTTTGAAAATCAAAAAAATATATTTCTAATGATAAACTAGATACCTTTATGAAATGTGTTGAAAAGTTTGGAAAATAAAATGAAAAGATATATTTTTAGTGATAATCTACCGGCAGATACATTTATGAGATGTATTGAAAAGTTTGAAAAAGAAAATAAAAAATATATTTCTAATAATAAACTACTGGTATATACATTTATGAAATGTGTTGAAAAGTATCAAAATCAAAAAATATATTTCTAATAATAAACTAGATACATTTATGAGATGTGTTGAAAAGTTTGAAAAAGAAAATAAAAAATATATTTCTAATGATAAACTAGATACATTTATGAAATGTGTTGAAAAGTTTGGAAAAGAAAATCAAAAAATATATTTCTAGTGATAAACTATATACATTTATGAAATGTGTTGAAAAGTTTGAAAAAGAAAATGAAAAGATATATTTTTAGTGATAATCTACCGGCAGATACATTTATGATTGTAAAGTGTTGAAAAGTTTGAAAAAGAAAATCAAAAAATATATTTCTAATAATAAACTACTGGTATCATTAATAAACAAATAATAAACAAATGTATCATTTATGAAATGTGTTGAAAAGTTTGGAAAATAAAATAAAAAAATATATTTCTAGTGATAAACTATATACATTTATGAAATGTGTTGAAAAGTTTGAACAAGAAAATAAAAAAAAATATATTTCTAATGATAAACTATATTCATTTATGAAATGTGTTGAAAAGTTGGAATAAGAAAATAAACAAAAATATTTCTAATGATAAACTATATATATTTATGAAATGTGTTGAAAAGTTTAAAATTTAAACAAAACATATTTCTAATGATAAACTATATACATTTATGAAATGTGTTGAAAAGTTTGAAAAAGAAAATGAAAAGATATATTTGTAGTGATAATCTACCGGCAGATACATTTATGAGATGTATTGAAAAATTTGAAAAAGAAAATCAAAAAATATATTTCTAATAATAAACTACCGGTAGATACATTTATGAAATGTGTTGAAAAGTATCAAAATCAAAAAATATATTTCTAATAATAAACTAGAAACATTTATGAGATGTGTTGAAAAGTTTGAAAAAGAAAATAAAAAATATATTTCTAATGATAAACTAGATACATTTATGAAATGTGTTGAAAAGTTTGGAAAAGAAAATAAAAAAATATATTTCTAGTGATAAACTAGATACATTTATGAAATGTGTTGAAAAGTTTAAAATTTAAACAAAACATATTTCTAATGATAAACTATATACATTTATGAAATGTGTTGAAAAGTTTGAACAAGAAAATAAACAAAAATATTTCTAATGATAAACTATATACATTTATGAAATGTGTTGAAAAGTTTGAAAAAGAAAATGAAAAGATATATTTCTAGTCATAATCTACCGGTAGATACATTTATGAGAGATGTATTGAAAAGTTTGAAAAAGAAAATAAAAAAACAACATTTCTAATGATAAACTAGATACATTTATGAAATGTGTTGAAAAGTTTCAAAATCAAAGAAATAAATTTCCATTGATACACCATATACACTTATGAAATCTGTTGAAAAGTTTGAAAATCAAAAAAAATATATTTCTAATGATAAACTAGATACATTTATGAAAAGTTTGAAAAAGAAAATCAAAAAAGAAATTTCTATTGATCAACTATATACACTTATGAAATGTGTTGAAAAGTTTGGAAAAGAAAATCAAAAAATATATTTCTAGTGATAAACTATATACATTTATGAAATGTGTTGAAAAGTTTGAAAAAGAAAATGAAAAGATATATTTTTAGTGATAATTTACCGGCAGATACATTTATGAGATGTGTTGAAAAGTTTGAAAAAGAAAATAAAAAATATATTTCTAATGATAAACTAGATACATTTATGAAAAGTTTGGAAAATAAAATAAAAAAATATATTTCTAGTGATAAACTATATACATTTATTAATTATGTTGAAAAGTTTGAACAAGAAAATAAAAAAAAATATATTTCTAATGATAAACTATATTCATTTATGAAATGTGTTGAAAAGTTGGAATAAGAAAATAAACAAAAATATTTCTAATGATAAACTATATACATTTATGAAATGTGTTGAAAAGTTTGAAAAAGAAAATGAAAATGAAAAGATATATTTCTAGTGATATCTACCGGTAGATACATTTATGAGATGTATTGAAAAGTTTGAAAAAGAAAATCAAAAAAAATATTTCTAATAATAAACTACTGGTAGATACATTTATGAAATGTGTTGAAAAGTATCAAAATCAAAAAATATATTTCTAATGATAAACTAGATACATTTATGAAATGTGTTGAAAAGTTTGGAAAAGAAAATAAAAAAATATATTTCTAGTGATAAACTAGATACATTTATGAAATGTGTTGAAAAGTTTAAAATTTAAACAAAACATATTTCTAATGATAAACTATATACATTTATGAAATGTGTTGAAAAGTTTGAAAAAGAAAATGAAAAGATATATTTCTAGTCATAATCTACCGGTAGATACATTTATGAGATGTATTGAAAAGTTTGAAAAAGAAAATAAAAAAACAACATTTCTAATGATAAACTATATACATTTATGAAATGTGTTGAAAAGTTTGAAAAAGAAAATAAAAAGATATATTTCTAGTGATCATCTATCAGTAGATACATTTATGAGATGTGTTGAAAAGATTTAAAAAAGAAAATAAAAAAATTTATTTCTAATGAGAAACTACCGGTAGATACATTTATGAGATGTGTTGAAAAGTTTGAAAAAGAAAATCAAAAAATATATTTCTAATGATAAACTACTGGTATCATTAATAAACAAATAATAAACAAATGTATCATTTATGAAATGTGTTGAAAAGTTTGAAAATCAAAAAAATATATTTCTAATGATAAACTAGATACATTTATGAAATGTGTTGAAAAGTTTGAAAAAGAAAATGAAATGATATATTTCTAGTGATATCTACCGGTAGATACATTTATGAGATGTATTGAAAAGTTTGAAAAAGAAAATCAAAAAAAATATTTCTAATGATAAACTATATTACATTTATGAAATGTGTTGAAAAGTTTGAAAAAGAAAATCAAAAAATAAATTTATATTGATACAATATATACACTTATGAAATGTGTTGAAAAGTTTGAAAATCAAAAAAATATATTTCTAATGATAAACTAGATACCTTTATGAAATGTGTTGAAAAGTTTGGAAAATAAAATGAAAAGATATATTTTTAGTGATAATCTACCGGCAGATACATTTATGAGATGTATTGAAAAGTTTGAAAAAGAAAATAAAAAATATATTTCTAATAATAAACTACCGGTAGATACATTTATGAAATGTGTTGAAAAGTATCAAAATCAAAAAATATATTTCTAATAATAAACTAGAAACATTTATGAGATGTGTTGAAAAGTTTGAAAAAGAAAATAAAAAATATATTTCTAATGATAAACTAGATACATTTATGAAATGTGTTGAAAAGTTTGGAAAAGAAAATAAAAAAATATATTTCTAGTGATAAACTAGATACATTTATGAAATGTGTTGAAAAGTTTAAAATTTAAACAAAACATATTTCTAATGATAAACTATATACATTTATGAAATGTGTTGAAAAGTTTGAACAAGAAAATAAACAAAAATATTTCTAATGATAAACTATATACATTTATGAAATGTGTTGAAAAGTTTGAAAAAGAAAATGAAAAGATATATTTCTAGTCATAATCTACCGGTAGATACATTTATGAGAGATGTATTGAAAAGTTTGAAAAAGAAAATAAAAAAACAACATTTCTAATGATAAACTAGATACATTTATGAAATGTGTTGAAAAGTTTCAAAATCAAAGAAATAAATTTCCATTGATACACCATATACACTTATGAAATCTGTTGAAAAGTTTGAAAATCAAAAAAAATATATTTCTAATGATAAACTAGATACATTTATGAAAAGTTTGAAAAAGAAAATCAAAAAAGAAATTTCTATTGATCAACTATATACACTTATGAAATGTGTTGAAAAGTTTGGAAAAGAAAATCAAAAAATATATTTCTAGTGATAAACTATATACATTTATGAAATGTGTTGAAAAGTTTGAAAAAGAAAATGAAAAGATATATTTTTAGTGATAATTTACCGGCAGATACATTTATGAGATGTGTTGAAAAGTTTGAAAAAGAAAATAAAAAATATATTTCTAATGATAAACTAGATACATTTATGAAAAGTTTGGAAAATAAAATAAAAAAATATATTTCTAGTGATAAACTATATACATTTATTAATTATGTTGAAAAGTTTGAACAAGAAAATAAAAAAAAATATATTTCTAATGATAAACTATATTCATTTATGAAATGTGTTGAAAAGTTGGAATAAGAAAATAAACAAAAATATTTCTAATGATAAACTATATACATTTATGAAATGTGTTGAAAAGTTTGAAAAAGAAAATGAAAATGAAAAGATATATTTCTAGTGATATCTACCGGTAGATACATTTATGAGATGTATTGAAAAGTTTGAAAAAGAAAATCAAAAAAAATATTTCTAATAATAAACTACTGGTAGATACATTTATGAAATGTGTTGAAAAGTATCAAAATCAAAAAATATATTTCTAATGATAAACTAGATACATTTATGAAATGTGTTGAAAAGTTTGGAAAAGAAAATAAAAAAATATATTTCTAGTGATAAACTAGATACATTTATGAAATGTGTTGAAAAGTTTAAAATTTAAACAAAACATATTTCTAATGATAAACTATATACATTTATGAAATGTGTTGAAAAGTTTGAAAAAGAAAATGAAAAGATATATTTCTAGTCATAATCTACCGGTAGATACATTTATGAGATGTATTGAAAAGTTTGAAAAAGAAAATAAAAAAACAACATTTCTAATGATAAACTATATACATTTATGAAATGTGTTGAAAAGTTTGAAAAAGAAAATAAAAAGATATATTTCTAGTGATCATCTATCAGTAGATACATTTATGAGATGTGTTGAAAAGATTTAAAAAAGAAAATAAAAAAATTTATTTCTAATGAGAAACTACCGGTAGATACATTTATGAGATGTGTTGAAAAGTTTGAAAAAGAAAATCAAAAAATATATTTCTAATGATAAACTACTGGTATCATTAATAAACAAATAATAAACAAATGTATCATTTATGAAATGTGTTGAAAAGTTTGAAAATCAAAAAAATATATTTCTAATGATAAACTAGATACATTTATGAAATGTGTTGAAAAGTTTGAAAAAGAAAATGAAATGATATATTTCTAGTGATATCTACCGGTAGATACATTTATGAGATGTATTGAAAAGTTTGAAAAAGAAAATCAAAAAAAATATTTCTAATGATAAACTATATTACATTTATGAAATGTGTTGAAAAGTTTGAAAAAGAAAATCAAAAAATAAATTTATATTGATACAATATATACACTTATGAAATGTGTTGAAAAGTTTGAAAATCAAAAAAATATATTTCTAATGATAAACTAGATACCTTTATGAAATGTGTTGAAAAGTTTGGAAAATAAAATGAAAAGATATATTTTTAGTGATAATCTACCGGCAGATACATTTATGAGATGTATTGAAAAGTTTGAAAAAGAAAATAAAAAATATATTTCTAATAATAAACTACTGGTAGATACATTTATGAAATGTGTTGAAAAGTATCAAAATCAAAAAATATATTTCTAATAATAAACTAGATACATTTATGAGATGTGTTGAAAAGTTTGAAAAAGAAAATAAAAAATATATTTCTAATGATAAACTAGATACATTTATGAAATGTGTTGAAAAGTTTGGAAAAGAAAATAAAAAAATATATTTCTAGTGATAAACTATATACATTTATGAAATGTGTTGAAAAGTTTGGAAAAGAAAATCAAAAAATATATTTCTAGTGATAAACTATATACATTTATGAAATGTGTTGAAAAGTTTGAAAAAGAAAATGAAAAGATATATTTTTAGTGATAATCTACCGGCAGATACATTTATGATTGTAAAGTGTTGAAAAGTTTGAAAAAGAAAATCAAAAAATATATTTCTAATAATAAACTACTGGTATCATTAATAAACAAATAATAAACAAATGTATCATTTATGAAATGTGTTGAAACGTTTCAAAATAAAAAAAAATATTTCTAATGATAAATTAGATACATTTATGAAATGTGTTGAAAAGTTTGAAAAAGAAAATCAAAAAATATATTTCTAGTGATAAACTATATACATTTATGAAATGTGTTGAAAAGTTTGAAAAAGAAAATGAAAAGATATATTTTTAGTGATAATCTACCGGCAGATACATTTATGATTGAAAAGTGTTGAAAAGTTTGAAAAAGAAAATCAAAAAATATATTTCTAATAATAAACTACTGGTATCATTAATAAACAAATAATAAACAAATGTATCATTTATGAAATGTGTTGAAAAGTTTGGAAAATAAAATAAAAAAATATATTTCTAGTGATAAACTATATACATTTATGAAATGTGTTGAAAAGTTTGAACAAGAAAATAAAAAAAAATATATTTCTAATGATAAACTATATTCATTTATGAAATGTGTTGAAAAGTTGGAATAAGAAAATAAACAAAAATATTTCTAATGATAAACTATATACATTTATGAAATGTGTTGAAAAGTTTGAAAAAGAAAATGAAAATGAAAAGATATATTTCTAGTGATATCTACCGGTAGATACATTTATGAGATGTATTGAAATGTTTGAAAAAGAAAATCAAAAAAAATATTTCTCATAATAAACTACTGGTAGATACATTTATGAAATGTGTTGAAAAGTATCAAAATCAAGAAATATATTTCTAATGATAAACTAGATACATTTATGAAATGTGTTGAAAAGTTTGGAAAAGAAAATAAAAAAATATATTTCTAGTGATAAACTAGATACATTTATGAAATGTGTTGAAAAGTTTAAAATTTAAACAAAACATATTTCTAATGATAAACTATATACATTTATGAAATGTGTTGAAAAGTTTGAAAAAGAAAATGAAAAGATATATTTCTAGTCATAATCTACCGGAAGATACATTTATGAGATGTATTGAAAAGTTTGAAAAAGAAAATAAAAAAACAACATTTCTAATGATAAACTATATACATTTATGAAATGTGTTGAAAAGTTTGAAAAAGAAAATAAAAAGATATATTTCTAGTGATCATCTATCAGTAGATACATTTATGAGATGTGTTGAAAAGATTTAAAAAAGAAAATAAAAAAATTTATTTCTAATGAGAAACTACCGGTAGATACATTTATGAGATGTGTTGAAAAGTTTGAAAAAGAAAATCAAAAAATATATTTCTAATGATAAACTACTGGTATCATTAATAAACAAATAATAAACAAATGTATCATTTATGAAATGTGTTGAAAAGTTTCAAAATAAAAAAAAAATATTTCTAATGATAAATTAGATACATTTATGAAATGTGTTGAAAAGTTTGAAAAAGAAAATCAAAAAATAAATTTCCATTGATACACTATATACACTTTTGAAATCTGTTGAAAAGTTTGAAAATCAAAAAAATATATTTCTAATGATAAACTAGATACATTTATGAAATGTGTTGAAAAGTTTGAAAAAGAAAATCAAAAAATAAATTTCTATTGATACAATATATACACTTATGAAATGTGTTGAAAAGTTTGAAAATCAAAAAAATATATTTCTAATGATAAACTAGATACATTTATGAAATGTGTTGAAAAGTTTGGAAAATAAAATAAAAAAATATATTTCTAGTGATAAACTATATACATTTATTAATTATGTTGAAAAGTTTGAACAAGAAAATAAAAAAAAATATATTTCTAATGATAAACTGTATTCATTTATGAAATGTGTTGAAAAGTTGGAACAAGAAAATAAACAAAAATATTTCTAATGATAAACTATATACATTTATGAAATGTGTTGAAAAGTTTGAGAAAGAAAATGAAAAGATATATTTTTAGTGATAATCTACCGGCAGATACATTTATGATTGTAAAGTGTTGAAAAGTTTGAAAAAGAAAATCAAAAAATATATTTCTAATATTAAACTACTGGTATCATTAATAAACAAATAATAAACAAATGTATCATTTATGAAATGTGTTGAAACGTTTCAAAATAAAAAAAAATATTTCTAATGATAAATTAGATACATTTATGAAATGTGTTGAAAAGTTTGAAAAAGAAAATCAAAAAATATATTTCTAGTGATAAACTATATACATTTATGAAATGTGTTGAAAAGTTTGAAAAAGAAAATGAAAAGATATATTTTTAGTGATAATCTACCGGCAGATACATTTATGATTGAAAAGTGTTGAAAAGTTTGAAAAAGAAAATCAAAAAATATATTTCTAATAATAAACTACTGGTATCATTAATAAACAAATAATAAACAAATGTATCATTTATGAAATGTGTTGAAAAGTTTGGAAAATAAAATAAAAAAATATATTTCTAGTGATAAACTATATACATTTATGAAATGTGTTGAAAAGTTTGAACAAGAAAATAAAAAAAAATATATTTCTAATGATAAACTATATTCATTTATGAAATGTGTTGAAAAGTTGGAATAAGAAAATAAACAAAAATATTTCTAATGATAAACTATATACATTTATGAAATGTGTTGAAAAGTTTGAAAAAGAAAATGAAAATGAAAAGATATATTTCTAGTGATATCTACCGGTAGATACATTTATGAGATGTATTGAAATGTTTGAAAAATAAAATCAAAAAAAATATTTCTCATAATAAACTACTGGTAGATACATTTATGAAATGTGTTGAAAAGTATCAAAATCAAAAAATATATTTCTAATGATAAACTAGATACATTTATGAAATGTGTTGAAAAGTTTGGAAAAGAAAATAAAAAAATATATTTCTAGTGATAAACTAGATACATTTATGAAATGTGTTGAAAAGTTTAAAATTTAAACAAAACATATTTCTAATGATAAAATATATACATTTATGAAATGTGTTGAAAAGTTTGAAAAAGAAAATGAAAAGATATATTTCTAGTCATAATCTACCGGAAGATACATTTATGAGATGTATTGAAAAGTTTGAAAAAGAAAATAAAAAAACAACATTTCTAATGATAAACTATATACATTTATGAAATGTGTTGAAAAGTTTGAAAAAGAAAATAAAAAGATATATTTCTAGTGATCATCTATCAGTAGATACATTTATGAGATGTGTTGAAAAGATTTAAAAAAGAAAATAAAAAAATTTATTTCTAATGAGAAACTACCGGTAGATACATTTATGAGATGTGTTGAAAAGTTTGAAAAAGAAAATCAAAAAATATATTTCTAATGATAAACTACTGGTATCATTAATAAACAAATAATAAACAAATGTATCATTTATGAAATGTGTTGAAAAGTTTCAAAATAAAAAAAAAATATTTCTAATGATAAATTAGATACATTTATGAAATGTGTTGAAAAGTTTGAAAAAGAAAATCAAAAAATTAATTTCCATTGATACACTATATACACTTTTGAAATCTGTTGAAAAGTTTGAAAATCAAAAAAATATATTTCTAATGATAAACTAGATACATTTATGAAATGTGTTGAAAAGTTTGAAAAAGAAAATCAAAAAATAAATTTCTATTGATACAATATATACACTTATGAAATGTGTTGAAAAGTTTGAAAATCAAAAAAATATATTTCTAATGATAAACTAGATACATTTATGAAATGTGTTGAAAAGTTTGGAAAATAAAATAAAAAAATATATTTCTAGTGATAAACTATATACATTTATTAATTATGTTGAAAAGTTTGAACAAGAAAATAAAAAAAAATATATTTCTAATGATAAACTGTATTCATTTATGAAATGTGTTGAAAAGTTGGAACAAGAAAATAAACAAAAATATTTCTAATGATAAACTATATACATTTATGAAATGTGTTGAAAAGTTTGAGAAAGAAAATGAAAAGATATATTTTTAGTGATAATCTACCGGCAGATACATTTATGATTGTAAAGTGTTGAAAAGTTTGAAAAAGAAAATCAAAAAATATATTTCTAATATTAAACTACTGGTATCATTAATAAACAAATAATAAACAAATGTATCATTTATGAAATGTGTTGAAACGTTTCAAAATAAAAAAAAATATTTCTAATGATAAATTAGATACATTTATGAAATGTGTTGAAAAGTTTGAAAAAGAAAATCAAAAAATATATTTCTAGTGATAAACTATATACATTTATGAAATGTGTTGAAAAGTTTGAAAAAGAAAATGAAAAGATATATTTTTAGTGATAATCTACCGGCAGATACATTTATGATTGAAAAGTGTTGAAAAGTTTGAAAAAGAAAATCAAAAAATATATTTCTAATAATAAACTACTGGTATCATTAATAAACAAATAATAAACAAATGTATCATTTATGAAATGTGTTGAAAAGTTTGGAAAATAAAATAAAAAAATATATTTCTAGTGATAAACTATATACATTTATGAAATGTGTTGAAAAGTTTGAACAAGAAAATAAAAAAAAATATATTTCTAATGATAAACTATATTCATTTATGAAATGTGTTGAAAAGTTGGAATAAGAAAATAAACAAAAATATTTCTAATGATAAACTATATACATTTATGAAATGTGTTGAAAAGTTTGAAAAAGAAAATGAAAATGAAAAGATATATTTCTAGTGATATCTACCGGTAGATACATTTATGAGATGTATTGAAATGTTTGAAAAATAAAATCAAAAAAAATATTTCTCATAATAAACTACTGGTAGATACATTTATGAAATGTGTTGAAAAGTATCAAAATCAAAAAATATATTTCTAATGATAAACTAGATACATTTATGAAATGTGTTGAAAAGTTTGGAAAAGAAAATAAAAAAATATATTTCTAGTGATAAACTAGATACATTTATGAAATGTGTTGAAAAGTTTAAAATTTAAACAAAACATATTTCTAATGATAAAATATATACATTTATGAAATGTGTTGAAAAGTTTGAAAAAGAAAATGAAAAGATATATTTCTAGTCATAATCTACCGGAAGATACATTTATGAGATGTATTGAAAAGTTTGAAAAAGAAAATAAAAAAACAACATTTCTAATGATAAACTATATACATTTATGAAATGTGTTGAAAAGTTTGAAAAAGAAAATAAAAAGATATATTTCTAATGATAAACTACTGGTATCATTAATAAACAAATAATAAACAAATGTATCATTTATGAAATGTGTTGAAAAGTTTCAAAATAAAAAAAAAATATTTCTAATGATAAATTAGATACATTTATGAAATGTGTTGAAAAGTTTGAAAAAGAAAATCAAAAAATTAATTTCCATTGATACACTATATACACTTTTGAAATCTGTTGAAAAGTTTGAAAATCAAAAAAATATATTTCTAATGATAAACTAGATACATTTATGAAATGTGTTGAAAAGTTTGAAAAAGAAAATCAAAAAATAAATTTCTATTGATACAATATATACACTTATGAAATGTGTTGAAAAGTTTGAAAATCAAAAAAATATATTTCTAATGATAAACTAGATACATTTATGAAATGTGTTGAAAAGTTTGGAAAATAAAATAAAAAAATATATTTCTAGTGATAAACTATATACATTTATTAATTATGTTGAAAAGTTTGAACAAGAAAATAAAAAAAAATATATTTCTAATGATAAACTATATTCATTTATGAAATGTGTTGAAAAGTTGGAACAAGAAAATAAACAAAAATATTTCTAATGATAAACTATATACATTTATGAAATGTGTTGAAAAGTATCAAAATCAAAAAATATATTTCTAATAATAAACTAGATACATTTATGAGATGTGTTGAAAAGTTTGAAAAAGAAAATAAAAAATATATTTCTAATGATAAACTAGATACATTTATGAAATGTGTTGAAAAGTTTGGAAAAGAAAATAAAAAAATATATTTCTAGTGATAAACTAGATACATTTATGAAATGTGTTGAAAAGTTTAATATTTAAACAAAATATATTTCTAATGATAAACTATATACATTTATGAGATGTATTGAAAAGTTTGAAAAAGAAAATCAAAAAAAATATATTTCTAATAATAAACTACTGGTAGATACATTTATGAAATTTGTTGAAAAGTTTCAAAATCAAAAAATATATTTCTAATGATAAACTAGATACATTTATGAAATGTGTTGAATAGTTTGGAAAAGAAAATCAAAAAATATATTTCTAGTGATAAACTAGATACATTTATGAAATATGTTGAAAAGTTTGAACAAGAAAATAAAAAAAAATATTCTTAATGATAAACTATATTCATTTATTAAATATGTTGAAAAGTGTGAACAAGAAAATAAAAAAAATATATTTCTAATGATAAACTATATTCATTTATGAAATGTGTTGAAAAGTTTGAAAATGAAAATAAAAAGATATATTTTTAGTGATAATCTACCGGCAGATACATTTATGATATGTGTTGAAAAGTTTGAAAAAGAAAATCAAAAAATATATTTCTATTGATCAAATATATACACATATGAAATGTGTTGAAAAGTTTGAAAAAGAAAATCAAAAAATATATTTCTAATGATCATCTATCGGTAGATACATTTATGAGATGTGTTAAAAAATTTAAAAAAGAAAATAAAAAAAATATTTCTAATGAGAAACTACTGGTAGATACATTTATGAGATGTGTTGAAAAGTTTGAAAAAGAAAATAAAAAGAATATATTTATAATGATAAACTAGATACATTTATGAAATGTATTGAAAAGTTTCAAAATCAAAGAAATAAATTTCCATTGATACACTATATACACTTATGAAATCTGTTGAAAAGTTTGAAAATCAAAAAAATATATTTCTAATGACAAACTAGATACATTTATGAAATGTGTTGAAAAGTTTGAAAAAGAAAATAAAAAAATATATTTATAATGATAAACTAGATACATTTATGAAATGTGTTGAAAAGTTTGAAAAAGAAAATCAAAAAATAAATTTCTATTGATCAACTATATACACTTATGAAATGTGTTGAAAAGTTTGGAAAAGAAAATCAAAAAATATATTTCTAATAATAATCTACTGGTATCATTAATAAACAAATAATAAACAAATGTATCATTTATGAAATGTGTTGAAAAGTTTCAAAATAAAAAAAAAATATTTCTAATGATAAATTAGATACATTTATGAAATGTGTTGAAAAGTTTGAAAAAGAAAATCAAAAAATATATTTCTAATGATAAACTAGATACATTTATGAAATGTGTTGAAAAGTTTCAAAATCAAAGAAATAAATTTCTTTTGATAAACTATATACACTTATGAAATGTGTTGAAATGTTTGAAAATCAAAAAAATATATTTCTAATGATAAACTAGATACATTTATGAAATGTGTTGAAATGTTTGAAAAAGAAAATCAAAAAATAAATTTCTATTGATCAAATATATACACTTATGAAATGTGTTGAAAAGTTTGGAAAAGAAAATCAAAAATATATTTCTAGTGATAAACTATATACATTTATGAAATGTGTTGAAAAGTTTGAAAAAGAAAATGAAAAGATATATTTTTAGTGATAATCTACCGGCAGATACATTTATGAGATGTGTTGAAAAGTTTGAAAAAGAAAATAAAAAATATATTTCTAATGATAAACTAGATACATTTATGAAATGTGTTGAAAAGTTTAATATTTAAACAAAATATATTTCTAATGATAAACTATATACATTTATGAAATGTGTTAAAAAGTATCAAAATCAAAAAATATATTTCTAATAATAAACTAGATACATTTATGAGATGTGTTGAAAAGTTTGAAAAAGAAAATAAAAAATATATTTCTAATGATAAACTAGATACATTTATGAAATGTGTTGAAAAGTTTGGAAAAGAAAATAAAAAAATATATTTCTAGTGATAAACTAGATACATTTATGAAATGTGTTGAAAAGTTTGAAAAAGAAAATGAAAAGATATATTTCTAGTCATAATCTACCGGAAGATACATTTATGAGATGTATTGAAAAGTTTGAAAAAGAAAATAAAAAAACAACATTTCTAATGATAAACTATATACATTTATGAAATGTGTTGAAAAGTTTGAAAAAGAAAATAAAAAGATATATTTCTAGTGATCATCTATCAGTAGATACATTTATGAGATGTGTTGAAAAGATTTAAAAAAGAAAATAAAAAAATTTATTTCTAATGAGAAACTACCGGTAGATACATTTATGAGATGTGTTGAAAAGTTTGAAAAAGAAAATCAAAAAATATATTTCTAATGATAAACTACTGGTATCATTAATAAACAAATAATAAACAAATGTATCATTTATGAAATGTGTTGAAAAGTTTCAAAATAAAAAAAAAATATTTCTAATGATAAATTAGATACATTTATGAAATGTGTTGAAAAGTTTGAAAAAGAAAATCAAAAAATTAATTTCCATTGATACACTATATACACTTTTGAAATCTGTTGAAAAGTTTGAAAATCAAAAAAATATATTTCTAATGATAAACTAGATACATTTATGAAATGTGTTGAAAAGTTTGAAAAAGAAAATCAAAAAATAAATTTCTATTGATACAATATATACACTTATGAAATGTGTTGAAAAGTTTGAAAATCAAAAAAATATATTTCTAATGATAAACTAGATACATTTATGAAATGTGTTGAAAAGTTTGGAAAATAAAATAAAAAAATATATTTCTAGTGATAAACTATATACATTTATTAATTATGTTGAAAAGTTTGAACAAGAAAATAAAAAAAAATATATTTCTAATGATAAACTGTATTCATTTATGAAATGTGTTGAAAAGTTGGAACAAGAAAATAAACAAAAATATTTCTAATGATAAACTATATACATTTATGAAATGTGTTGAAAAGTATCAAAATCAAAAAATATATTTCTAATAATAAACTAGATACATTTATGAGATGTGTTGAAAAGTTTGAAAAAGAAAATAAAAAATATATTTCTAATGATAAACTAGATACATTTATGAAATGTGTTGAAAAGTTTGGAAAAGAAAATAAAAAAATATATTTCTAGTGATAAACTAGATACATTTATGAAATGTGTTGAAAAGTTTAATATTTAAACAAAATATATTTCTAATGATAAACTATATACATTTATGAGATGTATTGAAAAGTTTGAAAAAGAAAATCAAAAAAAATATATTTCAAAATCAAAAAATATATTTCTAATGATAAACTAGATACATTTATGAAATGTGTTGAATAGTTTGGAAAAGAAAATCAAAAAATATATTTCTAGTGATAAACTAGATACATTTATGAAATATGTTGAAAAGTTTGAACAAGAAAATAAAAAAAAATATTCTTAATGATAAACTATATTCATTTATTAAATATGTTGAAAAGTGTGAACAAGAAAATAAAAAAAATATATTTCTAATGATAAACTATATTCATTTATGAAATGTGTTGAAAAGTTTGAAAATGAAAATAAAAAGATATATTTTTAGTGATAATCTACCGGCAGATACATTTATGATATGTGTTGAAAAGTTTGAAAAAGAAAATCAAAAAATATATTTCTATTGATCAAATATATACACATATGAAATGTGTTGAAAAGTTTGAAAAAGAAAATCAAAAAATATATTTCTAATGATCATCTATCGGTAGATACATTTATGAGATGTGTTAAAAAATTTAAAAAAGAAAATAAAAAAAATATTTCTAATGAGAAACTACTGGTAGATACATTTATGAGATGTGTTGAAAAGTTTGAAAAAGAAAATAAAAAGAATATATTTATAATGATAAACTAGATACATTTATGAAATGTATTGAAAAGTTTCAAAATCAAAGAAATAAATTTCCATTGATACACTATATACACTTATGAAATCTGTTGAAAAGTTTGAAAATCAAAAAAATATATTTCTAATGACAAACTAGATACATTTATGAAATGTGTTGAAAAGTTTGAAAAAGAAAATAAAAAAATATATTTATAATGATAAACTAGATACATTTATGAAATGTGTTGAAAAGTTTGAAAAAGAAAATCAAAAAATAAATTTCTATTGATCAACTATATACACTTATGAAATGTGTTGAAAAGTTTGGAAAAGAAAATCAAAAAATATATTTCTAATAATAATCTACTGGTATCATTAATAAACAAATAATAAACAAATGTATCATTTATGAAATGTGTTGAAAAGTTTCAAAATAAAAAAAAAATATTTCTAATGATAAATTAGATACATTTATGAAATGTGTTGAAAAGTTTGAAAAAGAAAATCAAAAAATATATTTCTAATGATAAACTAGATACATTTATGAAATGTGTTGAAAAGTTTCAAAATCAAAGAAATAAATTTCTTTTGATAAACTATATACACTTATGAAATGTGTTGAAATGTTTGAAAATCAAAAAAATATATTTCTAATGATAAACTAGATACATTTATGAAATGTGTTGAAATGTTTGAAAAAGAAAATCAAAAAATAAATTTCTATTGATCAAATATATACACTTATGAAATGTGTTGAAAAGTTTGGAAAAGAAAATCAAAAATATATTTCTAGTGATAAACTATATACATTTATGAAATGTGTTGAAAAGTTTGAAAAAGAAAATGAAAAGATATATTTTTAGTGATAATCTACCGGCAGATACATTTATGAGATGTGTTGAAAAGTTTGAAAAAGAAAATAAAAAATATATTTCTAATGATAAACTAGATACATTTATGAAATGTGTTGAAAAGTTTAATATTTAAACAAAATATATTTCTAATGATAAACTATATACATTTATGAAATGTGTTGAAAAGTATCAAAATCAAAAAATATATTTCTAATAATAAACTAGATACATTTATGAGATGTGTTGAAAAGTTTGAAAAAGAAAATAAAAAATATATTTCTAATGATAAACTAGATACATTTATGAAATGTGTTGAAAAGTTTAATATTTAAACAAAATATATTTCTAATGATAAACTATATACATTTATGAGATGTATTGAAAAGTTTGAAAAAGAAAATCAAAAAATATATTTCTAATAATAAACTACTGGTAGATACATTTATGAAATTTGTTGAAATGTTTCAAAATCAAAAAATATATTTCTAATGATAAACTAGATACATTTATGAAATGTGTTGAATAGTTTGGAAAAGAAAATCAAAAAATATATTTCTAGTGATAAACTAGATACATTTATGAAATATGTTGAAAAGTTTGAACAAGAAAATATAAAAAAATATTCTTAATGATAAACTATATTCATTTATTAAATATGTTGAAAAGTGTGAACAAGAAAATAAAAAAAATATATTTCTAATGATAAACTATATTCATTTATGAAATGTGTTGAAAAGTTTGAAAATGAAAATAAAAAGATATATTTTTAGTGATAATCTACCGGCAGATACATTTATGATATGTGTTGAAAAGTTTGAAAAAGAAAATCAAAAAATATATTTCTATTGATCAAATATATACACTTATGAAATGTGTTGAAAAGTTTGAAAAAGAAAATCAAAAAATATATTTCTAATGATCATCTATCGGTAGATACATTTATGAGATGTGTTAAAATGATTTAAAAAAGAAAATAAAAAAAAAATATTTCTAATGAGAAACTACTGGTAGATACATTTATGAGATGTGTTGAAAAGTTTGAAAAAGAAAATAAAAAAAATATATTTATAATGATAAACTAGATACATTTATGAAATGTATTGAAAAGTTTCAAAATCAAAGAAATAAATTTCCATTGATACACTATATACACTTATGAAATCTGTTGAAAAGTTTGAAAATCAAAAAAATATATTTCTAATGACAAACTAGATACATTTATGAAATGTGTTGAAAAGTTTGAAAAAGAAAATAAAAAAATATATTTATAATGATAAACTAGATACATTTATGAAATGTGTTGAAAAGTTTGAAAAAAGAATTTCAAAAAATAAATTTCTATTGATCAACTATATACACTTATGAAATGTGTTGAAAAGTTTGGAAAAGAAAATCAAAAAATATATTTCTAATAATAATCTACTGGTATCATTAATAAACAAATAATAAACAAATGTATCATTTATGAAATGTGTTGAAAAGTTTCAAAATAAAAAAAAATATTTCTAATGATAAATTAGATACATTTATGAAATGTGTTGAAAAGTTTGAAAAAGAAAATCAAAAAATATATTTCTAATGATAAACTAGATACATTTATGAAATGTGTTGAAAAGTTTCAAAATCAAAGAAATAAATTTCTTTTGATACACTATATACAATTATGAAATGTGTTGAAATGTTTGAAAATCAAAAAAATATATTTCTAATGATAAACTAGATACATTTATGAAATGTGTTGAAATGTTTGAAAAAGAAAATCAAAAAATAAATTTCTATTGATCAAATATATACACTTATGAAATGTGTTGAAAAGTTTGGAAAAGAAAAACAAAAATATATTTCTAGTGATAAACTATATACATTTATGAAATGTGTTGAAAAGTTTGAAAAAGAAAATGAAAAGATATATTTTTAGTAATAATCTACCGGCAGATACATTTATGAGATGTGTTGAAAAGTTTGAAAAAGAAAATAAAAAATATATTTCTAATGATAAACTAGATACATTTATGAAATGTGTTGAAAAGTTTAATATTTAAACAAAATATATTTCTAATGATAAACTATATACATTTATGAGATGTATTGAAAAGTTTGAAAAAGAAAATCAAAAAATATATTTCTAATAATAAACTACTGGTAGATACATTTATGAAATTTGTTGAAAAGTTTCAAAATCAAAAAATATATTTCTAATGATAAACTAGATACATTTATGAAATGTGTTGAAAAGTTTGGAAAAGAAAATCAAAAAATATATTTCTAGTGATAAACTAGATACATTTATGAAATATGTTGAAAAGTTTGAACAAGAAAATTTAAAAAAAATATTCTTAATGATAAACTATATTCATTTATTAAATATGTTGAAAAGTTTGAACAAGAAAATAAAAAAAATATATTTCTAATGATAAACTATATTCATTTATGAAATGTGTTGAAAAGTTTGAAAATGAAAATAAAAAGATATATTTTTAGTGATAATCTACCGGCAGATACATTTATGATATGTGTTGAAAAGTTTGAAAAAGAAAATCAAAAAATATATTTCTATTGATCAAATATATACACTTATGAAATGTATTGAAAAGTTTGAAAAAGAAAATCAAAAAATATATTTCTAATGATCATCTATCGGTAGATACATTTATGAGATGTGTTAAAATGATTTAAAAAAGAAAATAAAAAAAAATATTTCTAATGAGAAACTACTGGTAGATACATTTATGAGATGTGTTGAAAAGATTGAAAAAGAAAATAAAAAAAATATATTTATAATGATAAACTAGATACATTTATGAAATGTATTGAAAAGTTTCAAAATCAAAGAAATAAATTTCCATTGATACACTATATACACTTATGAAATCTGTTGAAAAGTTTGAAAATCAAAAAAATATATTTCTAATGACAAACTAGATACATTTATGAAATGTGTTGAAAAGTTTGAAAAAGAAAATAAAAAAATATATTTATAATGATAAACTAGATACATTTATGAAATGTGTTGAAAAGTTTGAAAAAGAAAATCAAAAAATAAATTTCTATTGATCAACTATATACACTTATGAAATGTGTTGAAAAGTTTGGAAAAGAAAATCAAAAAATATATTTCTAATAATAATCTACTGGTATCATTAATAAACAAATAATAAACAAATGTATCATTTATGAAATGTGTTGAAAAGTTTCAAAATAAAAAAAAAATATTTCTAATGATAAATTAGATACATTTATGAAATGTGTTGAAAAGTTTGAAAAAGAAAATCAAAAAATATATTTCTAATGATAAACTAGATACATTTATGAAATGTGTTGAAAAGTTTCAAAATCAAAGAAATAAATTTCTTTTGATACACTATATACACTTATGAAATGTGTTGAAATGTTTGAAAATCAAAAAAATATATTTCTAATGATAAACTAGATACATTTATGAAATGTGTTGAAATGTTTGAAAAAGAAAATCAAAAAATAAATTTCTATTGATCAAATATATACACTTATGAAATGTGTTGAAAAGTTTGGAAAAGAAAAACAAAAATATATTTCTAGTGATAAACTATATACATTTATGAAATGTGTTGAAAAGTTTGAAAAAGAAAATGAAAAGATATATTTTTAGTGATAATCTACCGGCAGATACATTTATGAGATGTGTTGAAAAGTTTGAAAAAGAAAATAAAAAATATATTTCTAATGATAAACTAGATACATTTATGAAATGTGTTGAAAAGTTTAATATTTAAACAAAATATATTTCTAATGATAAACTATATACATTTATGAGATGTATTGAAAAGTTTGAAAAAGAAAATCAAAAAATATATTTCTAATAATAAACTACTGGTAGATACATTTATGAAATGTGTTGAAAAGTTTCAAAATCAAAAAATATATTTCTAATGATAAACTAGATACATTTATGAAATGTGTTGAAAAGTTTGGAAAAGAAAATCAAAAAATATATTTCTAGTGATAAACTAGATACATTTATGAAATATGTTGAAAAGTTTGAAAAAGAAAATAATAAAATATATTTATAATGATAAACTAGATACATTTATGAAATGAATTGAAAAGTTTCAAAATCAAAGAAATAAATTTCCATTGATACACTATATACACTTATGAAATCTGTTGAAAAGTTTGAAAATCAAAAAAATATATTTCTAATGATAAACTAGATACATTTATGAAATGTGTTGAAAAGTTTGGAAAAGAAAATCAAAAAATATATTTCTAATAATAAACTACTGGTATCATTAATAAACAAATAATAAACAAATGTATCATTTATGAAATGTGTTGAAATGTTTGAAAATCAAAAAAATATATTTCTAATGATAAACTAGATACATTTATGAAATGTTTGAAAAATAAAATCAAAAAATAAATTTCTATTGATCAAATATATACAATTATGAAATGTGTTGAAAAGTTTGGAAAAGAAAATAAAAAATATATTTCTAGTGATAAACTATATACATTTATGAAATGTGTTGAAAAGTTTGAAAAAGAAAATGAAAAGATATATTTTTAGTGATAATCTACCGGCAGATACATTTATGAGATGTGTTGAAAAGTTTGAAAAAGAAAATAAAAAATATATTTCTAATGATAAACTAGATACATTTATGAAATGTGTTGAAATGATTTAAAAAAGAAAATAAAAAAAAATATTTCTAATGAGAAACTACTGGTAGATACATTTATGAGATGTGTTGAAAAGTTTGAAAAAGAAAATAAAAAAATATATTTATAATGATAAACTAGATACATTTATGAAATGTATTGAAAAGTTTCAAAATCAAAGAAATAAATTTCCATTGATACACTATATACACTTATGAAATCTGTTGAAAAGTTTGAAAATCAAAAAAATATATTTCTAATGACAAACTAGATACATTTATGAAATGTGTTGAAAAGTTTGAAAAAGAAAATAAAAAAATATATTTATAATGATAAACTAGATACATTTATGAAATGAATTGAAAAGTTTCAAAATCAAAGAAATAAATTTCCATTGATACACTATATACACTTATGAAATCTGTTGAAAAGTTTGAAAATCAAAAAAAATATATTTCTAATGATAAACTAGATACATTTATGAAATGTGTTGAAAAGTTTGAAAAAGAAAATCAAAAAATAAATTTCTATTGATCAACTATATACACTTATGAAATGTATTGAAAAGTTTGGAAAAGAAAATCAAAAAATATATTTCTAATAATAATCTACTGGTATCATTAATAAACAAATAATAAACAAATGTATCATTTATGAAATGTGTTGAAAAGTTTCAAAATAAAAAAAAAATATTTCTAATGATAAATTAGATACATTTATGAAATGTGTTGAAAAGTTTGAAAAAGAAAATCAAAAAATATATTTCTAATGATAAACTAGATACATTTATGAAATGTGTTGAAAAGTTTCAAAATCAAAGAAATAAATTTCTTTTGATACACTATATACACTTATGAAATGTGTTGAAATGTTTGAAAATCAAAAAAATATATTTCTAATGATAAACTAGATACATTTATGAAATGTGTTGAAATGTTTGAAAAAGAAAATCAAAAAATAAATTTCTATTGATCAAATATATACACTTATGAAATGTGTTGAAAAGTTTGGAAAAGAAAATCAAAAATATATTTCTAGTGATAAACTATATACATTTATGAAATGTGTTGAAAAGTTTGAAAAAGAAAATGAAAAGATATATTTTTAGTGATAATCTACCGGCAGATACATTTATGAGATGTGTTGAAAAGTTTGAAAAAGAAAATAAAAAATATATTTCTAATGATAAACTAGATACATTTATGAAATGTGTTGAAAAGTTTAATATTTAAACAAAATATATTTCTAATGATAAACTATATACATTTATGAGATGTATTGAAAGGTTTGAAAAAGAAAATCAAAAAATATATTTCTAATAATAAACTACTGGTAGATACATTTATGAAATTTGTTGAAAAGTTTCAAAATCAAAAAATATATTTCTAATGATAAACTAGATACATTTATGAAATGTGTTGAAAAGTTTGGAAAAGAAAATCAAAAAATATATTTCTAGTGATAAACTAGATACATTTATGAAATATGTTGAAAAGTTTGAAAAAGAAAATGGAAAAATATATTTATAATGATAAACTAGATACATTTATGAAATGTATTGAAAAGTTTCAAAATCAAAGAAATAAATTTCCATTGATACACTATATACACTTATGAAATCTGTTGAAAAGTTTGAAAATCAAAAAAATATATTTCTAATGACAAACTAGATACATTTATGAAATGTGTTGAAAAGTTTGAAAAATAAAATAAAAAAATATATTTATAATGATAAACTAGATACATTTATGAAATGTGTTGAAAAGTTTGAAAAAGAAAATGAAAAAATAAATTTCTATTGATCAACTATATACACTTATGAAATGTGTTGAAAAGTTTGGAAAAGAAAATCAAAAAATATATTTCTAATAATAAACTACTGGTATCATTAATAAACAAATAATAAACAAATGTATCATTTATGAAATGTGTTGAAATGTTTGAAAATCAAAAAAATATATTTCTAATGATAAACTAGATACATTTATGAAATGTGTTGAAATGTTTGAAAAATAAATTCAAAAAATAAATTTCTATTGATCAAATATATACACTTATGAAATGTGTTGAAAAGTTTGGAAAAGAAAATCAAAAATATATTTCTAGTGATAAACTATATACATTTATGAAATGTGTTGAAAAGTTTGAAAAAGAAAATGAAAAGATATATTTTTAGTGATAATTTACCGGCAGATACATTTATGAGATGTGTTGAAAAGTTTGAAAAAGAAAATAAAAAATATATTTCTAATGATAAACTAGATACATTTATGAAATGTGTTGAAAAGTTTAATATTTAAACAAAATATATTTCTAATGATAAACTAGATACATTTATGAGATGTATTGAAAAGTTTGAAAAAGAAAATCAAAAAATATATTTCTAATAATAAACTACTGGTAGATACATTTATGAAATGTGTTGAAAAGTTTCAAAATCAAAAAATATATTTCTAATGATAAACTAGATACATTTATGAAATGTGTTGAAAAGTTTGGAAAAGAAAATCAAAAAATATATTTCTAGTGATAAACTAGATACATTTATGAAATATGTTGAAAAGTTTGAACAAGAAAATAAAAAAAAAATATTCTTAATGATAAACTATATTCATTTATGAAATGTGTTGAAAAGTTTGAAAAAGAAAATGAAAACATATATTTTTAGTGATAATCTACCGGCAGATACATTTATGAGATGTATTGAAAAATTTGAAAAAGAAAATCAAAAAATATATTTCTAATAATAAACTACTGGTATCATTAATAAACAAATAATAAACAAATGTATCATTTATGAAATGTGTTGAAAAGTTTCAAAATTAAAAAAAAATATTTCTAATGATAAATTAGATACATTTATGAAATGTGTTGAAAAGTTTGAAAAAGAAAATCAAAAAATAAATTTCTATTGATACAATATATACACTTATGAAATGTGTTGAAAAGTTTGAAAATCAAAAAAAATTATTTCTAATGATAAACTAGATACATTTATGAAATGTGTTGAAAAGTTTGGAAAATAAAATAAAAAAATATATTTGTAGTGATAAACTAATATACATTTATTAATTATGTTGAAAAGTTTGAACAAGAAAATTAAAAAAAATATATTTCTAATGATAAACTATATTCATTTATGAAATGTGTTGAAAAGATGGAACAAGAAAATAAACAAAAATATTTCTAATGATAAACTATATACATTTATGAAATGTGTTGAAAAGTTTGAAAAAGAAAATGAAAAGATATATTTCTAGTGATATCTACCGGTAGATACATATATGAGATGTATTGAAAAGTTTGAAAAAGAAAATCAAACAAAATATTTCTAATGATAAACTATATACATTTATGAAATGTGTTGAAAAGTTTGAAAAAGAAAATCAAAAAATATATTTCTAATGATCATCTATCGGTAGATACATTTATGAGATGTATTAAAATGATTTAAAAAAGAAAATAAAAAAAAATATTTCTAATGAGAAACTACTGGTAGATACATTTATGAGATGTGTTGAAAAGTTTGAAAAAGAAAATAAAAAAATATATTTATAATGATAAACTAGATACATTTATGAAATGTATTGAAAAGTTTCAAAATCAAAGAAATAAATTTCCATTGATACACTATATACACTTATGAAATCTGTTGAAAAGTTTGAAAATCAAAAAAATATATTTCTAATGATAAACTAGATACATTTATGAAATGTGTTGAAAAGTTTGAAAAAGAAAATCAAAAAATAAATTTCTATTGATCAACTATATATACACTTATGAAATGTGTTGAAAAGTTTGGAAAAGAAAATCAAAAAATATATTTCTAATAATAAACTACTGGTATCATTAATAAACAAATAATAAACAAATGTATCATTTATGAAATGTGTTGAAAAGTTTCAAAATAAAAAAAAAATATTTCTAATGATAAATTAGATACATTTATGAAATGTGTTGAAAAGTTTGAAAAAGAAAATCAAAAAATATATTTCTAATAATAAACTACTGGTATCATTAATAAACAAATAATAAACAAATGTATCATTTATGAAATGTGTTGAAAAGTTTCAAAATAAAAAAAAAATATTTCTAATGATAAATTAGATTCATTTATGAGATGTGATGAAAAGTTTGAAAAAGAAAATAAAAAATAAATTTCTATTGATACAATATATACACTTATGAAATGTGTTGAAAAGTTTGAAAATCAAAAAAATATATTTCTAATGATAAACTAGATACATTTATGAAATGTGTTGAAAAGTTTGAAAAAGAAAATCAAAAAATTAATTTCTATTGATCAACTATATACACTTATGAAATGTGTTGAAAAGTTTGGAAAAGAAAATCAAAAAATATATTTCTAATAATAAACTACTGGTATCATTAATAAAGAAATAATAAACAAATGTATCATTTATGAAATGTGTTGAAAAGTTTCAAAATAAAAAAAAAATATTTCTAATGATAAATTAGATTCATTTATGAGATGTTTTGAAAAGTTTGAAAAAGAAAATCAAAAAATAAATTTCTATTGATACAATATATACACTTATGAAATGTGTTGAAAAGTTTGGAAAATAAAATGAAAAGATATATTTTTAGTGATAATCTACCGGCAGATACATTTATGAGATGTGTTGAAAAGTTTGAAAAAGAAAATAAAAAATATATTTCTAATTATAAACTAGATACATTTATGAAATGTGCTGAAAAGTTTAAAATTTAAATAAAATATATTTCTAATGATAAACTATATACATTTATGAGATGTATTGAAAAGTTTGAAAAAGAAAATCAAAAAATATATTTCTAATAATAAACTACTGGTACATAATGTAATAAACTACATTTATGAAATGTGTTGAAAAGTATCAAAATCAAAAAATATATTTCTAATAATAAACTAGATACATTTATGAGATGTGTTAAAAAGTTTGAAATTTAAAAAAAATATATTTCTAATGATAAACTAGATACATTTATGAGATGTATTGAAAAGTTTGAAAAAGAAAATCAAAAAATATATTTCTAATAATAAACTACTGGTAGATACATTTATGAAATGTGTTGAAAAGTTTCAAAATCAAAAAATATATTTCTAATGATAAACTAGATACATTTATGAAATGTGTTGAAAAGTTTGGAAAAGAAAATCAAAAAATATATTTCTAGTGATAAACTAGATACATTTATGAAATATGTTGAAAAGTTTGAACAAGAAAATAAAAAAAAAATATTCTTAATGATAAACTATATTCATTTATGAAATGTGTTGAAAAGTTTGAAAATGAAAATAAAAAGATATATTTTTAGTGATAATCTACCGGCAGATACATTTATGATGTGTTGAAAAGTTTGAAAAAGAAAATCGAAAAATATATTTCTATTGATCAAATATATACACTTATGAAATGTGTTGAAAAGTTTGGAAAAGAAAATCAAAAATATATTTCTAGTGATAAACTATATACATTTATGAAATGTGTTGAAAAGTTTGAAAAAGAAAATGAAAACATATATTTTTAGTGATAATCTACCGGCAGATACATTTATGATATGTGTTGAAAAGTTTGAAAAAGAAAATCAAAAAATATATTTCTAATAATAAACTACTGGTATCATTAATAAACAAATAATAAATAAATGTATCATTTATGAAATGTGTTGAAAAGTTTCAAAATAAAAAAAAAAATTTATAATGATAAATTAGATACATTTATGAAATGTGTTGAAAAGTTTCAAAATCAAAAAAAATATTTCTAATGATAAATTAGATACATTTATGAAATGAGGTTGAAAAATTTGAAAAAGAAAATTAAATAAAAATTTCTATTGATACACTATATACACTTATGAAATGTGTTGAAAAGTTTGAAAATCAAAAAAATATATTTCTAATGATAAACTAGATACATTTATGAAATGTGTTGAAAAGTTTGGAAAAGAAAATAAAAAAATATATTTCTAGTGATAAACTATATACATTTATTAAATATGTTGAAAAGTTTGAACAAGAAAATAAAAAAATAAATTTCTATTGATCAACTATATTCATTTATGAAATGTGTTGAAAAGTTTGAAAAAGAAAATGAAAACATATATTTTTAGTGATAATCTACCGGCAGATACATTTATGATATGTGTTGAAAAGTTTGAAAAAGAAAATGAAAACATATATTTCTATTGATCAAATATATACACTTATGAAATGTGTTGAAAAGTTTGGAAAAGAAAATCATAAATATATTTCTAGTGATAAACTATATACATTTATGAAATGTGTTGAAAAGTTTGAAAAAGAAAATGAAAAGATATATTTTTAGTGATAATCTACCGGCAGATACATTTATGAGATGTGTTGAAAAGTTTGAAAAAGAAAATAAAAAATATATTTCTAATGATAAACTAGATACATTTATGAAATGTGTTGAAAAGTTTAATATTTAAACAAAATATATTTCTAATGATAAACTATATACATTTATGAGATGTATTGAAAAGTTTGAAAAAGAAAATCAAAAAATATATTTCTAATAATAAACTACTGGTAGATACATTTATGAAATGTGTTGAAAAGTTTCAAAATCAAAAAATATATTTCTAATGATAAACTAGATACATTTATGAAATGTGTTGAAAAGTTTGGAAAAGAAAATCAAAAAATATATTTCTAGTGATAAACTAGATACATTTATGAAATATGTTGAAAAGTTTGAACAAGAAAATAAAAAAAAAATATTCTTAATGATAAACTATATTCATTTATGAAATGTGTTGAAAAGTTTGAAAATGAAAATAAAAAGATATATTTTTAGTGATAATCTACCGGCAGATACATTTATGATGTGTTGAAAAGTTTGAAAAAGAAAATCGAAAAATATATTTCTATTGATCAAATATATACACTTATGAAATGTGTTGAAAAGTTTGGAAAAGAAAATCAAAAATATATTTCTAGTGATAAACTATATACATTTATGAAATGTGTTGAAAAGTTTGAAAAAGAAAATGAAAACATATATTTTTAGTGATAATCTACCGGCAGATACATTTATGATGTGTTGAAAAGTTTGAAAAAGAAAATCAAAAAATATATTTATAATAATAAACTACTGGTATCATTAATAAACAAATAATAAATAAATGTATCATTTATGAAATGTGTTGAAAAATTTCAAAATAAAAAAAAAAATTTATAATGATAAATTAGATACATTTATGAAATGTGTTGAAAAGTTTCAAAATCAAAAAAAATATTTCTAATGATAAATTAGATACATTTATGAAATGAGGTTGAAAAATTTGAAAAAGAAAATTAAATAAAAATTTCTATTGATACACTATATACACTTATGAAATGTGTTGAAAAGTTTGAAAATCAAAAAAATATATTTCTAATGATAAACTAGATACATTTATGAAATGTGTTGAAAAGTTTGGAAAAGAAAATAAAAAAATATATTTCTAGTGATAAACTATATACATTTATTAAATATGTTGAAAAGTTTGAACAAGAAAATAAAAAAATAAATTTCTATTGATCAACTATATTCATTTATGAAATGTGTTGAAAAGTTTGAAAATGAAAATAAAAAGATATATTTTTAGTGATAATCTACCGGCAGATACATTTATGATATGTGTTGAAAAGTTTGAAAAAGAAAATCAAAAAATATATTTCTAATAATAAACTACTGGTATCATTAATAAACAAATAATAAACAAATGTATCATTTATGAAATGTGTTGAAAAGTTTCAAAATAAAAAAAAATATTTCTAATGATAAATTAGATACATTTATGAAATGTGTTGAAAAGTTTGAAAAAGAAAATCAAAAAATAAATTTCTATTGATACAATATATACACTTATGAAATGTGTTGAAAAGTTTGAAAATCAAAAAAATATATTTCTAATGATAAACTATATTCATTTATGAAATGTGTTGAAAAGATGGAACAAGAAAATAAACAAAAATATTTCTAATGATAAACTATATACATTTATGAAATGTGTTGAAAAGTTTGAAAAAGAAAATCAAAAAATATATTTCTAATGATCATCTATCGGTAGATACATTTATGAGATGTATTAAAATGATTTAAAAAAGAAAATAAAAAAAAATATTTCTAATGAGAAACTACTGGTAGATACATTTATGAGATGTGTTGAAAAGTTTGAAAAAGAAAATAAAAAAATATATTTATAATGATAAACTAGATACATTTATGACATGTATTGAAAAGTTTCAAAATCAAAGAAATAAATTTCCATTGATACACTATATACACTTATGAAATCTGTTGAAAAGTTTGAAAATCAAAAAAATATATTTCTAATGATAAACTAGATACATTTATGAAATGTGTTGAAAAGTTTGAAAAAGAAAATCAAAAAATAAATTTCTATTGATCAACTACTGGTATCATTAATAAACAAATAATAAACAAATGTATCATTTATGAAATGTGTTGAAAAGTTTCAAAATAAAAAAAAAAAATTTCTAATGATAAATTAGATACATTTATGAAATGTGTTGAAAAGTTTGAAAAAGAAAATCAAAAAATATATTTCTAATAATAAACTACTGGTATCATTAATAAACAAATAATAAACAAATGTATCATTTATGAAATGTGTTGAAAAGTTTCAAAATAAAAAAAAAATATTTCTAATGATAAATTAGATTCATTTATGAGATGTGTTGAAAAGTTTGAAAAAGAAAATCAAAAAATAAATTTCTATTGATACAATATATACACTTATGAAATGTGTTGAAAAGTTTGAAAATCAAAAAAATATATTTCTAATGATAAACTAGATACATTTATGAAATGTGTTGAAAAGTTTGGAAAATAAAATAAAAATATATATTTCTAGTGATAAACTATATACATTTATTAATTATGTTGAAAAGTTTGAACAAGAAAATTAAAAAAAAATTATTTCTAATGATAAACTATATTCATTTATGAAATGTGTTGAAAAGTTGGAACCAGAAAATAAACAAAAATATTTCTAATGATAAACTATATACATTTATGAAATGTGTTGAAAAGTTTGAAAAAGAAAATGAAAAGATATAATTCTAGTGATATCTACCGGTAGATACATTTATGAGATGTATTGAAAAGTTTGAAAAAGAAAATAAAAAAAAATATTTCGAATGATAAACTATATACATTTATGAAATGTGTTGAAAAGTTTGAAAAAGAAAATAAAAAGATATATTTCTAGTGATCATCTACCGGTAGATACATTTATGAAATGTGTTGAAAAGTTTGAACAAGAAAATAAACAAAAATATTTCTAATGATAAACTATATACATTTATGAAATGTGTTGAAAAGTTTGAAAAAGAAAATGAAAAGATATATTTCTAGTGATAATCTACCGGTAGATACATTTATGAGATGTATTGAAAAGTTTGAAAAAGAAAATCAAAAAATATATTTCTAATAATAAACTATATACATTTATGAAATGTGTTGAAATGTTTGAAAAAGAAAATAAAAAGATATATTTCTAGTGATCATCTACCGGTAGATACATTTATGAAATGTGTTGAAAAGTTTGAACAATAAAATAAACAAAAATATTTCTAATGATAAACTATATACATTTATGAAATGTGTTGAAAAGTTTGAAAAAGAAAATGAAAAGATATATTTCTAGTCATAATCTACCGGTAGATACATTTATGAGATGTATTGAAAAGTTTGAAAAAGAAAATAAAAAAACAACATTTCTAATGATAAACTATATACATTTATGAGATGTGTTGAAAAGTTTGAAAAAGAAAATAAAAAGATATATTTATAATGATAAACTAGATACATTTATGACATGTATTGAAAAGTTTCAAAATCAAAGAAATAAATTTCCATTGATACACTATATACACTTATGAAATCTGTTGAAAAGTTTGAAAATCAAAAAAATATATTTCTAATGATAAACTAGATACATTTATGAAATGTGTTGAAAAGTTTGAAAAAGAAAATCAAAAAATAAATTTCTATTGATCAACTACTGGTATCATTAATAAACAAATAATAAACAAATGTATCATTTATGAAATGTGTTGAAAAGTTTCAAAATAAAAAAAAAATATTTCTAATGATAAATTAGATACATTTATGAAATGTGTTGAAAAGTTTGAAAAAGAAAATCAAAAAATATATTTCTAATAATAAACTACTGGTATCATTAATAAACAAATAATAAACAAATGTATCATTTATGAAATGTGTTGAAAAGTTTCAAAATAAAAAAATAATATTTCTAATGATAAATTAGATTCATTTATGAGATGTGTTGAAAAGTTTGAAAAAGAAAATCAAAAAATAAATTTCTATTGATACAATATATACACTTATGAAATGTGTTGAAAAGTTTGAAAATCAAAAAAATATATTTCTAATGATAAACTAGATACATTTATGAAATGTGTTGAAAAGTTTGGAAAATAAAATAAAAATATATATTTCTAGTGATAAACTATATACATTTATTAATTATGTTGAAAAGTTTGAACAAGAAAATTAAAAAAAAATTATTTCTAATGATAAACTATATTCATTTATGAAATGTGTTGAAAAGTTGGAACCAGAAAATAAACAAAAATATTTCTAATGATAAACTATATACATTTATGAAATGTGTTGAAAAGTTTGAAAAAGAAAATGAAAAGATATAATTCTAGTGATATCTACCGGTAGATACATTTATGAGATGTATTGAAAAGTTTGAAAAAGAAAATAAAAAAAAATATTTCGAATGATAAACTATATACATTTATGAAATGTGTTGAAAAGTTTGAAAAAGAAAATAAAAAGATATATTTCTAGTGATCATCTACCGGTAGATACATTTATGAAATGTGTTGAAAAGTTTGAACAAGAAAATAAACAAAAATATTTCTAATGATAAACTATATACATTTATGAAATGTGTTGAAAAGTTTGAAAAAGAAAATGAAAAGATATATTTCTAGTGATAATCTACCGGTAGATACATTTATGAGATGTATTGAAAAGTTTGAAAAAGAAAATCAAAAAATATATTTCTAATAATAAACTATATACATTTATGAAATGTGTTGAAATGTTTGAAAAAGAAAATAAAAAGATATATTTCTAGTGATCATCTACCGGTAGATACATTTATGAAATGTGTTGAAAAGTTTGAACAATAAAATAAACAAAAATATTTCTAATGATAAACTATATACATTTATGAAATGTGTTGAAAAGTTTGAAAAAGAAAATGAAAAGATATATTTCTAGTCATAATCTACCGGTAGATACATTTATGAGATGTATTGAAAAGTTTGAAAAAGAAAATAAAAAAACAACATTTCTAATGATAAACTATATACATTTATGAAATGTGTTGAAAAGTTTGAAAAAGAAAATAAAAAGATATATTTCTAGTGATCATCTATCAGTAGATACATTTATGAGATGTGTTGAAAAGTTTGAAAAAGAAAATAAAAAATATATTTCTAATGATAAACTAGATACATTTATGAAATGTGTTGAAAAGTTTGGAAAAGAAAATAAAAAAATATATTTCTAGTGATAAACTAGATACATTTATGAAATGTGTTGAAAAGTTTGAAAAAGAAAATGAAAAGATATATTTCTAGTCATAATCTACCGGTAGATACATTTATGAGATGTATTGAAAAGTTTGAACAAGAAAATAAAAAAATTAATTTCTATTGATCAACTATATTCATTTATGAAATGTGTTGAAAAGTTTGAAAATGAAAATAAAAAGATATATTTTTAGTGATAATCTACCGGCAGATACATTTATGATATGTGTTGAAAAGTTTGAAAAAGAAAATCAAAAAATATATTTCTAATAATAAACTACTGGTATCATTAATAAACAAATAATAAACAAATGTATCATTTATGAAATGTGTTGAAAAGTTTCAAAATAAAAAAAAAATATTTCTAATGATAAATTAGATACATTTATGAAATGTGTTGAAAAGTTTGAAAAAGAAAATCAAAAAATAAATTTCTATTGATACAATATATACACTTATGAAATGTGTTGAAAAGTTTGAAAATCAAAAAAATATATTTCTAATGATAAACTATATTCATTTATGAAATGTGTTGAAAAGATGGAACATGAAAATAAACAAAAATATTTCTAATGATAAACTATATACATTTATGAAATGTGTTGAAAAGTTTGAAAAAGAAAATGAAAAGATATATTTCTAGTGATATCTACCGGTAGATACATATATGAGATGTATTGAAAAGTTTGAAAAAGAAAATCAAAAAAATATTTCTAATGATAAACTATATACATTTATGAAATGTGTTGAAAAGTTTGAAAAAGAAAATCAAAAAATATATTTCTAATGATCATCTATCGGTAGATACATTTATGAGATGTATTAAAATGATTTAAAAAAGAAAATAAAAAAAAATATTTCTAATGAGAAACTACTGGTAGATACATTTATGAGATGTGTTGAAAAGTTTGAAAAAGAAAATAAAAAAATATATTTATAATGATAAACTAGATACATTTATGAAATGTATTGAAAAGTTTCAAAATCAAAGAAATAAATTTCCATTGATACACTATATACACTTATGAAATCTGTTGAAAAGTTTGAAAATCAAAAAAATATATTTCTAATGATAAACTAGATACATTTATAAAATGTGTTGAAAAGTTTGAAAAAGAAAATCAAAAAATAAATTTCTATTGATCAACTATATACACTTATGAAATGTGTTGAAAAGTTTGGAAAAGAAAATCAAAAAATATATTTCTAATAATAAACTACTGGTATCATTAATAAACAAATAATAAACAAATGTATCATTTATGAAATGTGTTGAAAAGTTTCAAAATAAAAAAAAAATATTTCTAATGATAAATTAGATACATTTATGAAATGTATTGAAAAGTTTGAAAAAGAAAATCAAAAAATATATTTCTAATAATAAACTACTGGTATCATTAATAAACAAATAATAAACAAATGTATCATTTATGAAATGTGTTGAAAAGTTTCAAAATAAAAAAAAAAATTTATAATGATAAATTAGATACATTTATGAAATGTGTTGAAAAGTTTCAAAATCAAAAAAAATATTTCTAATGATAAATTAGATACATTTATGAAATGAGGTTGAAAAATTTGAAAAAGAAAATTAAATAAAAATTTCTATTGATACACTATATACACTTATGAAATGTGTTGAAAAGTTTGAAAATCAAAAAAATATATTTCTAATGATAAACTAGATACATTTATGAAATGTGTTGAAAAGTTTGGAAAAGAAAATAAAAAAATATATTTCTAGTGATAAACTATATACATTTATTAAATATGTTGAAAAGTTTGAACAAGAAAATAAAAAAATAAATTTCTATTGATCAACTATATTCATTTATGAAATGTGTTGAAAAGTTTGAAAATGAAAATAAAAAGATATATTTTTAGTGATAATCTACCGGCAGATACATTTATGATATGTGTTGAAAAGTTTGAAAAAGAAAATCAAAAAATATATTTCTAATAATAAACTACTGGTATCATTAATAAACAAATAATAAACAAATGTATCATTTATGAAATGTGTTGAAAAGTTTCAAAATAAAAACAAAATATTTCTAATGATAAATTAGATACATTTATGAAATGTGTTGAAAAGTTTGAAAAAGAAAATCAAAAAATAAATTTCTATTGATACAATATATACACTTATGAAATGTGTTGAAAAGTTTGAAAATCAAAAAAATATATTTCTAATGATAAACTATATTCATTTATGAAATGTGTTGAAAAGATGGAACAAGAAAATAAACAAAAATATTTCTAATGATAAACTATATACATTTATGAAATGTGTTGAAAAGTTTGAAAAAGAAAATGAAAAGATATATTTCTAGTGATATCTACCGGTAGATACATATATGAGATGTATTGAAAAGTTTGAAAAAGAAAATCAAAAAAAATATTTCTAATGATAAACTATATACATTTATGAAATGTGTTGAAAAGTTTGAAAAAGAAAATCAAAAAATATATTTCTAATGATCATCTATCGGTAGATACATTTATGAGATGTATTAAAATGATTTAAAAAAGAAAATAAAAAAAAATATTTCTAATGAGAAACTACTGGTAGATACATTTATGAGATGTGTTGAAAAGTTTGAAAAAGAAAATAAAAAAATATATTTATAATGATAAACTAGATACATTTGTGACATGTATTGAAAAGTTTCAAAATCAAAGAAATAAATTTCCATTGATACACTATATACACTTATGAAATCTGTTGAAAAGTTTGAAAATCAAAAAAATATATTTCTAATGATAAACTAGATACATTTATGAAATGTGTTGAAAAGTTTGAAAAAGAAAATCAAAAAATAAATTTCTATTGATCAACTATATACACTTATGAAATGTGTTGAAAAGTTTGGAAAAGAAAATCAAAAAATATATTTCTAATAATAAACTACTGGTATCATTAATAAACAAATAATAAACAAATGTATCATTTATGAAATGTGTTGAAAAGTTTCAAAATAAAAAAAAAATATTTCTAATGATAAATTAGATACATTTATGAAATGTGTTGAAAAGTTTGAAAAAGAAAATCAAAAAATATATTTCTAATAATAAACTACTGGTATCATTAATAAACAAATAATAAACAAATGTATCATTTATGAAATGTGTTGAAAAGTTTCAAAATACAAAAAAAATATTTCTAATGATAAATTAGATTCATTTATGAGATGTGATGAAAAGTTTGAAAAAGAAAATCAAAAAATAAATTTCTATTGATACAATATATACACTTATGAAATGTGTTGAAAAGTTTGAAAATCAAAAAAATATATTTCTAATGATAAACTAGATACATTTATGAAATGTGTTGAAAAGTTTGAAAAAGAAAATCAAAAAATAAATTTCTATTGATCAACTATATACACTTATGAAATGTGTTGAAAAGTTTGGAAAAGAAAATCAAAAAATATATTTCTAATAATAAACTACTGATATCATTAATAAACAAATAATAAACAAATGTATCATTTATGAAATGTGTTGAAAAGTTTCAAAATAAAAAAAAAATATTTCTAATGATAAATTAGATTCATTTATGAGATGTGTTGAAAAGTTTGAAAAAGAAAATCAAAAAATAAATTTCTATTGATACAATATATACACTTATGAAATGTGTTGAAAAGTTTGAAAATCAAAAAAATATATTTCTAATGATAAACTAGATACATTTATGAAATGTGTTGAAAAGTTTGGAAAATAAAATAAAAATATATATTTCTAGTGATAAACTATATACATTTATTAATTATGTTGAAAAGTTTGAACAAGAAAATTTAAAAAAAATTATTTCTAATGATAAACTATATTCATTTATGAAATGTGTTGAAAAGTTGGAACCAGAAAATAAACAAAAATATTTCTAATGATAAACTATATACATTTATGAAATGTGTTGAAAAGTTTGAAAAAGAAAATGAAAAGATATATTTCTAGTGATATCTACCGGTAGATACATTTATGAGATGTATTGAAAAGTTTGAAAAAGAAAATAAAAAAAAATATTTCGAATGATAAACTATATACATTTATGAAATGTGTTGAAAAGTTTGAAAAAGAAAATAAAAAGATATATTTCTAGTGATCATCTACCGGTAGATACATTTATGAAATGTGTTGAAAAGTTTGAACAATAAAATAAACAAAAATATTTCTAATGATAAACTATATACATTTATGAAATGTGTTGAAAAGTTTGAAAAAGAAAATGAAAAGATATATTTCTAGTCATAATCTACCGGTAGATACATTTATGAGATGTATTGAAAAGTTTGAAAAAGAAAATAAAAAAACAACATTTCTAATGATAAACTATATACATTTATGAAATGTGTTGAAAAGTTTGAAAAAGAAAATAAAAAGATATATTTCTAGTGATCATCTATCAGTAGATACATTTATGAGATGTGTTGAAAAGTTTGAAAAAGAAAATAAAAAATATATTTCTAATGATAAACTAGATACATTTATGAAATGTGTTGAAAAGTTTGGAAAAGAAAATAAAAAAATATATTTCTAGTGATAAACTAGATACATTTATGAAATGTGTTGAAAAGTTTGAAAAAGAAAATGAAAAGATATATTTCTAGTCATAATCTACCGGTAGATACATTTATGAGATGTATTGAAAAGTTTGAACAAGAAAATAAAAAAATAAATTTCTATTGATCAACTATATTCATTTATGAAATGTGTTGAAAAGTTTGAAAATGAAAATAAAAAGATATATTTTTAGTGATAATCTACCGGCAGATACATTTATGATATGTGTTGAAAAGTTTGAAAAAGAAAATCAAAAAATATATTTCTAATAATAAACTACTGGTATCATTAATAAACAAATAATAAACAAATGTATCATTTATGAAATGTGTTGAAAAGTTTCAAAATAAAAAAAAAATATTTCTAATGATAAATTAGATACATTTATGAAATGTGTTGAAAAGTTTGAAAAAGAAAATCAAAAAATAAATTTCTATTGATACAATATATACACTTATGAAATGTGTTGAAAAGTTTGAAAATCAAAAAAATATATTTCTAATGATAAACTATATTCATTTATGAAATGTGTTGAAAAGATGGAACAAGAAAATAAACAAAAATATTTCTAATGATAAACTATATACATTTATGAAATGTGTTGAAAAGTTTGAAAAAGAAAATGAAAAGATATATTTCTAGTGATATCTACCGGTAGATACATATATGAGATGTATTGAAAAGTTTGAAAAAGAAAATCAAAAAAATATTTCTAATGATAAACTATATACATTTATGAAATGTGTTGAAAAGTTTGAAAAAGAAAATCAAAAAATATATTTCTAATGATCATCTATCGGTAGATACATTTATGAGATGTATTAAAATGATTTAAAAAAGAAAATAAAAAAAAATATTTCTAATGAGAAACTACTGGTAGATACATTTATGAGATGTGTTGAAAAGTTTGAAAAAGAAAATAAAAAAATATATTTATAATGATAAACTAGATACATTTATGAAATGTATTGAAAAGTTTCAAAATCAAAGAAATAAATTTCCATTGATACACTATATACACTTATGAAATCTGTTGAAAAGTTTGAAAATCAAAAAAATATATTTCTAATGATAAACTAGATACATTTATGAAATGTGTTGAAAAGTTTGAAAAAGAAAATCAAAAAATAAATTTCTATTGATCAACTATATACACTTATGAAATGTGTTGAAAAGTTTGGAAAAGAAAATCAAAAAATATATTTCTAATAATAAACTACTGGTATCATTAATAAACAAATAATAAACAAATGTATCATTTATGAAATGTGTTGAAAAGTTTCAAAATAAAAAAAAATATTTCTAATGATAAATTAGATACATTTATGAAATGTGTTGAAAAGTTTGAAAAAGAAAATCAAAAAATATATTTCTAATAATAAACTACTGGTATCATTAATAAACAAATAATAAACAAATGTATCATTTATGAAATGTGTTGAAAAGTTTCAAAATACAAAAAAAATATTTCTAATGATAAATTAGATTCATTTATGAGATGTGATGAAAAGTTTGAAAAAGAAAATCAAAAAATAAATTTCTATTGATACAATATATACACTTATGAAATGTGTTGAAAAGTTTGAAAATCAAAAAAATATATTTCTAATGATAAACTAGATACATTTATGAAATGTGTTGAAAAGTTTGAAAAAGAAAATCAAAAAATAAATTTCTATTGATCAACTATATACACTTATGAAATGTGTTGAAAAGTTTGGAAAAGAAAATCAAAAAATATATTTCTAATAATAAACTACTGGTATCATTAATAAAGAAATAATAAACAAATGTATCATTTATGAAATGTGTTGAAAAGTTTCAAAATAAAAAAAAAATATTTCTAATGATAAATTAGATTCATTTATGAGATGTGTTGAAAAGTTTGAAAAAGAAAATCAAAAAATAAATTTCTATTGATACAATATATACACTTATGAAATGTGTTGAAAAGTTTGAAAATCAAAAAAATATATTTCTAATGATAAACTAGATACATTTATGAAATGTGTTGAAAAGTTTGGAAAATAAAATAAAAATATATATTTCTAGTGATAAACTATATACATTTATTAATTATGTTGAAAAGTTTGAACAAGAAAATTAAAAAAAAATTATTTCTAATGATAAACTATATTCATTTATGAAATGTGTTGAAAAGTTGGAACCAGAAAATAAACAAAAATATTTCTAATGATAAACTATATACATTTATGAAATGTGTTGAAAAGTTTGAAAAAGAAAATGAAAAGATATATTTCTAGTGATATCTACTGGTAGATACATTTATGAGATGTATTGAAAAGTTTGAAAAAGAAAATAAAAAAAAATATTTCGAATGATAAACTATATACATTTATGAAATGTGTTGAAAAGTTTGAAAAAGAAAATAAAAAGATATATTTCTAGTGATCATCTACCGGTAGATACATTTATGAAATGTGTTGAAAAGTTTGAACAAGAAAATAAACAAAAATATTTCTAATGATAAACTATATACATTTATGAAATGTGTTGAAAAGTTTGAAAAAGAAAATGAAAAGATATATTTCTAGTGATAATCTACCGGTAGATACATTTATGAGATGTATTGAAAAGTTTGAAAAAGAAAATAAAAAAATATATTTCTAATAATAAACTATATACATTTATGAAATGTGTTGAAATGTTTGAAAAAGAAAATAAAAAGATATATTTCTAGTGATCATCTACCGGTAGATACATTTATGAAATGTGTTGAAAAGTTTGAACAATAAAATAAACAAAAATATTTCTAATGATAAACTATATACATTTATGAAATGTGTTGAAAAGTTTGAAAAAGAAAATGAAAAGATATATTTCTAGTCATAATCTACCGGTAGATACATTTATGAGATGTATTGAAAAGTTTGAAAAAGAAAATAAAAAAACAACATTTCTAATGATAAACTATATACATTTATGAAATGTGTTGAAAAGTTTGAAAAAGAAAATAAAAAGATATATTTCTAGTGATCATCTATCAGTAGATACATTTATGAGATGTGTTGAAAAGTTTGAAAAAGAAAATAAAAAATATATTTCTAATGATAAACTAGATACATTTATGAAATGTGTTGAAAAGTTTGGAAAAGAAAATAAAAAAATATATTTCTAGTGATAAACTAGATACATTTATGAAATGTGTTGAAAAGTTTGAAAAAGAAAATGAAAAGATATATTTCTAGTCATAATCTACCGGTAGATACATTTATGAGATGTATTGAAAAGTTTGAACAAGAAAATAAAAAAATAAATTTCTATTGATCAACTATATTCATTTATGAAATGTGTTGAAAAGTTTGAAAATGAAAATCAAAAAATATATTTCTAATAATAAACTACAGGTATAATTAATAAACAAATAATAAACAAATGTATCATTTATGAAATGTGTTGAAAAGTTTCAAAATAAAAAAAAAATATTTCTAATGATAAATTAGATACATTTATGAAATGTGTTGAAAAGTTTGAAAAAGAAAATCAAAAAATAAATTTCTATTGATACAATATATACACTTATGAAATGTGTTGAAAAGTTTGAAAATCAAAAAAATATATTTCTAATGATAAACTATATTCATTTATGAAATGTGTTGAAAAGATGGAACAAGAAAATAAACAAAAATATTTCTAATGATAAACTATATACATTTATGAAATGTGTTGAAAAGTTTGAAAAAGAAAATGAAAAGATATATTTCTAGTGATATCTACCGGTAGATACATATATGAGATGTATTGAAAAGTTTGAAAAAGAAAATCAAAAAAAATATTTCTAATGATCATCTATCGGTAGATACATTTATGAGATGTATTAAAATGATTTAAAAAAGAAAATAAAAAAAAATATTTCTAATGAGAAACTACTGGTAGATACATTTATGAGATGTGTTGAAAAGTTTGAAAAAGAAAATAAAAAAATATATTTATAATGATAAACTAAATACATTTATGAAATGTATTGAAAAGTTTCAAAATCAAAGAAATAAATTTCCATTGATACACTATATACACTTATGAAATCTGTTGAAAAGTTTGAAAATCAAAAAAATATATTTCTAATGATAAACTAGATACATTTATGAAATGTGTTGAAAAGTTTGAAAAAGAAAATCAAAAAATAAATTTCTATTGATCAACTATATACACTTATGAAATGTGTTGAAAAGTTTGGAAAAGAAAATCAAAAAATATATTTCTAATAATAAACTACTGGTATCATTAATAAACAAATAATAAACAAATGTATCATTTATGAAATGTGTTGAAAAGTTTCAAAATTAAAAAAAAAATATTTCTAATGATAAATTAGATACATTTATGAAATGTGTTGAAAAGTTTGAAAAAGAAAATCAAAAAATATATTTCTAATAATAAACTACTGGTATCATTAATAAACAAATAATAAACAAATGTATCATTTATGAAATGTGTTGAAAAGTTTCAAAATACAAAAAAAATATTTCTAATGATAAATTAGATTCATTTATGAGATGTGATGAAAAGTTTGAAAAAGAAAATCAAAAAATAAATTTCTATTGATACAATATATACACTTATGAAATGTGTTGAAAAGTTTGAAAATCAAAAAAATATATTTCTAATGATAAACTAGATACATTTATGAAATGTGTTGAAAAGTTTGAAAAAGAAAATCAAAAAATAAATTTCTATTGATCAACTATATACACTTATGAAATGTGTTGAAAAGTTTGGAAAAGAAAATCAAAAAATATATTTCTAATAATAAACTACTGGTATCATTAATAAAGAAATAATAAACAAATGTATCATTTATGAAATGTGTTGAAAAGTTTCAAAATAAAAAAAAAATATTTCTAATGATAAATTAGATTCATTTATGAGATGTGTTGAAAAGTTTGAAAAAGAAAATCAAAAAATAAATTTCTATTGATACAATATATACACTTATGAAATGTGTTGAAAAGTTTGAAAATCAAAAAAATATATTTCTAATGATAAACTAGATACATTTATGAAATGTGTTGAAAAGTTTGGAAAATAAAATAAAAATATATATTTCTAGTGATAAATATATACATTTATTAATTATGTTGAAAAGTTTGAACAAGAAAATTAAAAAAAAATTATTTCTAATGATAAACTATATTCATTTATGAAATGTGTTGAAAAGTTGGAACCAGAAAATAAACAAAAATATTTCTAATGATAAACTATATACATTTATGAAATGTGTTGAAAAGTTTGAAAAAGAAAATGAAAAGATATATTTCTAGTGATATCTACCGGTAGATACATTTATGAGATGTATTGAAAAGTTTAAAAAAGAAAATAAAAAAAAATATTTCGAATGATAAACTATATACATTTATGAAATGTGTTGAAAAGTTTGAAAAAGAAAATAAAAAGATATATTTCTAGTGATCATCTACCGGTAGATACATTTATGAAATGTGTTGAAAAGTTTGAACAAGAAAATAAAAAGATATATTTCTAGTGATCATCTACCGGTAGATACATTTATGAGATGTATTGAAAAGTTTGAAAAAGAAAATAAAAAAATATATTTCTAATAATAAACTATATACATTTATGAAATGTGTTGAAAGGTTTGAAAAAGAAAATAAAAAGATATATTTCTAGTGATCATCTACCGGTAGATACATTTATGAAATGTGTTGAAAAGTTTGAACAATAAAATAAACAAAAATATTTCTAATGATAAATTAGATACATTTATGAAATGAGGTTGAAAAATTTGAAAAAGAAAATTAAATAAAAATTTCTATTGTTACACTATATACACTTATGAAATGTGTTGAAAAGTTTGAAAATCAAAAAAATATATTTCTAATGTATTTCTATTTCAAACTAGATACATTTATGAAATGTGTTGAAAAGATTGGAAAAGAAAATAAAAAAATATATTTCTAGTGATAAACTATATACATTTATTAAATAAGTTGAAAAGTTTGAACAAGAAAATAAAAAAAATATATATTTCTAATGATATACTATATTCATTTATGAAATGTGTTGAAAAGTTTGAAAATGAAAATAAAAAGATATATTTTTAGTGATAATCTACCGGCAGATACATTTATGATATGTGTTGAAAAGTTTGAAAAAGAAAATCAAAAAATATATTTCTATTGATCAAATATATACACTTATGAAATGTGTTGAAAAGTTTGGAAAAGAAAATCAAAAATATATTTCTAGTGATAAACTATATACATTTATGAAATGTGTTGAAAAGTTTGAAAAAGAAAATGAAAAGATATATTTTTAGTGATAATCTACCGGCAGATACATTTATGAGATGTGTTGAAAAGTTTGAAAAAGAAAATAAAAAATATATTTCTAATGATAAACTAGATACATTTATGAAATGTGTTGAAAAGTTTAATATTTAAACAAAATATATTTCTAATGATAAACTATATACATTTATGAGATGTATTGAAAAGTTTGAAAAAGAAAATCAAAAAATATATTTCTAATAATAAACTACTGGTAGATACATTTATGAAATGTGTTGAAAAGTTTCAAAATCAAAAAATATATTTCTAATGATAAACTAGATACATTTATGAAATGTGTTGAAAAGTTTGGAAAAGAAAATCAAAAAATATATTTCTAGTGATAAACTAGATACATTTATGAAATATGTTGAAAAGTTTGAACAAGAAAATAAAAAAAAATATTCTTAATGATAAACTATATTCATTTATGAAATGTGTTGAAAAGTTTGAAAAAGAAAATGAAAACATATATTTTTAGTGATAATCTACCGGCAGATACATTTATGAGATGTATTGAAAAATTTGAAAAAGAAAATCAAAAAATATATTTCTAATAATAAACTACCGGTAGATACATTTATGAAATGTGTTGAAAAGTTTCAAAATCAAAAAAAATATTTCTAATGATAAATTAGATACATTTATGAAATGAGGTTGAAAAATCTGAAAAAGAAAATTAAATAAAAATTTCTATTGATACACTATATACACTTAAGAAATGTGTTGAAAAGTTTGAAAATCAAAAAAGTATATTTCTAATGATAAACTATATACATTTATGAGATGTATTGAAAAGTTTGAAAAAGAAAATCAAAAAATATATTTCTAATAATAAACTAGATACATTTATGAGATGTGTTAAAAAGTTTGAAATTTTTAAAAAATATATTTCTAATGATAAACTAGATACATTTATGAAATGTGTTGAAAAGTTTGAAAATCAAAAAAATATATTTCTAATGATAAACTAGATACATTTATGAAATGTGTTGAAAAGTTTGGAAAAGAAAATAAAAAAATATATTTCTAGTGATAAACTATATACATTTATTAAATATGTTGAAAAGTTTGAACAAGAAAATTAAAAAAATATATTTCTAATGATAAACTATATTCATTTATGAAATGTGTTGAAAAGCTTGAAAATGAAAATAAAAAGATATATTTTTAGTGATAATCTACCGGCAGATACATTTATGATATGTGTTGAAAAGTTTGAAAAAGAAAATCAAAAAATATATTTCTATTGATCAAATATATACACTTATGAAATGTGTTGAAAAGTTTGGAAAAGAAAATCAAAAATATATTTCTAGTGATAAACTATATACATTTATGAAATGTGTTGAAAAGTTTGAAAAAGAAAATGAAAAGATATATTTTTAGTGATAATCTACCGGCAGATACATTTATGATATGTGTTGAAAAGTTTGAAAAAGAAAATCAAAAAATATATTTCTAATAATAAACTACTGATATCATTAATAAACAAATAATAAATAAATGTATCATTTATGAAATGTGTTGAAAAGTTTCAAAATAAAAAAAAATATTTCTAATGATAAATTAGATACATTTATGAAATGTGTTGAAAAGTTTCAAAATCAAAAAAAATATTTCTAATGATAAATTAGATACATTTATGAAATGAGGTTGAAAAATTTGAAAAAGAAAATTAAATAAAAATTTCTATTGATACACTATATACACTTATGAAATGTGTTGAAAAGTTTGAAAATCAAAAAAATATATTTCTAATGATAAACTAGATACATTTATGAAATGTGTTGAAAAGTTTGGAAAATAAAATAAAAAAATATATTTGTAGTGATAAACTAATATACATTTATTAATTATGTTGAAAAGTTTGAACAAGAAAATAAAAAAAAATATATTTCTAATGATAAACTATATTCATTTATGAAATGTGTTGAAAAGATGGAACAAGAAAATAAACAAAAATATTTCTAATGATAAACTATATACATTTATGAAATGTGTTGAAAAGTTTGAAAAAGAAAATGAAAAGATATATTTCTAGTGATATCTACCGGTAGATACATATATGAGATGTATTGAAAAGTTTGAAAAAGAAAATCAAAAAAAATATTTCTAATGATAAACTATATACATTTATGAAATGTTTTTTTAAAAGTTTGAAAAAGAAAATCAAAAAATATATTTCTAATGATCATCTATCGGTAGATACATTTATGAGATGTATTAAAATGATTTAAAAAAGAAAATAAAAAAAAATATTTCTAATGAGAAACTACTGGTAGATACATTTATGAGATGTGTTGAAAAGTTTGAAAAAGAAAATAAAAAAATATATTTCTAATGATAAACTAGATACATTTATGAAATGTGTTGAAAAGTTTAAAATTTAAACAAAATATATTTCTAATGATAAACTATATACATTTATGAGATGTATTGAAAAGTTTGAAAAAGAAAATCAAAAAATATATTTCTAATAATAAACTACTGGTACATAATGTAATAAACTACATTTATGAAATGTGTTGAAAAGTATCAAAATCAAAAAATATATTTCTAATAATAAACTAGATACATTTATGAGATGTGTTGAAAAGTTTGAAAAAGAAAATAAAAAATATATTTCTAATGATAAACTAGATACATTTATGAAATGTGTTGAAAAGATGGAACAAGAAAATAAACAAAAATATTTCTAATGATAAACTATATACATTTATGAAATGTGTTGAAAAGTTTGAAAAAGAAAATGAAAAGATATATTTCTAGTGATATCTACCGGTAGATACATATATGAGATGTATTGAAAAGTTTGAAAAAGAAAATCAAAAAAAATATTTCTAATGATAAACTATATACATTTATGAAATGTTTTTTTAAAAGTTTGAAAAAGAAAATCAAAAAATATATTTCTAATGATCATCTATCGGTAGATACATTTATGAGATGTATTAAAATGATTTAAAAAAGAAAATAAAAAAAAATATTTCTAATGAGAAACTACTGGTAGATACATTTATGAGATGTGTTGAAAAGTTTGAAAAAGAAAATAAAAAAATATATTTCTAATGATAAACTAGATACATTTATGAAATGTGTTGAAAAGTTTAAAATTTAAACAAAATATATTTCTAATGATAAACTATATACATTTATGAGATGTATTGAAAAGTTTGAAAAAGAAAATCAAAAAATATATTTCTAATAATAAACTACTGGTACATAATGTAATAAACTACATTTATGAAATGTGTTGAAAAGTATCAAAATCAAAAAATATATTTCTAATAATAAACTAGATACATTTATGAGATGTGTTGAAAAGTTTGAAAAAGAAAATAAAAAATATATTTCTAATGATAAACTAGATACATTTATGAAATGTGTTGAAAAGTTTGGAAAAGAAAATAAAAAAATATATTTCTAGTGATAAACTAGATACATTTATGAAATGTGTTGAAAAGTTTAAAATTTAAACAAAACATATTTCTAATGATAAACTATATACATTTATGAAATGTGTTGAAAAGTTTGAAAAAGAAAATCAAAAAATAAATTTCTATTGATCAACTATATACACTTATGAAATGTGTTGAAAAGTTTGGAAAAGAAAATAAAAAAATATATTTCTAATAATAAACTACTGGTATCATTAATAAACAAATAATAAACAAATGTATCATTTATGAAATGTGTTGAAAAGTTTCAAAATAAAAAAAAAAATTTCTAATGATAAATTAGATACATTTATGAAATGTGTTGAAAAGTTTGAAATTTTAAAAAAATGTATATCTAATGATAAAGTAGATACATTTATGAAATGTGTTGAAAAGTTTGAAAAATAAAATGAAAAGATATATTTCTAGTGATAATCTACTGGTAGATACATTTATGAGATGTATTGAAAAGTTTAAAAAAGAAAATCAAAAATATATTTCTAATAATAAACTATATACATTTATGAAATGTGTTGAAATGTTTGAAAAAGAAAATAAAAAGATATATTTCTAGTGATCATCTACCGGTAGATACATTTATGAAATGTGTTGAAAAGTTTGAACAATAAAATAAACAAAAATATTTCTAATGATAAACTATATACATTTATGAAATGTGTTGAAAAGTTTGAAAAAGAAAATGAAAAGATATATTTCTAGTCATAATCTACCAGTAGATACATTTATGAGATGTATTGAAAAGTTTGAAAAAGAAAATAAAACATCAACATTTCTAATGATAAACTATATACATTTATGAAATGTGTTGAAAAGTTTGAAAAAGAAAATAAAAAGATATATTTCTAGTGATCATCTATCAGTAGATACATTTATGAGATGTGTTGAAAAGATTTAAAAAATAAAATAAAAAAATGTATTTCTAATGAGAAACTAGATACATTTATGAAATGTGTTGAAAAGTTTGGAAAATAAAATAAAAAAATATATTTCTAGTGATAAACTATATACATTTATTAATTATGTTGAAAAGTTTGAACAAGAAAATAAAAAAAAATATATTTCTAATGATAAACTATATTCATTTATGAAATGTGTTGAAAAGTTGGAACAAGAAAATAAACAAAAATATTTCTAATGATAAACTATATACATTTATGAAATGTGTTGAAAAGTTTGAAAAAGAAAATGAAAAGATATATTTCTAGTGATATCTACCAGTAGATACATTTATGAGATGTATTGAAAAGTTTGAAAAAGAAAATCAAAAAAAATATTTCTAATGATAAACTATATACATTTATGAAATGTGTTGAAAAGTTTGAAAAAGAAAATAAAAAGATATATTTCTAGTGATCATCTACCGGTAGATACATTTATGAGATGTATTGAAAAGTTTGAAAAAGAAAATAATAAATATATTTCTAATGATAAACTAGATACATTTATGAAATGTGTTGAAAAGTTTGAAAGAGAAAATCAAAAAATATATTTCTAATGATAAAGTAGATACATTTATAAGATGTGTTGAAAAGTTTGAAAAAGAAAATAATAAATATATTTCTAATGATAAACTAGATACATTTATGAAATATATTTCTAAATATATTAAAAAATATATTTCTAATGATAAACTAGATACATTTATGAATTGTGATGAAAAGTTTGGAATGGAAAATCAAAAAATATATTTCTAGTGATAAACTAGATACATTTATGAAATGTGTTAAAAAGTTTGAAATTTAAAAAAAATATATTTCTAATGATAAACTAGATAAATTTATGAAATGTGTTGAAAAGTTTGAAAATCAAAATAATATATTTCTAATGATAAACTAGATACATTTATGATTTGTGTTGAAAAGTTTGAAAATCAAAGAAATATTTATCTAATGATAAACTAGATACATTTATGAAATGTGTTAAAAAGTTTGAAAAAGAAAAAAATTATATTTATAGTGATAAACTAGATACATTTATGAAATATGTTGAAAAGTTTGAAAAAGAAAATCAAAAAATATATTTCTAATGATAAACTAGATACATTTATGAAATGTGTTGAAAAGTTTGGAATGGAAAATCAAAAAATATATTTCTAATGATAAACTAGATACATTTATGAAATGTGTTGAAAAGTTTGGAATGGAAAATCAAAAAATATATTTCTAATGATAAACTAGATACATTTATGAAATGTGTTGAAAAGTTTGAAAATCAAAAAAATATATTTCTAATGATAAACTAGATACATTTATGATTTGTGTTGAAAAGTTTGGAGAAGAAAATCAAAAAATATATTTCTAATGATAAACTAGATACATTTATGAGATGTTTTGAAAAGTTTGACAAAGAAAATAAAAAAAATATATTTCTACTGATAAACTAGATACAGTTATGAAATGTGTTGAAAAGTTTGAAAATCAAAGAAATATTTTTCTAATGATAAATTAGATACATTTATGAAATGTGTTGAAGAGTTTGAAAATCGAAAAAATATATTTATTTCTAGTGATAAACTAGATACATTTATGAAATATGTTGAAAAGTTTGAACAAGAAAATCAAAAAATATATTTCTAATGATAAACTAGATACATTTATGAAATGTGTTAAAAAGTTTGAAAAAGAATTCAAAAAATATATTTCTAATGATTAACTAGATACATTTAATAAATTTGTTAGAAAGTTTGAAAATGAAAAAAATTATATTTATAGTGATAAACTAGATACATTTATGACATATGTTTAAAAGTTTGAAAAAGAAAATAAAAAAAATAAATTTCTATTGATAAACTATATACACTTATGAAATGTGTTGAAAAGTTTGAAAATCCCAAAAATATATTTCTAATGATAAACTAGATACATTTATGAAATGTGTTGAAAAGTTTGGAAAAGAAAATCAAAAAATATATTTCTAATGATAAACTAGATACATTTATGAGATGTTTTGAAAAGTTTGACAAAGAAAATAAAAAAAATATATTTCTACTGATAAACTAGATACAGTTATGAAATATATTTCTAAATATATTAAAAAATATATTTCTAATGATAAACTAGATACATTTATGAAATGTGTTTAAAAGTTTACAATGGAAAATCAAAAAATATATTTCTAGTGATAAACTAGATACATTTATGAAATGTGTTAAAAAGTTTGAAATTTAAAAAAAATATATTTCTAATGATAAACTACGGATACATTTATGAAATGTGTTGAAAAGTTTGAAAATCAAAAAAATATATTTCTAATGATAAACTAGATACATTTATGATTTGTGTTGAAAAGTTTGGAAAAGAAAACAAAAAATATATTTCTAATGATAAACTAGATACATTTATGAGATGTTTTGAAAAGTTTGACAAAAAAAATAAAAAAATATATTTCTACTGATAAACTAGATACAGTTATGAAATGTGTTGAAAAGTTTGAAAATCATGGAAATATTTTTCTAATGATAAATTAGATACATTTATGAAATGTGTTGAAGAGTTTGAAAATAGAAAAAATATATTTATTTCTAGTGATAAACTAGATACATTTATGAAATATGTTGAAAAGTTTGAACAAGAAAATCAAAAAATATATTTCTAATGATAAACTAGATACATTTATGAAATGTGTTAAAAAGTTTGAAAAAGAATTCAAAAAATATATTTCTAATGATAAACTAGATACATTTATGAAATTTGTTAGAAAGTTTGAAAATGAAAAAAATTATATTTATAGTGATAAACTAGATACATTTATGACATATGTTTAAAAGTTTGAAAAAGAAAATAAAAAAATAAATTTCTATTGATAAACTATATACACTTATGAAATGTGTTGAAAAGTTTGAAAATCCCAAAAATATATTTCTAATGATAAACTAGATACATTTATGAAATGTGTTGAAAAGTTTGGAAAAGAAAATCAAAAAATATATTTCTAATGATAAACTAGATACATTTATGAGATGTTTTGAAAAGTTTGACAAAGAAAATAAAAAAAATATATTTCTACTGATAAACTAGATACAGTTTCAAAATCAAAGAAATATTTTTCTAATGATAAATTAGATACATTTATGAAATGTGTTGAAGAGTTTGAGCAAGAAAATCAAAAAATATATTTATAGTGATAAACTAGATACATTTATGAAATATGTTGAAAAGTTTTAACAAGAAAAACAAAAAATATATTTCTTATGATAAACTAGATACATTTATAAAATGTGTTGATAAGTTTGAAAAAGAAAATTAAAAAATATACTTCTAGTGGAAAACTACCAGTAGATACATTTATGAGATGTCCTGAAATGTTTCAAAATCAAAACAAACAAAAATTTATAAAATAGATGCATTTATGAAATGTGTTGAAAAGTTTGAAATTTAAAAAAAATATATTTCTAATGATAAACTAGATACATTTATGAAATGTGTTGAAAAGAAAATCACAAAATATACTTCTAGTGATAAACTAGATACATTTATGAAATATGTTGAAAAGTTTGAACAAGAAAATAAAATAAAAATATTTTTAATGATAAACTATATACATTTATGAAATGTGTTGAAAAGTTTGAAAAAGAAAATGAAAAGATATGTTTCTAGTAATAAACTACCGGTAGATACATTTATGAGAAGTGTTAAAAAGTTTGAAAATCAAAAAAATATATTTCTTATGATAAACTAGATACATTTATGAAATGTGTTGAAAAGTTTGAAAAAGAAAATGAAAAGATATATTTCTAGTGATAATCTACCAGTAGATACATTTATGAAATGTGTTGAAAAGATTAAAAAGAAAATTAAAAAATATATTTCTAATGAGAAACTACCGGTAGATACATTTATGAGATGTGTTGAAAAGTTTGAAAATCCCAAAAATATATTTCTAATGATAAACTAGATACATTTATGAGATGTTTTGTTAAGTTTGACAAAGAAAATAAAAAAATATATTTCTACTGATAAACTAGATACAGTTATGAAATGTGTTGAAAAGTTTGAAAATCAAAGAAATATTTTTCTAATGATAAACTAGATACATTTATGATTTGTGTTGAAAAGTTTGGAAAAGAAAATCAAAAAATATATTTCTAATGATAAACTAGATACATTTATGAAATGTGTTAAAAAGTTTGAAAAAGAAATCAAAAAATATATTTCTAATGATAAACTAGATACATTTATGAAATTTGTTAGAAAGTTTGAAAATGAAAAAAATTATATTTCTAATTATAAATCATAAGATAAACATATCATCTATACAATTGTGCATTTATTTTGTTGTTGAAATGTGTTTCATGTTTGCCTGAATATATATGTATATATTCCCTGTGGCTGGGAGGGAGCCAGAGATGTACTATGCAGCACTTGGGAGGAAGAAACTAACAGCACTGTTTTTTCCTATGGCTTAGACCCATCATAGAGGCACAGTGACTCAAGACGTGACAATCCTTTTGACTTGAATATTTGGTTGCATGCCTGGAGCAATAAGGAAGTTCGGCATAACTAGTAGTAGAAAAACAATGTTTAATGAATGAATAATTGGTGGTGATAAATTAATGAAATAATTCAGAAATATAATAAAAAATATATCAAACAAATTGATCCTAGTAAAGTTACTTATAAAGATAAGAGTGCGTAAAAGATTATTATATAAATTAAACAACAAAATAAAAGAATTAGAAAAGTAGAAATAATAGTATAAATAATTACTGATAAAATATATATTTTAAATTCGTATTTTAAAATTATGATTTATTTTTTTATCTATTTCTTCACATATTTTTACCACCCGTGTGTTGTTGGGGTCCGAAAGGGGAGAACAGAATAGCTACACCGTGTACCTTTCATGCATGTCATACGAGGTGACTAATGAGGTTATGGGATGGAGTTGGCTGTCCCATTAAATAGGGTCAGTGACCCAAAGCCATGCTGAAGTTGGATGTATCAGGCCGAAAGGTGCAGATATCGCAGCTTTGCTGTAAACCATGACACAACACATTCCATTCTCCGGACTACTTCCTGCTAATCTGAAGGAGTTTGAGAAAGAATGCAGAAGAAGAAGAAATGTACAGATGAAATGAGATGGGGGTCATTCACAAGTAGAAATTCTCATTATATTTTCATGGCTTCTATTGTTTCTTCATTGTTCATTCTCAAACTCCCACTGGAACTCTCTTGTTGCAGGACAATGATCCTACAAGATTTCAAGTAGGATGTAGTCCAGAGAATGGAATAGCATTGTGTTTCCGATTTATTTGCGCTAATGGCCTAATACATCGGACTTTGACTGTATTGCTAGTTTACTGTTGCATAATGGTTAGTCTGATAAGCAAATAGTGCGACCTTCAAACCTTCCACATTCAGGAACCATTGTCATTAAGTTAACACAGACTTGAAACACTGTTCCTGTGTGACTGCACAACAAAGGTGATCCTTAGGATTTAACTTTACAGTTGTGAAATATGATATTGTTTACAATAAATCTAAGAAGTATTTACATGAATGATACTGTCCACAGATATTTGGGAAGGAAACGTTTACGCAAAGACTTAGAGACAATGGTTGGCGTGGCCACACTATTCCTATTGGACAATCAGTTACATATTGTCTATCTGGGGCGCACAAAAACTGCTTGATCAGAAACCTTTGTCAAAGATGGTGTCTGTGGATGAGTACCTTCCAATCATGTTTGATAGGCATCCAGAGTGAGTACTTGTTTAATTGTCAGCTAAAAGACATAATATCTTAGTGTTAAAGGTGATGTTGAGTTCTTGTTTAATTGAGAGCTAAAAACAAATTATGCCTTAGTGTTAAAGGTGGTAAGATAAATTATAACACCCACCATCCAGTGGGGTGGAACAAGGTATTAAGTTAGAGCTTGGAATCACATGTGCTGTGGGGTTCTGGGAAGGATGTATAGAATAATATTGTGACGGGCTTGTATGACAACTGACTTTCTTGAACTTCTAGTTAATGGCAAAGAATAGGGCCAGTGTCTTATTTTCAAGCATGTCGTTGAAGGCGACTAAGTACATTTGGGGCACAGTAGAGGCGACTAAGTACAGTTGGAGCACAGTAGAGGCGAATAAGTACAGTTGGGGCACAGTAGAGGTGACTAAGTACAGTTGGGGCACAGTAGAGGCGACTAAGTACAGTTGGGGCACAGTAGAGGCGACTAAGTACAGTTGGGGCACAGTAGAGGCGACTAAGTACAGTTGGGGTACAGTAGAGGCGACTAAGTACAGTTGAGGTACAGTAGAGGTGACTAAGTACAGTTGAGGTACAGTAGAGGCGACTAAGTACAGTTGGGGCACAGTAGAGGCGACTAAGTACAGTTGGGGCACAGTAGAGGCGACTAAGTACAGTTGGGGTACAGTAGAGGCGACTAAGTACAGTTGAGGTACAGTAGAGGTGACTAAGTACAGTTGAGGTACAGTAGAGGCGACTAAGTACAGTTGGGGCACAGTAGAGGCGACTAAGTACAGTTGGGGCACAGTAGAGGCGACTAAGTACAGTTGGGGTACAGTAGAGGCGACTAAGTACAGTTGAGGTACAGTAGAGGTGACTAAGTACAGTTGAGGTACAGTAGAGGCGACTAAGTACAGTTGAGGTACAGTAGACTGACAAGTTGTCACCTGCGGAAAAATCGTTGTCACTTATTGTTACAATTTTGTCTTCCAAAAAATCAACCTCCATGGATGATGAAGAGATGCAGGCCAGGAAATTGCACCTTTTGTGGCAGACTCCAATGTGACGGAGACTATGTGACTGAGACTGTGTGACGGGGACTATGTGACGGAGAATGTTAGTTGTGTCATCACTACTGATGGGTCAATAGATCTGACATAAGAATGACAACATAGTTGGCCCAGATTTGTGTGGTGTGCTCCTGGCTCCTGGAATGCCTGCCTTTGGGGACTAAACATGCATTCAGAAACCTCCATGATGCAACAATGCCTTTGAGACAACCTTATAGAGTCTAGGTTACACAAGAGCCTCAGTTACACAACTGAGAAGAAGCTGTGCTATTGTCAGAAAGGCTATGGGCTATCAAATATAGCTCATATATATAGCTATATAGCTACCACCTCAAAACTAAAGGGATTCTTCTTCTTCGTTCATTCTCAAACTCCTGCAGATTAGCAGGTTGTAGTCCGGAGAACGGAATGCGTTGTGTCATGGTTTACATCATTGCTGTGATATATGCGCCTTTCGGCCTGACACATCTGACTTCAGCATTACTAAAGGGATTATTTCATAATCATCATTATAATACTGTGACTTGCAATGTATGTTGTAAGAGGCAGCTAAGGAGGGCTTGGAGTGTGGTTGGTTACTCCATTTCATAGAAAGACACACAAAAATAGTAGCATACCATGTATAAACTAATTTGATTATAAACCGAGCACATGATTTTAATGTCTGAAATTTGACACAAGTCTAGAATCCATTTATAGGCCGAGGTGTAGAATTCCATTATTATAATAATGAAGGGGCAAGTGCCACATGGTTTGCATCTGTGGGTATCACCAACTAAACAAACCATTAATGCAAAAGAAAGTCTTAGTAGATGACATGCCGTTATATTGAGGTTCTCTTATAGAAGCTTCATGGCACATCATATATACAATTATGCTTTTATTTTATTGTTGCAATGTATTTTATGCTTTATTTGTATATATGTATGCACCTTCTGTGGTTGGGATAAAGCCAGAGATGTACTTTGCAGCACCTGGGAGGGGAGGAGGAAGCTGACAGCACTATATGTTTCCTATGCTGAGGCCCGTCATAGAGGCGCAATGACTTAGGAAGTGACAATCATTTTGACTTGACCATTTGGTTGCATGCCTGAAGCAATAGAGAAGTCTGACATAACCAGTAGTCAATTGGTGGCGGGGAATGAACATAGTGAACCCTACCTTAGCTCCAGTGATTTGAGCATTACTTAGGTAGAAAACTCACAAACCAAATTAGACAATTACCAATTTATTATAATTATATATTTCTTTTCATCGCATTTATTGTTTTTCATGCCATGTGCATCTTCGCTTGCGAAGGAGGAACATCATCAGGTATCCTCTGGCTCTAACCGGGTTGGACCAAAATCCACAGACCTCCCATCAATATAATGCTAGCACAACAAATATTATTTACAGACGAGCAGATACAAGATCGTCATAAAACAAAGTCTTCGCTTAACATCCTACAACTGAACATGGTATAGGAAACTCTTCTTCTTCAGCGTTCATTCTCAAACTCCCACCAGATCTCTCTTGTAGCAGGACATATGTTTGCCAAATGTTGCATGAGTTTGGCTAAATGTTGTTATGTATTTGGTTAAATAATAATGGAGGGCAGAGCACCAGGGCAGAGGAGGAAAGGCAGACCAAGAAGATGATGGACTGACAACATTAAATATAACATGAATATGTCATTGGAGAATGCAAGTCGCATCGCCCACGACAGAGAATGGTTCAGGGAGTTCATTAGAAAGACAACGTTCTTGAGAGAATATGTCACTGACAGTGTGACTAAATTTTGTATGTGTTTGACCAAATGTTGTATGTGTTTGACCAAATGTTGTATGTGTTTGACCAAATGTTGTATGTGTTTGACCAAATGTTGTATATGTTTGACCAAATGTTGTATGTGTTTGACCAAATGTTGTATGTGTTTGACCAAATGTTGTATGTGTTTGACCAAATGTTGTATGTGTTTGACCAAATGTTGTATGTGTTTGACCAAATGTTGTAGATATCAAAGCCAAATGGTAAACTATGATGTAACATATTATCTTTTCCGGACTACATCCTGTTCAGTCCTTTACAATGCCAAAGTTTATGTGTTGGGCCATTGAGGCAAATAAAACTGTGACAAAACATTTACGTTCTCTGGTGTATGTCCTGCTGGAAATCTAGTACGAACATCCTTCTACAGGAAAGATCTTATGGGAGTATGGCAACGAGCGTAAAGAAAAGAGAAATAATATAGCCTGACATGCACGGTGTAAGAGGCAACTAAAGAGAGGAGGCAAGGTGTCTACCCTGTGTTGAATTCAAAAGTCAAGCAAAAAATAGAAACAATGTGATCCGACATGCATGATGTAAGAGGCAGTTAAGATGGAATTGACTGTGTCAACTCATAGGTTAAAGTGACCACAAACAGTGCTTATTCTATATTTTCATGTTTATGTAATTATTGCTTATTATAAATTTGTGCTTATAAATTGTTGCTTATTATTAATTTTTACTTTTTAATAGTTTACTTATTATAAATTGTTTGCTTATTATAAATTGTTCCTTATTATGAATTGTTACTTATAAAGAATTGTTATTTTTGCAGAACAATACGGGATCAAGGGTCCATGTATATACTATCAATTAGCGGGATTTTAAACAAACTTACAAATATTTCATACAATCAATATCTGTGTTCTTTGGTTCACACACATTTAGCGAGCTCAATGAAATTACATCATTTACAGATCTTGTCACTGTAATTCAAAATAGCTAATAGTAGTTACGTGCGGAGATTAAAACTTGCAACGATTTAATGGTTTTTGTATTTTCAAGATATGAGGTACTGTTAGAATTTAGATGTTGTGTTGGGGGGGGGGAGGATTAGACTCAGTGTTAGGACTAATTCTAACGCAAACCCCCTTTCTGATTTAATCAATTCAAGTTGGTAACTACATTGAAAGGGAGACAAATGATTTCTGCTTACTCTTTGTTTATGTATTACCTCTCTCGCCGAAGACGGATGTGTCTGGCCATTGGCGGAAATAAAATTGTGACACAACGCATTTCCATTCTCTGAACTGGAAATCTAGTAGGACTATGGTCCTGCTACAAAGAAGATCCAACGAGAGTTTTAGAATGAATGCTGAAGAAGAAGTATTACCTCCCATGCGAATATTTGAGCGACAATTGTTGGGCAGGTTTTACATATATAAATATGCCAAGACAATAAATGGGGGAGTATTTAATTGGAGGGTTGTATGAGTGGAAACATGATTGGGTTTGAATGCAGGGTATTATTTTGTGTCGGAAATGAATTTAATCATCACAATAGAAGTTAAATGTCATAGTATGACACTGTGCGCATTTCCCGTTTGTAAGTACTCTTCGTGACTGCAACAATTGTACTGCGTCTTTGTCAGTCAAAGGCAAATTCAACATACATACGGCAGCCATTTTACTAAAGATATGTAGTGGAAGAGTGACGTAACGGAAGTGTGAATGGCATTACCAAGTTCTAAAAAATACGACAGGAGCGCATTTTAAAAAAAAGTGTAAGCAGGAAATGCTAGATGGACAATTGATCCTGTATTGTTCCATTTTTGCTTATAAATTGTTACTTATTGTAAATTGTTACTTATTATAAATTGTTACTTATAAATTTAGCGTATTATAAGTTGTTACTTATTGTAAATTGTTACTTGTAATTTTTTTTTAAATTATAAATTATCTTTTAGAGAACAGTGGAAACAGCATTTTTCTCCACGGGACCTAGTTGGCCTATCAGCGGAGCCTTACCTTCTATATCCAACACATTACACTGGAGAACCATATTACATCTCTGACACTGAAGATTCAATCATCATTGACAAGGGTCATGCTCGTAAAGGTGCTGCAGACAGTGAACTGCTGGTAGACACAAACATAGCAAGACCTGATGAGACAGAAACACAGATTGACAGTGTTATAAAGCTGGAAGGACCAGTTGTCAAGGATGAGTTTTAATCAAGTATGGGAATAATTAATTAATCGCTGTGTAATTATGAGAATAGACATATAGATGAACTCTATTACTAAGCTGGAACTTAGCTCGCTAAATTAGATATGGGTTTTGTAGCAAGACAGTTAGATCTCCTTACCTACAAGTAATCAATCAAGTGCCATGCCAATTGGTGTAGGTCATCATGCTTCTCCACAACTTTCTGCCTCTTGTGTTGTTAAGTAATTCAATTGATGACTTCATTTTGTACCACACTGACAACCCATCCAGAAATTTATCTCTTTGTCTTCCTCTGTCTCTTCTCCCCTTGATCTTTCCAGTTGTTATTAAATGTTGAAGTTTTACTTGTCTCATCGCACGTCTAAGACCATCGGAAAACACATATGAAGTAGCAACAAAAATAATTTTTTAATTTTGGGACCGCCACAACATGAAGAACTGTATTAAAGGGTTGGGGGATTAGGAAGGCTGAAGGATAGAGGGATTACACTGCATGGAGTTTATTATCTGAATCCTGTATTATTTGTGTGTTTTATTTTCTGTGTTTTTTTATCATGAACTATTTGAAATAGATTTATGTTTTCTGTAATATTGTTGATTTTTCTCTTGTTGTCCCAGCTGACCATTTATATTTCTTATTGTGACATAATGTAGTTGAGTAAAACTACATTAGCTGTCTAGTTTACAGAAAAGCTGCAATATGTATGCATTTTGGCCTGGTATATTTAATTTTATGTCGCAATATTGTTGATATAGACATGCTATTTGTATCTCGAGCATTTTTCTGCCATCAATTATTATACATCCAGCTGGTATTGTTCACGGATGATAATGATGACATAATCCCTTTACCCGTGAGCAAGTAGCTCTTGACACTTGATGATGATAAAATAATCCCTTTAGCTGTGAACAGGTAGCTCTTTACACATGGTGATGATGAAATAATCCCTTTAGCTGTGAACAGGTAGCTCTTTACACATGGTGATGATGAAATAATCCCTTTAGCTGTGAACAGGTAGCTCTTGACACATGATGATGATGCATCCCGTTATCTGTGAGCAGGTAGCTCTTGACACATGATGATGATGCATCCCGTTATCTGTGAGCAGGTAGCTCTTGACACATGATGATGATGATGCATCCCGTTACCTGTGAACAGATAGCTCTTGACACATGATGATGATGCATCCCGTTACCTGTGAACAGGTAGCTCTTGAAAGTCCATAGCCTTTTTTGACATAAGCACAGGTTCTTCTCAGTTGTGTAACTGAGGTGCCTGCCAGACTCACGTAAGGTTGTCTCAAAGGTATGGATGGTTAGGGGGAGTTTATAGATGCATATGTTTTGTCCCCAAAGGGAGGCATTCCACTGTGGCAGTATCACATCCTGCTAGGAGCACAGCACGCACATCTGAGCCAACAATCTCATCATTCTTCTGTCAGATTTGTTGACACATCCGCAGTGATGCACATTTAAGTATTCCTCTGCCACAACTGGACAATGGTGCAATGTCTGCTGGTCGGTAGCTCTTCAGCATCCATGATCAAAGATTATTTGATAGAAAACAAAAGTAAGAAATTGAAACAAGATGATTTTTTTCACTCAACTTTCCTTAGTAACCTATTACAACATTCCTGGAAAGAAGACGGTATCCTTATTCTTTGTACCCGGAACCAGCAGTCCAGGCCCAAGTTACTATATGGGCGATTGGTCCTGTATAGAATAGTTTATTTAGGTTGCCATGAGTCTCCCACAGTTTGTTCTGTAGAGATATTCCTGTGGACCAGGATATTGCTCTGTCAACAAATTCTCTGGGTTAATACTGTAGTATATATTCTGGGTAGGTGTTGTTATTCTGCACATGTTGGTTGCAGAGTCGCTAATACCGATTCGGGGTAAGTGTGCTTTTAGATGGCAATGTTCCATTTTCAGTCGAAATACCCTGACTTGTTCCTGTCAGTTGAATTTGTTCATGCTGTCTTGCTCGGGGCTGTAGTTTCCATTTAGTTCTCTCCACTAAAGTCTCATAGATTATTTTAGCGGAGACGCTACTTCCCTGAAATTTTGAAGTACGTGGAATTGAGGGAGATTATCTGCCATTTTTGACAATTCGTCTTTGCTTTCAGGCATTCATTTAGCATCTAATTATTCTTTATATTTGTACAATATCTTTACTTTTTCTAAATACTCTATTTAGCTGAAAGGGAAAATAGCTGTGTTTGAATTTCTAAACCACCACCCCATACTTCCTTATTTACAGATCTGGTGCTATGCCATTATTGGAGCTAGTTTTCAAGTAGTAATGTTAAAGTTAACCATAGCATTTATTAAATGCCGTAGGGGTGTAAGATGTTAATGATCTCACATTTCAGTGGCTCTGCTATATGAGGGTGGTAGCCATCTCCTCTCCCTCGCAGTCTTTACTTCCTGGATTAATCCTGTACCCAATTAAGGCTGGGTTGACCCGGGAGCCTTTGTGATTTGAAAAATGTTTCCACCTCAAACTGGGGAATGAACCCAAGACCACTCATATGCGAAACCAGCCCGCTAACCACTGCCCTACCCAGCTCCCTGTAGTTTTCAAGTACATGTTTTATCAGAAGATTAAGATTGTGAACTTCATCACGTTTTATCCTAAGGTTAAGATTGTGAACTTCAGCCCATGTTTTATCTTAGGGTTTGCTTCTCACGTATATTGTTGACTAGAATTTCTCTGTGTAATGTTGTTCTGTTAGTTTGCAGTACAGCTGAAATATTTGTACTTTCAACTTGGCATATCCATTTTTCTGCATGTCCCCAATATATATCATTGTCTTCCTCTCACCGGTGTGTTGCCAGGGCATGAAAGGGGAGCAAAGACAACAACTTACCTGCCATGTAGTAAGTGGCAACTAAGGAGGTTTGTGGGTGTTATTGACATTTCCAACCCATAGGTCAAAGTGACTCTTCTTCTTCAGCGTCCATTCTCAAACTTCTGCTGAATCTCTCTTGTAGCAAGACAATGGTACTACTAGATTTCCAGCAGGACGTAATCCAGAGAAAGGAAATTCATTGTGTCCCCATTTTATTTGCATCAGTGGCCCGACTCAAAAGTAAATCAACCATGCTCAATCTGGATCTTTCAGGTCGAAAGGTACAGATATTGCAGTCATGCTGTAAGCCAAAACAACAGAATCTATTCTCCAGACTACTTCTAGATAACCATCAGAAGATTTGGGGGCATTCATTCTCAAACTCTCACTTTATCTCTTGTATAGCAGAACACTGGTCTTACTAGATTTCCAGCAGGATGTAATCTAGAGAACACAAATACATTGTGTCGCAATTGTATTTGCGCCAATACATCCGACTTCGGCGTTAGTAACTAATACATTCATTATTTTTACTACTTTGACTGAACAGTAAATGTCTGTAACTTTATTGATAGTATAGTAAGCAAAGGGTGTGATTTTTCTACACTCGTCCGAATGATGGAGGATAGGTGTATGGAGGGCTTTGAAGGGCTTTTTGTGATAGGGGTGTTGGGAGAGCTTTTTGTGATAGGGTGTTAGGAGGACTTTTTATGATAGGGTGTTAGGAGGGATTTTTGTGATAGGGTTTATTGGTGTGCTTTTTTTTCTAACATCGCCAGAGTGGAATCCCTACAACCCTGATAGGTTATGGGTCATTATTATTATACGCCAGACGTACGAAAGAACTGGTTCTCATACTTGTTGTCATAGCCACAGACACACCACAGAGTTTTAGAATGAATGCAGATGAAGAACTTTACATCAGCGATGTTGTCATTTGTTTTTGTATTATAAATATGTTTTTTCACTTAATGATTTTTCATATTATGTGATACTAATTGGTGCTAATTAGTCATGTACAGAGCTGCAGATTATGTAATATATTCTCACAAACATATATTTTGATATTAATTGGTGCTATTTAGTCGTGTACAGAGCTGCAGACTAAACAATATATTCATATTTGATATATCAACATTGTAATCATTTAAATATATTTGTACTTCACTAATGAAGATAGAAATCTTTTGAGCAGACATCAAATATTTTTTTTATTGTAGGAGTGTACAAACAATTCATTATGATTTTTGGAGCTTTATCTGAATGTGTGCCTACCAAAATATTTTTATTATTTCTCTTGGTTATGTTTGTCAGATAATGGGTATTTATTAGCCCAAATGCTAACCCTAACTCATACAACTCTCCTAACCACTCATATGATCATCTTAAATAAATAAATATTTAAGTTAATAAACATAGATAAACAAATGTATAAACATAATCAGGGAAATAATCAAAATATAATTTTATTGGGTAGGCACGCATTCGGGGACAGATCCTGATTGTTTCTAAAATAAATCCTCAATGTTTCATCTTCAGCATTTTTTTAATCAAACTTCCACTGGATCTCTCTTGTAGCAGGACAATGGATGGTCCTAGATTTTATCTCTCTTGTAGCAGGACAATGGATGGTCCTAGATTTTATCTCTCTTGTAGCAGGACAATGTATGGTCTTAGATTTTATCTCTCTTGTAGCAGGACAATGGATGGTCCTAGATTTTATCTCTCGTGTAGCAGGACAATGGATGGTCCTAGATTTTATCTCTCGTGTAGCAGGACAATGGATGGTCCTAGATTTTATCTCTCTTGTAGCAGGACAATGGTCCTAGATTTTATCTCTCTTGTAGCAGGACAATGGATGGTCCTAGATTTTATATATCTTGTAGCAGGACAATGGTCCTAGATTTTATATCTCTTGTAGCAGGACAATGGATTGTCCTAGATTTTATATCTCTTGTAGCAGGACAATGGTCCTAGATTTTATATCTCTTGTAGCAGGACAATGGTCCTAGATTTTCAACAGGATGTAGTCTAGAGAATGGAAATGCATTGTGCCAAGTGTTTTATTTGTACCAATGGCCCAACACATTTGTCTCAGTGCTCTATATTATATTATCCATGTACTAAGGGAAATTTTCAGCACATTGTGTGGTTTCCTGATGATTTATCTCTACAAATTTTGCTGTGTCAAATATTTGCTTTATAACAGTAATTAACAGACTGATACTTTGAAAGTTTATGAATGACCAGTGTTGCCATGTGATTCGTATCTTTAGTTTCTTCCAACCTCTTGGATATCACAGGGATCTCTTCCCTGCACATGATAGTGCTGGTGGTAATGCCAGAACAGTTCGACTTGCTTAAAACGTGTCGAGTCTGTGAATGATCTTTATGAAGGGAAATTGAAGTGTAAAATAATGACTTTGTAACAGGACTTTAAAAAAAGTACCACCAAAGATGGATGTGTCGAGCCATTGCGGAAAAATAATGGCGACATAATTTATTTCCATTTTCTGGACTACACCCTGCTGGAAATATAAGAATATTGTCCTGCTACAAGAGAGAACCAGCGGGAGTTTGAGAATGAACGCTGAAGAGGATGAAGTAAAGAATGTGTACATGCATTGAGAGATTATAAATGGCTGATGCTGCTGTGAGTCATTGATATCTCTAGTTTCTTCCAACCTCTTGGGTAGGGTATCTCATGGATATACTTCTCTGGACATGATAAGCTCTTCCATCTTCTTGGGTATCTCATGGATACACTTCCTCGGTCGTGAGGGCATTTGATGGCTGGTCACATTCTATAGAAAGTCGTATTGGCTCAGAAGTCATACTGAAGTGGGATGAAAATATGAGATATCACAGCTAAGATATACATTTTGACAATTTATTCCATTATCCGGAGTGTATCCTGGTGATCTTCAGGAGTTAAAGAGTCAAAGCAGAAGAGGAGTTCAGTATCACCCTGCCTTATTGAACAATATTTCCATGAGTTAAATGTTTTTTCCAACTGACTAATCTCATTCATTAAAGGTGATGATGAAATAATCCCTTTAGATGTACGCAGGTAGTTTTAGATGTACACAGGTAGATTTAGATGTACGCAGGTAGCTTTAAATTTACGCAGGTAGCTTTAGATGTACACAGGTAGCTTTAGATGTACGCAGGTAGCTTTTGATGTACGCAGGTAGCTTTAGATGTACGCAGGTAGCTTTCGACAGTCCTTCTAGAAAAACCACATGTCCTCATCGGTTGAGTAACAAGTGATACACAAATTCGCATAAGATTTACTGTTTCTTCTTCTTTAGCATTTATTCTCAAACTCCCATTGGATCTCTCTTATAGCAGGACAATGGTTAAACTATATTTCCAGCAGGATGTAGTCCAGAAAATGGAAATATGTTGTGTACCCGTTTTATTTGCACCAATGGCCCGACACATCCATCCTCTGCAGTATTTGCCATTTCAAAATTTATGGTTGTCTTATGGAGTTTTATGGATACATGTTTAGTCCCTGAATGGAGACATTCCAGTGTGGCAATATCCCTGTATCATCACATCGTTCTAGGAGGGCAGAATTATATGTCTGGGCCAACTAGTTCATCCATTCTTCTATCAGATCTGTTGACCCATCTGCAGTGATGCCACCTAGTCTTCCCCGCCATGTGGGATTGTACCACCTAGTCTTCCCCGCCATGTGGGATTGTACCACCTAGTCTTCCCCGCCATGTGGGATTGTACCACCTAGTCTTCCCCGCCATGTGGGATTGTACCACCTAGTCTTCCCCGCCATGTGGGATTGTACCACCTAGTCTTCCCCGCCATGTGGGATTGTACCACCTAGTCTTCCCCGCCATGTGGGATTGTGCCACAAAGGTGCAATGTTTACTGCATCTCTTCATCATCTATGATGATTTTTCACAGGTTGTCATCCTCGAGACAAGACATGCAGCAGCAATGATGATTTTTCACAGGTTATCATCCTTGAGACAAGACATGCAGCAGCAATGATGATTTTTCATAGGTTATCATCCTCGAGACAAGACATGCAGCAGCAATGATGATTTTTCACATGTCATCCCATCCCCCCAACTTTCTTGTCATCTCTCTATGACATGCCTGAAAAGAAGAGGTCCTATTCTGTGCTCCTTGAGCTAGAAGTCTAGGCCAGGGTTATCACACAAATAAAACCATGAAGGAGTATGAGGTTGCCTAGATTCTTCCTGTGCCGGGTGGTGAAGTTTTGCTTTCATCTCCTGAAGGGTGTTTCTCATAGCATTTTTTAAGGGAAGTTTTCCAGGACTTTTTCAAGTCCCAGATGAATCTTTTACTCTTCATCAGCTGTTATTCTCAAACTCCCACTGGATCTCTCTTGTAGAAGGACAATGGTCCTACCAGATTTGCAGCAGGATGTAGTCAATCATCGGCTGTGTCCCAGATGAGCGTGGTAATGTGTCATTAGCTAGACAGTATTCTACTCCAGCAGAAATCTCAACAGTTCAAGCATGGATCATATAGGCATAGATCTCAGCATGGAGATACTGGTCTCAACAGTTCAAGCATGGATCATATAGGCATAGATCTCAGCATGGAGATACTGGTCTCAACAGACTTCATCACAGTGAACACCAATGTTTTCTCTTGATCCCAAAAGAGGAGCAAAGAATAGCAACACTACCTTCCATGCCTGTCATAAGATTCAACTATGGAGGTCATGGGGTGAAGTTGGCTTTTCCATTCCATATAGGGTCAAAGTAACTCAGAAGCCATGCTGAAGTCAGATGTGTCAAGCCAAAAGAAGCAGAAATCGGATCAAAACTACAAACCATGACACAATGCATTCTATATTTCGGACTTCATCCTGCTTATCTGCAGAAATTTGATAACAAATGCAGAAGTTGACTCTTATGACATGCATAGAAGGTAAAAAGTGTTGCTATTCTTTGTTCCCATTTTGGGCCACAACAACAGTGGTGGATCGTTCAGACACAGATCTTCTTCGTTCTTTCTCAAACTCCTGCAGATTAGCAGAATGTAGTCCAGAGAAGGGAGTGCGTTGTGTCATGGTTTCCAGCAATGCTGCAATATCTGTGCTTTTTGGCCTTACACATCCAGCTTTAGCATGGTTTTGGGCCATGCTGACCCTATATTGGATGAGACAGCCAACTCCATCCCATAACCTCCTAAGTCGACCCATGACATGCATAGAATATAAACAGTGATGCTATTCTTTGCTCCAATTTCGGGCCACAACAGCACACCACATGTGCAATGGATCGTTCGGACACAGGTCTTAAGCAGAATTCATCGCTGTGAAGATTATGAAGTGGAGGTAAACAAGCCAAAGTTCAGCACCGTAACCACTTATTATGACATACGTACGTAGGTAACATTGTTACTATTCTCTGCTCCTCTTTTGTATGTCCTTGTAACATATGGGTGTGTGAATCTCATTCATAATCACATGTATATTAGTTTCCAAACGATATATTTATATCTACCGCTATATGCCATTAAATACTTTTTATTTTGTAAACTCATGTTGCACAATATAATCTGCATGCATTTTTTGTGTCACAATGAAATGTATATCATTATTCTATGCTTTATTTTGGTAATTCAGAAAGTTATATTGAAAAAATTTTTGGTAATTCAGAAAGTTATATTGAAAATGTTTTGGTAATTCAGAAAGTTTTATTGAAAATTTTTTTGGTAATTCAGAATGTTATATTGAAAATGTTTTTGGTAATTCAGAATGTTATATTGAAAAAAATTTTGGTAATTCAGAATGTTATATTGAAAAAACTTTTGGTAATTCACAATGTTATATTGACAAAAATTTTGGTAATTCAGAATGTTATATTGACAAAAATTTTGGTAATTCAGAATGTTATATTGACAAAAATTTTGGTAATTCAGAATGTTATATTGAAAACATTTTGGTAATTCAGAATGTTATATTGAAAACATTTTGGTAATTCAGAATGTTATATTGAAGATTATAGGGGTACCGGATTGATAGCATCAACACACAGAGTCAGGATTATATTTTGAGCAAGTATTTTCTCTGTTTCGAATGAAACATTTCCCGCCAAAGGCGGATGTGTTGGGCCATTGGCGCAAATAAAACGGCAACACAACGCATTTCCATTCTCTGGACTACATAACTGGAAATCTTGTAGGATCATTGTCCTGTTACAAGAGAAATCCAGTGGGAATTTGAGAATGAACGCTGAAGAAGAAGAAGAATGAAACATTTGAATATAGCTTCTATTTTGAGCAAATATTTTCTCTGTTCAGAATGAAACCTTTGAATATAGCTGATATTTTGAGCAAATATTTTCTATGTTCCGAATATTATGTTTATACTTTATTAATAAACAGTTTTCTAATAACATTTGTTATTTGTTTTTCAACTGTGTGTTGCTGGGGCCCTGAAATAGCAGCACAGAATAGAAACACTGTTTACCATTCCATGCGGGATGTAAGAGGCTGTTATGGAGGTTATTGGGTGAAGTTGACTGTCTCATCCCATATAGGGTCAAAGTGATCCAAGCCATGCTGAGGTCAGATGTCGCAGACCGAAAGGAGCATATATCCATTCTCTAGGCTACATTCTGCTAATCTGCAGGAGTTTGAGAAAAATGCAGAAGAAGAAGTACTTGCTTATATCATTTTATTGACAGGCAATGCAGCAATAGACAGCACAATACTGAGAAGAGATGAAGCAGACTTGATCAAGGCAGTAATAAATTCATTTCCAGGTGAAGATGATGTCAATAAGGCTGAGAACGTACACATACAGAGAATGTCAGTAATGGAAGTATCTAGAGGGGAGGGAAGGAAAAGTAAATTTTTTGGAAAGTCCCAAAGGTCACACAAGCAAGACCTGACTGGGACTCTGAGTCTACATACACTGGGATGGCTGCTGGAACGGAGAGTGGAGCACTTATGGAAGTGCCCCACGTGCTGTGATGCTAGATTCTAATCAAGAATCTGGAGACTGCCTTTTTGTATGCCTCATATATGTTTGTTTTTGTTGACTCATTTATTTCTGTAATCCATTGTTTGCAAAGGTTTGCCCCTGGTTTGTATCCATCTTGTCGGTATAGTAATGCTTTTTTGAGGGGGCCCTGTCTGATGGTAGTCTGGAAGCATGTGAGAACCTCTTAATCTATTGTCTTCTGGTGTAATCGTGAATTGACATTGTGTTTGTTACTGATGTTGTCATTTCTGATTCTGTAGTTTATTATTACTGTGAGAATTTCACACGGCACAGAAGCACAGACAAACATCATGATAAATGGGCATAAATTTTAGGATGTGAATATTTTCAAATACCTCGGATCCTGCGTATGCAGCGACGGAATACGCAAAACAGACTTAAAGATATGCCCCTAAGGCTGGAGAAATATAACTGATATGTCAAGGTTAACTTTAATTTGGAAAAGATAAATCAGTGTTAGTGTGAAAATCTAACATTGAATCTGACTTATGTTGTTTATTGTGTTGTGTTGGTGTGTAAGCTGAACACTCACTGCAGTCATGGAGAAAGGATACAGACCTTCGAATACAAATGTTACTGACAAATTCTGCACATCTCCTATAGAGAGCATGAGACAAATGTGTCAATCAATCAAGTGCCATGCCGAATGGCATAGGCGATCATGTTTCTCCACGACTCTATCTCTCTTGTGTTGTCAATGAGCTCGGTTTGTGAAATTTTACCGTGCCACAATACTAGTCCATCTAGCGACAAATGTGTACATTAGAAATAAAATAGATTCATACAAGAATCATTACTTTCAATAGTAAAGCAACAAATATACCTACTTGCATGGTTTATAGGTCTGTTGCTTAGGTGGAGGTGGGTGGTGGGAGGTGGGTGTTCAACTCCCCTCTTCCACCCTTAGGAAATCATGTTTTTTATTTGCTAGTAATTTAGCCAAAAGTTGGGTGAAATCCCTACATTAACGATTTTTCACAAAAAATTCATCAGCTTTCTCATCAAAAAAGTCATCAGCTTTCTCATTTAAAAAATCAACTTTCTCATCAAAAAAGTCATCAGCTTTCTCATCAAAAAAGTCATCAGTTTTTTCATCAACAAAATCATCAGCTTTCTCATCAAAAAAATCATCAGCTTTCTCATCAAAAAATCAACTTTCTCATCAAAAAAGTCATCAGCTTTCTCATCAAAAGTCATCAGCTTTCTCATCATAAAGTCATCAGCTTTCTCATCAAAAAAGTCATCAGCTTTCTCATTAAAAAAGTCATCAGCTTTCTCATTAAAAAATCAACTTTCTCATAAAAGTCATCAGCTTTCTCATAAAAAATCAACTTTCTCATCAAAAACGTCATCAGTTTTTTCATCAAAATAGTCATCAGCTTTCTCATCAAAAAATCAACTTTCTCATCAAAAAAGTCATCAGCTTTCTCATCAAAAAAGTCATCAGCTTTCTCATCAAAAAAGTCATCAGCTTTCTCATCAAAAAAGTCATCAGCTTTCTCATTAAAAAAGTCATCAGCTTTCTCATTAAAAAATCAACTTTCTCATAAAAAGTCATCAGCTTTCTCATAAAAAATCAACTTTCTCATCAAAAGCGTTATCAGTTTTTTCATCAAAAAAGTCATCAGCTTTCTCATCAAAAAAATTATCAGCTTTCACATAAAAAAATTCATCAGCTTTCTCATCAAAAAAGTCATCAGCTTTCTCATCAAAAAAGCCATCAGTTTTCTCATCAAAAAAGTCATCAGTTTTCTCATAAATAAGCCATCAGTTTTCTCATCAAAAAAGTCATCACTTTTCGCATCAAAAAAGGTATCAGCTTTCTCATAAAAAAAGTCATCAGTTTTCGCATCAAAAAAGTTTTCAGCATTCTCATTAAAAAAAAGTCATCATCTTTCTCATTCAAAAATTCATCAGTTTTCGCATCAAAAAAGTCATCCGTTTTCACATCTAAAAAGTCATCACCTTTCGCATCAAATAAGTCAGCTTTCTCATAAAAAAAGTCTTCAGTTTTCTCATAAAAAGGAAGGTATTACATTTAAAAATTTAATAATTTATTATTTTATAGGTAAATCCCCTTCCTCAATGAAAACTTGTCTGCGGCTCTGATGGTTTTTTTTGGATGTGTGATGATATGATTATTCGTTATAAACTATACTACAGGGAACAGTCGAGGTTGGAAGAAGCAGACGAAGACTAAGAAAATCATGGACAGGCAGCATCAAGGGCTGGATAGGTCAAGATATTTTCACACTCATCTGCGTTGCTGAAGAAAGAATTTGCTGGAGAACTCTGGGTGTTGTTTCATCCCATGTGGTACTACTGTGAACCTGGCAGGTTATAGCAGTTTTACCCAACCTTTTCTTTAAACCTTTCCCCACCCTCAATCTTTCAAAAATTCTGATGCCACCCCCCAGTCCTACATTTTGTATAGGTCTATTCAAAAAATGACTTATTCCATAAATGAAACCTAATTATAACTTGTTCAGGACACAAGACTTGCGTTTTAGGAAGAAAACACTAGAAAATTATTAAAAGAAAAAAAAACAGTTAAGTAGGCTAAATTTTCAAAACATATAATGGACAACTAAATCTCAAGAACACAATTTTTTTTAAGTGTCCCCCAAACAATGAAATTCCCCCCCCCCTTTCACCTTTGGGGCGTGTGCCACAACACCGGGTTATAGGCTTATAGTATGGTGTGATAGCAGGGAGACGAACATGAGGTAAATGGGAAGTGTCGCTGACCTTTAGTGCGAAGACGGTACCACATCTGTAATGAATAGGTTATTGTAATGTTAAACTTCTGTCATGTTTACGGGGAAATGTCACTTTATAAAATAAAAAAAAGGAACGTGCCAACTCTAATTAAGAACCTCGAATAAATAGGTCAGACTTAGGCCTGTTCAATCAATCGTCTCATTTTATCCTCATGCTAAACCCCCCCCCCCCCCCCAACCACAAAAACCCAACGACCGAGAAATACAGGAATACTCAAAAACGTATACACTGTAAACTAATAACGATGTACACAGGAGACACAGTCACGTGACATTTACAGTGTATGAATAAATGTCTCCTTAGTTGATGATTGGTTGATAAGGGATTACAACCTTTTGGTTACGGTATGTTGACATCATGGACTTAGAATATCATGGCCTGTCAGAAAAACTAATGTAGAAGTGTTGAAAGAGTCAAATGCGAAACGGGCCCTAATAAATAATATAAGAAAAAGACAATCTTCATATTTTTGGCCACTTCATGAGACAAGGAGGTTTGGAGAATATAGTCACAACAGGCAAGATTGAAGGCAACAGAGACAGATGGCTACAACGTGAAAATATATTAGACAGTTTGACAACATGGCACGGCAGGGAAACAACAACGAGCTTGATACATGATACTGGAGACAGGGAGATATGGAGAGCCATGGTCGCCTACGCCAGCCGGCATGGCACCTGATGATGATGTTGATATCGTCTTAGCGTAAATAGGCTTCAATTTCTAGCAAGTGTACTTGCGTTACAGCAAACACACACATCGTTAGGCTGCTTGTTGTTTGGTGATTGCTCTACTGGCTTCGTGAACTGTTATTCCACGTGATCTGGTGGTAAAAGTCCATTCGAACCACAGTTTGTGGATTATTTTGATCGTCTGTGTATCACGTCATCTGTGTCATGAAAATGTTCGGAGATGAACTCCGTGAACACAGCATTCATTCACAGTCATATGTTTATCAATGAACTCTCTAGTGATTGCAAAGATAGTCTTGAAAAGATAATCCATTCTTCACCAAGATCGATGCCTTCTGGTGCACACATCTGTTCAAGATAGATGCCTTCTGGTGTAAACATCTTTTCAACTTCTTGTTTCATCTTCTGTATCCATTCTCAAGCTCCTGCAGATCAGCAGGATATAGTCCAGATAAACGTTGTGCCATAATTGACAGCTTAACTGACAAATCGAACTTCAGCATAGCCTCTAGGTCAATTTGACACTGTGGGATGAGACCAGTGTTATAAATATGTAATAGGTCATATAAGTAGGGGGAGGAGTAATTCCCTTTAAAAAGTCATTCGTGTGTTTTCGTGTATCAGATCTTCATGTGATGTTCATTTTGTATAAATCTCTACGGGGTGGGGGGGAAGAGATTTTTTACCCGCATTTTGGCCAAATTTCTAATGCTAAAAGGCATAGACCTATTCTGATTTGCTAAAGGACGGGAAATTGAATATCTCAACCCTACGGGTCATTATGGGACAACAAACTCCACCTTAAATTCCTCTTAGTTGCTGCTTACGATATGCTTGACAGGTAACAGTTTAGCTCCCCATGCTCCCCTTTCAGAACTCCCAACCAAGGACGATTTCTATTGGAAATTAAGTTTATCTAACTATCACTACGTTCAGATTTTTGTTTACTAGAAACAGATTCTTGAAGAGATTCTTTCTTTTTAATTATATCAAAGAACATAGGTCAGCTGTGATGGAAATTTAATTTATTTATTGGATAATCTCCGTGACAGAAGACACATGGCAATCACATAATACTATGAATTAATTAATACGTCTACAGAAAATACCTTATGACCACTAATCTATGTATAAATAAATCAAAGTCTTCACGCTCGACCGCATTTAGGGTTACCAAGCGTGTTTATTCGCTTGAAGGAAGCGAGACCAAGTGTGTTAATTTTAACACGTAACACATTTGTTGTATTTGTAAACTGTTATAGAAACTGGGACATAGGCAAAACAGGGCGAAATATAAGTTAGTGTTATAAAACCAAGACAATCTTGGTGATACCTGGACACATCTTTGCACTCAAAACATACAATTGCAATACATATGTGCCATTAACATAAACAAATGTATATTTCCGCAATTTTAGTAAGCAATGTATCAAGTCCAAATATTTTGAGTTTACATTTTTTTTTAAACTCAGCTGACACATGTGGATGTCGTTATATTGTGGAATTGCGTTAATGTTGAAAGTAAATTTTCTCTAAAAAATGAAGCGTTTTAAAACTCACAAATTGCAATCCCATTTTTTTCCTTTTTGAATACTAAATTTATTTTCTTTTGTTAACGAAATTATAATTAGATAATTAATATCTTTTAAATTACGAATTAAGAATTATGGCCATAAAAACTGTAAGACTACATTACTACTTTTTATCAGAATACTTTATTTATTATTTCCAATAAATAGCAGTATCCAAATGTTAAATCAAAAATACGTTTAAGTGTGAGCGGGGGGGGGGGGGGGGGTAAATACAAATAATACTAAAATTTAAGTAATTCCAAAATTATTTCATGACAAAAAAGTCGAGTGAAGCACTTTCTAAGCAGCTCTCCTATACCCCCGTAATCCTCTTTCGAGGCGGTATGACATAGCAGGCGCCGACATTCGAAAGCCACTCGGACGCTAAGTATAGCTCACCACTTAGCTGAGCACGTTTATGCTGTTAACATTCCGTACGACCGAAAACTTCACCCCGGTGACTTCGTCCTGTCTTAACATGTCATATGGGGAGGAACCAGCCTAGATCCCAAGCGGTACTGTGACGAGCGAGCTGACTCGACACTGGCTGAACCTTGACCCCGCGGTGGAGTCTAAGACATGCGAACGGACTACTGACACTAGTTCCCATACAAAGTCAAGAGCCAACTTTTGCATGTAAAGTTCCGCGGGGAACCTGAACCTTATACGGACATTATCCCTTAACATCCAAAAGTTTATGTGCCACACTTTTGTTCACCATGTCAACAGTTAGGGAAGAATGTCGTGCATATTGCTTTCAAAAAAACGTTTTTATAAATAGTAGAACGGGGAAGAGTTACACAAAATCACTCAAGATAAATGAGAGTTGTTTATTTAAATTATATTACCACATGATCAGATCAAAATATTTGTGTTCTTATGATTTATTAATACATTTTCACATATTAATACATTTCACATGTATTACATCCCCTTATCTGATAGTATCTGCGGGGTTATGACCCTTAATGAATAATGGAAATGTCCACTCTCTATAGCCCTGCTATCCTAGACAGAGCCTCAAAATATATTTCACAAAATTATTTTTCCATACAGAGCCTCAGTTTTTATCCTATTTTTGCATTGCAATCACGTTTTTATCTTTTTAAAACGTCAAGTTGCAAAAAGAGTCATGTTTTTATGTTGTGAGTTTAATTCAAGTACAATTAGTTTTCTCAAAAACAAAACACATGACATTTGTTTGGACAATCATTCAATCATGACTATTACATTTTTGTTTGTAAGGTGTCTTTTGCTAGGTCATATCGACTTACTGTACCGTGTCTCTCGTCAAATACAGTCACGTGAACTCATTCTTCTAAATGACTTTACTTGACGTTGATTTGTCATTGGCTGTCGACACAATGTATACAAAAGTGACCAATTAAAATCACTGTAATGGTTAAATAATGTGACTTCAGATGGATTATTTTCAAATAGTCCACACAACTAATTGAGAGACAAGATTATACAGTGTAGTAAACAATGTGTAATGGGGAATTTTTGATACCACATCGGTATATTCCGGTCATTTCTATTTGTACTGGTGTCTTTCAGCAGACATGGGTTACATGCGATCTGTTGCATTCTTTATCTTTATAATAACTAATGAAACCAGTATTCTGATTTTCACACTTTTATTTTATTAACATATGATATGCAAGTTGTTTGGGAAAATTAGCAGTATATTGCCCTGAATGATGCACAAAATAACCAACATTTAACACGTATTGTGTTTAGGCAAGTGCCACCAACTCGTTCCGTAAAAAGCACTAGACAACACAAATTGTTTTTAAAAAGTCACACACCATTAGTGTTTTTTTAAATCTCGAGAGGGGAACAAATAATAGCAATACTGTTTGCTTTCCATGTATATTTTAAGAAACGACTAAGGAGGTTATATGGTGGAGTTGGCTGCCCCCTCCTATATAAGGTCACAATGATACAGTGCCATTATAAAGTCGAATGTGTTAGGTCAAAAGCGAAGATCTCGCATCAATGTTGTGAACAATGACAAAACGCTAATTTGCAGGAGTTTGAGAACAAACGCAGACTCAATTATCCAGAGTGAAAACTAAGATGGAAAGCATCTATGTCTTGTTGACAAGATCTCAATTTTCTTTTTATCTCCTGTTACCAGGGTTGATCACATCATCCGTAATATCACTCCCTTAATAATCACTTGTGCTTGTGCTTCTTTCTCTCCCACTTTCATCATCCCTTGCCTCCCATTTCGTCATACGTGTGTTTCTATTCATTGTTAGTCAGCTATAGTTTGTCCTGATGATGGTTTCTTTTTCAAAACTTCGAATGTCTTTGCGTCTATTCGCTAGTATGTCGTGTGTATATATATTGACAACATTTGTATCTAAATCCGTTTTTCCTTATATTCCACTGTGTTGCCCCAGCCCTCGTATTTCCAGCCGATGTGTTGTTCCCGGCACTAGAGATTAATTCCAATAGACCAGAGAAAAAAGCTTGTCATCTTTCCTCAAGGATTATTACTATCGTATATCTTATGCGTCGCATAATTCTTTTCTCCTTCTTCCTCGTTTTCCAGCAGGTCAGATGCTGATATGGATTCCATCAAAGAACTGTTCTGTAGTTAGAAGCTCCAGTGCAGTAGTTAGTGCAGTAGAGCTTTCCGCCAGAATTGTTTCAGATAGCCATCGTTTCTCCCTTGTGATGTGATATAGTGGGCAGTTTTGTAAAAAGAATAGAAGCATTCAAAAACTTATTTTTGTGTCGCAGATCTGGAAGAATCTGCGCCATAGTTTCATTTTTGGGTGAAATTACCCCCCTCCCTTCAAATATATAGCCCCAAACGTGGACCTAATTACATTTTGAGAACCATTGATCTTTATCTGCTTTATCTTTTTATGTGTACGTCCTCAAACTCCTGTATGTTATCAGGATGTAATCCGGAGAATGGAATGTGGTATGTCATGATTTACATCGTGGTTGCGATATCTGCGCCTTTCGATCTGACACACCCTATTCAGCATGATTTCTGGATAGCATGATCCTCTATTGAATAGGAGAGCCAAATCAACCCCCTCCCCCCCCCAAAAAAATAAAAAAAAACCTTCTTAGTCACATTTTACGATGTGCATGGTAGACAACAATAACAGTACCACTAACTTTGCTTCTTTTTCCACACCACATTGGCAACACTGATCTAAACCACATTCACTGATCTAAACCACATATCACAGTACACACCACGCATTGTTTGTGTTTTGGTTTTTCTTACTAGTCCTAATGTTGACATCTTAAGAGCACTCTAACTTTCGTGAACTGCGTTCACGAGATAGAAATAGGGCTCTGTTTACTGGAAGAAAACTTGACTATTGTGTCTTAGATAGTCACACTGACTAAACATAATGCTTCATTAATAAAATATAATTTAGTCACAGTAAACAGAGAACTTCCCACTTTATAGAAAGTGGTTTTCACTTTATAGAAAGTGGTTTTACGTTTGCAATGAAGGGGAGATAATGTGTACAGTTGTGAACATATTTGTTTTAATTAATTATTGTGTCAAAACAAAGTTGAGAAATCTATTCCTGATGTACTTTCACTTTAAACTTGCATTTACCAATTAGTGTGTTCTTTTTTTTAAATTGTATGCATCTGTATAAAATATTTTTAAAAATTATTATGAAACTCTCACACTTAGGCTGACACATTAAGTGTTTCCTATATACAAAAACGATAAATTTGGATGAGATCCCCTTGTTCTATCAATTTTTAAAATATCATAGGGTTACTGTTTCATTGTTACAGTTACTCTTACTGTAACTCATTGGAGCATCTGATGTTAAAATGGTACCAAGATACTTGACTTTATCCCCATGATTTAATGTTGAATCATAGATAGTATATATCTTCCTTCATTAGACAAAGGCGTTGGACATACATCAGCCATGTTCTCAGAATGAACAGCCTAAAAATTCCCCAGCAGTCACTATATTGGGTGCCACCTAGAGTAAGAAGAGGGAGACCTAGAGAAACTCTACGAAGATCCATTAATAGAGAAGGCATGTCAATGAACCTAAACAACACGCAACAATTGAAAGACCTGGCAACACAGACAGAAATGGTAAGCTATGGTTTCTGCCCTATGCGCCGTCTATGGCCCTGGAGGAACATAACATAACATAGATAGTAATGCTGTATTCTGGCGGTGTGTATTTCTTGAAACAGCCATTACTTCTAGTTTCTTCTTGTTTAGACTGAGAGCTTTGTTTTCACTTTTTTGTACTACCATGTCTAACAAACTTCAAATTTCTTTTTCTCCCCCTGCAATCAGAACTGTATCGTCAGCATATGTTAGATTATTCAGATTTTGTAACCTCTAGCTGCCATTCCTAGCATGTTTTCTAAGTTTCATATAATATCCTCTGTATACAGGAAGAAAAGATCTGGTACATTACACATCCTTGTCTGATGCCCATCTCTATCTTTTGAAATTCTCCTACATTGCCGTCAACTCTCGACACAGCTGTTTATTTCCAATACATGTTTCTTACTATCTTTAGATCTTTTCCATCAACATAGCTGTCATCTTATTTTTATATACAGTCATATGTAGTAGAATTTATATGCGTATTCTTATACAACTTCTGATTTATGAAACAACAGAGAATGAACAACGTAAAAACAAACTCAATAAACTGCTTTTCGCTGACGATAAAAACATCATGTATGATGACGAAGAAAAACTGCAAACTCACATCAACTCACTATCAAGAATATGCAATAAATACAATATGCGGATCAACCGACAAAAGGCAGAAACTATGCAAATAACGATATTAACAGACAAAAAGCAGAAACTGTGCAAATAACGAGATCAACAGAGCATTTAAACATTCAAATAGAGAAAACAAAAATAATACAAGTCAAAGAGTTCAAGTACCTACGAAGTATCTTTACAGAAGACGGATGAGTCAATTGAGAGATAGAAACAAGATGTAAAAAAGGCAAATATTGGGATATACCAGATGTCACTTTTGCTATAACACCCAAAAAACAACACGGAAGTAAAGAAACACATAAGTAAGAGCATCGTTCTGCCAACACTATGCTACCAATGTCAGACTTGGCAACTAACACCTACACATAAATAAGAGCATCTTTGTACCAACACTATGCTACCAATGTCAGACTTGGTAACTAACACCTACACATAAGAGAAAGATCGAAACATGCGAAATGTCTAAGTAAGACTATTTGAGTCACCAGATTCGACAAGGTGCGCAATTAGAACATCAGACGGATACTAAGTATAACATAGTGCATCAAGTATATAGAGAAACAACCGATAAAATTGTTTGGACGTCTTATGAGGATGAACGGTCCCATTATAGAGCGTATAACAAGATTTAACTAATGATAAAAAGCCAAGGGCAGACCAAGGAAAAGATAGACAACATCAAGACCATCCTGAATAAACATGACTACACTACAACCATAGCAACATACCTGGCTCTGGAACACAGACTACATCTTCTATACAAACCTCTACCCTTAGCGGCAAGTGTGGACGTTACGACAATAGACAATTCTTATAAAAACGTCCGCATTAGTAATAATTACTGAAATTTAAACCCCCTCCCTCCATTGTCCAAACTATTTTATCTGTTGTTTCTATATATATTCTATGCATGGTGTTATATCTATTATCTTTCTGATGTTCTCATTGCGCATTTTGTTGAGTCTGGTGATTCCAATGACTTTCTTCAGACATTTCATTTTGCAAGTTTTGATCTTAAATACATCAAAAATCCTGTACACCATTCAACATAACTGCAGAATGTTCAGAGTGCTCAATAATTACATACTTGGGTTATACATTGTTCACTTTCTCCACCTTGGATTCACTAGACATTTGGGGTGCAAAGGGAACGCATTGCACTAGGCGGACCCAGGGTTAGCAGATAACCAAGACCCCAAATGTACCTCCTCGCGGTGCACCCTGGAAACAGAAATACAGCAGCTCGAGCTGATTCTGGCCAAATCATTTGGGGATCGTGTCCGAGAATGTGGAGGCAGCAGATGGAAAGAGATTTGACTGCATAAGAGACAGACACTATCTCCGACACCACCAGCATCACCACATATAGCGACACTGTCGACATACAGTGAAGCTAGTCAGTCCAGCCCGAACTGCAAATAGAAAGTGAAAAGAACTGAGTGAACTGCAAATACGTAGAAAGTGAAAAGTTTCTAGGAAAGGGGAACTACAAGCTCCGTCAGCTCGAGACGAGCTTGTAGTTACCTGTGCTTCTTACAGGCGGAGACCCAGACCCATTCTTGAATGGATGTTAGAATTGGCGTTCGGAAAAGCAAGAAGACCTAACCCAACTCTAATGTCGAGCCTTCCTAAACCAGAAATATGCTCGCGAAGAGAAAGGGTTCCGTACCCGATGTGCTTAGGCAAGAAAGGGACACCGATTTAGTCCTGGCCCAACTCTACTGTCAAGTTTTCCTACACCGGAAGTACACTGGCAGAGAGAAAGGGTTCAGTACCTGATGGGCTCAGGCGATATTGGGACAAGGTCGCTCAGCTCGAGAACGCCTTGTTGTGAGACTCGAACTTGGACAAGGGGTACACGATGTCGGTGAATGACACCTCGGCTAAGAAGGCGAAAGAGCCAGGGTTCAACTCTTCTGTTGAGTTCTTCCCCTTAAGGAGCCAGGCTCACGGATGAGAAACGGTTCAGTACCCGATGGGCACAGGCACAATACGTCCAATTACACGAGGCAAGTTCATAGACAGTGGAACACCTCGTAAGAGTCAGACGAGAGCATAAATCGTCTTGGCGAAGAGTCACCACATACACACGTGCCTGGAGACAGATATGGAGGCTGTCACAGGCTAGGGTAGCCCACCCGAATTGTCAAGGCATGCCAAAATCGGATATGCTAGGCCTACACGGCGCATAACTGTGGCACAACGTAATCACGCTCCCGGCGGAAATCGCACGGATATCCGTGCTGGTTACAATGGAGCGAACGCAAAACAAACAAACAAACAAACAAACTAGACATTTATGGATCACATTTATGGATTTAGAAGAAACAAACAAGTTTCATCTGACATTGGACTATTTAACAATCTCAAAAGCATTAATCTATTGTTTCTTTTGAACCCTGTGCTCGCTTTTATTGCGGCGTTCTTTGCCAGAGAAACTTCTACCATTTATTCATTTTAACACAGGTGGAAGAGTTGTAAGGAATATCATTGTACACATGTGGGAGAGTTGTAAGGAATATAATTTTAACAGTGTGTTGTCTAGTATTATTATGTATAAGGGTTAGTCATGGTCGCTGTAAGTTATTGAGTAATGGATGATACGTTTCGGTTTTCTGTAACGTGATACACATGACAAATTATCACTTTCATTTATTCCAAAGACAGTAAGTGAGAAAAGGAAGCGTGGATGTTAGAGTGTGAGGTCTATGGCACCATCTTTGTCCTTAGGTGGTATGCTAGTCATGTTAAGCACCTACGACTCAAAGTACACAGATTGAGTAAACTGTAGATTATAGGGACATCATATATATTGTTAGTTTCTTTGACATTCCTGCAATACGAAAGTTATAAATATATTTCTGAATATATAATATATTCACTGTTTACCAAAATAATCACCCTTCTTCAGTTTTTCTTTTAAAAAAATAAAGAAAGTATCTTATAGCGAGGTATGCGCCTTTCAGCCACAAAAAAAGGTAATGTTTCAGATCATCCAGTCACCATGATTCCAATATTAACATTGTGATGACAAAAACGTATTGAATATATAACTCGGCGGTTATGGTTTTGCAGCACTCCCTGAAATACATACTCTCGAATTCATGGTGGCTGGATTACCCAAGGGTGGCTCTATTATTATTTTATGGTTAAAAAAAACTATTATATAACCAAATTGGTGCCCGTGTGTTGCCAGATGACAGAAGGAGGGGGGGGGGATAATGAATTGCAACATTATTACCTGCCAATTATGTTGTAAGAGGTGAGTAAGCAGGTCTTGGGCTCGCGTTGGTTGTTTCATCCCCAAAAAGGTCAAAGTAGTAGGATGTGTCAGACCGAAAAGCGCAGATATCGCAGCTAAGATATAAGCTATGACACAATGCACTTCGTTCTCCGAACTACATAATACTAATATTCAGGAGTCTGAGAACGAACGCAGAAGAAGAGGAGAGAAATTGGACCATGTACGCGTTTGAAAGAAGTGCGCCTCACCATAAGGTTACTTTAAATAAAATTAATTATACTAATAACATAGTTTGTAGTACAAACAAGAGTTAGGTAATAACGAAACATGAGGATGACAAAACAGATTTATTAAATAAACATATTATGATCAAAATTATTCCTTGATCACACACACACGCACGCACGCACGCACGCACGCACGCACGCACGCACGCACGCACGCGCACGCACACACACACACACACACATACATACATACATACATATATATATATATATATATATATATATATATATATATATATATATATATATATATATATATATATATATATATATATATATATGCGTGCGTGCGTGTGTGTGTATGATGACCATTTTTACATTCACATTTGAAAATTCAATTAGAATTATGACCATGTCTAATAGTTCGTAGATGGCTAATGAGCCCTATTCGAGCTGTAAATATCCGTGCACAGTTCGAACATGGAATTACCACTGTAGACGGATTTTGACCTATCCGTGACTTTCTAGTTACTCTCGGCTATTAAGCTGCAACATTTCTCCTCTTTTCACAAGATGATGCGTTTTTTTTTTGACTGTAGAGCGCCATATATATATACATACATACATACATTAAGTGGTTTTTTTCTAGGAAAAAAGAAGGGTATACGGCGTTTACAGAAGTATATGGTCAATACTTTAACATGAATGGTCACCACCCATTCCCCTACCCCCTCCATTTGGCCGTAATAATTTGCATATTGGGAACTTTGAAAAAAAACAAACAAGCTTATGTATGAAATATTTTGAGTAATCATATATTTTCTTATAGTTCTACTGTCATAATATAAAACGGGCGGCGGTGTGGTTTGTTGTGTATTCTCCGTAACGTTAATTATGAGGTTGCGTTACTTAAAGAGGAAGGGTTCAATCATTTCGTGTTTTGACAGTTTCAGAAGGAGGAGCGAAGAATATTAACACTTTGATCTGCCATGCATGTCATAAGAGACTACTAATAGGTTTGTGGTTAGTGTTGAGTATGCGAACGAGCAACAAAAAGAACCACTCAAACCTTTCCATATATATATGGGCCTCACAACCTCCACCCATACAGACATACATACAAAAATACATTAATATAAAACTTACTGTAGTCAGATTTATCATAAAGGCCATAATTTATTGGCACAATTAAAAGTTATTTTTCGTTTTTGCGATGTCAGGCTCTGTTCAGAGAGCTTTTGAAGTGTATCGCACATCTATCCTAAGTCTAAAATAAACTAAACAATAGTAATCTTCTTCATCAATCCCTCATATGTGCACCTATCTTCTTTTTTTTTATCTCTGGAATTATCATCTTTAGGATTTCTAAAATGACAAACTAAGTCTTTATAATCCTACTAAACTGCAGATACTGAGCGAAAGTTGGATTCTTCCCAACGAATGCTTAATATTCGTTGAATTTTCAACAACTTCGCTTCCAGTGAACTGGCACATATATGGAGTTCGAAATTATTCTTTTGGCGATGCGTGATAAAAACGTATCACTTGTCAATAAATTATTTGAATCTATTAATTCCAGAAACATTCTTACCAGCATCGTGGAAGATAATTCCAGATTATGCTTAGAACAGTGTCAAACAATTAATGATGGACATTTATCTTTTAATAACATTTTTTTCTACGAGAACCCAACATTACCGCTGTACCATCACAAAAAAAAAACAAAAAATAAACATTCATTCAAGCACTCCTCTGTCAATCCAATAGAATGAAGACATCTAATCAAAGAGGAGAAGATTCCGGCGGATGATATATCCTCTATTTCAGCTAAGTCAATAAATAAATTAACTAGTCTGATCATTTCACAACCTGAAATTATTATATAAAATGACAACAGATTAAGTGGTTTTTACATGCTTCCAGACTACCATCAGACAGTCTTCCTTGAAAAGAATTACTATACAGGATTGAAGACTGATGGTTACAAATCCAGGAGCTGACCATGCAAACGATGAATTACAGAAATAAATGAGTCAACGAAAATAAACATATGAAGCGCACAAAAAGCCACCCCCAGAGAACTATTCTACCTCTGACGCTGCAATGCACAAAGGGGTATACAACGAAAAGAAAAAAAAGACTTATATTGTCGATGGTCACGAACAAATACATTTTTTCTGGGCTTTTTGGATTTGTATTTGTCTGGTTTAGAGAACATAGTCACAACAGACAAAATTGAAGGCAACAGAGCCACCTCCAGAGAAAATATTAGAAGTTTGACAACCTGGCACGACAAGGAAACAACAACGACTTTGATGCAGCAAGGCACCTGATGATGATTTATTTTCTGAACAAGTTCTTGTCTAAAATATTGAGTGGTAACCTTGGACAGGAAGAAGAGTTCCGGTTGTTTAAATAGCGCGAAGTTTGCCTACTTTCTGTATAATTCCATTTGCATTTGTTTGTTAGATATTCTGCAGTTTCTAAATAAAATTGCATTGCATATCTTCGTTCGCCATGCCCGGGTCAATTGTGTGGTTGTCTTCTACCACAGAAGTTATTATTGATGCAGATTGTATGAGCAGGCAAGTCTGATAAAAATGTGAAGATTGGCATAAAAATAGGTATTAGCACTAAATTTTCAAATTGGGTTTATAGCATTATAAACACCACAGCTAGATAGCCCTTGAAATTTGCAATTCAACGACACCTCAACCAAGTCTGTAGGTCAATTCTGTGAAAAGTTATGAATTTTTTGATCAAAATTTAACAAAAAGATAATTACATGAGAACATAATAAAATATGAACGGACTGATGATGAAAGTTGTGACCAAGAATTGAAGCCGAATTAACAATTTATGAAATATTTTAGTTATTTACGATAAAATAGGCATAAAACTATACATTTTTGTGTCCGGGAAGACAAGACGCATCTTTTGAATATACTGCACACATTTTCAGACGTAATTGGGGCTAATTACTATTCAAAATGGTGGCTAATTTGCATAATTTAATTTCAATTTAATAGTCTAATTATTTAATATTTCACTTATTTATGATAAAATACTCTACAAACTATACATTTTCGTGTTTGGAAATGCCAGACACATCTTTTGAATATACTGCACACATTTTCAGACTTAATTGGGGCTAATTACTATTCAAAATGGTGGCTAATTTGCATAATTTAATTTCAATTTAATAGTCTAATTATTTAATATTTCACTTATTTATGATAAAATACTCTACAAACTATACATTTTCGTGTTTGGAAATGCCAGACACATCTTTTGAATATACTGCACACATTTTCAGACTTAATTGGGGCTAATTACTATTCAAAATGGTGGCTAATTTGCATAATTTAATTTCAATTTAATAGTCTAATTATTTAATATTTCACTTATTTATGATAAAATACCCTACAAACTATACATTTTCGTGTTCGGAAATGCCAGACACATCTTTTGAATATACTGCACACATTTTCAGACTTAATTGGGGCTAATTACTATTCACAATGGTGGCTAATTTATTTTCAATTTAAGTATAATTATTAAATATTTTAGTTATTTATGATAAAATACTCATAACTTCCTCCAAATTATATCTTAAATAATTAAGATATTGCATAAATTGTTAACTCGGCTGTAATTCTTCGTCACAACGTTCTTCACAAGTACGTTTATATTTTCATAAGTATAGACCAATCTTTGTTTGACATATTCTTTAAATGTTTCGTCATTTTGATTTTAACACGCTTCACAGATGAAAGAAGAGAACATTCACTGATACACTTATCTGGTTCTGCAGCGAGCACGAGAGTCTGGATCTTCCTCATCACATCTACTGGGGTATTGGTGGGGTCCAGTAACAGCCGTGCGGCATAACCTTTCTTTACTGGGTATTCAGGTGCAAATTGAGCTACGTGTGCCTTCAGATCGTGTCTAGTCTTCTTGCTTGCCATCTATAAAAACAAAAATATAATATAAATAAGTTTCTGCATCTAAAAGAACAAAATGCAGAAAATTTCATTGATATATTAAATAAATTACATTTCATTATACATAAAATGGAAGCCTCACAAACTCCAGGCAAAAATATAAATATAGGACAGGTACTCAGCTGATTGTTTCCAATATCCTTTATGTGCAAGATCCCTATTGCTGCCTTGCAATTTAGGACTTGTGTGAGAAAATTTGAGCTCACTCACTACATGGGAAGTTACTTTAAAAGTTATGTACCAATAATGATTACATAGGCCTAATTAAAATTCAACTTACTAACATCATTAGGCCTTATGCCTTATATATTTATAAAATAGGTATAGGTCTAATTCAAAATTATTAAGGACTTTTCAACAAATTATATGTTCATTAATCCTATATGTTATTGATAATAAACACTTCCGTTGTCATGGCAATGGCATGGCAGAACAGACTCGCAAATGTTGATATAAATTGTACATTGTTACTACATGATCTAGATATTTATACAGCAGATGCGCATATGATTTTTAGAAAAGCAATATGTAACTGAGAGACATGAGAATTACGATACTAAAACAATAATATTTATTTAAATACATGATTGTTACCTGCTATCAGCATAGCAAGAAACAACAGCCAGTAAAAAAATAAAAAATGGCGGACAAGCATGTCGATAAAAATTGGATAGACATAGGTTTGCAGAAATCGAAAAAGCAAGGTCTATACAAGAACAAGAAGCGTTCAAAATTCATACATATGTGAACAAATGGTTTATAAACATTAAAATAAATTAGTTGTTCTCAAATGGTAATGTCTAAGGCACTAATATCAGCTATTTTTAATGAAATTCACTTACTTCAGCGTGTCCAAGAGCTTGTTATAAAAACTACGATGTTAATCCACTCGAAGAACAGATCAAACTGACCTCTGACTTGTCCCACAAATGAAAAGTATAACGTCTTTGTACTTCTAGTCACGGACGCTATCGAAATGACAATAGAAAGTGGTCACCTCTCGCGTGACCACAATTTTGGGTTTCAAAATGGCCGCTTATGGGATAAATATCAAGGGACATAACCCATTTTATCACAAAATTACTAAAATTATCTTACATGCTAATGCCTAATAAAAATAACAACATTTGATTGATGTAAATTGATGTGATTTAATATTTAATAATAATTATATTTATTAATTATAATAATTATTATTAATAATACTAATTAATAATATTAATAATTATTCTAATTATAACAAAACATGCTTAGGGGCTTTGATAACTAAACTACTACTAGTAATAAATAAATAGGCATGTGTTGGGCATAGTAACTTAGTAGTAAGACTGAGGCCTAACGCTCAAGTTAGTCTATGCTATGCATGCCCCGTTGATTCAGATCGACTAAGTAATTAAATTAATTAGGCCCATAATTTAAAAAACTGCAAATATGAATTTAAATTATAGTAGGCAAATAAAATGACTTTGGCGAGCACGAAAAGAAGAGCAAAGAGTCAATAATAAATATAAATTGACAATAATGTTGCCACCACCCATGTAACAATACGTTATTCATCATTAGCCTGACCATCATCAGTAACCTGTGAAGTCATCATCACCCATGGTAGGTAATGCAGAGCATGGGGTAATGAGAAGGCAGACCTTGACAGAGAAAAAGTAACCTGTTGATGGAGGACAATGCAAGGAGTGAAAATTCAGTCCGTAAAAGTTGCTTTTGATTCTTCACTGTGCTATAAATAGCACACTGTTCATTCTTGAACTTCTGCAAATTAGCGGAATGTAGTCGGGAAACCAGAGTGCATTGTGTCATGGTTTACAGCTTTGCTACGATATCTGCACCTTTCGGCCTGAAACATCCAACTTCAGCATGACTTCTGGGTTGCTTTTATCCTATTTAGGATGAGACAGCCAACTCCATCCCATAACGTCTTTGTTGTTCGTCCATCACAAGTAATTATGACTATTTGTTACATCCACTGAAATTCAGTTAGAGATATGTCCTTGCCTATGAGTTCCTATGATGGCTAATGAGCCCTTTTCGAGCCGCAAATGAGCTTGAACAGTTTGGACATAGAATAACCACCATAGATGATTTTTGGTCTGTCTGTGACTTTCTAGCTACTCTCCGCTGTGAGCTGCTGCATTTCTCCTATTTTCACAAGATGATGCACCCTTTTTGACAGGCTACCTTGAGATCATGTACCCTTCTCCAGCTGACCATAGAGAAGTATCAGATGCTAATAGAGAAGTATTAGCATACGTACCACATGACCTGCCCAATGAATCTGTGTCTGCATCAGGATAGTGTCAATCCTAGGGATACCAGATCTGTCAAGGACTGTGGTAACCGGAATCTTGTCTTGCCATCTGATGTTCATAACTTTTCTGAGAAAGTTGTGTGACAGTGATTGTGTTTCCTCACATGACATCTATACAGAGTCCATGTTTCACTAGCGTATAACAGCACTGGGAGTACCACTGCTCTGTAAACTTTCAGCGTAGTCTGTTGGTTAATGCCATTTCTATGCCACACATTTGCCGAAAGTAATGTTTGCCTTGGCAATCATTGTATACACTTCATCATCAACATTGGCATTTTGTGATAAAGTGCTACCTAGGTATGTGAATCTATTCAAAACTTTCAGGGCTACACCATTTACCTTTATGCAGGTCTCGTGATAACTTTTGCCAGGTGCTGGTCAAAGTTGTAACATGGCATATGTTTTATCCATGTTAATAGAAAGTCCAAAGTTGGTACAAGATTTGAAGAATCTGTCTATAATACTTTGTAGATCAGCCTCAGAGTTGGCATTTAGGGCACAGTCATCAGCAAATAAGAGATCCCTGATTGTGTGTGATTTGACTTTGTTTTTTTCTCGGAGCCGCCAAAGGTTGAATAATTTTCCATGGATGCGATATATGTCTACTCCCAAGTTTAGATCTCTAAAAGCATCATCCAACATAGCAGAGCACATGATGTTAAGTATTGTAGGGGCTAATACACATCATCTACCACAGCCCCTTCCTACTTACCATGTCAAATGCTTTTGTTAAGTCTATGAATGCTGTGTTACTATATCTACTTTGAAAACAAAAATATCACTAGCTATCATTTGTTAACGGTCATGTAAACATTAAACATCATGTTATATGTCGCTAAATGAGTATAGCAACTGGTTGAAAATGTCTGGCGGTCTTTTACCGCAGGAAAACCGCTGGCAACGTTTGCCTTTGGTTTCGTGGTAAAGTTTAAATGTGAAACATTGCAATCGTTTCATTTATTGGAATAATTTTTCTGTTTTCATTCTTAAACGTTTCCTGGTTACTAGAATGTAGTCAGGATAGCAGAATGCATTTTATCATGTTTTACAGCTTGGTTGCAATATCTGCTTTTGGTCTGCCACATCCAATTTCATCATGGATATTTTGGTAAATTCAACCTATGAGGTGAGACTGAAACTCTTTCCCCAAACCTTAGTTGCCTTTATGACATGCATGGGTCAAGGGTCGTGGTGTTGCTATTCTTTGCTCCCCTTTCGGTTTTAGTAACATGTGCTTAATGTCAATTTAATCATGACATAGTATATTCCGTTGTATGGACTATCTCCTGTATATACGCAGGAATTTGAGAAAGAATGCAGACAAGACTAAAACTGACATTGTTTTTTATGTTGTTTATATTCTTTCTAAGTCTGCGTTTGTTTTAAAACTCCTGCATGTAAGCAGAATGTAGTCTGGAGAATGTAGTGCATTGGTGTCGCAGTTTACAGCTTTGATGTCATATTTGTGACTTCTGTCCTGACACATCTGACTTTAGCAAGAATATTAATATTTTTTGAATTTCAGGCTAAACAAGATTGAGTCAGAGTTCAAAGATGGAGACATAACTGCGAAGGTGAGAAGAATTGTTTGTAGTTGGTCATATGTCTAAATTGAAGCAGAGGTTAACTTAATATTATTTTTTTCTTCTGCGTTCGTTCTCAAACTCCTGCAGATTAGCAGGATGTAGTCCGGAGAACGGAATGCGTTGTGCCATGGTTTACAGCATTGCTGCGATATCTGCGCCTTTCAGCCTGACACATTCGACTTTAGCATGGCTTTGGGTCACTGACCATATATGGGATAGGACAGCCAACTCCATCCCATAACCTCCTTAGTCGCCTTTTACAACATGCGTGAAAGGTAAACAGTGTTGTTATTCTTTGCTCCCCTTTCTGGCCCGGCAACACACGGGCGAACTTAATATTAGAGATGATCGTGTATATGCAGTGGGTTAGTGGAATCAAACAAGAAATGATTGTGTATAGGGAGTGAGTTTGTAGAATCAGACAACAAAAATGATTGCGTGGGGTGGAGGATGTTAGCAGAACCCAACGAAATAAGTTTTCAAAATTTAGAACTTCTATTTGTTGGCATCAATGATCACATAGTTAACTTGACTCCTGACACATCGACAGACACATCAACATTTCAGCAGACCATGTTTCTGTATTCAGGATTCTTTTGGTTGTGTTAGATCTTCAGGCCAGTGGCCAGGACGAAGCTCCATCTTCTCCGGGTCATAGCGGCTGTTCCAAAGTTTTTGTTAGGTCTTCAGGCCAGTGGCCAGGACGAAGCTCCGTCTTCTCCATGTCATAGCGGCTGTTCCAGTTTTTGTTAGATCTTCAGGCCAGTGGCCAGGACGAAGCTCCATCTTCTCCAGGTCATAGCGGCTGCCCTAAAGTTTTTGCCTCAGTTCAGTCTAGTGTGGCTATGTCTTGCCTTGCAGTTCTTTGTATCCTGGACAATCTTTGAGTATGTGTTCAGGGATCTGTATGACTGCTCGGCATGGACATTCATTTGTATGGGCTACCCTGATCCGGTACAGGTGGCCCTGGAGTCGTGCAGAAGCCTTTCTAAGTCGAAAAATGATGGTCTGTTGTTGCCTATGAAAGTAGACACTGTTTACCAGCTTACAACCTCTCTGTTGAGTATACTCATAATATTTTCTTTATAATCAAAAGAAAATGAAGTTGGTAGGCGCAAATTCAGGGAAAGAAGCATTTATTACTCACTTACCAGATCCCTGTGTCAGGTTGTGGTAGGTCTGTGTTATGTTTGTGTTATAAACAGCTGTGTTATGTCTGTATAAAAGGCGTTAGTGATGGAGGGGTTTGCTGGTAACAGGAAATTTGCTAGAAATGTATGAGCTATAGAGGGATTCCACAGTACTTCCACTATTCCATCATCATTACATGTACTACCACAGTTCCATCATCATTACATGTACTACCACAGTTCCATCATCATTACATGTACTACCACAGTTTCATCATCATTACATGTACTACCACAGTTCCATAATCATTACATGTACTACCACAGTTCCATCATTATTACATGTACTACCACAGTTTCATCATCATTACATGTACTACCACAGTTCCATAATCATTACATGTACTACCACAGTTCCATCATCATTACATGTACTACCACAGTTCCATCATCATTACATGTACTACCACAGTTCCATCATCATTACATGTACTACCACAGTTTCATCATCATTACATGTACTACCACAGTTCCATCATCATTACATGTACTACCACAGTTCCATCATCATTACATGTACTACCACAGTTTCATCATCATTATATGTACTACCACAGTTCCATAATCATTACATGTACTACCACAGTTCCATCATCATTACATGTACTACCACAGTTCCATCATTATTACATGTACTACCACAGTTCCATCATCGTCACATGTACTACCACAGTTCCATCATCGTCACATGTACTACCACAGTTTCATCATCATTACATGTACTACCACAGTTCCATCATCGTCACATGTACTACCACAGTTTCATCGTCATTACATGTACTACCACAGTTCCATCATCGTCACATGTACTACCACAGTTCCATCATCGTCACATGTACTACCACAGTTCCATCATCGTCACATGTACTACCACAGTTCCATCATCATCACATGTACTACCACAGTTCCATCATCATCACATGTACTACCACAGTTCCATCATCGTCACATGTACTACCACAGTTCCATCATCATTACATGTACTACCACAGTTCCATCATCATTACATGTACTACCACAGTTCCATCATCATTACATGTACTACCACAGTTTCATCATCATTACATGTACTACCACAGTTCCATCATCATTACATGTACTACCACAGTTCCATCATCATTACATGTACTACCACAGTTCCATCATCATTACATGTACTACCACAGTTCCATCATCATTACATGTACTACCACTGTTCCATAATCATTACATGTACTACCACAGTTCCATCATCGTCACATGTACTACCACAGTTCCATCATCATCACATGTACTACCACAGTTTCATCATCGTCACATGTACTACCACAGTTCCATCATCGTCACATGTACTACCACAGTTCCATAATCATCACATGTACTACCACAGTTCCATCATCGTCACATGTACTACCACAGTTCCATCATCGTCACATGTACTACCACAGTTCCATAATCATTACATGTACTACCACAGTTCCATAATCATTACATGTACTACCACAGTTCCATAATCATTACATGTACTACCACAGTTCCATCATCGTCACATGTACTACCACAGTTCCATCATCATCACATGTACTACCACAGTTTCATCATCGTCACATGTACTACCACAGTTCCATCATCGTCACATGTACTACCACAGTTCCATAATCATCACATGTACTACCACAGTTCCATAATCATCACATGTACTACCACAGTTCCATCATCGTCACATGTACTACCACAGTTCCATCATCGTCACATGTACTACCACAGTTCCATCATCGTCACATGTACTACCACAGTTCCATAATCATTACATGTACTACCACAGTTCCATCATTATTACATGTACTACCACAGTTCCATCATCGTCACATGTACTACCACAGTTCCATCATCGTTACATGTACTACCACAGTTCCATCATCATCACATGTACTACCACAGTTCCATCATCGTCACATGTACTACCACAGTTCTATCATCATCACATGTACTACCACAGTTCCATCATCATCACATGTACTACCACAGTTCCATAATCATTACATGTACTACCACAGTTCCATAATCATTACATGTACTACCACAGTTCCATAATCATTACATGTACTACCACAGTTCCATAATCATTACATGTACTACCACAGTTCCATAATCATTACATGTACTACCACAGTTCCATCATCGTCACATGTACTACCACAGTTCCATCATCGTCACATGTACTACCACAGTTCCATCATCGTCACATGTACTACCACAGTTCCATCATCGTCACATGTACTACCACAGTTCCATCATCGTCACATGTACTACCACAGTTCCATCATTATTACATGTACTACCACAGTTCCATCATCATTACATGTACTACCACAGTTCCATCATCATTACATGTACTACCACAGTTCCATCATCATATATCTTTGCAAATGTGAGAGCTTTTTAAACTTATTATGTGCTTCAAAACTTTGACAGGGTTACTGGAAAAAGAAGTGTGCCATTCTGGAACATTTGTTTAACGAGGATGTGAAAAGGAAAATTGAAGAGTTGGAGGAGTTAGCCAATGCAGAAATCACTGAGGTAGTTTGCAGATATCGATGTAATAGCATGTCAGTACATTTTGTTTGTCATATTCTTCGTCTTCAAGGTACATTCTCAAACTCCACGCATGTTCGGAAAGCTGAAGATTGGCGAGACAGAACTGTGCAACTGTGTACTGAGTTCAGAGACTGCAGAACACATTCTTCATATGTGTCAAATCTACCAAGAAGAGAGGGAGAAAATATGGCCCACTGAGACTGCACTTCTTCTAGACTTGAGGGGTTCCATGGATGACCTGAAGCGAACCACACAATTCATTGAAGCTATTGGTATCTGATATTTGACTGAAAAATGATGAAGAAGAAGAAACTCCCCGCTGGATTTCCCTTGTAACATGACATTTGTCCTACACAATTTCTAGTTGGATTTAGTCCAGAGAATGGAAATACGCTTTAAAACCATTTTATTTGCGGCAATTGCCCGACACATCTGCCTTTGGTGGAAATTGTGATCTAAGAGAAATATTTATGTTTTATGGCCAATATTTTAGAGCAACCAGCAGTTTCCATACTTAAATTTCATCTTCTGCGATTGTTCTCAAGCTCCTGCAGATCAGCAGGATGTAGTTAGAATGTGTTGTCACAGTTTCCATCATTGTTGCGGTATCTGCGCCTTTCAACCGAACATATTTAACTTCAGTATCACTTTGTATCTCTTTGATCATATGTGGGATGGGACAGCCAACTCCACCTAACCTTCTTAGTCGCCTATTACAATTTGTATGGAAGGTAAATGTGTTTTTATTCTTTGCTCTCATTTTGGTTACCAGGTAACACTTGGGTGAGGGACTTAATATAAAACGAGTCGATGTTCTGTTAGTCGTGAAATGTCGTCATTATTTCAACACTTAGTTAGGAGCAGTGGCTGCTGAATTGAGTGTAGGACCTCATGTGTGTTGCTCGGAGTCACATATGGACAAAGAATAGCATCACTCACCTTCCATGCATGTCATATGAGGCCATTAAGGAGATTTTGGGGATTGAGTTGGCTATTCCATTACACAGGCTAATGATCCAAAAGTTATATGGCAGGCCAAAAGGCACAGATATCGCAGCCAAGCTGTAATCAAACTGTGCGCTACACACTAAGAGCTCCCCTCATGACCTTGGCAGGAGTTTGTAACAAACACACAGCTTTATCTGTACTGTAGCTGGCAAGCTCACTAAACAGATATCTCCGATTAAATTAACCGTTTTGTTTTTTTGGCAACATTGTCTGCTGGTGACCTTAACTGCTCATACTATAACAAACTTGGAATGAAGCTGCACATTTCGTTCACAATTCAGAAAAAAGTGGGTAGGCACATGATATTTGATTGAATAAAAAATTGTTGTATAACAGTTTTACGTGAAACAATTCTCAGAATTGATGTTTTGACCAAAAAGGTCTTTATCAAGATAAGATGTTGGGTGCAAAGGGTACAGCATTGCTCTCGGCGGACCCAGGGTTAGCAGATAACCAAGATCCCATAATTACCTCCTCATGGTGCACCCTGGAAACAGAAATACAGCTGCTCTTGCTGATTCTGGCTAAAACTTTTGGGAATTGTGTCCGTGAAAGTGGAGGTAGCAGTTGGAAAGAGATTTGACAGGCAATATCTCAGACACCTCTGCATCAACACATGCAGCAGCACTGTCGACACACAGTGAAGCTAGTCAGTTCTGCAGAAGCATCGGAAGGTCGGCCAATGCAGTTGTTACAAAGTGAGCAGATGTTATGAGAAATATAAAGAATGGCACATTAGTCACAATAAAAATAATAGCACAATGTGTACACTGAGAGGGAAGCACAGCGCTAGAGGACAGCAGTACGTGCAAAGAGAATGAAAAACGTTTCAAGGAAATCAGAACTATTGTTTTGTTTATTCGAGACAAGCTCCTAGATATCGGTGATCCCAGCCCAGGCCCAACTCTACTGTTGAGTTTTTTCTATAACGGAATCATGCTTGCGGAGAGAAAAGATTCAGTTCCTGATGGGCGCAGGCACAGCCATCCAGGGTGACAGCACTGTTCAGCTGTTCTAGAACAAATGCTAGTCCCTGACGCTCATAAAAATGTGTATAGACTCGGACTTAGGATGAGTGGTTCATGAAGTTGGTGAACAACACTTCGGCTAAGAGGGTGAACGAGTCCGAGTCCATTTCTTCTGTCAAGTTCTTACTAAACCGGAACCAGGCTTGAGGATGAGAAAAGGTTCAGTACCCAATGGGCCCAGTCACAATACGTCAAATTACATGAGACAAGTTCACTGGTGGCGGAACACCTCGTGCAAGATAGATGTGAAGGACAAACAGTTTCGGCGTAGAATAAGTACACATTCACTGCCTGACGACAGATAGGAAGGCTGTCACAGGCTAGGGCAGTCCACCCGAAATGTCAAGGCATGTCGAAATCAGATGTGCTGGGCCTGCAAGGCACATAATGGTGGCACAAATGTAACTACGCTCCTGGCGGAAATCACATGAATATCTGTGCTGATTACAATGGAGCGAACGCAAAACAAACAAACAAGATTAAATGTTTTTCTTGTCTCTGCTGCTAACTTTATTTATGTTTAGAATAATGCCTGTGTGTTATTGGCACAGAAAGGGAAATAACACTTGCCACATGTCGTAAGAGGTAATAAGGAGGTTTAGAATAATGCCTCGCCCGTGTATTGCCAGGGCCCAAAAGGGGAGTAAAGAATAGCAACACTGTTTACCTTCTACGCATGTCGTAAAAGGCGACTAAGGAGGTTATGGGATGGAGTTGGTATTGCACTGGATCTGTTGTTGCTGGTTGTTGATTTCCTGGTGGGAGAAATCCATTTTGTTTATATTCGTTATGGTTTTTTTGTTCTTAACTGTTTTTGTTGTCTTGATAAAGATCCCAATTGGACCACCACGTTGACAATTGTATTTGTTCTTTTTTAAAGAAAATTTCTTAGTGTTATTTTCTATATTTTATTATTTTATATTGATAGTTTTCTAGTAACCTATTTACTTTATTTGCATTTACCCATATAGGTTCAGTGACCCAAAGCCATGCTGAAGTCGGATGTGTCCGGCCGAAAGGTGCAGATATCGCAGCAATGCTGTAAACCATGACACAACACATTCCGTTCTCCGGACTGCATCCTGCTAATCTGCATGAGTTTGAGAACGAACGCAGAAGAAGAATACTGCCTGTGTGTTATTGGCACCAGAAAGGGAAATAACACTTGTCACATGTCGTAAGAAGGTACTAAAGGAGGTATGAGCTATTTCATCCAATGATCTTCTCTGAGCTGAAGTCTGCTGAAAACCCATTCCTGTACCTCTGGGAGAAAATTAACCCTTTTATCTGCAGGATGCTTTGAGAGTGCAAGAAAATCTCATCTAGAAATAATATGTCCATTTTGTAGCATTTCAACCCACAGGTACATTGAGTACAGCAGTCATCTGGTGCTTGCATAAACTGTGGAAAACCTTAGATAATAACAATAACAATAAGACCCAAAAACATTTAGATCGTAGGGGTGCCTCACTGGTGACATCAGTAAAAGAACGCTCTCCAAATATCTCTATCCATAGCACTTGGAGGGGTGTAGACAAAATCATGCCCAGACCATTCCTTGATGTTGTCAATCCAGGATTTTCTTTAGTATAAAGGTAAGGCAGATCCCATAACAGCGACCTGCTGTCGGAGATGAAGATAACTTTTCGTTTGCTAAGCTGCAGCAACTACAGTATTAGATGGGATGGCCAGTTTCCTTCCTTGCTGTGTTTACCTTCCCCAACTCATGCGTCAGTTATCCATTTACAGCTGGGTCAACTGGAGGAGCTGTCAGGAGATAAATCTAGCCCCGATTGTTTTGTCCAGATGTTGTTTGGAACCCGGTACTGGCACGCTGTAATCCAGTAAGCAAGCTCACTATGAGCTAGGCCACCGCGTTTCTCTTTAGTATAACCTCATAAAGAATGCCAGATAAACACCATCCTAGCAGGTTTTTATCATCTTTGAACTGAATAAACCCAGTTTAAAAGTATTTTAGAAATACTATTTTTCTTTTTAATAGAAAGGTTTGTACAAGAAGATTGATGCCATCATTGGCGGTTTCCTGTTGGCAAGTGTTAACACAAACGGAACTAGCAATGGTACAAGTAGCACCGACATTGAGCATGCTCACAATGGTGAATTTTCATCAGCGACAGTAGCCAGTGGGCATATCACTAACGGATCCTCTGTTGCTGTGACATTGTCTAAATTTGCATTGGGCTCTAACATTGAAAATAACGTAGAAAATAAAGAATTTACAAACGAGAATACAGATGGCAGAAGCAAGGTCAACTGCAAAGTGGTAAGATAAATGTTTTATTTTTGTGTTTATTTTTCTTCTGCGTTCGTACTCAAACTCCTAAAGTTTAGCAGGATGTAGTTCGGAGAATGGAATGCATTTGGTCATGGTTTACAGCTTAGCTGTGATGTCTGCGCCTTTCAACCTAACACATCAGATTTAAGAATGGATTCTGGGTCACTATGACGGGAAGGTACAGCTAACTCCACACCAAAACCTCCTTAGTTGACTCTTATGACATGATTGGCAGATAACAGTTTCTAATATAGTACATTGCCTTTTTCAGCATTCATTTCTAAAGTCCTGCTGGTTAGCAGGACATTGTCTGGAGAGGTGAATAAATTGTGTGATGGTTTACACAATTACAGCTAGGCTGTATTATCTGCGCCTTCCAGCTCGGCACGTTTGACTTCAGCATGGTTTTTGGGTCACTATGACCTTCCTATGACCTATGGAATGGGACTGCCAACTCTCTCTCACACACACATGACCCCCTTCCCCCCTCCATGCATGGAAGATTAGTAATGCTATTCTTTGTTTTCTTTTTGGGAAAGGCAACACGTGTGTACATTTAACACACTGTGTACAAGATCTAGGAGTATTAGTCTAAAAAATGTACTCAGTGACCACACCAAGAGAATTGTGTTCATACAGGCCCATATCTGCCCAAACCACTGTCTGGCACATGCAGGTCAGTATCTGCCAAAATCATTGGTTTTTAAATTCAGGTCTGTAGTTGCCCAAACTGTGGTCTATTTTGCACATACATATCCGTATCTGCCCAAACCGCTGTGGTATGCATATCTATAGCTGCCCACACCACTGTCTGGTTTGCACATGCAGATGCTGAACGCAGAAGAAGAAGCTTTTTCAGAGGCTCATAGCTTTCTTCTTGTCTTTACTTACATACAGTGTGCAGTTCTGTAAAATATGTTTTGTGTTTTCTGGAACTTGTCCAAAAGGGTACATATCAGTGACACCAACTCCAAACTTCCCGTACATATGTTAGAGTATTTTCTCAATCTAAACATAGTTTGTTCCTTTCTTCCAAGCTTGTAGATAGCATTGTCCTTTTGGCTGCCATGGATGAGGTGAGCTCCATTCCATGTTAACCTTTAGCAAGCCAGATTAAAAAATACGAAACGTCTCCCTGCCACCGGATTCTTTTTTGAAAATTTGCATTATTGATGGTGACTGTTTTGAAAATGTGATAATTTTTTGGTTGTTAGAGATATTTAAATAATATTTGCACATATAAATAAAGAATTGAATTATGCATATATTGGTGTAATTTATGTACGTGTGTGTGTGTGATACCAGACGTATGAGAAAGTGGTAAAGACGTTTTTCACAAAAAACATATATTTTATAACAAATAAAGAGGAAAAAAATAAGAAGAAAAAATAACTTACCTTACATATCAAATTCCTTGGCAACACTAAACTAAATCACGCAAATCTTTTGTATTTATGTTCTTTCACTGCGAAATTATCAAAACTGTATAAAACATGTAGATTTGCAGTAAAATCGTTCTTTGAGCTTAGGCCTAGAGTTATTTTTTCTGCCACTTCAAAATATTCGATATCAAACGTACAAGTCCCCAAACCAACACGGCATTCTGTATATTCACTGCTGTGAAACTAAATAACCTAATAATCCATGATTCAAGCCACGATTCAATGTTATTTTATTCGAAATACGATGAAATAAAGGTCTATAAAACCGATCCATCATCATGGCATCGTACCGGTGTACAGATGTGGTCAGATTAATTGCTCTTAAACTTTTACGAATAGCTAGCCATTCTTAAAAACGATCATTTCGGAAGTTGGGGATGTACCGGCTTCGATTGCGCATGTCCCCAGCTATGTGCACGGACTGTGGTACGTGTAAATCTCACGATATTATCGTTGAGTGGGCCGGGCCACCAAAAGCGCGCGCTGCCATTTTGTTTCTCGGCGGCCGGGATTGATATAGGCTTGGTGAAGGTTAATGGATCTTTTGATGATGGACTTCATTTTCAGAATTAAAAATTGTTTCTTTATAACAATTACTACAAAATATGTAAAAATAATCCTACCTTGAAATTGTTTTATGTACTATATTACTTTATGTCATCAGGATATCGCGGAGACACAGAATGGTAACCAACTATTGAAAGGCGTAGGGGAAGTTGATCTGATTGAAGCAGAGATTGACACTAACGGAGCAGACAATGGAGATGAAGATGACTTCTCACCACCGGTTAAAAAATTTAATTGAGGTAGAAAATCCGTAGAGACACCCACTCGAAGTAAGTATAGAGGATTAATTTAATAAACAACAAATTTGTTCTCATAAGTTGTAGAAGAAATGGTTATCGTTTCTTCTTTTTCTGCGTTTATTTTCAAACTCCCACTGGGTCACTCTTGTAGCAGGATAATGGTCCTACTAGATTTCCAACACGATGTAGTTCAGAGAATGGAAATAAGCGGTGTCGCCTTTTTATGCGTTCCAATGGCCCGACACATTTGTCTTTGGTAGTTTGTTTTGGTTCCAAGAAATTTACAGGCCATTGCGCTCGGGTGTTGCTGGAGCCCAAAAGAGGAGCAAAGAATAACAACACTTAAATTGTTGCAGGATGTTTGTACAAAATGTTTGATCCTATGTACAATGATGTGGTTTCTCTCCTACTTCCTATGTACAGTGATGTGGTTTCTCTCTTACTTCCTATCTACAATGATGTGGTTTCTCTCTTACTTCCTATGTACAGTGATGTGGTTTATCTCCTACTTCCTATGTACAGTGATGTGGTTTCTCTCTTACTTCCTATGTACAATGATGTGGTTTCTCTCTTACTTCCTATGTACAGTGATATGGTTTCTCTCCTACTTCCTGTGTACAGTAATGTGGTTTCTCTTCTACTTAATCACCCCTTTCCCCGGGCGCCTAAGAAAAAAAAATACACAAAAACGCTCCACCTTATCTGAGTTATTTTGACACAAATACAGCATAAAATTATGTTTTGTTATATCATTAACTTACCTTATGCTGTACGCTGTTCTTGCAAGTCGAAATACCAAAAATTGGTTTCTGGGGTAACCATATTTAGTGTAAATCCTAAAGTATTGAGCTACTGGGTTCTAAGGGTAAGCATGGCATCTGGGTCACTTTGACCCCATATGAGATGGGACAACCAACTCCTAAGTGTTTAATCACTTTTTTAAAATATCGTTTCATTTCCAGACTAATGTAATATGGACTGAACAAACTAATCAAATGTGAAGAAATCACATACATTGTCCGCTCGTTTAAGACTACGGACATACAGTGTTTTTATTTTAAATGCTGACACATGGCACCTCTGATACATATTGTTTTTGTGTTTTTCAATGAACAATTTATAACAAAACAACAATTAAAACAGCAATTAAAACATGTAGATATCACTTTCTATGACGATCACTTGCCAGCGCTACACTACATTTGATCACTTGCCAATGCTACACTACATTTGATAGTAAAATATGTGGTCGAAAATAGACAGTCATTTCAGAAATTTGTTGTCAAAAATTAGCCGGCTTTTTCCTTCTTGCAATCGTAATGTGTAAAGGAATTTTTTGACCTTTAGGCTGTGACATATTTCTTTCTAGCTTCATGTGCCGGGAAATCTACATCATATAAGCTTTACTTCGTGTGATTCTGTGCTGATGATTTGGGGCATAGCAATGGGGGTGAATGGAGACGCCTACCAACCCAAGTTACATAAATACGTCGGGGCTATAACCACCTATAGAGCCTGTAAGGTTAATTATGTGTAATTGCTTAGTGGCATCAGGTAATATGTATATGTTTTATCTATACTCTACAGCACCTGCTCGGACTTCAGGTAGCCTCGCCTCTAAGACTCCTGATGACAAACAGCCCACAATTATGTCATTGTTTTCTGGAAGGTGAGTTACTTGAACGTACATGATTATTATTGACTTTCTTTACTGCCAAAACATGTTTGCATTAGTTTGATTAAAAAAATTCAAGTAAATAGAAAACTGCAGTAAAATTGTGCACCAATTGGTAAGTAAATATATAAACAAAATTTAAATAGCAGTTTACGTGGAACAATCACTGTTTGATTTGGTGGTTCCTATTCTGTTTGTTTGATTGATTTGGTGGTTCCTATTCTGTGTTTGATTGATTGATTTGGTGGTTCCTATTCTATGTTTGATTGATTGATTTGGTGGTTCCTATTCTGTGTTTGATTGATTGATTTGGTGGTTCCTATTCTGTTTGTTTGATTGATTTGGTGGTTCCTATTCTGTGTTTGATTGATTGATTTGTTGGTTCCTATTCTGTTTGTTTGATTGATTTGGTGGTTCCTATTCTGTGTTTGATTGATTGATTTGGTGGTTCCTATTCTGTGTTTGATTGATTGATTTGGTGGTTCCTATTCTGTGTTTGATTGATTGATTTGGTGGTTCCTATTCTGTGTTTGATTGATTGATTTTGGTTGTTCCTATTCTGTGTTTGTTTGATTGATTTGGTAGTTCCTATTCTATCAAATATTTTCACTTGATCAGGGTGTACTTTACCCTTTTGTTTGCTTTCAGTAGTTTTTTTTCACAAGGTCACAAAAATAGATATAATCAGTAATGAGACAATCAGACGGCAAGTGGGTATAACACGAGTGCGGAACTTCATCAGAAAACAGCAGGTCAAATGGTTCTGACATGCTACTAGTTACTAATACCATCCGAAAAGTGACGCTGTTTAAATACAGTGGGCTTAAAGTTAGAGATGCACCCATGAAAATATGGACAGCATAAACAGAAGAGGTTTTTAAAACAACTTGTTTTTAGAAAGCTCACGGGTCTGTTCCAGATATCTCATCTGTTCCTGTATATCAGGGCTCCATTGAGGCAGCAAGAAATTAAGGTTATATGAAAATATAAATGATTGGGATATATTATGAATCGCATTAATGGAGTTACATTCTTCCCAGAATGCAGTATTACTTATGAGCACTAAACGTCCTCACAATTCTGAGCAAGTTGACATGATGCCGCCATGGGCACCTCTAAAGACTCTGAAATGTCTCTCGTCCGTTATTATCTTTGCCTTGTTACCAGCAACTATGCCTTCCATTACTAGTTTTCTCATGCTATTACATCTCTTTATATAACCAAAATAATATTCAGCTTTCATGCTGTGATGTTGTTCACGATTCGACCCTTATCTACATTTAATGTTCTTTACCTTGATTTGTCTTTCTCTGTGCATGGACCAAGAAGACGATGGACCAGCGACATCGAAGAATGTATGCACATGTCTCTGGCCAATGCAGACCTGCTTGCCCGGGACAGAGAAGCGCTCAGAGTATCCACGATGAACACATCGTTCTGAGAAGAATATCTCACTTGATAAATAATATGCTTGCTCTGTCCAGATGTAATTTAACTTGACTTCTTTTGCATTGATATTTTATTATTGATATTACTTGTTTGAAACTACTTTCTACGGAAACATTCATAATTCCCAAGTTGGAACCAAAGAAAGGTCAAGAAATAGTTGCTAATGATGTTCAAGCCAAGGAGATGACTGAATGTGACAAGTGTCCTGATGAGAGCGATGATAAGGAAAACAGTCCCAAGAGGGCCAAACTAGAAGATGAAAATAATATCAACCAACAAGAAAGGTAAGCTGATTTTTAAATTAATTACAATCTGGCATATGACTCGGCATAGATTATGTTAACTGCATGTAGAGTGCCTGGTCTCGCCAGTGACATACCAGAACAACCACAATGCAACAACAAATCCCTAGTAGATAACGTGTATGTCGTGAATAGTATTATTTTTCTCGAATAATAATAAATGCTTCCTTTTGGGAAAAACATAAACCTATAAGCCCCCTTAACACAACCATGCTTATACTCACCGGTATCACCTTAGTTGAGGAAGACCTGTACTTTTGTCAGAAAATCTGTCAATTTATCAGTGGACTGTCGAGCTATCTGCTTGCAGCTAAAGGTATTATTTCATCATCATCATGTGTCAAGAGCTATCTGCTCGCAGCTATAGGTATTATTTCATCATCATCATGTGTCAAGAGGTATATGCTCGCAGCTAAAGGTATTATTTTATCATCATCATCTGTTTGTTTCCCCTCCCACTTGTAATCTTTTACTTCATGTTATGAACTGTTTCTTATTTACAGAAATTCCACAGTGTTGACTTTAAGTCATACGAAAGCTCTCCCAGAAAGATGTAATGAATGTTTGAAGTACATGGACGATCAGGAACTGCAGTTATTTCCTGGTGATTCTGAAGATGCTGTAAGTTGTGTTGCTCATTTGTTTGTATCTGTGGTCAGTTAAGAAAAATTTGTCTCTTCCTTTTTTTCCTTGCATCGTTCCTTGAAGGATCATTGTAGCAAGGTTAGAAGGTAATAGTCACGTCCATAAAAGTATTTTTTTTCCATTGTGCACACATTAGGCCTGCTGTCCACTAGAAGCGACTTTTGTGTAAACGAGAGACGGATCTGAATGTAAAGAATGCTACAGAACAGTGTCCTTTGTAAGTGACCGTGAGCGACCAATTTCTTACTTTTCCAAAGGCCATGGTTTCGTAACACGCTTTGCATTTGGCTCAGTTATGGGTGTACTCTAGTAATTGCTTGATCTCATTGCTTTCATTAGACGGCAGGCCTTACTTAAGCTAAAATGATTATTTGTAGTCGGGCAAGTGTTGCCGGACTCAAAAGGGGAACAGAGAGTACCAACACTAAAGCCTGCCATGCATGTTGTAGGAAGTGACTAAGAGGATTTTGTGAGTTGAATTTACTGTTTCATAAACGATCCAATGTTATACTGAAGTTGGATGTGCTGGGCTGACGGGCACAGATATTGTAGTCAAGCTGCAAACTATGGTACTACTCATTCCATCCTCTGAACTGCAGCCTGTTATATGCAGGAGTTTGAGAACAAGCTCAGAAAAAATTTTGTAGTTGTGACATACAGTCTTCTTCTTCTTTCGAACTCTGGTAACCAACACAAAAGTGCATGTGATTTCCGCCGGGAAGCATGAAGTACGTTGTAGTACTAATTTACGGCATAACTGAGTTATTTGCACCTTGGAAGGTCCAGCACATCCGATTTCGGCATGTACTATGCAGTGAATTTTTCATTTTCTCTCTTAATTAATAATTGCATCCCTAGAATTCCTGAAAACTGTCTCTAATTTTTTACTTGGTATATGCTGAAGTTGGATGTGTCAGGCTGAAAGGTGCAGTCAATCTGTAAACCATGACAACATTCTTTTCTCCAGAGTACATGCTACTAATCTGCAGTTCACTTGCTATTATATTTCTGTTGGCCTATGTGTATTTGACGCCAACAGGAACATCTCACGGCAGTGGTGAGACATCACAAAACTTGTGTGGTTTGGCCATGAGGCATGATTTCCTTTCCAAAATTATCTTGCAGGGAACAGCTGATGGTTGATGAAGAAGAGGTGGTTAGAGGAAAGTATGGATTGATAATATTAAAGACTGGACAAGATTAAGATTCTTCACCTAAACAAAGAACAGAGAGGCATGGCACAATTTTTCTGTTGACATTTCAAGAGTGGCACCGCTATATTTCAAGAGTGGCAACTCTACGACCCTGAAGGGTTATGGATATGATCATGATGTGTATTGCCAGGTCTGAAAAAGGGATCAAAGAAATAACACTGCCACTTACCAGTCAGTATGGACTGACTTCCTCATTCAATAAGTTGTCTTTGACCAAAAATGTAATGCGGAAGTTTGATGTGTTGGGCCAAAAATGCATGGATAGTGTAGCTTTAAACCATGATGTGATATATTTCATCTAGTAATTTAAAAACGAATCCTGAAGATTGATATTTATAGCTAATTTTGTCTATCATACACATAATAGATCTATTGTAATGTCTGTAGCAGGAAATGTCAGGCTAATGTTGGTTTTACTATTTCTAGGTTGAAGAGTTCATTGCCCTCACTGATCCAAAGTTGTCATTGTTTACTGGTAACAAAGACTTTGATAAAATAATGGAAGATCGGCCACAACATAAAATCACAAACTTCAGGTAAGTCTCCCTCTTTTTTTTTGAACGTTCAAAAATTATTTGTCTCGTTCTCCTATCGGAGTCAGAAGCTGATATCTTCTTTTTTCAGCGTTCATTTTAACTCATGCTGGTTCTCTCTTATAGCAGGACAATGATCCTACAAGATTTCCAGCAGGGTGTAGTCCGGAAAATGAAATGCATTGTGTCGCCGTTTTATTTGCGCCAATGGCAGACACATCCCGTCTTCGGCGGAGGACACACATTAAGAAAGCTAACAAAAAGCATAGCAAACTACCGAAGATGGATGTGTTGGGCCATTGGTGGAAATAAAATGGCGACAACACAATTTAATTCTCCATTTTCATATCCATTCTCTGGACTTCATCCTTCTGGAAATCTAGTAAGACCATTGTCCTAACAAGAGAGATTCAATAGGAATTTGAGAATGAACGTTGAAGAAGAAAGCATAATAATGCAGGCATTACTCTAGAACCCACAGGAAACGAGAAATAACAAGTATTATCTAGAGGAAAGAAATAGATGCAGAGACGCAAAAGTAGTTTGGTGTGGTAGAGCATGGAAAGAACTGGAAGCAAGCTAAAAATAGGACAAGATAGAGGAGTTTGTTTAAGACCTATATTCCATGAGGTGCAAATAGTTGTATAGCCAGATAGATAGACATAATAGATGATTGATTGATTGAGTATTTGATTGATAGATTCATCTGCATGCACTTTAATCTTTAAAACTGTGTTCCCTTCCAGTGTTTATGATAAGAACACACTTTGTGCATTTGACACCGGCCTGATTGAATGTAACAAGTATCTGTACTTCAGCGGAGTCTTGAAACCCATATTTGAAGAGGATGCCAGCCCAGAAGGTATGGATGTGAAGTTCATATAGAGTTTCTGTAAAAGATGCCAGCAGCAAATCTTCTTTTCTTCTTCTTCTTTCGTTCACTTGATACATGTCTATATCTGTAATTCTGTCTCCTTAATAAAACTAAGTCTTTTGTAGTTCATACAGTGTCCCATAGAGCTTTGATTCCAGTGTTGTTTCCTCTGGCCAATATGTATGCCTCAGCATTTCATGCTCAGAACACTCTTGAAGTATATGTTTGGCACTCGGTGCTGCCTGTACACATGGCCGTGTTGCCAATCTTGAACTTTGTATACATGTGACTGCGGAGTCGGTTGTGTCCTATTCTGAGATGTAGAATTATAACTTGCTCTGATCTGTTCATAATGTGATAGTCATCTTGTGTTGGCGTTTGTGGCTTTCTTATTGACTTGATCCAGCAGCAAATAACTTCCATATTTTTCTGTTATTAGTTCTTCAGTGTAACATTTTTCTTCTATCGATTGTGTTTTCTCTGCTGTTACTGTTAGCTGTAGCATGGTTGAATGCTGGTCGGTTTTTGGGCAATATTACGTTTGGTCGCTTGATATGCAGTAATATTGTGAGGTCTCAGAGCGTTTGTAACTCCTTTAATCCACTTTCTTCTTGGTCTTCCTTTGCCGTTTGATGTCTTCATTTATGTTGTATGCTCTGTTGTTGGCCAATACTGGTTCATTCTCATTAAGTGGCGGAACCATTTCAGTCTCTGATTTTCAATATATTTGACCGCAGATGTTCCAGCAATTTTTTAAATCTTTATATTCCCCATATGATCACTTCTTGTTTTGTTTGCTTTTTTTTCATTAGAAGATTTTCTTTTTTCTTTTTCTATATTCATTTCACATTACAGGATTAGCAGTTGGAGGTTACAATCTGAATAATCTAAGATATGCTGACGATACAATTCTGATTGAAGGGAACGAACAACAACTTCAAGCCCTGTTTGACATGGTAGTACAAGCAAGTGAAAACAAAGGAATTAGTCTAAAAAAGAAGAAAACAAGGAATGGCCGTTTCAAAGACATACATAAAGTTAAAATTCAGATAAACAAACATGCCAGTTTTAGCATGCAGGTTTGAAGGTCTCACTAGTGTCCCATTAGACAAACTTGCTATGCAACAGCACAGATTCCCTAGTAGATCTTCTATAGTGTTCATTCTCAAACTCCCGCTGGATCTCCCTTATAGCAGGACAATGGTCCTACTAGATTTCCAGCAGGATGTAGTCCAGAGAATGGAAATGCGCTGTGTTATTTGTGCCAATGGTCTAACACATTCATCTTCTGCGTGGCCATAGTAAATTATATGACTACAAAGGAAGCTTTTTAACTTCTGAGTGGTACATTTTTTCTCATAGCATTGCATGCCTATAGGGAGTTGGGAGTCTATCTACATAGTATGAAATACATCTCTGGAGAAACCTCAATTGCACAAAAGGATGCAAATCCTGTATTGCTCATTATTTCCAGGGATCGAAACAAAAATGGCAACATCTTTTAGTCGTAGTACAGATATGTGTTAAAGTCCCATGGTAGGAACTATTAGGTTTTGTGGCCAGTTTCCTTCCTTGCGGTGTTTACCTTCCTCAACACATACTCCTGGTACCCAACTACAACCCCTGAACTGGAGGAACGACCGTATTAAGTGAGAAATCACAACCATGATTTTTTATCTGGACTTGGTTTCAAACAAATCACATTTTCTGGTGATACTGTAACGCTGATACCTGGCACGCTGTAACCTGGTGACAGTAAGCAAACTCACTATCAACTAGGCTAGAACCTGGCACCTCTGTAACTCAGTTACAGTAGGCAAGCTCACTATCAACTAGCCTACAAGGCTTCTCATGTGTAGAAGAAAATAAAGTGTTTTCAATGTTTGGTAGTTTTTTTTCTTTAATGTGATTGTTCTATTCCAGGTGGAGTATCTTGCCGCAACATGGGTCCAATAAATGAATGGTTTGTTGCTGGCTTTGATGGAGGAGAAAATGCCTTGATTGGGTTTTCAACAGATTTGTCATTATTTAAATTAGCCTTTATTTGATTGTTTCAAGTAAGGGAAACTCTTATATCTCATGAACACATGCAGAAGAACATAATTTGTATTAAATATTTTAAATAGTGAAAATTGAAATATGCTAAGGGACAGAATGTGATTGAATTACTTAAAAACACTTGATTATATCACAGTTTATACATTGTATCACTTGCAATTAATTGAATGATTGGTTGGTTGCTAATCCATCTTTCCATGGCTCATGCACTTTGACCCAATTGTTTGAGCGCATATCTTATTTGTCTTTTGGGAGGGGGGGGGAGTTTTGCATGTAAATAGGTCAAATCATAATTCTGTACAAGAAAATTTTAAAGGTTGTAGAATTTTGTTCCCTAACCAGTTTGTCCACCGCATTCTTGCAACAATTTGAGTGTATTATTACTGCATACTCATGATTTTACAAGCATAATGCTTCTTGAAAATATGGAGCAGACGTAAAAACCTTGTATGTACATTCATCTGACAAAGTGAAACATTATTTCAAACAAATAATCCGTTTTATTCCGGACGCATGTTTTTCCGGTTAACCTTTAAAGCCCAGCCCTCAATAAAAATTACGCAATATCCCCCTGGGGCCTGAATTCTTTTTTGGAAAATTTGCGTTATTGATGGTGGGTGTTTTGAAAACGCGATAACATTTTTGTTTTAACAGATATCAAAAATAATTTTTGCATATCTAAATAAAGGAGTGAATATAGTTGTGTTTTTTTGTTGTTGTTGTTGTATGTATGATATGACAGTTGTGAGCCGCCCGTGCGTTGCCGGGGCCTTAAGGGTAGCAAAGAATAGCAACACTGTTTACCTTCCATGCATGTCTTAAAAGGCGACTAAGGAGGTTATGGGATGGAGTTAGCTGTCCCATCCCATATAGGGTCAGAGACCCAAAGCCATGCTGAAGTCGGATGTGTCAGGTCAAAAGGCGCAGATACCGCAGAAATGTGTAAACCATGACACAGTGCATTCCGTTCTCTGGACTACATCATGCTAATCTGCAGGAGTTTGAGTAGAAACGCAGAAGAAGAAGAAGATGACAGTGGTGAGCATGATGTGAAGTTGAAAATTCGGGGAAAAATTGCAAAACGCCATTTTCAAAATCGCACATATAACTTCTTAATGACCCTAATACTTGAGCAATGTGTGGAAAAATTGATAAAATCCTCCCTAATACCTATGCTTGTTGTATATATATTGTTTCATATACAAACTAATATAATATGGCCTAAAAAACGAATAAAACGTGAAGAAATCTCATAATGTCCGTCCGGTCAACACTAGGTCTTGGCCGACACACAGCGTAATTATTGTCCATGCACACACGTGGCACCCCTGATACATATTATTTTTGTGTTTTTTAACGAATACACATACATTCTTAACAAATAACAACATATTAAACACAAAAAACAACAATTAGAACATGTAGTCGCGATTACTTACCCATGGCAGGCGGTACTCAATTTGATAGTAAAATACTGCACCGAAAATAGCTAAAGTCGCTCCAGAAATGCGTTACAAAACCAACTGGCTTTCCCCTTCTTACAATGGTAATGTGTAAAGGAATTTGATCTTTAGACTGACGTATTCCTAGCTTCGTGTGGTAGGAATTTCTACGTCATATAAGCTTTACTTCGTGAAGTTCCGTACTCGCGATTCGGGCACTATCTGTTAAGTCGCTGTGCAATATTGAGCCAATAGGCAAGATGTGGGGCACACTTTTGTTGCAAAATTGCACCTGTAGAGTCCTAAAGGTTAAGTAAAATGTACCTCTTGTGGTACATTCTTTCAACCTTAGATGTTAGTCTAATTTGGTTATATAAAAGCTTTACAACCATAAAAAAAATTGTGGTTCTGGTAATCCAGTTACTACGACCTCTGGTTTGATTACAGTTACACATAATTTTTTTTTTCTGACTGCAGGTTTTGCCGAGTACATATTGATGCAACCCAGCGAGGCTTACAGTCCTTTCATTGAGCAGATGAGGGTCAAAGTTCATATGTCCAAGATTGTTATTGAATTTCTCATCAACAATCCAGATGCTAGTTACGAGGATTTGTTGAATAAAATTCAGGTATTATGAATAAATTAATTATTGGAAAAATAACAGTTCTTTTCTGTCAGGTATTCGTATTCACATAAAACTTCTTGTGCCCCCAGGTATCCTTCTTGTGTATTTTTCATTCCTCTGTGTCCCTTTCATCCCCCCTGTTTAGAACTGCAGCATCGATCCTAGCTCCAGGGAGACTACAGCCCTTTATCGATCAGCTTGGCACACCCGGATCACTGCCGACATCACTAAATTTGAAAAAATAATGAACACTGCAGGCAATTTACGAGAGACAGAAGCAAACGGAAAAATCTTAGATCTGTCCTACTCTGGACCCTCTGCACAAACTGCAATAGAACTTTCCTGGCACAAATCGGACATCTGCAAACTCACAAACCAAAAACAAATTAGACAATCACAAATTATTTTTTGTTCTTTTTGTTCACACCACATTTTTTGTTTTTCATACCATGCTCATCTTTGCTTGCAAAGGAGGAACATTATCAACATCAACCCCCTCCCCTTCGTCTGCCATGTGTGCGCTGACACACATACACAGTGGGTTTCATCCCTCCGTGTACCTTTCATCTTCCTTGTGTACCTTCTGTTCCACTTGTGTACCTTCCATACCCCCTTGTCTTTCATCTCCACAGTCATAAAAGTGTCATTTTGGCTTTTTTTTTGCACCAAATCAGTGAGGTTAGAAATGGCACGAACCCAATGATTGTGCATTATGAAGTTACTGAAAGTGCCAGTAATCAAATTATCAACAGTGATTGCAAGAAGCAAGCAGTCACTTCCAGAATTGCATTAATGCTTACATTTGAACATTTTAAAACTTTTGAACATTTACATGCGTATTTAGATCTAGACAAATTGATACAATTAATGAAAGTCATGTGGTTCTTCTTCAGCGTTTATTCTCAAACTCCCGCTGCATCTCTCTTGTAGCAGGATCATTGTCTTACTAGATTTCCAGCAGGATGTAGTCCAGAGAGTGGAAATGTACTGTGGTGCCGTTTTATTTGCGGCAATGGCCCGACACATCCATCTTCAGCGGGATGTGGTTCTAAACAAGGTTTTAAATATGCACTTCAAGAGAATTTTTGATAGAAAAATGTCACAATTTGAGCAGATTTTAAAATACCTTATATTTCTATAAATATTCTAGTTTCTATATTTACACATGGCATAACTTTATGTTCCTCAGACTACCGTACCTCCAGCTGGGCTGACAAGTTTATCAGAAGATAGCGTGCTCCGACATGCCCAGTTTATGGTGGACCAAGTCCAGAGTTTTGATGATGCAGCAGAGGAGGATGAGTCTCTGCTCATTACTACACCTTGCATGAGGGCGCTAATCAAACTGGCTGGCGTTACTTTGGGTAAAAGGTGGGTGAAGCACAATAAATATCTTCACAGTCAGCTGGTGTTGTATCATTTGTTTGTTCGCTTTCTTTTTCTAACTCCCTACTGGATCTTCTTGATTAGAAACTGACTACACAGCACATGGGGCATTCCCATAAGTGCACTCCCTCTATTCCAGCAGCTATCCGATTTGATGGTGATTTGAGTCTTATGCCGCCGAAACTGACGTCGACATCAGGGCACAACTCAGGCCCTTGCGACAGGTTTCTTTGTTCTGCTCACCTACACTGTGCCCGTCCTAGTCCAAGCACAACGTCGGCATGTCGAAACAACATGGTAACTGTTATCGAAGGTTACGACTACGGGATCCCCGCTGGATCTCCCTTTTAGCAGGAAAATGGTCAGACTAGATTTCCAGAAGGATGTCCAGAGAACAGATGCGTTATGTCATAATTTTATTTGCTTCAGTTGCTCAGCATGTATGACTTTGGCAGCGTTATATTATTTCACTAGCAGCATTTATAACTGATAAATGTTTATATAGCACACTCACTCAAGGCGTGTGTGTAAATGTATCTCGAGAGTCAGTGAGATACTAAATATGCATGTACTTAAGAAAGAAAATCATATCATTTTAAATTAAATTTGGTTTGGGTGTTGTGGAATGGCATTAATTTTAACTTTTACAACGCCCTTGTGTTGCCGGGGTCCGATAGGGGAACAAAGAATAGCAACACTGTTTACCTTCCACGCATGTCGTAAAAGGCGACTAAGGTTATGGGATGGGGTTGGCTGTCCCATCCCATATATGGTCAGTACAGTAACCCAAAGCCATGCTGAAGTTGGATGTGTCAGGCCAAAAGGCGCAGATATCGCAGCAATGCTGTAAACCATGACACAGCACATTCCGTTCTGCGGACTACATCCTGCTAATCTGCAGGAGTTGTTTGAGAACGAACGCAGAAGAAGAACTTTTACAATATAAAGACTTCATTTTCTGTTTTATGTCCTTCCTGTAATTTTTCTAATATAAATATTTATGTAATGGAGTCACTCTCGTTCTCAGGAGGCAGTTGAGAAGAGAGGTGGCCACAGTAAAGGCTAAAAAAGAAAAACCCAAGGACACAAAAGCCACTGTGACTCCTCTTGTCCGAAGAATCTTTGACTCCATTTTCCAAGGTCAGATTGATGAGACTTCCAAGACTAAGAGACAGCGTTGTGGCATATGTGAGGTAGGCTTGGTGGCATATGTGAGGTAGTCTTGATTGTGGCATATGTGAGGTAGGCTTGATTGTGGCATATGTGAGGTAGGCTATGATTGTGGCATATGTGAGGTAGGCTTTATTGTGGCATATGTGAGGTAGACTTGGTGGCATATGTGAGGTAGGCTTTGATTGTGGCATATGTGAGGTAGGCTTTATTGTGGCATATGTGAGGTAGGCTTGATTGTGGCATATGTGAGGTAGGCTTGGTGGCATATGTGAGGTAGGCTTGGTGGTATATGTGAGGTAGGCTTGGTGGCATATGTGAGGTAGGCTTGGTGGCATATTGTGAGGTAGGCTTGGTGGCATATGTGAGGTAGGCTTGATTGTGGTATATGTGAGGTAGGCTATGATTGTGGCATATGTGAGGTAGACTTGGTGGCATATGTGAGGTAGGCTTTGATTGTGGCATATGTGAGGTAGGCTTTATTGTGGCATATGTGAGGTAGGCTTGATTGTGGCATATGTGAGGTAGGCTTGGTGGCATATGTGAGGTAGGCTTGGTGGCATATGTGAGGTAGGCTTGGTGGCATATGTGAGGTAGGCTTGGTGGCATATGTGAGGTAGGCTTGGTGGCATATGTGAGGTAGGCTTGATTGTGGTATATGTGAGGTAGGCTATGATTGTGGCATATGTGAGGTAGGCTTTATTGTGGCATATGTGAGGTAGGCTTGGTGGCATATGTGAGGTAGGCTATGATTGTGGCATATGTGAGGTAGGCTTTATTGTGGCATATGTGAGGTAGGCTTGATTGTGGCATATGTGAGGTAGGCTTGGTGGCATATGTGAGGTAGGCTTGGTGGTATATGTGAGGTAGGCTTGGTGGCATATGTGAGGTAGGCTTGGTGGCATATGTGAGGTAGGCTTGATTGTGGTATATGTGAGGTAGGCTATGATTGTGGCATATGTGAGGTAGGCTTTATTGTGGCATATGTGAGGTAGGCTTGATTGTGGCATATGTGAGGTAGGCTTGGTGGCATATGTGAGGTAGGCTTGGGGGCATATGTGAGGTAGGCTTGATTGTGGTATATGTGAGGTAGGCTATGATTGTGGTATATGTGAGGTAGGCTTGATTGTGGCATATGTGAGGTAGGCTTGATTGTGGTATATGTGAGGTAGGCTTGGTGGCATATGTGAGGTAGGCTTTATTTGGCATATGTAAGGTAGGCTATGATTGTGGTATATGTTAGGTAGGCTATGATTGTGTTATATGTGAGGTAGGCTATGATTGTGGTATATGTTAGGTAGGCTATGATTGTGGTATATGTGAGGTAGGCTATGATTGTGGTATATGTGAGGTAGGCTATGATTGTGGTATATGTGAGGTAGGCTATGATTGTGGCATATGTGAGGTAGGCTTGATTGTGGCATATGTGAGGTAGGCTTGATTGTGGTATATGTGAGGTAGGCTTTGTGGCATATGTGAGGTAGGTTTGATTGTGTCATATGTGAGGTAGGCTTGATTGTGGCATATGTTAGTTAGTTATTGAATCATCGTTATTGCACTCCGGACAAGTCCATAGGTGCTCAGATCTTTCCTTGAGTGTATCCGCCATTACATGTTGACTGACAGTCTCAGTATGTCATTGGTTGACCATCATTCTTTTTCACCCATGGAAATTCTCCTTTCTAGCGACCCCACATTTCAAACCAAGTTCCTTTATTCTAATCATGGAACAAGAGTCATCGTCACTTGTACAGTCATTTGTTCGTGCATTTTCCCATATGGCATTTAAAATGTCTGCCCGATCCATCACTCCACCAACAGCCGTAGAAGCAGCGTGGGAGGTCAACCTATCTGCTTTCTCATTACCCCGGACTCCTGCGTGTCCCAGCACAAAAATAAAAGTCACTGTACGCACACAGGAATCTTCACTGCATCCAGCCACTATTCTCGAACGTACCCCTCCTGAACTTTCATAATCATGTTCATGGAGTCACTGAGTATACAGGCATGCTCGCAGACAGTCTGTGACATGTGAGGTATCCTAAATTGTGGTCTATGGAAGCTACGACAACTCCACCACCTGGGGATTGACAATAGTTAAATTAATGAATATTGATAATTTGAGAGAGGTAATATTAAATTTATAAAATGGTAGCATTCTTTAAAATTCAAACTAAATAATTCAGCATGTCATAAAATCATAAAATGTCATGATCATAAAATGTCCTTATCATAAAATCCGTCAAGCTAAAAAATTCAGCATGTTTGTATTAGTTTATGCACAATTTTGGCCATTTTGTAACCAACAATTTTGGCCATTTTGTAACCAACAATTTGGCCATTTTGTAACCAACAATTTTGGCCATTTTGTAACCAACAATTTGGCCATAAACATTTCATTGTGTTTATGCTTTTAAATAACAGATTGGGTATTTCAGCTTATCGGATGGTAGATATTGAAGACTAAACTATCAGTCATTATACCCTGAGAGATTTACTGAAACGGAGATCTCAGCACCTATCGATATGTTCAGTGTCCAACGATGATAATCAACATACTTAAACCTCAACTTAATAACAGATTGACTTGTACGACTTATTAAAATTTAATTGTAGGTATGTCAACAACCAGATTGTGGTAAATGTGCTGCATGCAGTGACATGACCAAGTTTGGGGGCTCAGGCAGAGTCAAACAAGCTTGTAAGGAACGCAGGTAAATGTGTTTATTTGTGACTATTTAAAATAATTATGTTGCAAAGAGATAGATTGATGGATCTGCAATGGACAGCCTGCCGCTCCTTGGCTCATCTTGACCGCTAGCGTTTCAAAGTGATTTTTTTCAACGCGTTACAGTGACATCCTTATAAATGAGAAACACTATCTCATCATGAATTTGTTGTGCAGATTTACCCTGCTACAAGTGCAGGAATTTGATTACACAACACGCCAAAGGCGGGTGTGTCGGGTCATTGGCGCAAATAAAACGGCGACACGGCGCATTTCCATTCACTGGACTACATTCTGCTGGAAATTTAGAGGACATGTCCTGCTACAAGAGAATTCAGCAGGAGTTTGAGAATGTACGCTGAAGAAGAAGATTACACAACAAGGCTCTGTTTTATCCGTGACACAGTTTCATACACAACTGAACTAGTTTTCCGCTAATTTCTCTTTCACGCACCGCAGCATTCGAGCTATGCACGCGCGGGAATTGTCAACTAGTAGTGTGTCTTTAGAATGATACACAGCAAGTCTGCCCATCTTTACGATTACTTAGTAAAGTGCACAACTTTTCAACCACCCGTCGTATACTTGCCTTAAGTGAGAAAGAAAAGTCTAAATGATACCATTGGGTAGATGGATAGAGAAAAACGATGTTAGCTATACTCTTGGAGACAGAATAGATGATTATCTGTTGGTAAGAAAAAATGGCTACGGTTACCTCATATATACTCCGCCCATCTCGGCACCAGCATGCCAGCTGCTGAGAGTACCACATATAACACATAACCTCATACCTTCAAGCGATAATGTCCAGGGATTCTTTCCCCCCCCCCCTAAATGCACTTGCAATGAAGATGTCGCAGGATATCAAACCCATGGCACTTACTGCAAATAGCTTAACCACTATGCCACCAGATATCCTCTCTTGCACAGAGAGAGGAAGAATGGTATTAAATTTAATTTTGAGTTGTCCTTGTGTTATTGGGTTCCGGAAGGAGGAAAAGAATAGCAACACTGTACCTACATGAATGTTGTAAGTGGTGACTAAGAAGGTTTTGGGGTGGAGTGTATGTGTCTCATCCTACGTAGAGTCAGTGAACCAGAAGCCATGCTGAAATCGGATGTGTCAGATCAAAAGGCACATATATAGCAGCAACGCTGTAAACCATGACACCACATTATGTTCTCAGGACTACATCCTGCTAATCTGCAGGAGAATTAATGCAAAAGAAGATTAATGCAGAAGATACTTTTGAAAATAAAATAAAATATTGTTAGGAATATAAAAAAAACTTTCCTTACTACATGTTTTCCTGTGATGGAGTGCAGGGTGGTTTTCTATGGACTGTGAAAATAAAGGCCGCTTTGCCATAGCAGACGCCGCGACATGTACAAGAAGAATGTTGATTGTTAGGAATATAAAGGAAAAAAAAAACATTAACAAACTTTATCACTTGTTCACGTTTGCCTTGACCTTAAAGTTCACATACTTTTTATTTTTTGTATTTTCCATTAGGTGTCCAAATATGGCCATTAAGACGGCAGAAGAAGATGATGTTGAAGAGGAATCAGAAATTGAAAAAGAGGATCAAGAAAGCAAAAACTTGGTGGCAGTGACTAAACATAAATCTGCTACAAATGTCAAGACCAAAGTAGTTTGGCCTGGTCTACCAACACATGAAGAAAACAAGAGGAAATATTATACAGCAGCCAGGATTAATGACGTCGAGGTCAGTCAGAAAATCATTTATGTCGTAGATGTGATCTAATCTGAGATGTCTTAGTCTCTCTCTCTATCTCTTTTGTCTGTGGAGGGATGTTTGCATGTTCTAGCTGAGAGCTGTCTCCAACCATGATTGTAGATTTGTTAACAGGGAAACTAGTTCTCTCACAAGAACTAGTCTAAAAAGAATATCTGAAAGTAAATAAAACATTAGAATACCAAAAACTATATGGAGGAGATCTGAGATTTCACAAACTATATGGAGGAGATCTGAAGTTTTCACAAACTATATGGAGGAGATCCGAAGTTTTCACAAACTATATGGAGGAGATCTGAAGATTTCACATGATGTGAAATAATGTAGCCGTGTCTGTAGCATGGTAAGAAAATAACCAATGACATTCTTAGCGTCCAGTTATAAAAATGGAAACTGGAAGGAATCCCTATCAGAATACTGTTCTTTGTTCGGTGGCAGGAGAACATTACTAACACAGATGCATTGAAACGAACAGGCAATACCGCAGTATTTTCTATGCTCAGTTTCCATAGACTCAGATGGCTGGGACAATCTAAGAGGATGAAAGATGGCAGAATACAGGAGGATCCACTTTATGCAACAATCTGGGAATTATGGGACAATCTGGAGGAAAAAAAAGGAGTCAACTTCTACTTTGATTCAAATACGTATGAAAATGTGATATGTATTTTCTTCTTCTTCTTTCGTTCACTTGAAACATGTCTATATCTGTAATTCTGTCTCCTTAATAAAACTCACTGTCCTCTGTAGTTCATACAGTGTCCCATAGAGCTTTGATTCCAGTGTTGTTTCCTCTGGCCAATATGTCTGCCTCAGCGTTTCATGCTCAGAACACTCTTGAAGTATATGTTTGGCACTCTGTGCTGCCTGTCCACATGTACACATGGCCGTGTTGCCAATCTTGAACTTTGTATACATGTGACTGCGGAGTCGGTTGTGTCCTGTTCTGAGACGTAGAATTATAACTTGTTCTGGTCTGTTCATAATGTGATAGTCATCTTGTGTTGGTGTTTGTGGCTTTCTTATTGACTTGATCATCTGTTTTTTCTGATGGTAGGTGATTGGTATATCTGGTTGGTCTTCGGCAGCACCTTCCTTAGCCAGTTGGTCTGCTTTTTCATTTCCTGATATTTCACAGTGAGAGGGTATCCACTGCATGGTTACCCTATACTGGTAAGACAATTCGCTAAGTAGTTTTTCCAAGTCTGTTAGTTTTCCAGACTGGAGAGCTTGAAGCACTGACCTTGCATCTGTCAGGAATACCACAGGCTGTAGGCCAGAGTTGGAGTTCAGCAGTTTTTTAGCTGCCACACTAATTGCCTGGATTTCTGCATCATAATTATTGCAGAATTTTCCTGTCGGTGTTCTGATTGTATCTCTAGGCTTGTGTGGATATTCTATATATACACCTGCACCTCCATTCCTCACAGCATTCTGTGCTGACCCATCTGTGTACACTCTGACCCGTATATCTTGTGGATATTCCTCATCCAGGAAACTGAGGGTGACTGTCCTTCGCTGCACACTGTTCTGTTCGTCCTCGCTTAGTATTCCTTTCACATGGGTCTGAATGTATATTGGCATTCCATGGCTTTCACTCCACAGGGTTTGTTCTGGTACAGACCTTAAGGGGCTGTCAACTTCAGGTAGGTCTGTAAGTTGTCTACGGAGTCGTTTAGCTTGATGGATAATGCTGCTCCTTTTCAGTCGCCCCATTGCTAGATTTTGGAATCTTTCCTTCATTGGATGACTTGGCATACACTTAAACTTTTCTGCTTGAATTAGTACTTTTGTGTCTCTGCGTTCGCCAAGTGTTTGCATTCTTCCCATTTTCTGCATCTCTGCTATGGGTGTTGATTTCATTGCTCCCAACATTATTCTAAGCGCCTGGTTTTTCACTTATCTAGATCTTGTAATGTGGTGTTTGATGCAAGACACCACGCAGCTGAACCATATTCCAGGTGTGGTCTTATGCCTTGCTGGTAAACTTTACTGAGTATATTTCCACTGGCTCCCCATGAGGTTCCACTTAGTTTTCTCAGGATAGCTAGCTTCCTCCTGGCTTTTGTTGTTGCTTTGTTTATGTGCTGCTTCCATGTCAGCTTATTATCAAAAGTAACTCCGAGGTATGTGGGTTGTTTGTCTTCTTTCAAGATCTCTCCATCTATCTTGATATGACCAGCTTTTTGTTTTGGTGAGAGGGTAAAGAGTGTAGTGCTGCACTTATCTGTGTTAATTCTAACGCACCATCTATTTGCCCATAAGGTTAGGGCATCGATAGCTCTTTGTATTTGTTTAGTGGCCACTGTTGCATGTTCTTCCGTGCACCAGGTCGTCAGCATACATTGCCACTTTGATCCCGTGTGGTAGTTCAGCAACTAGGTCATTGATGTAAACCAAGAAAAGTGTGGGTGACAGAACTCCTCCTTGGGGGACTCCATGACGCAGTAGAACTTTCTTGCTCTTGCGACCATCTAATTGTACCCTGGCTCTTCTATTATGCAGGTATGCTTTTACCCATTTGTACATTTTTGAGCTAACCCTGCAATTTCGCAATTTCTTTAGGAGCCCTTCTTTCCAGACCTTATCAAATGCTTTCCTGAGGTCTATCCATGCTGCTAGTACCAGTTTCTTTTCTTGGAAGGCATCCTCAATCTCTTGGGAGTTGCCTGATCTTCAGTAGAGTAGCACTGTCTGAAACCTGCTTGCTGTGATACCAGAAGGTTTTCACTTTCAAGGTACCACTGCATCCTAAGATTGATAATACGTTCCATTGTTTTACATAGACAGCTTGTGAGGCTGATGGGCCTGTAGTTGGAGACTGTGTTGCCATCTTTTTCTGATTTGAGGAGTGGTATCATTATTGCTTCTCTCCACGCCTGTGGTACATTACCTGTGGACCAGCTTGTGTTAAAAATCTGCAGTAGCTTTGCGTTTGCTGCAATTTCCAGGTTTCTAATCATTTCATTGGACACTCTATCAGCTCCAGGGGACTTTTTAATTTTCAATTTGGATATTGCATGCTCCAGTTCTCTCATTGTGATTGGTGCCTCCATGACTTCAGGTATAGGTTCACCTTGTCTAATGTTTTGCTGGTTCTCTCGAACCTCCTGTTGTTTGTCTGGGCTGACTTTGACGTTATTGTCTTCTGCAAAGGAATCTGCAAAGTAATCAGCTGCATGTTTACCTGTTAAAATGTTTCTATCTTTATAAAGTGTGATCCTGGTATTTCTCCCTGTACCTTCATCATTTAGTTGTTTTACAAGTTTCCATAATTTCCTAGTATCTCTTTCTAGGTTCAGCGATTCTGTTTTTTCTTTCCAGCTGCTCCGTCTGGCTTGTAATTTGGCTCATTGAAATTGAGCCTTTGTTTGCTATTTGTTAGGATGTTCTTGGCTAGGTCTGTTCTCAGCCTGCTGTCTAGATGTTTCCATCTCATTTTGCAGCTTTTCCAGTTCATCATTCCAGTAGGGTTTGTAGTTTTTGCGTGCCCCCCTGGGTATATTTTTACTATATAAATAACCAAATGGTCAGAGGGTGTCCGACAAAGTGGATGGTGCCGCAGTAACCTAATGAACAAATAGTAACGCAAAATGAGGTAAAAAGGTTACTAAAACACTTACCTAGCCTATTAATAAAAATATATTTTTAAGAAAAAAAACAAAAAACATACAATAAAACTAAACAGGACAATTCTCAACGTATCGGCTCAAAATGAACCTTTTTCAAGAGACAAACAACAGAAAACGACAAAATAAAAAATAAAATAGATGTCTATATTTCATCAAGCCCTCGTCTCCATAATAGCGCAGGGATGGCAACGCATCTAGTAAAAGTGAAAATGCGTGCATTCATTATAAACAAACCGAAAGTGGGAAATTAGAGACACTATAGATGAGTGCAAGAATAATAAAAGAAAAAGATAAGAAAAATACCCCTTTTGTCACTCTTATCAGACAGGCAGGTTTTAAGAACATAGTCACAACAGGCACGACTGAAGGGAACAGAGACAGATGGGGACGTGAGAAAATATTCATGTGACAACCTAGCAAGGCTTGGAAACAACGATCCTGATAACAATACTGTGAACAGAGAACCATGGTCACCCACGCCAACAAGAATGGCATATGACAATGATAGATGAGTAATGATGAGGTTGTGTTGTGGTGGGGTGAGTGGGTTTGGGGAAGGAAGGATAGAAGAAGAATCAACATTTGAAAACGCATGGAATGAATGTGAAACCAAATATAGACATAAACATATATATAAAACCAAACCTAAACATACATAGAAATGTAAACACACACCAAGAGTCAAGAAATAAACACATAACAAGATGGACACAGATGTGTGAAGGATACCCACACAAAATGCACAGGCATGTAAATGTATCCACACACAGGAAAGGGCTCACACCAGAATAGGTATACACATTGACACAGAATGAAGATACGTGCATTAACATAAAAAAGCGCTCACATAAATATACATATATATATGTATACACAAATATGAACATTCATGCACATAAACACTTTCTCGTATAAATAATAACATGAACATTCATACACATAGAAACATATACATATATTAATGTAAATATAAACGTTCGTTAACATAAAGATAATGCTATAACAACTGCATATGTATACATACAAATGTGTGGCCCAAAGTAATTGTGTGGATACATAGAACCATGTAAAACGAGATGCATATACAAATAACTATATATGTGTGGGCACCCATCGAAGAGACAACTGCAATAAAAACGAGGAAATCAAAATCTAAATATGTAAATGATTTAACAATAACAAAATGTCATAGTACAAAATAATCACATATTGACATACACAAACGAAAGAAGACATAAAGGAATTATATAGAAGAACGGCAAACACAAAAATAATAATTATTCACGAAAGTGTACAAAGACAAATAATTACAAGAATCAGTGCAATACGGGAGTAGAGGGTATAAAGAAAAGGTGGGTAACTCAAACAAAACGGTGATTAATGTTCATTCCGTTTGGTTGCAAGACTCCCATATGACAAATGAGACGATATTCCAAGGACTGACGTTGCCGGTCACCGGTATAACAACGTAACAAACCGGTTACAGAGACATCAGAGCTACCATGATGTGACGGGCTGTTAAAATGATTAGCCACTGGGGAGTCACGATGATTCGTGATATCTCTCAAATGTTCGGCGAATCTATCAGCTAAACGTCTACCAGTCACACCAATATACTTCATATCACAACGCTTACATATGATAGAGTATATTAAGTTACGGGACACACATGAAAAAGAATCATGAATATCAAAGTGTGATACGCATTTTCACTTTTACTAGATGCGTTGCCATCCCTGCGCTATTATGGAGACGAGGGCTTGATGAAATATAGACATCTATTTTATTTTTTATTTTGTCGTTTTCTGTTGTTTGTCTCTTGAAAAAGGTTCATTTTGAGCCGATACGTTGAGAATTGTCCTGTTTAGTTTTATTGTATGTTTTTTGGTTTTTTTCTTAAAAATATATTTTTATTAATAGGCTAGGTAAGTGTTTTAGTAACCTTTTTACCTCATTTTGCGTTACTATATTTTTACTAGCAGCATGTAGTATACATCTAGTGATATGTATGATACAAGTATTGATACAGAATCATGGGTAACTAGACAAAATATTCCCAGGACAAAATATACCCAAGACAAAATATACCCAAGACAAAATATCAGACAAAATATTCCAAGATAAATATTCCCAGGCAAAATATCCCCAAGACAAAATACAAAGGTAATATATAAAATATTTCATACAAACTGTAATAAACACTAATGAACAATATAGCTAGTAAATAATTATAATAAAATCTTCAAATGATATGAATTGTCTCATAAATGATAGACATGAAATTAAGTTCTACACAACATTCATGTTCAAAACACGTGCTGTTTTTCAAGAAGTTGATAGGCTCTTCTGGATCTTACCTGTTCAACCATTGTTTTAATAGCATCATTGACATGTTGGTAAACTTTTCGTTTCTTTGTTGTTGGTTGACCAGTGGCAATCTGACTTCTCAAAAGTGCAGATGTATGTTGTTGTTGCTGTAACTTCCGGGCAAGTCGTGCTGCTGTTTTAAATGCATTGTGCATTATGATTACTTGTTATAAATAACAATGATTATGTCATGTGTATTGTTATTTGTATGATTTTAGATTGTTTTGTGTGTATTATTTCATGTGATCTTCAGATAATGAAAGTGTGTTAATCATCGTGCAGTAAAACTTCATCACATGTTTTGTAAGTACTATTTTCATACAGTTTTACTACAGTATTACCTTTTATTGATTGTCAAGATTTTCTAGTATAACTGGAATAGTTTTAAACCACAAACAACTTCTAGATCAACCCAGCCTAAGGAAATGGGTACCAGATTTTCTGGGAAAGAAACGCCAAGCATGATTCTGACCACATCCCTATGTACGCAATTTACGGGCAAAAATGTGGGCACAACGTAAAATTCCCTAAAATGCCTCAGTGATATGGAATGTTACCTTTGAAAAAATGTTTATGTAATCTTGTCTTTCACCAGATAACCAAGGGAGACTATGTCTCCATCTTACCTGCAGACCCAACTCAGCCGTTCTACATTGCTCAAGTTCAGTACCTGTTTGAAGAAGGTGGCTGCAAGCAGGCACATGTCCACTGGTACTACAGAGGATGTTAAACTGTCTTAGGAGAGGCATCTGATCCTCTGGAGCTATTTTTTGTCGACGAGTGCGATGACAATGAGCTTGTTGCAGTACACAGCAAAGTGAAGGTATGGTTTATTTTGTCTTGGCAACTGTAGGAATTATGATTCAGTCTTCTCGTGTGTTCATTGTTTTTCAGCATTCATTCGGAACCTCCTGCATGTTAGAGCAACCTCCTGCATGTTAGAGCAACCTCCTGCATGTTAGAGCAACCTCCTGCATGTTAGCAGAATATAGCCTGGAGAACAGAATATGTTGTGGCATGATTTTCAGGTTGCAAAAGGGAAGTCTGTTCAAGGATGGGAACCCCTAGCACCAAATTACCATGCTTAAGTTACAAGTCTCATTCTTCTAGCTGCAAACTAGAATGGAATGTCCAATCTAAAATTTCTTCTATTTAGTAGTCTTGAGAATGGAATGCATTATGGTACAGTTTATAGTTCAGCTGCGATATCTGCACCTTTCATCGTAACACATTTGACTTCATCTTGATTTTTGGGTCACCTTGACCTACCATGGGAAGAGAAGAGTTGAGATTGGGTTGTGCCATTCTATATCTCAAAGAGATCCAAAAACTGTGCTGAGGTCTTCTTCTTCAGAGTTCATTCTCAAACTCCCACTGGATCTCTCTTGTAGCAGGACAATGGTCCAACTAAATTTCCAACAGCATGTCCAGAAAATGGAAATGCGTTGTCGTCATTTGCGCCAATGGTGCGACACATCCGTCTTCAGTGGTATGCTGAGGTCTAATGTGCCAAGCTGTAAGCTATGCTGAGGTCTAATGTGTCAAACTGTAAGCTATGCTGAGGTCTAATGTGCCAAGCTGTAAGCTATGCTGAGGTCTAATGTGTCAAACTATAAGCTATGCCGAGGTCTAATGTGCCAAGCTGTAAGCTATGCCGAGGTCTAATGTGCCAAGCTGTAAGCTATGCTGAGGTCTAATGTGTCAAACTATAAGCTATGCCGAGGTCTAATGTGCCAAGCTGTAAGCTATGCCGAGGTCTAATGTGTCAAACTAAGCTATGCCGAGGTCTAATGTGCCAAGCTGTAAGCTATGCTGAGGTCTAATGTGTCAAACTGTAAGCTATGCTGAGGTCTAATGTGCCAAGCTGTAAGCTATGCTGAGGTCTAATGTGTCAAACTATAAGCTATGCCTAGGTCTAATGTGTCAAACTGTAAGCTATGCCGAGGTCCAATGTGTCAAACTGTAAGCTATGCTGAGGTCCAATGTGTCAAACTGTAAGCTATGCCGAGGTCTAATGTGTCAAGCTGTAAGCTATGCTGAGGTCTAATGTGTCAAACTGTAAGCTATGCTGAGGTCTAATGTGCCAAGTGTAAGCTATGCCGAGGTCTAATGTGTCAAACTGTAAGCTATGCTAGGTCTAATGTGCCAAGCTGTAAGCTATGCCGAGGTCTAATGTGTCAAGCTGAAAGGACTGCATCCATGTAACCAAGAAGAGTGTGAAAACAATGAATAAACTTTGTTGTGGTTACTTTCTATAAAAATACATTATTCTTCTGTTCTAGGTCATCCAGAAAGTTGTTCTGAAGACTGGAATATGAAAGGTGGCATTGACAACCCAGATGAAGACAATGACATTTCTGAGGATGATGGCAAGACATTCTATTTTCAGAAGTTTTATGAACCCAATTTTGGCAGGTTTGAGGATCCTCCTGATATAGATGTTCTTTCGGACAGTGAGAACCAGAATTGCTGCATTAGCTGTCAGAGGTTGGAGAAGAAGAGATTGCTAGAGGAGACAGTCCTAGGGGAAGTTACTCGAGTAAGTAGTGGATAATTTGACCTTTTCTGACATTATAACAAAAAGTAAAGTTTAAAAATAAACTAAATGTATATTAGGCTCTATAAGCAAGCATTATTTGTTTATAATCTCATTATGATTTTAGTATTCTTGAATACATTTATTTGTAAACTGGTTTAATACTTCATTCTTGATTAGGAACCCCCGCCGAAGACGGATGTGTCGGGCCATTGGCGCAAATAAAACGGCGACAACGCATTTCCATTTTCTGGACTACATCCTGCTGGAAATCTAGCAGGACCATGATCCAGCTAGATCCAGTTGGAGTTTGAGAATGAACGCAGAAGAAGAAGAAGATTAGGAACCAACATCATGCATGTGGGGAAATTCCCATAAAGGCTTAGATTGCTGGTTCAATCATCAATGTACTTCTTTGTCAGCGTTCATTCTCAAACTCCCGCTGGTTCTCTCCTCTAGCAGGACCATGGCTCTATTAGATTTCCAGCAGGATGTAGTCCAGAGAATGGTAATGCGCTGTGTCACCGTTTTATTTGCATCACAAGTAAATTAAAGTAGGAAATTCAATTCCCATCAACTTTAAGAATTATTTGCATCAGTAACCTGACACATCCATCTTCAGCGGGATCATCCATCTAAGGGTGTATACGCTGCGTACCAGTCAGTTTGTTGTTGTCAGCGAGGATGTACTATCTTCCCTCTCCCTTTGTCACTCCCGTTTCTATTATTCTATGGGAGCATGAACAATCTCTTTGTGTCTAATCACTCATTGTCTAACATTGTTAAAGATTACTCCTGTGGTTCACCTAGCCACCAGGAAATAGGGTACCAGGACTAATGCTCTGGGGAGATCGAGAAATGGCACCATCGCTACTGAGCAAGTGTGGTAGGTGATGCTAGTCAGGTGGTTTCTGATCAACCAATGATTAGCCTGCTGAGCACTTATGGGAAGCCCCGTCCTATGTTGCTGGTTCATAACTCATGTTACTTTTACGTTTACTTTAGGTTGCAGTTTTAAATCTGACTATGACATGTTCTTTACAAAGTGAATTTTTATCAAAGATTACTGGTGATTAGCATTTGAGCTACAGAGTTAAGTGCTATGAATGGTACTGTCTACAGATGGTGTTCTACTTCGGTGAACGAAATGACTGAAAGTATATTTATTCAGCAGAAATCGGATAATGGCAACACATTTGTTGAAAGGAATGGAGGGAAATGTACTGGGAAACCAGTACAAAGGGCTTATCATTGCTCTCATGCAGACCTAGGGGTAACAGATAACCAAAATATGGATTAGAAAGTCATCACATGTAGACGAGGCAAGTGTGTGAGAAATTAACAGGCCAAATCCCAGATTCTGAAGTTTTTTGGCAAAGTAGCACCTTGTCTAGGAAGGTATATCAACCCTGAGTCAATTCAACTGTCACATTGTCCAACACGACTCAAACAGAAATCTAGGTCTAGGCCTAGGGACACAAAGGGAGGTAATGGAATGGTCTTCCTACACAATGGATAACTCGCTGGTTGCGAAGTGCCTAGTCAGAAGAAAGATGCATGTTGGGTGACCCAGGCAAATTAAAAGCTCGTCTAGTGACATATACCCCTCTAGGCTCCTTCAATAGGCACTTGTATTAAGCCGAAAGCTTAAGTCTCCTGGGTATGAAAGAAAGCTAAAAAAACCACCCCACTGCACATAGGAAGTGAGAGCTAATTGCTCGCAATTCCTGGGGTTATTGACAAACAAAACAAACATAGGCAGAGTCAGGAGTGTGTTTATTCCATGAGGGGTTAGAACCAGAAGCATACATACCCTAAGTCATTTGCCAGGGATACTGAGCACATGCATGCATTAAATATGGAGACGTCAGTTCATAACCAATTTTGCGTTGTTGACATCTTAGCATCTATTTTAATTATTCTGTTTGTTGCAGGCAGACGGTGGATCGTCCAGCTGTCTGTATTACACAAGTGCCAGAACCAATGGTCTAGAATATTCTATAGGTGATTGTTGTTACATTGATCCGGCGGCGTATGGGTTCAAGATAGTACACGAGAAGATCTCAACTGCAAGAAAATCACAGTCCAAAGTAAGTCCAGGCATTTACTGGTAGATACAATAAATTGTTATTAACACTATCTCTGTAGGCCTCTTTATCTCTAATACCAGCAATTTACACCCACTAACTGCTGATAAATCCTGCCTCTAATATCAGCTATTTGGACCCACATTACATTCTTAATTTTAGTGACTTTGAAAAGGGAGTTGTCAGTGCATAGCCAGGGTCTGAGAACGGAGCAAAGAATAGCTACACTGTTGCTTGCCAAGCATGTTATAACAGGCAACTAAGAAAGTTATGAAGTAAAGTTGGCTATCCCATATAAGGTCAAAGTGACCCAGAAGCCATGTATCAGGCAGAAAGTGTTTTCCTTATTCTTCTACATATCTACATCTCAAAGACATTAATTCTGTCTTCTAATTGTTCATTGTCCATGTTTTTGAGCCATTCATTAATATAGAATAGATGTAAACTTTATAATTCTCATTTTTAGCTTGTTTGTAATTTGTTTAGATGTTAATATTTTCCTCATCTCATTGAAATCACTTTTCTGCTTATTAAGCACATTTTAAAAATTGCAACTTTGATGAAATATGGTTTTATTTTCTGAAATTGTTTCAAATTTGATGAAATATGGTTTTATTTTCTGAAATTGTTTCAAATTTGATGAAATATGGTTTTATTTTCTAAATTATTTTCTAATTTGTTGAAATATGGATTTATTTTCTGAAATTGTTGATGCAGGTTGATGAAGATGTTTACCCAGAGGCCTATCGCAAGTCGGAATACGTGAAAGGGTCAAATGACAAGTGCCCGGAACCTTTTCGTGTTGCCAGGATTATGGAAATCTTTACCAAAAAAGTCTCGGGAAAACAACCTGAACTTTCTGAGGTCAAGGTGAAGGTCAATAAGTTTTACAGGTCAGTTTTTTTATGTGGTGTTATTTATATTAGAATTTATATGGCAAATAAATAAACAGTATAGTGGCAACATTGGAGACAACAGAGAATATGGAATGCCGAGAGTAATTTGGACAGCTAGAAAAACTAACGATGATGTTCTAAATGTGAGATTAGGGGTTATTTAATAATAGAAAAAGACAATATTTGTTTATTGTGGTCACATTATGAGACAGGGAGGTCTGGAGAAGTGTAACAACAGGCATGATAGAAGGTCAGATAGATTGACAGAGAAAATATTCATTTGACATCGTGGAGTGGCAAAAAAACAACTACTATCCTGATAAGTTATACTGAATATAAACAGTTGTGGAGATCTGTGATCACCTACGTCAGTCTGCATGACACTTGATGATGATATGACACAGGTTCACATGTAGGTCTCCGGTGTCCTACCAGACAAAAATTCCATCCAATAACAAACCACTAATAGAGAGATTTTCTTCTTGTGAAAAGAACACACTGGTTTCTTTTTAACAAAGCAAGTCCTAAACTGGAACCAGTTTATGCTTACTCACTTCTGACTTAGAGTAAACAACTAAGAGTGGGTGTTTTTTTTGACTGAATAGATCCTTCAGGTAGCAACTTTACACATAATTATAAGAGTGGGTATTTTTTTTTACTGAATAGATCCTACACATACCTGGTAGCAACTTTACGCATAATTATAAGAGTGGGTATTTTTTTTTACTGATTAGATCCTACACATACCTGGTAGCAACTTTACGCATAATTATAAGAGTGGGTATTTTTTTTTTACTGAATAGATCCTACACAGACCTGGTAGCAACTTTACGCATAATTATAAGAGTGGGTGTTTTTTTTGACTGAATAGATCCTACACAGACCTGGTAGAAACTTTACGCATAATGTATAAGAGTGGGTATTTTTTTTGACTGAATAGATCCTTAGGTAGAAATTATACACATAATATTATAAGAATGTTTATAGGGAAATTCATCACTATATTTCTTTTTAACTTTCTAATAAATGTGTAATCATTTGTTCCTTAGAATTGAGAACACACATAAGGGGTCACAAGTCTGTCTATCACACCGACCTCAATGCCTTGTTTTGGAGTGATGAGGAGACCACTCTGGGTTTCTCGCATATCCGTGGAAAATGTACAGTTGTTTACAGAGAGAACTTGACAGAAGATGTTGACAGTGACTTCATTGGAGGGACTGACTGCTTCTATTTTGCGAAGTCTTACAGTGCAGACACTCGGCAATTTGATGACCCTCCAGCAAAGGCTTGGCTCATGGGCAATACTGGGAAGGTGAGATGCTCTAAAATTATTCATATTAAATTAAATTTTGTCAGATGTTATCTTTCATATCTTCTTCTGTGTTCGTTCTCAAACTCCTTCAGGTCAGCAGGCTGTAATCTGGAGAACGGAGTGTGTTGCATCATGGTTTAGAGCTTAGCTGCGATATTTGTACCTTTTGGTCTGGCACATCCAATTTCAGCATGGTTTTTGGGTCACTTTAACCCCATATGGGATGGGACAACCAACTCCCAAAAGCTCCAACGTCGCCTCTTACTCATGACAGAAAAAGTATTGCTATTCTTTGCTCCCCTTTCAGACCTTGGCAACATGCGGGTAAAATATTTCATTTGGCTTATTTCTATTTATACTGCTTGTTAACCCTGGATTACTACAGTCCATGTGTTTCTATTTTGTCAGATTACTTCTGACATCTTGTAAATCACTGATTGGATCTTTGGTAATTCAATGATTGGATCTGTGGTAATTCAATGATTTGATTTGTGGTCATTCAATGATTGGATCTGTGGTAATTCAATGATTGGATCTGTGGTCATTCAATGATTGTATTGGTGGTCATTCAATGATTGGATCACTGGTCATTCAATGATTGGATCTTTGGTAATTCAATGATTGGATCTGTGGTAATTCAATGATTGGATCGGTGGTCATTCAATGATTGGATCTGTGGTAATTCATTGATTGGATCGGTGGTCATTCAGTAATTGGATCAGTGGTAATTCAATGATTGGATCACTGGTAATTCAATGATTGGATCACTGGTAATTCAATGATCGGATCTGTGGTAATTCAATGATTGGATCTGTGGTAATTCAATGATTGGATCTGTGGTCATTCAATGATTGTATTGGTGGTCATTCATTGATTGGATCGGTGGTCATTCAATAATTGGATCTGTGGTAATTCAATGATTGGATCACTGGTCATTCAATGATTGGATCACTGGTCATTCAATGATTGGATCAGTGGTAATTCAATGATTGGATCACTGGTAATTCAATGATTGGATCAGTGGTAATTCAATGATTGGATCACTGGTAATTCAATGATCGGATCACTGGTAATTCAATGATCGGATCAGTGGTAATTCAATGATCGGATCAGTGGTTATTTCAATGATTGGATCAGTGGTAATTCAATGATTGGATCAGTGGTAATTCAATGATTGGATCAGTGGTAATTCAATGATTGGATCCGTGGTAATTCATTGAATGGAAAGATTGGAGAAGTGGTGCTCCTGTGTGTTCCTGGGCCCAAAAGGGGAGCAAAGAATAGCAACACTATTTATCTTCCATGCATGTCATAAGACAACTAAGGAAGTTATGGAGTGGATTTGACTGTCCTATACTACATAGGGTCAAAGTAACCCAGAAACCATACTCAAGCCGGTGTGTCAGGTCGAAAGGTGCAGATATTTGCAGCAAAACTGTAAATCATGACACAAAACTTTGTTCTCAGGACTGCACCCTGCTAATCTGCAGGAGTTTGAGAATGAACGCAGAAGAGCAGTGGTAATTCAGTGATTGAAAAGATTTGATTACCTATTAGCGAAAGAAAGGATGAGAGCAGAAATGCCAGTCTCTAGCTGATAACCAAACTCAACTAATCGTCATAAGCTGCAAACATAATACAACGTTCTTCAATCTCCGGACTACATCCTGCTAATCTGTGGGAGCTTGGAAACGAATGCAAAAGACTACTCATCCTCAAGATTAAGAAAGATATTGTCATAATTTCTCATGGTCGCAATAAGCAAACATAGTTATTGTTAACATTATTCTCTTTTCTTCTATTGTAGGGTAAGGGTAAAGGAAAAGGCAAGGGCAAAGGAAAGTCTAGTAAAGATGAGTTAGAACAGGAGAATGCTGTGAAACATTTTTTAGTACATCAGCTGCGAACACTGGATGTCTTTGCTGGGTGTGGAGGTACGTGTCTCACGTTTTCAAACATATTCATTACTTTCATATCGCAATATATGTCAACACGTAGTTTTACATCAGTCACAATATCATGTCAGCACGTAGTCTTCCATCAATCACAATATAATATGTCAACACGTAGTCTTCCATCAATCACAATATCATATGTCAGCAGGTAGTCTTCCAGCAGTTTCTATCTTTGGAGATGCAGACGAGTGTGGAAAGATCTTGATTTTAGGATGGGGTTGTTTTTTTTGGGGTATTTTTTTAGATGGATTTATTATGTTAGTTAGTTAGTCGTCGGATCATCATCACTGCAAACTGGACACATCCATAGTTGCTCCGATCTCTCCTTGAGTGTATCCGCCATCACACTTCTGCTGACAGTACCGGTCCTATGCTGGTTGACCATCATTCTTCTGCGCCCTACAAAATGTTCACCTCTAGCAACACCGCATTTCAATCCCTGATCTTTAATCCTAGCCATTGAAAAGGAATCATCATCCACATTAGTCTCACTCTCGTGTGTTATATCTCTTAAGGAGTTCAAAACGTCAGCGCGATCCATTGCCACAATCGCACACGATGCCAGTTGATCCGCTCTTTCATTGCCTCGAACGCCCACATGTCCCGGCACGAAAATAAATGTAACCGCTTTCAAGCTCGCATTTCTCAAGGCCTCAATCCACTGTTCGTGAACGAGACCCACTTGTACCTTCTTAATCATACTCATAGAGTCACTCAATATGCAGACCTGCGTTACATTCTGTGTGCGTAGCCACTCAAATAATGATTTATTATGGTTTTGGGTTATGATTAGGCTGTATTAGTTGTAGAATAAACTATTTGGGTTATGGTTAGTATACTTTATTTCTCTGTAACCATACTGCTAGTAGCCCTGCCACGAGAGAAAGAGAGATCTGGTTCCCAAGTCACCAACCTCAAAGCTAACCAAAATCACACTTGCTGGACATTTTTGTTGTTATCAATATAGCCACAGACTTTCCTTTTATAAAATTGGGTCCAGACACAAAAAAGTTGAGAATCTGTGCATAGATGTGGTGTACACAGTTTAAAATATTGAGAAACCCTGATGTTCCATATAATTCCATTTGTTTTGTTTGTTTTCTCAGTTTGACTGTTAGTACTACAACATATTGCAATGGAGGCTGCAGGGCCATAGCTGATACTGGCACCTCGTTGCTCGCTGGACCCAGCAGTGAGATAGAAAAGTTGAATGCTCAGATTGGAGCTATCAAGTTTGTAGAAGGAGAGGTGGGTTGATTTGTGTAGCTCATTTTTTATGTTTACCTAGAACAAGCAGAGGTATTATGAAATCTACAGGGAAAGGAGGAAAGTGAAAGACAGCACATGGGGAAAGAAGGAAAGACCAAGACAACCTACAGGGAAAGAGAAAGATGGTCCACAAGGAGAAGGAAGTACAAATATTTAGTACTTTCATAACACATATTTTTCTTTCATACAATTGTTTAGTTCTCATGGTGCAGATTTTTTGTTCTCTCCGAATGCAGAGTTTTCTCTAGTACAGATTTTTATTTCTTTCATAATACAAATTTTACCACCCTTCTGAGACGCCTGTTTCTTTCCACTTAAATGTGACAGACCATGTTCAGGTGACTGCTGTTAAATTGTGCTCTACTGATGCCTGGACCTGATATGCCTTGAGGACCAGTATCAATATGATACCCTACAGATGGTCGTAACAGTCTTCATTCCTACATGTAGATATCCTGCAGTTTTCTGTCACTTTTATGTTTTTTATGCCCCTTCAAATTTTGGTATTACCATTTATTTTTCATCCCCTTTCCGGCATGTGTGCTTTTATTTTGCTTCATGATGTGATCATATGCAGTGCCATCCTTTACTCATCTTGTGCTATGTTATGATCTTGATAAAGGCTTTTTGATTGAAAATGTTGAATTGTTTGTTTCCAGTGAATTGCAAAACTTTATCATCATGTGTATTCAATTTTCACATGTCAGATCATAGTTTTACTGCAGTTCTTACCTATTATAGAATAAGAACCACCAATACAGCATATGACCAAATGGCTAGAACTCCAGTCTTGAAACTGTGAGATCTCAGATCTTTGGTTCAAACCACTGGATGGAACAAGATTTTATCTTTCAGTAGTACATACAAATCTACTCTGCACACATCATGGTGACTGCTATGGCAAAGTGGCCTTTATTTCCGCTGTGTAGACAGGAAGGTTTCTTGTACTTAATAAGAAAATCTGCAGTAATGAAAATTGATGAAGTTATGGGGGGAGGGGGGGTTCCCTTCCACAAGGGGAAAACACGCAGTAATGAAAATAGATTAAGTGGATGTGGGGGACTTCCTTCCACAAGAGGAAAACCTCACTAAATAGTAATGTCATCTACTAGAGGTTTACTGTTGCATTGTGTTTGGTTTTAAGCATGGCTTCTGAGTCACTTTGGCCCTACATAGGATGGGACAGCCAACTTCACCCCAAAACCTCCTTAGTTGTATTTTATATGTAGTCTGTTTTATATAGTGTTGCTAATTTTTGCTCCCCTTTCAAACTCTGGCAACACACCACGATTTATATTCATAATTTAGAAATGGCAGTACTAAATGTCAGCAGAAGACTGATTCTCAGATTGATAGATTTGATACAGAATACCAAGATGTATATAGATAAATATGTTAAACATTAGCTATTATATTCAAAGAGTTAATATGATCAGCAGCCATGGAGTAAATATTCTAATCAAGAATCCCAATTTCAGTGCTCAATTTGAAGCAGATTCTGTAGAAAGCAACGATTGTATTGTTATTAAAAAAATGGCAGACTTAGACTCCAACATGTGGACCTCTGCACAAGCTCCTATGTCTTCAGTAGGCATTGGACCACCTCGTGATGATGGAATTAGTAATAAGTAAGAACTTTCAATATATTTTTCATTCATTCATTCTAGTCCATCCTATGTGGTGTTGGTCATCATATCTTTCCAGTCTTTTGTCTTGTGTGCTGCCAATCATTTCCAATACTGATGTCCCTATATGTCTTAATAATGATAAAGTATATGTTGAAGTCTGTGGCTATGTTGATACAAATAAAACCGTGGCACAATGCATTTTCATTCTCTGGACTCCTGCTGGAAATTTATGTCCTGTACAAGATACACTTTTTGCTTTCATTCATTCTCAAACTCCCACTGGATCTCTCTTATAGCAGGACCATTGTCCTGCTATAAGAGAGATCCAGTGGGAGTTTGAGAATGAACGAAAGCAAAAAGTGTATCTTGTACAGGACATGCATTTTTTAGGTATGTGTCATTTATATGTTTCAGTAACCTTGTCAGTTACCGGTATGTCATCCTCTTTGTTTATTCTCAAACTCCTGCAGATTAGCAGGATGTAGTCCAGAGAACTAATGCATAGTGGCATGGTTTACAACAGTGATCTCATCACATTTCAGCCTAACACATCTGATGTTAGCATGAATTCTGGGGCACTTCAACCTTCTATGGGATGGGGCAGCCAACACCACCCCCAAAACATCTTGAGTCGCTTCTTATGAACTGCATGACAGGTAATAGTTTCCATTGTGTTTTATGCGTGGCAACCTGATTATCTGTGCGCCTTTTGGCTGGTTGCCTCCGTCTTCAGCACTCTGCTTACTTGGGCCGGACTATGGTCCTGCTCGAGTGGGAGTGCCCGACCAGTCTTAGTTTCCAGCCTCTGATGGCTGAACTAAGCCCCATCACCACCTCAAGGTTCTGGCCTCGACAGTGCTACTCTACTGAAGATCAGGCAACCTACCTCTCCCAAGAGATTGAGGATGCCTTCCAAGATAAGAAACTGGTACTAGCAGCATGGATAGACCTCAGGAAAGCATTTGATAAGGTCTGGAAAGAAGGGCTCCTAAAGAAATTGCGAAATTGCAGGGTTAGCTCAAGAATGTACAAATGGGTAAAAGCATACCTGCATAATAGAAGAGCCAGGGTACAATTAGATGGTCGCAAAAGCAAGAAAGTCCTACTGCGTCATGGAGTCCCCCAGGGAGGAGTCCTGTCACCCACACTTTTCTTGGTTTACATCAATGACCTAGTTGCTGAACTACCACACGGGATCAAAGTGGCAATGTATGCTGACGACCTGGTGATCTGGTGCACGGAAGAACATGCGACAGTGGCCACTAAACAAATACAAAGAGCTATCGATGCCTTAACCTTATGGGCAAATAGATGGTGTGTCAGCATTAACACAGATAAGTGCAGCACTACACTCTTTACCCTCTCACCAAAACAAAAAGCCGGTCATATCAAGATAGATGGAGAGCTCTTGAAAGAAGACAAACAACCAACATACCTCGGAGTTACTTTTGATGATAAGCTGACATGGAAGCAGCACATAAACAAAGCAACAACAAAAGCCAGGAGGAAGTTAGCTATCCTGAGAAAACTAAGTGGAACCACATGGGGAGCCAGTGGGAATATACTCAGTAAAGTTTACCAGCAAGGCATAAGACCACACCTGGAATATGGTTCAGCTGCGTGGTGTCCTGCATCAAACACCACATTACAAGATCTAGATAAAGTGCAAAACCAGGCACTTAGAATAATGTTGGGAGCAATGAAATCAACACCCATAGCAGAGATGCAGAAAATGGGAAGAATGCAAACACTTGGCGAACGCAGAGACACAAAAGTACTAATTCAAGCGGAAAAGTTTCAGTGTATGCCAAGTCATCCAATGAAGGAAAGATTCCAAAACCTAGCAATGGGGCGACTGAAAAGAAGCAGCTTTATCCATCAAGCTAAACGACTCCGTAGACAACTTACAGACCTACCTGAAGTTGACAGCCCCTTAAGGTCTGTACCAGAACAAACCCCATGGAGTGAAAGGCATGGAATGCCAATATACATTCAGACCCATGTGAAAGGAATACTAAGCGAGGACGAACAGAACAGTGTGCAGCGGAGGACAGCCACCCTCAGTTTCCTGGACGAGGAATATCCACAAGGTATATGGGTCAGAGTATACACAGATGGGTCAGCACAGAATGCTGTGAGGAATGGAGGTGCAGGTGTATATATAGAATATCCACACAAGCCTAGAGATACAATCAGAACACCGACAGGAAAATTCTGCAATAATTATGATGCAGAAATCCAGGCAATTACTGTGGCAGCTAAAAAACTGCTGAACTCCAACTCTGACCTACAGCCTGTGGTATTCCTGACAGATGCAAGGTCAGTGCTTCAAGCTCTCCAGTCTGGAAAACTAACAGACTTGAAAAAACTACTTAGCGAATTGTCTTACCAGTATAGGGTAACCATGCAGTGGATACCCTCTCACTGTGGAATACCAGGAAATGAAAAAGCAGACCAACTGGCTAAGGAAGGTGCTGCCGAAGATCAACCAGATATACCAATCACCTACCATCAGAAAAAACAGATGATCAAGTCAATAAGAAAGCCACAAACACCAACACAAGATGACTATCACATTATGAACAGATCAGAACAAGTTATAATTCTACGTCTCAGAACAGGACACAACCGACTCCGCAGTCACATGTATACAAAGTTCAAGATTGGCAACACGGCCATGTGTACATGTGGACAGGCAGTACAGAGTGCCAAACATATACTTCAAGAGTGTTCTGAGCATGAAACGCTGAGGCAGACATATTGGCCAGAGGAAACAACACTGGAATCAAAGCTCTATGGGACACTGTATGAACTACAAAAGACAGTGAGTTTTATTAAGGAGACAGAATTGCAGATATAGACATGTTTCAAGTGAACGAAAGAAGAAGAAGAAGAAGGTAATAGTGTTGCTCTTCTTTGCTCCACTCTCAGGCCGAGGCAATATATATGGGTGACCAGAGGTATGTGGACTAGCATGATCTATCAACAACAATTAAACAACAATCAACTTCATGTGTATTTGGTATGTTGAACTAGGCCGAAAGGTGCAGATATCATAACTAAGCTGTAAACCTTGACAGAATGCATTCCATTTCTAGATTAATAATCTGCAGGAGTTTGAGAATGACCGCAGAATAATGCACATTTAGAACTATTTTACTGTCTCATGTTAACTCTATTATGTCAAGCTGTAAAGCATATTCTCTCCTGGTCTTTGCTTGTCTATCTTCTTAAGTGTCTATTCTCAAACTCCTGCTGGTTGGCATGATGTAACTCAAATAATGGAAAGTGTTATATCATGGTGTCCATCTTGGCTAGCTGTAATATCTCTACCGTATGGCTTCTGAGTCAATTTTACCTTTGGGATGAAACAGTGAACTCCCTTTCCAAACCTCCTTAGTACTCTATTATGATGTGCATGGCAGGTCACAGTGTTGCTACTATTTTCTTCCCTTTCAGCCTTAGCATCACATTGTCATCTTGTGTTTCAACTTTCCTGCTGTCATGATTTTCTCTGATCCTTTTTACTGCATGCTAAAAAAAATTGCATCCTCTCTTGATGCTAGTGATCAGTTTTCCTTATGATTTAATATCTTTCAAGATAACTTCCCTATCTTTTCATCAGTCCACAGTGTTATCATATTTCTGTAAAACCATACCTCTGCTTCTTTCATATTTCTCTCTACCTGGTATTCTGCTAATTGTCCATGATTGATTTCTATACGAATCGTCACCTACCAAAATGGTAGAAAAGTTGCGGAGAGATCTAATGAATATCCAATAACAATATCAAGTACAAATGGAGACGATGCTGATGAAATAATCCCATTAGCTGTGAGCAGTTAGCCTTAACAGCCCATAGCCTTTCTGACAAAAACATAGGGCATCCTCTGTTGAGTAACTGATGTGACACTCAAACACACAAGGTTTGCTGTCTCAAAGGCATGGTTGTGTTGGGGGTGGTTTATGGATGCATGTTTAGTCCCTGAAGGGATGCATTCCAGTGCAGCAGTATCCCAGGATTACCACATCCTTTCTAGGAGTGCAGCATATACGTCTGGGCCAACCAATTCATCATTCTTCTATTAGTTAATGTTTCTAGAAATTTCCCAGTCTACAGATTGTTATTGCAAACTTGGAGATCATATTTTGTAGGTTTGATGGTCAATGGGCCCATCTCAGAAACACAACTTGGTTGAACTTGTGGTTTTAAACCTGATTATCTACAATGTACTTGAGCAATGTGAAAGAACATATTAGTCATCATCATTAAGTGCCATCTCCACAATGAAGGTTGGCTGCAACAGACCTCCAACATCGCCTGTCTCTTGTCTTGGTGGTGCACTCTGCTATATTGTAACCTATCCATCTCATGATGTTACTCTCCCACTTGTATCTCTGTCTACCTCTTGCTCACCTATATCCTCAAGTAAGGTCTTCAACAAGGTGCCATGTCTTTTAATGTTCCAAAATATTATATTTGCTTGATCTTTATTTCCTTTAATAATTCTTTCTTTATATTAAGTTTGTTTGTTTGTTTGTTTTTCGTTCGCTCCATTGTAACCATCACGGATATCCGTGCGATTTCCGCCGGGAGCGTGATTACGTTGTGCCACCGTTATGCGCCTTGTAGGCCTAGCACATCCGATTTCGGCATGCCTTGACAATTCGGGTGGGCTACCCTTAGCCTGTGACAGCCTCTATATCTGTCTCCAGGCACGCGTAGTGGAGACTCTTCGCCCAGACGATTTTCTTGCTCTTAGTCTGACTCAAACGAGGTGTTCCACTGTCTATGAACTTGCCTCGTGTAATTGGACGTGCTGTGCCTGTGCCCATTGGGTACTGAACCGTTTCTCATCTGTGAGCCTGGTTCCTTAAGGGGAAGAACTCAACAGAGGAGTTGGACCCTGGCTCTTTCGCCCTCTTAGCCGAGGTGTCATTCACCGACGTGTACCCCTTGTCCAAGTTCGAGTCTCACACCACGCGTTTGAGAGCAAGGCGTTCTCGAGCTGAGCGTCCTTGTCCCAATAGCGCCTGAGCCCATCAGGTACTGAACCCTTTCTCTCTTCAAGTGTATTTCCGGTGTAGGAAAACTTGACAGTAGAGTTGGGCCAGGGCTAAATCGTTGTCCCTTTTGTGCCTGAGCGAATCGAGTACGGAACCCTTTCTCTCTGCAAGTGTACTTCCGGTATAGGAAACATTGACAGTAGAGTTGGGCCAGGACTACCATCGTTGTCACTTTCTTGCCTAAGCCCATTGGGTACAGAACCCTTTCTCTTCGCGAGCATATTTCCGGTTTAGGAAGGCTCGACATTAGAGTTGGGTTAGGTCTTCTTGCTTTACCAAACGCCAGTGGATGGGTCTGGGTCTCTGCCTGTAAGGAACTCAGGTAACTAGAAGCCCGTCTCGAGCTGACGGAGCTTGTAGCTCCCCCTTTCCTAGGGACTTTTCACTTTCTATTTGCAGTTCGCGCTGCCCTCTAGCACTGTTCTGCCCTTTCATTGTTTCATTGTACTCGGTATGAAATCTATGTCTCTCGCCATGTATCTACCTTTACGTGCATTTTACATTGGCCGCCCCTCCAATGTTCGGACTGGACTGACTAGCTTCACTGTATGTCGACAGTGTCGCTATATGTGGTGATGCTGGTGGTGTCTGAGATATGTCTGTCCGTGTGCAGGCAAATCTCTTTCCATCTGCTACCTCCACATTTTCGGACACGATCCCCAAATGATTTGGCCAGAATCAGCTCGAGCTGCTGTATTTCTGTTTCCAGGGTGCACCGCATGGAGGTACATTTGGGATCTTGGTTATCTGCTAACCCTGGGTCCGCCTAGAGCAATGCGTTCCCTTTGCACCCCTTTATATTAAGTGTTCTTATAACCTTTTTGTTTGTTTTATTCTCTTTCCATGATTTTTCTCCCTAATCTTCTATATATTCACATCTCAAAGACCTTTTAATTGTTTGTTTATTGTCCATGTTTCTGAGCAATACATTAATATAGAATAGAATAGCATTTTATAATTCTCAGTTTTAGCTTGTTTGTAATTTATTTTGATGTTATTTTCCTCATGAAAGTACTTTTAGCCATTCCTATTCTCCTTTTAAATTCTGTTACACATCTTCCATCATTTGTGATTATGTGTTTCAGGTATTGATAATGTTCTATATGTTATGGTTTCTCTCCATGCATTGTTATGTTTAGCACCAGTTCTTCTTTGACTTTGCTGATTATCATGTTTTGTTTTTTGTTTTTTGGATGTTTACCAGGGTATCTGCAGTTTTCAAAAATTATTAATTTAATGGTAACAATTTCCAGGTTACGGAGAGAAGCTGGGCGCAATGTGTCACAATTTTTACGTTTTAATGTATTCTGACAACTAGACTCAACTATGGGAGACCAAACTGCCATCAGTGTATAGCTTATCCATCTAACATCATCATTATCCAGTAGCATATCCTGAAGAGGATGTAGCAGTCATCACAGCCTTTCGTAACTTCTGTCTATCTTGAGCTAGTCTTCCTGCTTCTGTTATTGTCATGTTCAGTTTGTCTTTGATGTCTTACATCCACCTTCTTATTGGTCTGCCTCTTGTTCGTCTTCCTGGCATCATACTCTCCATTATGGTTTTCTCTAGGCCATCATGGCATTTGATATGGCCAAATATTGTAGTTTTATGGAAACAACCATGCTGTTTAGCAAGTTTTCTTTTACATTTATTTCTCTCAGGATGGCTACATTGGTGATCTGTTTGGTTCAAGGTTAATCTGAGGATTTTTCTGTAACAATTTTTGTTTTTTAAAATTGCTGCTATTTTATTTTTCACTTTGTTGACGATTGTCCAGGATTGACCCACATATTGCCACTGAGAATATGCAAGCTCTTAGGAATGTTTTGCAGCATCTCAGACATATGTTTTTCATTTGTATCAGTTTCTTTGAAGCGATAACCAACTTTCCTCTGCTTCACAGTTATTCCCATTACTGTTGATAAGAGAACCAAGGTATTCAAAACTGGTGACTCTTTCTAATTCACTGTTGTTGATACTGATTGAGAACTTGCTAGTGGTTTTGTTGCTTGTCATAATCTTGGTCTTGTTTCCATTTAGAAATAGGTTTTGTTTTTCACTATGTTCTTTAATGAGCAAAAAGGTAACTTCCTCATGATGTCAGAATTTTTAAATACATTTTTAATGTGACACTTTGCCCCAATTAACACCACAACATATATTTCAGTTTAAATATTATTTTTTTAAATCACGATATTAATGTGAGCAGACAGAGTGCGAGGAGTTGCAAAAAAATATAGATCGATTATAGTGAAAAAAATATTACTCTACATACGCATGCAGTTGTCTGTGGGTCTCACCAATGGCCCACTAGACAAACCACCCATGTAACAGAAAACCTATATAGATGACAGGCCGTTATATTGAGACTCCTTATGAAAGTTTTTATAGCATATTATCTATACAATTATAGACCCTCCCTGAGTAGAAAGCTCCTTCAATAGCCATCGCACTAAACCGAAAACTGAAGTCTTCTGTGTTTGAAAGAAAGCTAAAAAAAAAAAAAAAACCACCCCACTGCACATAGGAAGTAAGAGCTAATCGCTCACAGTTCCTGGGGTTCTCAAACAATTACTACGCATTTTTGAAAATTGACTTGTACTTGACCTATCAATTTTTGTTGTGTCAAAAATTGCATTGTTGGCATTTTACCTAGTCATGTGTGTTGACCGTAATACCCATAGATCCAGAAAAAAAACCTGGTGTGATGTTTGCCCTGTACGACACTTTACAACCGGTTACCCTAAATATTAGGAAGTTTGAAGGGAGTATAAAAAAAATTGATAGGAAGCAGATGAAATTTGAACCAGGCCCTTTCTGTTTGTGGTTATTTTTTAAACTTTGCTCTAAAACTTCCACTTAATTAATTAAAAAATCTAATTCGACCATTGTCCTACTGCATGCAAGAGATTGCAGTAGGACAATGGTCGAATTATATTTTCAGCAGGACGCAGTTCAGAGAATAGAAATGAGTCAATCCATTTCAACTGATGCTTATATATTATTTATATTTATCACCTCATTATAATGGTCTGTGCGGCAAAAAGGACTAATGGTCTGTGCTGCAAAAAGGACTAATATTTGTGTGGAACATAGAACTAACGGTCCATGCGGCAAGAAGGACTAATGGTTCTTGTGGCACAGAGACCTAATTATCAGAGCTTATTTGTGTTTGTGGTCCTTAAGGAATTTACATCCCAGTTAAATTTGTACAAATAGTTGTCTGTCTTTGTTTACAGGTCTATATTCATAGTGACTGGGAAATACATGCAGTAGATTTCTTGGTTAAAAGTGTATCTGTTTTTGAGATGCATATTTGCAGAAATTAGAAGATGTAGACTCAAGTTGCGAGGTGAATTGGTGTCAGCTGAATGGATCTGGTTCTCATCTCTTCTGCTACCTTCAGATTTTATCAATTTCAGTAAATCATCTTTGTTGTGAATCTTATCTTTTTTGTTGTAATAATTATTGTAATTTTAAGTGTTAATTTTTCTCTGGTTTGTGAAAAATAAAAGTTTATGACAAATAAATTTGAATGCATCATGTTGTTTTTAAGACTATTGATTGTCCAGGATTCACACCCACATATTGCCACTCAGAATATGCAAGCTTGTAGAAATGTTATCTTTGTTGTTTTGCAGCAGCTCAACCATATGTTTTTCATAGTGTTATTTATTTGTTCACAATGTGTGTTTCCTTGTTTGTTTAATGAAACATTATGGTAACTATAAATACACAATTTATTCTTATTTTAGAAACATAAGGAACATTAATTACTCTTTCACTCCATAGTATATTTTTGTAGCCTCCGGTTCTGGATATAGCCATTATTTATAGAGCATTCTAAATGTCAGTTGGGGCTTTGTGACTAGTTTTTGAAAGCAGTCATGCCAAGTTACTGATACTGTGAAGTAGATGAATTTTCCAGATATGGAAAACACAAGATGTGTGTGTTTAGTTCTCTATGTTGAAATAATTTCTTGTGCTATTTCATCAAACTTATTATCAGGATAAAACTTGTTCTTGATATTTATAAAGCAGTGTTTCCCAACATTTTGTGTGTGATTATGCCTCATCTAAAATTTTGGTGCTCAGAATAACAGCCACTCAAGTGATAAAAAAAGCATACCCCGGTAATATAAATAGATGCCACAAAAATGGGAGGATACTGACTTTAAAGGCATACTACTTCTGAGATTCTGGGAAAGTAAACAGTTGATGGCTTTATGTAGACTATTTCATCCCCAGGTGTGCTGTTGGTCATGAAAAATATGGGCCTAACATCATATTCCCCAATATGCATCAATTCAGTGGCATGGAAAACATTACTTCTGAGATACAAAGATGTCTGAAAACACCAATGAAAGATATACTGGAGAGACATACTGAAAACTGTGAGGCTTGGAAATAAACATGCAATAACAACTATGATAGTGTACTTTAGTCACTGGTAATTAATATAACTACCTGGTAACAAATAATAATACTAATGTCAATGGGAAATAACATAAAAGAAAAGAACAAGGACTTTTCCCATGTATTACCAGTAACAATAATTGGCCTTCGTTATCATTTGTTATCATTTCTTAATTTATCTTAGTTGTTATCATTTCTTAGTTTTGTTACTGCCTCTCCACCTTGTCTGATCTCTTTTGGTAGTTTGGTTATTTATACTTGGAAATAAATATACACATGGACAGTCATTCAGAAAAACTGAAAAACAACCTAGACACCAGGTGAAAAACAAGCTGCAGACCTTATGAAAAAAGGTGCAAATACAAAATTACTTGTGACTTGATTGAATGGTAAATACAGCCATGAGTATAGATGCTAAACCAGTTACAAGTTTGCTTTAATTACCATCTGTATAGATTAGAGTTGAGTATGCCTGTGTGTTATCAGGGTTTGAAAGGGGATTAAATAATAGCAACACTGTTTATCCCCATGCATGTCATAAGAGATGGCTAAGGAGGTTTTGGGGTGGAATTTCCTGTCCTACCCCTTATAGGTTTAGTGAGCCAGAAGTCTGATGTGTCAGGTCAAAACACACATATATTGCAGTTAAGATGTAAACCATGATACAGCACATTCTGTTCTCTGGACTACATCCTGCTAATCTGCAGGAGTTCAAGAAAGAAAGAGAAGATGTCATGGGCAACCTTTTTGGGTTGGTGTGCCAGATTGTGTTGTGTAAGAAGGGGCCAAGAAGCTTCATTTTTAGTTCTTTGAGCTCAGAGGCAGAATCAATGGTCATGAACACAACAAATATTTTGACAACTTAAATGACACAGTGAACAGCATAAACAGAGATGAAGATTTCTATGTCATGGGAGACTTCAACACACATTTAGGAAAGGACAGGAATGGAATTGAAGAATATCTAGGCCCATTTGGTGATAGGACGGACAAGAAAAATGGCAATGGCTATACACTGATAGAAACATGTAATCAATACAATCTATTCATAACAAATACCTTCTTCAAACCAAATGTACACGTGGTACAAATGGAATGACCTTAACTGCAAAGGTCAAATAGACTTTATATTAGCAAAAATAAATAATAGATGTTCTATAAGAGATGTAAGAGTACCGGTAATTTCAAATATGTGTGCAGACACGGATCACAAAGCTGTAATAACAAAACAAACAGAACAATCATGCAAGCTAAACTCAAGAACCTCTCATATACCAATATAAGGGAACAATATAAACAAAGAATCTTTGACAGTTTGAAAAGATACCAATAACTACCACACCAATTGAAGAATAATGGGAAATATTCAAGAAAACTGTAATGCAAATAGCAGGAGAAATGTGGATACATGAAACATAAAGGTAGAAAACCCAAAATACACTATGGTTGAATGAAAAAGTCAAAAGTGCTATAAAAGAAACAAAAATTCATGAAGTGGGCTGCAAGGCTGAAATCTTCCTTGTTATTAGTTAAATATATAGATTGTATATGTAAAATTGCCAACCCAATGAAGAAACAATATATAAAGTCTGCGGAGCGAAATTGTTTTTGCAGATAATGAAGTAATAATATCAACATCAGAGGAACAACTACAACATAAAAATAGATTCCACACTCCATGCAGGGACTTTAGCATGAAGATAAACACAGAAAAAACGAAGGTAATGTCAATCGCAAAAGCAGAAACACTACTCTTTTCATCAATGATAACAACTTAAACAGGTAAAAGAATTTACTAACCTTGGAAGCATCATATCATAAAATGGGAAAAACACAATAAAAATCCAACACAGGTGCAATACAGTATATAAAAGCTTAGGACAGATGTGTCCTATTTTCAAAAACAAGCATGTGAACATAAATACTAAAACTGCACTATATAAAACGATCAATATAACATCACTGTGCTACCAATGTCAAACGTGGACACTAACAACAAAAGAGAAAGGAAAACTTCTTACAACAGAAATGACCTGTCTATGTATTATTTTTCGGAGTAACAATAAGAGATAGAATCAGAAATAAAAACATCAGACAACTAACAAAAACAATGCCAATCCTGGATTACATCAGAAGATATCAGATTAAGTCGTTTTCACATGCTTTCAGACTACCACCATGTAGTGTCCCTCAAAAAGCATTACTTTAGAGACATGATGGATACAAATCAGGGGCAGACCATGCAAAAGATTGATTACAGCAATAAAAGAATCAACGAAATCAAATATATATAAGGCACACAAAAAGGTTATCTCCAGAGAACCCTTCTACCCCTGACACTGCAAGGCATAAAGAGGTATAAAGCAAAAAGAAGAGCTCAGGGGCCACTGTATATATAGTACATTTAGATTAGCCTGACAGGTCAGTAAAAGTGGCTTGGCTTGGCTGTATTTAGCCCTCTCATGGTATAGATACACACTCGCACTTCTAAACATACATTCAGATGCAACCAAATAAATACAAAAGATTTTTGATCATGAGGATAATGTTCTAATAATGATAACTTTGTAATTCTAATAATGGTCGTGTGGTTAGAATGCTGTTCTCAGACCCTTGAGGTCCCAAGTTCAATCCGCTGCTGGGACAGGATTTTTTCTTTTGGAGGTAAAATCAAAATCTTTCCTGTACATGTCACAGAGTCTGCTATGGCAAAGCGCCTTTATTTCCACAGCCCATAGAAATCCTCCCTGGACTCCTTCATAGGAAAACATGCAGTAACGAAAGTTTAATGATAATTTGTTGATTGTTATAATAACAAGAAAATCTGGTTAATAATGAAATGGTTGTAGGACATATTTATTATAAAATGATAAACAGTTCATTCTTAAATGACAGCATCTGGTATAATGAAAACACATATCAAATAGGTCATATATTCTTGCTACCTTAGTATCAAATATTGTTGACTAACGCTATTGTCCACAAATATTGTTGACTGACTACTGTTTACAAATATTGTTAATGACTCCAGTATTTACAAATATTGTAAACTGACTCCAATATGCATAAATATGTTTAACTAACTGGAGCATTAACAAATATTGTTGACTGACAATACTTACCATGGCTTATTACTACCATTGAACTGTTAAAATGATTTGTTTAGTTAGTTTGTTCCTTTGGTGCCAAGGGTGACACATAGAGCAGAAGTCAATGTTTCTCCATGTCTTGTGGGTCTCTGAAGCTGTTGTAGTTCCTGGGTGGTGTTAATACCCACTGCCATATTCTTGATTGTTCTTTGCAGTGGTCCAGAGTCTTTGACGTTTTTGTTTTCCTGTTGCAGACCATGACAGAGCTTGGTCTATTCTTCTCTTATCTAAGCACATGACCTAAATACTGCCAATATCTTCTTATAATAGGTCTCCCCATCGAGGCAAACTCCTTGACGTGGAGATGGGGCTTAGTCCAGCCAACAGAGGCTGGAAACTAAGATTGGTCGGGCCAACCCAATATTGAGCAGGGTCACAATCCTACCCAAGCAAGCACAGGTGCTGAAGTCAGAGATGCCAGGCCGAGAGGCGCACCAGCAACCATGGTATCATCATGCAAACCGAATAGTTGACATGTCTGCACGACAAAATAATAGGTCTAATAATCGACACATATTTTTGTTTGGATATAGCTCTTATTGATTCATTTGTGATAAAAATTTTCCAATCTATGTTCAGGATTTTTCATAGACATTTATTCTCAAAATTATTGAGTCTTTTTTTTCTATGGCTTGAGTGGATTTTCAGCTTTCACAACCATATGTTAGTACAAGGATCACACAGGAGTGTAAAAGTTTGATCTTGATATGTGATTTAAGGGATTTGTTAGCCATATGTTAGCTAGTTTATTGAAGGAACTTATTGCAAGTGTTATGTGTGGCATTATTTCTTTTGTCACATCATCATAATTCGATATTTTACTTTCCAGGTAGGTGAAGCATTTGACTCAATTACTTGAAATTCAGTTAGTTATTTTCTTGTCTATAAGTCAAGTCTTTGGATGGTTAATATGCAATTTTCCTTGAAAATTTAGTTTTGTTTAGTAGTTGCTTATTAAAATCTTGTGGACTAAAGATGGATTGAAACAGATCACAACTAATGGTTGCTGAATTGAACTATCTTAGATATTGGTTGCAGGATATTTAAAGGCTGACCAACTGCACAAGGAAGATGCTAAAATGCATCAAGAAGTGTACTAAATATTAAACACCAAAATAAAGCAATGATAATTTTTAAAAATAACTGAGACATGCTGCTTCTTTTTCTGCACTCAATTGATTGCTATTAATCTAGTCTGTTGTTGGTTATGTATAGAGCATTTTGTTTTAGATGGTTGTACATTCCCCACAACTTTATTTTCAAAGATTCTCTTGTGGGTCAGATTATTGTTCTGTGAACAGTGAAATTTAACAGTCTTGTAGTATATGTTCTATTTTGATTTGTTCTTGACAGAGCTGTATCCCAAGCATTGAATACCACTATACTGATACAGTCACAGATTCATTGGGCAGGTCATGTGGTATGTAGGCCTATGCCAGATAATAACTTACCAAAGATACTCCTGTATGGTGAGATGTTGTATGATCTCATGGTAGATAAAAGAAGAGTTACAAGGACTCAAATACCTCTCTGAAAGTCTTTGATATAAACAATGATACATAAGAAGATGGTGCACACAACAGAGTTACATGGTGTTATACAGTTAAAAATGAGATAGCATCTTCTTTAAAAAAAATACCTGTAATTAAAAAAACCAGGATAAATGCAGCAACTCAACAGCAGATAATATCTAGAAAGATATATCCAGATCATACACTATCTAAGGTGATCAACCATGTGGCTTGTTCAAGGACGATTGCATATTAACCATCTAAAGACTTAAACACAAGAACATAACTTTTAACTTAATTTCATAAAGTGGATTTAACAAATGGTCATCATCACTTATGATGGATGAATAACATTCTGACTTGTTCATTTCTGCTTTGCTTGTTGATGTTGTCTTGCTCAAGTTATATTGTCTATTGTATTCTCTTCACTGAAGTTGTATAGACTATTTTAGCATAGCTTTTACTTCCCTGAACCTTTGAGGTGTGTGAGACTGAGGTTACCTCCCATTTTTGTCAGTCTGTCCGCTTGTTCATTACCACAGTGACAACTCATTCAGCAACTTCTCTTTTTGTCTGCCTCTGTCTCTTCTCCCCTTGGTATTTCCGGTGGTTACTAAATGTTTAAGTTTTGCTTTTCTCATCACATGCCCTAAAATTCTTGACAATTTTTCTAATTTTTTTATATAATCTGCCTTTCTACTCCAGCTTATCTGAGGACTTCTACATTAGTTTTTTTGACTGCCCATGGAAGTTTTATTATTCTTCTAAAATATCAACCCAGTTGTCTCCAACCTTGAGCTTGTGTGTTTACAGTCCATAGTACACATCCTTAAATAAGAATTGGTTTGATATAACATCCTTGCACTCGACTTTGCATACTCATTGGATAGACTTTGTACCTGCAGAGCAATAAGACAGAAACTAGAGCACATACATGACTGCCCCAATTTTACTGCTTATAGAATGACAATCTGGCTCACAGAAGCATCTCTGTAAATCAAAGCTGTAGGGAACCTACAATGATCTAAAACAAACTGTTCCATAAATTTAGTACTAGATGCATAGTAATTGATTGCAGATGGAGAAGAATATCTCACATCAGTATCATAATCTGTATAACTCACATTACTAATTTGCATATCTCACATGAGTAACATTACTAATTCGTATACCTCACATAAGTAACATTACTAATTTATATTCCTTACATCAGTAACATTACTAATTTATATTCCTTACATCAGTAACATTACTAATTTGAATATCTCACATCAGTAACATTAATAAATTGTCTGCCTACCTCACATGAGTAACATTACTAGTTCGTATACCTCACATAAGTAACATTACTAATTTATATTTCTTATATCAGTAACATTACTAATTTGTATATTTCACATCAGTAACATTACTAATTTGTATATTTCACATCAGTAACATTACTAATTTGTATACCTCACACTAATAACATTACTAAATTGTCTGCCTACCTCACATCAGTAACATTACTAATTTGTCTGTATATTTCACATCAGTAACACTATTAATCTGCATACTTTAGATCAGTAACATTATATTCTGCACACCTCACATCAGTAATTCAACTTTATCTCATAGAAACATCACATATTGGGTAAAGTTATATATATGCTTGTGGCTTTAATAAATACAATATCTTTCGTATGATTTGTACGTCATGGAAGAATTTGTGTTCAGTGGAAGCAGCCCTCAAGATCAGGTCTTTCCCCATGGAAAAATTTTAGCTAAAGAGAAGTTCCGCAAGAACTGCCTGTGACTGGAGTCTCTCTTCAGTTTTATCTTGGGCTTATTATCTGCACTTGATGAATGTTCAAGAAAGAAATATATTAGTAATATATTGACTGGTGTAATATACTGACATTGAGTAATATTACAATGATGAGACAATACATATTTTTCTAGAATTAATACTCAAAGCGCAAAAAATATTCCAAAGAAATTCCATGGAAAATGCATGTCATTTGATAGATGAAATGTGAATACTTTGAAATTATATTTTGTTGCATTATTTTTTTGCTTTATAATTAATTGTAGTAATTATTTAATTATTTAGCAGTGAAAAGAGGCAGTTTATGGTGCATCCTAAAATTGACTGGGTCAATGACATTTTTTAAATAATTTAGATATTAAATAGCACTACACATATTTATGAAGCAGTGATCTCAGAAATTCCAGCTATGAAAAGGAAATCATCACAGCATCATTTACAGAAACCAGGTTGGAATACTTTTGTGTCTTTAGTATTAATTTCTTGCAAAGTTACCAGCTAATATTTAAAATAGGGCCTATAATTAAGAAATAGTAAATTGAAATAAAATATAGATAACTATGAATTAATTACACAACATAATTAAGACATTGAAGAGTTATTTATTTAATATAAAAGAGTTGAGATTGTGTGCAGATTTAAGCAGAAATTTAACACACACAAAATAGTAAAATAAAGTACAGATGTTATAGAAGACAGTATCTGTCATATTAATTGAACTCTGTATCTCCAGCATTCTACTGAAGCAGCCTCCTTTATACACACTGTGTCTCAGTAATTTTATGAAATCTACTTTTAGAGTGAGTTATAAATACTTTAAGTCACGAAAGGAAAATTCTGAAAGGAAATAAACAGTTAAAAGAAATGATGTCTCTATTTCATCAACATCTTCTTACCTTTTTTATTTCTAATAAAGGTATGAGGCCACCACTGCATCTATTCTCATTGAAGGAAGTCTGCTGTTAAGTATCTGTAAGCCGGTACAGTAATACATTTTCAGAGGTCACTTTCATTTGAAAAGGTTGCTAGCATAATGCACAGTATCAAAACTAGGCATTTTGGTGCACTGGGCAAGCTCTGGCTACAGCACCCCCTCTTATATAAACACACTTTATCTTTGGTGCCTTTGGGAATTGCTTTTGACTCTTCTGCCAGGTCAGTCGTACTAGTCGTTATAGTCTAATTCTGTCGCTGTTCATATATAATATTTTGTAGTTAAGTAATTTGAACACATGACCATTTCTTCCCAATGAGAGAAACCAGGATTTAATTCAGGTATTATTATTATGTCTGAGATGTGAAGAACATGTCTCAGACATTCAAGGTACCTAGTTCAATTTCAGATATAGAAAGTTTTGAACTATTCAGAAGGCAATGTGAAACTACTGAACAAAAGTGTTGCCTAGGAAATAATTTCAGCCAAAATATGCTGGGTTGATCACTGTGTTCTGAGTAGAAAATGTTACCTAATTTTTAATAGACAATTAGATATATTAAGACAATTACTACACTTGCAGATGTCCTTATTATCTGGCTTCTGGCATTGGTGTCATATGACAAAAAGAAGTTCTGTTTTGCTGAATGATGAGGACCACAATAATAGTAATAATAATAATAATAATAATAACAAAAAATAACAAGGGGATAGAACACTGATGGAGTATTTATTTGTCACTCTTGTTACCTATTCCAGGAGATGGAGTTTTACTTTCAGCTCCATATACGTTTTTCTCAGTCAATTTTTTTGGGACATAGGACTTGGTCAGAGTTTTTACAAGTCCCAGATAACTGTTTCACTCAATATGGCTCTAAGGGGCAATGCCATGAGCTAGACAGTCTATAAGCATCATACATAAAGTCAAATGTATAAAATGAGGAACAATATTTATATTCATGGCATGGTTTGAAAATGCACAAAAAAGCAAGAAAACGTATAATAATTTTTATTTATGTAATTAGATTGTGGATAAATAAGTTAGTTGTTGATTAGCTGTACTTAAATTCAGTACCAGATTTATACGTGATAAGGTCCTAAGCTTTCCAGATGTGCTGCATTGGGACAAATAGTGCTGCAATATGTTTGAGTATAGGCCTATATGACAATTGCTCATGAAAGTGGAGGCCCTAAGTTATAGCTTGTGTAGCGTATACGTAAATCCTGTACTGCTTAGATTTGATGAACATTTTCAAGTCAGAAGTGTACTTTTGAAAATCAAACAAGTTATATTTACATTCATTACATAGAAATTTTGCATATTTTTGAGATAGTGCCAAAAATCTAGCAGTTATCATCTGGTTCACAAATGAAATTTTCAGATGTAGGAATCTTTGGTTAAAGCTAAATACCGGTAGTTTCATGTTCTTGAGTAATTATTCTTAGAAGGCAGCTGATTGCTCTGCTTAGAGGCAGAGTTTGGGTACCCATGAGTTATGAGCAATTAAAGTCTTGTTTCTTATGTGCAGTGTGGGGTTTCTTCAGAGTTTTCTTCTCATACCCAGAAGATTTCAACTCTCAGCGGCATGCAATGCTTTGAGAAGAAATCTTCAACACATTTTTTACATCTGTACATTTTTCAAAAATATATTAACGATTTATCTCCATAAGAGTTTTCGTACCTTGCCGTAAAGTATTTAAAAGTTACTATAAAAATTGAGTCTTTAGCAGCTTATTAACAAAAGTGTCTGCCTAACTGGCTGTATTTAGAGGCTTGTCAGAGATAAGAAGTTACAAAATAATCTTTTTTCTAAATGTGATAGTTTTAGAGGCGTGTCGAGGATAAGGAATTAAAAAATAATCTTCTAAATGTGATATGATAGTACAGTGAAATCCTATATAATACATCCTTTTATAACATATTTCCCCATTTAACAACACTTTCAGAAGTCTCTAATTATATTTAGCCTATTCTGAATTTTTTGTGCTGTAGATCTCTAAAGTGAATTTCAGTTATTACATAGGGCCTACACATTTCATCATTCAGGACAAAGTTGTTATAATAGGATTTGACTATATACAAAAAACTTGTAATAGTAGGCCTATATGTAGTATTCACCTCTAGCAAATTACTATTTATAGAGAATAGACATATGGGCAGAATTTCATGCAGATATATAATTTTAGGGGTATTTTGTACTGAAATACAGAATGTGCTCAATGGAATGCAATGGTATACCATAGGTCTATATGAATCTAGTACTGATGTCAGTTTTCATAAATAAATTGTAGTTTAAATTTTAATAAATTACCTTTTATGAACAAAAACAATGCTTCCTACAAATCTGTTCCGCAAAGAATGAATATTACAAATTGGGATTCAAATATTGTGATATTTATGCACAGATATTTAGTGAAGTAAATATGATCTCATAATGTAATTTAAGAAATAAATTGAGATTTTGAAATTATTAAGTAAAATTAAAATTAAAAAGTGTAGACTTAAAACATATATGAACTGTTTTGCCAGATTAAAAAAAAACTGCATGCAAGAATGCTATGTAAGAGACACAAAATCAAAACCAGTTCATGCTACCATAGTTTATACAAATTTGGCCTATGAGTAATAAGTACACACAATCATACTTATTTTTTTAAAATATGTAAGCCTATAGCGAGGAAGTTTTTATAAAGTGTAAGTTGGCTAATTTGGCAGGAATAGGGCATATGAGATAATTTTTTTCCATAAAATAATAGATAAGCCTATGTGCATAAAAATCACTGTATAGCAGTATGAAATAAAAAAAAACTATAGCATAATATTAAACATATATGACTATGTCATATAGAATTAAATTGTTGACAACACATCCTTTATTCTGCACAAGATGCTTGTTTGTGTGATGATGATCATAGGAAGATATTTAGTTAACTTGGTAATGTTTCTTCTATTAATAGCCTTTACTTTCCTATTCCCTTGAGAATATCCATCAAAAATTATTTCAAATATAACTCTGCCTCTAAAAGGAATTCCATCACATACAAGGGTTAAGTCATTTGCGTTGTGTTTTTGAGGACACGTTTAATTCCTGCCCATGATGTCTTGTTTACAAGTGAATTTTTTTCCCCAGAAATTCTGGGGGAGTTTCACTTGAAGTTACATGCTATAGATGATACTCTTGCTAGGTGATGAGCTGTTCTGTTGAGAGGGGTGGAATATATATATACAGAAATCATAATACAAAGTAGTCAATCCTTATGTCTTTTGAGCCATTTTTTGAGTCTGAAATATAAACTTATATTATGTATCTATTTGAGATCTCTATAGTGATCTATTTAGGACCTCTACAGTGATATATTTGGGAACTCTATAGTGATATATTTGAGACCTCTATGGTGATATATTTGTTCCCTCTATAATAATCTATTTGGAACCTCTATAATGATATATTTATGACCTCTAGGGCGAAATGATAAAGCTAGGTGACCAGCACTCACAAGGTTGTTGGTTCAAAATCAGGCTGCAATATCTTATTTACAAATTATATTTTTTTGGAGGTCCCTGAGGATCATGGCTAGAGCTATGTCAAGCTGGTAAGAGAAAAGTCAGACCTTCACACTTAGATTTATAGAATTGTTAGGATTTAAACTAAAGTCTAAATAAGCACCAAATAATCACAGAAACTAACAAAAACAAAACAGATAAGGGTACTAGCTTGAATCTATCAGAATCAGTACATTTGATCCATGTGACCCATGAAATAACTTGGAACTCCAGAATGATAGCATATGTGGTGAGATAAGCAAGTCTTCAAGGCAGAAGCCATGAAGAAAGCCAAAAATAAGAACTGGCAAATAGTTATTTCCACATGATAGACTACACCAAGCCTACCCATAGCCTATCTGTGGCCCTCAAAGTAAATATACAGTGATCAACATATATTTATAATGTATGTTGTTAGAATAATATGTTCTTTTTTAAAAATCAATAAATTGATTGATCACAATTACAATTGCTTATAATAAAACATTAAGATTCGGACAAAGAAGTTTGGTAGAATGTGTCAGAATGGCAAGAGACATGGAACATTCAGATGTTACAATTGACTTTCAATGGGGATATACACAATCAATTATTATATGAAAGTGGAAGCACTCTCATGCAAAAAAGTATAAGTTGTCCCTCATCCGTTGTCTATGAGGCATATTGGGGAATATGGTGTTAGGTCTGTGTTTTTCATGACAAACAGCATAGGCCCCTACCTAGGGATGATGTTGTCAGCATAAAGCTTGCCATCTTTACTTCTCCCTGAAGACCTGGTGCCCATTTTCCTTAGGATGAGTAGACACTGGAATCATTGCAGTTGAAATTGAACCTTATATCCCCACAGAATGTGTCGCTCCATTGAAACAAATAAAACGGCGACATAACGCATTTCTATTTTCTGGACTACATCCTACAGGAAATCTAGTCTGACCATTGTTACAAGAGAGATCCAGTGGGAGTTTGAGAATGAACACTGAAGAAGAACCTTATATTCTGTGATGCAAGCAAATGCAGAAAAAAAACAGTTTTCAAGGGAAAGATTCACTATTTGACTTCCTTACTATAAGATAACTTCCTACTGATGTAAAATAAACAAAATAATGAACTAGCAAAAGTGACCAACGAATATGTTTAAGCCATACTGATTGTTATAGGGCTAATACATACATTGGAATTCCTCTATAGCGCATTTCATTATAGCCTATTTCTCTATATAACAACACTTTTCAAAATCCCAATTATATTTATTCTATATTGTTTGTACTGTATATAGTCATCATCTGTTATTACATACATATTGTGTTGGTCCGGATCAAGTTGTTATAAAGGGATTCCACTGTAGTTCTATACATGTAGTATTTGTTTCTATATATTTCTATACATGCAGTATTTGTTTTTATATAGTTCTATACATGTAATAGTCTATTTGCTTTTATATAGTTCTATACATGTATTATTTGCTTTTATATAATTCTATACAAGCAGTATTTGTTTTTAATTAAGTTCTATACATGCAGTATTTGTTTTTATATAGTTCTATACATGTACTAGACTACTTGTTTTTATATGGTTCTATACATGCAGTATTTGTTTTTCTATAGTTCTATACATGCAGTATTTGTTTTTCTATAGTTCTATATATGCAGTATTTGTTTTTATATACTGTAGTTCTATACATGTAGTATTTGTTTTTATATAGTTCTATACATGTAGTAATTCTTTTTTTTAGAGCTGATCTAAATTACAGGTATAAGCAATACAACACTTATGCCTATATGAACACATTAAATAAAATTCACAACAGTATCATCCAAATACAATAGGCCTACATGTCAACTTTTACAGATTTTCTGTATTTTGTACAGAATATACTCTGGTTTCATTGAAATTAATACTCCCATACTTCTAACTATCTAGGCATGTTTATTGTCTTTTCTTTGTTTTTGCTTCTAGGTGTCACAAGATTTAATAATTTGGGTTTTCGGGCTATGGTATGTTTTGTCACTTATTATACAGTAATATTGTTCATCCCAGAATGTTGGTAGCTTCTTCAATCCACATTCTTCTTGGTCTTCCTCTGTCTCTTGGTGCTTCGATTCTGATATTATATGCCCTTGCAGTTGGCAAATATCAGTTCATTCTCATGAAGTAGCAGCACCATTTCAGTTTCTATTTTTAAATATATTTCACCCCATATCTGTATTCAATTTTTGGACAATAATACGATGATGGATAAAACTGTTAATTGAAGATTGCAGGAATATGGAATTTTCTGGAGTGATTGAGGGGTAGCAAGTTGTACAATAGGTGAGCTATAAGAACTAATGATTGAGGGGTAGCAAGTTGTACAATAGGTGAGCTATAAGAACTAATGATTGAGGGGTAGCAAGTTGTACAATAGGTGAGCTATAAGAACTAATGATTGAGGGGTAGCAAGTTGTACAATAGGTGAGCTATAAGAACTAATGATTGAGGGGTAGCAAGTTGTACAATAGGTGAGCTATAAGAACTAATGACATATATACTTTTCATCATCTGCTGAAAGTGTTAGAGATCCCATATATTTTTCGTCACAGATCAAAGGTTTATTTATACAAATTCTTGCAGCTATTTCTCAATAACAATTTTAAAAAACCACTCATAAGCCTAAACATGTAGAAGAAAAAACATTCAATAGCAGAAATACTTCAAACTGTAGCACATTTCAAACAACAAAAATATATCAATTAATTTTTCATTATTACCGGTAATTGGTACTTTTCTCAAAGCAGGAAATTTTATTTAGTGATCTCCCATTACCTCTTTATAGTTGAACAATGAATGTCTCTACAATACTGAGCATATTTCCATAAAATAAATATGGATGTGTAGCCTATTCATTGCTCGAGGTTTAGAAATACATTGAATTAATATAACAAACAAGGAAGTCAGTTCTTTACAAATACTTGCAGTTTCTATACACAGACAAATCTATAATCAAACTAAATAAAATTGCTTGCGTTGAATATGAGCACCAAATATTGGTTCACTGCTAACACAGAAACAAACAGCCAGTAATAATTTACCTGAGTCATGCAGCATTGTTGAGGAAACAACTTACAACTTGTTTTAAATAAAGTAGTTCAAAGGTTAAAGTTGGTGACACTGTATATAAAATTGTGACATTGAACTTGTGCTTGTCTTGTAGATTATACATATGAAGCATCATGGGAAGCGTCTAATCTCATTATTGTAGGAATTATTTTGTAGACATCAAAGAAAAGTAAAACTGAAAATTAAGCAACTAAAAGTTGATAATACTGGATGTGGTGATGTCATTGTTTTCACAGATGGATTAGTTTGTCATGGTGAGAAATCTGGCTTGGTTAATATGTTGTTGTTCATTCATCAGTCAAGATGACCATACAGCTCAATTGGGATGATGATGATGAAAATGATGTCTGCAGTGTATCTGGCTGAGACTAAAGAGTCCTCTGTGTGCCTTTAATTTTCTACCACACTCTGAGCATGTGTATGAGGAGTCTATGGGACATTTAGCCACTCTTGCCTTTCTTCTAATGCGTTTTTGTTGTGCAGTATCTTGTCTGAGGTTCTCTGCAGCTGCTGCCCCATTCTTGACTGCGATGCCAATCAGAAATCTAGACTGTGTCCTGCTAATATACAGGAGCTATGTGATTAAGACAGCACCGATTAGTTGCTGTAAATCTCCCTGGCATGTCCATTTCCTTGAGACTAGATCAACACTGAAGAGATTTATTTAAGAAACAATCTCCTTTAACTGTGAATCGAATCATGTACCTCCAGACTAGGAAGTCATTGCTATAACAATTATGCAACAATGACTTAATTTCTTAGGCCATATGGTAATTTATTGCTTGTGAAAAATTAATGCAGGTGGTGTATAGAACTAGAAATCAGAAGGTATACACAAAACTCGAACCCTCTACATCCATGAGGCACCAATCACGAGCATTGTGACACAAATTATTTTTACTTCCAGTGATAACTTCCAGTAAAAGTGGTTTGTGCTATAGGACCTGCTGCTGATGTTTAGTGCCTCATGGATGTATTGAGTTTGAGTCTTGTGTATAACCTTGATTTTTATCCCAATTCATCAAAGCTTCCCATTTATTATATAGGTCTATATATAAAAACTATTAATTCATAAAAAGGTAAAAAAGCATAGAGGATTGACTTAATTGTACTGGGGTTTCCCCATTTTTACTCAACACCTCTCAATGAAACGGTAACCCATCTTTTAATAATACTACTCATAATACGTATCTTCATAGCTTCAAGTGATAATCCCCAGGAATCATTAAAAAAATGCAACTGTAAACAAGGTGACATGACCTGGATCTAAGCCACAAACCCCTTGAGCACAAGGCAAAAAGTAGTCATTTATACAACATTGAAATAAAAGTTAGACATGAGACAATTTGACAAAAAACAAATGTGAAATTCAATTTTATTACAAGAAACTGAGAATATGACATTTGTTTTACATCCAATTCAAGTTTGAATGTTTGTGTAGGCTATATGCCTAATAGAAATCAATCTATGCAGAAGCACTGAATAATAATAATGGAAAATGAAAAACTGGAAAATATGTCAATGTACTTTATAATGTTGATATTGCAATGCCATTTATTTTCAAGTCACAAATTAAATCTAAAGCTTACATGTTTCTGAACAAAATTGATAGCAATTTGAGGTTAGGGGTCTATGTAGGCCTTACTTATATATATATGTTTGTGGTTACATCTACAGAATTATTGATTGCACAATACACATTATATATGTGTAGCACTAACTTAACAAACAACAGTTTTTGAAATATTTGCTGCAAGAATTGGACAAACTAGGATGGTTAATAATGTTGTAGTAGTTTTTTTATTTGTTGTTTGTCCATCACAAGTGATGATGACCATTTGTTACATTCACTTTTAAAATTCAGTTAGAGTTAAGTCCTTGACTATGATTTCCTAGATGGTTAATAAGCCATATTATGGCAGCAAATGTCCTTGGACAGTTTGGGCATGTGATAACCAGTGTAGATGGTTTTTAGTCTACCCTTGACTTTCCAGATACTCTCCACTGTTGAGCTGCTGCATTTCTCCTCCACAAGAAGCTGCACCTTTTTTGTAGTAATAGTAGTAGGCATTACTACTTTCTCACATTATCACTTTCTCCTTTGTCTTTATACCATTCTGAATCTGTCCCCTCCATGTAACACAATCCATGGAATCCCATTCATATTATTTTGTATCAATGCCTGTATCATGCATATTGCATTTGCATACGTCTTTGTACCAAAGTAGAGGTCAATACGGAAATATTTTCCCAGACTGTAATTCTCCATAAAGTAAATCCATCAGTAATCTGCTATCGTCCATCCTCCTAGTGTGCCCCAGACATTAGAGTCTGTGAAGACTGAGTGTCGAAGAAAATTATTTTATTGCCTTTTCTTTCCAATACATCAGTGTTAGTGACTTTTTCCTGCCACCTAACTCTGAGAAATCTACATAGGCACCACATTTGAAAGCTGTTTTGGTTATTGTAAAATCAGGTCAGATAATGATTGTTAGATAATTATAACAATTACTGGACAAATAGTGCTTGCTAAGATATTCATTGCAATATCTGGACAAAACAATAAGTAATGGCTAGATTTAAACAAACTGTCAATACTGCATGTTTCCTGGTAAGATGTTGCAGGGAGGTAGATCATGGTTAAGGTGAGGCCCTTGCTGTGGCCTTTTTCAATTTTTTAATTTACCCTCAGACAGAAAAAACCCAGTCCTGACTATGTGTCGAACCCTGGATCTCATAGCTGTGAGATCAATGCTCTAACCTCTTAGTCATGCACCAGACTCATGGCTAGATAACTATTGCAAAAATATAACAAAAGATGGTGGTTCCGATATTTGCTGTAATAGCTAGACAAAATAAAGTATTGATTCTTTAACTGGATAATAATGGAGGTCTTTTAAGATCATGTGTTTTCCTGTTGACAGCATATGGATGCAAGACTTGGACTTTAAACAAAACAATATCCAAAAGAATAAATTCATTTGAAATGAAGTGCTAGAGAAAGATCCTACGAATATCATGGACAAAGGAAAAGAAGGACATTGAAGTTTTGAAATTACTGAAACTAAATGAAGAGTGGTTTCTAAATACCACCATAAGAAGGAAGTTACAGTATTTTGGACATTTAAAGCGACATGATGGTATCAAAAGGCTAATTCTGGAGGGTAGAGTGCCATGTAGGAGAAGAAGAGGAAGACCAAGAAGACAATGGACCAACAATATCAAAGAATGTATGCAATAAATGTCTTTTGCATGTCTTTGGCCAATGTAGGCCTGTTTGTCTGGGACAGAGAGGCGTTCAGAGTATCCACGATGAAGACAATGTTCTGGAAAGGACATGTCACTTGATAAATATAGGCCTATATATATATATATATATATATATATATATATATATATATATATATATATATATATATATATATATATATATATATATATATATATATATATATATATATATATATATAAAATAATGGAGGTTTAGATATTTGTTGCAATAACTGAACAATCAGGAATAGCTATATAATTGCTGCAAAAAACTTGACAGTGATTTAGGTAGTGTTGCAATAATTTCATTGAAATTGATAATTGTTGCAAAAACTGATAAATGGTGATTTAGATATCAGTAATTCTTGACAAACAATGATGACACAAATGTTTGGCAATAATTTGAATAATGATGTATAATAATTCTTGCAAAAACTGATCAAACAATGGTGATTTAGTTGTTTAGGCATTTTAAGTTACAATTATGAATATTATGAGCAATGGATTCAGTTGATATTTTGAATGTTCTATTACAACTCTTAAAATATACAGATTTCACACTCTTCAGTGAGAGAAACTGAGTGAATGTTGTGATAAATATCTGGCATAATTTGTAGCATGTTACAGGCAACATTTACTTTGCTAGGTTACCATTACTTTCTGCACAATTCAGATGTCCAATTGTCTGCAGCTGAAATTTAACTAGATATCTTTTGTTGTCTGAAATGCAGTCAGTACTTCTGAGCTACAGATAATCAGACAATCACTAGATATAGGCTTGAAAAAAAGAGACAGACAGAATGTCTGAGATGTGCAACTACGGACAGAAATGTCTATCGGGGATTGTTTTCAAGGTGATAACCCTCGTCAAAGCCCTTGTTGAAATAGCACACATATTTGTTTTAACCATATTTATGGTGTGTTAAAATAATTGGACAGACAGTTATAGATTTATTACTTATTGGAAGAAATGGAGAAGCAATAATTATTAAGACATTTATTGCAATAAACAGAAAAATAATAATAGCTTTGAGATCTGTAGCAATAACTTCATATGGAAATTATAAAGACCTACACTGTATATTTGTTGCAATAGCACTGCATACAATGGAATTCAAGATATTGATTGCAATGACTGGAGAAATTATAGTGGGAAAGATATTTGACAATGATTTTAAAATAATAATATTTCTTGAAATGACTGGGCAAAGAATTATAGCAAATACTTTTATACTAACTAAGCAGACAATGATTCTGTACAATATTTGTAGTTTTATTTTGATAAATGATTGTTAAAAAATGTGTTTCATTGCAATATTTGAACATACAATGGCGGTTAGTGATGTAGGCTATAGGTAAACATTTAAACCGGGAAAAATGTGTAGGTTGAAATCTTTATAATAATAATTATGTAAGCAAACTTTTGTTACTGCATGTTTCCTTGTTAAGGAATGAAAGGATTTTATCTATTGCCATTTTATGTGATATTCTCAAACTCCTGCTATATTGCAGAATGTAGTCCAGGGAATGGAATGTGTTATATCATGGTTTTCAGCATGCCTGCAATATCAATGTGTATAGGACTGACATATCCAATTTAAACATGGCTTTTCAGTTATACTTTGACCTATGGGATGTGACAGCCAACTCATCCATAAACCTCCTTAGTCACCTCTTACAAAATGCATGGAAGGTTACAGTGCCAATATTCTTTGCTCCCCTTTTGGGTCTCAGCAACATACAGGTGACTTCAATTTGTAATGCATGGATTTAAAATTTTGTCTTAGAAAAAATAAAAATTGAGTCCTACCATAATTTGAACCTGTGTCATTACAATTGTGCGACAAACATTTTAATTCATTGGCCACATACTTCATAATAATGACACTATGTAAATTAATGAATCTTCTTGTTTATTACTCATGAAAAAAGATAGGCAATTAAAAATAAAATTAGCCAATTAGATTATTTAGCGTGTTATCGTTCTGTGTTGCTGAAAAGGAATGATATGAAAACATTGATACTGCATAATTCTACATTACACATGCAGACTTGAGTAAATCTACAGCAGTTCTTTTAAAACAATTTTAAAGCTGGTATTAATTTTATAAATATCAAGTCAAAATAATTCATGATATGATTTTATAAAGCATTCTGGAATATAATTGTTTATGTTTACAGACATTAATGCCACATATAATAGAATATGTTTGCAACAGACATATCACATTTGTCAATTTCAATTGTCATCAATAAACAACATTGTGTTATCAATGTCAGACATGGGCACTAACTAAAGAACAAGAGAGAAATCTTACTATGTTTGAAATTAGCTGTCTAAGAAAAGCAGCAAACAGAACAAGAGATCATGTGAGGAATGAAGAGATTATAAGAAGTGCTGTTACAACATCTGTGGTGAAATATATTGAAAAACTGAGACTGATATGGTTCAGCCACTTAATGAGAATGAACCCTTATTGACCAGCAGCAAGAGCATACAACATGCAAATGGAAACAACAAGATACAGAGAAAGACCATGAAGAAGACAGATTGAAGGAATTACCAACATTCTGAGTTATCACAATATTACTGCATATCACATGACCAAACATGCCATAGCCCGAGAACCAATTGTCATTTAATCGTGTGAATGCCTACAACAATAACAGAGAAACAATAATAGATAGATAAATAAACAAGAAAATTTACAAATACAAAGAATTTACAAACAAGTCACAGACAGAATATCTTGTGATAGACTGATACAAGATTTATTCATTTAATCTAACACATAAAAACACTTGCAAACATAATTGAGAATTTACAAACAAGTCACAGACATTATGTGATGAACTGATATTTGTTAACTTTATCAGTCTAACCACCAACAAGAAAACCTGCAAAAATTGGGCATTTACAAAAGTCACATACACAAAACATCTAGTGCCAGACTGATTATTTATAAGAGGATCACACACAGATATGCAATAATAATTTGTTACTGATACATTTATTCATTTTATTTGTCTTTCAACAAATAGTGAAACTCATACACATCATTGATTCTTGTTTAGGAACCCACATCATCAGAACAATGGGGGAATTCTTATAGGTACTCTACTTCCCCTCCATCAGCCATCTAAGATTATTAAAGATTATAAGGAAATGCAGAATTTTTAGTAGATGAAATAATGGAAGCCAAACAAATATTGAAAGGACGGAAGTCACATGGTGAAGACATCATTCCAGCAGAATTCATGAAATACAAGGAAATTAATGTCGTAAATACTATGACCAAAATCTGCCAGAGTATATAGAGCACAAAACAATGGTTCCCTGAATGGACACAATCACTAATAATATACATTACCAAGAAAGGGAATTTGAAAGTGTGTAAGAATTACAGAACCATTGCCTTATAATGCACCTGAGTAAAGTGATGCTCAAAATAGTCCTGAATAGGATAAAGCACAAGTCTGAAGAAGTAATTGGAGAAGAACAAGCTGGCTTCAGAGCAAACAGAAGTACCGTTGAACACATCTTTAACATCAGAATAATAATTGAAAAACATATTCAGCATCATTGTGATGTATACAACAATTTCATTGATTTTACAAAAGCCTTTGACCTTGTTTGGCATTATGGTCTGTGGCAAATATGGAGAAAATTTACCGGTAATTTTGACACTACAATCATAGATGTTGAATCACTTTACAATAATGTAAGTAGTGCTGTCTTATCAAATCATACCATTGGAGAGTTCTTTAAAACAATGTGGGTGTTCAGCAAGGATGCATAATATCTCCATAGTACTGACGTAGAACATAGGTTTTTAGAAAGTTTCACTTGAAAACAACGGACTATCACTAAAACTAAGGGGTTATAAGGTGTAAACAAGAAAACATACAAATTACAAGCCATTTCAATGTTTCAAAAATAACGTATATTGATTGTCATAATATCTCCATTACTTTTCTACATATATCTAGAGCACATCATACAGGAGACACTACATGATTACAACATGTTTATATCAACTGGATATCACCATATTTGCAACCTTCATTTCACTGATGATATTGATATTATAGCTGGGTCAGAACAAGAATTACAAGAGTTAACAGCAAAGTTGAAAAAAGTTAACCAGCAAGTACAAAAATGGAAATAACACAGAAAAGAGCAATGTCTTAGTTAACAACAGACACAAAAGAACAGTTCAACATCATGATGAATGGATATAAGCTTGAGGAGGTGAATACTTTCAAATACCATGGATTCAGGCTATGCAGTGATGGAAAATGCAAAACAAAATTAAAAATAAAGCTGGAGATGGCTATTTCAAGTTTTATTCTGATTGGAGAAGCAACATCAGTGTTAGATTGATAATGAAATTGTATAACTCAACTAGTGCTTTCTGTTGTGCTGCATGGTTGTGGGAATTGGACACTCACTGCAGACATGGAGAGATAGACTACAGGCTTTCAAATAAAAATTTTGCAGACAAATTCAATGAATTTCCTATAGAGAGCATACCTGGTAATACACATTTGTTTATAAGAAATAAAATAGAGATGTATGCAGGTTTACAAGAACCATTGCTTTCAATAGTGAAACGACGAAAACTAGTATGTTTTGGACATGTATGCAGACATGATTCCCTGTCAAAAACAATACTGCAGGGAACACTTGAAGATGGAAGAAGCAGAGGAGGGCAAATAAAGACATGGACAGACAACATTAAGGAATGGACAGGACAAGATTTTTCCTCACTCATCCGCATCACTGAAGACAGAAATTGCTGAAGAACTCTGTGTAATAAGCATCCAATGTGGAATCTCTACAATCCTGATGGGTTACGGGTTTATAGATAGAAAGAAGATCATTAGATCAATGTCCCAGTCCATTATTGGTTGGGGTTACTTTGTTTCTTTCCAGAGAAAATGTGCTTACTCCCTGACCCCTGGTGAAAACAATTTCTATAATTTTCCGTATATGTAAATCCATCAGCCATCTAAGATTATATAAGATCAATGTTGAAGTTTATTATGAGTTGTAGGTTTTTTTATCTTTCCAGAAAAGATGCAATTTCTCCCCGTTTCCTGGTGAAGACAATTTCTACAATTTTCTGTACACATAAATTGTCTCCTACAACCTCCTTGTTGTCATTTTTTAGTACATTCACAACCACCCTAATTAACTCAACCTTGTACCTTCCCATCACTGTGCCATTTACTATATCATTTCCCTCAAATGCATCAGCGTTTTCCTTGTCTCTGGCACCAGTATGATAGTAGATCCATGTGACACTTTGCATATGGGCACTGTTAGAAGAGTGTTTTATTTTTTCCTTATCATGCACTTTTCTATCTTGAATAGCATGCTCTGAGAGTCTGATCAATAGAATAACTATGAGTGTTGATAATTGCATCACAAGACAAGTGATAGTCATTGTCACAGCTTCTATCTTGCTTTCCATATTCGATATTGTGGAATAAGCAGTATATTTCTACACCACTTTCTTACCATTTTGGTTGGCAAAAAAACCTCATGTGCACCAGTTTATTTCTCTTATTACTGAGCTATCCATGTTAATAATTCTATTCTTTGATTACTGCAGGATGAGTTCTTGTATCATTCTCTCTCAACACATTGTTGAGAATTTTCTGACAACACAGAATAATATATGACGAATAAGTTAACACATCTGATAACTTCACCTGTCTATCAACAAACAACAAAATGTGCACACATTAAAATTTACAGACATAAAACATCTTGTGATAGAATGATATCAGATTTGTTCATCTGCCTATTATTTATCGAACACAACTTACATACATCATTAAGGAAAAACATAGGCCAGAGAGTCAGTTATACTTTATATTTATCTATAGACTTATCTGAAGCTTCAAATACATTTCAATAATTGTAATATGAATTAATATGAATACTATCAATCAAAACAATGAAATTGATCATGACTGCAAGAAAACTATTCAGGAAATAGCAGTACAATCAGTAGTGTAACCACAACATGGATGCATAAACAATGATCTTATGGGTAACAATGACCCTAGGTTCCAGAGTGAGTATCTTATGGAAAGAACCATTTGAAACATTTCAAATTCATTGCATGTACATTTCAAACTTTTATTATATTTTCTTTTCTAAAATTGATTTAAAAAAATTACTGATCTCAGACCTCTGATAAAAAATGGGTTTTGTGTTTCTCTGTGACGAGTAGTTTTTCTTTTGCGTTAATTCTCAAACCCTTACATATTACAGTAGCAGGATGTGATCTGGGGAATGGTGTGGCATATGGGATGTAATCTGGAAAAAGTAATGTGGTGTATGGAATATAATCTGGAAAAAAGTAATGCGGTGTATAGAATATAATCTGGAAAAAGTAATGTGGTGTATGGAATATAATCTGGAAAAAGTAATGTGGTGTACGGCATATAATCTGTAAAAAGTAATGTGGTGTATTGGATATAATCTGTAAAAAGTAATGTGGTGTATAGATGTAATCTGGAGAATGGAATGTGGCATATGGGATGTGATCTGGAGAATAGAATGTAGTGTATAGGATATAATCCAGAGAATGGAATGTGGTGTATGGAACGTGATCTGAAAAAAGTAATGTGGTGTATGGGATATAATCTGGAAAAAGTAATGTGGTGTATGATTGGTTACAACTTGCTTGCATTATATTCACCTTTATGTCCAACACATTGAACTACATCATAGAATCTGAGTCACTTTGACCCTTTATGGAATGGACAACTAACCTTAACCCCAAAAACTCCTCAGTCACCTCTTATGCAATGCATGGCAGGTCACTGTGTTGCTATTGTTTGTTTCTCCTTCATGCCCTGGCAACGCATGGATGGACGAAGTTGTCAAACCATGACCTTCTATTCACAATGATGCATGTTCAAAATCAGATCATGACATTTTGTCTACAAGATAATTCTTTTAAATACTCCCTAGGGATTATTGCTTGAGTTATGATTACAGATTATCATAAGTGCACAGCGGACAAGTCCATAATTGCTCTGGTCCTTGTCTCAATAAATCAATCTCTGGCTGATAGTTCCAGTTCAATGCTGATTTATCCACCTCTTCATATATCGATTATGTTTTTTTGTTTATGGGCTGTTCCAATCTTTACACCAATCTCATGCAGTTGAGAGCAACCATGATTCACACTTTAGAAAATCTTCTGAGTGGATGACATCCCTTAATGCATTAAATATATCAGATCGATCCTTCTTCTTCTTCTTTAGTGTTATTTCTCAAACTTCCACTAGATCTCTCTTGTAACAGGACAATGGTTCTACTAGATTTCCAGCAGGATGTAGTCTAGGCAATGGAAATGTGTTGTGTTGCTGTTTTATTTGCACCAATGTCCTGACACATCCATCTTTAGCGGGTCAGATTGATCCATTTATTTATCTATTTGACACTGTGGCCATGTTTGCCAGTGTATCTGCTTGCTCATTATACTCAACACCCACATGTCCTGGCACGAACAGAAAGGTAATCTTTCTGGTCATAGATTGTGTCAATACACACATTGCTTGAGTTACAAATTTGCAAGTTCTCAGGCTTTTTACTAAACTGATTGAAGTGAAAGAGCACATATTGGAACATGACTACAGTGAAGCATATTTTTTATGTATGTTTTAAATCAAGGTAAGACTGCAATAAAACTAGATGTTTGAAATATATCATTTTCAGGAGTTAGCAATCAACCTAGAATGTTTTACTGCAGTATTCTTTTACTAAAATGTCATTAATTTATTATATTTGGGTATAAACATAAACAGATAAAAGGATTGTGCTGCTGAAATCAAGAGAAGACTTGCAATAGCGACTTCAAAACTTGCACAAATGAATATCTTTGGAGAGGCACCAGCTGAAAAGCTAAATTACATCTGATTAAAGCAAGCATATTTCTAGTAGCAATTTATGGCTGTGAAACACAGATACGTAATAAATCAGTGACATAGAGAATAGCTGCCTTCAAAATTAGATGCTACAAAATGATTTTGAGAAAACCATGAACATTAAAAAAATACAAATCAAGAAGTGATAAGAATATTAAGCATTGAAGATGGTTGGCTCTTAAACAACATTATAATAAGAGAATGACATTTTTTGGCCATATAAAGAGACATAACAGCAGGGGAAAATTAATAATGGAAAGTATGGCAGTTGGTAGGAGAGGTAATCGCTGAACAAGACAACTGATAAGAGACATCATAGATTGTTTAAACATATCCCTGCCTATGGCAGGTCAAGTCGCCTAAAATTGTGAAAGTTCAGAAGATTCGTAAGAAACATATGTTCTGGAAAGAATATGTCACCAAATAAGTAATTTCTAGTTAATATTAACATTCAGTAGGTTGCCATTCTTTATAAATGGTCAGGATGCACAACCACCTGCAACAAAAACTGAACCTGCAACCTTGGCATTCCTGTATATTGCCTGAGCCCGAAAGGAAAGCAAAGAATAGGAATACTGTTTACTTTCCATGGATCTTGTAACAGGTTACTAAGGAGTTTAGTGATGGAGTTAGATGTCCCATCCATATAGGGTACAAGTGACTCAGAAACCATGCTGAAGTCGGATGATTCTGGTAAAATATCACAAACATTGCAGAAAAGCTGTAAACTATGACAGAACACAATCTGTTCTTTGAACTACATCCTGTTATTTTCCAGGAGTTTTGAGAATGAATGCAGAAGAGGAAGAAGATGTAGTGCCTTGGCTATTCAAGATATGAAGTATACCTTTTAGCCAAGATCTGGATATGCTATATACCTCTCAGCCACAGATTCAGACAGGCTCATAAAGCAGACTAAACAACACAAAAAATATAACTCACAGTTCACAAAACAAAATGAATTGACATTTAAACTGAAAGATATATTTCTCCATATCATTCTCCATGTCACCAGCCAAATTACTTAATTGAACCATTGAAGATTACTTAATTGAATCACAACATGAAGATCAACACAGAAAAAAACATAAGAAATGTTAAAGGCAGAGAATCTAATCCAATTAACATAAAGATAAATCAACTTCTTAAACAAGTGCAGGAATTTAAATATCTTGGGAGAATTTTTACAGATGACATGGACAGAGATCAAGACAAGAATTCAAAAAGGCAAGTACATAAATTATGAAATTACACCAATCATGAACACACAAATCTATCCTGATAGAAACCAAAGGCAAATCATAAATTAAATCTTCATACCAATATTGTGTTATCAATGTCAGACATAAACACTAAGAACAAGAGAGAACAACTATGTGTGAAATGAAATGTCTAAGAGACAAGAGAATCAGCAAATGCAATAAGAAGAGATCATACGAGGAATGAAGACATTACAAGAACTGATGAAACAATATATGTGGTCAAATATATTGAAAAACAAAAAGAACATACATGAAAATGGAAATAGCAAGAGGCAGAGGAAGACCAAGGAGAAAAGGACATTTGAAGGATTTATCAACGTTCTGAGACATCACAATATTACTGCTTATCAAGCGAGCAAACATGCCATACCCTGATAACCGATTGTCATTCAATCTGCATAAGGCCTTACAGCAAAAGCAGAGAAAAGACAATAGATAATGGTTTTTTTTGGTGATCATATGGTATTGAGATTGAACCATGTATTGAGATTCGGAAACAACAGTTCTGTTCAGCGTAATTTTCATGGCCGTAACTGCTTCATTATACCTATTGGTATACAATTTTACTGCAGTCTCATCTCAATATATCAGGATTTGATATATTAATTATAACTGATATGATAATAGTATAAGGAGTGTCCGACTTAAAAGTAATCATGTGCCATATACCCCATCATTTTGTAGCTACACAATTGAGTAAAAGTCTGTTCTGTCTAATTATGTTTGTGCTGTAAAGTAGTGCTTTCTGTTGGTACAATCATTTACACTCACTCACAGAGATGTAGACATGAGCAGTTATAAATAATAAATAAGGCCCAGCGGTTGGTATGGCTTGGAAGAGTTCACAATAAGTAAATTATATACTCAATGGAAACAACATATTGCCTCATGTACATGATGTTGGAGCACCATATGATCTTATTAATTAATTAATTAATTACACTGCTAAATTTGCATAAAATATATTACCACATCATACTAGATATGGTACTGCCTTTGAGTTGTATAATTAAATATAGTAAAACTGCTAAAATTTACTGCAACAAATAACTATTAAAATGTTCAATACGGAGTGACACATATAAAGAAGCACATTTCTTTTTTTCATATCACATATAACAGTATTTAAAGAAATAATATCAAAATATTACTTATTTTAATAATTCACACAAAATAAAATAAAATAAATATAGGCTACAGAAAATAATTGGGACACAATTCAACATAAATTGTTGTGATATGTTACATTCAAAAAATAAAATACTAGAATGAACAGAAAAAATAGTTTTCACAATTTCCAAAACTTTCACAATGCAAAATTTACATCTATATTTATTATAAAAAATAGTAACATTAGCATGAACATGACAAATTTATATGGAACAATCATTAAATATTCACAAACAATTAATAATAATTTTAATAGACTTGCCTTCTCTAAGCCCTTACCAAAATATCAACTTTTCTATTTCTTCAGAACTATTTTGAATTCTTTATACTATTTTTAGTTTCTTACAGCCCTGACTGAACTTTTTCCTTACTTTCCTGATTAAACTCTTTCCTTACTGCCCTGATAAAATAATTTCTACGTCTGTTAAATTCTTTCAGACCTCTTTCTATGACAGATTTTAAACATCTTTATAATATAATATTGATCTTCACTCTTCCATTTGTACTTTAAATTAAAAATAGAAAAAAAAAATTGAATACTGTTGGAATTAACTCTTAGTGGAAGCCACACAACATCATGTGACATTTAAAAATCAGAATAAAATTCTGAACCACACTATCTTGCTTGAAGTTAGTGAAATAGAAGAAGCTCACAAAAATGTGTTAAAAAAAGTTCATCCGCCTAGAATTAAGTTGTGCATGTAAATATTGCAATGATGGTCTATGACTTGCACCTTAACAGATGAGATAAGTCTTGTGTCTTTTCAAGAACTCTTATTGTGTATATTGATGTGTTCTTTAATAATAAGATATGTGTAGAGGAAAACAAATTACAATATCATTCAAGCATCCAAACATGCCATGCTCAAGCCAGATGTGTCAAACTGAAAGGCACACCAATTGCAGTCAAGCTGTGAACCATAACACAGTGCATTCTTCAGGATACATCCTGCTAATCTGCAGGATTTTGAAAATGAACACAAAAGAAAGTCTCCATTGTTCTCCCTTTGGTAAAATTGTGACTGCTACCGCATGGCCTATATTATATTTCGGCCAGTGCAATCCATGACATGCTTTATTTGATTCTCATACCTTAAATATCAAAAGAACTCTTCTGCAGTGTGTATCATTATAAAACTGTACTATTATGAATGAGCATTTAAAAAAATGCTTCATTGGCGTTTTAGAAATTATGGAATTTCTAGGCAATGGGACCTACAAAGATTGGGCAGACCAGGGAACACATAGAAAAAAAAAGTAGAAAGGTAATTAGGAAAATAATATGAAACGACCAAAGAAACCTTGATAGACACACAGAATATGCCTACTTGAAGATTGTTGATTGATGGAATATCAATCCTAGTAATAAAGGCCAAGATAAGAATAATGAAAATTACAAATATTTTAAATGTACTTTATATTAACATAAACTTGTGAAAAGAGGAGAAATGCAGCTGCTTAACAGTAATTCTCACGTGGAAGACAGGTAATGGAGTTCTACTTGATTACGACTAACACACTATCACTGATGGATGTTTACATGAATTAATATGGTATACACAACAAAACACAGAATATAATAATAAAAATGACAATACACAGGACATGTATTGTGTATTGTCATTTTTATGATTATATTCTGTGTTTTGTTTTGTTGTGTATACCATATTAATTCATGTAAACATCCGTCAGTGATAGTGCGTTAGTCGTCATCAAGTAGAACTCCATTACCTGTCTTCCACGTGAGTATTATTTTCAATTATGTTCTACTAACAGTACTACCTTCTACTGCTTAACAGTGGAGAGTAGCTAGAAAGTCATGTGTAGACCACAAACCATCTACAGTGGTCATCCCATACCCATATTCCCCAAGGACATTTGTGGCCAGAATAGGGCTTATAAGTCATCAATGAACTCATAGCCAAAGACATAAGTTGTAACTGAATTTCAAAATTGGATGTAACAATTGGTTATCATCACTTAAATTGAGATATTATTGACATTTGGAGATGAAGTGTTTTAGAGACAGACATGAACGTACCTGATTCAATAAAAAGGTTTAAAAACAGTTATGCAGTTTTTTGCAGTTCCAAAACCATTTATCTTATACTAAACAACCATCCATAGACTTCTTTACAATCACAGAATTGTACAGGCATTAACTATTTATATTTATAAACATATCTCAGTTATATTGCAACCATTTTCAAAATATGTTATATAAATTACAGTGGTGTTTATATTAAGCCTATAACTTCCTTGCTATAATTCATATATCAAAACGGTTGATATAAAAATATTCAGCAACTAATGGGCAATAAAAATAAATGTAATTTGTAATTTATTTGTTTCTAAACAAGACATTTTAACCCTATTTCAGGAACAAATAATTACCGGGTATATTTTGAAATTGATATATAAATAGAGATTTTATAGGTTCTATGTGTAGAGTATGTCTAAATGGCTGTTTATCAGCTCATCAGATGCAATTAATAAAACACTATATGCCATTAGAAACCAAATGTGTATATTTACTAATAAATGTAAACAAAACTGAGAAGTATATTCTAAAAGTATAATGCCATTTATATAAGCAGCTCATTAGTTATAAGTTTCAAATTATGCATCAATAAAATTAAATGTGCCATTATGCAACAAAACATCACAAGTGCTTTTATAAGTATCACAACCAACATTCATGGCAATAGATGTCAGGTTTTCTTACAATCTTAGAGCCAACATCATCACAGCATGTGCTTTCTCAAACATATTACATTCACAAAGTGAATTACACTGATAACATTTATACAGATTATTGCTGCTATTTTAATTTCTGTCTGTTTAAAATATCTCTGTCTTTCAACTGCTTGTGATTAACAGGTCTTTAACAATACTTGTCATACATTTTTCTAATAAGTTTGTGCTTTTTTTCATGTTTTAGGGTCCCCATTGGAGTAGAAGACTATCCAGCTCACCACATTGCACTCTATAATCACATTGCACCAAAAATAATTATTTGACAGCTACAAAACCTCGAAATTTAATATAATAAAAAAAAATGCAAATCTGAAGCCAAAAGTAAAAATCTACTATTTGAACTTGTACTTCATTGGAGTTATTAATAAACCATTCATAATCATAATCAAGTGTTGCCTCCGCAACAAAGGTTGGCTGCAATTAACATTCAAAATTCTCTATCTCTTGCTTTCGTGGTACACTCTGCTGCATTGTAACCTGTCTATCTTGTGATGTTTCTCTTCCACTTGTTTCTCTACCTACATCTTGCTCACCTCTACTCGACTCTACCATCAAATAAGTTCTTCAACAAGTTGTCATGTTTTTTAGTATGTCAAAAATACTTTATGTGTTTGATCTGTATTTCCTTTAATAGTTATTTTTTCATACGAAGTGTTGTTAGAACCTCTGTGTTAATTTTCTCTTTCCATTAAGCTCTCTATTTTTCTATATGTCCACATCTCAAAGGCATCAATTCTGTATTCTAGATGTGTGTTCATTGTCCATGTTTCTGAGCCATATATTATAGGGCTTATAGAAATATATGTAGCATTTTGTAATTCTTATTTTAAGCTTGTTTGTAATTTTTTTAGATGTTAATATTTTCCTCAGGTCAGTTAAAGTGCTTATAGCCATTCAAATTTTTCTTTTAACTTTTGTTTCACATGTATTTTTATATTTAGATCTGCGATTTTGCTGATTATCATAGTTTTTTGTGTGTGGATGTTTATATCTAGTCCATATTCTTTATTAGATGTATTGGCTTGATCTATTAGTCTTATTAGCACCTGCTCACTTAATAAACCCATATCAATATCTTATCTAGTTTTCTTATAACCATTTAAAGCAATTTTCACAATGTGATTCTCGATCATTATATTTTTCTTATTATCTGTGTGTTATAGAGCAATGTCTATGTGAAATGTTTAACTTATTCAGCCAACTGCCAATAATTCAAATTATTTTTAATTGTGATTTTAGCAAGCAATATCTCAATTAATTGTAAACAGATGATTAAAAATATATGTTTAAAAAATCTGAAATGCAGTTGTTTGTTACAAAAGAAGACAATGATCCATAAACTAAAAACCTGTTTACAAGAATGTTGAGAAAGGAAGACACAATGTAGGTGGGCCTATGCAAAAATAAATGTGAAGAGGTTGGGACAGGAAACATGAACTATTAAGTTTAACAGTATCATAAAACAGCAAAATAATAACCAAAGAATATCTTACACAAAACAGAATAATGTAACTACTCGACACACAGACCTACATAAAAAATGAATACAAATCAAATGGAGGACAAACACTAAAACTAATAATAAAAATAATACTATTGGAAATAGACCAAACTCTAAACATTTAGTAAAAGAAATAACACAGAAGCAATTATGTATTATGGTTAAAAACCTAGGTATATTAAAAAAACAGGAGGAATGAAAATGAAACAAAAATGAGGAATAGAAACAAATACAATGATAGAACAGCATATATAGATATAGGAATGAATTATATTGAGAAAATTAAGCTTAAGGTTAACATAATGCAATATATAATGATTCTTGAGGTTATACATAGATCTGTCATTAATGAAGCAAGAGTTATATTGAAGTGATATAGATATCACAGGAACCAAGATGGTGTATGCATTGAAATATATAGCATTTAAGCAATAGGAGATTTTAGGTAATATCATGAAAATGTTGGCAGATATGGTGGGGCCCAAGATTTTTGCCTGTTTCTATCCTGTTACAGTGTTATACATGATGGCATAAGCAATGTTATGGGACTCACTATCATTACACTCATTATCAATTCTAACACATCATGTTCATGCATGAAATCTAGATAGAACAAGAAAGTATGAGGAAGCAAAGAAAACTGGGTGAAACTTTAACATAGAAACACATGATGGTGGAAAAATCATCATTATCATGTAGCATGTTGTAGCAGTTATCACAGCCGATCAAATCTCCTGCCAATCTTGCATCTCATTTCTGCATCTGTGTCATGATCGGGTGGTCTTTGATATCTTGCGCCCATCTGTGACGTACATCTTTTTCATTGTCCTAACACTTTCCTTTCTATTATGGTCTTTTCTAGGCTATCATGTCGTTTGATATAGCCAAAATATTATAATTTTCTAGAGGAAACCTTATTTTTTTAGCCATTTTTGTTTTACTTTCATTTCTTTCAGAATATCCTTTTGGTGATCTTCTTGGTCAATGATATTCTGATAATTCTTCTGTAATATTTTGTTTCAAATGCTGCAGTTTTGTTTCTAGCTTTGTTCGTGATTGTCCAAGATTCACTTCCATAGACTTATACGCCTATTGCAACTAGGAATATGCAACCTCTAAGTAAAGTTAGTTTGTTATTTTGTTGCAGAGCAGCCATATGTTCTTTATTTGCATCAGTTTACTTGGTGCACTGGCCAACCTCTGTCTGACTTCTTCATAGCAATTCCTGTTGCTGCTTATAAGAGAACCAAGGTATTAAAAACTGGCAACTCACTATACTTCTTTGTTGTTAACGAATATTGAGAACTTGTTAGTGGTTTTATCACTTGTCATAATCTTGGTCTTGCTTTCATTTAGAAATAGATTTTGTTCTTCACTGTGTTATTTGATTGAATTTATGAAGTGTTTGAGGCTTTTTTTTGTTATGGGACAGAAATGATGTACCATGAGGATATCTGGAGAATCGCACAGATTGTACAGGTGGAGAATTATTATGAGAATGAATGGAAAATGCAGCCAAATAGATGAATGATAGCAAGTAGTTTCTAGACTCTGTACAGCTATAAAAATAATATATTTATAATAAATAATGTACAAATAATTAGTATTTATCCATTGCAAACCAGAATTTATAGGCTGAATTGCAGTAAAACTGGATACCAATAGGTAGAAACATACAGCATGAGGTAATATAGTTTTTTAGCTCACAAAATAGACTGAAACACATAAAATAATATAGCATAAAACACACAAAACTGAATCCAATGAAGAAATATAATATTTGGTTTACAGCAGAAGACTGAATCACATGAAGTAACATAATGTATGGTTCACAAAACAGACTGAATTACATGAAGTAATAAAATGTATTGTTTACAAAACAGACTAAATCACATGAAATAGTTTACTGTATGGTTCACAAAACAGACGGATTCACACAAAATAATATGATGTATGATTGAGAAAACCAAAATGAATTTACAATTTCACTAAAAAAAACCTTTATCAAGTGGCTTTTGTATGAACACTAATAAACATTTGAGTCATGGCTACCAGAAATAACTTAGAGACACAAGTATGTCCCCAGCCTTAATGTGTTCTGCATCTTTTTGTATAATATAAGCATGAGATTGATCTACAACGAAGTTCTTATATGAAAATCTTATAATGAAATAGTATAACTTCAAATACGCTTGAAATATTCAAAATATGAACAAACTGGCTAATATAATCAAAGTGTTAATTTATACTGTGTCTCCAGCACTGTCTGCTCTTGACTATGTGGTGCACTCTGACAGAATGAAGTACTGGTATGTTTATTTATTAATCTTTCCATTTTGCTAAGGTTATATCTCTATTTGACAATTTTATCTCGCTGTTCCCTTATAGTAATGTCTTCATCAAGATATTATACACTTTTACACAGTAAAATTTTTTAGTTTATCTGATTTTTATTTTCTTCATAAATTTTTTTCTTTTATTTCTAGTTGTTTGTTTACAATGTCTTTATGTCAACAAGTAATTCAAAAATAGTAATTTAAAAACGCACTATTGAATTTATTATTTTTTATTACTTATTGTTATTATTATTATGGCTGAGTTTTTGGTCATCGTCGATTACGACGGATGAACATCATCATCATGTAAACAAGGTTTTCTAGTCGATGCAGTCCTAACAACAATCAGCCACAATAGAAATGAATGATATAAAGTGGAATCCCTCTAAAGCATATCCCTTTATAATTTTCCTATTTAATGATACTTTTCAAAAACCCAAATCATATTTATTATTTATTGTTTGTACCTTGTATAGCGAATTTCTATTACAAACATATTTCATAAGTCCAAGATTGACAACAGTTGTTGACAAGGGAGCGGGAAAAGAAGGATTGTCAAAAGTTGATTTCAACAAAACATATTTTTTATAGTAAAAATTTTCAAAATAAAAATTTGAAACAGAGTAAGGTTTTTTTCACACTTCATCTGTCAAAACTATTTCGGGGAAGAGGGGGGGGGATACAAGTTATTAGCAGGGAGGGGAGGGGATAAAATATTGCCCAAAAAGTGTTGACTGTAATTTACAGACAGCCCCGAGACATTGCACTAAAAGGATGCTATTGGAGAAGTAAAATAAGTGCATATTTAACCAGGATGCTATAGGAATGATATTGGAGGAAGCTGCATAACTATAGGATATATCCAGAGTTTTTCAAAGCAAGTTTAATAATAAATAACAGTAGTTATATAATTTTAAGTTAATGTCTGTAAAGGGAAGTAAGCAGAAGAGAATGAATGATTGGAATGCTATGTCTTGCCACTTATATACCGTATATACTCGATCTAAAGTCACCGTTGGGAGGGGGGGCATTTCAATAGAAAAAAGCGGGGCAGGGGTGGTGTATGTGTGAGGTGTGGTCTGGTTTATGAACGAGTGAGCTTATTATCCTATAGTCGACAATGTGTATACTGCTATTTTTGACCATGTCCAACAGCTGACTGTGTTATTCATTACATAGGGAGTGCTAACTTACCGGTATGCTTCTGCTTAGATACAATGCACACTCATTCACCAAATGTTTACTGCCAATGTTTATGAAAGCACCAACATAAGAAATAGCATTATACTGTAATCTTGAAAATGAATAGTAAAATAGTTCAACGTAAGAGATCTGCTTATGATTCATTATTTGAACTGAAAGTAGTCAGTTATGCTGAAGGAATCAATAATTGCACAGCAGCTTATCACTTTTGTGTTGATGAGAAACAAGTACGCAAGTGGAGGAAAAATAAAATGTCAATCAAAGAAATCTCAAAGACAAAAAGACGATGTTCAACAAGGTGTGCGCTTTATCCCAGAATTGGAAAAAGATCTTAAAGATTGGGTCATCGAATGTTGTCAAAATGGCTGCATTGTGACAATATCTATCGGGAATTCGTTTGCATGCTATGCAAATGACGAAATCAGCAAAATACAGGTTGGTCATACTTATTAATTTTATTACAATTGCTGATTGGTGTATGAGATTTATGAATCATCACGATCTATACTTATGTCAATACACTAAAATAGCGCAAAAGCTTCCTAAAGACTTTGAAGACAAAATTGAGTCATTTCAGAGATTTATATTTCAACACAGAAAAAGTCCTCATTTGAATTATAGGCCTATGGTTTTTCACATTTCCAAATTCGGGAGGGTGGGGGGTTGGCTTATTCAGATTTGGTGATACTATTTAATTAGGGGGGGGGGCATCGGCTTGCGATCGAATGGGTTTTAGAGCGAGTATATATGGTTGTATTTTCTTTAATATTTTCATAACTTTTATATTTAATTCCATAAAAATCTGATAATATTAAATATTTACCTTAAAACAAAACATCAAATGGGAAATAAATATTACCAAGTATGCCTATGGTATGTGACATTAAATTACTGGTAATTTACAATTCATTTACCTATGTCACATCTGAAGTAACCTTGTTCACACTTATGTGTTATTTATGTTTACATATAGGTTCAACTGATCCTTATAGTATTGTGATTTTTTCTCATGTACAGATGTTAAATCTGTGTGGTTCTCCTGGAATTTACAAACGAGTGCAGTGTGTGTGTGTGTGTGTGTGTGCGCTGTTTGTGTATCGATCGAGCTGTCAATATTTGTAGCAGTTTGAGAATAGCCTATAGACCTACACATTGGAAGTCCTTACTAAAATTGTATCTTTTTTTAGTGATGTTATTCTGTGGAATATGGAAAACATGGTGACTCAAGTTGCAAGGCAAATATATTCCAGCTGAATGAGCCTGGCTCACATCCCATTTGCTGTCCTATGATTTTGACATTGAATTGCATGGTTTATTAATATTTGCTGCAGCTGTTTTAAAACTGTAATTGCTACAAGTCATATTAGTTTTCTTTAAATATTACTACATTATGTATGCGACATTAATTCTTAGGTTAGTCTATCTATCTATTCATGCGGTGAACACAGTGCATAGGGCAGAAACCAGAGCTCTCCAGTTCAAGCGTTGTGATGCTACTGTATGTAATTTCCTGCATATTGTTGAGACCCATAGTCATACCCTCGCTAATTGTTCTGCGAAGAGTATTTCTTAGTCTACCTCTTTTTTCTTTTGACATCTCCAACCCATTTTAATTTAGGCTAGTAGTCATGTTTAATTGAATTATTTCACTCCTGAGTGTTTGTTGCTTCTGGGCCTAGCTGTCTATTTATAGAAATAAATCTCAGTTCTATGAAAACAGCCTAAATAACTGAAAATATGAGTGCTGAGGATAACACAGTGCAAATATGGAGAGATAACAGAAATAAGTATAGGCCTAGGTCTAAGTGTTACCAATATTTATAAATATTAGGCCCTATTCTATAAATATTGTCAACACTTATTTTTATTTCAGTTTATCTCCATGTCTAATTTTAGAAAAGTCTATTATTATAAATATTTTGAAAATAATCATTCTTGAATTTATGGCTTCATTAATGAGTTAATTAAAAACAATTACAACTTATAAGATTCTGTATGTTCCTCAAATCTTTTGCTTCTGTGTTGAAAAATATGAGTTTCAATATATAGGCCTATACATAATAATTTTAAAAATGTACCAGTCTTATATAAATAATGAAAACAAATAAATATACATATAGCCTATATGAACATACTGGTACAAACTTAATTAACTCTTTTGCCATGTACCGTCTTTTATTCAATCCTATGATACCATTACAAATTATGGATCATTGATAAAGCAAAACAGACACTATTTATTTTATATAACAATTTTAGGTATTTATATCAATATAAGGTTGGTTCAGATTGAAAGTGTAATCTGTCCACATTACTCCTGGTATGATTTTGATGTGTTATGACAAAATTTGTACATTATTGATAAGTTTTGAACATGTGTGATATGTGACACTATTTTTCCTTATATTTTCTATATATATTTGTAAGCAAAAAAATGTTTCGTGAAAGTATACCAATTTTATTTACTTTGGTGACATTATTAATTATTGAAATCCAACCTGGCAATAACTGGCAACATACCTAGCAGATTTACACTAATTTGTAATAAAAATCTGATCAAAATAGTGATCAAAATCTTAGATCTACCTTCGGATCTCAGAGAACTATCCAAATATTTTAGGAATAATAAACATAATTGAAGCACTATGTCTATACAGTACTACTATACATTTTTTTGTTCTTAATTGGATTATCTACAAAACTGATAAAATTTGAGCAGAAATTATTGATTCAGAAGTTTGGTAAGTTCACATTTCATGTCCGAAATATTAAAAATTTTGTTTTATAAATTTTATTTTATTTTTAACATTAATTTTAATAATATTTCATATCTGAAATATTAAAAATTGTGTTTTATAAATTATATTTAATTTTTAACATTAATCTTTCAACAATAAAAGCAATTTTATTCAAAATAAACATGTGATAATCACATTCTCTGTCAATTTATGTTTCAATATATATATATATTGAAAGTGTGTGTGTATATATATTACATTATAATTTAAATATATTTAGAACTACTACTTCTTGTTCCCATGATGAATGTGCACAACAACAACAAAATCTCAAAAACATTAATTGCGTTCAAATACTAAAAATATTCAGTAGCAAATGAGATAATCTCACAACTTGGAAGAACTACATTTGATGCTGCGCAAGAATAACTGTCAGTCATTTATCTCTTGATTGTTAGAAGTGCTTATGTTAACACAGAGTTAATACAATTTATTGAAAATGGTTTGCTAAATGTGATTTACTGTTTATGATTTAATGAATATAATTTGTTGTTTTCTACTTGTTGCATATTATTTCAACTTCAATCCAAATTAACATTCTTCATACAGATACATACAAAAAGAAAGGATTAGTCAGCAATATTTAAAATTCAGAAATGTCCACAAGATTACTTTAAGTCAAAATTAGATTTTGGCCTAAATTTTAATTGCTTTTTTTTACAAGTTCATGCAAATGTAATTGTGTATTCATGAAACAAACTCTCAGTCTTGTATTCCAGAAACAAACTCTCGGTTTTGTATTTTTGAAACAAACTCTCAATCTTCTACTCATGAAACAAAATCTTAGTCTTGTACTCATGAAACAAACTCTCAGTCTTTTACTCATGAAACAAACTCTCAATCTTGTACTCATGAAACAAACTCTCAATCTTGTACTCATGAAACAAACTCTCAGTCTTTTACTCGTGAAACAAACTCTCAGTCTTGTACTTGTGAAACAAACTCTCAGTCTTGTACTTGTGAAACAAACTCTCAATCTTGTACTCATGAAACAAACTCATCTTGTTCTCATGAAACAAACTCTCAATCTTGTACTCGTGAAACAAACTCTCAATCTTGTACTCATGAAACAAACTCTCAGTCTTGTACTCATGAAACAAACTCTCAATCTTGTACTCATGAAACAAACTCTCAATCTTGTACTCATGAAACAAACTCTCAATCTTGTACTCATGAAACAAACTCTCAGTCTTGTACTCATGAAACAAACTATCTTAATGCGCACAATAAAATACAACTGGTTGATGCATGATAACTTCATGCATTATTTTAATTTGTCCAGTATCCAAAGTATACAATTACATATAAAACATCATCTGAACCTTGACCTCCAATAATATTTAATGGTTCTACACTTTTATAAACCAAGGTGAATACACTCTCGTGATTTAAATGAGCATGCAGCATCATAAAGAGGCTTTAGTTACTTCACCACAAATCATGAACCTTGGACAAAGTATAACTTTATCATATATTCTGTTGCAACTTGGAATCTTACAGAACAGACTAATATATAATTACTTTAAATAAAACAGTAACTTTTCACACCAGTCTAAAAAAGATGAGATAAAACTGAATGTTTCAATTGCACAAGTCACGCGCTAACACACTAAAACCCTCACATGAACTCCAGATTACACTCAAATCCCTTATATGCTATCACATGAACACACTAGAAACATTACATGCACACACATGAGCATACTCAAATCCCCCACATGCACTCACATGAATACACAAACCCCCACATGAGCACTCTCAAATCCCATACATGCATTCACGCAGAAAGCATAAAATGCTTTTAGTATTGTACATACAATAAATATAAAATGTAAATTTACTTTACAAAAAATTTATCTAATCTATAATGCATTTAGTATAAAATATAAAATTTATTAATAGAATACAGATTTTGCACTTCAAAATATGTACTCAAAATGGATTAACGAAACAAGCCAAAAATTTCTTCTCCTACCATTGACCAAAAAAAGGACCACTCTTATAAAAAAATATTCACTGACCTGTTAAAAGATTGATGCCGATTTTTTTACCTTCAACCTATATTTGATCACCGATCTGTAAGCAGTGGTCGCTCTATAGAGATATTGTAACGTAACATAGTTTTCAAAGTAAAACAAGGTATCATAAAAATAGAGATTATTATTCTACAGAACTGCAGCAAATCAAGTCGGGAACATAAAATACTGTTAAAGTCAGAGTACCTCTCTGTAACAAAGTAAAAGAAAACCAACCCCCAGAACTCTGTCGAGTTTCTAAATGTGCGTATATAACTATGAAATATTTATTGATACATTGTAGTATTAATTTCAACTAATACTTTCACAGCAAATAGAAAAGCATATTTTTCTCAAGAAATTTCTTAAAGGTGCGTGCATGAATGGTCTAAAGCAGTGGTCCTCAACCAGAGCTGGTGGCCCACCAGTGGGCCACAGGTTATTGCAGAGGCCATGAATAAAAACTTGGATAATTTAGGAGTCTACGGATCTGTCTGAGGGAGCCTTAGGAAGGTAGTTGAGTGAAATTATTTGGAAAATATATAATAAAATGTATAATATTTAACCATGATTACTCTTCTTTGTATTTTTTGTGTACTTGGGATATATCTGATGGTTTCTCTTGATTAGATATTTTGTAAGGGAAATAATTTAAGCACAAGTGAACAATGAGAAGGTTAGCCAAAAAGGTCATCAGATTAAAAATTTACATCAGCTATAATCTGGAGGGGGTTACACAGATAAATTTTGCTCAAAAGTGCCATGATGAATAAAGGTTGAGAACCACTTGACTAAAAGAAATCATACATAGTAGATACCATAAGTTCTTGAGATTAAATAAAACAGGAACAAAGTTCATTAAACAATTTAACAAAATAAATTGTGTTTGCTATAGCTCAAGAGTGTTTCAGAATCAAAGCTGTAATCACTTGATTAGGCTTGGAAAATAAGAAGGTGTTTAGTATAGATAGCCTAAAGCCCACAAGCAAAGATGGTTATGAAGTTTCAGCAATCCCTGTGCTTACAAGCGAATTAATTTTACAGTAAAACTAGCAAGCATATTGTATCACCTTCCAAAGTCACGTGATTGTGGTTTATTATCAAGTATTCTTTCTATTTCTTCCATAATGGCTGCAGTCAGCTTGGGCACGTACTGTAAGGATGAAAAAAATTGAGTGTCAGGTTTTGTAATGCAACAGAAACAATGTAACTAAATTAAAAATAATTATCACTTATTTTATCTGAAAAGTCAACAGTATAATACAGATTGTGTGAAAACATATTGAAATGTGAATAATGTTAAACTGAAATTTCAATGTTAAACTTTCTAAATTATATTGAAATGCGAATAATGTTAAACCTATATTGAAATATGACAATCAATACAATCATTGAAAAAATCCATATCCTATCAAGCACAGAATACCCACTCCTGTGGTCACACACTTCAACGGCGATGGTCATCATGGTGCTTTTGATATTCAGGTCACCACCATCAGATCCTGCAATACCGATGATAGATCTAGGTACGCTCTAGAATTTGTCTCATTTTTGAATTGGGTACACTCAAGTCTTTTGGACTCAAATCTGACCATTCTTATGTCTAGTACTGGGTTGGTGTGGTCTTTGTCTTTATTCTTTTTGTTCCGTCATTTACTCATCTTTTTGTTCATTTCGTTTCCACATATATTTATGTTTTTTATGTACTTCCTGACCTTCCGACATCTCATTTCCATATTTCCATTGGATACATTTGTTTGTTGTGATAATTTTTCCATTCGTTGTTTGTTGTGATAATTTTTCCTTTTGTCGTCTTTTGATGTTTTGTGTGTATCTTGATAAAGACAGTTTGGTTGAAACATTGAATATGATTTATGTATTGTAATTTGTATGTTTTCTTGTTGCACATCATTACCCCCTAGTTTTAGTTATAGTCTGTCATATCTGATTGAAGCGATTATATAAACCTGTGTTTTACATAAGTACAATTGAAATATGAAAACAGTTTGAGGGAGAATAAGTAAAAACTGAATACTATTTTAAAATAAGGGTGAAACTCCAATTATCACCATTAAGTGCCACCTCCGTATTGAAGGTTGGTTGCACCGAACCTCCAACATTTTCTCTCTTGTCTTGGTAGTGCATTCTGTTAGACTGTATCCTGTCTATCTCATGATATTTCTGTTGTTATTATATTGTTGTTCCACCAATTCTTGTAAATCTTTTTCATTTCTCATATGGTCTCTTCTTTATGTTTGCTGCTTTACTTAAACATTTTAAACATGTAGTGAGCCCTTTCTTTTTTTATTTTTTTAATTAGTGTCCATGTTTAACTGGTAGCACAATATTAGTAAGAAAATTGAGTTTATGATTTTATGTTTAGTCTCCTTTGAAATTGATGCATGTTTCAGAATTACTTATTAACCTTAATCTCGGATAAGCCACTGAACTTGTCACTTGGAATTATCCACTTTGTTAACTAATCCACCAATTTTATAATGACATAAATATAAAACTGCAGGACAAGAAAACCATTGTGATGCTAAGGACTAATCTATTTACTTGTATGTTATTAGTATATCAAAGATTTCCAGTAATAACTTGTAACTATTAAAACTGCATCTTTGTATACTACAATTTCTCAGATGTTGACTTAATTCCTCTGAATCATGTACTATATTCACTGTACAGATATTATTGATTATATAAATAACCAAAATATCAGAGGATGTCAGACAAAATGGAAAGTGCTGAGGTAACCAAACGAATAAGTGATAAATACTACATAAAGTACAAAGGTTACTATTAAAGCTTAACAATCCATGTAAAATATAAATAAATAGCAAGAAACAAAAGAAAAATGACTTCTTTCTACATTTCAGTCCAACACGGACCTTTCTCAAGAAACACTTAAACATTTAACATGAAACATCGAAATGTACATGATTATTTAAAGACGTGTTTCTTACAGCAAGACACTCCAAGTAATGAGATCAAAGTTCACAGACACGTTCAAGTAATTGTTGAATTATGTGTGTTAAAAAGGATGACAAAATGTTGAAAGAGGTCTTCAAATAATCATTTGCATTTTAATGTTTCTTGTTCAATGTTTATGTTTGTTAATGTTTGTGATACCAAATAATAACATACAAAGCACATCATTTTATCCACTGAAAATTTCACAGTTTAATTATTATGGTGAATCGGATTGCAAGTCCACTGATCACTTGTAGTTTGTATAAAAAATAACTTTCACGGTATGACCAGCAACCAGAAAATGGGTATCAGGGATCATGTTCTGGGAAGGTCAAGTAATGTCACCATCTCCTTACTGAGCAAGAACTATGTGACACTACACAGGTGGTTTTTGATCAGTGACTAAATGGGCTGCTGAGCACTTATTGTAAACCATATACTATGATGCTGATTAATAACTCAGTTAGACCTACCGTTAATGTAACTTTTAAAAGTTATTGTGGAATTGTATATGCAAATAATAATACATTTATATGTGAGATAAAATAAAATAAATTCATATATTATTCTATAAGAAAAAGTATAACACATAGGCCTATCTGTTTCCCGATGGTTCATTCCAAAATAAACCTACAATTTTATATTTTGACCTAAACTTCTTGCTAGTGTAGCAACTTGTGCCTAAACATCTAATGAAGGGTGAAAAGAATAGGGCAACTGTCTTCTTTCCCGGCATGTCATAGGAAGCAACTAAGGAAAGTTGGGGGGATAGGTTGACAACCTTTCACTTGTGACAAAATTATTGTCACACTGTGTCTCTTCTTCTTCAGCGTTCATTCTCAAACTCCCACTGAATCTCTCTAGTAGCAGGACCATGGTCCTATTCGATTTCCAGCAGGATGTAGACCAGAGAATGAAAATGCGTTGTGTTGCCGTTTTATTTGCACCAATGGCCCGACACATCCGTCTTCGGTGGGACACTGTCTCAATTTCTTACATTTATCCTCTAACAAATAATCCACATGGATGATGAAGAGATGCAGGCCAGCATACATTATAACTTTGTCCTTTTGTGGCAGACTTCTAGGTAACAGGAAATGCTAGATGTGACATTACTGAGGATGGGTCAGCAAGTCTAACGGAAAAATGATGAGAGTTAGCCACATGGGAATCCTGAAGTAAAGTGCATTGGGATGCTTCCCTTCAGGGACTAAACTTGCATCCATAAACTAATTGTAGTTGCAAGTTTAGCCCCCTTACGCAACCTATCCTGTGAGAACAGTATGAGTCCGGGTATCACCTCAGCTACACAACTGAGAAGAACCTTTGCTTTTGTTAAAAAGGCTATGGACTGTTAAGAGCTACCTGCTCACAGCTAAAGGGATTATTTCATCATCATCACCCACAACTGGCAATATTCTGTATAAAGAGTGCCTGAATAAAGAAAAATTTACTAAAGATCAATATGTCTATATTAAATGAAATCTGAGTATTTTCTATTCAAAATACATCAATGAAGTATGTTGTCATCATACTAGATGACAGGTATGAATTATTTTTTGGATGTATTTGTCATGGTATACAATCTGAAAATGATCATTTTAAATCATAAATAAATCACAATAAATTATAAATCACACAATATGTTCTTTGCATGCACAATTTTGTAAATAAAATATGAGAAAGTACATATTATAGTCATTGCATTCTTTACGATACGTTCATGCAAATTATGTAAATATTTTACATAACATCTTAACTGAGGGATGAGTGAAAAAGTTTCACAATTTCAACATGTGCAAAGTAGATTGAGGTTCACATCACTGTGATGTCATGTCAATCATATTGCACTGGCAAGGCTAGTAATGATACAAGTGGTTCCTACATATTTAACAATAGATTAAAATTACTGTTATAGGCCTATACAGGATATACCTATGCTCCAATTAAGTTTCTATTTCTTACAAAGTTTCTCATAAATGAGAATTGTCTGGAGCATAGCCTATCCATAATGAAATTTGTAAAATAGAATTTATAATACTCTGTGTAGTCCAGGAATAGAATTTATAATACTCTGTGTAGTCCAGGAATAGAATTTATATTTATTAAACTAGTGTATGAATAAAGTGTATTTATATTTCATAAGTTATCTATCAATAAATTTGTATATAGGCCCTCTATTTCACTTTTACTTTATAGGAGGCCTCCAAATTAGTTTTCATAACCGAGTTCATAAATGAAATATATATAATCACAAAGTAGTGTATAAGTATAGACCTGATATAAGTTTATAAACATTGGCTAGAATGGACACATGATAATGATGAACTTGTGTATACGACACCAAAAGTGGCAGGACACATTGCAAATAACTTGGCAGTGAGGACACCATTCTGTACATGGCACATCTCATAGAAGAAATTTCAAAAAGAAGACTAAAAATAATATTGAAATTTCATAAGTTAGCCCACAAATGTAATAAGGTATCACATAAATGGCACATTTATAACTGTGAAGAACCTGGCATGTTGAGTTGGGGTGGGGGGTCCTGCAAATTCAGTCAGGTGACATTCTTTCCAGAACGTAGTCTTCCTTTATGGATGTTCTGAATTCCTCTCAATTATGTTCAAGTTGATCTGCTGCTGCCAATGGCATGGTTAAGCAATCTCCAATGTCTTATCTTCATTGTCTTAGGTGGCTTTTACCCCTGTTACCAGCAACCATACCTTCCATTAATAATTTTTCATGTTGTTATGTCTCTTTATATGGTCAAACAAAACCACATACTTCTTGCTATAATGTTGTTTAGAAGCCAACCCTCTTCAATTTTCACTGTTCTTAACACTTCATGATTCATCTTCATAGCTGTCCATCACATTCTAATAATCCTTCTGTGAGCCTGAAAAGAACTTTATGATGACAATAGACCAGAAATAAACATACAAGATAACGGTGAGGGTCCATCAATACTCACAGCAGAAGTAAGGGAGGAACTAAGACACATGAAATATGGCAAAGCCCCAGGTCCAGACAATATCACATTAGAAGAATTAGCAGCTTTAGATGACTTTGGAGTTCAAATAATCACAAAATTGCTGAATGACATATATAACAGCAGAAACATACCAGATGACTTAATGAGATCCATATTCATAGCATTACCTAAGAAACCAGGGACCACCGAATGTGAAGAACACCGTACAATCAGCCTCATGAGCCAAATAACCAAAATACTGCTCAGAATCATCATGAAGAGAGTGAGAAACAAAATAAAACCAGAAATAAGTCCAGAACAATGTGGATTTGTAGAAGGCAAAGGCAAAAGCAATGCGATTTATATATTGAGAACACTAATAGAGAGGTCTATAGAGGTAAAAACAGATCTGTACCTCTGTTTTATAGACTACACTAAAGCTTTTGACAAAGTTAAACATAGCGAAATTATACACATGCTAGAGAATCTGAACATTGACAGCAAGGATTTAAGAATAATCAAGAACATGTACTGGCAACAAACAGCAGCAATAAGAGTAGGAAAGCAATTTGGCCCTTTTCAACAAATAAAACAAGGAGTCAGAGGGATGCGTGCTTTCACCAGACCCGTTCTCTCTATACAGTGAAAACTTATTGCGTGCAATAGTAGATATCCCAGGAATATCAGTGGGAGGACATAACATAAATAATTTGAGATATGCGGATGACACTGTTCTGATTGCAAAAAGTGAGGAAGACCTTCAAAACTTAATTAAAGTAGTAGTCACAGAAAGCAAAGAGAAAGGCCTCTTCCTAAATATCAAGAAAACAGAAGTAATGGTTATTTCAAAGAAAGAAAATAACACACCTTGCAAGATCATAGTGAATGATATAGTATGAAAACAGGTCCACCAATTCAAATATCTAGGTACAATTATAACAGCAGATGGAAGAAGTTCAACAGAAATAAGATGCAGAATAGGACAGGCAAAAACAACATTCAGAAAAATGAAAAATATACTGTGTAATATGACCTTGTCATTAGAGGTGAGAAAGAGAGCTCTGCAGTGCTATATAACCCCTATACTAACATATGGGTGCGAGTCTTGAACAATAAACAAACCGGAAAGTGGGAGATTGGAGGCAACAGAGATGTGGTTCTACAGAAGAATGCTGAGAATACCATGGACTGCCAGAAAAACTAATGTAGAGGTGTTAAAAGAGTTAAAAGCGAAACGGACCTTAATCAACAATATAAGAAAAAGGCAATCTTCTTTTTTTGGCCACTTCATGATACAGGCAGGTTTAGAGAACATAATCACAACAGGCAAGATTGAAGGCACCAGAGACAGAGGGCGACAACGTGAGAAAATATTAGACAGTTTGACAACCTGGCACGGCAAAGAAACAACAACGACTTTGATACATAATACTGTGGACAGAGAGCTGTGGAGAGCCATGACCGCCTACGCCACCCGGCATGGCACCTGATGATGATGATGATGAGCCTGAAAATATCTGATCTATATTTAGTTTACCTTGTACACATCTTGTAATAGATGGGTCTGCAGTAAACCTGTGTACAAATAGTATCTGTGGTAACTATTGGTATAGTACAGATTTTTCAGTTTCAAAATAGACCTAGTCACTTAATATAATATAGGCCCTAGTGTACAGTTCACAGACTGAATCACGTAGCATTTTATTGTGTATTTTAGTTAACAAAAGAAGCTGAATCACTTGGAGGCACCTAATATAATAATTTTTCAGTTCACAAAACAGACTGAATAGCTTGACATAATATAGTCTACACAGTTCACTGCACAGACTGAATCAATTGATCTAATATAGTGTAGCCTATAGTTGTTAGACTTAATCACTTGTTGTTTTATAGTGTATTTCAGTTCAATAATATTCAGAAATACATACACATGTTGCTAGAGGAGGCGGAACAGCTTGCCAGAGCTTGCGGAGATTTCAGGAGATTCATAAGAAAGAAACAAACCAACAGGCTGAATCACTTGATATAGTCAGCTTAACATAATTTTTCAGTTCACAAAACAGACTAAATTCCTTTTTGATGTAATGTAATGTGCAGTTCACATATAAGACTCAATCACTTCATAATATCCAGTTGAAATAATGAATCACGTGATGTACTAGGGCCTACATTTTGTGGCTTACAAATCAAAACAGACTGAACCACAAGAAGTAATATAGTGAATGCATATAGCATAGCCTATTACTTCTTGTAAAATAAATGTGAACAGCAATGTGAGCTGTTCCAAGTCCTAAAATATAAACATAAAAGATTCACAGAAAAACTTACTAGCAACTATACATGTCAACAACAGAAATAAAAACACATAGCCTAAACTGAAAGTTTGTAAATCAAATGGATGGAGTAAATAAAAAATGATAGAGCCTATAGGGACCACAAGTTTGTGCCCTTCAAAAACTCATCATCAATAAGGCTATGTAAAACAATATTAATTACACAGAAAGCAGTGTAGGAATAAAGGATACAGCATCCCTACAAGTTAAAAGCACTAGGCCCTATAGGTCTATATAGAGATTGAAAAAAAAATTAAGCAAACACAGATTAAGCCTAATATTAATGTTTTATAATTTATTAAACTTAGGCCTATGCATAAAAGGAATGGCTAGACCCTACATTTAATAAAACAAGAAGTGTAGGCCTATTTTGAACTCATCTCTGGGATGTGGTGTGATGGACCACTGAAGATGTGTTGACTTAAATTGCGAGGTGGGCAAGGACCATCTCAGTTAACCTGGTTCACAACGCGTTTGCTGCATTTATGCTTTATCTCTGCATGTGGAAAGTTTGGAAGTTTCACCAACGGTTCATCAGACTGACTGCAGCAGCAAAACTCTAGTAGATCTAGTAGCATATGTAGTGTGGCTTTCCTTTTCTGGAGGCCTTAGTTACAGCATTTCATCTAGGACAGGGGTCGAGAACCCATGGCTTGCTCGCAGACCAATGTTCGATTATAAAAAAAATGTTTCTTTAGACTCATTTGATCTACATATTAATTGCATATCAATATTTCATTCTACAAATGAGCTAAAGTCTACTGCAGCTCAGCATCAGAAGTCGAATTAATGGTAAGAAATACTCATTATTGATTAGCAACCACATAAATATGTGGTATCCATGGCTCCCTCAGACAAAAAGGTTCACGACCCCTGATCTAGGATATAATTTTATTTCTACCGCCTCTCAGTAGCAGGCTGCTTCTCAAGAAAGGCATATAACAATAGTTACATCATTAAGAATTATTTTAATAGGTATGAAATAAAGTTCAGGAGATACCTCCTCATTGCACAAAAGGATACACAAGCGCTATTGTTTGCAATTCCCAGAGATCTAATCAAACAAACAGAGAAACATAAAATTGAGCCCATCTAAAGCAGCTGTGCCAATACAATAATACATATAATATATATGTAAAACAATATAGCAACATTGACTGGTGAAAGGGAGATTACCATGAAAATACCCGTTTAACAGATCCAGCAGGGGAGGCGGGTCTTGGGTTTGTCTCTAATATTAGCTCAAGATGCTCTAAAATCTCAGTTGTGAGTTTTGGCACAAACTGAAATTATGGTGCATTCGTGAATCATTATCCTATGTCAGAATTAAATGTAAAACTATAGTTTATATAAATATAGAGTATACAATAGCTGAACTAAAGCCTTAAAATAATATTGCTGAAAAATAGATTGAATATAAATTTTTAATAATAGGCCTATAACTCATAACACATACAGGCTGGAGATCGAGGTTGCAAGATTATGTGAACTATGGCCTCCATAATTGATTTAAGATGCACTCTGATACAATCAAAATGGACCTGAACTATGGTTGAAAAAGCGTTCCTTGCTATAAGAGGTAAACTTTTTATTTAAAAAATAAAGGGTTAGTACTTTATGTTAACCTTAAAAGAATAGAGAGAACATCATGGAAAGAGAAGAACACTAACAAAGAGGTTCTAACAACACTTAATATGAAGAAATAATTATTAACCTTTAGCAAGCCAGATTAAAAAATACGAAACGTCTCCCTGCCACCGGATTCTTTTTTGAAAATTTTCATTATTGATGGTGACTGTTTTGAAAATGTGATAATTTTTTGGTTGTTAGAGATATTTAAATAATATTTGCACATATAAATAAAGAATTGAATTATGCATATATTGGTGTAATTTATGTACGTGTGTGTGTGATACCAGACGTATGAGAAAGTGGTAAAGACGTTTTTCACAAAAAACATATATTTTATAACAAATAAAGAGGGAAAAAATAAGGAAAAAAAATAACTTACCTTACATATCGAATTCCTTGGCAACACTGTCAACTAAATCACGTAAATCTGTTGTATTTATGTTCTTTCACTGCGAAATTATCAAAATATAGCCGGGGGAACTGTATAAAACATGTAGATTTGCAGTAAAATCGTTCTTTGAGCTTAGGCCTAGAGTTATTTTTTCTGCCACTTCAAAATATTCGATATCAAACGTACAAGTCCCCAAACCAGCACGGCATTCTGTATATTCACTGCTGTGAAACTAAATAACCTAATAATCCATGATTCAATCCACGATTCAATGTTATTTTATTCGAAATACGATGAAATAAAGGTCTGTAAAACCGATCCATCATCATGGCATCGTACCGGTGTACAGATGTGGTCAGATTAATTGCTCTTAAACTTTTACGAATAGCCAGCCATTCTAAAAAACGATCATGTTGGAAGTGGGGGATGTACCGGCTTCGATTGCGCATGTCCCCAGCTATGTGCACGGACTGTGGTACGTGTAAATCTCACGATAATCTCGCTGGGTGGGACGGCCCGCCATCAGCGCGCGCGGCCATTTTGTTTTTCGGCGGCTGGATATCATATCGGCTCGGTGAAGGTGGGAAATAAAGATCTGCCAAATAAAATACTTTGATATTTTTAACATATTACACTGAAATGACTTTATATATATATCAAGTGACATATTCTTTCCAGAACGATGTCTTCGTCATGGATACTCTGTAAGTCTCTCTGTTCCGGGCAAGCAGGCCTGCATTGGCCAGAGACGTGCATATATTCTTGAAGACCTTACTTGAGGGTAAAGTCGAAGAGAAGCGAGCAAGAGGTAGGCAGAGATATAAGTGGGAAAGTAGCATCACATGATGGACAGTTTACAGTCTAGCAGAGTGTATCACCAAAACAAGAGACAGTGGATGTTGGAGGTATGTTGCAGCCAAACTTCATTGTGGATACGGTACTTGATGATGAGGATGGGATCATGTCCGTGCCATGCTATGATACAAAGAGGCAGCCACATCATTTGGCACAGTACGGGTGGTGGCATACGCAGCGAAATTAAAATATAATTTAAACCATTCAAGAATTTATTTTTTTAATTTAAGAAGCGGCATTTTGAAGAATTGAATCATTGAATCATACTGAGAAAATCTACCGCACGCCACTGAATGTGGTAGACAATCATTTGCAGTTGTCTCTTACAACATGCACACAATCCACATGATTGATGATGATGAAATGTGCAAACGTAGACAAGGAAAATGTTTAAACATGACAAGAAGTCTACTTGTACTGTACCATTGAAATTTGCTTATACTTTAGCTAATATGTAAACAATGACAACGCGTTCCTTTCTCCATAATCTGCATAAGTTTGACACTGATTACAAAAGAAGAAGATATTATTCAAGTTTGATAACAAATGGGATTTTAAATGAAGCCATGTCTAAACATGACATGAAAAAGGTTAAAGGTTACAACATTAATATTTTTATACAAGCTTTATCAATAGGCTAAAGAATTATTTCTAATAAAAAACAAAACAACGATGCTCATATATATGCAGGCTCATAAATTTGCATGTCAGGTCCAGAGCAGACACTAATCAAGATATCGTTTCACCTGTTTATGGGTATCCTATAAATAGACTAACCTGGCAATTGCAGAAAAGATGAACATTATCTCAATTGTGTGAAAGAATGTTTATGGCCTTTGCTCTTTGACATTGGTTGCGACCTTTGACATACGTTGCTCAGTTGCAGTACAGTTACAATAAAGTTTCCCTGTTAAAATATGAGACTCCAGCAAGACACAATGCAGTACTCACTCGCTTCTGAGTCGTTGCACTCTAGGGCTTCAATAGAAAGCTATGGAAACATACCCCTCAAAAAGTGTTGCCAGGAAAGCCACCAAGTGGAGTCAGAAACATAAACTGTGAGTTATCTTGAACAGGTAGCAAGGTGCATATTCTGACTTCTCTGTGCCCGAAACATAAACAAAAATATAATCTAGACAAGAAGACATGAAAATAGACCAACGTGCATAATCCAAACTATATTTAGAAATGGAAATTCACAGACAACCTCAATTTTGTTTGACCATTTCTCAGAAAATAAAGAAGCCTGAAAATTATTTATTGTCAAATGTCTAGGAAGCCTATAGGCATACTATTCAGGATGCAGTGTTCAACTCAACATTTTATTGGCTGCATAAATATTTACTTTTATAACGTGCCATTGTTTTCTTAATGGTCTGGTAGCAGGCACGTATATAAGGGTGGGGAGTTGTTCAAACACCTCCTAATTCCCCTTAGCAAATTGGAATATGACTTTTACTAGTACTATAAATTGGTCACAAGACAAAAAACTCAATCCCTTAGCATTTTCCCCAAAACGGTCGACAAATTTTTCATCTAAATGACAATCGGACTCCTGTATAGAGCTAAAGTGACCCAGAATCCATGCTGAAGTTGGATGTGTCATGCCAAAAGTAAGCTGTACATTGTAACACAATGCATTGTTTTCCATACTACATCCTGTTGGTCTGTAGGAGTTTGAGAACGAAAGCAGCAGAAGAAGGACCCAGTGCCTGGGCCTACGATACGCATCTTGTACCCTACAATCAGAGAACCAGATTCTTAGTCAAATGTCTGTAGTACAAGAAATTATTTAAGTTGTTCAATACATATATTGCCTTCCTTGCGGAACATAATAATTAAACTTAGGGCACCATTAAATTACGTCAACAACTACAGAGGGAGGGGGGTGTCTGAAAATGTTTGACAGTTGTTGACAAGGGTAGGAGGGAGTTTGGCAAAAGTTGACGTCATCACAAATATATTTAGGCCCTTATATACCAATGAAATTGTTGGAATTTGCAAAATTGTGCACAAATCTTCAAAAATAATGTAGTTTTTTTCCATACAATATGTGCAACAAGTATTTTTTTTAATAGGGGAGAGGCTACTGTTTTGATCTTATTAAATAAAGTGGGGTCTCCTTGAATTATTGACAGTTTGTTGACAAGAGAGAGAAAGGGGTAAAAACATTGACAAACATTGTTGATATAATTTATCGACCGCCCCATACCTGAGATTTTTTACATTAATATAACTCAATTTCCAGACATCAATGCAAAAATGATTAAATAGAAGTAATATGAATATAGTCTTTTGTAATTTTCCTCTAACTCTAGAATAACAGTTTAAAAATTGTCTGAAAAAAAACATGACTATTTGAGTTTGAATCTTACCTGCAGTGCTTGAATATCCTCACAGAGCTGATCTACAGTGGAAGCGCCTAATAATACTTGACTTATATTCTCGTTTTTCACACACCAAGCTTCAAATTAGTAGCGAAAAACAACATCAATCAATCATTTTCAATTGTATCATATTGTAGTAATAACAATAGTAATATATAATAACAATACTGCAAATAATAATAATAATAATTATAATAATAATAATAATAACAATAATTATAGTAATGATACAGTAATAACAAAACATTAATAATAACAATAATAACAGTAATAACAAAAACAATACTTATAATAACAATAGTGATACTAGTAATAATACATTTGTAGAACATATAAATTTGATTTGAGAATAGGAAGGGCTAAAAGTACCTTCATTGACATGAGGAAAACAGTAACATCTAAACCAAGGGTGGGCAAACTACGGCCCGCGGGCCGCGCGGGCCGCATGCGGCCCGCCATTGGATATTTTGCAGCCCTCAAACATATTTTAAATACACGAACATTGTTAAAATATTTGCAAAACCTTTTATCCATATTAGAAAATAAACTGTTATAGTGTAAGTCTGTTAGAAATGTAATTTATTTCAGAAGTTATCTACATTATGTAAAACTACCTTTCTTTACAATAAAAATATTTAATTGATTACTTACCGAGAATTTTAAACAAAAACATACATAATATTATATGCGGCCCTCCAATAGCTTTACAATTTTCAATGCGGCCCTCTGCACAAAAAGTTTGCCCACCCCTGATCTAAACAAATTACAAACAAGTTAAAAATGAGAATGATACAATTCTATTTTTATTCTATATTAATGTATGACTCAGAAACACAGACACTAAACAATTAGAAGATAGAATTGATGCCTTTGAGATGTGGGTATATAGATGTATAGAGAGAACATCCTGGAGATAGAAGAAAACAAGCAGAGGTTCTAAACACTTAATATGAAGAAAGAATTACTAAGAGAAATAAAGATCAGGCAAATAAAATATTTTTGACACATTAAAAGACATGACATTGATGAAGACCTTGTTTGAGGGTAAAATCAAAGCGAAGCGAGCAAGAGGTAGGCAGAGATACAAGTGGGAGAGTAACATCACCAGATGGACAGGTTACAGTCTAGCAGAGTGCATCACCAAAACAAGAGACATGGGATGTTGAAGGTCTGTTGCAGCTAACCTAAGTTGTGCCGAGACGGTACATGATGATGATTTATACATGTGATTGACAAGGTTCTAAATAGATGGCTGTGTTATGAGTGGATGTATCATATTGGTGTTTCACACCTGCATAGACGTACATGGACATTTTTCAATGGTCATTGTGAAAATATGAAAATAGGGGAAATATGAAAACTAACAGGCTGACTCATTAACAGGGGTGAATGCAAATAAAGTAAATAGGTTACTATATCAATATAAAATAATAAAATATAGAAAATTACAATAAATAAAAGGAACAAACACAACAGTCAACGTGTCGGTCCAATTGGGACCTTTAAAGACAACAAAAACAGTTAAGAACAAAAGACCATAACGAATATAAACAAAATGGATCTCTCCCACCAGGAAATCAACAAAAAGACACACCAGATCAGTGCAACACAATTCCAACAAGTGTACATCGATGCGTTCAACATGTCCAAACTATGAAATTCCCAAAGATGAAAGACGCAGAACCAAAGAAAAGGGGACACCAAACAGCACTGCCAAGAACGGGGAGGGGGGCAAGTGGGCAACGGGAGACAAAAGGGGAAAGGACAGAGAAAGACAATGCACGTAGGAGCGGGGGGGGGGGGGGCACAAATAGACACAGGGAACACAGAAATGTGCAAAGAAGAATAGCATGTGACAGCACAGGATAGACAACAAAAATATACACACATCAAAACAAAATCACGAACCAAACATGCACACATTCTACCGGACAAACACAGATAACTATAAATATAAGCACATATATATACAAAAATCCAGACATATACAAAAGTATATACGGTACTGATTTCACAGTGCACATTGAAACATAGACACATACATGTACATAGGTACCTGCACACACAACAAAAATGTTCTATGTTCTCAGCCTCATTCCATATGATATACATCTATGTCAAATCCTTCGTGGTCTCTCTTCTTCATGTATTTCTATGTCATCATGTGTGTCTGTTTTCATGTGTTTCTATCAGTGTAGGATTTACGTATAAGCTATACAAGCTATAGCTTAGGGCCCCCACTAGGTATCCGAAAATCAAATTTGGCACTGACATATAATCTGGACTTATAAAGGGCCCCATATCTCAAATAGCTTAGGACCTTATCAAGTCAAAATCCGGCCCTGGCTTCTATGTTTTCATGTTTCTGTGTCTTCATGTGTTTGTATGTCTTCACGTGTTTCTATGTCTTTATGTTTTTCTGTTGTCATGTGTTTCTATGTTTTCATGTGTTTCTATGTCTTCATGTGTTTCAATGTCTATCTTCTCGGTGAATTAAATAAGTACCGTTAAATAAAGTGTTATTCAAACGGAATCATAATAATAAGCTAATAAATGGTAGATATAGAAAAATAAGAGAACTTACCTATAGCTAGTTGTGCTAAAGAACAGCCTAGTTGATCAGCAATAACAGCAATATCCCTGAGTTTTGCTTGCTGTTGTCTGCCTTCCTCGCTGAGTATCTTTTCTCTCAGCCAGTTGTAACCCTAAACAACAGTAAAATATCGCACATTAGGAACATTCGACTCGAATACAAGACATTTGAACTGGGCACTTCATACGCGCGCAAAATGTACAGAAAGTGACTAATGAATAGCCAATGGAAAGCATTGAATGTGACCTGTTCCAAGACCTTGTTTCTCTAGTCGGCTGTGCATTAAATATATATGTTTACAAATATAGTATTTATAGCATGAAATGAATCACATGAACATTGCATTATCAACAAGAAGGGAACATGTAATCAATTCTGTAATCAACTCGCCCTCTCTAAACAGCCATATCACGAGATATTACATCTAGTTCTCCAAACTATTATTTATTCTTCGCATTTCTCTATATCCTTACAGTAGAAGTTAGTTTGAATGCTTTTTAAATCCCCACAAAATATGAACGGTTAACGCCTTGTTTCTAACGTGCCTTGATGTATTTTCTCTAACCGATAATATGTGAGACAACTGTAAAACTGTTTAGCAATAGTACTTACGTAAAACACAATGCGACATGAGGTCGAGTGTTAAAGATTGACTTTTTTTGCTATAACGAACGCATAGACTATCCGACTATTTGGTAATATATATTGTTTTTTTAAAAAAGAACATTATTGTAGTATTAATGAACACCAAATTTCAAACGTGTACCAACAATTTATTGTATGTATTGAAATTAATGTTCAACCATGGCATGAAGAAATGTTCAGACTTTAACAATGAAATGATGTTCAGTAAATTTGGTTTGGACTTTAATTCTTTACGACTGAGGCTTCAGTTTCAGTAAAGTGTATGGATTCCTCTGATCTCTATCAGAGAACGACATCTCCTTGACATAGATCCGATTAGCCATTGAATCTGTTGTTGTTGGATGGCTACCCACTCTTCCCGCAGTCCAAGAGACAGATGTAGGAGGTTGGCTGGAGCCACGTCTCGCTAGCTGAGTTGTCTGTCGAGTTCATCCCATAAGTGTTCTATGGGGCTCATGTCTGATGACATGGCTGGGCACGGAATGGTATGGGCATCGTTTCTAGGGAGGTACTGGTAGGTGAGTTGTGCCACATGAGGTCGAGCGTTATTGATTGAAAGATTGACCTTCGTGCTACCACAATTGGAAGGACCTGTTGACGAACAATTTTAGCAACGTATCGATAGGCATTCAGGCATCCCTCAATTTGTATCAGGTCACTTCTTCCCACGAAGTTGATCACCCTCCCCCACTCAGTACACACTCACCACCATGTAGCGGAGCCTCATTAACGCTGTTTTGGGCTCACATATTTTGTAGTAAACTCTTCTCGGTCTATCGTGTCACTGGAGCACAAAAAATGATTCATCACTAAACCAATCCCAATGGCCCATTGGCGATGATGGTTCTGGCGATGCTGGTCTGTAAGAACAGGACGTCTGTAAGGTCTTCTAGCCCAAAGACCAACTTCGTACAGCTGATTCTTGACCGTTTGATCTTATTCGACCAGATGCTGGCATTGACTGGACTGTAGAGGATGCTGATGCAAATCGATTCCTGAGGTGACGCAGCTTTATCAAGAGGTCTTCAGCAGGAGTTGTGACTCTGGGTCTTCCATTGCACGGCCTGCCTGCCACTGAGCCAGTTTGTTGAAATCGCCTCCAAAGGCGACTAATGGTGCTTCTAACCACAATAAATTGTCTGACCACTATACTTTGTGATTGTCAAGTCTGTAAGTGTCCAATGATGCTGTTTCGTTGTCATACAGTGAGATGAGCCATACTTGCGCATTGAATTTTCAATTGAATGTATTCGATGATCATCAATCTTTTATATACATTCAATAAAATGGTCATATAATTTTGTGTTCAGTAAGTTTCACTGAATTTTCGTGAACCTGTCACGAGTTATTGCAAAAAATCCCCATCGAGACCAGCACCGTGCAGAGGTGATGGGGCTTAGTTCAGCCATCAGGGGCTGGAAACTAAGACTGGTCGGGCAGTCCCACTCGAGCAGGACCATAGTCCTGCCCTAGTAAGCAGAGTGCTGAAGACGGAGGCATCCAGCCAAAAGGCGCACAGATAATCAGGATGCCACGCACATAACACAATGGAAACATGTCTACATCTAGAAATAGTTATGGTGCCTGCCCTGTGGCGGACGTTCAGGCAGGGACGGTGCCGGGCCCTATACCTCGAAAGGGCCCAACCTCAGTTACTGGAAGTCCTTCTCAATTGCCCCGAGGAGCCAGGAGGCAAGGGAATAGAGCTACTGGCCAAACAAACAAACAACCAATAAAAATAATGCACTGGAATGCTGAGGGTGTCAACAGTAAAAGAGATGGATACAGCAAAAAATTGGAACTTGAAAATGTCCTCAGTGAAGAACAAGTTAGTATATGCTGTATCCAAGAAACACACCTCAGCAGCGACATAGCCTTCAAAATCAGAGGCTACCAGTGCTACCGGTCTGACAGAAAGGACAGGCGAAAGGGTGGAATTCTGACACTTGTTAAAAACAATATCAGCGCATGTCAGCTTGAAGTATATATGGAAGGGGCAGAATACCAGATGCTCCACCTAAAAACAGACAGTGCAGAATTCCATCTCCTGAACTACTACTGCCCAAATGATAAACCATTGGCACTAGACACAATTCCAGACAAAGAGAGACTTATGGTGTGTGGTGACTTCAACAGCCACTCTCAGAGCTGGGGCTACGATCATATCGACAAGAGAGGTGAGGAACTTGAGAGCTGGCAGGATGAAAATAATCTCATCCTTATTAACCAGCCAGCAGACTCGCCAACCTTCTACTCGAGAGCATGGCACACCACCTCTACACCAGACCTGGCATTCCACTCACCTGGCTTGGAATGGAACATCACACGTGTTGTTGGAAAGCAGCTTGGAGGTAGTGACCACAGACCAGTATTTCTGGAAATCCACAATGAATTTTCCAAGGACAGCAGCACGCTCACTAGGTGGAACTATAAAAGGGCAGACTGGAAAATGTACCAGCATTTAACCAGTGTTCTAGCTAAGGACATGAACTTGGACAAAGACATCAATAGAGCAGTGAGTGAATTTAATAGATGTATACTACAAGCTGCTAGTAAAACCATACCCAGGGGGGCACGCAAAAACTACAAACCCTACTGGAATGATGAACTGGAAAAGCTGCAAAATGAGATGGAAACATCTAGACAGCAGGCTGAGAACAGACCTAGCCAAGAACATCACAACAAATATCAGCAAACAAAGGCTAAATTTCAAAGAGCCAAGTTACAAGCCAGGCGGAGCAGCTGGAAAGAAAAAACAGAGTCGCTGAACCTAGAAAGGGATACTAGGAAATTATGGAAACTTGTAAAACAACTAAATGATGAAGGTACAGGGAGAAATAAGAGGATCACACTTTATAAAGATAGAAACATTTTAACAGGTAAACATGCAGCTGATTACTTTGCAGATTCCTTTGCAGAAGACAATAACGTCAAAGTCAGCCCAGACAAACAACAGGAGGTTCGAGAGAACCAGAAAAATATTGGACAAGGCGAACCTATACCTGACGTCATGGAGGCACCAATCACAATGAGAGAACTGGAGCATGCAATATCCAAATTGAAAATGAAAAAGTCCCCTGGAGCTGATGGAGTGTCCAATGAAATGATTAGAAACCTGGGAATTGCAGCAAGAGCAAAGCTACTGCAGATCTTTAACACAAGCTGGTCCACAGGTAATGTACCACAGGCGTGGAGAGAAGCAATAATGATACCACTCCTCAAATCAGGAAAAGATGGCAACACAGTCTCCAACTACAGGCCCATCAGCCTCACAAGCTGTCTATGTAAAACAATGGAACGCATTATCAATCTTAGGATGCAGTGGTACCTTGAAAGTGAAAACCTTCTGGTATCACAGCAAGCAGGTTTCAGACAGTGCTACTCTACTGAAGATCAGGCAACCTACCTCTCCCAAGAGATTGAGGATGCCTTCCAAGAAAAGAAACTGGTACTAGCAGCATGGATAGACCTCAGGAAAGCATTTGATAAGGTCTGGAAAGAAGGGCTCCTAAAGAAATTGCGAAATTGCAGGGTTAGCTCAAGAATGTACAAATGGGTAAAAGCATACCTGCATAATAGAAGAGCCAGGGTACAATTAGATGGTCGCAAGAGCAAGAAAGTTCTACTGCGTCATGGAGTCCCCCAGGGAGGAGTCCTGTCACCCACACTTTTCTTGGTTTACATCAATGACCTAGTTGCTGAACTACCACACGGGATCAAAGTGGCAATGTATGCTGACGACCTGGTGATCTGGTGCACGGAAGAACATGCAACAGTGGCCACTAAACAAATACAAAGAGCTATCGATGCCCTAACCTTATGGGCAAATAGATGGTGCGTCAGCATTAACACAGATAAGTGCAGCACTACACTCTTTACCCTCTCACCAAAACAAAAAGCTGGTCATATCAAGATAGATGGAGAGCTCTTGAAAGAAGACAAACAACCCACATACCTCGGAGTTACTTTTGATGATAAGCTGACATGGAAGCAGCACATAAACAAAGCAACAACAAAAGCCAGGAGGAAGCTAGCTATCCTGAGAAAACTAAGTGGAACCACATGGGGAGCCAGTGGAAATATACTCAGTAAAGTTTATCAGCAAGGCATAAGACCACACCTGGAATATGGTTCAGCTGCGTGGTGTCCTGCATCAAACACAACATTACAAGATCTAGAAAAAGTGCAAAACCAGGCACTTAGAATAATGTTGGGAGCAATGAAATCAACACCCATAGCAGAGATGCAGAAAATGGGAAGAATGCAAACACTTGGCGAACGCAGAGACACAAAAGTACTAATTCAGGCAGAAAAGTTTCAGTGTATGCCAAGTCATCCAATGAAGGAAAGATTCCAAAATCTAGCAATGGGACGACTGAAAAGAAGCAGCTTTATCCATCAAGCTAAACGACTCCGCAGACAACTTACAGACCTACCTGAAGTTGACAGCCCCTTAAGGCCTGTACCAGAACAAACCCCGTGGAGTGAAAGGCATGGAATGCCAATATACATTCAGACCCATGTGAAAGGAATACTAAGCGAGGACGAACAGAACAGTGTGCAGCGAAGGACAGTCACCCTCAGTTTCCTGGATGAGGAATATCCACAAGATATATGGGTCAGAGTATACACAGATGGGTCAGCACAGAATGCCGTGAGGAATGGAGGTGCAGGTGTATATATAGAATATCCACACAAGCCTAGAGATACAATCAGAACACCGACAGGAAAATTCTGCAATAATTATGATGCAGAAATCCAGGCAATTATTGTGGCAGCTAAAAAACTGCTGAACTCCAACTCTGAACTACAGCCTGTGGTATTCCTGACAGATGCAAGGTCAGTGCTTCAAGCTCTCCAGTCTGAAAAACTAACAGACTTGAAAAAACTACTTAGCGAATTGTCTTACCAGTACAGGATAACCATGCAGTGGATACCCTCTCACTGTGGAATACCAGGAAATGAAAAAGCAGACCAACTGGCTAAGGAAGGTGCTGCCGAAGACCAACCAGATATACCAATCCCCTACCATCAGAAAAAACAGATGATCAAGTCAATAAGAAAGCCACAAACACCAACACAAGATGACTATCATATTATGAACAGACCAGAACAAGTTATAATTCTACGTCTCAGAACAGGACACAACCGACTCCGCAGTCACATGTATACAAAGTTCAAGATTGGCAACACAGCCATGTGTACATGTGGACAGGCAGCACAGAGTGCCAAACATATACTTCAAGAGTGTTCTGAGCATGAAACGCTGAGGCAGACATATTGGCCAGAGGAAACAACACTGGAATCAAAACTCTATGGGACATTGTACGAACTACAAAAGACCGTGAGTTTTATTAAGGAGACAGAATTACAGATATAGACATGTTTCAAGTGAACGAAAGAAGAAGAAGAAGAAGAATTGCAAAAAATGTTGTTTTGACCTTGACCTCTTTCATGACTTCACAAATTATTAGTTGAGTACACTTTAGGTAACCACGAGAAGTTAATGACCAGGTGGACACAGTTGATATGTTGAAGGATATCCAATCAACGAATATCTTTTATTAACGTAGCTCCGAAAAAGTTGCATTTCTTTTTTTGAACAGTATATATTCAGAAGACTCAATGATCGATGGCGTGCAATGTTATAAGAAAAAAATCCTTACAAGATGTGGTTTACAGTTCTTTACATAGAAATAAAATCAGCTGCCCAACTCACTTTCGATTTTGACTGTCAGAGGATATCCGACAAAGTGGAGAGTGCCGCAGTAATAACAGAAGCAATAACAACTATAATAATGGATTATTGTTACTGATTAAAAATATAAATAATAAATAGCAAAAATAATACTAATGATAAATACTAAAAACCGAAGGAAGAAAGACTATTTCCACACTAAGGTCCAACATGGACCTTTCTCAAGAAAAAAACAAAACAAACAAAACAAACAAACCCAGAAAAAAACACTTAAAACTGTCAGATACAATGAGATCAATCTCCACAGGTCACACAACCGCATCTCATTGTAATGGAAAACAAGATTAACCTGGTTCAGTTACAAGCAATAACAGTGCTCGCCAGAATTATACACACCATTGATAAATAAAAGTAGAAATAGAACGAGGTAAGAAGAATGCTACACGATAATTAATCATGAGTACTTACTCGAGTGTCAAACCTTCATAATTGAATGTTTCTGTGAGTAAATATATATATATATATATATATATATATATATATATATATATATATATATATATATATATATATATACATACATATACATGTACACACACATATATCTACATATATAGACACACATGTACAAATACACGCACGTACGCACACACACACATATGCTTATACATATATTGTATATATGTATATTCACATTGACACAAATATGTCGATCTACAAGAGACAGTAGATAAAACACCAAAACAAGATACTAAATTATTAATGGCAGATGTAAATGCAAAGGTTGGACCAAGAAGTGCATGGGAGGAAAGATAGGAAGTAGGGCCTTTCACTATCGGCCAAAGGAACGAGAGAGGAGAACGACTAGTAGATGTTTGCATAGAAAACAACTTGACAATCACAAACAATCTATTCCAACAACATCATAGACGTTTTTTATCAGTGGAGTTCATCAAGACAAAAAATCAAATATATTACATTTTGGTCCAACACAGATTGAGATCAAGCATTCTATGCGCCAAGATCCTTAAGAGTGCCGACTATAACACAGACCACGAATTTCTCATGGTGGATGTAAAAATAAATCTTAAAAAGGTTATGAAATATGAAATTTGACACCAGCAGAGAATAGCATCGAAGTTCACAAATTTGAAATACTTATGGCAGTAGAAGAAGAATTAACATCTGATAAACTAGCCAACTATGCAAGAGATATTCTTATTGTTTTTACAACACAAAATGTTATACCCAGAAAAGTTACCAAGAAAACAGGCTACATCTCAAATAAAACTCTCAAACCAATTGAAGAAAGAAGACAAATTAAAAGAATAAATTATGCTTCAAATCACAGCAAATACAAAGAAACCACTAAGAAAATAAAGAAGAGTACAAAACAGGACAAATACAAATATATACTGGAGACGTTCAGCAAGATAGAGGAGGTGAACAAACAAGGAAGAAGTGATAGTATGTTCAAAAAGATGACAACTCTAACAAGCGATTTCAAGCTAACACTAAGCATCATTCAGCACAAACATGGTAAGAAATTGACAGAAAAAAATATATCCTGGAAAGATGGAAAGAATACTGTAAGGAAATGTATGAGGAAAGCTACAGAAATGCGGACAATAACACACACACAATAGAACAGTGAAATAGAACCAGAACCCAGTTTAGATGAAGTCAGATGGACCATTACAAACCTGAAGAGAGGGAAATCTTCAGGGTGCTATAATATAACTGATGAAATGATGTATATTTTAATACTCATACTCTGTGGTCTGATAGTGTCTGTGTTCATTGTTAAACTGATCGACCTTGTGTTTTACGTAAGTACTTCAGTGTGAGTAGTAATGCAGGTCTTGAGACGTGAGAATGTAGTCTGACGTGAACTTTCGTTTCTGCCTCTTTCATTGCCTAGCGTAATCATGATGTGTCCCCTTTTCAAAGTTTGTATCATTGTTTTTGTAACATTTAAACTGAAGACACAAATATGATACACATATAACCTTTAACTAATTACAATAGAACACACATATAACCCCTAACTACATACATACAGCCCTCAAATAGAAAGAAACAAACATTTATAATATGATACCTTCAATGCTGCCCTGGAATATATAGGTATTCCATCATCATATTTGCCTGTCAGAATTCCACATGCCAGGGGGGACCAGGTTATTGTGCCAATACCTGAGATTATAACATATGTTGGTAGGAAGTTAAAGCTTCTGTGTGATGAGCTTGAATAACCAAAATGTCAGAGGATGTCCAAAAAAGTGGAGAGTGCCACAGTAAAAAATCAAATAAGTGATAAATACTATATTAAGTAATAGTATTACTGTAATCTATTCCACCTATCGAATAAACAAACCATGTAAAAGATAAATAACAATAAACAAAATTACAAGGACTTTTTCCACGTTATGGTCCAACTGGGACCTTTTCAAGAAACGCATAACAAATATATCAAATAAGAAACACACAATAAAAATAATCAAATTATTGAAATTATGATCACTTGGAGATTTTCTCTCACAATGAAACTTCCCAGTAATGGTGCGACAAGCATGTTCAACAGATGGTAAACTAGGTGCATTCAAATTGTTTGAATGAGAAACGATGAAAAATGTGAACACAGATCACATACACAAACCTAGTATTGTGTATATTTAAAACAACACGAGGAAAAAAGCAGAGTAGGAGGCTATCAATACGCAAACGCATGTGGTTGCGTCTTTGGGTTTCATCAATGGCCCACTAGACAAACCATCCATGCAACAGAAAACCTTAGTAGATGATAGTATATTGAGGCTCTCTTACAGCATCTTTGTAGCATGTCATCTATTCGATTATAGACCCCGCCTGAGTAGTGGGCTCCTTCAATAGGCATTGCACTCAGCCGAAAGTTGAGTCTCCTGGGTACGAAAGAAAACTCAGAAAAACCACCCCACAACACATAGGAAGTAAGAGCTAATCGCTCGCAATTCTTGGGGTTCTTAAGCAATAAGCAAAGTCGAGAATGGTGGAGGGGATGGAAGGGAGGGGGTTTTTGTTTATAGTATTATGAATGAAGGCATGTAACGCTCTACTGTCAAAACAGAACATCTCCTTGTTAAAAGAGGAGAAATGAAGCAGCTAAACAGCGGAAAATAGCTAGAAAGTCACGGGTAGACCATAAATCATCTACAATAGTCATCCCATCCTCAAACTGTCCAAGGACATTTGCGGTCAGAATGGGGTTTACTAGCCATCTATGAACTCATAGCCAAGGACAACTCAAACTGAATTTCAAAAGTGGATGTAAAAAATGGTCATATCACTTGTGATGGACGAACAACAATTACTCAAATAAAAATTATATATATATGTCTTTTTGAAAAATATTGTACTTATCGAAATCAGAATTAAACTTAAAACTTGAACTCTATTTATAGGCCTATATAAGTTGATTATTCAGTCGCGTGTGTCTTAACTTAGTCCACTAGTGAGTGGACAACTTAGTCCACTAGTGAGTGGACTTCTCCAGACTAGTCTTACGAGCAGATCCAAGATAGCTTCTCTCGATCGCTACTGGCAATTGTCAATAAACTACGGGGCAGAGCAGGAAGCTACACGAAATCTTCGGAGCATCAGGGACTCTAGTGGAACAGATACCCAAGGGCGGTAACGTAGTCTTCTTGTATGACTGCATACCAGTACTCCAGACCATCCAAAGTGAACATAGAGATCTAACAGAAACAAATGTAGAAATATTAAATCAATTGTCTGCTAACAATAGGGTTGTGCTACAGTGGATCCCAGTACTCTGTGGAATTGCAGGAAATAAGACAGCAGACAGACTGGTAAAGGAGGGTGCAAAAAAAGGAATAATTCCATCACAGAATATCACTGATTGAAGCAAAAACTCTCTATTGTCTATCCCCAGGTGAATGATGGTTGATAGTATTCACACTTGTCGTTAAGAGTAGGAGTGGGAGCTTCAGCTGTCGTTCCTAGGCCAGATGTGTCGCTGCAGCTGCGTTAAGTCCATCTTTATTCGAGGTTATTTTGATGATTTCTATCCACTGTTTTCTTGGTCTACCTTTTGATGAGAATTTTCCAGTAAAAATTCTCATCAAAAGAAAATACAAACATACTTGGAGTCAGAGAACAAGCAGCAACTTTCCATAGCACCCCATTCTAAAGCTGAAGAGATTACAGCAAACCACAATTTTTAGGCCCTGAAAAGGACACTGTAGACTACATGCACAATATTTGCTTGAATTTGTGTATATATCTCCACAAAATATAGGCTCTCCATACTAACCATTGACCATGTCAAGAGCGTCCTCAGACTCCAGAACACATTCTGCAGACATGTCCACTCTTCGATGACGAAAACTAAAATATGGTCCCAAGAAACAGATCTGAAGGTGAAGCTGTGGGGCAACCGTGAGGACCTCCTGTTGACGACTGAATTCATGAATTCACCTTCCTCAATAGACTTCTGAGCATAGGAAACTGATCAAAGAAGAGGAAGAAGAAGAAGAATATACAACCGATCTTTGTCCATTTTGCATACACTTTGTGTCGTCGGCAACTGAAAACAACGGGAAAATTAGCATCAGCACAAATAGGGCATAATTGACGGATTTTGGAAAGCGCGTGACAGGGCTACAGATAAATTTTCAGTTTAAAAAAAAAGGGAGGGGGGGTTGATATACCTCATCATCAGGTGCCATGACGGATGGCGTAGGTGATCATGACTCTGTCTCCAGTATTATCTATCAAGATCGTTGTTGTTTCCTTGCAGTGCCAGGTTGTCAAACTGTCTACTATTTACTCACCCTCTTGTCGCCCTCTGTCTCTGTTGACTTCTATTTAGCCCGTTGTGACTATTTTCTCCAAACCACTCTGTCTGATAAGGTGGCCAAAAAATGAAGATGGTCTCTTTCTTATATTATTGATTAAGGTCCGTTTGCACTTGACTCTTTCAACACCACCCCCACATTAGTTTTTATAGCAGTCCATTGTACTCTCAACATTATTTTATACCTCATTTTTATACAGCATTTATATTTGATATATCTAAATAAAGGTAATTCGCATGTTTCCGTATGTAATTCTTTTTTTTTTTAAATTAGAATTTTGATGATTTTTTTTTAAACATTCCTAGTACTAAAAGTTATGTTCCCCTTTGCTAAGGAAAAAAAAGGGGGGGGGGGGGTAAAACCCCGCCCTCAACACCCCCCCCCCATTATCTACGAGCATGGCACATAACTATTCCGAAGATGGATTTGTTTGAGCTTGCTATTTGTCAAATTTACTTACCAATTTTATTGTACATTTCTGGCATTTGCATCTCAACCTTTTCTCGCTGGAAGTAGTGGTATTCAGCTTGCTCGGCGATTGGAGGAATCAAGTTGAACTGTCTGGCCACAGAGTATGATTCCTGATATGCCAGAAAAGCATGTTTAATTATTGGAACGATTAACGATGGTAAGAGATGTTGCTGAGATGTTTCAGTTGAGGAAAGAAGCGATGAAGATGATGATAATGCTAATGATTTTAATGAAGATAACAATTTAATTTTGAAGAGGTTGGTGAGAAAATTCAGATTCGATTTTATGTGTCTATACAATGAAAGTAAACCGCGACAGTTCTCATAAGATTTCTGTTTTTTGCCTTCCAAGTACACTGGTAAAATATAAGTGATGAATCTCTTTGCGCTTTTCTTCCACTTCTGTCTGGCAGATTCTTGTCTTCTTCTTCTTCTTTCCTTCCTCTTTTACCTTTTACGGGTGTCGAGGGAGATACAATGTTCTTGTTATCGCTTTTCTGGCAGCTTCAGATAATGTTATTTGGTGTTCGTGTAATGTATCTGTGATGTTGTTGATCCAGCGTACTCTAGGTCTACCCCTGGCTCTTCTTTCTACTTCTCCTCTCTTCATATATGCTTTATAAACTAATGAATCATACAGCATTCTTTCCAGATGACCAAACCATTGTATCTGTTGGTTTTGTATGTATTGTAGAATTGATATGACACCCTCTCTTTCTCTTATGACATCGTTTCTAATTCTGTGTCTTCTGGTCACTCCTGTGGCTTTTTTCAGACATCTCATCTCTGTTGTAACCAGTTGTCTCTTATGTTTTGTTGTTAAGGACCATGTTTGACATTGGTAGCAACAGGGTTGGAATGAAGATACTTTGGATAAGATGTTTTTTTGTTGACATTGGTAGCTTTTTGTGTTGCAATAAAGGGGATAGATTCTTGTCTGACAGCCTTAAACTTTCCCTTTCGGAAAGGTCTTCAAAAAGGCGTCATTTTTCATGTGTTCAGAATATTATATCTGTCTGGTTTGTATTTCTCTTGTCATTTCAAGTTATTCACCTGGCTCTTCATTTTTTTTTTTCTTTGAAATTATATGCTCACGATCTCAGACATTACTTTTGGTTTTTAAATGGTTAATGTCGATATGAGTGGTTATAATATATAGCCACATCTATATGTAGATGTACTTAGATGTAGGACCAACCTACATATCAGCTCACGGATCTACTGCCCACTATATGCAGGCGATTGTGGCAATGAAAAGACTGGCTTGCATCCAATGCATCAATAGACGAGGAGTTAACAATGTATTAGAGGGATGTGCTAAAACGGCTTCACTAAAACCTGCTTGGGTGTCTGCTTAATGTGGTCACTGCGTTTGATAACACACCAAGGCTAAGATTTGGAGAATTTGGTATTAAACGTGAAACTATCGCAACTTGGCACATACTAGACAGAATGAGGAGAGTATTCGAGCAGTTAGCCATATGAACAATTTGCATGCATGCCCATTATCATTTTCTGGGGGATACTGAACACCCGCCTATCGGTTTATAGGAGCGCAATGGTATCAGCTCACAACGCATAACTCTAAATAATTTATCACTGTCCAGGTCTATGAAACACACATTATCATTGGAAAACGGTTCTCACCTGTGTCCCTCTCATGGTCTACTTCAAGCAAAAATGGTCTCCGAACGTAAGTGAATAGTCTCTTTTATTTGTGACACTCACTATCCTATACAAAGAAAAGAGACTATTCACTTACGTTCGGAGACCATTTTTGCTAGTAAAAATCATGTGTCAGTATCATTTATCGTCTTACATATTTCTTAAATAATTAAAAATAAGGAACTTTCTGTATGGTAACCGGACAAAATATTCCCAGACAAAATATACCGGAAAAAATATCCCCAAGACAAAATACCCCCAGACAAAATATCCAAAGACAAAATATTCCCAGGACAAAATATTCAGGATAAAATATTCCAGACAAAATATTCCCAGACAAAATATTCCCAAGACAAAATATTCAGGATAAAATATTCCAGACATAATATACCAGACAAAATATCCCCAAGACTAAATACAAAGATAATATATAAAATATTTCATACAAACTGTAATAAATACTAATGAACAATATAGTTAGTAAATAATTATAATAAAGTCTTCAAATGTTATGAATTGTCTCATAAATGATAGACATGAAATTAAGTTCTCTGATTGGGTTAACTACACAACATTAATGTTCAAAACACGTGCTATGTTTTTCAACAAGTTGATAGGTTCTGCTTGATCGTATCGTTCAACATTGTTTTAATAGCATCGTTAACACATTGGTAAACCTTTCGTTTCTTTGTTGTTGGTTGACCAGTGGCAATCTGATTTCTCAAAAGTGCAGATGTATGTTGTTGTTGATGTAACTTCCGGGCAAGTCTTGCTGCTGTTGGATGAGATACATTAACCATTGAATTAAATGTATTGTGCCAACATTCAACGGTGATGTTGCTTCTTGGCAATTTATTCATGACACGATTGTGTTGTTTCCAAAGGCTCACTGTAAATTGAGGCTGCGAACGGCGACCACGACGAATCCGTCCAATGTAAAAAACTTCGAAGTAATCGATGAGGAAATCCATATCTGAGAAACTATCAATATTGATGAGTTGTTCGAAAACAGTAATGACATCAGTTTCTGGTACAGATGCCATAGCCACCAATTGTTTGACTGTGAATAATTTTCATGAGAGATGTACAGAGCCGTTTTACCCTCAGGCAGTAGTTTTCGCCAAACGTTCTGTTCAAAGTGAAAATAACATCCTGATACTTGAGCTCGTGGAAATGCATATTCAAAAGCTTTAATTGCAGCTAATTCGAAATAAGTGACTATTGGCAATGGAGCTGAATTTCCGTTACTTCCCAGTTCTATGATATACTGAAGCAGGCGGCGGTACATTGCTTCACTATGACCAGACAAAAGTGCATATACACATGGGATTATTTGATCACTCTCAAATGCATGGATCGAATACAGTTGATCGAATCCCTCTGGGGTGACTCGGAGTGTTCCATCAGCAAATCAATATCTGTTCTGAAACAGAAAGTCAACATCTTCCTGTGCTTCAAACAGAATGAAACATGGCTAATTCGCACGCAGAAAGAGACTGCCGCCGACTATGTTTCTATATTCGTCAATGTGTTGATCATTGAACCATTTTCAAAGTCTTAGTCATTACATATCTCTCCACGGTATGTTTGTATACAAGATGTCATACTATGTTTACATCTTATGTTTGCATAAAACGTGCCATATCTCCTAGGAGATTATCGTAAATTACTTCATTAATTTTTTAATGTTACTATTACTATTACCTTTTTCCTAATTTTTGGCTATGTAGGGATATTTTGTCTGGTATATTGTGTCTGGAATATTTTGTCTGGTATAATTTATCTGGGAATATTTTGTCTGGTGATGGTTTGTCTTCAGAATATTTTGTCTGGTATAATTTGTCCAGTATATTTTGTCCAGTATAATTTGTCTGAGAATATTTTGTCATGGAACCTTCAGTATCATTAGACGAGCGCATGGCACCTCTATTTATCATTTATGTATTTCTCTCCCTCTACCAGCAGGACGCTATGATTCCATGGTGCCATATTTTTCTCGTTGAGAACTATCGATATAGAGCAGAGATGGTAAACCTTTCAGTGCCGGCGGATAGGTTGAGTTTTTCTCTGTAGACATTATAATATATATAAAGTTTTATCTTTGCCACGCACTTATTATGCTCTTCCATATAGTATTTAGACCAAAAATGTCATCATAGAAAATATGGGTCTATTGAATCTCCATCTATTGTCTTTTCTCTGCTTAGGCTGTGAGGCGTCGCAGGATTGACGACGATCGGTTTTCGGACAATTGCATGTTTGGTCGCTTGATATGCAGTACAACTGTACCGTATCAGAATGTTGGTGATTCCTTCAATCCACATTCTCTTGGTCTAACTCTGTATCTTACTGTTTTCATTGTCATGTTGTATGTTCTTGTAGCAGAACAATAATGGTTAATTCTCATAAGGTAGCCGAACCATTTCCATCTCTGTTTTCAATATATTTGACCACTGATGTTGGTCCAACAGTTCTTGTAATCTCCTCAATTCTCCTCAATTCCTTTTCAACAGAGCAGCAGGATGTTTACCAGAGAGAGCACGTTACTCCGTACCCCAAACGATAATCCACAGAAACCTTTGAAAAGTGCACTTTTAAGCATGATATTGAGGGCTGATTTGGAATGTGGAGCCTCTTGAAAGCAAGATAAATTAATTGACCACTACACCCCACGGACATCTACAATACAAGAAAACATACGTTTGAAAATGTAAAAAAAAAGATATCAGAATAGGGCTCAAAAGGGTAGAGGATTGACTTCATTGTACTCAAGTTTCTCTAATGTGTCCTCGGTCCCTTTCGACAAATCAGCATGTCACCTGCGAGAGTACCACTGGCAGCACATAACTCCGTAGCTTCAAGCAATAATCCTACAGGGATCTCGGAAAAAATCATTTTATAAACTAGACGTCACGAGTCGGATTAGAACCTGAACTGCACAATCTTGAACACAAGTCGAACAACTTAATCACTACCAACCCACTATTGTCACCTAAATCCTATAAGTTTAATAACAAAGACAAACACACGAAATATTTAAAAATACGCATAGGAATTTTAATGAAATAAAAGACTGTGACAATAACGATATTAGACCGTTTAACATTGTGACATGGCAAAGAGCCAACATCGATCTAATACAAGATACTAGAAAGGGAATTGTGGAGATCGATCATCGCTTACACTAGCTGGCACGACATCTGAAGATGATGATAGTAAAGAACGCTGTGAATTTAAAAAACGGCATAATAAACACACGAATACAAAAATAATTAAATTACACAAGAAAACAATATTTTTTTTAAAGCGATTGAGAGTACAAAAAATAGGACATAAACAAGCGAAATGAGGTAATTAAGTTACAGTAGAAAAAGATGGAAGAAGTGTAGCTAGAAATAGATAATTGATAGCGGGTAATGTTCACTCACCATAATCTCCATAGTTGACCATCTGGATGTTCCCCAATACATAGCCCAACCTTGGTTAATTACAAAAGTCATAGCTCTTACAATTTCTGGAACAAATAAAAACGTTAGATGAATTAGAAACGTAGGCCTATAATGTACTGTAACTTACATTCTTTTTTCTTTTTACTGAAATCACAAGAAACAGTTGGGTTTCAGACAGATTATTCAATGAGTTCTTATGTACTTTAAGAACGTTGCTAAAAAAGGTTTCATAAGGTTAAAATTAGTTCAAAAGTTTATTATGTAGGTCTGTATTTCAGAAAAAAATCTGGAGCAATGTTGATGTATGCTACAAACATTTACGATATATATAACACAGTTTGAAAGTCTTGTATGTCATATTTAAAAAAAAATAAAACTGACTTTGGAAATATGTCTACACTGGTTTCCGTAGTGAAAAATGTTGTGTTGTGCTTAGTGTCGCGAATACAATAAAAAGGCGTAGATACTCCTAATATGTTTACATTATTTTCTTTATCAATTCTACTACTAGTTGTTACTAGCGAATCGTTTTGTTTTAGTACCTGAACTCAAGAGAAAGAATATAAAAATGCATTTAATGTTTTAATTAAGGTTTATAGTTTTGCTTAGTGCCTCAATTAAATGTAGTTTAATTAAAAACTATTAATAAAAAAATATTAATAAACTCCGAGCTTCTAATAAACGAATGTGCAGTGTACAATTTTCGTTCTACACAAAACAAATTAAAACACACAAAAACCACAGAAAAATATTACGTCGGCTGCACTTTACCAACAACGTATTCTACAGAAACGTGTGTAGAAACAATTTTCAGAGTCTGGTTTTGTTTTATGAACCCATACCTAAAGTCTTTCTTAGAAAGAAGCCATATTATTAATAAAAATCTATTTAAACAACATTAAATATTTATATATTTGTTTTGTGTTTCTATTTACAGCAAGTTTATGATACAAGTTCCTGTTTATTACGTGCAGTTTGTTTTGAGGGTTTAAATGGGGTTGTGGTGTATTTATTTATAACCTTTAAGAACCATCATTTCTACCTAGAGGACTCCAGCTCTCGCCGGTATGCAATGCTACTAGAAGAAGACTACTATTCATACAAGGGTCTATGCAGCGTTTTTGCTAGGACTTTTGCGCCCTGGATAATCTCTGCCCCCCCCCCCCCCCACCACTTTACATAGACTAAATTAAATTAGGTTGCGGCGTCCCTATGTATTGCGTTTAGCACCTTTGCCTAGTAGCATCCATGGTCGTCTCTGTCTAGTGTTCAGGCTGGGTATAAGTACGCATACGGTATATCACCAATATGTATAAAGATATCAAATCAGATAAAAACCTGCATTTATCTGGTGGTATACATGTTGGTCATTTGCAATGCATAAATTTGGGTAATTAAGCTGCATAACGAAAACCACTGAGATGAAATCTTGGCCCATATCCAAGTATTCCTGACAGTATTTATGTAGTATTCCTTACAGATGCATGATCAGCACTCGGAGCGATCCAATCCAGAAAACTACCAGACCTTTAAATACTGCTAACCCAACTAAGCAGCCAGGGCAAGGTGGTTTATACAGTGGATACCAACACGTTGTGGAATACCTGGAAACGAGAAGGCAGATCGTTTGACTAAGGTCAGTGCTGCTAATAATCAAATTGATTTGTCAATAACTTACCATCAAAATAAACAAATGATCAAAGCATTTAGAAATCAGACACCAACACGAGATGACTACCGATTACGAACAGATCAGAACAAGCTGTGATTCTACGCCTCAAGAATGACTGCGCATGTCACTAGAAGAGACAGGACAGCTCAAGACAGCGGAGAATTTAAGAGATCCATGGGGAATACTACGTTCTGGAGAAAAAATATCCCACCTGATAATGATGATAGGAAAACGCACTGGCCCAAAGAAATAACAGTTTAGGACATTGATTGTCATCTGCTGTCACACAAATTAAAATCATAATCACCAACGAAAATCACGGAAAAGCCAAATGATTCATTAAGAAGGCTTATTTTCTAGTAGCCAGTAGGTCTTATATCGTAGACGATCATGGTTGCAGCCAACCATTATTGCGGAGACAACACTTGAGGATGAGTGAGAACTATGACTTTTCTTAAAGCACTGCCTACTGCTGATACCTGGAGTAGTGTGTGTATGAAAGAAAGCTCCATAGAGATCATCCACTACACATAGGAAACAAAAGATCAAATTCTCGCAATTCCTAGAAATCGAAACAAATAGACTTTGGTTTATACACACAAAATTATTTCTAAAATATGTGACTACAACTTACCTTCCATTGGGACATGAGAATCCGCTTTGTTAGCAAAGACAATGTCCACGTAGTCCAACTGTAGCCGAACTAGTGACGCTTTGATACCTGTGCACAATAAGAAAGTGTCTTATGATATCGCCTTCTAATTCTACAACTTCATATGATATCATGCGAATGTTAATGTTGGACACTCAATGCAGACTCGGAAAGAAGTATTCAGGGATTTGAAAAGTATTGTTACAGACGTTTATTAAGAATTAGCTATATAGAACATAAGATACATATATCAGTCCAGCAACCAAAAAAAACAACTAGTAGGTTATCAAGAATTACTTTTGGCAGTGGCGAAACGGCGTAAACATGTTTGGTTTGGTCAATTAACGAGACACGACTCACTTTCAAAAATTATTTTTCAAGAAACAGTCGAGGGTGGAAGGGAAATAGGAGATAATAGAAAATCTTGGATTGATATCATCAAGATCTGGGTGTGATTTTTATACACTCTTCTGAATGTCTGGGGATAGATGTGTTTCGGGTGGGGTTTTTGTGTGTGATGATGTCTACAATGTGGCACCACTGCGACCCTAACGGGTTATGGTTCTTTTATATTATTATTATTATTATTATCCGTGCTTTTTTCTGGGCATACGCAGGTATACGGCGTATACCCACCTTTTTATTTGTTTATTTACTCTGGTTGTGATTTGGTTCAACATAAAGAAACTCCCATGCATGTCCAAAATGGAAAAAACAACCGTGACATATTCAAATAGTTATTGTAATTTTGTGTGATACGAATGGTAAACGGTCAAGAACACTGACACACGGTATCATGGTGATATATTAATAGATTTAGTTACAGTGTCAGGAAACAACCTGAAACCGAAGATGGATTATCTAGATCTAGATTTATCCACCAATTTTCCCAGGTATTGAAATTGATAACAAAGGAGGTCTGCCGTTTAGAAATATGTGATTTCACCTTTGACACACACTGGAAATTTCACCTTGTCTTTCGTCATATAGTTTTGCTAGTTAATCGGGATTCATCTAAGATAATACAATTCAGAAACACACAGATGAGTTAGGGGAAGAACGAATGCGTGCTAGACAAATATCAAACTTTTTAAAGGTACGTTTCATTATTAGCATTTTCATAAATATTTTAATGTCATGAATTGTGTTTGTGTTATATATTTGGATAATTATGTTCCCCACAAACTAAGAGTGTACTCACATTTTCCTCCTAAAACAAAGGCACTTTATTATTATTATTATTATTATTATTATTATTATTATTATTATTATCATTCTCGGAGAATGAGGTTCCTCCATTATTTTGTTATGGTGAAAAGCTGTTATATTACTACGCTGGACAATGTCCGTGGTAGAAAGAAGAGTACTTCAATATTAGAGGTACTTTTTAGTAAATCATATCACCATCATCTTCAGAACGAACATTTTAAATTGGTTGTCTAAATATATATCTTCACTGTGCTCTACCACAGTCGAGGTAGTGTAATGTTAAGTCGTTCTACCGCTGACCAGCAAATCATGGTTTTGAATTCACCCATTATTCGTGTTTTGAAATAAGAAATTACTCCCATGGTTCACCCAGCCACATGAAGTAGGGTATCAGGGCTCATGTTCTGAGAAGGTCGAGAAATGGCACCATCGTTACTGAGCAACTGTGATAGACGACTCTAGTCAATCGATTTCTGGTCAACCAATGATTAGGCAGCTGAGCACTTATTGGAAACCTTGTGCTGTGACACTGGTTCATAACTCATATTACCTTCAACATTTTACATTTTACTATGCTCCAGCTCTTAATGACTGTCCTCCCATTTCTACTAGTTCATCGTCACCGAATTTATTTTGTTTGGATATCCACAAACTGAAAAAAGGGTCTACATCTATCATGGTTCCTAGAACCGTAGATATGATTAGCTTAGGAGGGGATTTTACTTAGCAAAATTGGTCATTCGCTCATTTTCGTGTGTATCTTTCACTGTTTGACATTTGAGAACGTTTTTGTGAAAAATCGCTAGGGATGGCTTTTTACCTACCTTTTGGGTTAAGTTCCAAGTACTAAAAGTCATGATCATATTTCCTAAGGGGGCGGGGTGTTTGAAAACCCAAACCTCCCCTCCCTCTGTATCTACCGGTCTGATGTCCCTTCTAGCTTGTTCATATTCTCTATTTGACTTCTTCATTGTTCCGTGTTTTGTTGATAACACAAAAGGAAAGCGAAGAAAGGTAACACTGTTTACCTTCCATACATGTCGTAAGAAGCGATTAAGGAGGATTGGGGTGGAATCGACTGTCCCATCCCATTTGGAGTCAAAGTTAGCCAGAAGTCATGCTGAAGTCTGATGTATCTGGTCGAATAACGTAGATGTCGCAGCTGAGATTTAAACACTGACACAATCCACTCCTTTCTCTAGAATATATTCTGCTAATCTGTCGAAGTTTACGAATGAAATCGGAAGATGAAGAATCAGCATCATTACCATTTCACTCATAATCATTACCATTAACATCATAGCAACACCTGCTCCTACCAACGGTACTTCATCAACAACAAAAAATGTAATGTATCAACCAGCGCCAGGTGTCCCCTACACAGAACCAGTGATCACAGTAAAGGGACAAAAACTTAATACTGTCAATAAGTTTTTATATCTCGGCAGCACCCTATCACAAACTGCGACAATAGACGAGGATGTTGCCTTGCGTATTGCTCGTGCCAGTTCAGCGGGAACCTTCGTGCCAACGTCTGGATCAGGCATGGTCTCAGTCTGACAACTAAGTTGGGCGTGTACCGCGCAGTGGTTCTACCAACACTGCTTTATGCTGCGTCTTGCTGGACTGTCTATGCGAGACACACTCGATAGCTAAACTCTTTTCACCTTCGGTGCCTAAGAAACCTCATGGGAGTACGTTGGCAGGATCGAGTACCAGACACGGAAATCCTTCAGAAGTCTCGTATGCAAAGCATCCATGCACTGCGGACTAGGTCCCAACTCCGCTGGACTGGCCACATCGTCCGTATGCTTGACAAGCGCCTTCCAAAGAGATTATTCTATGGGGAGCTGTGCGAAGGTAAACGTTCAAGCAAAGGGCAGAAAAAGCGCTTCAAAGATCACCTAAAAATTTCTCTCAAGCACTGCAGCATCAATACTAGCTCCTGGGAGACTCCAGCACTTGATCGCTCAACCTGGCACACCAAGATCACTGCTGGCATCACGAAATTTGAAAAAGAAAGAACACTGCGGGCAATACACAAGCGTAAGAAGCGGAAGGACAAATCCGAAAATTCTCCTACCCCGAATCTTCAGCACTCCTGCATGCACTGCAATAGAACTTTTAGTTGCACCAATCGGACTCATAGGGCATCTACAAACTCACACACCAAATTAGACAACTTTAAAAAAAAATGTTGTTTAAATTTTACATTTAAAAAAAAATGTTTTGCTCAACGTATTTATTATTTTTCATGCCATGCTCATCTTCGCTTGCTAAGGAGGAACATCAATCATCAAACTTCATCAACACCTACTCCTTCCAACGGCACTTCATCAACACCTGCTCCTTCCAACGGCACTTCATCAACACCTGCTTCTACCAAGGGCACTTCATCAACACCTGCTTCTACCAACGGCACTTCATCAACACCTACTCCTTCCAACTACACTTCATCAACACCTACTCCTTCCAACTACACATTATCAACACCTGCTTCTATCAACGACACTTCATCAACACCTGTTTCTACCAACGACATTTCATCAACACCTGCTTCTACCAACTACAATTCATCAACACCTGCTTCTATCAACGACACTTCATCAACACCTGTTTCTACCAACGACTTTTCATCAACACCTGCTTCTCTACCAACTACACTTCATCAACACCTGCTTCTACCAACGGCACTTCATCAACACCTGTTTCTACCAACGACACATCATCAACACCTGCTTCTAACAATGACACTTCATCAACACCTGCTTCTACCAACGACACTTCATCAACACCTGCTTCTACCAACGGCACTTCATCAATACCTACTCCTTCCAACTACACTTCATCAACACCTACTCCTTCCAACTACACTTCATCAACACCTACTCCTTCCAACTACACATCATCAACACCTGCTTCTATCAACGACACTTCATCAACACCTGTTTCTACCAACGACATTTCATCAACATCTGCTTCTACCAACTACAATTCATCAACACCTGCTTCTCTACCAACTACACTTCATCAACACCTGCTTCTACCAACGGCACTTCATCAACACCTGTTTCTACCAACGACACATCATCAACACCTGCTTCTAACAATGACACTTCATCAACACCTGCTTCTATCAACGACACTTCATCAACACCTACTCCTTCCAACTACACTTCATCAACACCTACTCCTTCCAACTACACTTCATCAACACCTACTCCTTCCAACTACACTTCATCAACATCTGCTTCTACCAACTACAATTCATCAACACCTGCTTCTCTACCAACTACACTTCATCATCACCTGCTTCTACCAACGGCACTTCATCAACACCTGTTTCTACCAACGACACATCATCAACACCTGCTTCTATCAACGACACTTCATCAACACCTGTTTCTACCACCGACATTTCATCAACATCTGCTTCTACCAACTACACTTCATCAACACCTGCTTCTATCAACGGCACTTCATCAACACCTGTTTCTACCAACGACACATCATCAACACCTGCTTCTAACAATGACACTTCATCAACACCTGCTTCTACCAACGACACTTCATCAACACCTGTTTCTACCAACGACACTTCATCAACACCTGCTTCTAACAATGACACTTCATCAACACCTGCTTCTACCAACGACACTTCATCAACACCTGCTTCTACCAACGACACTTCATCAACACCTGTTTCTACCAACGACACATCATCAACACCTGCTTCTATCAACGACACTTCATCAACACCTGTTTCTACCACCGACATTTCATCAACATCTGCTTCTTCCAACTACACTTCATCAACACCTGCTTCTATCAACGGCACTTCATCAACACCTGTTTCTACCAACGACACATCATCAACACCTGCTTCTAACAATGACACTTCATCAACACCTGCTTCTACCAACGACACTTCATCAACACCTGTTTCTACCAACGACACTTCATCAACACCTGCTTCTAACAATGACACTTCATCAACACCTGCTTCTACCAACGACACTTCATCAACACCTGTTTCTACCAACGACACTTCATCAACATATGCTTCTACCAACGACACATCATCAACACCTGCTTCTAACAACGACACATCATCAACACCTGCTTCTACCAACGACACTTCATCAACACCTGTTTCTACCAACGACACTTCATCAACATATGCTTCTACCAACGACACTTCATCAACATATGCTTCTACCAACGACACTTCATCAACACCTGTTTCTACCAACGACACTTCATCAACACCTGCTTCTAACAATGACACTTCATCAACACCTGCTTCTACCAACGACACTTCATCAACACCTGTTTCTACCAACGACACTTCATCAACATATGCTTCTACCAATGACACTTCATCAACACCTGCTTCTACCAACGACACATCATCAACACCTGCTTCTAACAATGACACTTCATCAACACCTGCTTCTACCAACGACACTTCATCAACACCTGTTTCTACCAACGACACTTCATCAACACCTGTTTCTACCAACGACTTTTCATCAACACCTGCTTCTCTACCAACTACACTTCATCAACACCTGCTTCTACCAACGGCACTTCATCAACACCTGTTTCTACCAACGACACATCATCAACACCTGCTTCTAACAATGACACTTCATCAACACCTGCTTCTACCAACGACACTTCATCAACACCTGCTTCTACCAACGGCACTTCATCAATACCTACTCCTTCCAACTACACTTCATCAACACCTACTCCTTCCAACTACACTTCATCAACACCTACTCCTTCCAACTACACATCATCAACACCTGCTTCTATCAACGACACTTCATCAACACCTGTTTCTACCAACGACATTTCATCAACATCTGCTTCTACCAACTACAATTCATCAACACCTGCTTCTCTACCAACTACACTTCATCAACACCTGCTTCTACCAACGGCACTTCATCAACACCTGTTTCTACCAACGACACATCATCAACACCTGCTTCTATCAACGACACTTCATCAACACCTGCTTCTACCAACGGCACTTCATCAATACCTACTCCTTCCAACTACACTTCATCAACACCTACTCCTTCCAACTACACTTCATCAACACCTACTCCTTCCAACTACACATCATCAACACCTGCTTCTATCAACGACACTTCATCAACACCTGTTTCTACCAACGACATTTCATCAACATCTGCTTCTACCAACTACAATTCATCAACACCTGCTTCTCTACCAACTACACATCATCAACACCTGCTTCTATCAACGACACTTCATCAACACCTGTTTCTACCAACGACATTTCATCAACATCTGCTTCTACCAACTACAATTCATCAACACCTGCTTCTCTACCAACTACACTTCATCATCACCTGCTTCTACCAACGGCACTTCATCAACACCTGTTTCTACCAACGACACATCATCAACACCTGCTTCTATCAACGACACTTCATCAACACCTGTTTCTACCACCGACATTTCATCAACATCTGCTTCTACCAACTACACTTCATCAACACCTACTCCTTCCAACTACACATCATCAACACCTGCTTCTATCAACGACACTTCATCAACACCTGTTTCTACCAACGACATTTCATCAACATCTGCTTCTACCAACTACAATTCATCAACACCTGCTTCTCTACCAACTACACTTCATCAACACCTGTTTCTACCAACGACACATCATCAACACCTGCTTCTAACAATGACACTTCATCAACACCTGCTTCTACCAACGACACTTCATCAACACCTGTTTCTACCAACGACACTTCATCAACACCTGCTTCTAACAATGACACTTCATCAACACCTGCTTCTACCAACGACACTTCATCAACACCTGTTTCTACCAACGACACTTCATCAACATATGCTTCTACCAACTACAATTCATCAACACCTGCTTCTGTACCAACTACACTTCATCATCACCTGCTTCTACCAACGGCACTTCATCAACACCTGTTTCTACCAACGACACATCATCAACACCTGCTTCTAACAATGACACTTCATCAACACCTGCTTCTACCAACGACACTTCATCAACACCTGTTTCTACCAACGACACTTCATCAACATATGCTTCTACCAACTACAATTCATCAACACCTGCTTCTACCAACGACACTTCATCAACACCTGCTTCTACCAACGACACTTCATCAACACCTGCTTCTATCAACAACACTTCATCAACACCTACTTCTTCCAACTACACTTCATCAACACCTACTCCTTCCAACTACACTTCATCAACACCTGCTTCTACCAACGACACTTCATCAACACCTGTTTCTACAAACGACACTTCATCAACATCTGCTTCTACCAACGTCATTTCATCAACATCTGCTTCTACCAACTACACTTCATCAACACCTGTTTCTACCAACGACACTTCATCAACATATGCTTCTACCAACTACAATTCATCAACACCTGCTTCTACCAACGACACTTCATCAACACCTGCTTCTACCAACGACACTTCATCAACACCTGCTTCTACCAACGACACTTCATCAACACCTGCTTCTATCAACAACACTTCATCAACACCTACTTCTTCCAACTACACTTCATCAACACCTACTCCTTCCAACTACACTTCATCAACACCTGCTTCTACCAACGACACTTCATCAACACCTGTTTCTACAAACGACACTTCATCAACATCTGCTTCTACCAACGTCATTTCATCAACATCTGCTTCTACCAACTACACTTCATCAACACCTGTTTCTACCAACGACACTTCATCAACACCTACTCCTTCCAACTACACTTCATCAACACCTACTCCTTCCAACGACACTTCATCAACACCTAATCCTTCCAACTACACTTCATCAACACCTGCTTCTACCAACTACACTTCATCAACACCTGCTTCTACCAACTACACTTCATCAACACCTACTCCTTCCAACAACACTTCATCAACACCTACTCCTTCCAACTACACTTCATCAACACCTGCTTCTACCAACGACACTTCATCAACACCTGTTTCTACAAACGACACTTCATCAACATCTGCTTCTACCAACGTCATTTCATCAACATCTGCTTCTACCAACTACACTTCATCAACACCTACTCCTTCCAACTACACTTCATCAACACCTACTCCTTCCAACTACACTTCATCAACACCTACTCCTTCCAACTACACTTCATCAACACCTACTCCTTCCAACTACACTTCATCAACACCTACTACTTCCAACTACACTTCATCAACATCTGCTTCTACCAACTACACTTCATCAACACCTACTCCTTCCAACTACACTTCATCAACACCTGCTTCTACCAACTACACTTCATCAACACCTACTCCTTCCAACTACACTTCATCAACACCTGCTTCTACCAACTACACTTCATCAACATCTGCTTCTACCAACTACACTTCATCAACATCTGCTTCTACCAACTGCACTTCATCAACACCTGCTTCTACCAACTACACTTCATCAACATCTGCTTCTACCAACTGCACTTCATCAACACCTGCTTCTACCAACTACACTTCATCAACATCTGCTTCTACCAACTACACTTCATCAACATCTGCTTCTACCAACTACACTTCATCAACATCTGCTTCTACCAACTACACTTCATCAACACCTGCTTCTACCAACTACACTTCATCAACATCTGCTTCTACCAACTACACTTCATCAACATCTGCTTCTACCAACTGCACTTCATCAACACCTGCTTCTACCAACTACACTTCATCAACATCTGCTTCTACCAACTACACTTCATCAACACCTGCTTCTACCAACTACACTTCATCAACACCTGCTTCTACCAACTACACTTCATCAACACCTGCTTCTACCAACTACACTTCATCAACACCTGCTTCTACCAACTACACTTCATCAACACCTGTTTCTACCAACTACACTTCATCAACACCTGCTTCTACCAACTACACTTCATCAACATCTGTTTCTACCAACTACACTTCATCAACACCTGCTTCTACCAACTACACTTCATCAACACCTGCTTCTACCAACTACACTTCATCAACACCTGCTTCTACCAACTACACTTCATCAACACCTACTCCTTCCAACTACACTTCATCAACACCTGCTTCTACCAACGACACTTCATCAACACCTGTTTCTACAAACGACACTTCATCAACATCTGCTTCTACCAACGTCATTTCATCAACATCTGCTTCTACCAACTACACTTCATCAACACCTACTCCTTCCAACTACACTTCATCAACACCTACTCCTTCCAACTACACTTCATCAACACCTGCTTCTACCAACTACACTTCATCAACATCTGCTTCTACCAACTACACTTCATCAACACCTACTCCTTCCAACTACACTTCATCAACATCTGCTTCTACCAACTACACTTCATCAACACCTGCTTCTACCAACTACACTTCATCAACATCTGCTTCTACCAACTACACTTCATCAACATCTGCTTCTACCAACTACACTTCATCAACACCTACTCCTTCCAACTACACTTCATCAACACCTGCTTCTACCAACTACACTTCATCAACACCTGCTTCTACCAACTACATTTCATCAACACCTGCTTCTACCAACTACACTTCATCAACACCTACTCCTTCCAACTACACTTCATCAACACCTGCTTCTACCAACTACACTTCATCAACACCTACTCCTTCCAACTACACTTCATCAACACCTGCTTCTACCAACTACACTTCATCAACACCTACTCCTTCCAACTACACTTCATCAACACCTACTCCTTCCAACTACACTTCATCAACACCTACTCCTTCCAACTACACTTCATCAACACCTACTCCTTCCAACAACACTTCATCAACACCTACTCCTTCCAACTACACTTCATCAACACCTGCTTCTACCAACGACACTTCATCAACACCTGTTTCTACAAACGACACTTCATCAACATCTGCTTCTACCAACGTCATTTCATCAACATCTGCTTCTACCAACTACACTTCATCAACACCTACTCCTTCCAACTACACTTCATCAACACCTACTCCTTCCAACTACACTTCATCAACACCTGCTTCTACCAACTACACTTCATCAACACCTGCTTCTACCAACTACACTTCATCAACACCTGCTTCTACCAACTACACTTCATCAACACCTACTCCTTCCAACTACACTTCATCAACACCTGCTTCTACCAACTACACTTCATCAACACCTGCTTCTACCAACTACACTTCATCAACACCTACTCCTTCCAACTACACTTCATCAACACCTGCTTCTACCAACTACACTTCATCAACACCTGCTTCTACCAACTACACTTCATCAACACCTACTCCTTCCAACTACACTTCATCAACACCTGCTTCTACCAACTACACTTCATCAACACCTGCTTCTACCAACTACACTTCATCAACACCTACTCCTTCCAACTACACTTCATCAACACCTGCTTCTACCAACTACACTTCATCAACACCTACTCCTTCCAACTACACTTCATCAACACCTGCTTCTACCAACTACACTTCATCAACATCTGCTTCTACCAACTACACTTCATCAACACCTACTCCTTCCAACTACACTTCATCAACACCTGCTTCTACCAACTACACTTCATCAACACCTGCTTCTACCAACTACATTTCATCAACACCTGCTTCTACCAACTACACTTCATCAACACCTACTCCTTCCAACTACACTTCATCAACACCTGCTTCTACCAACTACACTTCATCAACACCTACTCCTTCCAACTACACTTCATCAACACCTGCTTCTACCAACTACACTTCATCAACACCTACTCCTTCCAACTACACTTCATCAACACCTGCTTCTACCAACTACACTTCATCAACACCTACTCCTTCCAACTACACTTCATCAACATCTGCTTCTACCAACTACACTTCATCAACACCTACTCCTTCCAACTACACTTCATCAACACCTGCTTCTACCAACTACACTTCATCAACACCTGCTTCTACCAACTACACTTCATCAACACCTACTCCTTCCAACTACACTTCATCAACACCTGCTTCTACCAACTACACTTCATCAACACCTGCTTCTACCAACTACACTTCATCAACACCTACTCCTTCCAACTACACTTCATCAACATCTGTTTCTACCAACTACACTTCATCAACATCTGCTTCTACCAACTACACTTCATCAACATCTACTCCTTCCAACTACACTTCATCAACACCTGCTTCTACCAACTACACTTCATCAACATCTGCTTCTACCAACTACACTTCATCAACACCTACTCCTTCCAACAACACTTCATCAACACCTACTCCTTCCAACTACACTTCATCAACACCTGCTTCTACCAACTACACTTCATCAACACCTGTTTCTACCAACTACACTTCATCAACACCTGTTTCTACCAACTACACTTCATCAACACCTGCTTCTACCAACTACACTTCATCAACACCTGCTTCTACCAACTACACTTCATCAACACCTGCTTCTACCAACTACACTTCATCAACACCTGTTTCTACCAACTACACTTCATCAACACCTGCTTCTACCAACTACACTTCATCAACACCTACTCCTTCCAACAACACTTCATCAACACCTACTCCTTCCAACTACACTTCATCAACACCTGCTTCTACCAACTACACTTCATCAACACCTGCTTCTACCAACTACACTTCATCAACACCTGCTTCTACCAACTACACTTCATCAACACCTGTTTCTACCAACTACACTTCATCAACACCTGCTTCTACCAACTACACTTCATCAACACCTGCTTCTACCAACTACACTTCATCAACACCTGTTTCTACCAACTACACTTCATCAACACCTGCTTCTACCAACTACACTTCATCAACACCTGCTTCTACCAACTACACTTCATCAACACCTACTCCTTCCAACTACACTTCATCAACACCTGCTTCTACCAACTACACTTCATCAACACCTGCTTCTACCAACTACATTTCATCAACACCTGCTTCTACCAACTACACTTCATCAACACCTACTCCTTCCAACTACACTTCATCAACACCTGCTTCTACCAACTACACTTCATCAACACCTACTCCTTCCAACTACACTTCATCAACACCTGCTTCTACCAACTACACTTCATCAACACCTACTCCTTCCAACTACACTTCATCAACACCTGCTTCTACCAACTACACTTCATCAACACCTACTCCTTCCAACTACACTTCATCAACATCTGCTTCTACCAACTACACTTCATCAACACCTACTCCTTCCAACTACACTTCATCAACACCTGCTTCTACCAACTACACTTCATCAACACCTGCTTCTACCAACTACACTTCATCAACACCTACTCCTTCCAACTACACTTCATCAACACCTGCTTCTACCAACTACACTTCATCAACACCTGCTTCTACCAACTACACTTCATCAACACCTACTCCTTCCAACTACACTTCATCAACATCTGTTTCTACCAACTACACTTCATCAACATCTGCTTCTACCAACTACACTTCATCAACATCTACTCCTTCCAACTACACTTCATCAACACCTGCTTCTACCAACTACACTTCATCAACATCTGCTTCTACCAACTACACTTCATCAACACCTACTCCTTCCAACAACACTTCATCAACACCTACTCCTTCCAACTACACTTCATCAACACCTGCTTCTACCAACTACACTTCATCAACACCTGTTTCTACCAACTACACTTCATCAACACCTGTTTCTACCAACTACACTTCATCAACACCTGCTTCTACCAACTACACTTCATCAACACCTGCTTCTACCAACTACACTTCATCAACACCTGCTTCTACCAACTACACTTCATCAACACCTGTTTCTACCAACTACACTTCATCAACACCTGCTTCTACCAACTACACTTCATCAACACCTACTCCTTCCAACAACACTTCATCAACACCTACTCCTTCCAACTACACTTCATCAACACCTGCTTCTACCAACTACACTTCATCAACACCTGCTTCTACCAACTACACTTCATCAACACCTGCTTCTACCAACTACACTTCATCAACACCTGTTTCTACCAACTACACTTCATCAACACCTGCTTCTACCAACTACACTTCATCAACACCTGCTTCTACCAACTACACTTCATCAACACCTGTTTCTACCAACTACACTTCATCAACACCTGCTTCTACCAACTACACTTCATCAACACCTGCTTCTACCAACTACACTTCATCAACATCTGCTTCTACCAACTACACTTCATCAACACCTACTCCTTCCAACAACACTTCATCAACACCTACTCCTTCCAACTACACTTCATCAACACCTGCTTCTACCAACGACACTTCATCAACACCTGTTTCTACAAACGACACTTCATCAACATCTGCTTCTACCAACGTCATTTCATCAACATCTGCTTCTACCAACTACACTTCATCAACACCTACTCCTTCCAACTACACTTCATCAACACCTACTCCTTCCAACTACACTTCATCAACACCTGCTTCTACCAACTACACTTCATCAACACCTGCTTCTACCAACTACACTTCATCAACACCTACTCCTTCCAACTACACTTCATCAACACCTGCTTCTACCAACTACACTTCATCAACACCTGCTTCTACCAACTACACTTCATCAACACCTACTCCTTCCAACTACACTTCATCAACACCTGCTTCTACCAACTACACTTCATCAACACCTGCTTCTACCAACTACACTTCATCAACACCTGCTTCTACCAACTACACTTCATCAACACCTGCTTCTACCAACTACACTTCATCAACACCTGTTTCTACAAACGACACTTCATCAACATCTGCTTCTACCAACGTCATTTCATCAACATCTGCTTCTACCAACTACACTTCATCAACACCTACTCCTTCCAACTACACTTCATCAACACCTACTCCTTCCAACTACACTTCATCAACACCTGCTTCTACCAACTACAATTCATCAACACCTACTCCTTCCAACTACACTTCATCAACACCTGCTTCTACCAACTACACTTCATCAACACCTGCTTCTACCAACTACACTTCATCAACACCTACTCCTTCCAACTACACTTCATCAACACCTGCTTCTACCAACTACACTTCATCAACACCTACTCCTTCCAACTACACTTCATCAACACCTACTCCTTCCAACTACACTTCATCAACACCTGCTTCTACCAACTACACTTCATCAACACCTACTCCTTCCAACTACACTTCATCAACACCTGCTTCTACCAACTACACTTCATCAACATCTGCTTCTACAAACGACACTTCATCAACATCTGCTTCTACCAACGTCATTTCATCAACATCTGCTTCTACCAACTACACTTCATCAACACCTACTCCTTCCAACTACACTTCATCAACACCTGCTTCTACCAACGACACTTCATCAACACCTGTTTCTACAAACGACACTTCATCAACATCTGCTTCTACCAACGACACTTCATCAACACCTGTTTCTACAAACGACACTTCATCAACATCTGCTTCTACCAACGTCATTTCATCAACATCTGCTTCTACCAACTACACTTCATCAACACCTACTCCTTCCAACTACACTTCATCAACACCTACTCCTTCCAACTACACTTCATCAACACCTGCTTCTACCAACTACACTTCATCAACACCTACTCCTTCCAACTACACTTCATCAACATCTGCTTCTACCAACTACACTTCATCAACACCTGCTCCTTCCAACTACACTTCATCAACACCTACTCCTTCCAACTACACTTCATCAACACCTGCTTCTACCAACTACACTTCATCAACATCTGCTTCTACCAACTACACTTCATCAACACCTGCTCCTTCCAACTACACTTCATCAACACCTGCTCCTTCCAACTACACTTCATCAACACCTGCTTCTACCAACTACACTTCATCAACATCTGCTTCTACCAACTACACTTCATCAACACCTACTCCTTCCAACTACACTTCATCAACATCTGCTTCTACCAACTACACTTCATCAACACCTGCTTCTACCAACTACACTTCATCAACACCTGCTCCTTCCAACTACACTTCATCAACACCTGCTTCTACCAACTACACTTCATCAACATCTGCTTCTACCAACTACACTTCATCAACACCTACTCCTTCCAACTACACTTCATCAACATCTGCTTCTACCAACTACACTTCATCAACACCTACTCCTTCCAACTACACTTCATCAACATCTGCTTCTACCAACTACACTTCATCAACATCTGCTTCTACCAACTACACTTCATCAACACCTGCTTCTACCAACTACATTTCATCAACATCTGCTTCTACCAACTACACTTCATCAACACCTGCTTCTACCAACTACACTTCATCAACATCTGCTTCTACCAACTACACTTCATCAACATCTGCTTCTACCAACTACACTTCATCAACACCTGCTTCTACCAACTACACTTCATCAACACCTACTCCTTCCAACTACACTTCATCAACACCTGCTTCTACCAACTACACTTCATCAACATCTGCTTCTACCAACTACACTTCATCAACATCTGCTTCTACCAACTACACTTCATCAACATCTGCTTCTACCAACGACACTTCATCAACATCTGCTTCTACCAACGACACTTCATCAACATCTGCTTCTACCAACGACACTTCATCAACATCTGCTTCTACCAACTACACTTCATCAACACCTACTCCTTCCAACTACACTTCATCAACACCTACTCCTTCCAACGACACTTCATCAACATCTGCTTCTACCAACGACACTTCATCAACATCTGCTTCTACCAACGACACTTCATCAACATCTGCTTCTACCAACGACACTTCATCAACATCTGCTTCTACCAACGACACTTCATCAACATCTGCTTCTACCAACTACACTTCATCAACACCTACTCCTTCCAACGACACTTCATCAACACCTGCTTCTACCAACTACATTTCATCAACATCTGCTTCTACCAACTACACTTCATCAACACCTACTCCTTCCAACTACACTTCATCAACATCTGCTTCTACCAACTACACTTCATCAACACCTACTCCTTCCAACTACACTTCATCAACACCTGCTTCTACCAACTACACTTCATCAACATCTGCTTCTACCAACTACACTTCATCAACACCTGCTTCTACCAACTACACTTCATCAACACCTACTCCTTCCAACTACACTTCATCAACACCTACTCCTTCCAACTACACTTCATCAACATCTGCTTCTACCAACTACACTTCATCAACATCTGCTTCTACCAACTACACTTCATCAACATCTGCTTCTACCAACTACACTTCATCAACATCTGCTTCTACCAACGACACTTCATCAACATCTGCTTCTACCAACGTCATTTCATCAACATCTGCTTCTACCAACTACACTTCATCAACACCTACTCCTTCCAACTACACTTCATCAACACCTGCTTCTACCAACTACACTTCATCAACACCTGCTTCTACCAACTACACTTCATCAACACCTACTCCTTCCAACTACACTTCATCAACATCTGCTTCTACCAACTACACTTCATCAACATCTGCTTCTACCAACTACACTTCATCAACACCTGCTTCTACCAACTACACTTCATCAACACCTACTCCTTCCAACTACACTTCATCAACACCTGCTTCTACCAACTACACTTCATCAACATCTGCTTCTACCAACTACACTTCATCAACATCTGCTTCTACCAACTACACTTCATCAACATCTGCTTCTACCAACTACACTTCATCAACACCTACTCCTTCCAACTACACTTCATCAACATCTGCTTCTACCAACTACACTTCATCAACACCTGCTTCTACCAACGTCATTTCATCAACATCTGCTTCTACCAACTACACTTCATCAACATCTGCTTCTACCAACTACACTTCATCAACATCTGCTTCTACCAACTACACTTCATCAACACCTACTCCTTCCAACTACACTTCATCAACATCTGCTTCTACCAACTACACTTCATCAACACCTGCTTCTACCAACGTCATTTCATCAACATCTGCTTCTACCAACTACACTTCATCAACACCTGCTTCTACCAACTACACTTCATCAACATCTGCTTCTACCAACTACACTTCATCAACACCTGCTTCTACCAACTACACTTCATCAACATCTGCTTCTACCAACTACACTTCATCAACATCTGCTTCTATCAACGACATTTCATCAACATCTGCTTCTACCAACTACACTTCATCAACATCTGCTTCTATCAACGACATTTCATCAACATCTGCTTCTACCAACTACACTTCATCAACATCTGCTTCTACCAACTACACTTCATCAACATCTGCTTCTACCAACTACACTTCATCAACATCTGCTTCTACCAACTACACTTCATCAACATCTGCTTCTACCAACTACACTTCATCAACATCTGCTTCTACCAACTACACTTCATCAACACCTGCTTCTATCAACGACATTTCATCAACATCTGCTTCTACCAACGTCATTTCATCAACATCTGCTTCTACCAACTACACTTCATCAACACCTACTCCTTCCAACTACACTTCATCAACACCTACTCCTTCCAACTACACTTCATCAACATCTGCTTCTACCAACGACACTTCATCAACATCTGCTTCTACCAACGTCATTTCATCAACATCTGCTTCTACCAACTACACTTCATCAACACCTACTCCTTCCAACTACACTTCATCAACATCTGCTTCTACCAACTACACTTCATCAACACCTGCTTCTACCAACGTCATTTCATCAACATCTGCTTCTACCAACGACACTTCATCAACATCTGCTTCTACCAACGACACTTCATCAACATCTGCTTCTACCAACTACACTTCATCAACACCTGCTTCTACCAACGTCATTTCATCAACATCTGCTTCTACCAACGACACTTCATCAACATCTGCTTCTACCAACGTCATTTCATCAACATCTGCTTCTACCAACTACACTTAATCAACACCTACTCCTTCCAACTACACTTCATCAACATCTGCTTCTACCAACTACACTTCATCAACACCTGCTTCTACCAACGTCATTTCATCAACATCTGCTTCTACCAACGACACTTCATCAACATCTGCTTCTACCAACGACACTTCATCAACATCTGCTTCTACCAACGTCATTTCATCAACATCTGCTTCTACCAACTACACTTCATCAACACCTACTCCTTCCAACTACACTTCATCAACACCTACTCCTTCCAACTACACTTCATCAACACCTGCTTCTACCAACTACACTTCATCAACACCTGCTTCTACCAACTACACTTCATCAACACCTGCTTCTACCAACTACACTTCATCAGCACCTGCTTCTACCAACGACACTTCATCAGCACCTGCTTCTACCAACGACACTTCATCAACACCTGACTCTACCAACAGTAACTTCGTCAAGACCTGCTCATACCAGCGGCACTTCATCATCAACATTATTACCAAAAAAAAAACGCACTAATTACCTTCTATAATGTGCTTCCGAGACAACCCCTTCTCTGTCTCCGCCCTGTAATGAAGAAAGATATACACATCAATAATAATGATACTCATAATAATACATATAACCCGTCATAGTCATAGGGATGTTACATTGAGACATTTGGCGCAGAAAGATCTCCACTCATCTCAATCCTCTACCATCCGAATGAGTTGGAAAATTCACACCATGTACAGTGCTTGAAATTATCCAGCCATGACTTTTTCTGTCCACTTCGTCTTCATCCACCCTCCACCTTACCTTGAAGAACATCGTTTGCCATCGAGGAATGTCTCACCACGTGCCCATACCACCGGAGTTTACAGGGTTTCACTATTGTTAAGAGTGGTTTTTCTTGACCCGCTAACACATTAATTATTTCATGAATAAACACATTGTATTTATGTTCCCGGTCACAGATACCCAAATACACGTCTACATCATTTGTTTTCAAACGTCTGGAGTCTTATATACACACACACAAATTAAGCAGCTACAAAAGCGTGCTCTTTTCGACACAAAACATCAAGCGTAGGATATTTTTTCTTAAATGCTACTTATTGTTATTTCGATCCCAAAGGATTTACGAGCGATTAGTTCTTACTTCCTATATGCAATGTGTGTGGTTTCTCCAGAGTTGTACTTCATATACAGAAGATACCGTCTCTTTGTAGCGTGCAATGCTTTGAGAAGTCTCCAACTGAAAATGTGTCAAATGATGCTTACAATATAATTGTGTATTAAATGAATTGATCCCGACTTCAAACGCGAACATCTAGATATTTTAGTAAGGACTAACTACTGATTCCCAGTAAGGGTCGGTTGCCAAGAAGCGTTGCTAAGAAATTCCATCCTTCAGAACCATTTTTCACGGGTATAGCCAAAACATATACAAGCTATAGTAATGCTGAACCTTCTCCAGAATAGTCAAACATCCTGATTACAAACAAAATCATCTTTATAAACAGCTTCTGCGCAGCTCAATGCATACCAGAATTGCAGCACTGACAGCCGATTCCCTAGACACACATACACAAAATTGGGAAAACTTTCGTGATTCCGTCTACAGAGCCACAGAAGAAGTGGTGGAATCTCGGTTAATTTTGGTAACAACCAACGCTTTCTGTGATTCCATATTTACTCCTTTGTAATCTAGATTTCTATGTTTCAAGGCTAACAAAATACAAATAACAGCTCTTATATGTTTCAATTTTTGTTTTTATTGAGACGTATTGGGGTACACGGCGTTAAGTGCGTATATGACAAGGTTCAGTGGCATAATTAGGGATGGTGTGATCACTATAACGGCCATGGCAATCCTCTTTGACACTTCTCTCATGTTTCGGCTGAACCTGTTTTGGTGTTTTTCTGCATGTATTATTGTTCCATGTCATTCGTGAGTTGTTTGATCTTGAAAGGGGAGCAAAGATTAGAAACACTGTGACCTGCTAAGCATGTCATAAGATGCAATAAAAGAGGTTAGGAGTGGAAGTTTGCTATCCCATTAAGTCGATCAAAGTGACCCAAAAAGTCATGCTAAAGTCGAATGTGTCAGAAAAAGCACAGATTTCGCAGCAATGCTTTAAGACATGGAACAACGCATTCCGTTCTCTACATTCTGCTAATCTGCTGAAGTTTGAGAATGAAAGTAGAAGAATTAATTGTTCTTAGGATAAGTGCGTGATGTTCAAGCAACTGCCATTAAATCGTGTTTCTCGGATGACTGAACTCGATATGCGTTAGAAAACTGGTACATCTATCAGTTTGGTACAATAGAGTCCTTTGGGAGGAGTATCCATCATTGCTACATGTAGCCTAGATGTCTTTTAATTTTAAAGTTTATTTGGTTGTGTAAATATTTAGTTGTGTTCTGTCAATTTTGTTTGTTTGTTTTGTTTTATCTCTAGCCTTCTAGCTTTTATCCTTCCGAGATGTATCCATATTTAGATATATTTTCTGCACGTGTAAAATGTCATTCTTACTCGTCGTTTGTTATGTTGTGAATGTATTCTTGAAAAAAGACCTTTGGTCGAAACATAAATTTGTGTATAATATCACGCGTGTAGCCAATGATAAGCACAACTTCATCATCCTACCGGAGTATTTATTAGTTTTGCAATAATTGAGAAACTTTGAACTTATAAAGTACTTACTTTCCTCCCCAGTAAATCTTTGTAGAAATTATATAACTTGATCTCCTGAAACAAACGATAATCTGAAGCTGAAGTATTACATTGTAGTGATATCACAGTGTATACATACATTGATGATGTACTAGCAATATCACATGTGTAGCTATAGATGTTTAACATTGGATAATATTTAATATAAGCAAATATTAGTAATATGGAAAATATAGATAATGAATAATGTAAATAATACACAAATGGACAAATTCGACGACGTTTCAGTCTCCAGTGTCTTCCTTAGCATATTACTAGGGGAGAGTGGAGAGATATGGACAGTTAGAACAATTTGACCCCCCCCCCCTTCCACCCTTTTATCGCAAAAACTAATGGTCCATATTAATTTGAACCATAAAGAAAAAAAACACTAACAGTATGAGATCATTTCTAGGAACAACCTCCGGTTTCTTTAAGCCCTCGTGAATTTTCACAATCCGTGATAATATTTTTACCAAGGAAAAATTGTGATCTTTGAAGTGACATTGCAAGCTCAATTTCTGTTGCTGTTTTGTTGATTGCATGGTACGTTATTTTAAATGCAGAATTACTATTTTCCCACGTAAAGTTCTTTATGCCAGAAAAGTATGAGATGTAAGAGCTTATGTGATGATTTTCTATTTGGGTACCTGTTGGGAGAAATGGACCGTCATTGTACCATTTCTCCCCACACATGGAAGGTTTTCAGTATTACATTGTAAATCAATCACAAATTATTTCCAAATCTTAGTTTGTTTAAATAATTGAAGAAATACATTGAAACTATATGACACTTTCAATCTAAGCCTATTTTAAATATTTTTCAGTAAAAACATGCCCCGTGTTTACCAGAGGAAAACAGATCAAGGCAAAGTACCAGAGTTAATTATCCCTTGATAATATACAGTTATATTGATTGATTTTCATGGACTATTTCTCCTACTTATGGTCCATTTCTCATCTTCATCAGATCCATTTCTCCCCATATGTGGTCCATTTCACCCCACTATGGTATCATTGTTTCAAATGGATATTTTATTAAAAAAGATTCAATGTTTAACCATTCTTTGAAGACTATATTTTGAAATAAATGGATATTTCACTCACAGATATGAATACAATCTCATTATTATTTATAGAGTTATACCGATGTTGGTGAAAAATGAAAAATGGCGGTCCATTTCTCCCCATATACTTTTATAGTCTTACTGTATATAAAAAAGCCTCAGTTTGTTACAGTTGCTAACCATTCCATTAGTTTAATATTCCCTAAAGTAATATCCATACATCGCATCCCTGCCACCACTAAACCTAATCGCGCCCCTAAAGTCTCCAACTACTCTCAGGGGCGACATCACCTACTCTGAGAAACTCTGTAGATGAAGCAGCTAGAGATAGAGGATCAGAAAGAAGAAGAAAAAGATGAGACAGTGACAATGATCGTGGCAAAGAGAAAATAGATGATGACGATTGATAGAAAAATAAAGCAAAAATAATAGTTGTTCTCTCATTCTTAATTGTATAAATCTGTTATCTTAGCTATTTTGTGCATCCATTCATAGTCCATAATCCTTCAGGGTCATATGGGTAGCACATTTAATGCATCAACACACAAGAATCCTACATCAACACACAAGTTCCACATCGGCAGCACATTGGATAAATCAACACACCAGAGTCTTACATTAACACACAAGATTACTACATCGGTTTCTATCGTCAGCGATGCAGATGGTTGAAGAAAATCTCGTTCTTTCCAGTTCTTTATTTTGTCTGTCTATGGTTTTTTTGGACCTCCTCTGCTTCTTACACTTTCGACTGTTGCAACGTTGACAAAATCATGTCGGCATATCGACATACATGACCAAACCATGCAAGGTTTCGCCGTTTCACAATTCAAAGCAATGGTTCTTGCGGACCAGCATATATTCTTATTTTATTTCTTACGTACACATTTGTCTTATGTTCTCTATATGAGAAGCGCAGAATTCGTCCATAACATTTATGTTCGAAGAACTGTAACCGTCTCACCACATCTGCAATGAGTGTCTAGCTCTCACAACCATACAACAAAATAGAAAGCACTTGACATAAAAAAAAGCTCGTTATCAATTATTCCAATTTTTCCTACTTCTTTAGCTTGTCAACAAAGTATTTACTTCATATGTTTTCCGTCTCTGTCATTAATTTGTTAAACTGTGCACACTTTCTGTCGTGATCTCTTTCTCCATACCACATCGCTACTCTATTTTACGTCACTGTCTAAGGCCATTTAGACTGTTTCCGTGCTTTTCGTTAGCTGTCGACATAAAGTATTATTAAATTATTAATGAAAATCATGAGAAAAGTCACGCATTGATGGTGCTCTGAGGCGTGTTATAACGAAGATCGCGATTCTGTCCTGCTGAGTATCATTACCGTCATCATTTAGTTTTGTTTCTTTGCAAGACACCCTCTTCCCCTCTCCAGATAACACGTGACGCAAAGAGACATATTTGATTGCTTACCGCCATTGTTTTTTCTTGAGAATCTTGCCCAGTACTAGTTCTGCCCTGTAGAAAATGAAAAAAGGAAAGGTTATGTCTGGGTCCTGCCCCCAATCTGTACGTCGGACCGAATCCCTAGTCAATTATACAGTCCTTTCGAATTATCGATTCAACCGTCAAAAATGATGCAATTTACCTTTTCCCGTGATTTGTATTGATCACTTCGTGTATATCTGTATCAACATCCAATGAGAATCACGGATAAGTAAAATAGCGTCACTTTTGAAGGATGAAATGATGAAATAACAGGTTTGTAAAATTTACAAGGGACCTGGTCAGGCTCAGTGCATTTAACACTCTGCACATAGACACATCTTCACACAATCTAAATATTGTCTTTTCTGGTATTTTCTCGTATAAACAAAATATGACACTATCCGTCCATCAGTGAATTTGTTGGGCGCTGATAGCGCAGCAAAAGACATTTGATCTGTATTAATCAAGTCGCCCGAAAAAGAAGCAAAGAATGATGACACTACTATTAGCTGCCAAGTACGTCACAAGAGGCGACAAATGAGATTTTAAAGGTTTAATTGGCTGTCCCAACCCATAGAGGGTTAATTAAAACAGAAGCCATACTGAAGTCGGAAGTGTCAAGCCGAAAAACGCAGAAATCGCAACCACGCTGGGTACTGCAGGGCGGACATAAACTGGTGACACGACCAGTAGGGATCGCAGAAGAGGCATAAACGGATGGAACAACTATCTAGTACTACAGAAGGGACATACACTGATGTCACCCACATCCCCACTCCCACATGGGATGCATGAGAAACGTAATCGGATGGCACAAACACCAATAGATGCAGAATGGACTTCTGACCATGCAGATAACAGTGGCTGTAGGATAATTATAAACGGGTGTTACTACCAGCAGAAGGGACTTCTGATGATGCAGATAACAGTGGCTATAGGATAATTATAAATGGGTGTTACTACCAGCAGAAGGGACTTCTGACGATGCAGATAACAGTAGCTGTAGGATAATTATAAACGGGTGTTACTACCAGCAGAAGCTGAATGAAGTGAATTAATTAATGACACCACAAGTAGTAGGCTGCAGAAAAAGTGTAAACTGGTATTACAATAGAAGGATCTGAAAGAGAGATATAACTTGATGGAACAAACAATAGGGGCTGCAAGAAAGACTTACATTGATGGTACAAATAGCAGTGGCTTCCCGAAAGACGTATATTGATGGTACAAACAGCAGAGGCTTAAAGAAAGACATAAATTGATGGTACAAGCAGTCAGAGGGCTGCAAGAGAGACATACATTGATGGTGCAAACAGTCAGAGGGCTGCAAGAGAGACATAAATTGATGGTGCAAACAGTCAGAGGGCTGCAAGAGAGACATAAATTGATGGTGCAAACAGCATGGGATGCAAAAGAGACGTAAATTGATGAAACAAAATTTGAGAAAAATTTGAATCATCTGGTCGAACGTAGTAATGTAAAAAGTAGCCAGGAGCAGTGAACATACGGAACTTACTTGCCAGCAGAGTAAACCTCAGCGGTGTCAAAGAAGTTGATGCCTCTCTCATAGGCCACAGTCAGCAGTTCTTCAGCAACCTGATTAAATATATAGTTAGATTACAATGAGTGTAGATTACGGATATAGTTAGATTACAATGAGTGTAGATTACGGATATAGTTAGATTACTTAGTTAGAGGGTGGGGGAGGGGTGGAGTTGACAAGTGACCTCAACAAAACTGTTTTTATACACCAATTCAATTTCGAAATGTATATTTTCATCATTGATATTTTAAAATTACTGAAACTAAATGAAGCGTGGCTTCTAACTACCACCATAAGAAGGAAGATACAGTATTTCGAAAGCGACATGATGGTATCGAAAGGCTGATTCTGGAGGGTAGAGTGCCAGGAGATAGCAGAAGAGGATGACAAAGAAGACGATGGACCAGCGACATTAAAGAATGTATGCATATATATATATATATTCTCATCCGGCATTGTGTAACAATAATAGAAACATATATAGTTTATTCAAAACTTACTAAATTATACATTCGCCATGAATTATCTTGTTCTGTCTTCGCAGTTGGCAGTAGATTATGGAATTTCAATGTCATGATTACCAGAAGTGAGCTTAGCTTTTCTCCATGTAAAGTTAATACAATTTCATTAGACTATTGATATGGTTTATTTAGTTATGATACAATTCATTGAAAGCAATATATCAGAAAATGTAGCTATAATTCACATAACACACTGAGATGAGCAATTCAGTTTTAATAACCTACTAAGTAGTTGAGGTTATTATTGTCGTATAAAACTTAAATATTGGTTTGGGAGAATTCAAGTCAAACAAGCAAGTAAGAGAAGATACCAAACAGCAATATATTTCTACAACAGTAATAAGATAACGATGGACTTATATCGCACATGTACTTAGAACGAATAAAAACAGTCTGCCACTACAACCATTTATATGGGTATCAGATGGCAAAAGAATAAGAGGAAGACCGAAAGATTCTTTTCACAGAACGCCCCAACAACATGTAATAATTACACACAGTAGCATCACATCGCTCGAACTGGAGAGCTCTGTTTTCTGCCCTACGCAGCGCATTCGGCGCCGAAGGAACATAGACAGATATCTGCATGAGTGTATATGAGGTACGTTGCACTTTGTTATGCGCCATATGGCCAAGTGCATCCGATTTCCGCCAGCTATTTTTTTTAGGTTTGCTTTCCTTAGATGGTCTACCCTCCCGGGATCATGAGCACCATCTGTCCAGGCTTTGTGTAGAGTTTTCCATCTCCTAGGTGGCCTGTCTTTCTGGACTCTTGAGCGCCACCTGCCCAGCAGTTAGGGGAATTTTTTAAGTTTTCCTGCCTTTTTCCTTTATGGGATGGAGCTGATTGGGGCCTAAGTAGGGTTTTACTGACTTCTCCCTTTTGTATGTTTTAGAAAATAGTTTCCCATATTCCCCTATTTTAAATGGTCCCCCCAACCCTGGGGGACGCGCATGCTGGGGTCAATGACCACAGCTGTTGGCTTGAGCTTATAGCGGCTCATACTCGCTTGATGCTGCCCGTCACGAGACACATGGGGTATTTCAGTGGAGATATCAGTGCCACCTGATATCCCACCCCGTCCTGTTGGGCAACATCGCCAGTTTGTCCGCGACTGCTTATTCGTCCAGAAATCTGGATTATTCGTCCAGAGATATGTCTTATATTGCAGCCAACCACCAGATATGGAGACTCCATATCCGGAGGTTGTTCCACGATCCGCAACCTGTGGACGCGCCTGGTAGGGGATGGTCGCCCCCCCCCCCAGGAGACAGATATTAGTTGAGGAGGGATCCGACATTGTTTATATAAACAATCGTTTAAATTGCACTAATTGGGCTTGCTGCTCTTAGAAAACACATTAATAATCTAGTTACCGCTCTAAGAACATTAACATAACAACACAAGAAACTTGATAACAAATGTGTAGAAACTATGTGTGTACTCGACTAATGAAGCAAATGTGTAAAACTATGTGTGTACTATGTATATATATATATATATATATATATATATATAATTAGTCGAGTACACACATAGAGTACACACAAATATATATATATATATATAATACTTTTATATATACTATTCTATATACTGGACTTTTCATACAAACAGCAACCCTGTATGATCGATTCAATTTTACATAGAGCCGTTGATGGTTTGTGTTAGTCTTAGAATATCTCAATACTCAAAAATCAAGAAAGTCTCATATTATCGGGGATCAGCTGATTGTGCCAGCCGTTGAAAAGGCTTTTTAAAACAGTTCTACACACGCCTGCAGATGATATTCTCAAAAGAATCGCTGTGAGTATCAACACAGTTCAAAGATGTATTGATGAACATCATTATGTTAAAGATGTATTCGTAGACAACATTTAGTAACTAAAAATCTGAGTGACCAATTGCATCAGTCTCTTCAATTCGTCATAAACGCAGTAAACAAGATTTGTAGCAGCGTGTTGAATTTTAGGTTTATTGCACAGTTGTGTGAAGAAAACACATTCTGTGACCAGAACGTTTATCATGTACTAATTCACAATGAAATGTGTTGGTTCTCGAAATGCTTATGTTTTACAATATTATTTTTAATCTTTGAGAACGTTTCAGAGTTTTTGAATGCTGAAGAATCCATTTTGAACGAAAATTTAATCAAATGGAAACCAGACATTGCTTACTTAGCACGTTTGTTTACTAAATGACTAAATGTAAAGAGGTTAATTTGCAATTACAAGGTGACAGTCTGAATGTAATAAAAACAAAGTCCATCATTGCAAATTTTCTTGCCAGAATGAATCTTACGAAGCAAAATATCGAACGGCGCGTAAGTTTTTCCAGTTCCCCAAGTTGAACACCCAGGATGATGACATTTTGGTCTACGTTCAACTTTTAAAGGTTCTTCGTTTTAAAAGTTTTAAAGGACTATGTTTGATGATATTTTGACTATGGAAATACCACAGTGGATTATCAATCCATACGGTGGTATTGAAGAATCGGATGTCATATTACAAGAAGAGCTGATCAGAATAATAATAATAATGATAATAATAATAATAATAATAACAATAAGAGCCATAACCCGTCAGGGTTATCCAGATGCCACACTGGATACATCAGCACAAAAAGCACTCCAAATTGCTCTGTCCTCAGGAATACGGAGAAGTGTAAAAAATTCATGCACAGACCATTCCTTGAGAGCAATAAGCATTAACGAAGAACTTTAGGTGCAGTTCAGAAAGGGATATCAGTAGTTCTGGTTTCAGAAAGATATACTTTCTGCATGTCCTGCTTTAAAGACTATCGCAAGAAAGTTTGTCCATCTTCATACAATAGCTTTTCCATCTTCATACATCTTGGAAAGGGGTCTTAGCACGGTTGCCAATCTTCTTATGATAAAAAGAAATCGAATGTCAAAAATTGGAAGTGAAGATTTAAGACTATACCTCACTAATTTGAAGAAAATTGAATAATTGCAATCATAGCATCTTGTTCATCCCTTTCATTAATAGCATTAGTTGTGTATTAATTTTGTGTAAGAGTTTTACTAGGTTTTTATTTCTTTCGCTTCAAATCAAACGATTTACTTGAATTCCTTGTCGTTTCAATCAAGGTATTCATAACAATTTTATATTTTTTTTACAATTGTTCACTCTACGAAAAAAAACCAATCAAATTGAGCAGCACTGTGTAAGCTGACAAAAACACATTTGAAGTTCATATGTTTAGGTATATACACTAATAGTAAGGCGGGAAGGGGCGGGGGTGGTATGGTAAATTAAACAAAAATCGGCAAGGGTTCTAGGGCTTAAAAATGTTTAAGAACCACTGGTGTAGATGTTTAGAATATGTTTATAGATTATGTGTGAAGATGACTGGGATACGTTTGTAGAATATAGACTTATGTGTAGATATAATATCTTGTGCAGAAGTATATATATTCTTCTTCTTCTGCATTTGTTCTCAAACTCCTGTAGATTATCAGGATGCAACCCAGAAAAAAAAGAATGTTCTGTGTCAGATTTTACAATTTAGCTGTGTTATCTGCTCTTTTCGTCATGGCACATCCAACTTTATCATGACTTCTGGGTCACATTGACCCTCTGTGGAATGGACAGCCACATTCACACATAAAGCCCCCTTAGTTTTCTCTGTAGATATCTTAGAATGTCCGCGCATATTTGAAATTTTTACAGTGAACAAAAGCAAACATTCAACAATTAAGGAATAAAAACTGGAAGATGAACAGAGCAGATATTAGAAGCTAAGAAAAAAGTTTTGAACATAGTAGTCCTACATCAATTTCTCTACTGCACACAATTCGTGTTTACTATGTCACTGAGAAAGATCATGAGGTCGAAACATTGATACTCTTAGTTCGACTACTCCTATTCTCGTCATATTATAGACATATGTGTGTTGTCATGTAAGGTGGTCGTTGATACCACTTATTTTTCGTCATGATTTTTTTAAAATCGAAACGTCGTCTGTCATTGCGCTCCCTTGCTAGTATGTCGTATTTACTATTGGTAACATTTTAATTCACATATTTCCGTTTACACTCGCACGTGTTCTGTGTTACCGCATCCCCGTGTATTTTCATTTTATTGGGTTATTTCTGACATTCTTGACATTTTAGTTTAGTGTGTATTAAAAATAACAATTTATTGTCGTTGTTTTTGGCAATAGCAGCCAAACACGGAATAGAACCAAGTAGTTTAACATATATCAACGATCAGTGAAGAAAATATGAGACAAAAATGAATAAAAGTTACACGGAAAACGAGGAAAAGCGAATGATTACAAAAAAAATAGGTAACAAAGGGCACGTGTGCAGAAATGTAGATAAGTGGTTGCCAGAAATAGTACTATCAGCAAAGCACAGGTTACGGTATCGTGTGTGCGTTTTAGTGTAGAGATCAACCCTTACCTCGTCAGTTACCTGGCCTCCAAATGTGACCCAAGTACCTGGGGAATAGAAATATTGCTGTAATTAATAACAGATGGTTTCAAGATTGTCAGAAAGTGGAGAAGAAACATCGATGAGAGAGAGAGAGAGAGAGAGAGAGAGATGGTGTCGAGATCGACAGAAAATGTAGATAAAATGTCAGAGAGATAGGGAGAGATGGTGTCAGGATCGTTATAAAGTGTCGAGGGAAAGTCAATGACAGAGAGAAAGAGAGAGAGAGAGATAGTGATCATAAAATGTACAGGAAAACTTAATGATAAAGAGAGTGTCAGGATCGCCATTAAGTGTAGATGGTAGTAGTCGAGAGACGGTGTCAAGATTATCAGAAAATGCAAAGCAGGCGATGAGAGTGAGAGATATTGTGGTGTCAAGATAGTCAGAAGACGCAAAAAAAGGCGATGTTTCACATTTACCATCACAAGCAAAAATAAATAAAACAGAAGTCTTAAGTTGAAGACACTGAGATACTTATCTTGCATCGTGTTCCTGAGTAAAGTAACTCAGTGATTACATCTAATGATTCCTATTTATTCATCCTCGTATTACCCCCGTGACACTTCTTCATTCGCTCTCGTAGCAGTTTTTCATAAATCACCGCAATAATTTTGTAAATTGTTTGTTAATCCTCTGTCTTCGTCAATAACTGTCATGAGTTCAGTGACCCTTCCCCTCTGTGCTTAATTATGTCAAGAAATGGTTAACATCCTCCCTTAAACAAGTTTATTTTTTGCATAAAAAGTATGAAAACTTATAAGATTTGTTTCACATTCTTAGAAAATGTTTAAAATTCAAACAATTTAATTGATATATTAAAAAAAACTGAATTGTTGATTTTTGTAAATTAAAAACAAAAATCTCCCCTCCCCTAATTGATGGCGCAATTTAAGGACAGCTCCTTACGGGTTGGCACAGAAGTGCCCTAAGCTAACAGAGTCAAGTCATACAGAAATTCCCCACTGTATTGCGGGTTTGCAGTGTCTCAGGACAATTGAATGAGCCCCTACATAAAATCTGGAAGGATGATCCTATACAATCTTTTGGCATCTCCTGCAGTTCTGTATGTTTCCAAGACAATTGGCGTTACCTTTTCCTTGTAGCTAATCAAGCGAGTCGAGAGCAAGTTAGTACAAATGGGCAATCATGTGTGAAGGGTAGGAACTATGTGTCTCAGCAATATAACCAATTAAGTACTTCATAGTCCATTTACAATGTTACACTAGCCTACTTTCTGGCCGTCTGTAAATACGCAAACGGCCATCATCTTTTCAAAATATTAACATTCGTTCGGTTGTATTGATTCCTGACAACAAATATTTTTAGATTCGTCTTCAGAGTTCATTCTCGAGCTACTATTGGATCTTTCTTGTAGCAGGACAATGTTCTTATTAGATTTCCAGCAGGATGTACTCTAGAGAATGGCAATACAAGTTGTCGCCTTTTTATTTGTGCTAACAACCCGACACATCCGTTCTCGGTACGATTTTTAGATTCAACCTACCATTGTTCCTAAGTACAGTACCACAGTGATGCGACAGCTGGGGGGGGGGTGTCTCAATAAAGTCTTGGATTATTTTTAAAATGTCATTGGTAACCCTGATGAAAGATCAATAACCTTTATCACTAATGAAAGACAGCTACAAATAATTGTATGGACAGTATACGCGTTTCACATCCCTAGAACTAAACCTGTATAAATAAATGTCTCTGCCTTTATACATTACATATACATATATTATACGTGTCTACTGACAACGATTTTTATCCGGTCATTTCCATGTTCCCGTTTCTGCCCTTTTATTTGTGCCTCTCGAGGACTTACTCGTGGTTTATATCCTGCCATTAACTCCTTAATTTTTCCGTTTCGCATGATCCACAAGGTATTTAAAACGATTTTCCACAAATCACTATCCCGTCTGTCAACCTTACTCAACTCACACACTCCCACATGCTCATTAACTTGCTAATAATGTACTCACTCATGCACTCACTCATTTAGTCACTCCCACAATCACGCACTTGCTCACTCATTTAGTCACTCACACACTTGCCCACTAAGGTGCTAATTCACTCTCTCACACACTAACTCACATGCTCATTTGCGCACTCATTTACTCAAGCACTCACTAATTTACTCAATCACTATTCTTTCATTTACTCACTAAAACATTATTCTTTCATCTACTCACTGAAACATTATTCTTTCATCTACTCACTGAAACATTATTCTTTCATCTACTCACTGAAACATTATTCTTTTATCTACTCACTGAAACATTATTCTTTCATTTACTCGCTAAAACATTATTCTTTCATTTACTTACTAAAACATTATTCTTTCATTTACTCAGTAAAACAATTCTTTCATCTACTCACTGAAACATTATTCTTTCATTTACTCACTGAAACATTATTCTTTCATTTACTCGCTAAAACATTATTCTTTCATTTACTTACTAAAACATTATTCTTTCATTTACTCAGTAAAACAATTCTTTCATTTATCACTAAAATAATTCTTTCATTTACTCACTAAAATAATTCTTTCATTTACTCACTAAAATAACTCTTTCATTTACTCACTAAAACACTATTCTTTCATTTACTCACGCACTAACAATTCTGTCATTTACCCACGAAGTAATACAATATATTAACAACACAATCTATCATAGAGACAAGAACGTGTTGTTCCAATAACAAAATGTATTAACAACATAAGTTATCATGGAGACGAGGCTGTGTTGTTCCAATAACAAAATGTATTAACAACATAAGTTATCATGGAGACGAGGCCGTGTTGTTCAATAACAAAATGTATTAACAACATAAGTTATCATGGAGACAAGACCGTGTTGTTCCAATAACAAAATGTATTAACAACATAAGTTATCATGGAGACGAGCCCGTGTTGTTCTAATAATAAACTATATTAACGAAATTATGCCAGTGAGTGCACACCTTAAACCTCACACAAATATTCATGTGTTGCGCGCACAGAAATAGCTACATACCATCTAGCGGTTTTCGGTGTGTGACTCCGAACGTGTGTTATTATTTAAGTGCAGCATTTTCTGTTTAACTTCTGACATGCACTAATCTCTTCAACCTTCCAGAGTCTGGAATTCGTCTTTCGTCAAGGATAGAGAATGTATTGAGATTATTTTAAGACCTTCTTGGCAAAATATTGACGAATACAATATGAGGAAAGTTTTTATTCTAGACCAGAGGTGTGAAAAAATATGGCCAGGGAGCGCAATCAGGACTGCAGTCATTTTTTTACTCGCCCGTCCATCTGAATTCTATTAGCTATATGAAATTGTCCCTGCTTTCACGAAATCTAAATGGATAATTTTTCGCAGCCAAGTTGTAAACTACGCAGTGAGAACATGTTTTGAGCTAGACCGAGACCGCCCGCTTTTATACAAGACCTGTTCGCTAAATTAAACAGGTAAATCCGGGAATAGGGTAATGAAGTTTTTCTAATCACTAAAGACACACACATATCGGCGTTTCGACCAAAAGGCGTTTATCAAGACAAAAATATTAAAAGAAATTAAAACATGCAATAGAAAATGGATAGTAAGGATATGGACGTTTACATTGGCATATGTAATATAGATTAACCTATTTATTTATCTGTTGAACTTCAGTTTTGCGCAATAATTACATATTATCGATCTTTCGCTAAATTAAGTTAGACCTCATTCTTTGTGTGTTTTGATTATTGTTTGACTTTTAGTTGGCTACTATTTATATACTTAGAAACGCCTAGGCTATTTTTGGCATAATATTCCAAGTCTATAAATGATGATGATGATGTTCGTCCGTCGTGATCGACGATGACCAAAAACTCAACCATAATAATAATAACAATAAATAATAAAATAATAAAGTTAATAGTGCGTTTTTAAATGACTAGCAAGTTCAATGCGCGCACAAAATGTTCTTTTACAGAATTGACAACAATAGAAGGTATCTGTGTGAGGTTGAGATGTTTTTTCTTTTCTACGTGTCCGCTTCTGTCTTGCAGTTTCTTGTCTGAATTCTTCTGCCGCTAGTGCTCCCGTTCTAATGCTGTAACGACATGCTGTTCTATCCTGAGCGAGGCTCTCCCAAGCGCCTACGTCAATGTTAAGATGTTTCAAGGATGATTTGAGCGTGTCTTTGAAACGCTTTTTCTGTCCACCAGCTTTTCGAAATCCTGCCTTGAGTTCTCCATAATATATTTGTTTTGGCAAACGAGAGTTCTCCATACGCACAAGATGGCCTGCCCAGCGTGCATGCGCCTTCATAAGTATTGTGTGGATGCTTATTGATGTTGATTTTTCCAACACCTCGTAGTCTGGTACTTTGTCCCACCAATGGATGTTTAGTAATTTACGTAGGCAGGTAAGATGGAAATGATTTAACTTTCTTGCATGTCTAGCATACACTGTCCACGTTTCGCAGGCGTATAGTAAGGTTGGTATAACAGCAGCATGATATACTTGTAGTTTGGTGGTTGTTCTTATACCTCTTCTGTCCCATACATTTTTGCGTAATCTGCCAAATACAGCACTAGCTTTTGCCAGTCTATTGCTAATTTCCACATCAATGTTGACATCGCGAGAGAGAGTGCTCCCAAGGTAAGTAAAATTGTCGACTACCTGCAGTTTTTCCTGATTGACGATGATGGAAGTAGCAGTATGTTGGCTATTTGATGTTGCTTCTGTTTTTTTGGTGTTAATAGTGAGACCAAAGTTGTTGCAGGCCTTTGAGAAGCGGTCTATGGTGCTCTGCATGTTTACGACAGAGTCAGCATACAATGCACAGTCGTCAGCATAAAGTAATTCTCTAACAGTACTAGATTTAGTTTTCGTGTTTGCTTTTAGACGACGTAAATTGAAAAGACCACCATCCGTTCTGTAATTGATCATTATGCCTGCTGTTTCATTACTATGGTGTGTTTCCGTTAACATGGCTGTAAATAACAGGCTGAAAAGAGTAGGGGCCAGCACACATCCCTGCTTTACACCATTTGTGACAGGGAATGCAGGAGATACTCCTCCGTCGCAGATAACACTAGCCATCATACCGTCATGAAATTGTCGTATCACAGTGACAAGTTTTGGGGGGCATCCGAACTTTGTAAGCACCTTCCACAGTCCTTCTCTGTTAACGGTATCGAATGCTTTAGTTAAGTCCACAAATGTTGTTAAGAGTTCACTATGTTGCTCTTGTGACTTTTCCTGAATTTGTCGTGCAGAAAATATCATATCAACTGTACCACGACCTGCACGAAAACCGCACTGACTCTCTGGGAGTAGCTCGTTTAGTAGAGAATTATTTAATCTGTTGAGTATGACACGAGCGAGAATTTTACCAGCTATAGACAAAAGTGATATGCCCCTATGATTATTGCAAGACTGTTTGGTACCTTTGCCTTTATATAGGTGCACTATAGAAGCATCTTTTAGATCTTGAGACAATGTACCTGAGTTCCAGAAAATACCAAAAATGTCAGTTAGTTTTTTAATCAGCAGTGGTCCGCCATTTTTATAAATTTCAGCAGGTAAGGCATCCAAACCTGGAGCTTTATCATTTGACATTTGTTTAATCGCTATAATAACCTCTTGACTGCTTGGGGGTATATCGAGTTCTTCTCTTATCCTAAGTTGTGGTATTCTGTTTATGACTTCTTCATTTATTACTGATGGTTTGTTTAGGATTTCTTCAAAATGCCTATAAATTCAAAAGTCTATAAATAGCAACAAGCTGAAAGCCAAACATTAATCATATAATGAATGGGGTCCAACTTAATTTAGTGACCAGGTCTTCTATACAGCAGATCGCTCACAGCTGGAGACTGTTCTGAAGGAAGTTGACTTGTGGAGATAGTGTCATCCAGAACACTTTGATGTATGTTCAGGTAAGACGACAAAAGCTTTGATTTTGCACGCAGCAGCATTGTGCTATCAAAGGTTTACTAAAAAAAAATTTCTAATAATAAAAAAAATATGCAAATATAACATTTTAAATTTATATTTTTGTTATTTAGTTTCACTTTCGTTAATTATCTAAAATGTAATAGTTTTTATAAACCGTAGCCTGTTAAGGTCGTAGGAGTACCACATTGGATGACAGTCCTCCAGCGATTTCTTTCTTCAACGATGCGGACGAGTGATGACAAATCTTGTCTTGTCCAGTCCTTGATTTTGTCTGTTCATGCTTCTATTTGCCCTCCTCAGCTTCTTCCATCTTCGACGGTTTCCTGTAATATTTTTTTGTGACAAGGAATCACGTTAGCATTCATGTCAAAACCATACAGGGTTTCGTTGTTTCACTATGGACAGCATTGGTTCTTGTAGATATGTGTGTATAATTACGTAGGTACACATGTGTCGTATGTTCTCTATTGGAGATTCGTAGAATTCGTAGAATTCTTCTGTAACATTTGTATTCAAAGGCCGGTAATCGTCTCGCCATATCTGTAGTGAGTGTCGAACTCGAACAACCATTCATCACAGTAGAAAGCACGAGTGAGTTACACAGTTTGATTTTCACTCTAACATTAATGTTGCTTGTCCAAATTAAATTAAGTTTAACTTTGACACAGAAGCTAAAGCCATCTCCAGTCTTATCTTTAATTCTGCTTTGCGTTTTCCCTAGCTACATACTATAGATTCGAGGTATTTGAAAGCATTCGCCTCCTCAAGTGTATACCCATTCATCATGCTGTTGGTCTGTGCTTCTGTGTCTCTGCTGTTAACCTAGACCTTGCTCTTTTCTTTGTTAATTTCCATTTCGTACTTGCTAATTAAAAACAATGAAATATATACAGTATTAACAATATTTTAGTTTACCGTAAGCATTCCTAATTTTGCCTAATACACTCCTTCCTCTCCAAACTACATATTATAGAGAAATTGGTAACACACCCATATATCCATTAATATACAACTTTGAATTGTTATATATATATGAGCATATTACACTTGAAATATTCAGTAAACATATTTTATCATCAAAAACCTTAAAGGGTATACCAAAATATTAAGCCATAGATATTCGTAATAGAGGATTGAGCTATAGATGTTTTAATAGACTCGTAAGCCATATATGTTAACAGAGGATTAAGCCATATATGTTCTTAATAGAAGATTAAGCCATAGATGTTCATAGATAAAATGCTACATCTATTCTATATTAATGTATGGCTCAGAAACATGGACAATGAACAAACAACAAAAAATACAGAATTTATGCCATTGGGATGTAGATATATAGAAGAATTGTGAGAACTTCGTGAACAGAAAAGAAAACAAACAAGAAGGTTATAATCGGTGGTAAAGTCGAGGGGAGACGAGCAATAGGAAGGCTGAGATACAATTGGGAGAGAAGCATCACGAGATGGATAGATTACAGTCTGACAAAGTGCACCACCAAAACAAGAGACAGGGGATGTTGAAGGTCCGTTGTAGTCAACCTTCGATGCAGAGACGGAACGTAATGATGATGATGATGTTCTTAGAAACAACTACGGCATCCTTTCTCAATCCTTTACCACAGCGTTCCATTTTTGAGTTAAATTACTCTGTGTGTGACCCTCTAGTTAAAGGTGAACCAATTACTAGTTTGATTACCACTTTTCTTGCTAACATACTCTTTGTTCACGCATGAGAATGTTCTAGAAAACCTGTGTACTGGAGTGAAATCGTGCTTAATTTTATTAATATTACTTTTTACTATATATTTGCCCAATAATTGTAAAGAATCTTGTTTTTTCTAGTCCTTGATGTTGTCTGTCTATGCTTTTATTTGACCCCTTCTTCTTCTTCTACCTTCGACGATTTTCTCTACGAATGGCGTATTCGTAGCCCACTCGGTCATGTCCAGACCCCTGAGTTGTTCACATAGTCTTGGTTGTCGACAGAGATACGCTGCGGCCCACTGGTAGGTCACATTGTTCTAATTAGATTCACTAAGTCAGAAAATAATAAATTACAAGAACATTTTGGCAACGTAGAGACAATATTAGGGTCCAACTAATTAAGGAAACATAATAATAATAATCTTGTTCTTCTTCTGCATTCGTACTCATACTCCTGCAGATGAACGGGATGTAGTCCAGAGAACGGACTGAGTTGTATCACGGTGTATAGTTTAACAGCATGATTTGCACCTTTCGTACTGAACATCCGACTTTAGCATGACTTCAATGTCGCTTTGATCATATGTGGTATGGGATTGTCATATACATAACAAAACTTTCTTAGTCGCCTTCAGCGATATTCGTTATAGGTGAGAGTGCTGCTTTCTTTGTTTCCCCTTTTCGGAGCCTGCAACACAAGTGCAATTCCTTTGTTTTAAATCCGATAACTCCGCCGAAGACGGATGTGTCGGGCCATTGGCGCTAATAAAACGGCGACACAACGCATTTTCATTCTATAGACTGCATCCTGCTGGAGATCTAGTAGTACTGCTACAGGAGAGATCCAGCAGGAGTTTGAGAATGAACGCTGAAGAAGAAGAAGAAAATCCGAGAACTATTTTTAAAAGCCAAAATTGAAAGACATTTAGATATGTGGGTTTTGCATTAATCATAGAAAGGGGCGAATGTTTCACATAAAATAGTCGGGATTTCAACCGATTCTCACAGAAAACATCAAATTCTGTGATAGCGTGTGCACTGATCTCATGCAGCGCCGCTAATCTTGGTATATTGATATATCCGAGTTCTGTGACATTCATTGACTGGCAACATGTCAAATTATATATTGTATCAGCCAAGATGAGAGTATCGTGGTGTGAGATCAGCATGCAGGCTTATTCAAGAGAAGGACCTGCTGAATACTGAACAGAGACATTTCGGCTAGGTTTAGGAACAAGACCCTTTTTGTGACGTCTATGATTTGTGCTATTGAATATCTGGAATGCTATAGATAATGGCGCTGAAAGACTTTTTGTTTAGTTGAAACAGCACAAAGACGTCAACAACAGCGGAAATAATATTAGAAAAGTCTCAAACGTGGTAGAATATTGACTTAATTGTACTTTGTTATATATATATATATATATATATATAAGGGCTGTACCGGATTCAAATTTGTGAAATCCGACCGGATCCGGATTTGGCCGGATTTATGAAGTGAAATCCGGCCGGACCCGGATTTACAAATTAAAAAAAATTAAATAAAATAACGTACTACATCACTTTACTTAGGTGAGTGGAGTCACTCGACTGTTTATTACTGCAGTTCATTACTATAGACATGAAAATTATACCATATACTCATATTAAATCATTATAATGTAAAATAATTATATTTACATTAGAATAAGTAATATTAAGTTCCATAAGTTCAAGATGAAACATAATACATAAGCACACATAATGCTAATTTAGTCATTTTAATTTTTAGTTTTTAGTTTTCACATTGTTTTCAGTTGGCTAATTGGCAGCTGAGTTACAACTCACAACAACAGTACATTGAACAGATTGAATTTATTCAAATACATTCATTCAGTACTTTCACTATTTTAGTCAGTCATTCTTCATTATGGCTGTGAAGTTGAACTCTCAGAGTCAAGAAGGGACGAGTTGTATTTCAGGAAAATCAACGTTTCTGCATTTTGTGGTACAAAGCTACTACGGTGGTCAGTGATAATGTCTCCTGCAGTACTGAACAGCCTTTCCGATGGCACACTTGTAGGTGGTGGTGCAAGAAATGCCTGCACCAGTCTAGCCATACTTGAAAATCTTTGCTTATTGGCATGCCACTATGAAACTGGATCTGACTGTCGAGTTTGAAGTGGCTCTGACAGGTACTGTGTCATCAAAGTGGTAATGCTGTTGCCTTCGGCACTTGCAGAACGATCTGCGGTGGGATTTTCCTCGACAATTGTGTCAAAACAATTCTATAGGCTGGACTCCTATCTGTGGTAGTGCTCACAGAAGTCAAAACACTAGTACTACTACTAGTAGCTGATGGATCCTGTGCACTGACTGTGTTTGCTGAATCAATAATGGAGTTAGCTGCTAACATCAGATGCATTCGTGCATCACTTCTGCCACGTTCGGAGAAGAAGCACAGCTTGAATCGACGATCCAGTAGTGTGGCACAGGTGTGTAAATACTGTTAGATTCAATGTCCGCAAATCTGCTGCTAACAGCTTCAAGCAGAGCTGCTTTCATAGTTTTGATTCCAGCATCACTACCTTCTTTCTGGAGGAAAGTCATGAGTGTTTTCACTAATGGAATCACAACTGATATTGATGCCTGAGCTGCACTTATTTCACGTGTTAGTTCTTCAAATGGTGCCAAAGTAGCTACCACATTCTCCGTGACTGCCCATTGCTGTGCCGTTAGCCCAGTTACTGAATCAATTTCAACACAGTACAGACTGATGCTGCGCCGTTGTTCTAACAGACGTCGTAGCATATAGAACGTTGAGTTTCATCGTGTTGTCATGTCCTGGATAAGCTGATGCTGTTGCAGGTTTAATTCATTTTGAAGTTCATGCAAACGATTAGTTGCTGACGAAGAGTGTTTGAAATGTCCTACCAATTTTCTTCCAGTACTGATGATGTCAGCAACATACTTTAGACTCAAAAGACCATCACGCGCACACAGCTGCAGTTGATGCCCCAAAGTTTGGCCACGTCCATGCCTGCACAATTGACTGCTGGGTACTGCTGCTTGCTTTGTGCAAACACAGATTAATCATGGATGTGGTCGCCACGCCAATACACTGACCTCCGGTGATGTTTTCTTTTCCATCATTTTGTCATAGCTTTTTCTGTGCATCGATCGCAAATGGGTCTACATTGATGATGTTGAGAAGTCTTTGGGACGATCTGATTGTCCACGCGATAACTGTTTGCCACACAATTTATATATTACCTCCGATGAATCATCGTCTTTAACCTTGAAGTAATCACAAACGGCGCTGTATGACTTTGATTTTGATGCCATTTTATTTTATCGGCAAGACCACATAAATTTACGAAAATTTCAAGTCCCACAAACTCATGAAGTAATACACCATTAAAATTCAAAATGAATTTTTGTTTATTAAAATTCTTATTTACATCAGCGAGAAATAGTAAACCAGAAAGTGCTACTTTGCTATTGCCTAAAATTCGGCCTGGCCTCATGAAACATGTACAGAAAATTCACGTGACTAGGCAACACAAATCCGGCCTAAATCCGGCAAAATTTGACCGGAGCCGGACGAAGCCGGATTTGTAAAAATGGCCAGATTTCGGATTTACCGGAGCCGAAATCCGATACACCCCTAATATATATATATTACGTCCGTTTCACTGAGCGGCACGCCGCATGCAGAAATTACCATTCATTGCACGTTAATCCGTAGCTTCAAGCGACAATAGCCAGGGACTCTCTGAAAAACTATACTTTATAAACATGAGGTGGATTCGAATGCGCAACCCCGTGAGTACAAGGCGAACGGCTTAACCACAACGTCAGGGAGATCCCCAGTAATAATAATTATAATAATAAATTTCTACTACTACTACTACTACTAATAATAATAATAATAATAATAATAATAATAACAATAATAACAATAATAATAACAATAACAATGATATATAGTAAAACTACCAACTTGAAGATCGGAGACACGTTAGTTTACTGATAAGAAGGGTTGGTTATAAACGTATCGCAGCATCGGTTTCATTTTCATATTCTGCCCTCGTTATCTCTTTTTACACATAACACATCATATTTACTCACAACACACCCACAATCGAGCACTCACACGCTCAAACTGAGCAAACAACTTCGTCTGTGATTCAATAAACACGTTTCTACAATTTCGTATACATTGATTGTATACTATTTATAACATTTACTATTTATAACATTTACTATTTATAACATATACTATTTATAACATATACTATTTATAACATTTACTATTTATAACATATACTATTTATAACATTTACTATTTATAACAAAAATATGCATGTAAACATAGATGAACAGAAAAGAAACACACACGTTTGCACACACGTACACACAGCACATTTATAAAATATTATTTTTTTATACAGAGCTGTGATTTGAAGACCAAACATTTAATTTTTAATTTTTAGTTTTTCTTTTATACTGCCTTTTACAGGAGTACAGACTATATGAGTATTGTTCTAAAAATCTCCTTATGGATGTGTTGAAAAATGAGAAAAACCATGAACATAATAAAAACAACCAAAAACTTTAGCGAACAACAATACCTGTTTTTAAATATAAAAAGACGAAAATAATGACAACCGACAAAGGAGAAAACAAAACCTAGAGATAATATTGATAACAATGTTTTAGAAGAAAAGACAAATTTCGAATATCTGGGAGCTAACATAAACAGTGCAGGAGACTGTGCAATCGAGATCAGGAGGAAAATAGCAATAGCGATTTCCAAATTAAAACAACTCAAAAAACTTTGACACGAGGCAACCACGGGAAAAAAGGTGTGTTTGTTACGTAAATGTGTGTTCCCAGTGGCGACCTACGGATGCGAAACATGGACAATAAATAAAACTTCAGTCAAGAGAATATAGGTTTTCGAAGTGAAGTGCTATAGAAGAGTCCTGAGAATACCACGGACAGCAACAACAAAGACCAACCAAGATGTGTTAAGAAAAATTAATGTTAAAGCAGGCTAGCCATAAAAACACCATATTAAGAAGGAAGTTCGGTTTTTTTTCGGTCATATGAGGAGACACGAAGGCATGGAAAGAGTGTTGTTAGACAGTTAAAAGAACAGTGTTAGCTGCATATCTAAGGTTGTTCATTATTTTCCCATTGATCTTGAGTCCTGGCATTTCTTTTATATTTTTAAAGATATTCTTTGTGTAGATATTAAATAAGCTTGGTAATAAAATGCATCCTTGTCTTACCCCTCTTTTTATTTATATGTATGGTTAGTAGCTGTTTTCATACCTTATTGATGCAGTTTGTTCCCAATATATATTTCTAATCAGTCTGATGTTTTCAAGATGCAGATGATGTCAATAAAGCTGATAATGTACGCATACAGAGAATGTCAGAAAGGGGAGTATCTAGAGGGGAGGGAAGGAAAAGTAATTTTTTGGAGGGTACCGAAGATATGCAATCAACAACTGACCGGGACTGAGTCTACATACACTGGGATTGCTTCTCGAACGGGGCACTTATGTGACTGCAATACGTGCTGTTATGTTAGTTTCTAATCAAGAGTCAAGAATCATCAACGTATGTTAGAGCTATTCGATTGCTTATGGTTTGCAATTAATACATTGAGATGTCCATACAATTGACATTCACAAAAGCTAAATTGAAAAGCAAGAAAATCACAATCATAAAAATTGGTTTCTAGGTATTTGGTTTGTAAGAAACTTCATAGTCACAAAATTACATTGAAGATAACAAGAAAATTCACAATCACAAAAAATAGATTGGAGATGATGATGAAGAGGATGAAATAATCCCTTTCGCTGTATGCAGGTATCTCTTGACAGCCCATGGAATTTCTCACAATAGCACAAGTTCTTCTCAGTTCTCTGAGGCGACACACGGAGTAGTGTTAGGTTGTCTCAATGGAATCGTTTTAAGGATTATGGATGCATGTTTAGTTCCTCAAGGAACTAGGAGGCATTCTAGTGCACCAATATACCAGGGTTACCACGTCCCGCCACGAGACAAGTTCAGACTTCTGGACCAACTATACCACCATTCTTCTGTGAGATTTGCTGACCAATCCGCAGTGACGACACATTTAACATTCTTTGTCACCTAGGAGTCTGCCACAAAATGACAAATGTGCAATGTCCGCTAGCCTGCATTTCTTCGCCACTCATAGGGATGATTTGATACAAGACAAAATTAAGAAATTGTGACAAGATGTAACAATGATTTTTATACAGGTGACAGGTTGTCAACCTATTTTCCAACTTCCCTAGTCGCCTCCTACGACATGTCTGGAAGGAAGACAGTTGCTCTATTCTGTGCACCTGAACTAGAAGTCCAGACCCACGGTTGCCACACGGACAACCAAATCAGAGATAGTACACATACAATTAAATCACAAAACCTTAATTCGAGATAACAAGAAAATTCACATTGATAAAAGAAGTTATATTGAAGGCATAAAGAAAATTCGCATTGATAAAAGTTATATTGAAGACATACAAAAAATTCACTCACAAAAGTTATATTGAAGACATAAAGAAAATTCCCACTGACAAAAGAGTTTGGTGCCTATTGGAGATAACAAGAATGCTTATACTCACCAAAACCTATATTGGACACCCGTAGGCCAGACTTGCCCAGGTTCCTGTAAAGAAAAAAAATCGTATCTTAATGAAGCAGTCTCTTCTTCTTCTTCTTCTGCGTTCGTTCTGAAATTACTTCTAGTAAGCGGGGTGTAGCCAGAAGAACGGCAAAATAGTTGTATCATGGTTTACAGTTTGGTTATAATGTCTGAAACGTTTGATCCGACACTTCCGATTTCAGCATGGTTTTGTGTCACTTCGATTTTTCTTTTATTGGAAGTGGCAGCTAACTTCTTCAATCTCCTTAGTCGCCTCTTGTGACATACATGGTAAGTGAAAGGTTTACTATCTTTGCTCCCCTTTTGGAGTCTGGAAACATCCTGAAGTTAATAAAGCTAACTTGTGAATTATTTGAAAGATAAACTCCAGTTCTTTCAGTCGTCATTCTCAAACTCTCGCTAGATCGTTCCTGTAGCAGGACAACGAAACTACTAGATTCACAGCAGATGTAATCCAGATAACTAAAATGCTCCGTCACCGTGTTATTTGAGATAATGACAAGACACATCCGACTTTAGCTGTTACTTCAGTACATCAGGAAATTGTTGCCAGCTAAACATGCTTAAATTGTGTATGAAACTGTCACTTTTACTTTTCTGAATTCCAACTGGCTGGCTTCAAGCTACAGTGCAATTTATTTCACAACCAAATATTAGCTTAGCTGATTCTGAAAATAGACCATAAAAATGCCAACTTGGCAACTATGAATTCTTCACAATCATATTCAGTGCTAATTTAGAGTTTTTCAACATCTCGTGCGTAATAAATAATAAACGGAATATCTGGAAAACAAATATGCCAAAAATGGCGAAGAGAAGGTAAATGTACAATTTCTTGGAACGGTAAGCACATGAATTCATGTGCTGGGAAATATGTTTCTGAGAGTAAATGGGAAAATAGTTGCGGACAACACAGGTGAAGACTGTTGCAGACAACACAGGTGAAGACTGTTGAAGACAACAAAGGTGAAGACAGTTGCAGACAACACAGGTGAATACTATTGCAAACGCAAATAGAGACAGTTGCAGATAACGCAGGTGAAGACAGTTTCAGGCAACACAAATAGAGACATTTCATAGAGATAGTCAAATTAGTTGCAGATAACACAGGTGAAGACAGTTTCAAACAACATAGGTGAAAACAGTTGCAGACAACACAAGTGAAGACAGTCGCAAACAAATCATGTGAAGACAGTTGCTGACAGCACAGGTGAAGACAGTTGCAGACAACACAGGTGAAGACAGTCGCAAACAAATCATGTGAAGACGGTTTCTGACAGCACAGGAGAAGGCAGTTGCAGACAATACAGGTGAAAATAGTTGCAGACAGCACAGGTGAAGACAGTTGCTGACAACACAGGTGACGACAGTCACAGACAAATCAGGTGAAGACATTGCTGACAGCACAGGAGAAGACAGTTGTAGACAACACAGGTGAAGACAGTTGCAGGCAATACAGGTGAAGACCTTTGCAGACAACATAGGTGAAGACAGTTGCAGACAACACAGGTGAAGATAGTTGCAGACAATACAGGTGAAGACATTTGCAGAGAACACAGGTGAAGACAATCACAGACAAATCAGGTGAAGACAGTTACCGACAGCACAGGTGAAGACAGTTGCAGACAACACAGGTGAAGACAGTTGCAGACAATATAGGTGAAGACAGCTGCAGACAATACAAGGGAAGATAGTTGCAGACAACACAGGTAAAGACGGTTAAAGACAATAGAGGTGAAGATATTTGCAAACAACACATGTGAAGACTGTTATAGACCACATAAGGAAAGACAGTTGCGGGAAACACAAGGGAAGATATCTGTGCATGCAAGTACATAAGGGAAGACAGTTGCAAACAATACAAGGGAAGACGGTTGCAGACAACAAAAGGGAAGACAGTTGCAGACAACAAAAGGGAAGACAGTTGCAGACAATACAAGAGAAGACAGTTGCATATAATACAGAGGAAGACATTTGTAGAGAACACAAGTGAAGAAAGTGTTTTCAGACAAAACAAGGGAGGACAGTCACACACAACGCACGTGAAGGTAGTTGCAATCAAAGAAAAACTATGAACGCTAGTACATATCCTGTTATTTTACTTCGTTCCTCTACACCTGCTGGTTTGCAGGACGTAGCCAATAGTAAGGAACACTTAGTTCGCGATAATGTATCACAGTGTCACTTGAGCCATCTGTTGCTGAACGGATTTTTATAGCTCATGCATCATTGAATGATTTCTATAAAACACCATCAATTCTACATAACATTAGTTCATAAAATCTGATCCATAAATATAAACGGACATTTCATTATTGCAACTCATAAAATGTTGCATGGAGATCATAACTGGCACACGCTTCGTTTGGATAATCCCGAAAACTGTTTACATGCTCATCAAATCTATGAAGCGAAATTTTGCGTTCCTGTGTACACTGATGAATATTATATCAGATTCCTTGTTTTTAGCATTGCAGTAGTTTCATTATTTTATGACACGGTTTCTCAACAATTTAATATCTTCCTGTATAACCTTTTATAAGTTGACTTTAAATAGAGGATCAGTCGGGTGATTTGAGGGGGACAAAATAGAATAAATAGTGTTGTATTTGTAGTTAATTTGTATTTAATTTAATGTTTGCTCTAAGTGTTGGAGGGTACTGGGGAAAAACCCACAGATAATATTTATCCTGAAGCTTGAATTGGCATTTTGCAATATTAAGGTCAGTTGTCGGAAATTTGTGGCTTGTGGGCTTAAATTGACCAGTCAACAAATTTGGACTGGCCCACGAATTTATTTGAAATGAGTATATACTCTATATTAATGTATGGCTTAGAAACATGGACACTGAATAAACAACTAGAAGGCAATTGATGTCTTTAAGATGTGTATATATAGAAGAATAGGGAGAACATTATGGAATGAGAAGAACTTGCACGGTTCTAGCAACACATTGTATTACAAATATGATTTATTAAAGGAAATAACATCAAAAAAGGAAAGTATGTTGGACATATTAAAAGGCATGAAGCCTTGTTGATGACCTTACTTGAGGGTAAAGTCGAGAAGAGGCGATAAAAATTTTGGCAGAAGTACTAATTAAAGGAAAACATCACGAAAAGGCCAGGTTAACACGTCGGCCGTCTCTAGAAACTCTTCTACCCCTGCCGCTGAAAGGCAACAAAGGGTTTAGCGAATAGATAGACAAATAGATATCAGAACATGATTTTTAATTCTAGGAATATAGCCAACAGACCAGTAAATCTTTCACTCGTCTTACGCTTTTCAAAAAAATTTCAAATAAAAGTATAATGAATAAAGCTGCAATTGCACACGAAAGTGTGCGGATGACAATTGTTTAGGCAAACTCGCTTTCCTTGAATTGTATTTAGATGCGTAATTTAGTCTAGGGAACTCGGTTATTTTTCCAAGACGATGAGGGGTTATTTCTAAAACATCAATGGTAATAGTGTTCAATGATTATTTAAAAAGAGTTAGAAAACTGTAGATGATTGACTTCGTAATACACATGTTTTCTCATATATACTCAGTACTCAAGTGGATCACCGTTATCACAGCACGTAACTCCGTAGCATAGGCACGAAGCTGCTATCTTGTGAACACGAAGATAGCGGTGTATCCATGGTATCACTTGCAAAACCATTATTTGTATCTATGTGTGATAGGTCCAATACCGCTGCACTTCAGCAAACACTTGCTTATGCGTTACTGCATTTCTAGCACACCAAAATCTCAGCAGCAGTGCACAGACTGTTTAGCGCCGGCCATCCCATTCATTGTAATATGTTCTTTATATTCTGTTTTATTTATATACATTTTATTGATCGATGTATTTCTTGTGTGGGTTGGGACAAGCTTTTTATGCTATCTTTAACATCATTTTTTTTCATAATTTGCACACGGAAACTGCGATACTATCGTTAATCTCTTATGAGATTCATCATCATCATGTAGCATATAGTGAACGTTATGTAGCAGTCAGGGTCGGCCCTAACAATTGCGGGGCCCAATGCGAAACGGATTGCGCGGGGCCCAGTCTGGGTAGGGAAGAGGATAATAAAATTAATTATAATATTAATTTATGGGCCTATGAAGTGCGGGGCCCAATGCGGCCGCATAGGTTGCAATGGCCTAAGACCGGCCCTGGTAGCAGTTATCACAGCCTTTCGAAACTACTTCTGATCTTTAGCTTCTTCTTCTTCTCGTTCGCAGTTTGAGATGTCTACACAGCAAGTCCTGTTTTCTTAATAAATTATGCTGTATTTGAAAGCTCCTCAGTGCTCCCATACATCTTTCTGTGGATATCCATCTCTGTGGGCCAGTGTTCTTCCCTTAACTGGATTAGTGATCTTTAGCTAATATTTCCTCTCTTGTGAGTGTCATATCCATGTGGTCTTCATTATCGCATGTCCATCTTCTGTGAGTTGTGTCATGTTCAGGTGGTCAGTGATACCTTGTGTCCATCTTCTGTGAGTGTCATGTTCAGGTAGTCAGCGATATCGTGTGTCCATCTTCTGTGTTGGCCTTTAATATTCTGAGGTTCTTTAGTAACATTCTGTTTCAAATGTAGCAAATTTTGGCTTCTGTCCGCGATACACATGCATATTTTATATATTTATTAGACACTATAAATTATATTTATCAATGTGACGTGTCCTTTACAGAATATTGTCCTCACTGCCACTCTGTAAGCCTCTCGGTTCTGTGCAAGCTGCCAGCTTCTTCTAGTGTCATCCACAGAAGGTTTTTGATATCATGTGTCCATCGTAATCTTGGTCTGCCTCTTGTTCTCTTTCGTGGAACGTTTCCCTTCATGATTAATCTTTCTCAACTATTGCATCAGTTTAAATTTCTGAAATATGTAAGTTTGCGTTTTTTAAATTGCTTTGAAGAACCAGTCGGCATCTGTATTCAGTGCCTCTAGGACCAGATAAATGGAACATCTTATATGGAACAAAACAACAGCTCACAAACACATGTATATATCATACAATGACACTAGTTCAAAGGGCATGAACCCATGTATATATCATACAATGACACTAGTTCAAAGGGCATGAACCCATGAACCGCAACTATCTATATTCAGGTCTTGGTGGACATCTGCATTGGTTAGTCTTTCCATCCATGATATTCTTAAGATATTTCTATACCATTTCATTTCAAATGCTGATAATTTCCTTTCCATTTACAGATGCCATTGCCCACGTCTTCCAACCATGTGTTGCCACTGGAAAGATATAGCGTCTTAATAGTTGTAACTTTGTTTTCTGTTTGTCCCTTGTCATAGATTTTTCATCTGTGATGTTTTGAGGATTCGTGGTCTTATAGGCTATACTTTTTCTTTAAATCTTCATACCTGCTGATTGAAAATGAGCGCCTATGTGGTCGTTCAGATTGTAGTAATATCAGTTCATAACCAATAGGTCTAACTTTTGGAGCCATCTCACAAAATTTCCGTCAAAATATATCGATATCTTACTCTTTCCCGCTTTTTAAATAATCTTTCCCAAATTCTAAGTGGTTTCTAAGGGACTTCACTGTACTCGGGTCACCCCATATGTACTCAGTCCCTCTCAATGAGGCACAACTCATACCACGTACTCGGTTCACATGATAATCCACATGAATCTCAATAAACAAGACGACGCGAGCTGACTTCGAACTCACAACTTCTTGAGTACAAAGAGAACGACTTAACCACAACGCCAAGGAGATCTATTTTCTATAATATTTATAGTAGCGCAATCATAGTTTTATATAAAAAAAAGTTTATTTATTTATTATTGAGCTTTCAATAAATATGATTTCATTCCTACTTTTCATTAGACCAACATAAATAGCGGGAGATAACTACTCCTTTAATCAGGAACAGTAACCCGCCTTTATTATTCTCCTAATACTCTAACCTGATTTCCGGTTCTCATCTTTAAAAAAATGACCGTCCGTTATCAATCAATGTCTGTTTACTATCTACATTTCACCAGCACCAGACGCGACGATGTAACTTTGTGTGCGTGCTCTGTTCCAGAGTGAGGGGAGATTGACACAGGCTCTTGACCTAGATACGAGTCGACCATGGGGTAAAGTCATACTGGAATTATGGAATGTGGAACAATAATAGAAGCACATAGATGTATTAACACGCTTTAATACAATATAATAATAAATATGTAAATAAGTGTAACAAATACCTACCACTACTAGTAAGAAGATTATAAAAACAATGATAAAATAAAAAAAGGATGAGAACGGTTGACGTTTCGATCAAAAGATCTTCGTCTGAACTAACATATAATAATGTAGAAGTCTTACCCTTCTATTTCGTTTACTTACCTTTTGGTTAAATTTCTAGTACTGAAAGCCCTGTTATTATTTGTTATGGTGGTGTGTAATTTATTGATATATGGAAAGACATAATTGAACAGTTGCATGCGATACTAGAAGATTGATTGATTAATTGTGAATACCAGTTAATACAAGTTTGTTATTCTTATTCTTTATGCCCAGCGATGAAGTTTTACTTTCAGCCTCATATTAGTATGCCTCTTAACATTCCTCTTGATGGAGAGCTTACCATAGTTCTTTTATGTCACATATGGGAGCTGTCTATAAATTGCGTCACAAATTGTTGTCACCTGGTTCCCCCTTCCCCAACCCCCCAACCCAATTGTCATAAATCAAGAATTTAGGGACTTATCTTCTGTTTAATTATGTCCAAAAAATTTACATCTCCCCTAAAAAAATTGTAAGCACATAATATAATTTAAAAAACTACATGATTTTTTCAGACTTCAAAAAAAAATAATTTCAAAACTCAAACTATTTAATGTGTATATAAACAGTTTAGTTGGCGTCAATTTCTGTTAAGCCCCTCTCCCATTGTCAACAACTGTTCAACATTTTCAGACCCATCCCTGTAATTGTTGAAGTAATGTATGGACAGCCTCTCTGTCAGACTTACTATATCTATAACTTTAAATTCTTCGTGTATAGACAACCTCAATGACATATTTACCATATCTGTAACTTGACATTCTTGGTGTATGGATCGCCTCTATGACAGACTTACTATATCTGTATCTTGATTTTCTTGGTGTATGGATCGCCTATGTGACAGACTTACTATATCTGTAACTTGATTTCCTTCGTGAATGGACAGCCTCTGTGACAGACTTACTATTACTGTAATTTGGAATTCTTCGAGTTGGCTAGTCTTTGCCAAGACTGTCTTAAAATCTTGTGGCACATAAAAAGGTTGAATCTGTCCCAGAATTCCAGACAGTCGTGTTCAGAGTGTACTGATGACAACTCACAGCCAACAAATTCGTGATCTATCTCACAATATTTCCGTCAACGTTTGATGATGATGAAATAATCATTTTAGCTGCGAGCAGGTAGCTCTTGAAAGTTCATAGTCTCGCAGACAAAAGAACAGGGTTTCAGTTGTGTAACTGAGGCAACACCAGGCCTCATAACATGGTTGTATAAGGGATGTTATGAATGCATACCTCTTATACTTAAATTTTTCTGATCTTTTAGTTTTAAACTGGGTGTCCATAAACCAGAAATAGGAGTGACAGAAGGTGTGACCACTTTCACACCAGATAATTTTATTGCAATGCATGTTCCAGTAGCTCAATTAAAGGGATATAGAAATTCCAAGGGAGACAAGTGACTTTAAAAAAATAGTAGACCATTCACACTACCAAGACAAACAACAGTATCACATTCTAAGGAGATGCAATTGAGGTAGACAATAAAGATTTCTGGTTCAGACATGCCTTCTATAGAAGACTAAGAGATTAACATTTTAATTACAAACTCCAAGTGTGATCTGTACAAGGATCATGATATTGGTTCTTGAGTCTATGTCAAGACGAGTCTATTTATAGAACGCCATCGGAGAGGTGAAAAACGGAATTAAATCGTGGTCATTGTGAATTCTGGTCAGTATTGTCAGAAAGTTGAACATTTTTATAATACATTTCACGTAAAATATGGTAAACAGTGGCATAACTCCTAACTTTCAATACACTTTCAAATTAACTAATAACACAAAAATAAAAAAAAACCCTTACATTGTGTGGCCAGTAACATTTAAAATGATCATAAATTGGGATATTTTATTATGAAGTTATCCAATTCTGACAACCCTAGTACTGATTTGTGAAACTATATCTTTACTCAACTATTTTTCCTTCACAATAAAGAGATAGGAAGAAACTCAGATTCAACAAATTAACGTCACACGAATTACACAGAATATGTAAGGTAGGTCACAAGGCAACAACCTACCGTCGGGATTGAATATAACTCTTCATGTACTAAGCCGTAGCAACTGTTAGGTGGGGTGGCCAGTTCCCTTCCTTGCTGTTTTAACATCCATATGTCTATACGATGATGGTTTGTGCTCGTTTTACAATATCTCACTACTCATAGCAAAATCAGGAAAATATTATACTATTGGAAAACTATTGGACTATATAACTATATATACTATTGGAGACTGTGCCAGCGTTAAAGAGCTTTTAAAAATAGCTACACAAGCCTGCATATGATATACTCTAGAATCCCTTTGAGCAATAACACAGTTCAAAGACGTATTGTATTAATAAAATGAGACACGTGTATAAATATCTGCAAACAAACCATTTCTCAATTCAACTGGACGAATCGATGTTTCCTAGTAGTGAAACACTATTATTGGCATATGCTCGTTTCTTTATGGACCAAGAAATCCATTACGAATTGTTCTTTGCAAAAATTTTGATAACAGTTACTTAATATCAATATAAACGGTGAATCAGTATTCAATGTTTTGAAAGATTATTTCATCACAAACAAAAAAAAGAAATCCCATTATAAAATTCAATATCGATAGCAGCATATGGAGCACCAGCCATGTTTCGGAGCTATCACGGTTCTTTAGGTCATTAAAAACATAATGTGCCTGGGGTGTTTGCAATTCATTGCTTCATTCTTGGACAACATTTAGTAACTAAGAACATTTGAGTTCCAGATTCCATCAACATCTTCAATTCGTCATAAACGAAGTAAACATGATGCGTAGCAGCGTGTTAAATTCCAGTTGATTTGCGCAGAGTTGTTAATAAAATTACGATTGCCTTTCATCAATTGCTCCTTCACTCTGAAGTGCGCTGGTTCTCGAAAGGCTTAAGTTTGATACAATTATTTTCTTTTTTTCTCTTAAAGTTTTGTATACTAAAGATCCAATTTTGAAAGAAAATTCAATCAAGTGAAAACCAGACATTGCTTATTTAACAGATTTGTTTAAAAAATTTAATGAGGTTAATTTGTAGTTGTAAGGTGAGTCTGAATTTAATAAAAAAATATAGTCCATCATTGCAGCTTTTCTTGCCAGAATAAATCTCACGAAGAAAACATTGCACCTCGCTAATTTTCAGTTCCCCAAGTTGTTATTGAGAAACGCCCAGGATGATGACGTGTTGGTCTACGTTCAACATTTAAATGTCCTTCACACAGACTTTAAAAATCAAGTTTGAGGATGTTTTAACTATGGAAATATCATAGGAGATTATCAATCTTCTTCTTCAGCGTACATTCTCAAACTCCTGCTGAATTCTCTTGTAGCAGGACATGTCCTACTAGATTTTCAGCAGAATGTAGTCCAGAGAATGGAAATGCGTTGTGTCGCCGTTTTATTTGCGCCAATGGCCCGACACATCCGTCTTCGGCGGCGATTATCAATCTAAAAGGTGACATTAAAGAATCGGATGTCATATTACAAGAGTAGCTGATAGCAAGAATGTTTTTGATAAATTTCCATCTTCATACCTCGCGGAAAGGAATGAATTTAACATGGTTGCCAATCTTCTTACGATTTAAAAAAAATCGAAAATCATTGGATGTGGAGATTTAAGACTATACCTCACTAATTTGAAGTTAAATATTGAACAAATGCTATCAGGGCATCATGTTCATCCCTCTCATTAACATCATTATTTTTGTGTTCATTGTGTATACGAGTTTTACTACGCTCTGATTTGTGTCAAGTCCAAGTATTCAATTGCATTGTGAGGCTTCTAAAAATTGTACATCTTTTTTTCCAATTGTCCATTCTACATAAAATACATATCAACGTGTCGACATTCATAAAACAAATTTGAAGTTAATATGTTTAGGTAAATTCAATATTATGTTATGTTATGTCCCTCCAGGGCCATAGGTGGCGCATAGGGCAAAAACCATAGATTTCTATTTCTGTCTTTGTGTTGCAAGGTCTTTAAGTTGTTGGGTGTTGTTTAGATTCATTGACATACCTTCTCTATTAATGATTCTTCGTAGAGTTTCTCTAGGTCTCCCTCTTTTTCTTACTCCGGGTGGCACCCAATATAGTGACTGCTGGGGAATTTTTAGGCTGTTCATTCTGAGAACATGGCCGATGTAAGTTCAACGGCTATGTCTAATGAAGGAAGATATATGGGTTTGTTTGCTTTCCTCTCTTATAGTAGCGTTAGATTTGAAGTCACTCCACTTAACATTCAGAATGGTACGTAGGCATTTGTTTTCAAAGGAGTCTAGTCTCTTATCTGTGGCTTGTGTGGCTTTCCAACTTTTGCATCCATATGATAGAACAGGAATGATGTTGGAGTTGAACAACCTGAGTTTTGTGGTATTTCTTAGTGTGTTTGACGTCCAGATGTTACGTAGTTTATTGAAAGCACCCGCTGCAAGGGCAATACGGTGTGAAATTTGTTTTGATGTTTCTCCACCCAGTGCTAAATTGGTGCCTAAATATGTAAAACTGTTGACTTTTAATAATGGAACATTTAATATTATGTAGGTTATTGGGGGGGGGGGGTTGTGGAGCAAAAACGTTTGGGAACCACTGAAATAGATGTTTTGGCCATTTTAAATGTTTAAGACACCCAGTCAACAATAAAGTACTCCTGGATTATGACATAAGCTTTAAGATTGACAAGGCATCTACAGCAATGAACAGACTAACAAAAAGGGATTTGAGGAAACATAACATTTGCTATAAAAAGTAAATTCCTGGTTTGACAGGCATGTGTCATCATCATCCTCTCTGCGGCAGGGAAGCACTGGTGGCATATATGCACTAGGAGAACCAACTAAACAGCCTTCACATGCGGTACCTAGCATTTTTGTGTAAGTTCGGTGGCAGGTCAAAGTCACTAACATTGATGCTGGAAAGAATAGACAATGCTACAGTATTTTCTATGTTTGGTCTGCGTTACGCAGATTGGTGGGACACACTAGGAGGATGGACGATGGCAAAATACCAAAGGATCTACTTTATGCGGAAATACAGTCTGAGAAAGAAACTCAGGGCGACCCTTACCTCGATACAAAGATGTATGCAAACGAAATATGCATGATTCAGGCATTAATGCGGAATCATAAGAACTGGATGCTATGAATCTTGTTGCATGGAAGAGAAAGATCTGAAATAGTATAATGACTAAAGAGAAAGTGATAGTAGTTCAAGGGCTGCAAGTCTAAGAAGACACAACAGAACACGATGACACAAGAGAGCCTGAACTTTCTTGTACATACTGTGGAAGACTCTTTGTGGCTCCGATTGGTCTTGTGAGTCACATTCATCATCATCATGAATTGTATATTATATTTCTTATAGCACAACAATAATACTATCGTCTGGAAAGACGGAAAAGTGCCTACTACGTAAGATGTGCGGTGTACGTCATGATGATCATGAATTGTAGATGTAGATTATGTTTCTTATAGTGCGATATATTTCTTATAATACTATCTTCTGGAAAGACCGAAAGCTGACTACTACTAAATTTTGCAAATAGAACTTCTAAAGCAATGGAGTGACTTAATTTAGCAACTTTAACATGAGTCGACGGACTGAATGGCATAGAGATGATAAATTAGGATAATATTGCAAACGGTAGGAATGTCTCGAAAAAAATATAATTGATTTAGCAATGAAGGAAAAAGAAACCTCAGTCAAAATGCAACGTATGAACCTAAAACAAAACAGCTTAGAATCGCTTATATCTATTTATAGATGCATTCGTGCAGGAACCAATAAGCAAATGAGAAAGCACATTTTCCTAAACACTATCACATTATCTTTCATTTCTCGATTCTATTCCGGGACGTTTGTTGTTTTTTTAACTCTTGTTTTAGAACACTTATCTATCATCTTTCCTTCGTTGTGTGTTTTGTTAGCTGACCATGACACGGAAGAAGGAGAATTTGAAAGAAATAACCAATTATGTTATCTTCTTTCCTTGCAGTCTAGTTCTGGTATTTGCATTTTGCATTCATTTAAGTATTTTTCTGACATCGTCTAACATATTCCATGATGATATGGTGGATTTTCTATCTCTTCGAGCTGGACTTTGTTAAACAAATTTCTCAGTCAATTTTTCTTTGTATTATAAATAACATTTTTATTGTTGCTTGATTACTTGTTGAAACTTTTCTCTATCGAGGAATGCAATTTTTTATTGAATTTAAATAAATTCAAGATTTGTTCATCGTGCATTCTGTAGTTTATATATGTAATTTAGGAGTTGGGCATTCTTTTGCATAACTTGGCCATAAGTAATACCACGTATCTGGTAACACTGCCATTGTTGAATTATGGCCATGTCATTACTACATTCGACAAATTGTGTCTATTTTTAGTCGTCTGCTTAAAATAAAAATTGGCTATAAAATGGTTCCAACCATTTGGCAATCATGAGGTTCTAAAGGTTGAATTGATTTTATTGCAATTAGGTTACCCAACTCAGGATGTACGCCATCACTCTCACTAAAGCGGCCCACCGCCTGTCTAGATTACACCTCATAGCCTGCAACTATATTCTTCAAATGTTTTTTATTTCAAACGTGTGCCAACATTTTATTTTACGGAATTCATGTTCCAACATCGGCATGAAGAAACTTTCAGACTTTAGCTAAACCAAACAGTCATTTCCAGCGGCCCCTTGACGATGCTGGTTCGTCCACTGCAGTCGGTTCTTGCGGTGCCGGTCCGTAAGAACAGGATGTCTGTAGGGTTTTCTAACCCAATAACCAGCATCTTGCTGCCGGTTTCCTGACCGTTAATCTTATTTGACGAGATTCTGGTAATGACTGGACTGTAGAGGACGCAGATGCAAATCGATTCCTGCGGTAACGCAGCTGAAAGAAGAGGTCTTCGGCAGGAGTTGTGACTCTAGGTCTTCTATTGCGCGGCCAGTTTGCAACTGAGCCAGTTTGTTGAGATTTCCTCCAAACGCGGCTAGTGATGATTCCAACTACATCAAGTTGCCTGACCACTGCACTTTGTGATTGTCCAGTCTGTAAGTGTCCAATGATGATGTATCGTTGTTCTATAGTGAGATGAATCGTGTTTGAGCATTTAATTTTCAACTGAATTTATTCGGGGACAGTCAATCTTTTATAGGCATTCAATAATATTGTCAGAGAGTTTTGCGTTGTGTAAGTTTCACGGTATTTTCACGAGTTATTGCCAAAAATGTTGTTTTAATCTTGTCCTCTTTCATGACCCCACGAGTAATAAGGTGAGTACAACTCAGGTAACCACAAGAAGTTAATGACCAGGTGGACAGAGTCGATAGCTATAGTTTGAATGATGTCTAATCAGCGAATATGTTTTATAAAAGGAACTCTAAAAAAGTTGTGTTTCTTTTTTTGAGCAGTGTCTGTAGCTTCAAGCGATAATCCCGAGGGAATCCACGAAAAATTAAATCCATTTTGTAAACACGACGTCGTGAGAGAGATTCAAGCCGCGACCTTTGTGGATCTAGTTGCTCCATATTTTTAAACACAGCCATGCATTCAAGGATATGATGCAAGATTCACGACGTCACGGAAAGAGTTGGCTGTACACATAAACGCTGCTTTACAGTTCGTAGAGTTTTGTAAAGTTGTGAACTATATTAGTGAAAACTAGTTTAGTTGATTCAGGCTAGTCATTAATAATTGAACGTGGCCAGTGCCGGTACTTACTCACCTTGTGTTATGTTGTGTTTTTGGTAAAAGTCTGTTCGTCGAAACGTTGATATCTGTGTGTTTTTATCTGTGTTATCAGTGATTAAAAAACTGCACTATCATTTGCTGTGTTCGCTTGTTCAACTGGTTATAACGTTGTAGAAGGATTTTCCCAATTAGGTAACATAGGTAGAATATATATATATATATATATATATATATATATATATATATATATATATATATATATATATATATATATATATATATATATATATACTGTAAGGGAACTCCAGGAACTGATTGCAGTGTTACAACCAACCCTTGCCGTGACAAATCATCTAGCGTATCATTGTATCTATAGATTCGTGAGCCAGGCCACGACTGTATGAAGGAAATGAGTATCACTATTGCATTTCAAAAATATCTTGTACAGTCTCTGTCATTGTGTTAAAATAGCCCAAATAAATTCTGATTTATTTCTTCAATTATGTCTTCCTTCTTTATAGGGCCATATATACATCTTCAATTGAAAAGAAACGGGGGGGGGGGGTTACCTGAAAATATGTAATTTATTATGATTTTGTTTCTGATTTTTAATTACATTTTGGGGGTTGTAGGGAAAGGGGGGATAACTACATTTTTTGGCTTACTTTCTAGTTATACATGTCATGTTCTGCCTTGCTATGGGGAGGGGGTTAAATCCCAAAGCACCCTCCATATCTACGGGCTTGCTTTTGTCACTCACTACCACTTCCATATTCTCTATCCATCCTCTTTTCACTTACTCCATGCCCATTCTCTCTCCATTTCCCCTTATTCCTTCTATCTTTTCTCAACCTCACTCCATCTTCTATTCATCGCCTCTCCATTCTCTCTCCATCGTGGTACTTCTAGGGTTGCCAGATAGTTTGAACTGTTTATGACAAAATTGTAAGCAAAATGTTGCCAAAAATAGAATAACTTCTAGATTATGAACAGAAATTCATGCCAACATAATAAGACAAGCTTCAATTCAGTAAAATACAATTAGAATAATAGTTCTAGCAACAGTGTTTAGGAGATAACGTTGGATTCTGTTTCTTCTTGATTATACGTAAACAACAGTTACGAAACAATTCTACCGACAATATGATTATTTTTGTGTAACCATATCGTTCATTGTTTAATTAATTTAAACTAGAACATTTGTAAACGTTATTACATTTTGGTAATTGGATAAAAAAAATAATAACAAACACGTGCTTCAACATACATTTCATGATTAATGATATTTACACATCCATGGCATAATTTGTGAAAATTGGATCTTGAAGTTGTCATTATGACAACAATCCTATAACGTTTGGCAGAAAATGTACCTTCGCTCTGAACGCTCACTTTGCAAAACACAAGATGCTATAACTCAGTTGCAGGTTATCAAAATATCCAATTAAATACGCAGCTTTTCATCTTCAAAGACGAGTGCTTATCAAAGAAGAAATAAACACAAATAAAACAAAGACCTTTATTGAAAATGTGAAAGGAATGTATTAGGCACAGGTTCAGCGATGCCACAGCTGCTTTTTTTCTTCTAATTTAAATCTACATAGGGTTTTTGGCCGTCGTCTGGGTAATTTAGGGAAAATTTAACTTAATCTGAATTTTTTTAAGCAAATCTCCCTTGGGAAATCAGAACATGACTTTTATTACTAGGAATTTAGCTAAAAGACTGGTAGATCCTCCTCACACAACGATTTTTGAAAAGAAAGGTCAACAAAAGAGAACTAGTTTGGAATTAGTGCCTACCTATGTCATTATTTTCCTGGGTTATATTTATCAGTTTATATTTATCATTTATTAATTTAAATATAACTATATTTAAAACATAGCTAACCCTAGCTCTAACACTAAAAAATAAATATTTAAATTAATTATTGATTAATTATTAATATAATATTTAGATCAATTAACCATAATATACGTAGACAGGCACTAACTGCAAACAAGAACCAATAAAAAATCTCATGATAAGGATGGAAATGTGCAGGAAGATAAGGGAAGGCCTTTTTTCGTGGCAATCTCGATTCCTTTGCCGAACACATCACTATTCAGTCTGGGGTTATACAGGTTTTTTTCCAGTCAATCTGGGTTATTTCTAAAACGTCAGTGATAACACTGCTTAGGTTCCCATAGTAAATAGATCAACGCACTGTTATCTGTTAAAACAGGGGGAAACGTTTCCTTACTACGGTATTGGTTGAAGAATTATTTCTTAGAAAATAAAATAATTGATTGTTAATTGTGCTCGTAATTGTTTGTTTTAATGTAACAATTATTGATTTCATGTAACAATATTTGTTTGATTTCAAGTAACAATCATTGATAATGAAAAAATACATATAGTGAGCAGTTGGCTCTTGACAGTCCATGGTCTTTCTTGAGAAAAGCACAGGTACTTCTCAGTTGTGTAACTTTGAAGACATCCAGATGGATATAAGGACCCAAAGGAGAGTTGTGTTAGGGAGTTTATGGATGCATGTTTAGTCCCCAAAGGGATGTATTCCAGCTTTCCAGTGTCCCAGAATTACCACGTTCTGCGAGAAGCACAGCACGCACTTCTGTGTCAAATATCTTATAATTTTTTCTGTCAGATTTGTTGTCAGTGATGATATAGTATATTCTTTCACCTAGGAGTCTGTCATAAATTAACAAAGGTGCAATGTCCGTTGTGTCATAAATTAACAAAGGTGCAATGTCCGTTGTGTCATAAATTAACAAAGGTGCAATGTAGGCTGTGTCACAAATTAACAAAGGTGCAATGTCCGCTGTGTCATAAATTAACAAAGGTGCAATGTCCGCTATGTCATAAATTAACAAAGGTGCAATGTCCGCTGTGTCACAAATTAACAAAGTTGCAATGTCCGCTGTGTCATAAATTAACAAAGGTGCAAATTCCGCTGTGTCACAAATTAACAAAGGTGCAATGTCCGCTGTGTCACAAATTAACCAAGTTGCAATGTCCGCTGTGTCATAAATTAACAAAGTTGCAATGTCCGCTGTGTCACAAATTAACAAAGGTGCAATGTCCGCTGTGTAACAAATTAACAACGGTGCAATGTCCACTGTGTCACAAATTAACAAAGGTGCAATGTCCGCTGTGTCATAAATTAACAAAGTTGCAATGTCCGCTGTGTCATAAATTAACATAGGTGCAATGTCCGCTGTGTCATAAATTCACACAGGTGCAATGACGGCTGTGTCATAAATTAACACAGGTGCAATATCCGCTGTCATAAATTAACAAAGGTGCAATGTCCGCTGTGTCATAAATTAACACAGGTGCAATGTCCGCTATGTCATAAATTAACAAAGGTGCAATGTCCGCTGTGTCATAAATTAACACAGGTGCAATGTCCGCTATGTCATAAATTAACAAAGGTGCAATGTCCGCTGTGTCACAAATTAACACAGGTGCAATGTCCGCTGTGTTATAAATTAACACAGGTGCAAAAGTCCGCTGGCCTATATCTCTTCGTCATCCATGGGGATTATTGGATAGAAGACAAAAGTAAGAAAATGAAACAAGATTTTAAAATGTTTTTTTTTCATGTATTGTCAGCCTATCTGCCACATTTCCTTAGTCAACAGAAATATCTACGGCATGTCTGGAAAGAATATAGGGGCCCTATTCTTGGCGCCACATGTGCGTGTAACAATCAGAATATAGGGGCCCTATTCTTGGCGCCACATGTGCATGTAACAATCAGAATATAGGGGCCCTATTCTTGGCGCCACATGTGCATGTAACAATCAGAATATAGGGGCCCTATTCTTGGCGCTACAGGTGCATGTAATAATAATTATTTTGGGATGCCCATAATTGCGTCAATAATTGAGGGAAGGTGGTGAACGAAAATAAACATATATGAAACACACAAAAAGCCATCTCCAGAGAATTCTACCCCTGACGCCGCACAACATAAAGAGTTATAAAGCGAAAACAAAGAAGAAAGAAAATAATACCATACATTTAACATTTTAAACTCTGTATGGCCATAAGATAATAACCACTCTTTAAATACACAAGATGTACCAGAAAGCCAATAAATTATCCATTTGAATATAATTAATAATAATAATAATAATAATAATAATACTAAGGCCCACATTCCGTCAGGGTCGTAGGAGTGCGACACTGGAGACATCAGCACAAATAGCTCTACAAACATCTCTTTCTTCAGCCATTCGGAGAAGTGTAGTAAAATCATATCCAAACCATTCCTTGGTGTTATAAATTCAGGATTTTCGTTCACCTTATCTTCTCCTTTCGTCCTCAATTGTGCATAATAATTTTAGAAGGTGAGTCGTCTCGTTTCACGTGGAATCACAATCAAGAGACAACATTATTACATAAAGAAATTTATGTGATAACAGGAAAAAGAACGCAAGCAGTTACAGGGTGCCACAATCTAAGACAGGGCAGGTATTAATGGGCAAAGGTCATATAGTACAGAGATGGTCAGATTATATAAAAGAACTTTATTATGACAACAGACCCGATATAAACATAGAAGATAATGACCAGGGTCAGTCAATATCTGCAGCAGACGTAAGGGAGGCCCTAAGATACATGACATATGGCAAAGCCGCAGGACTAGACAATATCACATTAGATGAATTAGTAGCTTTATGTGACTTTGGAGTATAAATAATCACAAAATTGCTGAATGACGTATATAATAGCGGACGCATACCCGATGACTTAATTATTTCCCCCATTTATAGCCTTACATAAGAAACCAGGGACCACCGAATGTGAAGAACACCGTACAATCAGCTTCATGAGCCACATAACAAAAATACTTCTCAGAATCATCATGAAGAGAGTGAGAAACATAATAAGAACAGAAAAAAAGTCAAGAACAATGTGGCTTCGTAGAAGACAAAGGTGCAAACAATGTTTTATATATTTTGAGAATAGTAGTAGAGAGGTCTATGGAGGTAAACGCATACCTGTACCAATGATTTATAGACTACACACATGCATTTGATAAAGTTAAACATTGTGAAGTTGTACACATGCTAGAGAATTTGAACATCGACAGTAAGAATTTAAGAATCATCAAGAACATGTACTGACAATAAACAGCAGCAATAAGAGTAGGAAATGAATTTGGCCCCTTTCAACAAATAAAAGGAGTTGGACAGGGATGTGTACTTTCACCAGACTTGTTCTCTTTATACAGTGAAAACATAATGCGTGCAATAGTTGATATCCCAGGAATGTTGGTGGGAGGACATAACATAAATAATTTGAAATATGCGGATCACACTGTTGTGATTGCTAAAAGGGAGGAAAACCTTTAAGAATTAATTAATGTAGTTGTGACATACAGTAAAGAGAAAAGCGTATCCCTAAACATTAAGAAAACAGAAGTAATGGTTATTTTAAAGAAACAAAACACCACACCTTGCAAGATCAAAGTGAATTAAATAGTATTAAAACAGGTCCACCAATTCAAGTATTTAGGTACAACGATTACATCAGATGGGAGAAGTTCAACAGAAATCAAAAGTAAAATAGGGCAGGCAAAAGTAACATTTACAAAAATGGAAAAATATATTGTGTAATACGACTTTGTCTTTAGAGGTGAAGAAGAGAGTTCTGCAATGCTACATAACTCCTAAACTAACATATGCATTCGATTATTGGACAATAAAAAAAAAAGAAATTGGGAAATTAGAAGCAATAGAGATGTGGTTCTACAGAAGAATGCTGAGAATACCATTGACTGTCAGAAAAACTAATGTGGAGTTATTGAAAGAGTAAAATGCAAGACAAAGCTTAGTCAATAATATAAGAAAAAGATAATCTTCATCTTTCGATCACGTTATGAGACACGGAGGTTTGGAGAACATAGTCGAAACTGGCAAGATTGAAGGGAACAGAGACATAGGGCGACAACGTGAGAAAATATTATACAGTTTAACAACCTGGCACAACAGGGAAACAACGATTCTGATACATAATACTGAAGACAGAGAGCTGTAGAGGGCGATGATCGCCTACGCTAGCCGGTATGGCACCTGATGATGATGATTATGAAATGTGGAAACTTTGAAACTAACTCTCAATAAGATATGCAGAATGGAGCTATACTCTCGCAAAGATATGTAGAAGAGAAATTCACTCGCGCAAAGATATCTAGAAGAGAAATTCACTCGCGCAAAGATATGTAGAAGAGAAATTCACTCGCGCAAAGATATGTAGAAGAGAAATTCACTCGCGCAAAGATGTGTACAAGGAAACTCTCTAACAGAGATATGTACAAGGGAACTCTTGTAGGAAAAATATGTGAAAGGAAACTCTACTATAAAGATATGTAAAAGATCACAAAATTATGTGTACAAAGGAATTTTAATCTCACAAAGATATGTACAAGCGTAAGAAAACTAGAATTAAAATGGTTTTAATAAAGTCACTATATTTTACTTAGTGTTTACTGTTACAGCCAGTAATCCAAAATAAAATCCTTTGCTACCCCCCTCCCATATGGGGTCACGACCAATGAATTGGAAACCTATGCTCTAAAATAGAATAATTATGTTCAGCATTTCTCCCCGACATTTATAATCTGGTAGATTACCCAGTTGTGTGTTCGCAGCCATCTATATCTATTCTTAGTTTGATGAGATATCCATTCTTAAGAAAAGTCCGGCAGTTTTCTTGATATCTCCCACATTTTACCAAGTAAGTTGTACATTAACTCTCTTGGAATGTCTTTGTTTGCTTTGACTGCCACAGCTGGAATGCTATCTGTGCGAGCTGCGTTTCTTTCATTTAGTTGTCATGTCTGCTTTATCTCTTCTTTACTTGGTCTTTCATAGTCAACATGTAAATTCTAATCTTCTAAGTTTATATGTGACGGGGCTTTTAGTGTTTGGTTTCTTTGAAAGCTCTTCCGAGTATTCATTCCATCAATTGAATTTTTACTTTATAAAAAAATCTAAAATTAAAATATATATAGAAGAAATTAAATAGCAGATGTACGTAGAACACATACTAAAATAACAGTTTTAAGCAGAATACATACTAAAAATAATAGTTTTACTTAGAACACATGCAAAAATAACAGTTTTCCTTGAAACACATACTAAAATAACAGTTTTACGTAGAAGGCATACTAAAATAATAGTTTCACGCAGAACCCCGTAAAATAACACTTTTACGTAGAGCATATACTAGATACGAAAATCGACCTTCCTTGTAATTGATAATGCAACTTGATTGTTCATATGTGTATCTTCCCTGTAACGCTGTAGATATCCTTCAAATTTCTATTGCTTGTAGCTCTGACAAGAGTCTGTGACCGCCAAGGTACCCGGTTCAAATCCCGCTGTAGGCAATTGTGCACCTGGACCGTTCGGAAGGCAATGACAAACTACTGAGCGTATGTATATTTACTTAAAATATAACTGCAGCTAAAATAAAAATTTGGGGTAAATGGCCGCATCCCGACAAGGGTATGCTACCAACATGTGTGTATATCTCTTCTGTCTTTATTACGAACTTGCCTTGCTAGTTCGTCTCTCTAGTTTCTTTCGATATTTAAAAAAAAATAATTAACTATGCATCTGTCGTATATTGTACTGATAGTTTTTTATTTGTTGATGCCCATTTTCTTATTCATGAAAGTTCTTTCATTATTAATTCAAAAGTTCTTAAATGCAGAAAACCCTTTAATTAATAGTTCATTAGTTCTTCGATCCTGAAAATCTTTCATTACTAATTTATACGCTTTTCGATTGTGAAAGTTCTTTAATTACTAGTTCACAACCTCTTCAATCCTGAAATTCATATGCTCACTGTTGCCTAGCATCACAATCCTGAATGTCCAATGTTTTCTGATGTCTAAGTTTCTCAATCCTGATACTCCATTGTGTGCTAGTGTCACAAAATTACTATTCTTTGTTCCGTTTTCGGGTCCTAGCAATCCACGGGAAAGATGTAAATATAATTATATAATTTTGTTTTGACATAATTATTTTCTGCAGGCACAGCGACTAGTTATTTGAATACTGTATTTTAAAAAAAAATGAATATCCTAAAGAATGCAACATCAAACTATATAGGAAGATTCTGAAACAATGCAACATATTCCAATATTTGAGCATCTTAATAACATCTTGAAGATCTTTCGGTCGATACTTCGATTCTGTGCATTTTTTCGTGTAAAACTGATATTTAACGCATTTATATTTTTTCTCATTGATATGTAAAATCATTTGATATATCTCATTTATAACGCATTGTATATATAAAATTGCCAACACTAATGAAGAAGACAACATAAAAAACCTCTAGAACGAACATAATTTTTGCAGATGATCAAGCAATAATATCAACACCAGAGGAACAACTACAACAACATATAAATAGGCTTCACACTACATGCAGGGACTTTAACATGAAGATAAACACAGAAAAAAAATCTGGTAATGTCAATCGCGAAAACGAAAGAAACGCTACCATTTTTTATCAATGATCAACAACTTACACAAGTGAAAGAATTTATTTACATTGGAAGCATCAAATTATCAAATGGGAAAAACAAAAAAGAAATGCAACACGCTTGCAATATAACATACCATATCTTAGGACAGGTGTTTCGTATTTTCAAAAACAAGCATGTGAACATAAATATTAACACAGCATTATATAAAACGATCATCATACCAACACTGTGCTATCAATGTCAAACATGGACACAAACAACAAAAGACAAAGGAAAACATCTTACAACAATAATGACCTCTCTACGTAGAATTCTTGGAGTAACAATAAGAGACAAAATCAGAAATGAAAACATCAAACGACTAGCAAACACAATGCCAATCCTGAATTACATCAGAGGACAGCAGATTAAGTTGTTTTCACACGTTGTCAGACTACCATCAGATAGTGCCCCTCTAAAAAGCATTACTCTACATACACGATGGATACAAAGTCAGGGGCAGACCATGCAAAAGATGGAGTACAGATAAAGAGAATATACGAAAACAAATATATATGAGGCACACAAAAAGGCCATCTCCAGAGAAATCTTCTACCCCTGACACTGCAAGGCATAAAGGGGTATAAAGCGAAAAGAAAGATTTTTTCTCAAGAACAGCAACAGAGAAAGCGTAGGTCTACTACGCGTGGAATGAGATGTTTAAGAAACACAGCAAACAGAACAACAAGCAGATCATGTGAGGAATGAAGATTACAAGAAATATTGGAACAACATGTGACCAAATATATTGAAAAACAGAGATCGAAATGGTTCGATCACTTAAGGGGAATGAACCCATATTGGCCAGCGGCAGGAGCCCTACAACATGAAGATAGAAACAGCAAGATGCAAAAGAAAACCACGACGAAGGTGGATTTAATCATTTACCAACATTCTTAGACTTCAAAATATTATTGCATATCAAGTGACCAAATAATGCTATAGCCTGAAAACCGATAAATGATTTAATCCTGCGGTGCCTTACAGCAAATACAGACAATAGATACATATTTTTCTCTAATTCACTTGCCGTACGGTGCACAGTTTTACTGAAGTCTTCCGTTCACTCAAATAATAACATCAGGTGTAAGATGTATTAAAGAAGCCAAATGTAATATTGCCCAGGTAAAAGCAATATTTTACAAGAGAAAGAAAATCTTAATATATGTAATATATCTTTGTCAATTGCGGTAAGAGAAAGAGTTTGTAAACGTTACATATAACCAATTCTAATGTATAGCAGTGCATCTTGGACAATGAGCAGAATAGTAAAACATTAAATAGAGGCATGAGACAAACGCAACATTTCACAAGATGAAGAACATCTTCTGCAATACAATGGAATCCCTCTATAGCGCATTCGTTTATTAAAAAAATTCGTATATGACAAACATTTTTCCAAATTTAAAATATATTTATTCTATATTGTTAATAATGTGTATAGCGAATTTCTGGTATTACATATTTTATCGTTCCTGGCCATGTTGCTATAGCGGGATTCCACTATACATCTTTGTCAATTGAGGTGAGAGAAAGAGTTTGTAAACGTTACATAGAACAAATTCTGATGTATAGAATTGAATCTTGGACAATCAGCAGAATAATGAACCATTAAATAGAGGCAGTAGAGATATGGTTTTATAAAAAAATATGTTAAGAACACCATAAGCATATTAAAAAGTGTATTGAGGGATATCTTGAAAGATGTTCCATTTCTTTTACAAAAGCACTGCTCACTCACATTAGAAAGACACAGTCAACATTTTTGGACGCATCATGAGGAGAAAAACGATGGAACACATCGTGATAACAGGAAAATTGAAGAAAGGAGTGGTATGGGAAGGCTAAGAGTGAGACGCTAGACTACCTAATATTATTGCATGGGAGAACATCAGTATCGAAAATCATTCAAAGCACACGAAGCAGAAGGGTATTGACGGACATGATAAACAACGACACACTGCATGAACTATAAGAAGAGGTATTACGCCAAAAAGCGTACCACAGCACCTCAGTTCCCATGGCAACCGGCTGCCACTAATGTTTGAGAAATTTGATTATCTTCCGGTAATTACTGAAGCTTGTTTCCACATAAGTAGATCAGTGACTCAACATGGATATCGCTAATCGTTGAATGAAAGAGCATATCAATCACATTTCAATGGATTATTGAAGTATCGAGATGTGTGGATGTATTATACATCCAGAAGAAAGAATCACACAAAAATGGGCTGTAGATGATGATGATGATGAAGTAATCCATTTATCTGTGAGCAGGTAGCTCTTGACAACTGTGAGCAGGTAGCTCTTGACAACTGTGAGCAGGTAGCCTTTGACAGCCTAAGTTTCTGACAAAAGCACAGGTTCTTCTCAGTTATGTGTTGAGTAGAATCATCCGATCGGTGGATAGATATTATTAGAATATATGACAGAGATAAAAACAGAAGAAAAATATTCGCAATAATTAACAGAAAATGATCATGAAGGAACTAAAGAGTGCAGAAAAAAAATTGACTGAAACTAATGATGAATTAATACATTAAGCTGTGAACAGATAGCTCTTGACAACCCATAGATTTTTGATGAAAGTGCATGTTCTCAGTTGAGTAACCGAGGTAACACCTGGACTTTTATAAGGATTGTCTTAAAGGTATGGCTGTGAATAGTGTGGGTGAATGGATGCATGTTTAGTCCTTGACAGGAGACATTCTAGTGCGACAGTATCTCAGGATAATCACACCCAGCCAGGAACGCTGCACATCATTCTCGACAAACTAGCTCATCATTCTTCTGTCAGATTTGTTAACCCATCCGCAAAGATGGCATATCTAGTATTCCCCGCCACCTAGAAGTCTGCAACAAAAATAACAAATATACCATGTCTGCTAGCCTGCAATGTTGTCTGTTATCTATGTGCATAATTTTGTCGAAAGACAAAAGTAATAAATTGAGACAAGACATGAGGTAACAATGACGATTTTTTTATCCACAGGTGAGAGGTTTCAGCATATTTCTCATCTTTCCTTAGTCGCTTCCTACGACATGCTTGGAAAAAAGGCAGTGCCATATTCTTCCCACACTGAACTAGACGTCCAAACCCCATTTACCACAAGGGCGATTGACTAAAGAAGAATTTGAAGACAATAGTAATTTGATGTCAAAGCAATACTGTTATTTAATGAACATATATTTGATGTCAAAGCAATACTGTTATTTAATCGACATACATGTTATGTCAAAGTAATACTATTATGTGCTCCTTTCCAAGGCCCGACAAGACGCCAGCAGCTTTCTGATCAAATCATCGGTTGAAAGTGTAAACAAGATCATTGACGCCACGGCAAGCAGCGCATCTTGTTTGATGTCCATGCAGTTTCCAGGTCGATATTACAATTTTAACCCTAGTCTGGAACGAGTCTGAACGAAACAGAAGTGATAGCCTCACGAGAAGGCGACAGGCGCCTTTAGAAACGTGACTTGTACGTTTCGTGAGTACACGAATCCGGTAGATAAGGATGGTTTGAATTCTATTAAATGTGTCTATTTAGTGTGCTAGTTCTATGTTTGTGTGTGTGTCTTATTTTATTTGTCAGTAACTTGTTATGTGTGTTCAGTTTTTCCGTTAGTTATAAATGTGTGTTAAATTAGTCCATGAGTTATGTTGTTATAAATTGTATTGTTCCTGAGTTATACGTACCAAAATGTTGTATATTTTGTTGATGAGTTTTATCACTATGTTTGTCTATGTTGCTGGTGAGTTATGTGTCATTATTGGCGTCCAGGAAAAAGTTGAAAAGGAGTAGATGATTGACTTCGTTGTACTTGGGGTACCTCATATGTACTCCGTCCCTCTCCGCAAAGCGACACAGCGCCTGCTGAGACTATCACTTATAGCACGTAACTCCGTAGCTTCAAGCGATAATTCCCACGGATGTCCGAAGAAATATACTTTATTAACAAGACGCCATGAGCAAGAATTGAACCCGACGACAGATAGACAGGCTGTCACGGACTAGTGAAGCCCACCCGAATCAAAGGCATGACGAAAACGGATGTGCTGGACCTCGGACGTCCAGACCACAGAGTGGCCAACCGAGGTGCAAATAACACAGTTTTACTGTGGAACTTGCAGCACAACGTACTTCACGCTCCTCGGCGGAAAAAAGTCAAGAAATACAAAAATAGGTAGGTGTGTTACCAAAATGAAACATAAAACAACTTAACAACGAGATACAGAGACAGACGACGTTTCGACTATAAAGCCTTCATCAGGACAAACAAATGACCACAATAAAACAAGTCTTACATGGAGACAAATAGGGTTATGATGAGGACAATAGCAGATAGGTAATGAGGGAAGAAAAGATGTGGAAGCATGACAGGTGAGAAAAACGTATGAGGAGAAGTTAGTAGTACGTAGGGAGGAGAAAGTAGACTGAAGAATGTGAGATGAACAAAGGAAAAGATATGGTAGCAAGTAAATTACATTAAAATAAAATAAAAATACTCACCTCAAAAGTGGCAACAGAGAATGAATGCTACAGACAAGCAATCATGATGTAAGGGAAGAGCAAAATGAGATGATACGAGGGATCAGGTGGGAGAAAGAAAAAGAGGCCAAAATCGGCAGGAACAGAAAAGAAAATGAGCAAACAGAAGGAAGAGAATATGAGCAGTTTATTTGTGATATATGAGAATAAAATGGTAGTAAAATAACTTAACTGATGCAGCGACTAGTCTATGGTCCTCCCATGTGAATGAGCACACGCATAATGGCAATAAAGTAAAGAATGGACAGTGAAAGTCAGATTCCTATCAAGGGTCATGATAGCACGTATTTGTACAGGTTAGAAAAATAAAGACATGCCACAGTAATAGACGGTACCCGAGGCGCTGAAGTGAAAAGAAAACACACCCGCGAAAGGGGAACAATAGAAAAGACAATATCCTGGTATGGTCACAGTGCATACCAACTGATGAGAGTAAAGGGGCGTAAGTAAATAGGTAAATAGCCATAGAGAAAGACGACAGAGTATAAGACAAATGCAGAGGTAAAAAAAAAAAAAAAAAGGGTCGTGGTGGATCGACGTCGTTGTGGTTATATGAGAACGAACGCTGAAGAAGAAGAAGATACTCACACGATACAGACCTTTTAACAACACACAAAGAAGGTCTAAGATAAATGATTCTATCAACCCATAAAAAACACACCAAAGCACAAAATATGTTCCTAAATATGAGGAAAACTAAAATTATGACAACTGATAAAGTACAATCTCAACCAATAATAATAATGGATACCTATGAACTGGAAGAGGTATCAAATTTTGGTTATTTGTACAAACATAAATAGTTCAGGGAACTGCGCAGTAAAAATTAAGAGTAGGATGGCAATGGCGTTTTCGAAACATGCAAAAATGAAAAATTCTGGCAAGGTGTCAGTGCCAAAGTAAAACTGTGTATGTTAAGAACATACGTGTTCCTTGTGGCAATATACGGCTGTGAGGCCTGGACTCTAAATAAAACAGTTGCAAAGAAAATTGCCGCCTTCGAATTGAGATGCTACAGAGAAATGTTACAATACCATGGACAGAAAAAAGACAAACAAATAAATATTACAACCACTGAACGTCGAAGAGGTCTGGTTCCTAAATAAAAATTATAACAAGAAAGCTGAACATTTTTGGTCATCTAAAGAGATATAACAGCGTGGAAAGATTAATAGCAGAAGACAGAGTAAGCGGCAGCAAAGAGAGAGACGATGGATAAATGATATTTCTGTTTAAACATATCCATGGAGGAGGCAGGTGAACTCGTCCAGGATCGAGAGGAGTTCAGAATATCCATAAAGAAGACTACGTTCTGGAAAGAATGTCACACGATGATGATATATTTTATACGTTTTGTTTATTGTTATGTATTTTATATGTTTTGTTCATTATTAGTGTCTATGTCTTTCAGACGCTTTGTTCATTATTGGTTATGTCTTGAATACGTTTTGTTCATTATTGATGTCTCTCTTTTATACGTTTTGTTCATTATTGGTGTTTAAATAAATTACAGTAATAAATTAATCAAATCGAACAATAACAAATCAGTCAATTGTCTTCATTAGACATTGACTAATTAATCAATGAATAACATGAAATATTGACTAATTATTCAATTAATCACGTTAAACATTGACTGGTTAATCAATGAATATTATCACATATTGAGTAGTCACTCAATTATTGTCATCAGACACTGACTAATTAATGAATCACATCAGATGCTGACTAAGTAATCAATTTATTGTGTCAGACACTGCCTAATTAATCAATGAATCATATCAGACATTAACTAATTAATGAGTTACACAATCACGATTAAATAGAAATGGGACCTGAACCCATGGACCTCTGAATAAGCAGCAAGAATTGACTCAATATGCGTTGTGAAAATATCAGAGTAGGTACACGTACACTTAGAATCGGAGATTATTTCCAAATTTCACTAAGATGACAAATATCCCCATTCAAGAATTTATCACGGCAGACATTTAAAGCTGATTTGTCGAAGCTACTTGATGGATTATGTAACGCTGCAGAAATTCTTGCTACGGGTCTAGACACAATAAAATCAGTGAATATGTATTGTTACCGACCAGCTGTATTGTGTTAATTCCCTTACAACGTTTAGAACAGTGTTTCCCAACATGGGGTCTACGCTCCACAGGTGGACAATTTGACTGCTCATTGGGGGGGGGGCAATTTGATTGTTCAGTGGGGCAATTCATGAGGGGGTGGGTTATATTTTTGAATATAAAAAATATGTATATGATACATAAGTGTGGGGGCATCAGAATTTTATAAAGACGTAGGTGGGGCATGGTTAAAAAAAGGTTGGGAAACACTGGTTTAGTAGGAGCAGGTAAAATGTAATTAGTAATTTGAATATCAAGTAATTTTAGCCGTCATGACGCGACTGTAGTTGTGTAGCAACTTACATCTACCTGAGGGTGTATACGTCAAAGCTGTAACACTGTAGATCTGTCGATGATTATTAATTTTTTTTAAGAATTAAAGAATATGCACTATTTTTCTCTGGGTTATTGGAGAGTTGCATGTATCAGGAATTGTGTTAATTTGTACACAAATACATATCATTGCTGTTGCGCTGCTTTCTTTAATTTACAACCATAGATGGCTCTGACTGTCAAAGTCTTTATTGTTATCTGTCCTGATGTAAGTATGGTGGACTTGTGTTCCTGGTTGAAAAAAATAGTGCCTCAATAAAAGAGGATTTAAACACTTACCTACCAACTACCTGAGACTGTGCACTCTAAAATATGTGTGATCCGGATGCTGTGTCCGGCTATTGTTGTTGGGACATAACAAATAAAAACAGACGACACAATTATACCTGCCATGGCAAGGTTGAGCGTGATATGGAAAAGTAAAATTAGTATCTTTGTCAAGATCAAACTATACACATCATTAATTCTTCTTTTTAAGTTCCATGCCGTGTGGCGTTGGTTATCGAACTATACACATCATTAATTCTTCTTTTTAAGTTCCATGCCGTGTGGCGTTGGTTATCATGTCTTTCCATATCCTATTATTTCGTGTGCTATCAATCATTGCCGATACCGATGTTCTCCCATGCCACAATGCTAGGTTATCAAGCATCTTCTCTCTTGGTCTTCCCCTACCCCTCTAGCTCTTCAACTTGCCTATTACAACGTGTTTCATTATTCCTCTTCTCATGATGTGTCTCAACCAAGGGAGATGTCTTTCTGAGGCGGGTAAGCAACTCTCTTTTTGAATTCACTTCTTTCAAGATATCTTCATTACACTTTATATCTGCTCGTGGTATTTTTAACATTCTTCTATAAAACTACATCTCTACTGCATCGAAATAATGTTTACGTATTTCTGCTGAGTGTCCAAGATTCACGTCCATACATCAGAATTGATTCTATATAGTTTGTACACAAATACATATTATTGCCGATGTGATGTGTTCATATGTTGTGAAGGTTGCAGACAACATTCTTTGCATAGACAGAACGTAATGGTGATGATGTACCTATTCTTATAAACTTTTAAAAACTTTACGTGGTTCCGACCGTCAAAAATTTTTAATCCTTATCTGTTTTGTAACTCACTAGTACTATATATATATATATATATATATATAGCAAAGAGGAATTCAAACGCTTGAATATAACTGATATGGACGTCTGTTACAAGTGTGTTTTGAAGAATATACACGAATGTGTTTCCCTGAGACAGTATAACCAAGTTTACGTGTGAGCAGGAGGCACTGATGTTTGTTTGTTTGTTTTGCGTTCGCTCCATTCTGCGGATATCCGTGCAATTTCCGCCGGGAGCGTGATTACGTTGTGCCACCGTTATGCGCCTTGTAGGCCTAGCACATCCGATTTCGGCATGCCTAACAATTCGGGTGGGCTACCCTGTGACAGCCTCTATATCTGTCTCCAGGCACGCGTAGTGGCGACTCTTCGCCCAGACGATTTTTGCTCTCGTCTGACTCGCACGAGGTGTTCCACTGTCTATGAACTTGCCTCGTGTAATTGGACGTGCTGTGCCTGTGTCCATTGGGTACTGAACCGTTTCTCATCCGTGAGCCTGGTTCCTTAAGGGGAAGAACTCAACAGAGGAGTTGGACCCTGACTCTTTCGCCCTCTTAGCCGAGGTGTCATTCACCGACATCGTGTACCCCTTGTCCAAGTTCGAGTCTCACACCACGCGTTTGAGAGCAAGGCGTTCTCGAGCTGAGCGTCCTTGTCCCAATAGCGCCTGAACCTATCAGGTACTGAACCCTTTCTCTCTTAAAGTGTATTTCCGGTGTAGGAAAACCTGACAGTAGAGTTGGGCCAGGGCTAAATCGTTGTCCCTTTTGTGCCTGAGCCCATCGGGTACGGAACCCTTTCTCTCTGCACGTGTACTTCCGGTATAGGAAACCTTGACAGTAGAGTTGGGCCAAGACTATTATCGTTGTCCCTTTCTTGCCTAAGCCCATCGGGTACAGAATCCTTTCTCTTCGCGAGCATATTTCCGGTTTAGGAAGGCTCGACATTAAAGTTGGATTAGGTCTTCTTGCTTTACCATACGCCAATGAATTGGTCTGGGTCTCTGCCTGTAAGGAACACAGGTAACTAGAAGCTCGTCTCGAGCTGACGGAGCTTGTAGTTCCCCTTTCCTAGGGACTTTTCACTTTCTATTTGCAGTTCGCGCTGCCCTCTATCGTTGTTCTGCCCTTTCATTGTTTCATTGTACTCGGTATGAAATCTATTTGTCTCTCGCCATGCATCTACCTTTACGTGCATTTTACATTGGCCGCCCCTCCAATGTTCGGACTGGACGGACTAGCTTCACTGTATGTCGACAGTGTCGCTATATGTGGTGATGTTGGTGGTGTCGGAGATATTGTCTGTCTCTTGTGCAGTCAAATCTCTTTCCATCTGCTACCTCCACATTCTCGGACAGAATCCCCAAATGATGTGGCCAGAATCAGCTCGAGCTGCTGTATTTCTGTTTCCAGGGTGCACCGCGTGGAGGTACATTTGGGATCTTGGTTATCTGCTAACCCTGGGTCCGCCTAGAGCAATGCGTTCCCTTTGCACCCCGGAGGCACTGATGAATACTACTGAAAAGTGTTAGATTATCTGAATATAAATAAACCAAATATCGGAGGATGTCCGACAAAAAGGAAGTACCGTAGTAACCAGACAAATAGAGGTAAATACGTTACTAGAAAACTATCAATATAAAATAATAATATATAGAAAATAACAATAAAACAAAGAACAAATACAATTGTCAACGTGTCGGTCCAATTGGGATCTTTATCAAGACAACAATCTGGGTGGTGATTTCCTGGTGAGAGAAATCCATTTTGTTTTCGTTATGGTTTTGTGTTCTTAACTGTTTTTGTATATATTTTCAGACGCACTATAACACAGTGTGATGTGGTTTAGCAATAACGTGTCTGCGGTTCACTGAAGCAGATCTATATATTTTGAGTTTGCGACGCCAGTCAGACTAGTCTTATGTCAACCGATTCCACGAATGTATGTCTATATTTCAGCTGAATATGGATATGTTGGGCCATTGAAGCAAATAAAACGTCGATACAGCGCATTTCCATTCTCTGGATTACATCATGCTCGGAATTTTGTAAGACCATCATTCTGCTACAAGAGAAAACCAGCGGGAGTTTGAGAATGAACAATCAAGAAGAAGAATATCTACAGTGAAGTGAATCAATGGTGACTTAAGCGTGACTAAAACGATTCTTCTGTCCTCCGGTTTTGCAGGAGTCCGGAGTCTTCCATATAGCCATTTTGTTATGCTGTCGGAGATCTTTCTGCCGGAAAAGTGGCCTGGCCAGCTAGTCCGTGCTTTCTTCAACATTGTGTGCATATGTCTAGATTTGGCTTTCATCAGTGTCCCATTATCTGATATTCTATTTGTACATCTTTCGGAGAAAGCTTAAGTGGAAATGGTTGAGACCCTTATCACGCATGTCGCATACTGTCCATGTTTCACATGCATAGAGAAGTGATGATATTACTGCTGAATTGTAAACTAAGTTTGGTGGTAGTTATTACTCCCCTCATTTAACTATATCTGTGCAAAGTTTTCCCGTTACCATCGGCAATAGAAGACATGTGCACAGAAATAATTAGGCACTTATTCCTCACTTATTAAAAATTATTGTCGAGCTTTCCGTTGTCACTATTTATATACTTGGATTTGCATGCCAAAAATACTCATGACGACTCCAAGTATATAAATAATGACCACAAGAAACACCACAATAATATAAAAACGTAACGAATCAAGGCCTACTTAATTCTGTAAACAGGTCTCATATATCGTAGAAGGTCACGAGTTTTCCAAATGTGACACTAGCTTTAGCTATTCTGGTGTTTACCTCGGATCGATGTTTCCAGCTTAAGAGAGAGAGAGAGAGAGAGAGAGAGTGAGAGAGATCTGCCTAGATAGGTGAAGCTATTGACTGTCTGAAGCTCTTCCTCTTTCATTCTGAGATGGGGATACTATATATATGTAGTCAGACGTGTTTTAATCGTGTCTATGGCTCTCCAAACCAAACAAATTCAAGATCTTCACACCTCGAAGCTTATAAGTTCAACCATACGCAACATATCTGTGAGGTTACCAATCGTGCTAAAGATAACAACGTTTCTGTCATGTTGGGGATTTCAGATTCAAATCAGGAAAGTTGTCGATTTTAAAAAAATAAACATTTTTTAGAAATATAAACAAGTGTAAATTTTATTGCAGCACTAATGACGTCATTGACAGCTTCGTCTGCCCGTGATCTATCTGATGTCACAAATACATCATTAAGACTGTTTATCATTAGTAAATCTGTTGCCCTAAACAATCATTAGAAATGTTGATCAATGGTCAATCTGACGACACAAACTCAACATTAGGAATGTTGATCATTGGTCAATCTAATGTTGTTCATTGGTCAATTTGATGGCATAACACACCATTAGAAATGTTGAACAATGGTCAATCTGATGCGATAAATGCAATACTAGGAATGATGATCACTGGTCAACCTGTCATAAATACAACATTAGAAATGTTTATCATTGGTCAATCTTATGCCATAAAAACATCATTAATAATGTTGATTATTGGTCAGTCTGACGATATAAACACATTCGAAATATATTGATAGTTGGTCAATTTGATGCCATAAAGGACACCATCAAGAAGGATTATTATTTACTTGTTTGTCGGTGTCTGATCAAACTGATTCCGTAAGGACGGTATCAGGAATGATGGTCAATGATTCTTATGTTTATCATTGATAAATTTGATGCCCTTCTTTTATTTGCTTAAAATGGGACCATATATGTGCTTTTATCTCTTGTATCTACTTCACTGTGTTTTGTTATCTCATACAAATGTTTATAGAACTTTAATTCTAGTGTTGATTCTATTGACCATTTTGTTGGTCTCCGCATCACATTTGCATGTTATACTTGAAGTATATGTTCTAGATTGCGTGCTGTCTATTCACATGTACACGTGTTAATCTGTTCTTTAATTTTCTGGTATTCCACAGTGACATGGTATCCACTGCAAGATTATTTTTGCTGGTTACACAGCTCAGTCAATAGTGTTTGATGTCTGGTGTATTTTTTTCAGACTGGAGAACTTGGAGTTATGCTGTTGCATATTTTGATCCTATAAAGGATTCTGTCATGAATGACTATAATTTACTGCGTCGTCGGTTCACAGTTAATTCACTGCCCTAAATCACTTCAGCAGGGATACTGGTCATCGATTGATTCCTTCGTCAATTTCAAGTGAAAATGATGCTCTTAAAGATATACTATACGAGTAGAAGGTCACTTATTGTATACAACTATTCTAGATTTGATATCCTATAAAATAATATCAGGCGTAATGCCATGAACTGCTCTATATGTGTCTTGTCGCAGACTAAAGAAGAGGATGAACCAAGCTGAAATTGATTTCAATAAATTAAGAAACAATTCTATAATAATGTACCATTGAATGAAAGTTTGCTCAACGAACCAATGAATCTTGCGTTATACAAGTATTTGACTAAGAGATTTCAAGAAGAGATGAAAGTCTGAGATTCAATCTTAGGCTTGTAAATTCTGAATACGCACATTTTTTAGAGTGTGTGAGTAAATTGTAGTTGGTGGTTACACAGGTAAAAGAATGTCTGCGAGCTGTTTACCTATCTTAAGAAAACGCCGAGTTCCCACTCACTTAACTTTTTGTTAAAATTTAAAAAAACACTCTTCCGGTCTTACAGTTTATTCTAGAATATAATTAGGAGGCATCCATCAATTATAGACAAAATCATAAAGTATTATACATACCCATGCGGATTCGTTGAATTCGGTAAGCTTGTTGACTCATGTTGAGGAGTGAATTTGTTTCAGCTGAACTTTTTGCTTCAAATTTTATCCGCTGCTTTAAAATGTTTACAGCCCCCCCCCCCCGAACAGTCATTCTCAACCTTTTCCCGTTAGTGGTCCCCTTTTATGAAAATTTAACTTCCGCGGTCTTATTTTAACTAAAAGTGTTTTTAAAATGTATAAAAACTTTCTTGATTGCTGGCCCAGCGGTCTATGGACTTATGTCCTTTGCTCCACTTTGTGCAGTAAGTCTGAAGATTTTCTACCCACTCTGGGCCAGAGCTAGAAAATAACTGTCACACCACCATGGAGACACATCAAAAGAAATTTTACACTGTATTGCCCTTGCAGCGGGTGCTTTCAATAAACTACGTAACATCTGGACGTCAAACACTCTACGAAACACCATAAACCTCAGGTTGTTTAACTCCAATATTATCCCTATTCTATTATATGGATGCGAAAGTTGGAAAGCCACAAAAGCCTCAGTTAAGAGACAAGACTCCTTTGAAAACAAATGCCTACGTACCATTCTGAATGTTAAGTGGAGTGACTTTAAATATAACACTACTATAAGAGAGGAAAGCAAACAAACCTATATATCTTCCTTCATTAGACAAAGGCGTTGGACTTACATCGGTCATGTTATCAGAATGAACAGACTGAGAATTCCCATTCAGTTACTATATTGGGTGCCACCCGGAGTAAGAAGAAGAGGGAGACCTAAAGAAACTCTTCGAAGAACCATTAATAGAGGAACATAACATAACAACCATGATTTGGTTTAAATTTTGTTGAACACAATATTGTATGTAAACAAACTAACTCAACCGATTATTATTACCTACCCATTTCGGAACATTTTGATGTCAGAATTGTTCATGTGGACAGAACAGTGAGAGAGAAAATAGAATGGTCTTCCGACATGAAGAATAGTTTGGCTGCTGCGAAGCGCATCGTCAGAGGAAAGATGCATATTGGACGACCCAAGCAAAATAGCTTATTTCATGACATATGAGTAGAAGGCTCCTTCAATAGGCAATGTACTAAGCCGAAAGCAGAACTCTTCTGGGTATGAAAGCAGAAAAATCATCACACTGCACATAGGAATTAAGAGTTAATCGCTCGCAATTCCAGGGGTTCTCAAACAAACAATTGCATTATTAACAGTATCATTATGTTTAATCATTGTAAGAACACATAATATTCATCCGTGAACATTTTCACACTTAGATCATGTTTTTTAGAAACAATATTTGAGCAACTAATGACCAAATCAGACATGAATGTGTATAACACTTTATTTGAAAAAAAAGACCCTTTAAAAATGATAACAAGACATGCACATTACAAATCCTACTATATATTTTTAGTAGTCAAAAAATTGTGAAACGTTCCTTGAATGTGTAAATGGATATATTACTAATATATAGGAGTTTGCAGACCAACAATTGTTATGTTTTTCACTCACATTTTAAAATTTTATATAATATTTTTATAACAAAAATATGTTCAATTATTATAGGCCTATAGATAATTCATTGCCAAACATTTTCATATAGAATACATGCCTTAGCAATAATTATTAAATGATTGATGACAAAATTCGTGACGTGAGTGTGTATAACACTTTATTTGGGGAAAAAGCTGAAAATATGATAACAAGACATGCACATTGCAAATCCAAATATATTTTTTTTAGTAGTAAAAACTTGTAAAACTGTCCAAGAATGTGTATATATATGTATATATTTCTACACTGTTACTTACTGTATTCAATTATTTTGCTATAATTAATTATTATTGCAACAAGCCAGTTGCATACATTCGCATGTACGCAAGGGGGCCTTGCCTCATGACGTCACTAACCGGAAAACACCATACGCAAAGGTGTTCTATTTTCGAAGGTCACGCAGGATGGTTTATCTAGTTGACCATTGGCGAGTCCCATAGACATCCCGCATGGGTGGTTTGTCTAGTTGACCTTTGGCGAGTCGCACAGACATCCCTCATGGGTGGTTTGTCTAGTTGATCATTGACGAATCGCATAGATACGCCGCATGCGGGAGCCAACATTCTTCAAAGAATACTAGTATTGACGAGTCACACAGATACGCCACATGCGGGAGCCAACATTCTTCAAAGAATACTAGTATTGACGAGTCACACAGATACGCCACATGCGGGAGCCAACATTCTTCAAAGAATACTAGTATTGACGAGTCGCACAGATACGCCACATGCGGGAGCCAAAATTCTTAAAAAAATACTAGTATTGTAAAAAGTTTTTAACATATCCTATTCGGACGTAGCCATAAACCAGCATTTTTTGGTCTGTAACGATCCTCTAAGCAATATACATACGTTTAGTAGGTTTCCATTGCTTTCTGAAAGTTCCTGATGCACAGTTACCTGTGACGGGGTTTGAACCTGGTACATTGGCCGCCCAAGATCCACTTTGTACCACTACGTGACAGAGTTGGACATAATCATACATAGTTTACTCAATATTTCCTAAATAATTATCGTTCTATCACTTCAGTAGGCGGGACTTCAACAAGCATCTACACATTACTTAAGAAAGCGCAAGCAATCTGGGCAGGTCATCCTGTGTGTATGGAGGACTCGGGTCTACCAAAACCAGTATATTATGGAGTACTCAAGGACTTCTAAAAGCTGGTGGACAGAAAAAGCGTTTCAAAGACACACTCGTCCTCACTGAAACATCTTAAAATTAACGTAGACTCTTGGGAGGGCCTTGCTCAGGATAGAACAGCATGGCGTTACAGTCTCAGAACTGGAGCAGTAGCGGCGGAAAAGTCCATGCAAGATACTGCAAGACAAAAGCGGGCAAGTAGAAAAGAAAACAAACATCTCAACGTCCCATAGCCACTTTCTACAGATGTCAATTATGTGGAGTAACTTTTTGTGCTAATATTAGACTTGTAATTTAAAAATGCACTAGTAACTTTACATATTATTAACTTGTTACTATTATAATTTTGGTTGAGTTTTGGTCATCGTCGATTACGACGGACGAACATCATCAGACGGGACCACGGCTCCAATTTCTTTTTGTGTGTGTGTGTCACGCACCAAAATGCTGTGGCCACAAGAGGGACCATATGGACCAAGTTGATAACCACTGTTTCAGACCACGGTTTAATGTTTTCAAATGTAGATATGATTATTATAATTAATCGATCGAGTACTGTCGGGACATGGGAGAAATAATAGCAAAATTGACTCTTACTATGCATGGAGGCGACAGAGAGAGTTGAGTCATGACCGCGCTACACTAAAGACACGTGTAGAGAAAGTAAAGAGGATCTGAACGGTTGATGTTTGATTATTTCCGTGATTTTCGTTGTTCGGCTTTGAATGTTTTTGGAAGGCGGCTCCAAGTGTATAAATAGTGACCAACAAAAATCACGATAATATTGAAAAACGTAACGAATTATGGCTTTACTTTCTGTACAGGGGTCTTTGCTGCCGACTGTCTCGATTGAGTGCCGTATTATGTAACTCACCCAATGAACTTTGATTTCATGACGTTTGTTGAAGATCCTAACTAGAACAGAGAGGAGATACGTGCTCTTGTTTCTATCCTAAGAGATTGTCCATAAATTACGATAACAATTTGGCAGAAAGGATGAAATGTTTGGCCTTCGCTGACAGGGGAAGATTGACCAAAGTTTACGTCACCAATACTGAATTATACACCAGTGAAATTGATAGAGTTTGAGAAGTTAAATAAATGGAACACATTATATGGAACAAAACAACAGCTAACAATCAAATGTATATATCACACAATGGCATTGGGCCAAAGATCATAAGCCAATGGGCCGCTGGATCAGCAACCAACCAAACATTGTTCTTAAAATCTTGACACGCTCTTCTTCTTCTCGTTCACAGTTTGACATGTCTACACAGCAAGTTCTCGTTCACAGTTTGACATGTCTACACAGCAAGTTCTCGTTCACAGTTTGACATGTCTACACAGCAAGTTCTCGTTCACAGTTTGACATGTCTACACAGCAAGTTCTCGTTCACAGTTTGACATGTCTACACAGCAAGTCCTGTTTTCTTAATACATGCTGCTGTATTTGAAAGCTCCTCAGTGCTCCCATACAGCTTTCTGTAGATATCCATCTCTGTGGGCCAGTGTTCTTCCCTTAACTGGATTAATGTATTGCATTCTTGCAGGATATGTTCAGCTGTCTGTGTTACCTACCCACAAAGGCACATAGTGGTGATGGGACCAATCTTAGTCTATAATTTTTCTATTTAAAAATTTGCTGTGGTTTATTTTTATGTATGTATTTATTTATTGGGAGGGGGGGGGGGATGTTAATTTTTGACATAATTAAGCGATCCTTAATTCTTGACAGTTGGTGATAAGGGGGAAGTAGGGCAAATTGGTTTTAAAAAAACGTGTTGACGTACTTTATGGATAACTCTTGAGCACTAGTGACGTAATGGAGGAAATGATGAATAAAAGTGTTACTAGATTGAGGTACTTAATATGTGGAAAGACATATGCGCATGGTTCCTGTGACTAGCTGGTTACACGTAATTCTCACTCAACCCATCCCGTGCCTCTTCCCAATCATTATATTCGATTATATAAATGTTTTCATAAGGTTGTGGGACAGACTGCCGCGCGCTCAGTGTAAAATTTGATAAAGCCACCAGATAATGCGCACCTGCATAGATCAAAGATTTCGTTGTGTGTTAGTTAACATAATCAGGCGGTCTTTACATCTTGGCGTGCATCTCACCGCGCTTTATGTGCAAATTTGATTGGCCACAAATATCCATATACTGTGAATTTCTGCATGGCTTCAAACATTTCATTTTTTTTTATTTGGTTATTTGGTTTAATGTAAATTATAGTTTCGCTGCTAATCTATTTCATGGTCTTTGTCTGTTGTTAGATATCCAAGATAGATTAAATCTCATCTTCTTCTTCTTTCTGTCCTCATGTACCTTTCGGTGTTGAGGGGAGAGTGAGTGTACGGTTTTTTGCCCTTCTATTTGTCTCTTCCGCTGTTATATTTTCGAGTGTCTCTAATACGCTATCTATCCACCTTTTACGAGGGCGTCCAATAGATCGCCTGTTTCGTATCGTTTGTTAAATGTTTTTTTTAAATAATACTTTGCTCTTTCTGTCTAGTTATGTGGCCGTACCATTTAACTTGTTTCTGAATGTATTCTATTGTTGACTTGATCCCTAATTGTTTCCTTAGTGCTTCATTCCTGATTTTGTCTCTCAAGCTAACTCCAATCATACGTCTCACACATTTCATTTCAGTGGTGTTAATCTTATGAATTGTTCTAGAATCTAATGTCCAAGTTTGACACTGATAACACAATGTTGGTAAGAAAATGGTGTTGAATAGCGCTTTCTTTGTTTCTAATGTAATATCTTTGTTTCTTAGTAAAGGTGTTAATTGACCAATGAACTGACAGGCCTTTTTATATCTTGCGTTTATCTCTGCCTCTTGTCTGCCGTCATATCTCAATGTGCTACCCAGATATTTGAATTCTCATGATTAAATCTCATTAGAGAAGAAATATATTTTACTAAATATTACCACTCCTTCTTTCAACTTCTAGGATAATGAATCTGACCAGAGACTCGATCTATGATGCTACGCATGCGGTTGCGCCTGTGGGTCTCACCAATGGCCCACTAGACAAACCGCCCATGCAACAGAAAACCTTAGTAGATGACATGCCGTTATATTGTGGCTCTCTTATGCAAGTTTTGTAGCATGTATCGATACAATTATAGTCCCCCTGTGAGTAGAAGGTTCCTTTAATAGGCATTGCACTAAACCGAAAACTGAAGTCTCTTGGGTATGAAAGAAAGATCAGAAAAACCACCCCACTGACATAGGAAAAGTATGAGCTAATCGCTCGCAATTCCTGGGGTTCTCAAACAAACAATAATGCTAACATACATTACCACGGCTTGTTTCAACTTATATGATAATAAATCTGACGACAGAATCACATATCAAAATCTGACGACAGAATCACATATCAAAATCTGACGACAGAATCAATCTATGATACTAACATAACCACGTCTTGTTTCAACTTATAGGATAATAAATCTGACCAGGAGAGTCAGTCTAAAAGGCTAACATACATAACCACGTCTACTTACTACCTCCAGGATAATATGTCTGATGAGATCTATGTTGCATCTATGTTACTAACATTACCACGTCTCCTTTTACTTTTAAACGCCAACGATGATTAATTAGTAAAGTATTCCTTTTCAACGTCACTGAGCAGTAATGCTGAAGGCAATGCTAGTCTCGTATTTGTCTCTGATTCTCGGCACACCTAGGGATGCAGGTAGATGTGGTCCCGATTTCCTTAGGGTGGGTTGATATATGAACTGCTGGTGATGTGAAAGAAAACATTTCCAATATATCCTGTATAGTACAGTTGTTATTCAAATATTGCAGCCTCGGCTGCGATGTCTCAATACATCCTGTATAGTACAGTTGTTATTTAAATATTGCAACCTCGGCTGCGATGTCTCAATATATCCTGTATAGTACAGTTGTTATTCAAATATTGCAGCCTCGGCTGCGATGTCCAGATGAAATACCATATGGAAGAGCAGAATAAGTACAAGAGTGAGTACAAACCTACATAAATCTCTTATATACCTATTCTTTTGTACGGATTGAGAGTTGGACAATTACAGCGGAAATGGAGAGGAGATTACAGAAACTTGAAAACAAATGTTATAGACGAATATTGCGTATCCATTATACAGAACATAAAAAAACAAGCCCGTCAAGCCATTTTTTCTGGCCCGCTATGCTTAACTAAAAGCACTACAAGTGTTCGCTCCAGAGCTCAGAAAACATTACTTGAAGCTCCAGAGCTCAAAAAATATTACTTGAAGCTCCAGAGCTCAGAAAATATTACTTGAAGCTCCAGAAGATTTTTTTTTTAAATCTTCTTTTACCCTGTACTACACGAAAAACAGCTCCACCCTGCAACCTGCAAAGGTTGCCTGCCTCAGGTTTAGATTATCTCGGGGATCCTTGTGACATCATTATCTGACCTTCGACCTAACTTTTTTTTAGTAATGGTCCTACATTCTGATATAACGATAGCGTACTCATGTTCATGGTTGAATGGAGCGAATATCACCATGCCACGGCATTAACCACTTACCCACCTTATATATTTTGTGTTAGTGATTATACTCGACCGAGTCCCAGACTACTCCAATTATAAACAAGAGAAGAAAGTATCCATCCTGTCAAGGCACCTCTGGGTCAAGGCCTAATAAGATTTCAGTGCAGTCCGTGGCGGTATAGATCGATAAACGTGAGACTGGTTGTCAGAGACAGTTTACTGTTTTTTCTTCTCTGATTTGCGTAGCACGAGGTCTCTAGGCACATTTTATTGATGGTGTGTTGGCGATATGACAGACTTTGGAATTTGATTTTTGAAAGATGTCCACGACTGACAGGAAGTTTATTCATGCAAGACAGTGCATTTCAAAGTGGATTGGCCGATTTAAAAGGTGTTTGCATTGTTGATAAAGTGATGGAGGAAGGTGGTACAGAATTGATTTCTTGATAAAATAATCGGAAAAAGTAGTAATCAATTGATTTGTTGATTTAAAAATGGAGATAGGTGGCAATAGATTATTTTTATGATAAAATTATAGAGAAAGAGGGAGATAAATTTAACTTTAATTTACAATTATATAGATTTAATTGTGTTATGTAAACTCTCAATGTTTAGTGCTGATCTACACGGGCTATCGTTTTCGGTCGTCTGTGTTAATCTAGTATCTGATACTTGCCTGAAACCTATTATTCCGGAGATATGTTAATTTTAGTTTAAATAATACAAAATGTGTATTTTGATAGCAAAAAAAATTATGTCTGTCTCGCCATCTTTCTGCGATATTAATCGTGATTATTAAAATAAATAACTTTATAATTACATTGTAGGCCTATACCCGTTCCCTGTCGTGTCCATAGGCGACGAAAAAATATAACAAATCGACAAAAGAGGGAAGGAACCTACCTCAGTCCAGCATGCCTCAAAGTTTCAGGGAAGCAACGGTTCTATTAAAAGCATCTATGCGACTTCAGTGGAGAGAAATAAATGGAAAATATACTGTTCAAAACATAAACGCAACTTTTTTCGAAATACTTTTATAAAAGATATTCGATGATTGGACATCATTCAACCTATCAATTGTGTCCACCTTGTTATGAAATCCTTGCCGTTATCTGAATTGTACTCACCTCATGATTCGTGAGGCCAAGGAGGAGATTACGGTCAAAACAACATTTTTGGCAATAACTCATGACAGATTTATGAGAATCCCGTGAAAGTACTGAATATAAAATTCTCTGACCATATTGTTGAATGCGTATAAAATATTCACTGTCCTCTAATAAATTCAATTGAAAATTCAATTCGCAAGCATGGTTCATCTCACAACAGAACAATGATACATCATCACTGGACGCTTACAGATTTGAAAATTACGAAGTGTAGCGGCCAGACAATATAATGTGGTTAAAAGCAACATTAGTCCCTTTGGAGGCGATTTCAATAAACGTTGTCAGTGGCAGACCGACTGCGAGTGGAAGACCCTGAGTCACAACTCCTGCCGAAGACCGTTTCATTCGGCTGCGTCACCTCAAAAATTGATTTTCATTTGCGTCCTCCACAGTCCGCTCAATGCCAGCAGCTCGTCGAATCTCAGATGAGACGGTCAGGAACCGGCTTCGCCACGAGGGTCGATTTTTCAGCAAGATAAAACTCGACATCATGTGGCATAACTCACCACCAAGTTTCTCGTTGATAACAACGTCCAGATCATTTTGTGTCCAGCCATATCATCAGACATGAACCTCATAGAATACTGATGGGATGAACTCAACAGACGACTCCGCCATCGAGACGTGGCTTCAGCTAATCTCCGACAGTTGTCTCTTACACTGCGAGAAGAGTGGATAGCCATCGTACTAAAACAGATACAACGGCTAATCGGATCCATGTCACGGAGATGTCGTTCTGTGATAGAGGCCATACACCATACTGAAATGGTGGCATAAGTCGAAAGAATAAGGAAAGAATGAATGTCCAAACAAATTTTAATTAACATCATTTTCATAGTTAAAGTCTGAAAGTTTCTTCGTGCCAAGGTTAAAACATTAATTCCGTAAAATAAAATGTTGGTACACGTTTGAAATGTGGTGTCCATTAGCACTATAATAATGTTACGTTTCTTCTTTTGAAGAGTATTTATATAATTCAGCAAGATAACACAAATAAATTAAACAGAAGCGCTATTTCTGCTAAAAACGACTCACCGCAGTCTAATAAGCACATTTACACGGAATAATCTTCAACGACTCTGCAACTTGCACCCTCAGAGTAATGACACATACAGCAGAGCATTTACTACAGGTCTGTCACAACTACTCTATTTACAGAACGCAATCTGGCCCACAGAATATTCTCTCTGCATACGTGGCGACTAAGGTAAATTAGGCGATGGACTGATAACCTATCACCTGTGAAAAAGCCATTGTCATTGCATGTCTTTCCTCAGCTTCTTACGTTACTCTTCTGTAAAATAGTCTCCATGGATGATGGAGAGATGGAGACCAGTGAAAATTGCACATTTGTCTTTTTCTGGTTGACTTCTGTATGGCAGCGAATGCTTCTTCTGTTTCTTCGTTGTCCAGCCGAAGTCAGACACTGATATAGATTTCATCAATGAGCTGTACTGTGGTCACTAGCCCCGAGATTCGGCTGTAAAGCTTGTCTGTCAGAGCTATTTCAGATGGCCATAATTTTCTTCGTCTGGTGTTGTACATCGGGCTTTTCTGTAAAATATGTTCTATATCCTGGGAATGATATATTTGACATCCTCGCAAATGGTTCAATATATCTGATGGAAGAATGATCTTGACCCAAACGTATATTCCGCATTCCTGGCAGGACGTGATGATTCTGGAATAGTGCCGCACTGAAAAACCTCCCATCGGAGATTAAACATGCATCCATAAATCTTCCTTAACATATTCATGCCTTTGAGACAGCAAACCTTATGTGTTTGAGTATCACCACGGCTCTACTCAACTGAGGAGGACCTAAGCTTTTGTCAGCTAGCTGTGTGACTGTTGAGAGTTATTTCTTCACAGCTAACGGGATTATTTCATCATCATCATCATCTCACAAAATTTACCCATTGTTTTAATGTATATAAAAATTTCAAAAACATCAGTTTTACCCTCCAAATATATTATTCACTTCTTTTTTTCTGTTAGTACATTATTGTGACACTTTTCAATTAAAAATTTGCTGACGTCAACGATACTGTTTTTTTTTCTATATCAATTAACTTTATTGAATTAGAAACAATTTTCTAAATGTCTTTTTGCAAATCATGTAATCTTGCGTACTTTTTCCAACAAAGTAATTGGGGAACTTTGGAAGGGGGAGGGAGGAAGGAAATTAACTTCTTTTGACATAACTAAACGGAGGATAAGGAGCCTTGAATTATTGACAGTTGTTAATAAAGAGAGGAGGGGTCAAAAATTGGCACAAATTTGTTGACGTAGTGGACAGTCCCTTATAATTGGTTGAATTGCTAATATATTTGTCATGTCAGCGAATGTACATGTCAATATTCTATTCGTTGTTGTTTAATGTAGAAACTAAGCATTTTGTCGTGATCCTCGGCGATTTAAAACATGGTGGCTAATTAGAGAAAAAAACCTTTCTAAAATGATTCTAATTACTTTTTTTCCGTGATTCTCATTGGCTGTCAACACAGATTATACACAAAGTAACCAATTACAATAACGAAAAAAATTAATGAGTCAATTTAGAAGGTTTTATTCCAATTTCAAAGTTCTGGTGTATTGGGTCGTCGTCTGAGGTACTGGATTTATTTTAAAGTCAAATTTGCCTTGATCTTGAATTTGTAAGTAAATCCCATGAGGAAATCCAAACATGACTTTTAGTATTAGGAATTTAGTCGAAATACTAAAGGTTTCTATCCAGCTTGTCCATAAGTAAGTAAAGTTCGGCATTTAAATGTTTTATAAATGGAATATGTTATTTTTGTTTCTGAATTTGATAGATTAGAACACGGTTTAACCAATCGGAGACTCTGAAACAACATTTGTGGTCTAGCAAAGCGACAGTAAAAATATATAGAGATATATTAAAAAAATATAGAAGAAATATAGAGATTTCTCAGAAAACGACATTCAATATCAATCGTAATAAACCCTTGACGCTGTAAGGAATAAAGTGGTATAATGCGAAAAGAAGGAATCAAAAGACGAGTAAACCCTAACCCCCTTAATGATTTTCAAAGAAAACCTCTCTTAAAGTATCACCGAAGCGATGGAATTGCATTAAAAAATGGGCGCATGATTTTGATTTTTGGCTGTATCCGCTTCCCTTAATAGGGCCCTAGTCTTATTTACATTTAATTATATGGTATGTGGGCTTTTTCCAGGGCGATCTGGAGTTATTTCTGAAACGTCAGTGATAACAGCGGTCACCACCTGTAATGCTCATGCGCTACTCTTGTATAATATTTGTCATTTTTCTTGCTAATCTATTTGGGGTTTTCATCCAACACGTATTGCGTCATTGCCAACTCAAATCGCAAGGCAATTACCAGCTTCTAAATGTTATGGCAACATATAATTCCCTTAGGTGTGTTGCAACGATCAATATTAAGTGCGTTGACCTTGAAAATGCGTTCACAATGTGTGTAACAAGCGGTTTCCAACGTTTATTTCAATCAGCTTCAAATTTCCTCTATATCCAATCTGCGCCAAACTAGGAAAATTGTTAGAATATTTATTTGGTTTTTGTAGTATGTCCTACTAAGAAAAATATTATACGAATCAGCCACATGTCTGGTTAAAATTGACGTGAGAAATATTCCCTGTATTAAATTTCCTAAACAGATAAACGGTCAAAGAGATATAGATAGCTGAAGGTTAAAAGTGTTTTTAGTTACAGTATAGATCAGTTCTTCCACACAATTTATTTGAGAAAGACGATGAACATCAAATGACTACATAATATTCTGAAAAGGACTATCATTGACAGAGCTCTTGTAGCATTGATACTATTCTGATGCAGACACATTCGCTTGTCATGGCATGAAGTACGTATGCTAGATCACTGTCTATCAAAATTACTTATCTATGATGAGATGAAGAAGGGTATACGCTATTAAAGTTAGCGAAATAAGCCTTGCAAGTGCTCGTTAAATATCTCACTGAAAGCCTTTGACATAAATCACATGGGGAGATGGTGCATGATAGAAAGCTACACGACACTCTGCAATTTAAAAAATGCGCACTATTCTGTGGGGGAAAAAAGAATAAATGCAGCAACTTAACATCGGAGACAATCGAAAACGTTAAGGGCACATCAGAAATCTTCAACTCTGACCAGTGTGCACTATCTCGAGAAGGAACTCCCCAACCCCTACTTAGAAGTGTGTCTTCATGTCTGTGTTGAAATCAGGCTCCTCCATTTTGTATGCAGAGATATCATAGGCTGAAACCTATTTATACTAGAGAGGATATGGGCGCCACCAGATACATCTTTCGCCTACAAAATATTGCACTGGAGAACATCGGTTTTTTTTCACATGTATGTCGATGATTCCTTGTCAAAATGATACTACATGGAACAGTCGAAGGTAGAAGAAGCAGAATAAGTCGATGAAAATCATTGACAGTCAACATTAATAACTGTACAGGTCAAAATGTGTCCTCACTCAACAGCATCGTTGAAGATATACATTTCTGGAGGTCACTGTGTGGATACATCCAATGTAGTACCCTTACGATTCTGACGAATTGTGAGATTATTGTTATGAATGGATATTCATTGACATAGACATTCAATCACATGAAAACTTCCAATTGTTTGGTGGTACATTTATGTTGTAGGGTAACCTGAACAACCTCCCATAATTTATATGGTAGTCATACGTCCTGATATAACCATAACGGACTAGTGTCTGTGGATGAAAAAGCTGTACCTAAAGAGGCTTTTACGCCTGCCTGCAAACTTTTTTCCAGATCGTTTTACTAATTAAAATAAACTTGAATCATTCGAAACGAGGAATCGACGCAGACCCATCCAGGGCGCACCATTTTACCAAATGGGTAGATAGTATTTGTGACGTGTGTTGCTGTGTGCTAGGTGAAAGGAGAATAAAGAATAGTAACACTGTTACTTGTCAGGACTGTAGTAAGATGCGATTAAGGGGGTTTCGGTTGGAGTTGCCTGACACATCTCATGGAGGACCTTCTTCTTCTTCTGCGTTCAGCATGTGGTTATGCTATACCGTCAGACCTGTCATCACGACGAAGTCCACTGTCTTCTCCAGGTCAGAGCGGCTGCCCCATAGCTTTTGCCTCAAGTCTGTATCCTCTGGCCAGGTCTGCTGTCTTTGCTCTTTGTATGTTTGGCAGTCCTGAAGTATGTGTTCTGGAGTCTGGGTTCCGGATCCACATGGACATTCATCTGTGTATGAAATCCTTAATCGATAAAGGTGACCCAACAGTCTACAGTGGCCTGTTCTAAGGCGAAATATTGTGGTCTGTTTATATCTTTGGAGGAGATGTATTGCATCATGTTCGTATTCCCCTTCCATTTCTTTCTTCCACTTTGCTGAGTATGTGTTGCGGATTATTGTTTTTACTACTCCGTAAGACTGTGTTGCTCCATTTCACTTCCTGCCTTTGACAGAGCATCCGCTTTCTCATTTCCCATGATTCCACAGTGTGATGGTATCTACTGAAGGGCAATAGCTGTTGATTATTGGATCTGTCTTAGCTTATGTCTGATGTTGTACAGAAGGCTTTCGTTTCTGTTGCTCTGGATTGATTCCAGTAGGGATCTGCAATCTGTGAATAAAAATTCCACCTCCTCCATTCCTTACTGCTCCTTCTGCCGATCCATCTGTGTAGACATGTGTCTAATCCTTGGGATTGTATTTCATTTCTATCATCTCCAGTGTCAATGCTTTTAGTTGTGGTGGAGTTTGGTATTCCTTATTAATTATTCCAGGAACCTGTGTTATTATGGAGACATTCTGGAGACTATTGCCTGGCTCTTCAAAGTCCGTTAGTGTTTCAATTTCTTTTGGGAGGTTTGTGAGGATTTCTTTATGTTGTTCGTGGATATCTTTAGAGATGTGACAGAAGCTGGTTCTCTTCAACCTGCTTGTGGTTGATCTTGTGGAGGACCTATGTGATATATACGTCATGCGACAGTCGCATATATTCGGCGATCAACGGTTATTATATGTATGTGTGTGTTGCTATGTTTTCATATTCGAATATATATTTTATAGAGTCACAGTAGCTCAGTTGTTAGTAAACTGGCTTCCTGTTGTAGTGATCCAAGGTTCAATCACCAATGTCTCCTAGGTCAACCCAGACTAAACAAAATGGGAACCAGGTCTTTGGATGCGGCGGTTTATGTATCTTTATCGAAATTTCGTTTCGTTAAATAATTATTATTGTATTATTTAATACATTATAATGTATGGTTTGTTTCGTTAAAATGTCGCTCATTGATTCCCGTAATGAACTAAAAAGTAAGAGTTGAGAGCAAACAAATATTCATCTGGTAGAATGTAGTTCACCTGGTAGGTTGTAGTTCACATAGTATGTTATAGTTCACGTGGTAGATTATAGTTCACTGAACCATCACCTCCAATATTTTTGATGACGAAAAGCTCTTATATAACAAAGCTGTAATAAGTCCGAGGCTGAAAGGAGCGTGGCCCACCACAAGAGATACTCTAGAAGAATATTTTATTAATTTCTAAATTTTGCACTTTCACGGAATCGGTTGACAAACGTTGAGTTTCCATGTTTTACGATAGTCCTTGTATAAGTTGGTCTCGTTGATTGAACCCTTGACACGTGAAAATCGATTAGGAAGTCTACTAGACTGAAAGGTCTGAAAGATTTATGGCGGAAAAAAATGTTTCATGAATCAACTTAATCGTTCTTGTGAGCAATCTGTTCAACTCGCAACACCGTCTGCATTTTTATCTGTCGGAGGTAACAGTAAAATTAATCCACCCAGTACACGCCTGGCGACTGCTATGTGAAAGCTGTCTTTATTAGCATAGCTGAGGAGCACGGTAGCCTAATTAATAGCGAGCTTGCTTACTGTCACCGGGTTACAATGTGCCAGGTTCGAAAACACAAAAATTGCCATGTTCGTGATTTCTTGCCTTACACGGCCAATCCTCCAGTCGACCCAGCTGCAAATGGGTACCTGGCACATGAGTTGGGAAAGGTAAACACAGCAAGGAAGAGAACTGGTAATCCCACCCAATAGTTTGTTACGACTTAGTACATGAAGAGTTATCTTCATTCCCGACGGCAGGTTGCTACCATGTGACCTACCTTTATTAGCATAGCTTAACCATGACAACCAGCAGTATAGAAGAGTTATACACAGAATTAATTAGGACTTCAATTGTTACGTTTTTTATTATTGTCATGATTTCCGTTGCTCACTATTTATACACTTAGAGTCGCCTTGGCTGTTTTTAGCATGCGCCTCCAAGTATATAAATAGTGACCAATGGAAACACGACAATAATAAAAAAGTAATAAATGAAGGAATAATTAATTTTGAATAGTACTTACGTAGAACACACATTTTTGAAGTTTTACGATCACCAACAGACTATTCGACTATGAGACATATAGACGAAATAATACAAACAACAAAATACAAGACATTTTCAATTTTTCTACCGTTTGGCCTCTTCCAACAATATATAAAACAAACAGTGAACAAACAATAAAAAGAGTAAAAACAATGATACTTACCACATAGACACTAAAACTCAGCAAACAATCGGAATTATCCCTTCAATGAGAAGGGCAGAGTTCCCAAGTACAATAATTAGTTCTGTGTAGTCTTCCATTTCAGACTGTCATAGCTGAACCCCGTTAATACGACTGTTTGGGGCTTGAGTCATCAAAACTCAAAACAAACCTCTTTAGCTTTATATGTTTTTATCTCTCTGTCGAAGTGGTTAAACCGATCGCTTTTTATTCAAGAAGACGTGGACTCGAATCGATATCTTGTTTATAAAGTGGGTTTTTTTTTTTTTAGATCCTTTGGGATTATCGCTTGAAGCTACAGAGTTACATGCTATGTGTGAGATGTTGTCTCGGCAGGCGATCTCGCTTCGATGAGACGAACATATGGAGTACCAGATTACAACTAACTCTATCTTCTACACATTTTGAGTCTTTAAAAATTGTTATTTGAAGACCTTTTATTGCTATGCAGCCTGTATTTCCTGTAGTTGAGAAATCAAAAAATTGTCACGTTTTATAAAAATAAGACTCCGAAATTACATGGGCCGTGTTCTTAGAATAAAGGAAAACAGACTTTCCTAAAGAACGCAACCTGTGGAAGACAGAGGCAAAATAGAAGTAGGTCGCCCAAAAGAAACTCTACACAGAATAATCAACAGGAGAAGATTACTATTGGGCAGGAGCAATACACAAGAACTACAGCAACTCAACTTGTAACACGGCGGTTCAACATGGACAGATTACTACTGCCTATGTGCCATCTTTGGCAGGATAGGTACTAACGACGTTACTATTATCGTTATCCGCTGATGCTTTTTTTATGTACTGTGCTGCTGCTAATTTTCAGTGTACTGCGTTACCGCTATCCTTCAGAGGACAGACATTTATGTACATATTATATATTGATATAAAATGCAATATCAATAGCCAGGGTCGTGGATAAGCTTTCAGTTATGGGAGTGAGGTGGGGGTATGTAAAAAACAAAACAAAGAAAGCCATTCTCATTTTTATGTCAGTTTCCTCTTTTCGTTAGACTTTTGATTAATTTTATAGAAAAATCGTTAAATTGAGGGGGGAGGGGGTTTTTTCTATAATTTGGCTAAATTCCTAGCAATAAAAGAATAAAACTTACATTCTGATTTCCTATGGGGGAGGTGGTGTGTGCTGAACTACCAACCCCCCCCTCACTCTCCTTATTTTCGGTCTTGAAAATGGCTCTGTACATATCAAGCGATATTTTTTTTCCAGAATGTTCTAGTCATCGTGGATACTCAGAGCGCCACTATATTCCTGGCAAGCAAACTTGTATTGGCCAGAGACATGTGCATGCATTCTTTCACGTCGCTGGTCCATCGTCGTCTTGGTCGTCTTCTCTTACCTGGAACTCTGCCTTCCAGAATCAGCCATCATGTCTTTTTAAGTATCCAAAAATACTGTAGCTTCCTTCTAATAGTGGTATTTAGAAGTCACCCTTCATTTAGTTTCAGTAATTTAAAAACGTCAATGTTCTTCTTTTTTTCTCTATCCATGATATTCGTATGATCTTTCTGTAGCACTTCATTTCAAATGAATTTATTCTTCTGGACATTGTCTTGTTTAAAGTCCAAGTCTCACATCCGTATGTTGCCACTGGGAAAACACATGATATTAAAGCGAGGCTCTAGTTCACAAATACGAATAACAATCATAATAATATAAATATTATTCAACTTAAAGACCCTTTCAAGAACTAAGTTTTCTAATAGAAGCTCTGACAACTCACGTTACTGGGAGAGTTGCTCTACAGCAGCTAAGCCTGTACATGATGTGATGACAACTTGAAAACTTCCTGCAACTCCCTAACCTGTACATGATGTGATGACAACTTGAAAACTTCCTGCAACTCCCTAACCTGTACATGATGTGATGACAACTTGAAAACTCCCTAATCTGTACACGACGTGACGAGAACTAGCAAACTCCCTGCACCTCCATTACCTGTACATGACGTGTCGACAACTCGCAAACTTCCTGCACCTCCATTACCTGTACATGACGTGTCGACAACTCGCAAACTCCCTAATCTGTACACGACGTGACGAGAACTAGCAAACTCCCTGCACCTCCCTAACCGGAATATGCGGTAGTGACAGTTCTTTGGACAGTCCATAAATCTGAAAAAAATCCTATAGTTTTATTTCGCATTTTTTCTGCTAAGCACACACACACAATTGGGGGGGGGGATTGTTTTGGGGGTTAATATTTTTGCATAGTTAAGCAAAGGTATTACTGAATTGTTGACAGTTTGTGAACAAGGAGGAAGGGGGAGATGTCAAAAATTGGCACAAAAAAAACCAAACTGGTTACATAATTTATTGATAAATATATTTTTTCATCAATATGAAATAATGGAACAAGCTTACCTGTAAGTCGGCCTCGCCATAACTTTGAAGTCAGTCGTACCTTCCTGTGACGTAGCCGTGGTGCAGATTATCCTGTACAATCTCTGTCATATATAGAAATATCCAACTCGTCCCAGCACTTGACCACTGGTAAAATTATAAATAACTCTAAATGGAGAAAATCTCTTCGTTGACGTCATTATAAGGTACGCTCAATTGTCTTCTGAAGTCCAAGATTCACGCATAGCGCTAGAATATGGTGAGATTAGTTGTATCCAATCAAGACTGGAGTATACACATCCACCATTATTTAGACTTGTGCTTTCTCCTCAAAACTTTCCATTTAAGGGAATCTGATCAAATCCTTAAATTTTCAATCAAATTCATTGTTTATTTCATTCTGGGATATACCACGTAGTTCCACAGGTTAATTCTGCACACGACGCAAATAGCTGAAAAGCACGACTTTTTCTGTTTCCTCTGTAATAACAAAATTAATTTGATTGTTAGTTATTAAAGTGGGCATGCATAACATGAGGAAGTATCGAGAAATTATTATAGAATCAGAAACATACATGTGGGTGTCTGCAACTAAGTCGATATCGTCGCAGGCAGCGGCGGAAAGGTCAAGTACGTTTTACTTAGCTTCGAGGTTGGGACCAGCACGTAATGTGGAAACTAGTTCTTTCATACGACTGGCCTACCAGTGATATGGTTACAAGCGTCCACTTTTCAGTATAAGTGGTAAAAACACTGAACATATTAGTTACCACCACTAAAGTCTGATACGTCTGTCCATTGACGCAAACACAATGGAGACTAAAGTTTTCCGTTCCCTGGATTACACTCTACTGGAAATTTAGTAGGACAACTGTCCTGATACAAGAGAGATCTCTGGACTACACTCTACTGAGAATCTAGTAGGACAATTGTCCTGATACAAGAGAGATCTCTGGACTACACTCTACTGAAAATCTAGTAGGACAATTGTCCTGATACAAGAGAGATCCAGTAGGAAGTTTGAGAACTAACACCAAAAAAAATTAAGAAAAACCCACACAAAACAAGGAACCCGATACATGCATGATGTGCCGACCAACAGCAGCATGGACCAAACAGTTATGACTGAGCCAGTAGAACCATGCACCCCTCTACTGATGGTCAGTTTCTCGTGGACACAACTGGTTCGAGTCTTCCGTGCATCATTATGATCGAAAAAAATATTCTATTTCTCAACACTTTGAGATACCCGTATTTTTAATTGACTATCAGCATACTTAGAGGTGATGTGGTCAGCAGTACGCCTACTACTTTTACTTACCCATGAGACCTACTAACCATTTTCTTAGATTTGGTTGAACTGGGATCCTAGTTGATGATCCACGATTAACCTTGGATCACCGGAATAGAAGCCAGTGCACTAGCCACTGAGCTCCCGCTGCCACCACCCCTCCGATAGTTATATATTAATTTAAAAAATAATTCACAAATCACTTTTATATTTTCTTCCACCACATAATAACAAATTCTTATAAAAACATAACCAGCACATACCCCAAACTGATTCACCAACATATCTCGGAGTTACTTTCAATACCAGACTCTTGGAAACCAAGAATCGAAAAAATATAAACTAAAGCCTTTCAAACTCTTGCAATAATGGACAAAACAAACCTACGGGCATGTCCTGGGGCGAGAACTCAAAAATACTAAAACAACTATATACAGAAGCAGTCAGAATTAAATATGGAAAACGCCCCTAGGTGATGGGCTTCTGTAGCCAAAATATATAGAGAAAAACGTGAAAGACTTTGAATACTACTTGGAGCAATGAAATCAGCCATATCATAGAAATGACCACAGCTGCCGACAAGACACCTTTGGATATACGAAGTAAATACACAATATCTTTGCAATATGTAAAACAAGAAGGCCGAAAGGATAACAAGTAAACAAAGCATTTCAAGAAACAATAACAAACTTATAAGAAAAAGTCCACACAACCTAGCAAGAGAATCATATATAAATAACCAAATGGTCAGAGGGTGTCCGACAAAGTGGATGGTGCCGCAGTAACCTAATGAACAAATAGTAACGCAAAATGAGGTAAACAGGTTACTAAAACACTTACCTAGCCTATTAATAAAAATATATTTTAAAAAAGTATGTATAAAAAAACATACAATAAAACTAAACAGGACAATTCTCCACGTATCGGCTCAAATTGAACCTTTTTCAAGAGACAAACAACAGAAAACGACAAAATAAATAACAAAATAGATGTCTATATTTCAAGCCCCGTCTCCATAGCGCAGGGATGGCAACGCATCTAGTAAAAGTGAAAATGCGTGCATTCATTATAAACAAACCGAAAGTGGGAAATTAGAGACACTATAGATGAGTGCAAGAATAATAAAAGAAAAAGATAAGAAAAATACCCCTTTGTCACTTTATCAGACAGGCAGGTTTTAAGAACATAGTCACAACAGGCACGACTGAAGGGAACAGAGACAGATGGGGACGTGAGAAAATATTTATGTGACAACCTAGCAAGGCTTGGAAACAACGATCCTGATAACAATACTGTGAACAGAGAACCATGGTCACCTACGCCAACAAGAATGGCATATGACAATGATAGATGAGTAATGATGAGGTTGTGTGGTGGTGGGGTGAGTGGGTTTGGGGAAGGAAGGATACAAGAAGAATCAAAATTTGAAAACGCATGGAATTAATGTGAAACCAAATATAGACATAAATATATATATAAAACCAAACCTAAACATACATAGAAATGTATACACACACCAAGAGTCAAGAAATAAACACATAACAAGATGGACACAGATGTGTGAAGGATACCCACACAAAATGCACAGGCATGTAAATGTATCCACACACAGGAAAGGGCTCACACCAGAATAGGTATACACATTGACACATAATGGAGATACGTGCATTAACATAAAAAAGCGCTCACATAAATATACATATATATATATATACATAAATATGAACATTCATGCACATAAACACTTTCTCACATAAATAATAACATGAACATTCGTACACATAGAAACATATACATATATTAATGTAAATATAAACGTTCGTTCACATAAAGATAATGCTATAACAACCGCATATGTATACATACAAATGTGTGGCCCAAAGTAATTGTGTGGATACATAGAACCATGTAAAACGAAATGCATATACAAATAACTATACATGTGTGGGCACCCATCGAAGAGACAACTGCAATAAAAACGAGGAAATCAAAATCTAAATATGTAAATGATTTAACAATAACAAAATGGCAGAGTACAAAATAATCACATATTGACATACACAAACGAAAGAAGACATAAAGGAATTATATAGAAGAACGGCAAACACAAAACTAATAATTAATCACGAAAGTGTACAAAGACAAATAATTACAAGAATCAGTGCAATACGGGAGTAGAGGGTATAAAGAAAAGGTGGGTAACTCAAACAAAACGGTGATTAATGTTCATTCCGTGTGGTTGCAAGACTCCCATATGACAAATGAGACGATATTCCAAGGACTGACGTTGCCGGTCACCGGTATAACAACGTAACAAACCGGTTACAGAGACATCAGAGCTACCATGATGTGACGGGCTGTTAAAATGATTAGCCACTGGGGAGTCACGATGATTCGTGATATCTCTCAAATGTTCGGCGAATCTATCAGCTAAACGTCTACCAGTCTCACCAATATACTTCATATCACAACGCTTACATATGATAGAGAAAACGTAAAGGGTATTTTTCATCATGTATGCACTAAGCTGAATCACTAAACGCATTCACATGCTTGTACATGTCAGTGTGCACATGTTTATATATCTATGTATTGACTTGTTTATATTCACATATATACACATATTCACTGTCATTTCGTTATTTTTCTACTTTTATTTATCAATAGTGCGTAAAATTCAGGCGAACACCGCCATTGCTGATAACTAAACATTATTGCGCTGTTTTTATTTTATAATGTAATGAGATGGAGTTGTGAGACCATCTCTTTACATTAACAGCATTGTGTGTTTATTTCTGGTTAGTTTTTGTTTCTTGGTAAAGACCCCTATTGGACCGTAACATGGAAAATGTTCCTGTTACTATGTTTCTTGTTATTTCCCATTGACATTAGTTGCACTATTTATTAGCTATATTATTTACCAGTGAAAATAATACAATATGATAGTTGTTATTTAATCACTAGATCATGACAATTAACATGTTCGAGATTTGATCTTCTGAACCATTAACACTCAACCAAAAAAACTACAACAAAATTTCTATATATCACTTCAAATGATAAAAGTCCAATATTTCAGAAATCCGAGATCTGTACAGACGGATCAGCAACAAAATCCACAAAAATGTCTGAATTGATATATACATCATGTTTCCAGACGACACCACATACTAACAACCTCTTGCCGCAGAAATAGAATGCACTAATTTCCGGGCAGATGCAACTGCCATACTCACAGCTGTTTAAATAGTCTGTGACCGAGAGTCCATTCCCCAAAAAATCGCACTCTTCAGTAATTCAAAATCTGTCTTACAAGCCATCTAAAACGCCAAACAAGACGAACTTATTCACAATATCAGACAAAATATCTGCGAATTATCTAGAAATACTACATTAGTACTACAATGGATACCAACTCACTGTGGGGTCACTGGTAACAAAAAAAGCAGACGAATAGGCAAAAAACAAGAGACAACCTCCCTCAGAGACGTGCAACTCAAAACTTCAGGGAAGTAAAGTATGCTAAAATAATATGTGCGACTTCAAAAAATGTAAAATTGTTTCAGACCCCATACCCTAATTCATGGAGTAATTTATGGCCATTCCCTAAGAAACGTACCTACCAAAAATTATCCCCCTTTATGTTGAGTATCTCCATCCCATCTCATATCAGTCAGACCTAGAGTTCTGGCTGAAAAGTAATGCCATGTGCAGAATAGTGTTCGATTGTATAAACAAGAAAACTGGAAAATCTGCGATTTATTCTTTGTGAAAAAAAAGGAATTATTTTTTTTTGTGAAAACAAGACAGGGTGAGATTTATAATAATATAAGTGTGAATATTGTAAGAGGGCGAATAAGGAGGTTGTTGGGTAAAGTTGTCTGCCCATCCCGTACAGGGTAAAAGTGACCCAGAAACACGATGAAGTCGAAGCTGTTATGCCGAAAGGTGTAAATATTGCAGCAAAACTGTAAGCCATAATACAGCTCATTCCGTTTCCCGGACTCCATCATGATAATATGTAAGAGTTTGAGAATGAACACAGAAGAAATAATATAATAAACGTAGTAAGATAGGTCAACAAGGGGACTTGAAGCATTTAATGGTGTCTTACTGTAGTTAGAAATTGACTTTCTTAGTTTGTGACGCTTATTTCTGACAAAATATTTTCTGCCCTGTCTATATGTTTCTATATTTTTAATGCCCTTACATCGTCTGCGCTTATATTTTTTTTAAATTATCTGATCGTGTTTATTTTCGTCTTCGCACAATTTTCTCCATTACTTTTTATAATTTCCTAACCCGAAGTTTAAATAAAGACTAACAAATCTGTGAAAACATATCCTAGAATGTAGAAAAACTAAGAACAACGAATCTGATATTACAAAACAATGCATCCTCATGTTGCATCAGATCTTACCTGCACAGATAACAAATCGTTCTGTACTAAAAATATATGATACCGCCTGTTCTTATTTCTGAACAACGTATTCAAAAATCCCTGTTTGTAGATGAGTGTGATAATGTGTGAGATTCAATATTCTTGTTTAAAGACTTTGAATTGGTTTTTTTATTAATCAATTTGTATATTTTTCATTCATTCTCAAGCTCCCATCGGATCTCTCTTATATCAGGATGTTCCTGTTATATTTTTAGTAGGACTTAGTTCAGATAACAGAAATACGTTGTGTCTCCGCTTTATTTGCGCCAATTGCCCGACACATCCGCGTTAGTAACTAATATATTTAGTATTTTAACCACTTCCACGGAGCGGTGGACGTCTGTAACCATAACGCCAGTAGTAGAACTAATGTAACAGAAATAACAGTAAATACAGGAACACGGAATTTTTCCAAGTTACCGTACAAATGGGATTTCTTTCTAGAAACAAACACAAACGAAACGAAATAAACAAAGTTAATTTAAAATACAGAAAGATGGTTTTTCACCAACTTCATTTTCATATATTAGAAACGGCGAAATAGACGAAATATAGTTTATGAAACTAGCTCTCTGTATTTTAAGTTGATTTTGTGGCTTATCCGTTTTGTGTTTAGTTTCTAGAAGAGCTCCCAGTTGGGTGATAATTTGGGAAAAGGCCTTGTTCTTTTGTTTTCTGTAATTTTTTTTTTTTTTAAATTTTTTTTTGGGTGTTATATTAGTTGTTATTTTCTTAGTTATTAGTTACACCAGTAACAATAGTACATTATCCTAGTTATCGCTTCTTGATTGCGTGCTACTGTTGCGCTCTCTACCTTGCCAGATATCCTACGATAGTTTCCTTATTATAAATATAAAATAGGGCATACTAGGTGCAATTAATTAACTAAAAACTACTTTAGGTGAAATTATTTATTTTTTAATTACATCATATATATTAAATAAAAATAAAGCATAATTAAGCAATAAAAACACCGGATATAATTAATAAAAAAAATCATCAACTACAAATCATTTTTGGAAAAGAAAACCCATTAGTAACAATCTTTATTTGTTAAAAAACTGCGTGGAATAAAATATATTTACAGCATTTTACAAATCTATAATCGGGACACATTATCTCAATCACTTTGCTTGTATAAAAATGTGTTTCTATGATACACCTTTTGAATATCTCAGACGAAAAGCAATTCTCTAATTTATATCTAAAGAATCTCTTCTATGTCCTACATCAATGAAATATTTGGAGCTCATGCTAATGGTATTTTACACTTGTCTTATATCTTCCTCAAACTCCCTCTTCTGTCTCTCTCACTTGTTTCCACAAACAATCGGTGTATTTGATGTTTCAAATGTCTTGAGACTTGTATTTCTATACAACAATTTTACAATGCGCGTGCAATTAATTACATCCCTTCATTCACGTATATAAACATCCACGCCCCTGTTTCCCTGGCTGGTATTCAACTTACCGTGATTAAGCTATCACTTTATTATTTTGAAATGTTCAGTTGCATTTGAAGGTGCCTGGAATCATTAAAATGTGCACCCGGACATCAAGAAATTGAAAAATGTTTTGGAAAAAACAAAGAAATAAGTGCGTGTTGCCTTTGTGTAACACTTCATGTATACATTCACAGATATTAGATATTGGTGATGCTGCTGATGGTGATGGTGATTATGATGGTAGTGATGTAGTGATGATGGCGATTGTAAATTTGTGTATGATGGTGAAAGTGGTGGTGATGATGATAATGACGAAAATAGTGATGATGGTAATGGTGATGCTGATGATGTTGGTGATGACGATTATGATGATGTGATGAGGATGGAGGTGATGATATCGGTGGCAAATTTTGATGATGACTATTCTGATAATGGTGAAGGTAGTGATGTTGATGATGGCAATTGTTATTGTGCGTTTTGAGTATGATGATGATGTTGATAGTGATAATAATGTTGCTAATGATGATGATAAATTTGATAGTAATGATGGTGGTGGTGACATTGATAATGATGGTGATGATAACGATGATGATGCTGCTGATGATGATAATGAGGGTGATGATAATGATGATTATGGTGATGATAATGATAGCGATTGTAACTTATGATTATAATGATGTTGTTGGTCATGATGTGATGATGATGGTGATAATAATGATATTGATTGTGATAATGATGGTGATAATTATTATATAGATGGTGTTGATGATGATAATGTTGGTGATGATGATAATGGTTAGAATGATGATGGTTATGGTAATAATGATGGTCCAGACATGATCATGTCTCGGCCTACGAATCCAATCAGGGCTCCGAAAAAAAGCGTGTTGCAACGTGAAAAGTATAAGCAAAAATAGTTTTAACCCTTTACCAACCACCATATCCCATAGTGTTTTAGTATATTCAATATATACCAACAATCTTTATAAACGCACCACTTTGTTTTAAGCGTAGCAATATTTTGTACTGAATTTAAAATACACAAAACCAATACACAAAGCACGCAAAATTGGAATTAAACATGGCAACAACAATAAAATACGAAAACATTAAAGTTAACCTGTCGTACACATTCACGTGACATGACACATTCACGTGACATGACACATTCACGTGGTTTGAAAATCGCTCATTAAAATAAACAATTCAAGTGTGAAAATAGATCATGCTTTTGATGTGTTTTTAATTGTTGCTGATACATTATTCCGCTCGTGTGGCAACCAGGGTCATGGACTTCTAGTTCAGGGTGTAAAGAATTGGGCCACTTATCTTTTTTTCCAGGAATGTCGAAGGAGGCGATTAAGGAAAGTTTGGGGGATAGACTGACAACCAGTCATCTGTTCTGTGAAGTGTCATTACATCTTTTGTCTCAATTTTTTACTTTCATCTTCTATTAAATGAGGAAGATACGCAGGTCAGCGGACATTACACATTTGTTCTTTTGTGATAGAGTCATATTATTGTGGGGAATGCTAGGTTTGTCACTATTGCAAATGGATCCAAAAATCTGACAGAACAATGATGAGATAGTTGAAGGAGGAAAGTGCTGTGCTCTTGCAGAACGTAATTATTCCACTAGTCAATACATTTTTACAAGTTATGTTACTGAAATGAAGCTAGTCATTTCTCGTCAATTTTTAAGTGCTTAGGATGAATATAACAGTAAAATTTCAAAATTGGGTCTAGTTTTTTTTTCGTTTTTTTTCTTTTTTGTTATCTACAAAAATTAATGTTTACAGCACGAAAATGATCAACAGAGAAATAACTTCGACCCACTCAACATCGAAGATTATGAGATATCAGAACTAAGATAATGCTGACGATACAACATTATTAGCACACAGTCAAACAGGTCTCCGACACCTCATAAACTTCATTAAAGAACATAGTGAAAAACAAAACGTATTTCTGAAACAAGACCAAGATTATGACAGGCGACAACACCACTAGAAAGTTCTCAATCAGTATCAACAACAGCGAATTATAAAGAGTCATCAGTTTTGAATACCTTGGTTCTCTTATCAACAGTACCGGTAAGTGCTTTGAAGAAGTCAGAAGAAGGTGGGATATCACTTCAAAGTAGATGATACAAAGGAAAAACATATGGCTGAGCTGCTACAAAACAACATAACTAACATTTCTAGTAGCTTGCATATTCCCAGTGTTAATTCTTCTATGTGAATTCTGGACAATCACCAACAAAGTGAAAAATAAAATAGCAGCATTTTAAACAAAATATTATTGAAAAAACTTCAAAATATCATGGACCAAAATTATCATCAATGTTGCGAGAGAAATGAATGTAAAAGAAACTGGCTAAACAGCATGGTTCTTTCCAGATTACTACACTATTTTGGCCATATTAAATGCCATGACAGCCTAGAGAATACCATAATGGAGGGGATGATGCCAGAGACACAAACAAGAGGCAGACTAAGAAGAAGATGGACGCACGACATCAAAGGCCACCTGAACATGACAGTAACGACAGAAACAGGAAGACTAGCTCAAGATCGACAGAAGTTTAGAAAGGTTGTGCTGACTGCTACATCCTGTTCAGGATATGTTACCCGATGATAACATCACGAAATGCATGCCAGTAGTAATAATACAACGGTTACTACCTATAAAAAATCAAATCCTGGACTACTACTTAGAGTTCTTCGCCTGTTTCTCGTACAGATGTTTTGGAGCATCTTTGGGGGTGTCCAGCAACAGCTAGCCAGCCTTGTAGGTGACCATTTTCCCTGGTATCTATTTCAATTGATGTGATAAATTGGTGAAAAGTTCGGCATGTCCATTACTAACCATGCTAAGGTTCCCAGGAAAGAAATCCAGATTAGGAATGAAGGAAGTGGATCTTTAGAGACATGTTGCAGCTAAATATCTGATACTTCATCAGAATGTTTTCTACTAGTTCCTTGTAGTTTACTGCCCTAACATTACCGAGAAAGTTGGTAGACACTAGGCGAAAAGCATTCTATGCATGTTTCTCATCACCCTGCAGCAAGTTATTCAACCGCTCATCTTTTAAGAGCTCTCGAATTTGAAGACCCACAAAAAATCCCTCTTTAATTTTTGCTTAACTGCGTCGAGGGAATTTTTCATGCAGGAAACGGAAAGTTGGCGAAGTCCGGTCCATGGCTTTCACGAAGTTGTTCATCAAACCTAGCTTGATGTGAAGGGGTGATAGCAGGATATTTTGAGACTCGACCAGAGATGGATACTGGATCTTCCTCTCTCCAAATCCATGCCTTCCGCAAGTAGTGCAATTCTTGCTCGACTATCCCACTCACATAAAAAGTACATGTATTTTGTATATCCGCCTGCTGCAGTCCCATTGAAAAAGCAACTCCCTTCTTCTTCTTCTTCTGCGTTCGTTCTCAAACTCCTGCAGATTAGCAGGATGTAGTCCGGAGAACGGAATGCATTGTGTCATGGTTTACAGCATTGCTGCGATATCTGCGCCTTTCGGCATGACACATCCGACTTCAGCATGGCTTTGGGTCACTGATCCTATATGGGATGGGACAGCCAACTCCATCCCATCAACTCCCTTCAAATCACCACATATGTGCCAGATGTACTTGTTATACTCATTGTAATTCAGTATCTGTTTTAAGTTATTGTATGTCTCTTCCATTACGCTACAGCGTGCTCTACTGGAATAAATGGAAGACGGTTTCCATTACGCAAAAGCATAGCTCTAAAACTCAGTTTCGACGAGTCTACAAGGTCTCCATTCTTGTGGGTCATGAGTTATTTTTCATGCATTCATGATGCCCTCAATATCGGGACTGAATACCAGATTAGTTTCCTTTCCGAAGAAAGACTCCAACTGCTGTTGGCACTTTCTACACGAAGTAATCGTTACATCTTCTAGGAGATTTCATTGTTGGAGTCTTAATCCGAGCAAGTCTGCCATGTTCTTTGATTAGTTCAATTCACAAACAAGGTCATTTAGTTCTTCCTGTGTTATACTGTGTGGAGTGATAATGCACCACATTGAAAATCTGGATCACCGCACGCTGATCGAAAAGTAGAAGAACAGATCGACTCACTCTTGTCCTCATCAGATTAATCAAGAGACTATTCTTCTGGAGGTTCTGGAATAGGAAGTCCCTCACCATGTGGAATTGGTCTCAATGCAGACAAAATGTTTGGGTAGACTATTATCGACGTCTTTTGCTTCCTTTTTCCTCCGCAAAGAAGAGGAACCAAGCAAAAGTAACAGTCAGTTATGTGGTTGTTCGTCTCTCTCTACATCATCGGAGCAAACGGCATTGATGGTCTTTTGAAATTCAACCACTGTGAAAGCTGTGTTGTACATGTAGCTCAGCATATGTGCGCTGCCCATGGCTTGTCTTGGCCACAAGCTTGCATCCGAAGTAAAGATGATATGCCTTCTTCACTTGAGAACTGAGACCTTTTTTCTCTGTAGCAAATTTCGCTTACCCACAGATATACTAGACATTGTCCACGAAATTTACGCACTATCGAGGCTTTACTGTTCTGTATTGTACGTAAATGGATAAATTAATAACAGTTTTATATAACAATACCGTTAACTGTCTCGCACAAAGTCTGAAATATTTTAAATGCTCAACCTTTCCGACTGGGCTTTATATAGTACACTGCTGACATCAGCTTACTTCAGCAGCCGCCTGTTAGTAGTATTGCATTGCATCATTTTATGATGCAATCAACTATGGATGATCTGTTCATGATTGTATTATGCAATGGGATGCAATATATATTATATAATTCTTGGCTTATTAACAATTGAATCGCTCTCATACTCGATAACTTTTTTCCGGTGAAACATTGACATTTAACTAATTGAAATATATTCAAAAAGAGAGTCAATAAAAATGTGTTATGGATATATTAGTTTTTAGCACAACAAGATACTACAGATTATGGCATTTTTTAAGTCAGTAACAGTTTCAATGTTCACCAGTGTTCTTGGATACTGCTGTGCTGGAATATCTCCCTTCGGAGATTATTCTTGCATCCATAAACCCACCCATGCCTTTGAGACGATAAACCGTATATGAGTCCGGGTGTCGTCTCGGTTGTTCAACTGAGAAAGTCCTATTCATTTGTCAGAATGGCTATGGGCTATCAAGAGCTATCTGCTTCAGTGGTCAAACTGAGTAAAAATGTTTGGTTTGGGTATGTAATGAGATACGATTCACTTTCTCAAATTATTTTGCGATGAACAATCGAGGCTGGGAGGAGAAGAGAAAGGGAGAGGAAATCTTGGATTGATAACATCACACAATGGTCTGTGCATGCTTTGTCTACACTCTTCCGAATGACCAAGGATAGAGATGTTTGGAGAACTTTTTGTGCCGATGCCTCCAGTATGAATCCCCAACGATACTCGCAGGTTTTAGGGCTTATTATTATTATAAAGAGATTATTTTATCATCAGAATCATCATCATCATCCTAACCATCACAATCGTATTTGAAACGGCAACTTACAGGAGTAAAGTGACTAGAAATTAAGATTGAACAGTGGTGTAACTAATAATAACAGTGAAAGTATTCTTTTTAGAGAGATAGAAGAAGTTTCAGAAGCAGCAGTGCTTGTGTTAAACATAAACATCAATCCGATCAATCAGTGTGTTGGAAATCAAGAAAAGGTTATGCAAAAATTATAATGTCAACATAGACAATATAGAACTAGAATGTGTAAACAAATTCGAATATCTGGGAGCAAATATAAACAGTTCAGAAGATTGTTCACTCGAGGTTAGAAGACTCGCAATTGCAACACTCAAATTAGCGCACATGAGAAAGCTATGGTAAAGTAATAATAATAACACCAAAGTAACTCTTTTAAGATCATATGCTTTCCCAGTGCCTAAATATGGATACAAGACTATTACTTTAAGCAATACAATACCCAAAAGAATAAATTCATTTGAAATGAAGTGCTACAGAAAGATCCTCCGATTATCATGGACAGAGAAAAAGAAGAACATTGAAATTTTGAAATTACTGAAACTAAATGAAGAGTGGTTTCTAAATACCACCATAAGAAGGAATCTGTAGTATTTTGGGCACTTAAAGAGACATGATGAGAAAGGCTGATTCTAGAGGGCAGAGTGTCGCATGATGAGAAAGGCAGATTCTAGAGGGAAGAGTGCCGGGTAAGAGAAGAAGAGGAAGACCAACAAGAAGACGATGGACCAGCGACATCGAAGAATGTATGCACATATCTCTGGCCAATGCAGGCCTGTTTGCTCGGGACAAAGAGGCGTTCAGTGTATCCACGATGACAAAAACGCTCGGGAAAGAATATGTCACGTGATATATAATGATAGAATGCATGGGACAATACAGAAGAGAAAATCCAGAATAGGAAATAGTCAATAACTAGGACAGCCTAAGGAAAAGTATTAAAATATCAAATTAAAATTTGCAAATCAGAAAAGCCAAGAACAAACAACCATATGACAGATGAAATATTAGAGAAAATGTGAGAAAGAAAGCTAAAACTACCCTAAAATGTTCAAATACTCTGCACATCCACAACATGTACAGAACAGCGAAAGAACAAAGACTAGAAACAAAATGCAAAGAAATGGAGGAGATGTCACTATACCAGAAGACAAAAGAAATACATAAAGAGATAAGACATATCACAAATAAGACAAATCCTATAAATGCATTAAAGATAAAAGTGTAAACATTATATTTCATAAAACAGAAGTACTTACAAGATGGCCAGTTTATATGACAGAACTGTTTGGTGATCAGCGGAACAAAAAACCAACAATACACAATAATAATAGATCAGTCAATCGACATTACTTTCTCTGGACTATACCCTGCCAACCAGCATTACTTTCTTTGGGCTATATCCTGCCAACCAACATTACTTTCTCTTGACTATATCCTGCCAACCAGCATTACTTTCTCTAGACTATATCCTGCCAACCAGCATTACTTTCTCTGGACTATATCCTGCCAACCAGCATTACTTTCTCTAGACTATCCTGCCAACCAGCATTATTTTTTATGGAATATATCCTGCCAACCAGCATTACTTTCTATGGACTAAATCCTGCCAACCAGCAGGACTTTGATGACAAGCGCAGAAGAAGCTTACACCGAATACTCGCATGCGGAAGGCCTGAAGATCTCACAGTTGGCATATCGACCGAGCATTACGCAACATTAACCTCTCAGTATAGGACATTCCAATATAGCGAGGAGTTACTGTTGTGGAAGCCTCACTGCATTTTATCGGTACAGTAACAATAAATGGTTAGAATGCGAAACTATGAGATCATAGAAATAGTAGTGAACTACACCAGTCAACGACTAAATCACGAGACAACAAATCAAACGGTTTGGACATTTAATTAGAATAGAGATTGACTGCCTCCCGTCGAGAGTATATAACAACAGAATATTCGGGATGAGGGAAAGAGGAAATCCAAGACGTTAATGGATCGGCAATATCAGACATTCTACAACCCATGGGATTACAAGAACAACTGTAGTAACACATTTGGTAATAGAATATAGTCTCTGACTCCACATAATGGTACAAGTTTCTGAGATAAAAAAAAGTACATTTTCCATTGTGGTGCAACATTCACTTTAATCCGACATTGCAGATCATGCTTGTAGAGTCACATGAGCGCTAACCTTAACACTGCCCTAACTGCCAATAGTGCTCCGGCACATGGATGCCCTAACTGCCAATAGTGCTTCAAGACAATGATGCGCTAACTGCCAATTGTGCTTCAAGACAATGATGCGCTAACTGCCAATTGTGCCCCGACACATGGATGCTCTAACTGCCAATAGTGCCCCGGCATATGGATGCCCTAATTGTCAATGGTGCCCTGACACATGGATGCCATAACTGCCAATAGTTCCCCGATACATGGATTCCCTAACTTCCAATGGTGTCTCAGTACATGGATGCCCTAACTGCCAATGGCGACCCGGCACATTGGGTGTGATGAAAATCAATTTAGTGCAGGACGTGACAATTCCCTTGGAGGGTCCAGAATCCAGCAAACACGTTAACCCTGCATAATTGGAGAACCCCCGTGGATACTGGAGAATGCATAGCTGGCTTCTCCACCCATATCAGTGACCATGTTCCAGAACTGGGTTGCTATGGACACCTAACAGGGAAGGATGGATAAGAGACTTCTCAAAACATTGTACATCTCCGAGAGTCTTCTGGACATGAAATACAGATTTTGAGAAACCATTCATTACACATAGGAACTAAGATATGATCGCTTGTAATCCCGAGGGATCGATACAACAACATCCACAACAACTTACCGGGTACTTTAAATTCCAACTTATTCTGCATTGCTCGCTATTTCACCAAAACACACATACTCTCACACATCTCACTCCATCTGACTAACCCTTATTCCCACACCTGCCTAGTATTACAACCTACTCTCTCCCTATTCCTCACATCATATATCGTTTTGTATCTCTCCAAACTGCCACCAGCGTGAGACTGTGTGTCTATCTGTTCGACCACGGGTCTGCAGCTCGCAATATGTCGCTTCTAACTAAACATTTCACACGACTAGACCGCCATATTGATCTCTCCCTTTCTTGACGCTTATCGATTGCTCGAAATTTTCAGGAGCCAGTCAATAAACGGACGCCGCCACGAAACTATTCCTGGGCAATACAGAAGGGCATAACGACACACGTATACCAAGCAATATACACACATATTGATGACGCAATATATAATATTTGTAGTATTTATAATGTATCTGCCTTTCTTATTCCGTTTGTTAGAAAACTGCAAACAATTCTCTCTCTCTCTCTCTCTCTCTCTCTCACTCACTCTTCTAATTGACTTATTATTATGCAACATGTTTCACAGAGAGCCATTATTTTTACTAGCTCGACCCCGGGCATAATTGGCAGGGTATAATTTACCTGATTTTAATGGACCAGTACTAGCAGAAGGCGTCAGTTTGTTGTTAGGGAGCTGGCTTTGAAATAGTCGCACGGGATACTTTTTTTTTTCCTAATGAGGTATGTCTCGATGGATGAATAGCTAGTAAAATGTATAGATGGATATGCGGTGATGAAAAACTAGAAGATGAATGGATATATGGATGTGTGGTGGATAGAGGCAATGGATGAATGTATGATTCGCTGTGTAAAAGATAGATATTCGGATTTGTAGTGGATGTATGGTAGTTATATGGTTATGAGTACTGGATGGATTAGTGGTAAAGAGATGAGGATAAATAGTGGATCGATGAGTGAATTGTTAATGAATGGGTGGTGAATATATGTGTTTGTGGATAGATTTGTGCTGAATAGTGGAGAATAGAGAGATGGTGCTGGAGACCACAGTCCAATTCATTAATGATATCCACATGGGTGTCCAACTTCGGCTGATAACCACAGTCCAAATTTTTGATGATATCCACATCGGCGTCTAACTTCGGCTGGAGAACGAGGAAGAAGATAAGAAGACAGATGAATGGATAACAATCGGATGAGTGGTTTTAGGATATATGTGGTAGAAGATTGTGTGGTGATGAGGGTTAGAATGATGAACGACAGGATGGGATGTATAGCTCTAGCTTGTACCTAGTTGTTGGTAGCATATCTATTCGTTACGTAGCCATCAAACAAGAAGCTTTTGACTGTAGAGATTTTCTAGGCAATATAAATGTGTTTAGTAGGTTACCGTTGCTTTCAAATCGGTCTGGATGCACAGTTGTCTGCGTCGGGGTTAGAACCTGGTATCTTGGCCATCAGAGACGCGAACTGTACCCATAGCTCGACATTGTCTGGTTAGTTAGTTAGTTAGTTAGTTAGTCGTCGGATCATCATCACTGCAAACTGGACACACCCATAGTTGCTCCGATCTCTCCTTGAGTGTATCCGCCATCACACTTCTGCTGACAGTACCGGTCCTATGCTGGTTGACCATCATTCTTCTGCGCCCTCCAAAATTTTCACCTCTAGCAACACCGCATCTCAATCCCTGATCTTTAATCCTAGCCATTGAAAAGGAATCATCATCCACATTCGTCTCACTCTCGCGTGTTATATCTCTTAAGGAGTTCAAAACGTCAGCGCGATCCATTGCCCCATCGCCCTTTGCCACAATCGCACACGATGCCAGTTGATCCGCTCTTTCATTGCCTCGAACGCCCACATGTCCCGGCACGAAAATAAATGTAACCGCCTTCAAGCTCGCATTTCTCAAGGCCTCAATCCACTGTTCGCGAACGAGACCCACTTGTACCTTCTTAATCATACTCATAGAGTCACTCAAGATGCAGACCTGCGTTACTTTCTGTGTGCGTAGCCACTCAAATGCCTTGGTCACCGCCATAGTCTCCATGGTCATACTACTCGTAGTGACCGCAAAGGCACCACTTTCCTCCTTGACATTGTCTGGTACACTCAATAGGCATTAGGTATGTTAATTATCCTCTTATCACACCAGGCATGTCCATAGGTGCTCAGATCTCCGCTTCAGTAAATCACGCAAGTTGTAGTGTCTGATGGATCCGGTTTTATGTTGGTTCAGTGCATGTTTGGAATCTCATGTATTCTCTACAAGCACCGCCTATCCTCACTTCTAAGTCACGCATTCTCGAAATATTGACTCGTGCCCATTTACCTCAATATCAACTGATCACGCGGACTCGCAAAGAGCACTGAGTATGTCTACTCGGTTCATATTCTGACCATCTGTTATGGTTACGAGGCTAGAGTCCGCCCGGTCGTTTCCCTCCATATCCGCGTGTCCGGGGATAAAGTTCACACAGTGATTTTTCGTAGTGAGGTACGCATTTTTGCCCTCTATAATGACTCCACCCATCCCCCTACGTAATTAACCTGGTTTGACTTTCTGAATAGTATTCATTAAGTCATTTAGTGTACACGCATGGGAGTAGGCGTGCGATTCCAGCCAGTATAATGCTTACGTTACAGCAAATATTTCCATCATTAGATTGTTTGTTGTTGCGGTAAACGCCCCACTAGCTTCGTGTACTGTTCTTTCGTTTGATCTACAATTAAAGGTATATGTGCACCACTTCTGACAGGCCGCGTAAATCACAACATCTGTGATATCGACATGTTCGCATATGAGTGTCTTGGCCTCATCGTCCGCACTCACAGGGTTACGTTCTCTGCACTCTATATTGAGTATAATGACTGTCTTGACTGTCTCCTGAAAGGCCATAGTGATAAGTATCCATTTATCGCCAGGAGTTATGCCTTCTGGGGGCGTAAATCTGTTTAATTGTATCCTCAGCGCGCCTTATCCACGAATTGCCACACTTGAGCCCACTTACCTTCAGATAAGGGAGCTCACTGTGTAGTACGTGATCTTTGTCAGTACTCAGCCTGAGATATGCACGGACATGCCACATATCATTTCTGTGAGATATGCACGGACATGCCACATATCATTTCTGTGAGATATGCTCTGAACATCAAGGAGAAACCTCACAGCCACACATTGTGTGTCCTTGGTGCAACCAAAGATGATCCGCATTGCTTCATTTTGAATTTCCCAGTCTGTCATTCTGTATTTGATTGACGGTGATAGTAGCACCTGCGTATTCGATAATCGGGAGGACAAAAGCCTCGTATAGAATTACGAGCTGTGACTATTTAGTGTCAGCCGCTGCCATCACTCTCAGAACTGAAAGTCCTTTGCCGGCATTTGCGATAACATGATCAACGTGTTCCAGGAAGCACAAACTACGGTCAAATAGCACACCCAGACATTGGAGAGATGAAGTCCTGATTACATTGTGCTCTCTCAGCTTCATCGTTGGTGTCGCAGAATTTACAATGTGATTGTTAAGCGAGACTGTCACCGCTGCCTTCGTTTGGTTGATCAGTGCCCCAGAATGATCACAGTAGGAAGAGATACGGTATAGTTATTTCTGCAGTGCTCCGACAGTTTATGTTCTGACTCTTTCATGTTTATGTATCAGGATATCTTCCACAAGCTGCTTCTGTACCCTGTAATATCCCCGTAACAGACATGTGAGTGTTGTTATTGGTTTAGATGTCCAGCAACCGCACCTGAGAGCCATCTTCCTCTCGAGCAATACCGCTGGTATCCATCTGACGACGAAATGGTCAACATGGAAGAGCAAGAGAGGGTTGATAAGGTACTCGAACGGCACTCTGTTATACGCATCCTTCAAGTCAATCGCGACAGTACAAGTTTCAGAACTTGACGTCTAGGTTGTTGTGATCTGTCTGTTGAACATAATGCTTAAGGACGGCCTTCCCCTTATCTTGGTCTGTTTTCTGCCATCACGTGAACATGGATGGTTCACGCATTAAGTTGATATGGATAATTCTTGGAGACAGTTTTTCCTGGCCAGATACAGGCATGCCAGATTTTTTCGTGGATTTATATATTGAAAGACGGCATTTGCAATCGCTTTTAGCTTGATTTTTTTCAATGCTTTTCTTAACAATTTAAAAAAAAATGAAATATATTCTTCTATTCTGAAGATTTTGCTAATTAACTAATAATAGATAGCTCGTATATCGTCCATCGTAGGTCTACATAGGCCTATCCTTTGCAAAATCTGGACAGCTGTCTCGTTAAATATTTATTACAATTTTTGAAGTGTCTGAGAACTACGACATAACACGCTTGTGAATGACACAATAGGAAATACTTCACAAACAAATATTTCACAAATTTCTTCTATATTTAAATTGTTATTTTGGGTTATTCAAGTGTAGTCTTGATCAAACAAATAAAACTCAATTTGTCCTAATAAAAGTCAGAGTATTTATGATTTCATTTTATTTCTCTGAGATTTTCTCTTGATCATTAGCATCATCATTTGTCATGTGGGATGTGGGCTGGCACAGTCCAACATAGACTTCTACGAATGTATTTTCATGGTTTAGAATATCTTTTTTCCCCCGCGGAACAAGGATATGTTGGACAATTTGCGCAAAAATGGAGACGACACAATGTATGTCCATTCTATAGATTACATTCTGTTTGAAGTTTAGTATGAGCATTCTCCTGCAACAAGAGATATTGAGCAGGAGTTTGAAAATGAACATGAAAAGATGATGATTGATCATAGTTACTTTTGTCTACGACACCAAAGTTAAGATTGATTGTTCTCCTTCTGGTGTTTAGTGTATATTCCTCACAATTAAGTTTACCAGTTGTCTATTCCCCTTTAATTTTACAGGTTGTCTATTCCCCTTTAATTTTACAGGTTGTCTATTCCCCTTTAATTTTACAGGTTGTCTATTCCCCCTTTGTATTTAACTGTGTCTATTCCCCATTTAATTGTACCTGTTGTCTACCATCTCTCCCATTTGATTTTGCCTGTTGTGTATTCCCCAATTTAATTTTACCGGCAGCCTATTTCCCATTGTTATTTAACTTTGTTTATCCCCCATTTAATTTTACCTGTTGTCTACCCACCCCCTCATTTAATTTTATCAGCTGTCTATTCCCCTCATTTAAATTTTACTGGCTGTTTATTCCCTCCCTTTAATTTTACCGACTGTCTATTCCCCTCATTTAATTTTACCAGCTGCCTATTCCCCTCATTTAATTTTACCGAATGTTTATACCTTCATTTCATTTTACCGGCTATCTATTTCCCCTCACTTAATTTTACTGGCTGTCATGATGCCTTCTAAATCTGCTTATCTTCATTAAATGATCTCAAGGCGATGCCAGTCTTTTTTCTAGTATCCGAAAATGAACTCAGCCTGTGCATTGTCCTCGTTTATCTCGCTGTCTATTAAGTGAACAATTAATTACTGCAGACGTTCCCCATCCTTTGAGGATAAACAAGACTCATTAATAACAAACAAATCAGACGTGCTCGCTGTATGGGACACAGGATTTCAACAATCGCCATCCTCAGCAGAAATAATATATTAAAGAAGCATAAAGGATTTATTATTATAGAAAACATTATACGGCAGCAAACGAGATGTGAGCCAGGTCCGTTCAGATGACACGTATTCGCCTCACTGCTTGAGTGAGTTAGCGGTATTCGACTAATTCTTATCCCTAATAACAATGAAATGTTTGTGAAAACTTCCAAATTGTTTTTCTCAGTCTACTATGAATATAGATCAGTCGATCGACACACAGACAACAACACACACTGTACAGGTATGTTAATTCCCCGTGATCCACAAACATTTAACATTATTTGCGCAAGTAGACCTCAGTACGACAAGAACTAATTAGGTCTAATTGTAAACATAAATAACACATAAACAGAAACAATATTGCTTCAGATGTGACATGAATAATATAATATAGATGCTTTCTAGGTTTATCTGTAAAGAAAAAAATAGCCAGAAGACTGGATTTGAACCATGTCCGCTTATATAGCACCTATTCGCCTCGCAATTGGAGTCAATAGATTATTTCATGCGTATGACGTTCATTTTGAGTAACATCTTCTCATCCCTGCACTTGATCCTCCGATTAGTTCTGATCTCCACTGTTCTTCTCCAAATAATTGATTTGTCTCCCAACTCCAAAAACTATAATCTGTTCTTCTGTACAATGTTTCCTGAATGTATACCCAAACATCTAATGTATAAGTTGGTAAGCCAAGTAATGCGTTCCCTCCTCCACGGCATTGAGCCGTATTGTGGAATACGGTGTTAGGCACGTGTTTTTCATTCACCAACAGTATACCTACCTAGAGATGATGTAGTCAGTATCATGCAAGCCGCCTTTACTATCCTACAATATCTGGTACTCGTAGATTAGATCTGCTTAAGAGCCGTTGGTGATATTTAAAATATATTAGCAAGTCGTCGGATCAGCAACATTTCACTCCGGCCACATTTATAGGTTCTACGATCTACATTGCGCATTTCTGTGACAAAGCTGCATTTCAAGTACACTTCGTTTATTTTGGGCATGGAAAAGAAATCATCCCCTCAATATTTTCATTTGCCTTTGGTGTTTCTCGTAAGGAGTTGAAAATGTTCCCACGATGCATTGCTCTACCGATTCATAGTAGTAGTGCAAACTAGCTGATCTGCTCGTTCGTTGCCTTGAACACCAACATAACAAGGCATGAGAATGAATGTGATACATTCCAACTTCATCTTCTCGACTTTCTCAATTAATTGTTCTCGAATGCAGCTCATTTGTATTTTTTTATCATGCTCAGTCACTAAGGATGCAGAAATGACTTGCCCTCTGTGTACTCATCCCAGTTCAAAGCCTTGGTCACTGCCAAAATCTCCATAGTCCAAGAGCTTGCGTGCAGTCACAGAAAATGCGTCACTTTCCTCTTTGATGGTCTTCCCTACAGACTGAGCTGTGACGTCCCAAGAACTACGCATGTGTCTAACAACTGAACCATCTGTGTATATAACAATGTCCCTGTCCCTGGAATTTTCGCTGATCCATCCCTGCACCTCATATTCCACCGCAACATGGCGCTACTCTTTGCATTGCCTATTGAGAATTATTACCACTCAAACGGAGGTCTAGCATCCTACGAGCACACTTCACCATTCCACACTATGTGCCACATCTTTCAACATGCACACACTATGTATGAAGTCGTCTGCATGCCCCACCCATGACCTTCCTCTTTTTAGTCTACTATTTCTCACGTTCTAAATTTCATAATTCAGTGGGTGTTCTTTATCATCTGTGATTTGGAAGTGGGCTTGTGCTCTGCATAGTCGTGTGCTCTGTAATTGCGCAATCGAGTAAGTATCGCATGGCTCGTACTGGTGTATCTCCAGCACACCCAAGTATGATGCACATAACCTTGTTCTGGATTTTATCCAATCTTTTAGTCTGCGTTTGGCGTAGCGTAATCATTGTCAATGCATGTTCCATCACAATCATTTCCTGAAATGAAATAGAAGATAAAGCAACCTCTGTTCACGCTGAGCAGCAGCAGCATATCATCGCTGTCATCGCTGCAACCTCTATCATTGCTGCAAGACCTCTGACTGTCTTTAAAATGATGTGGTCAACATACTCCCTATAACTCAGACTTCTGTCAAAAAATCATTCCCAAATATTTCATTGTTCTGGTTCTTTCAAGGTTGTTCCCGCACAAAGTAACGCACGTGTTTACGTGTGGTTACCGAATGAAAACAACATTATAGACGCTTTCTATCGATTTACTAACACACGTGCATCCCTGCATCACTCACATATGCGGACTCACTTTGTAACTTATTGACACACATTTCTCTATTTCTACCTTGTCTATACACTAGGATGTCATCAGCATACGCCATATTTATACCAGTACATGTCATCTGTCTGCCTGTAATTTGAACTTTATACACATTAAACAATACTGCGGACAGCAGTGATCACAATGGAAATCCGGTACTTATGACCTAAGTTTAAAAAAATTACTTGGCAATACAAAATTAAAATATATTATAACGATATAATAACTCTAGTTTTCTTCTTTGTTGCTTACAACCAATGGATTTTTTGTTATGTCTGGATCCACAAAATAATGAGTTAATACTCATTTCTCATGTCATTATTATGAGTTAATACTCATTTCTCATGCCATTATTATGAGTTAATACTCATTTCTCATACCATTATTATGAGTTAGTACTTTTTTCTATTTCTATGTGTAAAAGAAGGATGGGAGTGGTTGTTTTTTTCAGAATCATTTTCATGTCAATTAGTCCCAGGGGTCTTGCAATGTTTTGAGAATATGCCTACTACTTTAATGGGCACAATGGGTAACCAAATCGTTTCTCTACACGGGCAATGGTTCGTTGATTGCGAAGTGCTTTGTCCAAAGATAGAAGTAAAATAGGTGCCCCAGGTAAAATATCAGCTGGTCTCGCGGCACTTCCTAATTAAATGACTGCATCAATAAGCATATGACATTCAGGTAAAAGCTGAAGTCTCCTACGTTTGAAAGTAAGCTCTGAGAAACATTTGAAGATAGGAAATATGAGCCAATCGCTCGTACGTCCTGTGCAAATAAACAAACAAATAAACCTATATTAGACATACATAACATTCATCCATAAACCAACAACCCGTCAGGGTCGCCGGGGTGTGGTACTACATTAGATGCATCATCACACACAGTTAGTGTTGCCCGAGTGTGGTACTACATTAGATGCATCATCACACACAGTTAGTGTTGCCCGAGTGTGGTACTACATTAGATGCGTCAGCACACACAGTTAGTGTCGACCGAGTGTGGTACTACATTAGATGCATCATCACACACAGTTAGTGTCGACCGAGTGTGGTACTACATTAGATGCATCATCACACACAGTTAGTGTCGACCGAGTGTGGTACTACATTAGATGCATCATCACACACAGTTAGTGTTGCCCGAGTGTGGTACTACATTAGATGCATCATCACACACAGTTAGTGTTGCCCGAGTGTGGTACTACATTAGATGCATCATCACACACAGTTAGTGTCGACCGAGTGTGGTACTACATTAGATGCATCATCACACACAGTTAGTGTCGACCGAGTGTGGTACTACATTAGATGCGTCAGCACACACAGTTAGTGTCGCCCGAGTGTGGTACTACATTAGATGCGTCAGCACACACAGTTAGTGTTGCCCGAGTGTGGTACTACATTAGATGCGTCAGCACACACAGTTAGTGTTGCCCGAGTGTGGTACTACATTAGATGCGTCAGCACACACAGTTAGTGTTGCCCGAGTGTGGTACTACATTAGATGCGTCAGCACACACAGTTAGTGTCGACCGAGTGTGGTACTACATTAGATGCGTCAGCACACACAGTTAGTGTTGCCCGAGTGTGGTACTACATTAGATGCGTCAGCACACACAGTTAGTGTCGACCGAGTGTGGTACTACATTAGATGCGTCAGCACACACAGTTAGTGTTGCCCGAGTGTGGTACTACATTAGATGCGTCAGCACACACAGTTAGTGTTGCCCGAGTGTGGTACTACATTAGATGCGTCAGCACACACAGTTAGTGTCGCCCGAGTGTGGTACTACATTAGATGCGTCAGCACACACAGTTAGTGTCGCCCGAGTGTGGTACTACATTAAATGCGTCAGCACACACAGTTAGTGTTGCCCGAGTGTGGTACTACATTAGATGCATCATCACACACAGTTAGTGTCGCCGGAGTGTGGTACTACATTAAATGCGTCATCACACACAGTTAGTGTCGCCGGAGTGTGGCACTACCTTAGATGCGTCAGCACACACAGTTAGTGTTGCCCGAGTGTGGTACTACCTTAGATGCATCAACACACACAGTTAATGTCGCCCGAGTGTGTTACTAATTTAGATGCATCAGCACACACAGTTAGTGTCGCCCGAGTGTGTTACTACTTTAGGTGCGTCTGTCTACACACTGAGACTTAAAGCAATTGTTAACTTCCGCTATAGGAATGAGTGTGAAAGAATCTTGACCGGAGAAGTCTGATATTGTCTGCCCTGATTAGCTTTGTCTCTCCCCCACCCACCCAACTGATTAGCTTTGTCTCTCCCCCACCCACCCAACTGATTAGCTTTGTCTCTCCCCCACCCACCCAACTGATTAAAACCTAAACTGTTCTCTGCATGATTGTTTTTATATGAGATCATATCAGCTTATAAACCATGCAAGTTTTCTTAGTTGTACTAGTGATTCTTATAGATCTGCGAGTCTGTCTACTGTATATCTTATTGACACTTTTTTAAGGTCGTATATAGGGAGAGGGGGCAGGTCCGGGTTCCCTCTTTGAAATTCAGAACATTTCTTCTTCTTCTTCTTCTTCTTTCGTTCACTTGAAACATGTCTATATCTGTAATTCTGTCTCCTTAATAAAACTCACTGTCTTTTGTAGTTCATACAGTGTCCCATAGAGTTTTTATTCCAGTGTTGTTTCCTCTGGCCAATATGTCTGCCTCAGCGTTTCATGCTCAGAACACTCTTGAAGTATATGTTTGGCACTCTGTGCTGCCTGTCCACATGTACACATGGCCGTGTTGCCAATCTTGAACTGTGTATACATGTGACTGCGGAGTCGGTTGTGTCCTGTTCTGAGACGTAGAATTATAACTTGTTCTGATCTGTTCATAATATGATAGTCATCTTGTGTTGGTGTTTGTGGCTTTTTTATTGACTTGATCATCTGTTTTTTCTGATGGTAGGTTTGTTTGTTTGTTTGTTTTTCGTTCGCTCCATTGTAACCATCACGGATATCCGTGCGATTTCCGCCGGGAGCGTGATTACGTTGTGCCACCGTTATGCGCCTTGTAGGCCTAGCACATCCGATTTCGGCATGCCTTGACAATTCGGGTGGGCTACCCTTAGCCTGTGACAGCCTCTATATCTGTCTCCAGGCACGCGTAGTGGAGACTCTTCGCCCAGACTATTTTCTTGCTCTTAGTCTGACTCAAACGAGGTGTTCCACTGTCTATGAACTTGTCTCGTGTAATTGGACGTGCTGTGCCTGTGCCCATTGGGTACTGAACCGTTTCTCATCCGTGAGCCTGGTTCCTTAAGGGGAAGAACTCAACAGAGGAGTTGGACCCTGGCTCTTTCGCCCTCTTAGCCGAGGTGTCATTCACCGACATCGTGTACCCCTTGTCCAAGTTCGAGTCTCACACCACGCGTTTGAGAGCAAGGCGTTCTCGAGCTGAGCGTCCTTGTCCCAATAGCGCCTTAGCCCATCAGGTACTGAACCCTTTCTCTCTTCAAGTGTATTTCCGGTGTAGGAAAACCTGACAGTAGAGTTGGGCCAGGGCTAAATCGTTGTCCCTTTTGTGCCTGAGCGAATCGAGTACAGAACCCTTTCTCTCTGCAAGTTACTTCCGGTATAGGAAACCTTGACAGTAGAGTTGGGCCAGGACTGCCATCGTTGTCCCTTTCTTGCCTACACCCATCGGGTACAGAATCCTTTCTCTTTGCAAGCATATTTCCGGTTTAGGAAGGCTCGACATTAGAGTTGGGTTAGGTCTTTTACCAAACGCCGATGTATGGGTCTGGGTCTCTGCCTGTTAGGAACTCTGGTAACTAGAAGCCCGTCTCGAGCTGACGGAGCTTGTAGTTCCCTTTCCTAGGGACTTTGCACTTTCTATTTGCAGTTCGCGCTGCCCTCTAGCGCTGTTCTGCCCTTTCATTGTTTCATTGTACTCTGTGTGAAACATATTTGTCTCTCGCCATGCATTTACCTTTACGTGCATTTTACATTGGCCGCCCCTCCAATGTTCGGACTGGACTGACTAGCTTCACTGTATGTCGACAGTGTTGCTATATGTGGTGATGCTGGTGGTGTCGGAGATATTGTCTGTCTCTTGTGCAGTCAAATCTCTTTCCATCTGCTACCTCCACATTCTCGGACACGATCCCCAAATGATTTGGCCAGAATCAGCACGAGCTGCTGTATTTCTGTTTCCAGGGTGCACCACGTGGAGGTACATTTGGGATCTTGGTTATCTGCTAACCCTGGGTCCGCCTAGAGCAATGCGTTCCCTTTGCACCCCTGATGGTAGGTGATTGGTATGTCTGGTTGGTCTTCGGCAGCACCTTCCTTAGCCAGTTGGTCTGCTTTTTTCATTTCCTGGTATTCCACAGTGAGAGGGTATCCACTGCATGGTTACCCTATACTGGTAAGACAATTCGCTAAGTAGTTAATTCAAGTCTGTTAGTTTTCCAGACTGGAGAGCTTGAAGCACTGACCTTGCATCTGTCAGGAATACCACAGGCCGTAGGCCAGAGTTGGAGTTCAGCAGTTTTTTAGCTGCCACACTAATTGCCTGGATTTCTGCATCATAATTATTGCAGAATTTTCCTGTCGGTGTTCTGATCGTATCTCTAGGCTTGTGTGGATATTCTATATATACACCTGCACCTCCATTCCTCACGGCATTCTGTGCTGACCCATCTGTGTATACTCTGACCCATGTATCTTGTGGATATTCCTCATCCAGGAAACTGAGGGTGACTGTCCTTCGCTGCACACTGTTCTGTTCGTCCTCGCTTAGTATTCCTTTCACATGGGTCTGAATGTATATTGGCATTCCATGTCTTTCCCTCCACGGGGTTTGTTCTGGTACAGGCCTTAAGGGGCTGTCAACTTCAGGTAGGTCTGTAAGTTGTCTGCGATTCAGAACATAATATTTATTACTTGAATGTTAGCCAAACGGATGGTAACTCCCCCCCCCCCCATCCTAACGGGGTTTTTTCTACACAAAAGATAATTTCTCATGAAACAGAAGAAATTAAGAATTTAAGGTGAAACCCACTCTTTCCTGATGATGTTTCTACGGCCCTGAACATCTGTCTTCTACTCTCTACAGGGCATGCGGAAAATACTTATATAACAATTGTAAGGCCTGTGACAATATGTTCATGTGTTGACTAGGCTTCGCAGTTTTTCTGTGTATTAAATTTTAATTTGGCGGCGCAAATCCATAAACGTCTCCAATCAAGACCTTTCAACAGAATTAATCAGGACCCCATTAGCTACGTTTCTGATTATTGTTGGGCTTTCAGTTGGTCACTATGTACATACTTGGAATCGCATGTCAAAAATAGCCAAGGCTGCTCCAATAATATAAATAGGGACCAACTGAAATCCCAACAAGAGCCCCATCCGGTCACGTGACAATTCTACATTACAGTTCTTACTAGAGACGATCGTGGCACATTTCCTCTCCAATATTTGACGTCTAGACAAACGTGTAAAGCCTATGATTGACTGATTGTAATGTACTCTGTTTCTAGAAAAGTAACTCAGTGACTAGTAGCCGACAGAAGAAGATGAAGTGGTTATGATGAAAACATATGCTCCACTGGAAGTATGTAATAAGAACTAAGGTCTGGCATAATTACATTATAATAACATCCCGTAACAAATAACACTTGCAAGCATCAACATTGTTGTTCGTAATAATACAAGTAAAATAATTACACGCTAATTATTCCACTTGTTTCCTGATTCAAGAATCAATCTTCTTCATGATCAAAACATTGTGCAACTTGAAACAAAATCTGCAATTAAATTTCTAAAGCATTTCTGATATAATTTAAAATTAACAATGTTTTACCTAATTTTCATTTTAGATTTAAACTTGAATAGTTTCAAACTGGCATTTATCACATGTACAAAATATCTGTCTTGTAGTTGTATTTATTTAAAATATTCATATTGTACACTGAAATTGAATGAAGTACTTTCCGCCGAATACGGATGTGTCGGGCCATTGGCGCATATAAAACGGCGACACAACGCATTTCCATTCTCTGGACTGCATCCTGCTGGAGATCTAGTAGTACTGCTGCAGGAGAGATCCAGCAGGTGTTTGAGAATGAACGCTGAAGAAGAAGAATGAAGTACTTAATATCTTTCTTCCGTGCAAGAAGGGAGAATTAAAATTGCTGCAGTAATTCCTAGTTTACTTGATCCTAATGGGATCAACGCTCCATTTTTGTTGAAAACGATGTCTTAAATCGTTATAAAACTATATAAGAATTTTTTTTTTTTAATTGACCAAAATTATAAGAATGATAAATGCCAGCTACGAATATCACCCCCAGCCCCCTCTGAAACCCCATAACTGGAAGATATGCAGTATTTGAGTGTTTTGTTATTTGGATTTATTTTTCTTCCAAGACTATTGTTAAATTTGGTCAAGATATGGCTAAATTCTGGTCATCATACTACCAATCATCTTTGCAGCGACGTGTATGTAAGGCTTCATGATTGTTTCTCAACACTGGGCCCTATTTCTGGAAGCCTGTTTCGGGTAGGTAATCTTGCAGATTATGTAGGAATTTGCGTGTACTTGACATTAAATCTATTGTCTATTTTATGTGTCTTATTTCTTTCAGCATATTTTGAGGAAACGAAATATGTAAAATTTCTGCTTGCTCTCCTAACAACGAAATGCATTGTCATTATTTACAGTTTAGCTGCGTTATCTGCGCCTTTCGAGTATACATATCCGACCCCAGAGGTCTGGAACATTTTAATACTCTAAGAAATCAAATATATAGCAATGTCAACTCCTAAACTCTCCTTAACCTTCTCTTGCACCATGCATTAGAGATCAGGTGTAGCTATTCTTAGCTCCCGTTTCTGGCCTGTCATCATGACGACAAATATATAAGATCGTATATCGCACTGCAAAATGTATTTAAATTATACGGCATATTTTGTAACATTCAGAATTAAACCGTAACCCACTCTGGAATAAAAACTGTGTAAACAATATTGTGAAACTGTTGGCCACTATAAATCTGAACATTCATGTATAAACTATATGGTTTGCATCACATTTAATTTTAAAAAATCAAATTCAAACACACACTTAATTTGTGTATATGAACGGGAATTGATGATCATAAAATGTTGACGTAGTTTATAGACAAGACCCTAAGAAGGTTTCGGGGTGAAGTTGGATGTCTCAACTAAGAAAAGGTCAATGTGACTCAAAAGACGTGTGGGAGTCGGATGTGTCAGGTCAAAAAGGGTGCAAATGTCGCAGCTAAATTGCAAATCGTGACATACACAACGCAATTCCGCTCCCCGCACTATATCCTGCTAATCTACATGATGTTGAGAACGAACGAAGAAGAAGAATAGCGAAATAGCTTAAAAACTAAGATTCTTTTTCCACAACATACAGAAAAGGAGCGAAAGAAAAACACCGACAACATAGAAGGTGCAATATAACACTAAATCCATAAAACACCATTGGATACCGGATACATTGGATAATGTAACGAAAAATGCACTTCGTATCGCCTCACTTTAAACGATATTGTACCTAACATTTCATCTATTACTCCAGAGTAAAAACTAGAATATCCATAAAACGTACACCGCAACTGAGGACTGCTCCATAAACTGTCTCCACGAAATAACACATTTAGCTTTCAGATTATCTCATATTATCTCACATTAAATTATATTTCTGGCAATATTTTATAGAAAATCATTATTAACTTTTTAATATAAAGTATAACTTTACCTATTTCGTTCCTTACTATATCATTCCTTCCTTCGTCTGTTCAGAAATCCCTTCTCCCCCCACTCTGTAACCATCTGTTATTCCCTGTACTCAACCAACAGTACTACCCACTCACAACGTCATACTGTTGCATTCAGCTCGATCTTCGCACGACGAACAGGGATGGAAGTCGCCATTACTCTCACTCCTGCATCTACCGATGTCGACCTGTACTTATCCGCCGCGTATTTCCTTCTATTCATTCTGTTACTCACTTTCTGCGCGCGTGAAAATAATCTACGCAAAGGGCTGGTGCTCGATGGAGAGTCTTCAGTCTCCATAAAAGTACGGTTTAACAATTGAACAATATTGGAGGAAAATTGAAATTTATGTTCTGGTCTATGGTATACCAAACTCATTGTTTTTAAATACGCAAGTAATATTTTAGTATGGTTTTTCGGTAAAATACACGGAGAAGTGCCTACATTTTACCGAAACAAATTTCTACAATATTTAACGAAACAAAATATCTATAAAAACGCATTTTATTGTCGCTAGTATTACTGCTGTATCCATCGACCTGCGCGCTGCGCACTGTGAGGTCCCCCCTTGGATGACTCTGGGGCGGAGCTCTCAATGCGTAGTGCGCAGATTGATGCATCCGGTAGTAGATTTCCTCATATAGATTTAGAATTTGCTTAGCAAATCCCTACACATGTAATTTTACAAGTAATGAAAGGAAGCACACAGGTTTGGTAAATCTCTGCAGTGTAGAGTCGTTTCTAGAATGCATAATCTTTGTCGCTTAACCAGAAGTGTCCAGAGTTCCAGTCCAAAATATCAATCGCTGAGGTCAATTGTGCAGTGTATGGCCTATATGGAAGTTATCCAGACTTTTACTGTTTGCTATTGAGAAGTCATATTACTTTTGCTGACGTCCATGATGTCTTTTGAGAAACCTAATGTCTGACGTCTTGACCGAAGATTAACTGACAAGCTACTATAAAGTATCACAGGAGATGTACGCACGTTTTGGACAAGTGCTGATCCTGAATTGGAGTCCGGAGGACAGATGTAAAGAATAAATGGAGATTTTTTTAAACAGTGAATACGTTGTTATCAATATCACACTGTGTGAGATTTACTTTTGTTTTCTTAGACAAATTGATAGGATTAGCCAATGAAGAGTGAACATTATCGTTATCAAAGTCACACTAAATGTATATGCTATCATTTTCTTGGACAATGGATGAACTTAGCCAATGAACTGTGAACACTATAATTATTAGATCACGCCGACTAGGATTATCTCCGCTTCAATACAGCTGTTGAGCTAGATGTATAAAATGGCAAGATGAACGAAAATAGGTAGAAGTGTTACCAAAATATGACATAAAACAACCTAACAACGAGATACAGAGACTTTGTGTTAGTCCAGCCACCTACTTCCTGTTTAGGGTTGTTACCCTACACTGGAACATTTATCCCTTGATATATAAAATATACGTGGACTTCACCTACTATTGTTAAGGTTAGATACGTAAAGATTGCAATGTGCATACTGCACTGACCAGTCGAAAGTAGACAATAAATACTGACCACTAAAAACGTCATTAGATTTGAGAGTCAAATTTGATAGGCGGTCAGCCTATAACCCAGATATTCAATAGTAATCAAATGTATGTGAGCTCGATATGAGTGCATGTGGACCTATTTGGTATTATAGACATAAAATGTTCTTATGTGTCTCATGTTGATGGACAAAACGTTGTAATTAAAGAAATTCGTGTAGAATAGATTTCCTTATCACGGTCGAGCTGTTGCATTTCAAGCTTACTTTCCCATTGTTCCTTGTTACACGCTGCTTGCCTAGAGTAATAGTGACCTGCATATAATTATCAATGTACTTCCCATGAGTATACTGAACTATTATCCTCTCACTATGATACTATGTTTATCCTCCACCTTGGCAGTAAGTACCCAGGTTTCAACCGATATAGTAGTGCCATGTTGTGTGAAATATTTCACTTGTTTAAGGCCTGTTTGTACACGTATTTTAAATTAAGGGTGACAGTGTCGGTTAGGTGGTAGAGTTGATTGCAAGTCAGCAGATGTGGTTGGAGGGGTTGAGAGTTTAATCATCCCCCCACCTTAGTAAATCAGAACATTACTTTTAGTTCTAGGAAGTTAGCCAAATGTCAAACAAGCCAATCCCCTCCCTTTATCGAATGTTCACAAAAATATCATTCATCAAAGGACATTCATTAATGTTTTATTACAAGTAGGAACTGACGCACGAATTATATTTTTCCTTCTTTTTTTTCATTAGGTAAACGGAACTCCGCCGGAGGAAAACGTATTTACGGCCCTGGTCGCCCAACAAACCTAACTCGCTGAACTTGCTCGGGGTTCGAAAATCGATCATCAACATTGTACTCGTGATAAAATGAACGTATTAGTGGTTCTTATAAATTCAACACTATTCTAATAACAATGTCCTGTACAAACTACGCTGCACAATTTTTAAGATCGGAGTGGATAGATTACAGAATGTGTTTGAAGTGTGGCGTCAGGGAACCACGACGTGCATAAATATTAATAACCGCCAGCATCTGCTTAAGGACTAAGAACTTATCGATCTGCTCGGAGTGGAGTGAGGGCAGGTCTGAACGCGACGATAATCGATAACCAATCCAGCTTACGATGCACAATCAAACCAAGCATTTTACCAGAATAGTCCCGAGTGCGATCTCAAATAGCGTAACTTATCTTGACTAATCTGACTTTTACCAATGACCAAATATGATATACTAGCATAATCAAAAGAAGCCTTTTAGCGTCATGTATTCGCCTATTTCTGTGCATTTCGTTGGTTGACGTTGCAGGCGACACAGAGTATATAAATAGTGACCATAGAAAACAAGGCAAACATCAAAAATGTGACGTATGAAGGTTTATTTTGATTCAGCGGGTACGTCTTTTGGGCTATTCTTTTTAGCCACGCTTTTACATCGCTTTTTATTGGCTGTGGTCACAAATTACATGCAAAAGGAGAAATAATCAGCCAAAATAAGTGAGACGTGTTTGGATTCTGCGCGCAGAAATGATGGAAAAGAAATTTATCAAACAATAGGCTACACCTGGACTGGCTGTGTGTGCTGTTTGGTCCATCACGGGCACAATTCTGGGCTTTCTCTAGAACGCAGTCAGACTCGTGACTAGATGTGTGATAATACAGTCAATAATTTCGTAACACCCACACAAAGCAATTATCCACAAACAGGTTCGCATACATCCACACGTTACAATATAAAGTACAAGGCTAGTCCTAAAAACAGTTAAACAAGTATATTTATTCCTGGTGGTATATAAGACAAGATGGACGGAGATTTAAACTAAGATAAGGCATCATTGTGAAAACAGTACAATAAGAAAATAATCATCATCATCTTTAAATGCCGTCTCCGCAATGAAGGTTGACTGCAACATTATCTCCAACATCTCCTGTCTCTTGTCTTGGTGCACTCTACTAGACTAACCTATCCATCGTGTGATGTTACTCTCCCACTTGTATCTCTGCCTACCTCTTGCTCGCGTCCCTTTGGCTTTACCCTCAAGTAGGATCTTGAATAAGGTGTCATGTCTTTTTAATATGTCCAAAATATTTTATTTGCCTGATTTTTATTTCTCTTAGTAATTATTTCTTCATATTAAGTGCTTTAGCACCTTTTTATTTGTTTTTTTCTCTTTCCATGATGTTCTCCCTATTCTCCTATATACCCACATCTCAAAGGCATCAATTCTTTCTTCTAATTGTTTATTTAGTCTCCATGTTTCTGAGTCATACATTAATATAGAATAGATGAACCATTTATTATTCTCATTTTAACTTGTTTGTAATTTGTTTAGATGTTACTATTTTCCTCACATCATTGAATATACTTTTAGCCATTCCTATTCTCCTTTTAATTTATTTCACATCTGCCATCATTTGTGACTATGTCCAAGATATTGATAATGTTTTACTTGTTTCTCTCCATGTATGTTTATGTTTAGCTCTTGTTCTTCTGTGTCTTTGCTGATTATCATGGTTTTTTTTTTAAATATTTATATTCAGTCAATATTCATGACTTGATTTATTGACTTAACATATCAATAATCATAGTATTCATCATCACACAAAAATGTCAGAGAAACTAATCTGGTAACTTTAAGTATAACTCTACCTCCTGGCATAGGAGACAAGATATCAAACTTATGCTACCACGGAGTTTTATCATCATCATTCTGGCCTATAACACACACACACACACATATATATATATATATATATATATATATATATATATATATATATATATATATATATATAGAGAGAGAGAGAGAGAGAGAGAGAGAAAGATTATTCTATCTAGAATATAACGCACCTGCAGGAGTTTTATTATTCTTGCTAAACAATTTAGCAGTCACAGCTTGTGAGATATCCAGGGCACGCTATAACTGTATATCATTTATGATAGCATAATCAATAAAACAGGAGACCGAGTCATGTTTGATAACAATATTGGTATATGAATGTTGAAACCTTCAGTCTGTGTGTTCATTAGTTGTTTTTACAACTGCTTTATTAGTTTTACAGGAAGATATTTTGTCCTACCAACTTTTCTGTTCCTGCCTGTATGGTTCCTATTTATAACAGATTTAGCAATGTACGAAGATTGAGTCACGTTTGTATGTTATTTCTTCAAGATTGATATTATTTTCTCTGTCAATATATGGTCCCTATCTCTCAATAATGAACATAGACTGTTTGGTTTATGACCGTCCATGTATGGTCCCTATCTCTCAATAATGAACATAGACTGTTTGGTTTATGACCGTCCATGTATGGTCCCCTTCTTTCAATAATGAAATGGTATACCATTTAGACTAGGCCCATGTATATACAATAAGATCTTTCTCCAGAATAGCACTGCGCGTTGGTCCAAAGCAACGTCGCTTATCTTGAATGATCTGATATATTCCGTGCTTTTCATTGGCTGGTAACACAAAGTAATGATCGAATGCACTCAAAAATGATGAGTCACATCCGCCAAGACAAGTGACGTTCTTTGGGATTAGTGCGGTAACTATTCTGGAGAAGAACTTTGTTACATTTAGTAACTATTACCTGGTGAACTCAGTGTTAACATCTGGCAGACATTTAGTAACTATTACCTGGTGAACTCAGTGTTAACATCTGGCAGACATGAAAACATGAATATGGTAAATGTAAAAGATATCAACATATTCGAGTACTGAAAATTGACACGAGTTTTCTTTGGTGTCTTAAACAGGACCGAAATGGCAGCAAATAAAGTAGCACTGTGACCAGTGCCGTAGACAAGTCTTATGTAAAAGGAGAAAGGACTATTAAAAATTATTCACATTTTTGAATCGGCGAGCTAGATACTGGAACTATTTGACTTGGTTTCATTTTTATGTATTTAATTTGGATGTTTAAATTATCTGCTGATCTCGTTATTTGCATAGTTTCTGTTATTGTGTGTGTTCCACTTGTTGTATTTATTACATATTCTTGATAGTAAGTTCATGTGAGTTTGCAGTTTTTCTTCGTCATCATATATGATGATTTGATCGTCAGCGAAAAGTAGTTCTTTGAGTTCGTTGTTAAGTTGTTTATTCTCTGTTGTTTCGTTATATATCTCAGTTTGTGTTTCCTTTATAATTATGTCTATGTAGACGGTGAATAGAATAGGCGACAGCACACATCCCTGTCCGACTCCGGTTTTTGTTGTGCCATCAAAAGCTGATATAAAAGTAGTATATATACTGGCACCATGCTCAGAAACCATTATGGAAAGCTCCAATGGAGTAAAAAAGAATCTTCTTGGTCCATACCATCAAGATAGCTCAATCCGATCTGCATAGATTCGTTCAATTTGTACACTAAATCTCATGACGATTTGTGACGTAATGTTTTGTGCCGTATCTTCTATTTTATAAAAAAATATATTTTTTGTTCTATTTGCTATCATTTTCTCTGTAAATTCTATTTCTAATCTTTCTTCTCCATACGCAACGATCTGCGATTTTCTATCCACGTGATTCTATTGTATTGCCTGTATTCTGCAATCACTAAGTATAGGTTGCTCCTGAAATCTGTACATCACGTGTAAGTCTTCGTAAATGAGATCTTTCGTGTGTTCTGCCATATTCCAACCCACCATGTCTGCCACAACCGTAGCAGTTTTTGTAAAATTAAGAATGGGCAATCTATCTATATTATTGTCCTTTCCACTTGTACTACTAAGCGTCGGTGGGGAGTGGGGGGAATTCGGAGCTTTTTGCCTTTGGATATTTGAGTTGCATTGTCCATGGTAAACCCGTGTCTACTTAACGTTTCTTCGATTGTCTCTTCCCATCTAGTTCTTGGTCTTTCTCGTGCCTTGATGCCCGGACTTCTGCTGTATTCTGTGAAAGTATTGTATGGGCAATACTTTCATTATACCTGTTATTTCCAGTATCTCATACAATAATAACACAAATAATAATGGAATTTTCACCAGTATAAAACACACATTTAAATAAAACCTGTAGAAATGTAATAGAATTGTAACTCTTACTTATCTAGGCTCATTGCGGCCTAATGTGTCCATACCGCTTTATTTCATTCCAACCTTTTTAATATTAGGTTTGCATAACAAACAGCTTCCGGTACGCATAGATTTTTTTAAAAATGACGACTCGTCTACTAGCGATCATTCGATCTGCGCACACCGCACCGAGGGAACCCCCCCTTTCCAAAGGTTATTTCAGGGCAGGGGAAGGGGGGCTCTCAGTGAATTTCGCGCAAATCGATGGATGCTCCGTTGTATGCTCCGTTGTATGCGCCTTTAGCAAAAGTTTTTTTCGTTATAAGTCTGAACACATTAGCCCGTTTACCCTTATGTATATGAGAAACCCTTTTTTGTGATGTCACAAATCCCGTGTCATGTCCTTGTTTATCTAGAAAGTCATGGATCATCGCACAACATTATTGTATTGAAAGGCTTGTTCGTATAGTCAACAAACACATTTATGGACCACCTGTCTGCTGTCAACCATGTCAAGGTTAGCAACGTTTTCGCAAACATGGCTAAATAGTTTTAGTTGAATTTTCATGTGGCTTTCAACTTCTGCGAGATGTCTAGAAGCTCCTCACACCACTTATTGTAATATCGAGACCGTTGTAGTAAAAACCTTTGTGCAGAAATTTAACACGGCCTGGCAGTCGGTTTTATAATTATTTCGTTACATTGCGTTGGTCTGCCAATGTTGTTTTTTTGCATGCGACTCCAAGTATATACAAAATAGTGACCAACGAACACACGACAATAATACAAACTTGCTAATGAAGTCTTGTTTACGTTCTGGTGACAGGTATATACTAGAGTGCGGGCATGGCAATGCTCATCAAAATGCCGTGCTGACAAGCACATGCGATCACGAATCTTCACAATACATTTATCTCTAATATCGATGCTAAAATTTATAATATGTTCTCACGTTGTCAACCCCTGTCTCTTTTATTTACCGTTTCTGTCTGTTGTAACTGTTATTGGTCGTCCGTCGAAATCGACGATGACCATTCAGCTCAACTGTAACGATGATGATATCTACCATGTGTCCCACTAATAGAGGTTTGATAATTTTGTTTGTGTTTCGACTAGAATGGTTGGGCACCCGCCAGCCGAGGTATGCTGGCGAAGTCAGGTTAGGCACGTTATTGTTAGAGCACCTTTTCTAGCCCCATACCTTGCTATGAGGGTGAGCAGAACCACGACCCCCTCCCTTAAAGGGCTCCAAATGAATTAATTAAGACCCCATTTGTTACGTTTTTGATTATTGTTGGCATTTCGGTTGGTCACTATTTACATACTTGGAATCACATGCCAAAAATAACCAAGACGATTCCAAGTATATAAATAGTGACCAATCGAAACCAAACAAGAGCCCTGTATCATCACGTGACAATTCTAGATAACAGGTCTTACTGGAAACAGTCGTGGCAGAGCTATCCTAAATAAGGTTTCTCAGTCGACCAGAGGGCTGCCCAATCCCATTTCTGCCTTGAGTTTAAACAGGAAGCGACCCTTTTCCGTGATCCGAATATGTGCAATGTTGTGACTGCAGATTGAGTATTCCAGACTTTCTGGTTCGCCACTTCACCATCGCCACAACACTTCCGTAAGTTGATGATGATGGATGATGATGGTTGAGTAATGACAAGCGCTGAATTTTATTTAAGGTATGGAGGAGTTTCGTCGCCAATTCTCTCTCTCACTCTCTCTCTCTCTCTCTCTCTCTCTCTTTCTGATCCAACAGTGTTTCAGTGGCAAGATACATCAAGACGACTGGAGATATGCCAAGATGCAATGGATGTCCATAATATTATTTCGCCCGCGCTGTACGCCATATCCAGGCTTCTCATGCATGGACAGACATGCCCTGTGTTTACCTCCGGGCAGAAGCCCCTCGGTTACCCTCACCTGGTTTGGCCGGCCTGTCAAAGCCGTTACCAAGGTGTGGCTGCTGCCACATGCTGGCAACTACTGGGAGCCACAGGTGAAAGATGAGTGCCAAGTGGGGAACAAGGATGTGAGAACTACTTTAAAGGAGTATGACATCCTAAGCATCAGAGGTACTACCCCTCCCTGCCACCCAATACACCCCAAGGTGCGTTTTAACTATATTCCCTATGTTCCCTGTCTCATAACGCGGCAAAAAAAATAAAAAATGTCTCTTTCTAATGTAAGTAACTATCATTCCATACTAAATCCTTTCAGCACATCCGCAATAGTTTTTCTAATGATGATCAATACCCTCTGTTATTGTGAAAGTTGTTCGCAATCTTCTTTGATATCTCTTTGATTTTTCTTTTATTGTACTTTCTTTGTTGCTTTTACTTTTACTCTCTCTCTCTCTCTCTCCTGTTATTGTCGTATTTGTCTCATTTTTTCATCTTCTCTTGTTTACCATCTTCTTTTGTTCCTTTCTTAACTATGATTCTATATTTGTAATTTTCATTTCTTGTTAGTTTTTGTCCTTATGAACACTTTTTAGTCAAAACGTTGTTTCAGTCTAAAGATGTTAGTGTTTTTTTTGGTATTTTGTTGCAACACCTCTTGCGAATCTGTACATTGATTTGTGTTGCACCAGCCCTCATATCTTTAGTAGGTTCGGTTATTCCCTAACACTGAGGATTTATCTTTTAAGTTTTGCTACCTGCCCATGAAACATATCATTATTACATAGAGCCACATCTTTATTTTCCCTCTAGTCCACTCTCATGCTTATTTATTGTCCAAAACTCGCATCTATAAATTAGAATTGATGTTATGTAGCTCTCAAGAACTCTTTTCCATCGATTCTAATAACATGGACATATGACATAGCATATCCTTCATTTTTTCGGAATTCAATCTGACAGCGTTTCATGTGTTGCAATGCTGTTACGGAAGCACTTTTAGCGAATCCTTCTATAAGCATACTAGTCTAATGTTATAGCATATCGTTTTGCGCATACCGTGTCGTCCGGCAGCAGTCCTCGCATATGTAACACGCGTATTGAATTTCTATATCGGTTTCGGTTGAAGGCAAGTATAGCTGTTACTGTAGCCATTTTGTAACTAGAAATAAACCAGCAAAGTGACGTCACAAAATAACTAAAAATTTCGGATCGGTGCAGAATTTTACAATCTGTGAAATATGGGATATTGGAATATGGGATAAAACCCTTCTTCCATCTGATGTTATATTTTTTCTAAACAATAGAATTGGCGAACTTATTCTAGTATTGTATCATTCCCTGTAATCTTTCATGTTGGAGGATTTTGTTTTTCTTACAACCATCAATTCTAAATTCCTTTTATGAAAAAATACGTTTGTCTTTAATTTCTGAAACTACTTTGTTTATTAGTTCTTTGCAAATTTTTCTCGCGTTTGGCAATCAGAACAGTGTCGTCTGCATATCTCTCATTATTTATTTTATGTTCATCCGCTTATATTTATGGATTACAGTGGAATCCCTCTATAATTCATTATAGTTTATAACAGATATTTCTATTTAACAGCACTTTCCAATATTTCCAAACATATTTATTATTTCATGTTTGTACTGTATATAGCGAATTTCTGAAATTACATACGTATTTTGTAGGTTTATAAGTAGGCATAATGAGATGTGACTATTATCAGTTGCTTGCTAAGTGTTTTCTCTGTAAATAGAGAACTATTAGGATGATATTATACATCCTCGTCTGACTCCTTGTTTTAACTCTTAAAAATGTTTGATTATATTTTTCACTCGTATAGTTGCTGGTTGTTTCCCAGTATATGATCTCGACCATTGGTATATATTTACTGTCGCTGTTCAGACTTTCTAGTAAGTGGATAACTTCACTCTGTTAAGTTGTGTCAGGGGCGTTTATGTAGTCTATAAAAACAAAGGTATATATTTCCTTCTCCTGTGCGTTCGTTCTCAAACTCCTACAGATTGCAAGGTGTAATCTGGAGAACATAATGCGCTGTCACTGTTTACAACTTTGCTGCAATATATGTGCTGCTTTTCGGCTTAACTCACGTGACTTCTGAATGATTTCTAGGTCACTTTGACTCTATGGGATGGGACAGCCAACTCCACCTCAAACCTCCTTAGTCACATAGTCCGACATGCATGGCAGGTAACTGTTATTATTCTTTATTCCGATTTCGGGCCCCGGCAACACATAATTGATAATAGACAATATAGGACATATATGTGTATATATATAATAGGCATTATTATAGTCTTTAGAAATATATATATATATATATATATATATATATAAAGTCATCTCTTTGTTCTTAACTTTTTCAGTACTTGATTATTTTTAGGTTTGGACCAATTTAATTTTCAAGTGTAGAAAAATGTCCTTACATGTGTATTTCATTGTATCACTTGACATACTAATATTGATAAATAGTGTATGTGTAATATATCATTGGAAAGGGGAATGGATACAGAATATGAATATATAAGTACATTGATGATATTTGATTACTTCACAAAGTTGGAGTTAGTAAAACACAAAACAAGAAAATCAAAATGTTAATTTATTAGTATAAATATTGTGACTTACCCAAATGTATCCATACTTGCCATTGATGATATCCATTTTTCAAGAATGTTTACACAAGTATATCCAATTCTCTTCATTATGCATTTTATTTTATGAATTTATATCAATAAATGTTAAATTATGTTCATTTTTCTGAATGACATCAGAAGCAATAAAAATATGAAATAAAAATGAGTTCAAAAGTCTTAGAGGATAGACTTTATTGTGTTCGGTTTTTCAGATATACTCCGTCACTCTCAACGAAGCGGCACGCCACCTGTCGGTAGTACCACTTATAGCACGTAATTCCGTAGCTACAATCGATAATCCACATGAATCTCTGGAAATAATTAAAACAATTCACCTTGTAAACAAGATGACCCAAGTTGGATGCAAACCTATGACCTCATAAACACGTAACGTACAGATTATCCACTACGATAGGGAGACCCCCCCCCCCTTAATATATAAATAGCGTTAATGGCGCCTATGCCTTCAACGAAACAACGCTATTTATTGCTAACTCTAAAATGTTTGTGGTGAGGCTGATACACAACTCAGTGTCAGGTTTACTTTTTCGATTGAAACTACGTACTATACTATGAGTGGTGTTCACGGCAGGCAGGATGCCTCTTCGCTGAGAGGAACAGAATACTTATTGGGGGTTACACAGAGCACAATAAAGTCATTCATCTACACGTTCCTTTTCAACTTCCAAGTTTAAAAAAATAAATAATTACAAGCAACACATTCACGCCAACTATCTATTACCAATTGTCAAATATAGACAAACAACTAACGTACAAAAGTTGAAGATCACAATGTGAGATGTTGCTTCAGAAAATACATGACTATTAACAGAAGAGACACAATGGAAAGCACAGACGTCAGGTTGTAAAATAAAAGCCACATTTGCCCAAAATCAAATCGAATGGCAATCTCATGAAAGTGTAGTAAATTCAAACAACTACCAGCAAGAGATGACATTACATCTAAAAATAGTCATTGACAAAGAGAAACTAGAAAATGTAAACAACTTTGAATACATAGGATCAACTATCAACACCAGAGGAGATTGCTCGGCAGAGATAAGAAAGGGATTAGCAATGGCACTACAAAAAACATCACATATGAAAAATCTATGGCAAAGAGTATACAGAAAAACAAAGTTACAACTATTAAGAAGCTATATCTTTTCAGTGGCAACATACGGTTGTGAGACGTGGGCAATGCCATCAATAATGGAAAAGAAAGTATCTGCATTCGAAATAAAATGCTATAGAAAGGTCTTAAGAATATCATGGACAAAAAAAAAACTAATGCAGATATCCCCAAAGATCTGAACATAGATGACTGGCTCCTCAAAACTATCACAAAAAACCCCCACAAACTTAACATATTTTGAATATATAAAAAGAGACAATGGTTTGGAAAGATTCATCATGGCGGGGAGAGTTTCGTGAAAGAAAACAAGAGGCAGACCAAGACTACAATGGACACATGACATTGAAGACCTTCTGAACATGGCGCTGGAAGAAGCTGAGCGGCTTGCATAGTACCGTGAGGCTTACAGAGTGGCAGTGAAGACAATGTTCTGCATAGGACACATCACATAAAGAGATACCAGCAACTCGTACTTATTTATAATAAATTCGCCTGTATTTGTTCTCCCCTGCTACTGGGCTGGATTTGTCACGACAATGGAATGTGACGTGTCCGATTTAGACCGAAGACATCGGACTTGAAAATTACAATTTTGCGATTATGATCTTCTAAATGAAGATGCAAATGACACCAAGCCACAACCTTTATCTTTGTATATTCTTCGTAAGGGTTTTCCTGTTCTACAGAATCTTATTTAGAAGTAACTATACAATTAGAGGTTTAAGCGACTTCCCGGCGGAAGGGGTATGCTTGACAAGCTGTTTTAGTAGCTTGCCGAAGATAAGAAGTCATCATCCATTACGACATGCATGCAATTGAACTTGCGTTTTAAGTAACATTCATTCATAGAAAGCGATAGTGTTAGTGCTATTCGACACATCCATCTTTCAGACCCCGGCATCGCATTACAATAATATAAGATATAGTATACGATCATAATTAAGGGCAAGATGTAGATAAAAATATAACATTGAGGAAATGCAAGTCGTAGGTGGAAAAACAGAACACTGAGAGAGGGCAAGTGACAGATGGATAAACAATATTGAATGAGGGCAAGTGATAGATGGATAAACAACATTGAATGAGGGCAAGTGGCAAATGGATAAACAACATGGAATGAGGGAAAGTGACAGATGGATAAACAATATTGAATGAGGGAAAGTGACAGATGGATAAACAATATTGAATGAGGGCAAGTGATAGATGGATAAACAATATTGAATGAGGGCAAGATATAGATGATTAGACAACATCGAGCAAATGCTACGGCAACATGGACTCAAGAACATTAACGGAATATTTGGGTGAATTGCGCACTTCCTTCAACACTTCACAGCAGGCGTGATCTGACAGGACAGGAGATAGTGATGATAACGTCTCAAAACTACGCAACTGCAATCAAACATATTATTAATATCTCCATTTTTGGGGGATTTATTTCGGTCTGACTTATGAATCAATTCTCTGATCGGTGGCTGATAGTATTCAGCGCGTCTCGGTCAGCAAATATTGTTGATTCAAATTTAAATTCAACAAATGAAGCGTCAATAGAGAATCAGCAATAACATACTCCAAATGAACCACCCAAAATTGGCACAATAGATTGGAAACGTGAACTCTACGATCAAGACAAGCACATAAATGCACACACTCAACCATGATAGCTCAGAAGTAGAAAACTATCATAATTATAGACGAAAGATATGTAATCATAAGTAAAGTAGGCGTATTATAATAATAGTACAGGGTCAAATAAAGATCATTATTATCTCCCTTGTCATTTACAATAATAACAAGATGAAGCGTAAGAATGGATTTTACAGTAGTGCAGAAAATCGCAGAGATTACATGCTGTTGACTGGAGTATGGTTGTAATTAGACTGTTTATACTTTCTGAAAGTATAAGAGGTCTAAAAGAGAATTCTAAAAGTAGCACTAAAAACATTTCGAAGATTTTACATACAACTTTAACGGGAAATGCTTGCAATAATATTCTCCACAACAGATTATGGTGACAAAAGTGGTAACGTAAAACAGTAGACATCGTTACAATCACGAAGTGGGTGAAAGAAGTGTGGCTGGTTGATTCCATGATCAATGATGGCCCGTGTGGCAACTGGGATCTGGACTTCTAGTTCAGGGTAGAATATGGTCACCGTCTTCTTTCCAGATATGTCGTAGGAAGCGATTAAGGAAAGTTGGGAGGATAGGCTGACAACCTGTCACCTGTGGAAAAAAATCATCATTGGCACAACTGATTTCAATTTCTTACTTTTGTCGTCTATCAAATCATCCCCATGGATGACGAAGAGATGCAAGATAGTGGAAATTGTACATTTGTCTTTTTGTGACAGACTCCTTGGTGACGGGGAATGCTAGATGTGTCATCACTGACAATGTCTTAACAAATCTAACATAAGAATTATGAGATAATTGACCCAGAAGTGTGCGCTGTGCTCCTGGCAGGACATGGTAATCCTGAGATACTGGCATTCATAAACATGAATTCATAAGCCCCTCTTCCTCCCTTTACACATCAATACAATTGAGACAACTTTATACAAGTATGGGTGTCGCCTCTGTTACAAAACTAAGAAGAACGTTATGAGTCCGGGTGTCGCCTCTGTTACACAAATGAGAAGAGTCTATACTTTTGTTAAAAAGACTACGTGCTACCAAGAGCTATCTGCTCATAGCTTAAGGGGTTTTTTATCATCATAAATGATTATCTTTCAAAGAGTGTTATGTCAGCAATACCATGTAAAAAATATGAGGAAAATAGCTTATTTCTTGAGGATAATGACAACGATGTTAGCGGTTAAATGGATGACGACGAAATTATAGGCCCTGCGTTCTATAATTTGAACTTGATAGGGGCAGAATTCCGTGAACTATATTACAATTCAGAAGCTGTTCATAGTTTCGAATGGTTTGCGTGATTTGTGTGTGGAATTGTGTTTTTAATACAGGAGTTGTCGAATGAGTTGAAATGTGAGATTCCAGACATTTCAAATGTTTCTGTGGTACGCCATAATATTAAGTTGTGCAAAAACAAGGAACGGTTTCTAAATTTATATAAAGCTACTATCAGTTATGTATTGACACAAATTAGCTATGCCTCGCTTTATCTTGTCATCGTCAGGTGCCGTACCGACAGGCGTAGGCGGTCGTGGATATTCGCAACTTTATATTCCCAGTATATTTTATCAGGATCCTTGATGTCAGACTATTTTCTTCTCATATTTTCTCGATCTCTTGCTCCTATATTGCTTATTGTAACTATGTTCTCCGGACCTCTCCGTATTTGCAGGGCAAAAGAAACTCCATGATCCTTGGTCGTCTTCTAAGAGGCCCCAAAACTGTTTCATAAAACTCAGTCTAACCTTGACCTAACTTGTCTCTAGTCAATCTTTCACTTTCTCTCTAGAGCTTAGAGTATTTTTTTTCTTGACTATTGTAAACCATATTGTGTCTGACCGTCCTGTATCAATAAAGCTGTTCTTCTAATCCTTTATCGGGAACACATTTTCTTCTTCTTCGTTCGCTCTCATATAACCACAACGAATATTTCGTGTGATTTCCGCCGGGGAGCGTGAAGTACATTGTGCTGCAAGTTCCACAGTAGAACTGTGATTATTTGCACCCCGGTTGGCCACTTGTTGTCAGGACGTCAGAGGTCCAGCACATCCGTTTTCGTCATTCCTTTATTTCAGGTTTGGTCCCTATGGGAACACATCTGAGGACATAGCTAATCTGGCTTCAGCGTGACTACCGCCAGTGCTAATTGAGTACCCATCCAGTAGAAGGTCAAAGAGACCCAAAAATATCATGCTGAAGTTGGATTTGCCAGATACAAACACACAGATATCGCAGCTAAGTTGCAAATCATGATTCAACACGTTCATTTACATCCTGCTAATCAGTAGTAGTTTGAGAATCAGCAAAGATGAAGAAGAAAGGATGTTCATTCAACTGTTGTTGGTATGTCACGTGTGAAAACAGAAGAAAGGATGTTCATTCAACTGTTGTTGGTTATGTCACTTGAGAACACACAAGAAAGGATATTCATCAACTGTTGTTGGTTATGTCACATACGAACACTTAAGAAAGGATGCTCATTTAACTGTTGTTGGTTATGTCACTTGAGAACACACAAGAAAGGATATTCATTCAACTGATGTAGGTATGTCACGTGCGGACACTTAAGAAAGGATGCTCATTCAACTGTTGTTGGTTATGTCACTTGAGAACACAAAAGAGAGGATATTCATCAACTGTTGTTGGTTATGTCACATGCGAACACACAAGAAAGAATGCTCATTTAACTGTTGTTGGTTATGTCACTTGAGAACACACAAGAAAGGATATTCATCAACTGTTGTTGGTTATGTCACGTGCGAACACAGAAGAAAGGATGTTAATTCAACTGATATGTCACTTGAGAACACTCTTTTATGAAATGGATGTTCTTTTATAAGTATTGAATAGTATGGTCAATGAGTTTTATGTTCAGTAAGTTTCACAGAATGCTCATTAACCTGTTCTCATGAGTTATCACCAAAAATGTTGTTTTGACCTCATTTTCTTTCATGACCTCAGGAATCATGAGGTGAGTACAATTCAGGTAACCGCAAGAAGTTAATGACCAGGTGGACACACACACACAGTTGATTGGTTGAATAATGTCCAATCAGCGAGTATCTTTTATAAAAGTAACTCCAAAAAAGTTGTATTTTTAAAAAAACAGTGTGTGTGTGAGCGCGCACCTGTGCGTATGTGTATATATATATATATATATATATATATATATATATATATATATATATATATATATATATATATATATGTTCTGCACTAGTCTCATGCGAACCCCATAGCTAGTTGGCAGCAAAAACCCTAAACACACATCTTCATGGAGCATTCTGGTAACAGGTCATTTCAAAGCTTATGTAAAACAGTTGGCTAAGACTTTAGGAATTGACTCAGTGGTTGTGTGGTCATGCAGACTGTGATTAAATAAGATTTCACTGCACTAAGACAAACAACATATTTCATCAGTACATTTTACCTTCACAGCCTACAAAATGCTATAGAAACAGTTTATATGAACAACTTTTATTGAGGCAGAGGAAGACCAAGAAGAAGGTGAATTAAAGGTGCTACCAATGCCTTGAGATGTCTAATATTGCTACATGTCAAGCGACCAAATATGCCATAGCCTGAAAACTTATAAGCATTCAATCCTGCACTGCGTAACAGAAAAGCAGAGAAAATATAATGAAAAAATGAAGAAGAAAAAAAGCTATGAATGATTTAATAAGCTGACCATATATATTATAATAACAACATTATCTATTAGATTTTAATAACCATTTTATTTTTATTACATTTGAAAAATATTCTTAAGAAACATTTATTTGAGCCAATGCGATATCATCCCAAGTTCTGGACTAAACATGCTCAAAAATAAAACCTACATGTTCATGTGGTCAGTGCAACAATAAATAATAAAATTACACACCAAACAAAAATGATAACATATCATGAAAACTTACTATTATGACTGAGAGCATATGCACAATAAATTATGCACATATAAAGATAACCATCTATTTCGGAAGAAACAAATTGGTTAAAATCATCAGAGAAATTAAGATGCACATTAATATTTGGTTCATTTTTTGGTATTTAAAAAACACAAAGATCTTGAGCAAAATATTGAGAAGTTTGGTATTCCACAAGGATCAGTGACCAGGTTTCTGTGGAATAAAAAACTAATATAATTAAACAGAAATAAATTTCTATAGAGAGGAATATACTGACGCATCCAATGTTCTACGCACTACGCAATGAGAGCCCCAGATATGTAAACTACACACTGAATGGTGGGGTGGATGACAAGTGTGTTGTGCTCAAATCACTAAATCGATATACTTAGTTACAACTTTTAAAATCTCCAAGCCACTGAAGCTCTGTGCAATAATGCTGAAATTAAAAAGTTAAACTTCTGTCACACGATTTGGTCACTGATATGGGCTTCGATACAACATTCGATACACTGCAGAACCACAGCTGAGTCCCACTTAATGGGGCTTCAGAAGAGGGGCAAGCTGTACAGACTGAGACAAATAAGTGAAAAAACAATAAAATGTACACACAGTATTTATAGACCAGGAAAAGGCATTCGAAAGAATAGATAAAAACATTCTCTGGGAAACCTTAGAAAATTATAACATGAGAGGCCAGAGACTATATAAAAGCATTATATCCAAAATGCCAAAGCTCAGTACGAACAACATATGGAATGACTGACCCTTGTGAAACAAGATCTGGAGTAAGACAAGGCTTATTGGTTTCACCTCTACTTTTCAACATATACATGAACAGAATAATAAAAGTGATCACATTAGAAAGAGAAAAACATTGAAAATAAACCTGATGAGGAATTTAATAATTAAATTAACAAACTACTATTTTCCTATGATCAAAATCTAATATACGAAAATGAGGAAAATTTGCACAACCACATCAATGCATTGCTATTGGCATGTAAGAAATCAATTATGAAAATTAATTTACAAAAATCAGAAGCTGAATCAGAAGAAATCATGAAATTAGCAAGCCTGCAATTAATATAACAATAGATAACACCAAAGTGAAATGAGCCAAAAAATGTAAATATCTAAGCATGTTTTCCAAAAATGGACGACTAGACAGAGAGAATAGAAACAAAGTGTCAGAAAGCAAAAAGGATGGAAATTTAAAGACAGATAATATCTACAATGTTTATACCAACACTCTGTTACCAATATCAAACATATCTTTGACAGTTACCAATATCTTTAACAGTCTCGCAACAAAGGAAAATCATTACATGTTGTGATTACATGAAATGAAGTGTCTTAGGAAAAGCTTCAATGGTACTAAAATAGACAAAATAAGAAATGAAGAAATTAGGATGAAGTATGTATAATATCATGTATTGAACATATTGAAAGACAGCAAGTAAAATGGTTCAGTCACCTTGTTAGAATGAACCCAAACCACATATCAATAACAGCATATAACAAGAGAATATCCGTACATAGATAAAGGTAGACCAATAAAACGGTGGATAGAAAACATTAAGATAACCTGAACAAACATGGATTCAATGCAACATACGTGACACATCTGGCCTAGGAACAACAACTGAGGCTCCCACTCCTATGCTAACAGAAAGTATGGATACTATCAACCATCATTCACCTAGGGAAAGACAGTACACAATAGATGCTTTTCTTGACAGTATTTGCATCTAGTAATTTATTATTGCTTTCTTAACAGTCTGGTTACACAGACTGTGGCGGGGTTCACACACGGTGACTTGGCCAACAAAAAAGTGCTCTGTACTTTCTGCCACACAGTTGGATAAGGAACTGTCAATCCTCATGTAATTGCAGATATACTCAAGGGGAGATCAGAATATGCGATGATGATCTGATGACTACCTAATATGAAATATTATGACCAAAAGATCTATAACCCAACAGTTTCATAAGATATGCTTACAAAATCAATTCCAAATACCCTTGCTATTGTTCATTAAACAAACATTAACCTTGTATATAACGCACTAGTTGTGTACAGTGTTAAGAAACCTCACATTAAGCTGAAAGTACTTGTCCGCAACAAACTACATTTACTATAACTATTTCTTTATCAGGCAATATTACATATCATTAGCAGCATTAGGTTGGTTCAAGTCAACATTTACTGTCACCAGAAGTTAGGATAGACCCATCACCAGAAACAAACCATCAGCAAACCACGAGCAGCAGCTGTGACTTCGATCACCAGAACCAGCTGTGACAGACCATCACCAGTGACAGCCAGGACAAAACATCACTGTCTGCTGCTGTGACAGACCATCATTAGTAGTGGTTATGACAGACCACTATGAACAGCAGCAGCTGTGATTGAGACCAGAAGTACAACTGTGATTGACCATACCAGAATCAGATGTGACGGTGGCATCACCATTTGTGACAGACCACCAGCAGCAGCAGCTGCGTCAGACAACCATCAAAGGCTGTCACTAGCAGTTGACTAAGACTACTAGCATCAGCTGTGATAAACTAGCACCAGCTGTGATAGGCCACCACCATACACAGCTGTGACAGAGACCATCACCAGTAACTGTGACGATGACACTCCCCCCCCCCTCCACAGACATATCAGTTACCTATACTAAAACAAGAATTATCAATGTACAAAATTTCCAGATTATATGAATTATTCATTTACAAAATGGTTGCAGCATGTTTATACTGATGAAATCTTCACAAAGCAAGTACATTAAGATACCAATTCTCAGCAAGTAATCAACTAACAATGCATACCGTACATAAAAATAAAAAAAAATAAAACCACATAGATCCTTAATACTACATCATCCTCAATGCTGATTCACAAAGTTATATTAATTTACTATAGAATATTACATATTCATAATAAACATAACCAATGCTCCCATTTAGGATTATATTTATCAAAGTTTAAGGGCCATGCTGTCTCTGACACACTAGGACACATCAGCTGATGACCCTACTTATCTTCAATGGACTGCTAGCTAGATCAGCCTGTGTAAAACATTCCAACAAATAAACACTATAAAGAGTTGACTGATACAGCACAATTAACAACTAATTGAATAGATAAACAAGCAATACTCCCTTTAATTTTCATCTCAACTGAGCAAATCTGAAGATGTAGTGAATATTTTCATCTCATGGTTTCTACAGTCTTAAAAAAAAGGCATTCGCTTGTACTTTACATGCACAGGTGGTACATTTCATGAGCGGTACTTTTTAATGGTACATGGTGATGCACCTGTGTACATTTGAGGGAATACTGCAAGCAAGACACTTCAGAGAACAAGGGAAATCAACATGAACTAGATTATTGAATAGTTGTCAAAAAAAACTGCCAAATAGATATGGCCATTCATACAGTTAGTTATCTTGTTGTTCTCTTAATTTTCTGTTGGTTTTGTATTACAAATTTTTGGTTTTTATAGATATAGTTTTGTTTCACCTCTGACCTAGTTCTTACTTTTCTGGTGTGTATCTATATTTAGTTTTGTCATGTGAACATGGAAAGTGCTGTTCTTACTAGTTGTTATGTTGTGAATATGATAAAGACCTTTTGGTCGTATGGCGATTTGAATGTGTTATCATGTGTGTATCCAGTGATTGGCAAAACTACATCACCCTGTTTCCTAGTTTTGCTAATATATTATAACTTCTCTTGACTTTGTATTCTTGTTTGGTGCTGGTGTCTCACTCCCAAGGTCTTGAGTTTATATACATCAGCCAGGCTGTTGTTCATGTATTGTTGGGGTTCCAAAGGAGAGCATGGAATAATGAAACAAACCTATGCATAGTGTAAGAGGCAACTAAGAAAGGTTGAGAATGAGGTTGGCCTCTCAACTGTTTATTGGTGTGTACTCTGAATAAATGATTTTTACTGGTATGCACTCTGAATAGTTAATATTTATGGGTAAGCAATCTAGACAGTTGGTGTTTATTGGTATGCTCTCTGAGCAGTTCATCTCTATTGGTAAAGGTAAAGGTAACAGTAGGTCTCATAGCAGCAACCTGCCATCAGGGATAAAGATAACTCTTCATGTACTAAGCCGCAGCAACTATTCGGTAGGGTGGTCACTTCCCAACCTTGCTGTGTTTACTTTCCTTAACTCATGTGTCAGGTACCCATTTACAGCTGGGTCAACTGGAGTAGCAGTGTCAGGGAAGAAATCATGACCCATATTTTTTTTTGCTAATTTAAACCTGGCACACTGTAACGCTGTTTACTTGATAGCAAAGAAACTCACAATCAACTAAGCTATCGCGCTCCTCATGGGTAGACATTCAGAACAGCTGATCTCTACAGTAAACAATCGGAATAACTACTCTATAGAGGCATGCACTCTGAATAACTGGTCTCTGTTGTTACACATTGTGAATATCTATAACACAGCTACAAGAGAGACTGGTCTTGATTATTAAGGACAGTGGTCTGCAAAATATAGTCAGTTGTCCAAATCTGGCCAACCAGGTCATTTTTTTCTAACTCACCAGGATGCTCTAAAAGTACTATATATGCAGGCCACAAACTCAGAAAACATTACATGGAGCTACAAAAGACTAGATCAAAATTTAAAATAGGTTTTGGCCCCACACTACACCAAAAAAAACTCATTCTGGCCCCTCAATCCAAAATGATTGCCCAGCTTTGATACAGATGAATGGCATGACTACACAAACAGGTTAAATATATAAAATATATCATACAATAATAATATTAAATAGACCAAACTGGCACGCATGAACTATGACTGGACTAGGTTACACATAAATTTCCCACGTAGAATACTCTGAAAGTGGCATGGCTGGTAGATGATATAAAACTGATCACATGCTAATTTTGGCTGAGGCTCTCATATTTGATGACAGACAGCGTACCTGCTGTCCTTGTCAGATGAAAATACATAAAATAAACATTAAAATATTTGCTTGTTAAAGCAATCTGTTTACATCTCCATGAATGTGCAATAAAGCTTTTGTATCCTTGTGTGCATTTGGAATGTAACTACACAGCTTAATTTCATACAACACTTCAACTCTTAGCAATATGCAATGCTTTGAGAAGCCATTGTGGAAGTGTTGTGGGAATTCCACAAGAGGGAAACTTTTATATATATATATATATATGTATATGTATATGTATATATATATATATATATATATATATATATATATATATATATATATATATATATATATATATATATATATATATATATATATATATATATATATATATATATATATATATATATATATATATGTCGTGATTGCCAAAATCAGATGTATCAGGACATTGGTGCAAATAAAGCCGTGACACAATGCATTTCCTCTATATGGACTCATTGTCCTGTTACAAGTGAAATCCAGCAGGTGTTTAAGAACAAATGCAAAATAATTTTTAAAAAAGGTACATTCCAATCTTCTTAACACCTTTGCCCTGACCAATGAAATAAGTATATAATAACAGAAATTTTTTATTTACTGTACAAACAATAAAGAATGGGGATTTTTTTTAATGTTGTCAAAAATGGAAATTTGTTTAGTAGTATTTCCCTCTTCCCAAACAATATTATTATTATTGTATTATAAGAAATATGATCTACAATCCATGGCGATGATGGATGTGACTCACATAACCAATCTGAGCCACAAAGAGTCTTCCATGATATGTACAAGGAATCACGTGCCTGATTGCACCATCGTGTGTCGTGACTTTTTAGACATGTAGCCTTGAAATCACTTTCTCCTTTGTCTTTATACTATTCCTGCCCAGCATGTAAAGTCTGGATGTGGCGGACTGCGCAAAGGTGCTCAGCTAACAGGGCCCACTGATCAGAAAGGCATCATTATGCTAGCATTGTATAGCATGAAAGAGTACGGTGAGACAGTAAGGCATCCTGGTCATCTACTGCACCCCGACACACACTCAGTCATCTTGCCACACCATATGTGTAGGGGCGAGAGAGTGAGGCTGACGACATTGCGCAACTCTCCCTCACTTTATTCCAATAATCACCACGAAAGTCATGACTTTCATATCATCTCATCAATCATCACAAAAAAGTCCTGCAGCGATGGGCGAGTGGTAAAATGGCAGGTGTGTATACACTGGCAGCCATAGTCACAAACCTGCACGAAGGCATAAATTCCTGTATGCATTAAGTGACTTTCATTTTTGTGCCAGGATATGCAGGAGTCTGGGGTAATGAGAGAGCAGATAGGCTGACTGCACATGCTGCTACTACGGATGGTTAGAGAATACATCCACAGCATATGCTCTTATGAGAGTGAGGTACTTTATTGATCTATGCCTATGGTTATTAGAATAATTCAAGGTAAACACATGAACTAAGTATTTGCATGCTAAATCTTTTCATTAAATCTTTTCATTAAATACAGAAAATCTTTCCATTGAATCTTTTCATTAAATACAGAAAACTGGGAGGCGACATTTTTAAGAATAAAATAAAAAGGGGGGGGCTGTATATAAGTGATTTACTGGAATATATTGTTATAACATTGAAGAAAAAATATCACAATTGCAGTATAACATACAAGAAGGCAGATATGAAACTTACAATAGGAAATTCCTGTGGAAGAAATATTCCTAGGGCATATAAATAAATTATAATTACAAATACAATTTAGTACTTGTCCTCAATCATCCCACAAAGTATGAAATTGTTACTTCTCTTTAGTAACAATGGGTTTTGATAGATCAACTTGAAACAATGTCTGAGTACATTATATCTATTCGCTAAACCCTTTGTTGCCTTTAAGCATCAAGGATAGAAGAGTTTTCTGGAGATGGCCCTAGTATGTGCTGAGTATATTGTGGAATTTGTTGCCTCTGTGGTCCATCGTTTTCATGGCCTGCCTCTAGGTCTGCCTTTACTGTATCTGTGTAGTGTAGCTTGCTGTGATACGCTGTCTGATGGTAGTATGCTGATGTGTGCAAACCATTTAATCTGTTGTCTCTTAATGTGTTCCAAGTTTGGGGTGGTGCCTGTTCATTGTTTAATAACCTCATTCTGTCTCTTAGTGATATCCCTAGGATTCTGCGAAAGCATGCCATTTCAGCTAACACATGTTTGCATTTGTCTTGTGCAGTCATTGTTCACATTTGGCATTGGTAGCACAGTGTTGGCATAATAATCGTTTTGAATAGTGTTATTTTGGTGTTTAAGTCTACATTTTTGTTTCAGAAGATTGGTGTCATTTGCCCTAGGGCTTGATATGCTTTACTACACTTATTGTGTATTTCTTTATTGCTCTTTCTGTCTGTTGTTATATTGCTTCCTAGATATGTAAATTCTGTCACTTGTTTAAGTCTGTGGTTTCCAATATATATTGATGTTTCTGCACCATCAGGACAATTACACAATCAAATTGACTTTATCCTGGTTTCTAAGAGATTTAAAATGCCATAAATGAAGCAAAGATGAGATCATTCCCAGGTGCTGACAGAGGCAGCAACCACAACATGGTTTTGATGACCATTAGCCTACATCTGAAAAGAACTATCATCGTAACATAGGGAGGCACATAATATTTGACTTGGAAAAACTAAAGGTGACAATTAGATAACCTATCCAAGGCAGCAATAGGTGGAAAATTTGCAACGTTGAGTTTATTGGAGGATAATATCAACTCACTGAGAACATAAACGCAGTGTTAGTTGACACAGCAAGATGGATATTAGGAAAGAAACACAAACCCAGTAAATCCAGAGTAACTAATGACATATTAAACTTATGTGATAACAGGAGAGAGCTAATAATAAAAGGACAAAAAGCAGAATCCATTGGCAGATTAGACTTATAGTGTCTTAAACTAAAATGAAACAGCTAAAGAAAACTATATCAATGCACAATTTGATTCCATTAACAACAACATTTTGCAGGGTAATAGTAAAACATCATTTGAAACTTTAAAAAACAAATCACACAACAAAGATAACCCAAGATTTCTATTACAGAAGACAAAATGGAACAATACTGAAAATAAAAGAAGATAATTTAAGGAGATGGACAGAATATTGTAGAGAGTTATACAATCATGAAAATGAAGTATATAATGAAACACTAAACAACACCTGGCTAAATAACAGAGAGGTAGAAGACATTGACATATTAAGAAAAGAAGTGGAGAAAGCAATTTGTTCATTGAAAAAAGGAAAATCCTCAGGAATTGACAACAAGAATTGCTGATACATGGAGAAGAAGAAGTGGTTAAGGTCATGACAATCATATGTAGGAAGATTTGTTCTTAAAAAAATGGTCTGAATCATAGAAACAGTCGCTACTAATATCACCTCCAAAAAAAGGAAATTTGAAGTCTTGTAAAAGCTATAGAACAATCAGTCTCATTTCACATCCAAGTAAAGTAATGCTGAGAATTATACTCAATAGATTAAATCATAAAGCAAAAGAAATCTTGGCAGAAGAACAAGCCGGATTCAGGAAGAACAGAAATACTGTAGAATAAATTTTCATTCTATGCCTAATAAGTGAAAAGCACTTACAACATCAACGTGATCATTTCATAATTTTATTGATTTCACCAAAGCTTTTGATCATATTTTTCATACAAATCTATGGTATATTATGCAAGAGTTTCATTTTGACTACATCATTATTGTCATCATAAAGAAACAAAAAGTGCTGTTTTCATAGATAACGAAATCGGTGAATTTTTTCAGAACTAATGTTGACATTCCACAATGATGTTTACTTTCACCAACACTATTTAACATCTACCTAGAAGCAATCATGAGAGAAATGTTTGATGAATTTCATCCAACAACATCGGTTGGAGGGCGTCAAACTTTTTAATCTCTGCTTCGCTGATGATATCGATCTGATGGTGACAACAGAAGCAGAAATAAAAGAGTTAACAACAAGATTGGAGTTATCTGGCAAAAAACTTGGTATGGAGATCAATGCAGATAAGAGTAAAATATGGGTGAGTAGAAGTACTCGCTTGGTTCCAACCAATATAAAGCTTAACAACCGAAGACTTGAGGAGGTTTCTATGTTTATTTATCTGGGAGCACAGATTAGTGGTGATGGTGAATCAACATTTGAAGTTAAGAAACGACTGACAATGGCCATTGCCACCATGACAAGATTGACCACCAATTGTAAAAGCAGGATTACAACCCCTGTTAAGATCAACTTATATAAATCTTTGGTTTTGTCAATATTTCTATATGGTTGTGAGACCTGGACTTTAACAGCAGATTTAGAGAGAAGTTTGAAAACAAATGTTGTAGACGTGTGTTGGGTATCTGTTATCGAGAACATAAGACCAATGTGTACATGATAAAATTAAGTTATTAGCTGGGCAACAAGAACCACTGTTGACAATCATGAAACTTCATAAGCTCCGATCGTACGGGCACATGATGAGACGTTCCTCGAAGACAAAAGATGTTCTTGAAGGTACAGTAGAAGGGATAAGAAAACAAGGTGACCAGAGGAAGACACCGCTAGATAATATTAAAGAATGGACAGGGTGTGAGGTTTCCAAACTCATCAGGATGTAGAGGATAGAGATGCGTGGAGAACTTTCTGCACCAAATGTCTCATTGTGACACTCCTACAACCCTGACAGGTTATGGGTTTATTATTGTTATTATATTTATCTTCATGTTAAAAGTTTGGTATGTTTGAAGCAATCTGTCTATTTGTCTTTGTAGTTGCTCTTCTGATGATGCTACTAGTGCTTGGTCATCTGCAAATAGCAATTTGTTTAAGTTATCCCTCTTGCTGTTTTCTTCCGTTGCCTTTGCTACTTTACAGATGTGATAAACAAAGTATGTATGTTATAAACAAAGTGTTTGCGCTAAATCTAACCCTAGTTCAACTTTGAATAGCCATTGAGGCCACTAAAAGGGAAATAACATGTAAACTTGTTTGTGGAAGAATTGAGCACAAGTACAATCATATTGAATTATTTCATTTCTTCTTAATTTTTAATTTAATTAAATGGATGTTTGAGAAATTCAGCAGAAATTCAAAAAACGTTACAATAAGTACACATTTTTAATTGACATTCAATGAGGCATCTGGTGAATACAATGTTAAGTTCATATTTTCTATAACAAATGGAACACTAAGAGCAATGTAGTTCTACCGACCACCTTTACTTTCCAAGGTTTGTTCTGGTACCTATTTCCTGAGACTTAGGAACTATTTGTGATCTAAAATTTCCTGTTGAACAGAAAATCAGGTCGAGGACCACAAGGGTAGGAAACCAGCTATGCTTACATAATTTCATCAAAATTATATTTGAGATTATACAAACAAGTTAAATTTAATTGTGCAAAATTATATTTAAGCTTATACAAACTAGTTAAATATAATCGTGCAAAATTATATTTCAGCTTATACAAACAAGTTCATTATAATTATGCAAAATTATATTTACGCTTATACAAATGAGTTAAATATAATCGTGCAAAATTATATTTGAGCTTACACAAACAAGTCACATATAATTGTGCAAAATTACCCACACATGAAGTTAATATAATACAGTAAAAATACATTTTTTTTCCATGATCCACTTTTTTTGTGATAGTCACAATCAACTGTTAATCCTCGACCTCTCTATGACCCATTATAAAAAACGTCTTCTTCAGTAAGGAAACCAGGTTGTATGTTTTTTGTTAATTTTCATCAAAGAAATATATGAAATTTTCCACTTTCATTACAGTACTTGCTCTTCAAGCTTTATACAATGACTAGCAGACAATGCATTGTTTGTTTGCTCTGCAAATGTGATTGCACTTAGCAAAACACCAGTAACAGTCTTTTTTTCTAGTTCTGACACCTTTCATCTAACACTTGCAAAAACTGGAAATGAGCTGTCATCATTGCACTCTGGGGAAACCCATAACTGCTCAGTCTCCACTAGCAAAATCTGAAGTGTATGCATACTGATGATCACTGTGGCTTGTTAGTCGAATACATTAATCATTCTGTTCTTCAGATATGAAGACCTACTGAGGCTATACTTAATACCAAATTTTCTTAATTTCATCCCAGATGCATAATCCATCACAATGTCCACATCTAACATGCAGACACTAAGTAACTTCAAAGTGTCCCCATTATTCATTCTCAATTCACCAACTAGGTCAATATGTACATTTTAGGTTAAGTGTAACAGATTCAAAAACATTTAGTAACTAAAAAATATGACATTTTTCAGATACTACTATTTTAAACAAGTTATAGAAACAAGAAATACTGACCAATCCACACATAGCTTATATAGAAAACAGTTTGGCAGATTTGTATATTTTGAAATATGATGTGATCAAATTTTGTTTCAAATGTTTATAAAATTGTTATCAACTATACTTTTTGTACGGTAGAAACATATGCCTTGCTCACACAGACAAACTTATAAATCAAATATACATAGTATTATACAGAACAAAATACATAGAACTTACATAAATGCACAAAGGCATCTATTAGTACTGAAAGTTGCTTCAACATCAAAGCATTTATACAGTTAACCAATCAATAATTCAGTTAAAAATCAACTGTCCCACAACATGAACCTGTATCAACTGATAAGTAAGAATGATCACATACAATCAGCAGATGTGTCATGCTGAAAGATGTAGACACAGTACACAATCGTGTCAACAGTGACAGAATTAATCAGAAGAAAATATTGGATTTGTTCAGAGTTCATCAAAGTGTATGTGCTAACATCAAGTCACAAATGTATGTTTTCATATGTCAAATAAGCTAGTTAAAGTGACAATAAAAGCATCACTTCTACAAACATAAACTGTATGAACAATTAACAACATTAACAAGATAGAAGAAATAAACAACCCTGATACTAGTACACAATGCTGTTAATTTTCTTTAGTGCTATTTTGTATGTTTTGTGCAGTGTGGAGCTTGGCTGAGAAATTAGAGCATTGGTCTCGTATCAGTGTGGTCCAGGGTTAAACTCTTAGCACATATTGAGTCTTTTTATCGGATGATAAATTTAAAACCTCACCCTGTACAAGACATAGTGACAGCAAGGGCATGCAGCCTTTATCATACTGCTACACGTACCACCTCTCTGCAACTCCCTAATGGGAATCATGCAGTATTGACAGGTTTTTTGACAGATAGTTTTGTACGTAATTCCTGTTAGATTCCCACTTAAGTTATAATCACCATAAGAAATTATGTCCACCTTATCTCTGGAGAACTAATTTTCAAATTCCCACTTATGTACATTACTTTCACTTGGTGACTTTCTATTTCTTCACATCTTCATTTCCAAATACTAAGTTTATTTCCTTCTCTCACTCCCTTTTCTATTTTAATCACCTATACCAAGATTATGCCCAATTTTTAATCCAAAACATCATTAACAGTTCAGATAAACTTTTATTTCCAATAACCAATTCAGCTTAACAGATATTTATATTTATATATAATTACAAATCATCATATTTATCATGTTTATTTACCAACAGCATGATATTTATTTCCAATAACCAATACAGTGTAGCTGTTATTTCCAATAACTATATTCAGCTTAGCTGTTATTTCCAATAACCAATTCAGCATAGCAGTTATTTCCAATAACCAATTCAGCTTGACTTTTCTTTCCAATCACCACTTCAGATTGACTTCTTTTTCTTCTTCTTCAGCGTTCATTCTCAAGCTCTGCAGGACTACAAGGTTTGTATGATGCTACTAGATTTCCAGCAGGATGTAATCCAGAGAATGGAAATGCGTTGTGTCGCTGTTTTATTTGCACCAATGGCCTGACACCTCCATCTTCTGTGGGATTTCTTTTTCAAGTCCTTAGTTAATTATTCCTTGTATGCCATCTCCATCTATACAAATTAATTTCACATGTTGGTACAAATATCCCTAATCTTTCTCTGTTCATGATATACCAAATTAAACCAAAGTATTTGATCTATTTGTGCAGTTTTTTCATAAGTTTAAATTGAATTTTTTTCAAAACACAAAATCATACATAGGTTTATGTATGAAAACTATTCTGTATAGAATGACATTCTGGTTACATACAAAAATTATTATATAAAAATATTAATCATTTGTTCCCAATTAGTTCCATTAAGTATATTTTAAAAAATACAATAGAAAATAGAATCCTCTGTTAGTACAAAATCATAAGCACGACCCAAGACAAAAAAAATTCTAATAAAATGGAAATTATAACAATAAATGAATCTTTTTACCTTACCTTTACAAAAAAGAAAATAGTTTGAGTATAAGTTTTCCTAAGCAGATTGCCATAAAGTTTTCCACTCACTATCTAATATCTTTATTTTTCTTTTATTCACAAGTTAAAAAAAACCATAGGAAAATTTCCACGCTATTACAGCACAAAATTCAACTCATTCATTTATCTGAAAACATACCTAATCATCAGAATTTGTTGAAAATGTTTAAAATCTACAGCTTAACCCCTTCCCTATGGAGGCATCCTTAAGGATTCTATGAAAAGTCACCTCTATTTTGCGGACATCTCCTTAAGGCGTGATGGGCCATGTATTCATATAATTTATCCCTGAAAGGACCTCAAAGTCTTCAAATACTCTGATTGGTTAATTCAAACTGTCTAAAGGTAATCTAACAATGGAAATTCCGTATTTGCACACATTTGGAAGCATAATTACTACTTTCTGTGTCTGCTTCACACAGGTAGCCTTTCTTTGTGTAGCAATTTTTCCTAGACAGTACAATGGCGAAACATACACTAAATGAGTTGAAAGTTATAAACATTTGGAAGAAAGTCTGATAATTCTAACACTCATTATCTGATTCAAGAAGTGATTTAGAAAGTGTTAATTTGTATTGTCATACTAGTACTAATTTGGAATTCGGATAATAGGCCCTATATGCAGCAACAGTGTTTCAAATTCGTGATAAACATTTTCGTTTTCTGTCAATAATAGTATAATGATTCAAAACATTGATGATACAAACATTTTCAGACTCTTTGAATGTGTATCACATGATACTATTATAGAACATATTTGTGATGCGACAAATAAATATGCTGACAAGCATATGCTGATAGGAAAAACTTTGTGTCCGGGATAAAACGGGTTATTATGATTAGGTCTATTTGATTGAAATAATGTTTCATTTTATGAGTTGAATGTATATAAAGGTTTTCATGTCTCTTCCATAATATAAAGAAGCATTATGCTTGTAAATTCATAATTAGAGTATACAATAATAATATCCATACACTCCAATTCTTCCTGCACTGAAGTTAAGATTTAAGCTTTTTCAGTTAAGGATTTATTTCCACATACAATAGTAGAGTGAAAACAAATGAAAAATTAATTTGGCCACAATTAGATTTTGAATTCAACAGTTGATGTGATAATTTTATACAAGGAAGACCAAGAGTTTAAAGAATTTCTAGCAGAAATATTTCAAAATGCTACCACTTAAAGATAACTGCAATGACAAAACCACATTCTGAAATAGCAGACTACCATCAAGGTGATTCTGAAACAGTATGACACAATCATCAAGACTAAATTCTTAAACAGCTTGAAACAATCATCAGGATTACATTCTTAAAATGAAACAATGAAAACTATATTCTGAAATGGCATGAAATAACCATCAAGATCACATTGTTAAATAACCTGAAACAATCATGATCACAATGTGAAACAAAATCAAACAATTGCTAACAAAACACAACAACTTGTGTGTCATTTTAACATATACCATAAACTTCTGGTGAAAACTGTAAGCAAATTATAAATGATTACTTTTCTTTTTAACTTACAGAATCTCCAGTCACTTTAAATCATTTTAATCACATTCCATAAACTGAGAGGAAATATTTCTGTCGAATTTTAAAATGCCAAACAATGACTCATCAATAAGCTAGATCTCAATTACACTGTACTGATTTTTGTTTTCCACCAGACTAAAAACATGATGTAGGCTATCAGTTATATTTAAAATGTAAGCATTCATATCACAACCATAATATTATATTATAATATTTCATGAAATTTGAGTGCATATACTAGCCAGAACATACATAATAGGCCTATAAATTCGAATGAGGTACATACACCTGAAAGATGTGCTAAAGACGAGGTATTAATGATCTAAGGTGGAGTTAATATCAACAAAGGCCTCTGAAGGTTGAACATTCTGTCTGGATGATGGTAATATGACTTGATCCAAAGGTGGCCAATCAGTAATTCTAATTTCCTTACCCAGTACTTTGTATTTGCTTGGTTGATCTTTCATCAGGCGGCCAACAGCACGGTAGAAACATCTTAACAAGTTGCTGTCTATTATGACCCACTGAAAGCAAGCATCAGGTTATGTAATTTCAACAGATCAAAGAATATTATATGGAAGATACAAGATAAAACATAAAGTAAACTAGTTTTAATAAGTAGAAATATTTAGTTTGTACATAAATTTGGTACTTGGGACATCAGGTTTGCACATGTACAGTAAATATTGTTCTAAGCTATAAATATCATGTGTCTAGGGTTCTTAAACCATGCTCAATGTTTTAGAAATTTTGAGAATAATTGCGCCACTGCCCATATTAAAGTATGGGCATATAAGTATTAAAGTATATAGTATGGGTCATACTGAAGTAATAAAGAATTTGGTGTTTCAAGGTAAGTTAAATCCATTATAACCCTTTTAAATTATGTGAAATTTAGAAAACTATTGTAGGCTCCTAGATTTATTAAGTTCTTTAACCATTTTTCTTTTAATATATGTAACTTTTATGAATGTGCGACATGGCTGAAAACAGCAATTAATTTTTAAAAACATCACATTTTGTTTTAATTATGCCAATTAGCAATCATTTTGAATATTAATTAGTTCTACATGCATCTGAGAGTCACAGCAATTTGATCAACAGATGCATCCTGTTTTTGTGAATACAAAAATATATAGTTTCTGTGGTATTTATTTTGTTTGATATATAATTTATTTTCATTATAATTATGCTAATTAGAGCCATTTTGAACATCAATTAGTTCTGTATCCATCTGAAAATTCCAGAAAAGTGATCAACAAAGTGAATGTCTTGTCTTCTCAAACACAAAAATGTATAGTTTGTGTGGTGTTTTATTGAAAATAATTAAAATAATTAAGAAATTATTTTCGTCTCAGCTCAATTAAAAGTCTATGTTGTGGCCACAAGTTCAGTTTACATTTTCGGATATGTTCCATGCAAATTAATTTCATGCCAATTTAATTTGAAAAAAATTCTTAACATTTTTCAAGACAGACTTACCGGTACATACTTGGCTGAGGTATCGTTGAATGACATTTTTCAAGGGTTTTCAATGATATTGTACTATTTTGAAAATTTTGTCCAAGTACTTAATAAATTACGGCAACAATTTATTAATATTTCTCTCTCTCCCCTCCTCCTCATTCTATAATTATATCCCATAAAATTTTCAATTACAAATTTTTTTTACCAGTAATATGAAAAAAAACGTATGCGTTATTTTATAGCTTTTTTATGTTTCATATTTTTTTAAATATATTATGGCTTATTTCATATTTTTAGAAAAATGTCTCTAATTCAAACAAAATTAATTGGTTTATAATTTTAAAAAACAGTATTGTTGACATAATCTGTCAGCCTCCCTTCTCACCTCCACCTTGTCAACAACCATCAAAAATGTTCAGGCCAGCCCCTAAATGTTGATGTAATTTATAGGCAGCCTCTTTATGTTTCAAACAGTATGTTGTTAGTCCATCAGATTCAACAAAGACCAATAAAGCTCAATTAAAATGGAGATGATTATGAATTATTAGTACCAGAGATTGGCTAGATCATAGAGTCTTATAATAGAATAGAGTTTCCTTCAACATTCTGAACTTGTATGGAAGGAGTCTGTGGAGCATTGAGAAGCTAGTGTCTTCTTGTAGTACATTTTTTTAGAAGTTTGTTTGAATTTCTCTGGAGCAGCTGCACCAATCTTGAGCCTGTAATAGTATTTAGGAAGGTCTTGTACTAGACTCTCCCATGAATATATGTCTAAATTGTAGTGAGAAAGTGATGTCTTTAAAATGCTTCTTTTATCATCCAAACTTGAGAAAAATCAATCTAGGGTTCTCCATATAGGTGAAACTTGGAACAAGGTAATAAGTTTTGCTAATCACTGGTAACACACATAATAACACACACAAAACGACATTTTCAATAAAAGCCTTTATTAAGAACACATTTACAAAACAATACAGAATAAGAATGGCACTATTGATGTTTATGTTCACATGGCAGAGCTAAAAATATTTTCCACATACCAATTTTTTTAGCAGATGGAGACCTTTCATGCCAACCAGATGATCTGCCATAACTTGTCTTAGAAAAGTTATGAACATCAGATGGCAAGATAAGATCCTGGATACAGCTGTCCTTGACAAATCTGATATCCCTAACATTGACACTATTCTAATGCAGACACAGATTCGTTGGGCACGTCATGTTGTAATTATGCCAGATCATCACCAGCCAATGATACTTCTGTATGATGAGTTGTAGAATGGCAAATTTTTTCAAGGTGGCAAAAAGAAGTGCTACAAGAATTCATTAAAGATCTCACTGAAAGCCTTTGACCTAGACCAAGATCATGGAATAACTTGCACAAAATAGATCTACATGGCGCTCTACAGTCAAAAAAGGCACAGCTAATTGGGAATAGAGGAGACATGCAGCAGCTCAACAGCAAAGAATAGCTAGAAAATTATGGGTTGACCAAAAACCATTTATAGTGGTCATCCCATGCTCAAACTGTCCAAGGACATTTGCAGTCAGAAGATGGTTAGATGGTTTATTAGTCATAAACAAAATCACAGTCAAGGACAGAATTATAACTTAATTTCAAAAGTGGATGAAACAAATGGTCATCACCACCTGTGATGGACTAACAACAATGGTGGCACATGTTATTGTTGATTACTTCAATGATACATTTACTTCTTCTGTGTTAGTTCTCAAGCTGCTACAGATTAGCAGAACGTAGTCCAGAGAACGAAATGTGCCGTGTCATGGTTTAAAGCTTTGCTACGATATCTACTCCATTTGGCCTGATACATCTAACTTCATCTTCTGAGTCACTTTGATCTCACATGAACAGACAACTGCACCCCAAAACCTCCTTAACTGCCTCTTACAACATGCATGGAAGTTAAAAACAGCTTTGCCCTTTTGAGTCCTGGAAACACACGGACAATACATTTACTAACAATTGAAAATAAGTGAGATTGCAACAACATTGTATAACCAATAAGGCACTTATGCAGAACACAAGGTAGTGAGCTTCACCATTCATAAACAGTTTATCAGCCTACAGGACAATAAAGATAGATGACACTATACAAAACAGGCTAAATCAATGTTTCAACTATAAGGTTTCAACTATAGGAAAATTACAGGACAGAGAACAAACACTGTACCAGGTTTTGAGACTAACAAGAATTGAACCAGGTCTGTTCTAATGGCACTGCAACTCGAGTAAATAGGTTTTTCCATACTTGACTAACAAAAGAGATCTAAAAAACTAACTAACTTAAAAAAAAAAGAGATATGTTTTTGTCAAAACATTCAAACTGTGTACTGAAGACACTGAGAACAGTCCAACTGAGACAAGGATTATTACAACAACAATGAACAATCCCATCCTATACAAGTACTGAAGTATCCTCAGTAACAGATAAATACAACATCCATATTCGTACTACAAGGGCCAATAGGTCTTCTTGTAAACATAAATAACATAGAGAAAGTACAATGTTGCTTCAAATAATAGCTTATACAAGTAAATGCTTGTCTTGATTGGTCCGTTCTCAGTGACTTGAGTACACAGTTTGAATTTCTTTACAAAACTGCATTGTTTTTTGGAGATGCAGTTAGACAAGTAAGAAAAACCTTATTTACTCAGGTTGCAAAGCGATTCGGTGCCGTTAGAACGGCCCTGGTTCAATTCCCGTTAGTCTCAAGAATGTTTAATTTATTCTCGTGTCCTACTAGAATTTACAAGGTTTTCAATGTTTTTTGTTTTCTATTTGCCCTGTATTTTCTCTTGATAAAGACATTGTTGTTGAAAATATTAGGTCTGTTTTGTATGTACTATCATCTATATTTTTTCATGTCCATTAATCTGATTGTGAATGGTAAAACTCACTACCTTGTGATCTGTGTAAGTACATTTACTAACACTCTCTCTTAATACACCACTGGAAGCTCTGAAGATCGAAAGCTATTATACAGTCTAGTTGGAATGTGTGATAACGCCTATGATAATGTGTTATTGTCAGTGCTTTTTATTTTTGTGACTTTGGCACTCCACCTTGTCAGATATCCTTACAGTCTGGTTATTTATACTTAGAATTTTGTTACACTGTACTCACCTCAACAATAACAGACAAGACCATGAATCCTAGTGCCATACAATATATGGTAAGCCGGAATGCAAATTGTATGTCATAGAGAGGCATCATCTAATTGGAAGTAAGAATTTTACAAATAAATAAAACAATAAAGGTTAGTTTTCTTCCCTTTATATTTACCTATAGCATGCCATTTTTTAATTCATGCAACAACGGTTTCGGCAAACGCCGTTGTCGAATGCATACAACCGTTGCTGTGCATTAATTTGGCGAAGTGAAAATCACAAAAAGGAACAGACAGTCACTGCCTGTTCTGCCTGTCGAAATGATCAGTCTCTATAATTGAATGTTAAATCTATTGTGTCAAAGTATGATCTGAGGGGGAAACCAGGAAGAGAACTGGAAACTTCAACTACAAATATGCTATCATAGTTGCAAGATTGCCAACACATCATGCTCTTATAACACTATCAGCAATGAGATTAACATGACCTTGAACTAGCTGTGAGATCTCCAACACATCATGCAACTATGACACTATCAGCAATGAGATTAACTTGACCGTGAACTCACACAACATTCGCAATGAGATTAACTTGACCGTGAACTCACACAACATTCAACCTCTAATGCAATGATTATCAAACTTTTTGGCCTCTGGCCCCTTTGGTATATTTCTTCCTCCATGACCTTCCCAGAGCCTGAAAAGCTTGCTGATTTTTTTTTGAGGACTGTTACCATATTTCTCATTAAATACTATTCATAAAGTCACCTTCCCAGAGTGGGCGGTTCCCACTAGATCCTTACTAATGTAATGCAACATCTTAATAGGTTTATGTATTCCAAATTTTCATATTTAAACCATTGTATGAAACTGTACATAATGTTATTCGAGCATACACTTTACATCTTTACATATGGGCTATGTTACATCAAAATCAATATAGAAATAATTATGTTCAAGATGAAACATATATTGGCGACTACTTTTTCAATAATCTAACAGCATACGCATTAATGTATCATTAGTTGCTATTTATGTCAAATGTTTAAAAAAAAACTGTTATAATGGGGGGGGGGGAAGAGACGTTACAACATTTATGTCTAGCAAAGTGGACGGTGGCCAGAAAAAGATTGGGAACCTGTGATTGGGAACTGACCAAAAATCAATGAATAACTAGACAAGTCTAGTCTGGTAGATGTCACTTACCTCAAGGAAATTTAAGACTGGTTCCCAGGGGCACAGCACCAGGAGTGAAGATATTACAAACAACACTATCAGAGTTGCCATAAACATAACTGCAGAAGAAAATATCAAATAAAATATTATTAACTCATCTAATTCCCTGTGGAACATAGGATTGCAACTACCACTCTACAACGATTTCTGTGCTGCACCACCTTCTTCAGCTGTGTCCATGAGGTTGCAATCGATTTGATCTCTTCCTCTGTTCTTTTTCTTTACCAGGTGTTCCTCAATCTTTCAACTGTCTTCTTTCTCTGTAGGTTGCAGTCCAGTATGTTGTCCAACTTCTTTCGTATCAGGTGTGTTCTATCAATGTTCATTTTCATCTTTTATATCTCAACCGAACACGGGTGTGTTCTCTTCTACATGAAATATTTTAAATAGTCCATGACTATTTTAAAATATTGACAAATTGATCTTAAAATAGCACCTGACTTTGAAAATATGTCTGCACTGGTTTCCATTGTGCTAAGTGTTGTGTCATGTTTAGTGGCATGGATATGGAGAAACAGGATGAGCACTCTCAATATGTATATGTCATTATTTTCTGTGTCAGTTCTGCTACAAGTTATCAACATATCTAATACTTCTATTCATATCCAATCATCATGATAAAACCACTGAAAAATATGTATGTGGCAGTAGCCACACCATTCACCTCAGCAGAATGTCATAAAGCTGATTTAGCAGGTCAGCCAAACCAGGTACAGATAACCAAGAGAGCTTTGGCCCAGAGGTAATTACTGGGCGTGTCTGCCAAAGCATGCAAAATCTGGATATGGTGGACAGCTACAACGAAAATGGATTTTAATGGACTGGAAGGCATTAACCAGTAGAATGTTGTGGAATGCAACACATGGGGCTTTGTGAGACATGTAGAACACTATGGCCATTCACTGCATCCTGGTGCACCATGCCATCTTGATTTCTCTTGCTCTGGAATATGGTTGGATAAGGAAGAGAGAATGTGGTTGACAAACAGCACAACTCTTCCCCACTTTAGAACAAAAGGTCAGCATTAGTCATAACTCAACTATCAACTATTCAGTAAATTTATCCATGCCTTGCAGCATTTTATTCTTGTACACTTTTTCTATTAGCCAACCTAAGAAAACAATCATCGAATGTTTGATCAAAGAAAATCATGAACTGCTTTTTCACATCACTAGTTGATTGTCAGACATTACCAGATAATGTTAAATCTTCACATAAAATGTTTACTACAACAGGTCATGTATAATCTTCACATAAAATTTTTACTACACCAGGTCATGTATAATCTTCACATAAAATGTTTACTACAACAGGTCATGTATAATCTTCACATAAAATGTTTACTACAACAGGTTATGTATAATCTTCACATCAAAGTTTGACTTTTATCAGATCATGTACAATCTTCACACCAAACATGTATTTCATCAGATCATGTACCATCAAAACAGGGACATTTAAACACAGAAAACATCGTATATTGATAAAAGAAACAGAATAAATTTCGATATACTAGGATTTGCTGAGAACAGATGGCCTAATATCACAACTCAAATGGGTGAATTATGTGTATTCGTTTGGAACGATAAAGGTGGACAAAGAGGAGTTGGTTTCTATCTATCTAAGCAAATAACATCAACAATCATAGGTTACTACTAGCAAGAGATCGCATAATAAAAATCAGACTACAGGGAAAAAAGACAAATATTTCAATAATTCAGATATAAGCTCCAACAACAGCAGCAAATGAGCAGGAGATACATGATTTCTACGACAAACTACAAATAACACAAAACAAAATAAACAAACAAGATATAAAAATAATTATAGGGTATTTTAATGCCAAAGTTGGCAAAGAGAGAGCTCCACAAGAATATAAAATACAAGAAAGATATGGATTTGAAATAAGTAACGAGAAGATAGAATGTCTTGTTGGTTTCTGCATGGGAAACCACTTGTCAATATTTAATACATTTTTCAAACAACATCCAAGAAGATTGTATACATGGAGATCACTAGATCGACACACGAGAAACCAAATAGATTATAAAACACAAAAGATATGGAAATCATGTGTAACATCAAGCAAAACACTACCAGGAGCAGACTGCAATACAGATCACAGATTTCTTACAGCTAAATTTATTATAAAAATGAAAAAGATCAACAAAAACAGCATTATATTGAGATTCGACATATCAAACATTCCTGAAGAATATAATATTGAGGTAAAAAATAAATTTTAAATACTCCTAACTACAAAGAAGAAACAACCCGGACGAACTGGAAAATAAAATAACCGAAATTTTCATTTAAACAGCTGAAAAAAAATCATCAATAAAAAGGCAAAGAAACATCAAGAATTTATATCAAGAGAAACTATTGAAAACATCATAAAAAAAGAAGAAAATTAAAAAACAACAATGAGGAATACATGAAAATATCAAAGATAATAAAACAAATTAGGTATGATAAATCATCATCATCAAGGGTCATGCCGAATCGCGTTGGCGATTATATTTCTCCATGTACAACGATCTTTCATATGTCATCATCTCTGTTGGTGTTGTCAATCGAAGTCATTTAGTCAAACTATCCAATATCTTTTCTCTGGGTCTTCCCCTTGATCTTTTCCCTCCTATCTTTCCTGTTGTCACTGTATTCTCAATGCCCTCTTCTCATTATGTGCCCAATAAATGTTGACTGTCTTTTCACATTCATTCTTCTAAGACATTCTTCATTAGTAATCTTTGCTGTCCAAGAATTGCGTAACATTCTTCGAATAAACCACATTTCCGCTGCCACCAATGATTTTTCTGATGTCTTCGATATAGAACAATATATAATCAAGGCATGCAGGGAAGTAGAAGATTACAAACATCAAAGAAACACAAACATGATGTATGAATTAAAGAAAGCATTAAAACAAAATAACTTCAAACCAGCACTAACAGTAATTAAAGATAAAACAGGGAAAATACTAAAATATGGAAAAGAGATAATACACAGATGGAAAGAATTCTGTCAATAAATGTACAAAGTTACACAACATATCCCAGAAGTAAGCATCAATGAAACAGCAAAAGAACCAGATCCAACATAGATGAAATTAGATAAACAATAAAATATCTGATGAAACAGAAATATACCATAAGTTATGCTGCAAAATTTGGAAGAGTGCAACATGGCCCAAAGAGTGGGAAAAAATCAATATATATCCCTCTACTGAAAATAAGAAGATCTTCACTTATGTACTAACTATAGAATTAGCATTAATTAATGTAGCATTAATTAGCCAAGAGAGCAAGATCTTACTAAGAATAGTTATGAAAAGAATACAGCAAAAATTAGAAACTGAAAGTTAACGAGGTACAGGAATTTTATCTCTGTCAAGCTGAGGCAGAAAAGATCATTTATCAAATATGAGAAACATTATAGAAAAAATGTAGAGAATTCAAAACAGATCTATACATGTGTTTCATCGACTATTCCAAAGCATTTGATTGTGTTCAACATCAGCAACTATGAGAAATAATGAGAGAAATGGGCTTACATTTAACATATCTCATTGAATCACTCTACTACAATCAGCAAGTAGGTGTGAGAGTTGATGGTGATATCTCAGAGTGGTTTTTAGTGGACAGCGGGGTAAGACAGGGATGCACCAGTATGGTAAATATATTTTATAAATAAGTATTATATAATGCGGAAAACGTAAGGAAAGAAAGAAATGACAAGGAACACAATAGATTCCATCTTCTAAATATAGGATGATAGGAAGTACCAGAGATAAGATACGCAGATGATATGGTACTTCTAACTACACAAATAGAAGGGCTAAAAAGGATGATCATTAAAACAAAAGCATACGGTGAAGAACAAAACCTTCAATTAAACAAATATACAGAAAACCAAGATCATGACAACAGATAAAACCAAAGTAACACCAAGAATTAAAATAGATAACATGGAACTAGAAAACAATGACAGTTTGATTATCTAGGTGCAAATATAAACACCTTAGGTGATTGTACATTGAAAATTAGGAAACGATTAGCAATAGCTATAATGAAATTAAAAGAAATGAAAAATATATGAAAAAACTGTTATAAAGAGACAAAAGTTGTACTCCTTAGATCATACATTTTTCCAGTTGCAACTTATGGCAGTGAGACTTGGACAATAAATAGAACAACTGCAAAAAGAATACCAAGCTTTTGAACTGAAGTGTTATAGGGCAATATTAAGAATTTCTGGACAGAAAATATAACGAATAGTGAGGTTTTGAGTATGCTGAATATAGAGGAAGGATGGCTGATAAATATAATTTTACAAAGAAAATTGAAATATTTCAGACATATAAAATGGCACAATGGCATGGAAAGACGTATATTTGAGGGCAGAATTCCGGGTGGTAGAAGATGTAGACCTAGTAAGAGATGGACAGATGATATTAAAGACTGTATGAAGATATCATTGGAGGAAGCAGGCAGATTGGCACAGGATAGAGTCGGGTTCAGGACATCCATTGCAGAGGCAACATTTTGGAAAGAATATGTCACGTGATGATGATGTACCATCTCCACATCAAAGGCTATCTATCTATCTTTAACAAATTTCTACATCATACCATTAATATATAATATGCTAAAGCTGTAATCTAAGTTACCAGAAATCTTGATAATACTGTCTCAAAGAGTATACATACAATCTATTATCTCAAATATGAAGTACTCACAGTTAGTGTAAATTGGTTTGCGAAATGGAGGTCCCTTTGAGAAAGTGAAAGCCACTGCAAGGTACATAAATGAGGAGAGGAGGAATATGACAGTGCTGTCCCAAGTTCTGCTTTCTGGTTTTTTAACCCCTAGTTTATTCTCATTGTAGCGTGTATCATTATGTTCAGAGTGAATAAAGAAGCTGTTTAAGACAGAAAAGTATTTAACAAATGTATTAATCTTAGAACATATTTTATACAGAATTATTAAAATTAGTGAGACAAGAAAACAAGTTGTTGGTTTTTTACATAAAGATTAAAGTTGGTTAGATTAAACAACAATTTTTTTTTACATAAAGATTAAAATTGTTTAAAAAAGAGAACATTAGTTAACAGAAAGATTAAAATATGTGAGACAAGAAAATGAGTTTTGTTTTACAGAGAGATTAAATTAGGACTTGTGAACACATGGACTACGCCCAGATATTGTAGGATACATTCTTTGTTCATGTTCGTTCTACAGATAAGAGAAGAGTGTAGGACACATTCTTTATTCAAGTTGACTCTACAGAGAAGAGTGTAGAACACATTTTTTGTTCATGTTTGCTCCACAGAAAAGAGTGTTTTCATTGTTCATTGAAAACTAGTGATACAATACTATTTCTGACAGAGAGAGAGAGAGAAAGAGAGGAAGGCGGTGACGTGAATGAAATAATAGTTTATTGAAGCTATTGGTGCTGTGACAGTGAATGAAAGAAAAGGAAAGAAGTTGAACAAGTATTTCTTCTACTGTGTTTGTTCTCACACTCCTGCTGCTTAACAAGATATAGTCAAGAAAACGAAAAAGTTGCATCAGGATTTACAGCTTAGATGTGATATCTGGACCTTTCTGCCTGACACATCCAACATTAGCATGACTTCTGGTTCACTTTGACTCTTTATGGTATGGGATAGTCCACCCCACCTCAAAACCTCCTTAGTCACCTCTTATGACATACATGGTAGGTAACAGTGTCACTCTTATTTCCTTCACTTTCATGCCCCTGTAAAACACAGGTGATTAATTATTCTACAATGATGGAATTAATACAATTCTGAGACCACATACAACTCATCAATGAACTTACGATTGTTGATGGAGATAAAAATATCCTCCAAGCTGGAAGGCAAATGAGAGGAGTACTTGAGAGAGGATGGATAACAGATTTGGTACACTGATCAGGCTACCTGGGGGTGTCTTCTTCACTAGCTTGTGGTAGGATGCAGTATTGCCCACTGTTACGATATACAAGTCATTGTGAGAACATCAAGACAGGTTCTGTCTATAAATTAAGTCAAAAATATTTTTGCAAATATTTTATGCTCATGCTTGTCTTCTTCTTCTTCTTTCATTCACTTGAAATGTCTATAGCTGTATTTCTGTCTCCTTAATAAAACTCAGTCTTCTGTAGTTCACACAGTAGCCCATAGAGCTTTGATTCCAGTGTTGCTTCCTCTGGCCAATATACCTGCCTCAGCGTTTCATACTCAGAACACACCTGAAATATATGTTTGGCACTCTGTGCTGCCTGTTCATGTGTACACATGGTGGAGTTGCCAATCTTGAATTTTGTGTACATGTGACTGCTGTGTTGGTTGTGTCCCATTCTGAGGCGTAGAATTACAACTTGTTCTGAACTGTTCATAATGTGATAGTCATCTTATGTTGGTGGCTTTTTTATTGACTTGATCGTCTGTTTTTTATGATGGGAGGTGATTGGTACATCTGTTTGGTCTACGGTAGCACGTTTCCTAGCCTGTAGGTCTGCCTTTTCATTTCTTGGGTTTCCATAGTGAGAGGATATCCACTGCATAGTTAACCTATACTAGTAAGATAATTCATTAAGTAGTTTTTGTAAGTCTGTTAGTTTTCCAGACTGGAGAACTGGAAGCAATGACCTTTCATCTGTAAGGAACATCTCAGGCTGTGGGCCAGGGTTGGAGTTCAGCAGTTTTTCAGTTGCCAGCCAAATTGCCTGGATTTCTGCATCATAATTATTGCAGAATTTCCCTGTTGGTGTTCTGATCACATTTCTAGGCTTGTGTGGATATTCTATATATACACCTGCACCTCCATTCCTCACTGCATTCTGTGCTGACTCATCTGTGTATACTCTGTATGTCTTGTGGATATTCCTCGTCCAGGAAACTGAGGGTGAATGTCCTTGGCTGCACACTTTTCTGTTCGTTCTCGCTTAGCACTCCTTTCACGTGGGTCTGAATGTATATTGGTATTCCATGCCTTTCACTCCAAGGGATTTGTTCTGGTACAGACATTAAGGAGCTTCAGGTAGCTCTGTAAGTTGTCTATGGAGTCGTCTAGCTTGATGAATAAAGTTGCTTCTTTTCAGTCGCCTTATTGCTAGATTTTGGAATCTTTCCCTCATTTGATGACTTGGCATACACTGAAATTTTTCTGCTTGTATTAGTACCTTTGTGTCTCTGCGTTCGCCAAGTGTTTGCTGCATTCTTTCCATTTTCTGCATCTCAACTATGCTTTTGTTGTTGCTTTGTTTATGTGCTGCTTCTATATCAGTTTATCAGCATAAGTAACTTTTTTGGTTGCAATATTTTTTTCTAGGCAATATTTATGTTAAGTAGTTTACCATTGCTTAATTTTAAAAAAGTCCAGATGCACAAGTGTCTGCAGCTGAAATTGAAATCAGGCCACCTTATTCATTTTAGATGTGCTCTGCACCTCCGAGTCACAGAGTCTGACAAAATATGGGATGACTAATAAAAACTAGCGATGACATCCTTGATACCAAAACTTAGTTACGGCTAACATTGGTGACAGAATGACTCTTTGTTTTTTCTCTAGCAGAACCTGACACCAATAGCTTCAATGAGCTGCATGGTTTCTTTAAGGATATCTATAGCCATTCTGATTCAGATGTCACACCCTCTAAGTAGATCAGATATTCTCTCCATTTTCCCTCTCTTGAGCCAACGCATTTCTAAGCCAGTCCACACTGCAGACAAGCATATCTAGCCAATTTAATTTGTACAGTATTTCTCTATTTGTACAGAATATCTATCTATCTATCAACTCATGTCCGCCTTTGCTGTTAGGTGTCGCAATCAGCAGGTGTCACATGTTGAATGACTGATCCAACAGTGTGGACTTTTTCACATTCTCTAGTGTTATCATTAATTAGTGCCCGTCCTGACTTCTGCATCCACCACCACCTGTTTTTTGTCCCTGGAACTTCTGTTGAGTCGATAACCGAAGAGAAAGTACCACGTAATGCAGTTGGAGTGGGTATCCGCTCATCCCCAGGATCAATGCAATTAGAGTTACACACTTGTCTGATGATATCATCTGCTTGTCCCAACCATGTTCTGTCCCTTTTGAGCCTGAAGTCTTTCCTCTTATTGAGATATGGAAAGTAATCTGTTGACTAACTTAGTTTTGTTAACCAACTTAGTTCTGTTGATAACTTAGTTGCTTTGAGCTAACTTAGTCCGTTCTGTTAACTAACTTAATCCATTCTGCTAACTTAATCAGTTCTGTTGATTAAATTAGTTATGTTAACTTAGTTCTGTTGACAAACTTAGTCAGTTCTGGTAAAAATTGTTATATTGATAAAATCAGCATTACAAGTTCACAGAATAGTAATATTTCTTTGTGATTTAGTCTTGTATTTTGTTAATTGTAAAACTGATTACTTTGTGTTTTCTGTTAATACTCATGGTCGTACTTTCTGTAAGATATGGTTTAGTTAAGCTGGTCATGTCCTGTACAAGTAGAGGATCAGACTAAAATGGATACTCTATTCCGTAAGGTTTGAGGTGTGGTTGTGATATTAGAATTGGACTGACATCTTTTAGTTAGTTAGTTAGTCGTCGGATCATCATCACTGCAAACTGGACACATCCATAGTTGCTCCGATCTCTCCTTGAGTGTATCCGCCATCACACTTCTGCTGACAGTACCGGTCCTATGCTGGTTGACCATCATTCTTTTGCGTCCTACAAAATGTTCACCTCTAGCAACACCGCATTTCAATCCCTGATCTTTAATCCTAGCCATTGAAAAGGAATCATCATCCACATTAGTCTCACTCTCGCGTGTTATATCTCTTAAGGAGTTCAAAACGTCAGCGCGATCCATTGCCCCATCGCCCTTTGCTACAATCGCACACGATGCCAGTTGATCCGCTCTTTCATTGCCTCGAACGCCCACATGTCCCGGCACGAAAATAAATGTAACCGCTTTCAAGCTCGCATTTCTCAAGGCCTCAATCCACTGTTCGCGAACGAGACCCACTTGTACCTTCTTAATCATACTCATAGAGTCACTCAAGATGCAGACCTGCGTTACTTTCTGTGTGCGTAGCCACTCAAATGCCTTGGTCACTGCCATAGTCTCCATGGTCATACTACTCGTAGTGACCGCAAAGGCACCACTTTCCTCCTTGATCATTTTACTTGCGCACTGAGCTGTAAAGGCCCAAGCACTGCGAACATGCCTAATTACAGATCCATCAGTGTATATAATCACATCCCCCTCTTTGGTATTCTCACTGATTAAAGCCTGCACTTCTTTCTCCACAGCTGTGGGACACCATTCTCTGCATTCCCTGCTAAGTGATATTACTACTCTCAAACAAGTTTCGAAATCTGTGGGTAGACCTATCCATTCCGCACCAGCTGCCACATCCTGTAATCGGCACACGCTTTGTATTACATCCTCAGCACGTCCCATCCACGACCTTCCTCTCTTGAGTCTGCTGCCTTTAACTTTCTGTATTTCGGAATGCAACGGGTGTTCCTTATCTGCATGTATTTGAAGGTACGCCCGTGCACGGCAATACTGTAATCTATGCTCAGCTGTTGGGCAGTCAAGTAGGTATCGCATAGCTCTTGTCGATGTGTCTCTTGTGCATCCCAGAATGATACGCATTGCTGCATTCTGGACTCTATCCAGTCTTTCGATCTGAGTTTGGCTAAGAGTTAGAATTGCCAGTGCATATTCCACCACAGCCACAACCAAACCCTGGTACAAAAGAAATAACAATCTTTGCTCACACTGCGCAGCAGCCATAACCTTCATTGCTGCTAAGCCTTTGCCTGCCCTTATGATAATGTGGTCAACATGTTCCCTGAAACTCAGGCTTCTGTCAAAAAACACACCCAGATATCACATTGTGCTAGTTCTTTCTAAACTTTTCCCGGACAACAAAACTTGTGGCATGGGTGTCTTTACCATGTGATTGTTCAAGGAAAACCATGTCACGAATGCCTTAGACGGATTAACCACTGCTCCCGTATCTCGACACCAATTTGTCAGTCTGTCCAGCTCCTTCTGTAGTTCCACGACGCACTCTTCTCGATTTCTGCCCTGTCTATACACCAGGATATCATCGGCATATGACATCGTTCTGCCAACACCTGTGATTTGATTGCCAGCGATATGTACTGTGTATACATTGAAAAGTACAGGAGATACAGGCGATCCCTGTGGCAGGCCAGGGCTAATAACCGTTGGTGTAGATATCCAGTTACCACACTTAAGAACTACAACCCTGTGCATCAGGGCGGCGCCAACCCAACGCACGACAAAAGGATTAACTACAAGATTTAACAGCTGGTGCATCAAGATATCCAAGGACACCCTATTGTATGCATCCTCAAGGTCTATTGCGACCGCACATGTCTCCTATGACCGCATATGGCTGCATTTTGCCATGTCTTCTTTCCTGGACGATATCCTCCTAACAATGTTGGTAAACACTTATTTCTTTCAAGATAACACAATACCTTCCGGGCCACAATTTTTTCCAAAAGCTTGCCAATCGTATTCTGCATAGTTATTATTCTGTAGCCATGTATCCTGGTGTGGTCCTTCCCAGGTTTGGGTAGTGGAACTAAATAGCTGTGCAACCAGTCTTCTTTCACTGTGCCCTTTAGAAGGCTATTATTGAACATGTCCGCCAACTCTCCCAACTCCTCATCCGTTCTTCGACTAATGTCATCGTATCTAATGCCATCTGACACCTTTTATTATGTAAATGTTTCTGAAACAGAAACAAGTTTCTTGCCCTACAAGACAACACCAAGAATGATGGTCATTGACAGCTTTGTCTCTGGTTGCAGATGGAAGGAAACATCGGCTTTACATAATTCACTACAATTGACCGTTGAGAGAAAGACAAGAGGAGGACAAATGAAAATATTGATTGATAATATTAATCAATTTATACATTGACAATACACATTCAACTGGTAAGGATTAAGATTCTCTACACTCTTTTCCCTTTCCAATACGAATAAATAATCATTTCACTGAATATACAATGAACAAAAAGTATATAAAACTTGATTCACTGTAAAAAAAATACAAAAATTTGAGAACAGAGTTAAGACAGGATTTTTATGTTGATGTTTCAAAATTGGAACCCCTGCGACCCTTAAGGGTTAAGGGAATAATGATGATAATTCCACTACCGTAGTAGGACACAACAAATGTGAGGTCAGTCACCAACTACTTACTGAGTATAGCTACACTAGTAGTGATGGCTAAGTCTGTGTAGAGGAACTCAGTGTCAGACAGGTTTGTTCGTGCCTGTGAAAGAGAGATTTATTCAAAGTATTAGCACCATCAACAAGCTTTCCTGTATGCAATAGATATCAATTAAAAGTCATCAACTATTGACTTTAGAAACTGTTGAGGTGTAAAGGGGAAATACTGTATTATAGTACACACACTATAATAGTACAGTAGTTTTTATTGATCAGTGGAGCACTTAAGGATGATGTGATTCTGTTAATTAACTGTCAATTCTGTTCACTAAATTATAGTCAGTTCTGTTAACTAACTTAATTTGTTCTGTTAACTAACTTAGTCAGTTCTGCTGATTAACTTATAGGCAGTTCTGTCAAATCTACGGCTAGGGGCAAACAGAAAAACAAAGCTACAACTATTAAGAAGCTATATTTTTCCAGTGGCAACATATGGTTGTTATAAGTGGGCAATGATATTCGCAAAGATAATATTGGCATCCAAAATGAAATGTTATAGAAAGGTCCTAAGAGGACAACATACTATAAAGGACATGTCCCATAGATGCTGATCTTTATCCATTAAAACATGCTATTAAATGTCTAGATTCTAGATTCATCTACAATATTAACCGTAAGAACACTTTAGGCTAATGGTTTTGCCAACCTTTTTCCATTTCTGGAAAGCTGGTGGCGAAAGTATTAGTCTCCATTGCTATGCACCAAATATAATCAATAAAGAAACCCCATTTTTTAATATTTTGGTTACCAGTTTAGAAAAATCTGGCTAGCTATTCAATTTGACTTCCTTTTCCTATAAGTTTTTGGGCATGATGGCTGTATCTCAATGTAATATCGAAAAACGGCATCCATCCACATCTTCATACTGGCTCAGTGTCATGAAAGTGAATTGTGTTTGTATTTTATCAGCGTCATTGTGTTTTATAGACTTTTGTTTTATCGTATTTTCAATAAAATCATAATGTATTATGATTCGTATGATTAATTCTTTGGAGTTAGTTAGTTTTCACACTCAAATATACAGAAGTCACGCTGGTTTCTATATTCTGAGACTAAACATCATGTGTTTTGGGGCGATGCAGTTTTGGTCTAGATTTAGATTCAGAGAAATACTTCATGACAAATCTATAAGGTTTATTCATTTTTCCCAGTGAAATATTGTTATTTTGACAATGAAACAACACAAATACTGTAGAATTAGGTCTGTATCACAGTGTTGCAACTTCAGGAAATTTTCTTTAAAAAAGGCACATAATTTTTTACTTTTTTTCATTTTGTTTGTTATATTTTTTTATTTTTTTTTGTGTGAACAAACGTCTTGACCACTTTCTCACACATCTCATATCACACGTACACACAAACAACAAAAGTTACACCAACATATGTATAATTCAATTATTTATTTATATGTACAAATATATTCTTTATATATCTCTAACAATAAAAAAGTTATCGCATTTTCAAAACAGCAAGAAACAATAACATAGATTTTCCAAAAATAAATTCAGCTGCAAGAGAGAGTTTATGTAATTGTAAACATAGCGTCCTGAAGGCTAACTTCAAGCACACAGATACAGAAAATTTAACAGGACATTTAGTACTAACAAACACGAAAAACTATTTTCTTCTTTAGGAAAATACCCTGACCTAATCCTAGAAATATCATATTAACAGTCTTGCCTTGTGAGCTTTATTGTTTGTATTTGATTTATATTTTTTCTTGATTCACTCTGTTATGTGAACTGTTATATTTTTGTGCAATTTAATTTTTATGAGCTGTGAAACTTAACTCATCCTGTACGTAAATACGATATAATGTGGCAGAGAGACCCCCCCCCCCTTTCCGGACGTATCCATGATGTATCAGTCTTGAAGATATGCCATCTAAATTTGCTCCATTTGGATCCCAAATTAATTAGTATTAACTTATTTAGCTGTTTAAACTTTTATAAATCTAGCTAATGAATGGAAACCCTCATATTACTGTGTGGTCAGACACATGGCATATTTATTTCAAATTAAAATTTGAACAAAAACAGGTTCAGCTTTCCTGAAATTAGCAAAATGACTTCATGTTCCACTAGCAAGAGAGCTTAAACATTTAACAAACATCAAGCTTTATTATTCTTTGAGCTTTATAATTCGAGATGTTGTTTCAAGTGATGTGTCAGTACACAACAGTGTTTTTATTTTGACAGTGGAGATTAAAGACATGTTGAAAATAGAAAAGAAATAGGCCTAGACCTAATAGGTAAGAGCTAAGAAAAATATAAAACTATTCCCGCTGCTATTGTTTCTGAAAAATCAGAAAGGCCTTGTAGCAGCAATGATAATCTTGCACTATGTTATACAGAAAATAAAGTTAGACCTAATGGTAATAATGAGTGGAATAAAGTTCAAATTTGGAAATCTTATATCTCATACAAAATATTGTGGGAATATTTCCTAAATTTTCACATTTGGTTCTGAAATTGGACATGGCACACAAAAAATGGCATAAAATACTAGACAGTTGATAGATTTACTTCACATAAACTATTTATGATCAGTGAATGGACAGTCAAGACATCTACTTTAGTAAGATTGGATATCAACATTTCAAGACAAGTAAAATTGAAGGTGAGTAAAACAAAATGCATGTCCAAAAAATTATGTTCATCTAACATCCCTGTTTGTGGGTGTAATTTTTGTGTTTTATTGTTACAATTCTTATATTTTTATATTGTATACGGATTCCACATTCAATTATCATTCATTTGATACCTTATATGACATTCCACAGCTAATACTTTGTTTTCAGGAAGCTTGTGCCTAAATCATGTTGTGATTGAAAGTTTTAGAATTTCAAAAATTTATCCTAAAATTAATTCTGTCCCGAAAGAGTTAATACTTGCTGTTCTCTGCTCTCAACTATTAGAACCATATAACATTATATCTGAAAAATCCAACTAAAGAATACATTATTGTCTGATTGGTCACATTCATATACAATATTGTATTCACTTACTGTATAAAGTATTAAAACTGAGATAAACTGAATAAAACTGTACAGAGCCATGTACTTGAAGCAGCCAAACGATGTCACCAATGCTGCCCTGCCTTCCCTAGGGGTGAGGAGATTAACATAGTTGATAATCACAAATCTAAAGAATATCAATATTATCTTGGTATTCAGAGTACATGGGACCAATCATTAAATGTATATAGAGTTCAAGAGATGGCATCCTGTTAGTATCAGTTGGCAATGGAAAGAGTGTCCACAAAGATTTTGTGCTCGCTGCTGCTTCCTTCAGGCATGCTTACTGAGCATTCATTCTTCTGATTAAACAGGGTGAGTCTGAAGAATGGAATGTCTTATATAATGGTCTACAGTTTGGTCATGATATCTTGCACCATTCAGTCTGACACATCTCAATTGAGCATCATTTTTATTACATGGGGTAGATAGCTAACTTCATTCCAAAACCTCCTTAATCGTCTCTTATAAAAGCATGACAGGTTATAGGGTTGTTATTCTTTACTCTATTTTCTAGTCCTGGAAATACACAGGGGACACACTTTATATCATTTAACTGTTTTAAGTCTGCTTCAAATGTTCAGACCAGTGTTCATAGCCTGCTTCCAGCTGGACATGTCACTAGCAAGCTCATGTCATTTTGGTACATTCATCTTCACTTACAAATCTGGTCTGCAGAAGTACTTGTATCATAAAATCTTATCTGCTAACGTACTTGTATCAAAATAGGACAATTCTCTAGTAAGAAATCATATCTAACAATATCTAACTGGGGATGTGGCTTTACTGATATAACATACTTCACAGTAATAAAATCACATAAGTAAAACATACAAGGTCACAGTTGGTGTGTACTCTAGCAGTTAGTCAGCAGATCATCATCATGACACTTTCGACAAGCCAATAGGTGCTCCAATCCCCTCTTTAGAATGTCCTTCAGTATGGGGTAACCGAATGTTCGGGTTCTGTGTTGGTTGATAACTCTTCTTTTGATTCCCGTGAGCCACTTGTTTCTTGCAACATCATGCTTCACTCCTAGGTTCTGCATTCTAGCCATAGACACAGAAGAAGAAGCACACCCAATATCTTCCAACTGGTCCAGATCCTTTATAGCATTTAAAACATCAGCATGGTCCATTGAAATACCACTAGTCACTGTGGCCATGCTGGTAAGTCTTTCTGCTCTTTCATTTCCCCTAGTACCATCATGTCCTGGTACAAAAATGGGAATCTATGATTCTTCAGTACAGACTTCATCATTGGATCCAGCCACTGATGATGTAGATAGCTTGACTGAATCTTTTTAAGCATGCATATAGAATCAGCATTAAAACAGACTGTACTCTCTAGCAAAAGTGATGTAAAATAAATAATATGAGATGTTTTATGGGTCAGTTATGGGTCAAAGGGCATGAGCCCATGGACTGCTGAATCAGCAACCAACCATGGGCCAGCTATCTTACCAAGTACAATAAATTGGTAAAGCAGACACTTTCATTTAGTGATTATCTAGCACAGGCATACAAAAATCACTTCAATGGTGGTGTATAGCTTCTTCATCTTCTAGAACTCTCATTCTCAAATTCCTGCTGGATCTCTCTTGTGGCAGGACAATAGTTCTACTAGATTTCCAGCAGGATGTGTGTATCAGTATCCCAGGATTATAAAATTTTGGATCAATCTCTTATATTTGATTATTGATCATCTCTTTTGGACCGATCTTGGTGGAAGGATTCATAACCCAGAATAAAGAATCTCTGTGTGTCCTTTAAGTGAGTCTGTTATATGCACATTATGTCGATCTGGTTTTTCCTCAGGAATTCTTGTAGCTCAGGCTTTTTATTTCACACTCCTTCCATATTCCACTGAGTAACCCTGAGGCATTTGGTCAGTAGCAATACTCTGCTTTCCCCTGACCTCTTGGTTAGCAGAGGCACAGGTCACTTGGGTGGGCCCTTTCGAGGCAAGGGGCCTGGCTCTGCTCCTCCCCAATTTTAGCTGATAGGAGTGCCGCTATGATGACAGGGTTGATTGTCACATGACCACATTTCTGTAATCGCATGTTTGGCCTAATTTATCCCAGTATCTGCACCATCGCTGGTTAACACACTCCATCTTCAGCATGCTGGGTTGTGTTTTTCTGTCTGAGATGTCTCCCATAGCCTTTCCATCTCCCAATGGCACTTGCAAGGCAGTAGTTGTTTGTATTTAGAGTGTTCTCACTTAGGAAAGCTATCTTACCGAACTTATTAGCATTTCCTACACAAGTGTTTCCCCCCCCCCCTAACCCTACTTACCCCAAACCCCTTCCCCCCACCCCAGCCAGCGCATTCCTGGAGTGATGTCAGGTGGGGTAACCTGAGCTTATAGTGGCTTATACTCGCTTGACAATCACTGGGCACTTGGGGTATGCCACTTCAGTAGGCATATCAGCACCTCCTGTTATCCCGCCCCATTCTCATAGTCAGCAACACCAGTTTGGTCAGCAGCTGCTTATTTGTCCAGACGCTTATTCGCAGCTGGCTTCTACAGAGACTTTTCCGCTATCCATCACCTGTGGACGCTCCTGGTAGAGGCTGGTAGCACCAGGGCCCCCCCCCCCCAAGCCATGATTTCCTGTCAAAATGATCCTGCAGGCGACAGTCAAAGATGAAAGGAGCAGCAGCAGACAAAGAAAATCATGAGGTTTGACACCAAATAATTCAATGGTCATGATTTTTCTACACTCATCCACATCGCTGAAAATAAAAATCACAGGAGGACTGTGTTGATAAATCTAATACAGTACCCCTACTACCTTCATTGGTTATGGGTTTTGTGATTATGATAATCTTGCTGACTACAAATATGTATGCGTGCATACACTGGAACTGGTTTATGCAAAATTATCATTGGTTTGATAATTGATAGAAACCTGATGATCATGATACTCCATACCTCATAGCTATGACAACACACTCTATGTTATTGACACTAGATGTGAAGGGAGCTGCCACCGATGCCTCAGCCTCAGACAAGGAGATACCAGCATGAGCAGCTTTCAGGGCCTGCAGATGTCAATGAGAGAATAGTTGTTGTACTTATATTATTAACTATTACATTCATATAAACACCATCCTCCCCTTCTTCTACTACGTTTACTATAATATAACCAGAGCTCTCTTGTACTCTGAAACAGTGTTAGCACACTGTGTTGCTATTTTACAGCAAAGTTATGGTATTTTCTCTCTTTGGCCCAACACATCCATTTTCAGCAGGTTGGCTTTGACCCGAAAGGCACAGATGTCACAGCCATACTGTAAACCATAACCTAATAAATTCTGTTTTCCAGGTTGCATCCTATTAATTTACGTAAAACACAGGTTTTTAAACCGGTCCACTTAGACAAGACGGGTTATCACTAAAACTAGGGGTTTATGATTTGTAAACAAGAAAACATACAAATTACAATATACAAAATATTTTCAACCCATGTCTTGTAATGTCATGTCATGTTTTTACAAGACATGCTTTAGCATCGATACTGGGCAATGTTTTTGGTGAGATAGACATTGTCCCAGTCATTTTGGTTATCAATAATTTTATGGTTGTGTTTTCTTAACCGTTATTTGTTTCTTGAGAAAGGTCCTGATTGAACCAATACATTGATAATTGTCCTTGTTCTATTGTTATTTATTATTGTTTTATATTGATTGTTAGGTATTCACAGTAACTTGTTTACTTCATTTAAGATTTACCTTTTATTTAGAGTCCATGCTTCATGTCCATATGTCGCCACAGGAAACACACATGTTCATAGTAAACACAATTAGTTTTCATAATGCATTCTACAATTATCTTCCATTGTTTAACCTTTAGCACGATATCTTTACAATTCGGGTGGTGCATTCTGCCGGAATTGTGCCATGTCTTGATTTCGTAAGGTGGAATCCACCGCACGGTTCGCTAAATCCGAAACCGAACCAAAAAAATCGAGATCTGTAACTTTTTGACAGAATGTTTTGGCAATACTGAGAAGAAAATTTATCGCCATTTTGTTAATTGCAGAAAATAGCGGGAATACAGTGTAAAGTTATTTTGAAATGCAAATTAGCAATTTATAGTCATCTACATCACGGCGAAGCGACATGACAGTGAATCAAATTTATTATACTATTCGTTAATAGTATATTCAGTGACATCATCGTTTATTCAGCTGGAAAAGCTGAAAACTTGAGATATAAGTCCTGTAAATTCATTGTTTAAAATATGCAATGATGTTTCCATTATGTAAAATAAATAATAGTCAACAGATTTCACAGCTGTCGATCGATCAAAAATACGGTACATCTAGATCTAGATAGGTCTATATCTGTCTTTATCACTTTCTCACATGTCTCGTATCACACACATACAAACAAAACTTAAACCAATATATGCAGAATTTAATTCTTTATTTATATGTGCAAATATTATTTAAATATCTATAACCAAAAAAAGTTATTGCAATTTCAAAACAGCAACAGACAATTGCGTAACATTTCCGAAAACCAGTTCCGCTGCATTCAGCGGCAGAAGAGAAATTGCATAATTGTAAACACAGCATGCGTAAAGCTAAGGTGGCTGTTTTATGTATTTCAAATTGTATAGAACATATTCCTTGAACTTTCTCTTTTACTGGGTCACAGGGCATAACCCATGGACAGATGGATCAGCAACTAACGAAACACTGATATTTTTCTATTATTCTCTAAAAACATTCATCTGTTTTACTCTTATCGTCTCATTATCTTTCCACATTTCCGTCTTATTATTGTAGGTGATTTTTCTATATATTCCAATCTCTCTCTCTAGTAGGACTACTCATTTCTTAAAAAATCCCTATTTTCTATCACTCTAATATTTTTCATCTGATTTACCCATAAATGTCAACAAGAATGAATTATCCATATTGATACAGATTTCAGGCACACACAAAAAAAACACAAAAACCCAATTTTTTTTTTAAAAAGGACATTTGGTGTTAAATTTCCTGGTAATTATTACTAATGCAGACATTTTTTATCTCTCACATGGGTATTTATGACAAAAAATTACAAATTGAGTTGGGGGGGGGGGGGTGAATATTGAAATACAGAAATAAACTGTTAAAAATACAGATTTATGAAAAAATAAATTGACAGCTCTGTTTTCCCCTACTCTCCACTTTCCCACATAAGATAAAAGCTAAATAACTTCCTACCTCGCAGTCATTAGCTCCATCTCCACACATTCCAACAGTATAGCTAAAAAATTGAGAATTAAACAGATATAGTGACATACATGTGGTTGCAGGATCTCATGAATAAGAATGACAACTTTTGACTCTTAATGAAGTAAAGTGCTGATTAATTTTCCTTCAGGCATGGTTAATTTCAATTTTTCATACAAGTATAAAATTATAGCAATGATAATAGACTGGACTGCAGTAAAACTGTTTACCAATAGATATTAACGAAAAACACAAAACAAGTTTTATAGCCCACAAAATGGACTAAAAGACACAAATATAGTTCAAATTTTACTTCTTTTAGTCCATGCCATGTGGTGTTGGTTATCATGTTCACACCCTTCTGTTTCTGTTGATTTTCCAAGCATATTTTATAGAATTGATATGTGGCGTGGCAGTACTCACCTTAAGAGTGAGTTCTGACATAAACCACCCACTACACAGCGAGCTCCCTCTTTTGAAGGGAAGCAGGCTCAAGAGAGGCAAATTGTGTCAGGCTGAGAATACAGTTAACCATATCTGCACCCCAGAAGCTATAGCTCCTGGTGAGAAATGGATACCTATTCCTACATTCTTTCAAGAGGCAGACAAGACCGTCATTACACTCAGAGAGTTTAGGAAACAGCCACGTAAGCGTGGATGCTGAGGTCAAGGCACTAATATGCGAGAATGCTGATGATTCAGATGTGATTTACACGGACGGGTTGGTCATTCATCACCAGCAATGCGCATGGACCTTTACTGTCAGATCAAAAGGGAAAACAGTACACGAAGCCAGTGGTGTCTTTACCACAACAATGAGCAGTCTAACTATGGAAGTATTCGCCGCAACGCAGGCACTTTACTGGCTGGAATCGCAAACCTATTCCCATGCATGCATACTAAGTTATTCACTGAATATGATTCAGAAAATCAAAACATGTGATGTACGTAGGGAATAGGCGGAGTCATTGGAGAGAGCTAAAATGCGGGCATCACTACAAAAACTCACGCTTATCTTTGTCCCCGGACTCACGGGTGTGGAGGAAAACGAACGGGCAGACCAATTAGCTAGCCTCGCCACCATATCAGATGATCAGCCTATGGACCGAGCAGACATACTCACTGCTTTTTGTGAGTCCTCACAATCAGAGGATTTTGAGATGAATAAGCAGGAGTCAATATCAAGAATGCAAGAATTGGAAGTGAGGATGGGCGTGGCCCGAAGAGAACCCCTGACAAAGATTTCAAAAAAGAGTAGTGAACCAACAAAGAACCGGAACAATCAGCCGTTATACCCTGAGAGATTTACTGAAGCAGAGATCTGATGACCTATGGACGTGTCCGGTGTGCAAAGATGATAGCCCATCCACAGTAATAGCACATCTAGCATTCCCCGACACCTAGGAATCTACCACAATATGAAGTACGTGCAATGTTTACAGACATGCATCTCTTTGTCATCTATGGGGGATTACTTCATAGAAGGCAAGAAATTGACACAAAATGTGACAATGATTTTTTTCACAGATTGTCAGCCTATCCAACAACTGTCCTTACCGATTCCTACATTACTGGAAAGAAAAAAGTGGTTTCTATTCTTTGCACTTTGAACTAGAAGTCCAGGACACAGTTGCCACATGGGTGTTCATCTAAACATAGAGGCAATACAATTTATCTACTGATATTTTCTTCCTTATGACTAGAAATTAGAATGATTCTTGCTGCTTCATCACATATCATCGGGCACATGGGTTATTTTATTTTTAGGACCAGCTACACCTGCTGCTAACCTTATCCTGTCATGAACAAATTGCTGTTAGGTCTATGCTTAATCACCCAGTATTAAACTGGCTCATATCACAGCTTGTTACACCAAGTCTGAAAGTGGCATCCATCATCCATGGGTTTCCCATGACTAGCTCCCAACTCACACTACGAACACACACCAACAACAACACCAGCTGTAAGTGTTCAATAATCAGCAAATAATAACCAAAAAACAGAGATGACTTCATACTCCTCGACTTATTTTCGAGAGTAAGATCAAATTTTAAAAAAATTACGTCCAAATCACAGTAAAAAAAGGAGAAAAACACTTTTTTTAAAATTAGTCACATGTCCCGATATATTAAGCCAGGATAAAATGACTAGGGCTCACCAGCAATCTAGAGCGTACTTACCATAATACTAGGCCTCTAATTACATTAATTTCTATATATCATACAATATTTCCTTCAAAATCTCCGATATTTCTTGATAAAAACTCACTTACTAGGTCTATATCGTTATTTCAGACACGCAGCCATTTTTTTAGCAAAATTTCCCGGAAACGCTATTTTTAGCAATGGGTATTACCAGTTTTTTTTACCATTTATAGTACATATATTTCTATCATAAAGGTTTCAATTGATCATCGAAATTGGTCAGAAAAGTATACCAGTATCTGATGTTATTTATTGACCAATATACGGTAATGGTCTGTGGAAAAAAACAAATGAAATACCATAGCCTAAGCTGATGGGTAGCCGAGTCTTGTTTGTGTAGGGAAACACTAACTACCAGTAATCTAAACACCGTCGCACACTTTCTTGTTGGTAAAGCAAATGTTACAACAGTTACTGACCGTCTACTAGGCTATAAGACTTGTGTACAGAAAATTTAAAACAACACCTCAAAGGCAGATTTTGAGTATTTCCGTGTATGTCGCTGGTCGGTCTTGCCAATTTTTAACATGGGACTCCAAGTAAATAAATATTGACCAAGACAATAATCAGAAACATAGAATGAAGTCCTAATTAATTCTGTACAGAGGTCTTACTCTTCATACTACAGTCTTGCACAAACACTCACATTTTTGACATCCAAAACTTTGCCGCTTAGGCAGTGTTGGAGGGAGGGGAATGGGGGAGAGAAATCAATAGTGAAACTGTCTGAGCTGTGCCTCAGTTTATATTACCGTATAAGGTAAACATACAGGTCACACAATGTTCAAACTCTTCTGTATCTTTTAAAAACAAACGTGATCTGGCATGTTTTTGTCTGGCCATTCATCCATTCATCTTCCCGTTTCCCGCTTACACTTACAGGAATAAAATCACAATAACAATAAAAATGTATGAACTGGAAGTTAAACTACTTGTGCAGTATTCTTGGCTAGCTAAGTCAGCCTTATATTCTGTTAATTAGTCCAGCCCACTGAGGCCACAGATTAACTACTGGCCCTACCCATTTCAATTGGCTCAACCAATCCAAGTTTCCCTCACATTATGTGATGCCATTCAGATAAGTGACTAAATGCAATCTTTCTTTATAGAAGATTTGAAACGAGGTTCCAAATCACAACACATCATAGGCATTTTGTAGTAAAATTGCGCTGTAATTGATTCCCTCCCCCAACCACTGTACATTTAGTGGAAGACGAGATCAATTTCACAATCCTCTGTTATGTTTATTTTATTACCGTATTCTCCCCACACGGTAAAAAGGTAAACATAACCAGGAACAAAGTTCAAACTCTTCCGTATCTTATAAAAACAAACGTGATCTCGCTGTCTTGCCTTTCATCATTTCCCACTTAAACGTCACTGTCAGAAGCCGGTGACATAATAGTTACATAGTAATTACTATTCACTAGCACTGTTCTGCATCATAACGCCCCGACACCCAACACAGACAATTCATTCAGGAAAAACTTTGTTCCCCAAAGTCTCGCCACCTCATAAACAGTCTATAGTCATGGATAGGGAAGTCAGCCTACCGGGTATTCATTATTTTCGGATATATTGATCCAGAATACAGTAGCCACCGGGGTTTCATTCCTTGATTCATTCAAATTAGGTGAGTGAAGCAAATGAAAGGAATGCCATTTTCTTAGAGTTGCAAAAGTTTGTGTTAATTTCCATTTAGCATGTTGGTTCTTTCTTATGATGATGAAGTTCATTATTGCCGGCTTTGTTAAGTTGGGGATGTCGGTCTATAGTCGGACCTTCGACTTTCTCCACTTTTGGGAAGGGATAATTAGGTTCTCGGCCTACAATCGAATGGGTTTATATTCAGAACTTAACGGTAGGTTACATCAAACATGCCAAACTTATAACATGAAGATAAACATAGAAAAGACTGAAGTAATGAAGATCAGAAGAAAAAAAACCATATATATTGGAAACAACAAGCTTAAACAAGTGATAGAATTCACATATCTAGGAAGCAATATAACAACAGACGGCAGGAGCAGTAAAGAAATACACAATAGAAGTGGTAAAGTATACCAAGCCCTAGAGCAAATGACACCAACCTTCAGAAACAAAAATGCATATTTAAACACCAAAATAACACTATTCAAAACAATAATTATGCCAACGCTGTGCTACCAATGCCAAACATGGAAAAGGACATGGACAATTAAATGGCATGCTTACGCAGAATCCTAGGAATATCACTAAGAGACAGAGTGAGAAATGAGGACATTAGACAAAGAAATGGTACTGCACCAATCTTGGGAGTATATTAAGAGACAACAGATCAAATGGTTTGCATACATCAGCAGACTACCACCAGACAGCATACCACAGCAAGCTATGCTACACAGATACAGTGAAGGCAGGCCTAGAAGCTAACCTGGAAAATGTTGGACCACCGAAATAAAAGAGGCAACAAATTCCACAATATATTCAGCACACATGAGGGCCATCTCCAGAGAACTCTTCTACCCTTGATGCTGAAAAGCAATAAAGGGGTTTAGCGAATAGATAGAATAAGTCTTTATCTCTGCCAAGATTTTTGGTCCTACTGTAAACAATATAGTGTTCATTATAAAATAGAAGTTTTATTATTTTACAAGCAGGGTAGATGGTTTTAAGTGGTGGTTTTATTAGAATACTGAAGATAAAGAGCCTATAGTGAGTATTCTATTAGTGAGTAATCATAATAATTTAATATTTTCCTATATAGAACACTGCTACTATAATTCAACTATTGTTGAATTTTTCACTGCCTCTTATATATCCAATTGTATAATGAGTACAATGTGGAAAACCCGGTTTTAAATTCAAAAGATTATTCCATGCAGCTGGGTTTGTAAGGTAGGTCCACTATCCACTCTACAACCAAGCTAGGTTTTTGGATTAATAATACAAAATTATCAGAAATGTCTTTACTCAAGTTTTTGGAGCTCTTCTATCAGCTGACATTTCTGTTCTGGTGACATACGGGCAAAGATTGTCCCCTGGACACAAATCTGCAAGAGAAAGTTTTATAAATTATGCCAACAGTAAAATAATTAAACAAGTTTAAAAGTACAACAGAAAATAAATACTAATGCTTTGACCAATAGATTTTAAAAATAAAGCACAGAACACACAAATAACATATAACAGTGTGATATTTGATGTTCCTCTGAACTTACTACAATTTATCTAGGACTGCCACATGGTTTGCCTCTTTCCTAAGTACTATTCAATGTCTACACAGTAATGATAAAGAAACAGCAATAGACCGGTAATGGCAGAACATTATCTTTTGCTGATGATATTCTAGTGTACAGGCAGGGAAAGAGGTGGCATGCAATTACAAAAGAATTACAAAAAACAACTAGACCTCTTCGAATTCTGCTGCTTGAAGTCGGGTGCGATGATCAACCAGAAGTAGGCTGCTCTCATTTGGTTCTTGTTAAACAATCATATCACCAGCAGTAAAATTTAATGAGATTGACATTTCTCAAATACCCACATTTTCCTATACCGGAAATACACTTGCAGAGAGAAAGGGTTCAGTACCTGATGGGCTCAGGCGCTATTTGGGACAAAGTCGCTCAGCTCGAGAACACCTTGCTCTCAAACGCGTGGTGTGAGACTCGAACCTGGGCGAGGGGTCCACGATGTCTGTGAACGACGCCTCGGGTAGGAGGGTGAACGAGCCAGGGTCCAACTCTTCTGGCGAGTTCTTCCTCATACGGAACTAGGCTCGTGGATGAGAAACGTTGTCGACAGGCATCTTGGCGAAGAGGCCCTACACATCAGCATGCCCGGCGACAGATAGAAGCTGTCACGGACTAGGGACCAAACCCAAAATAAAGGAATGACGAAAACAGATGTGCTGGACTTCGGACGTCCTGACCACAAGTGGCCAACCAGGGTGCAAATAATCACAGTTTTACTGTGGAACTTGCAGCACAATGTACTTCACGCTCCCCGGCGGAAATCACACATAATATTTGTTGTGGTTATATGAGAGCGAACGCTGAAGAAGAAGAAGAAATACCCAAATTGTCTGCATGGTCCAGTGAGAAAACTGTCAAAGAATCCAGCGGAGTCTTTACTATAGCCATGAGCCTACTCATGGTGGATATAAAGGCTGTGATGGAGGTACTGTTATGGTTGATGTCACAGGACTATTTTCATGCCTACATATTTAGTGATTCAATTAATATGATCATAAAATTTGAAGTGGGAGTCATCCACTGTCAATGGATGAAGTTATTGACATAATCTATGACCAGAAAGATTATCTATATATATGTGCCAGGGTCAGCAAGGGTTGATAATAAGCGAAACAACTGTAAAACCGTGTCACAATAGTAATTATTACATAACATACAAGATGATCAACTTTATGATAACACACAGACTATCAGACTATAGGGTACGGGTGTGAAAAATACAAATAACAGTACACAAGACAGTATCAAATTCCAGGTATTTTTCAAGAAATGCAAGATGAACAGTGAATAAACAGTAAAAATAATGGTACTATCACAAAAGCATTAGACGGCAGACATTTAACAGAGCAATGTTAGTGCAAAGGTTGAGAGCAATGAGCGACTCGATACATTAGCGAACATGGCCACAGTGTCAATGGATTGATCTAACATAGTTAATTCATTAAGTAACCTCGTCCACTCAAAAGATTTTTTAACTGTCTTCTTCACGTTTGAAGTTTGACTACACAGCAAATCCAGTTTTCATGATACATGCTAGCTGTATTTGAAAGCTCCTCAGTGCTCCCATAAAGCTTACTGTGGATATCCATCTCTGTGGGTCGGTGTTCCTCCCTTAGCTGGTTTAGTGTGATGTAGTCTCGCAGGATAAGTTTTAGTCTATTTAAGTGGCTGTTTAGTCTGTTGTTCCATTTCTGATTTCGGAAGATAATAACCTACTCAGCTCTGTCAAGATAGTGATAGTTTTCTTCAAAGTATGAATCATGGTTATTTTAAAGACTGTGTGGGACTGATGTAAAGATAAGAACAGCCAAGAAATAGAAACATAATAGATGTAAGAAGCGATTGATAAATCAGCATTGAACTAGAACTCAGCCACTACACCAAAATGGATTTATTGAGACGGGATCGGAGAACCTATGGACTTGTTTGGTGTACTGATGATAACCTGCAAGTAATAACTCATAACATAAAATTTAAAATGTGTGTTAGTGATATTAATTCATGAAGATATCGTTGCACAAAATAGTCTATATTCCTTGGAATATAAATACTGAGTTAACAAAAAAGAATGAAAGAAAGAAAATAGTGAAAAGTAAAAAGGAAACAACACAACAAAATATGATAACACAACAATTATTTTGTAAATATTCACACAAACACATTTATTGATTTTTTTTCCTTTAACATTTAGCACAAGGTGTTTACATTACGGGTGATACATTTCGCCCAAATTGTGTCATATCTTGATTGTGGACGGCGAAATCCACTGCCCAGTGCGTTAAACCCGAATTTTTTTTAAAACCAGATTGGTCATTTTTTGACATAATGTTTTGGCAACATAAGTTAACATTTCTTCTAACTTCCTGTTTCTATTGTTAAAATGGCGATAGACGATGTCGTGTGATTATGAAATGGAAATCATAGCAATCTGTAGGCATCAGCATTGCGGCGAAGCAACACGACAGTGAATCGAGTTTTATATACTTTTCGTTCATCATATATTCAGTGAAATAATAATTTATTCGGATTGGAAAAAATTGAAAACTTGAGAAGTATGTTCTTCAAATACATTATTTAAAATATACCACGACGTTTCCATTATGTAAAATATATAATATTCAACAGATATCACAGCTTTCGATCGATCAAAAAATACGGTAGGCCTAGATCTAGATAGGTCTAAATCTGTCTTTATCACTTTCTCACATCATATACACACAAACAAAACTTACACCACTATATGCAGAATTTAATTCTTTATTTATATGTGCAAATATTATTTAAATATCTGTAACAACAAAACAGTTCTTGCAATTTTAAAACAGCCCCCAACGTTTGTCAGCGGCAGGAGAAAAATTACGTAATTATAAACACAGTGTGCTAAATGTTAAGCATTTGTTAATTTTCTTTCTTTTCAGGTTCCAGATCTATTATTTTAAGTAATAACCAAAATTCGCTATATACAATAAAGACTAAACTAAATTTGGATTGATAAAGTATTGTTAAATAGGGACCTTTTTTATAAATGTATGCACTATGAAGGGATTCCATGTTAAATAGGGATCTTTATTATAAATGTATGCACTATGAAGGGATTCCATGTTAAATAGGGACCTTTATTATAAATGTATACACTATGAAAGGATTCCACTGTAATAATAAGACCCATAATCAATCAAGCTCATATTGGTGCCACATTGGAAACATCACCACAAAAAAAGCATGACACATATACGTGGATATTCCATTTACTAACTCAAGATGAAACAAATGTAGTATGGATGAAGTAAGATTAATGAGATTACCTTGGGCAACAACTCTGGAAAGTAATCTGATATAACAGTAAATGATTTTCCACCAACAGCGAGATGTTTTCTTTGTGATGTAACAGTCAAGCTTACACAGCTGGATTTCTGTAAAATAAAAAAATAAAATTAATGAAAGATTCATTAACACATGAATAATGAAACCATTCCATCACTACACCAGAACATATGCAAAAGTTAAAGCTATTATAGACCCTAAATATAAATAACCAAAATGTCAGAAGATATCAGACAAAGTGGAGTGTCACAGAAACCAAATGAATAGGTGATAAATACTACATAAAGTACAAAGGTTACTATTAAAGCCTAAGTATCAATGTAAAAAATAAATAAATAGCAATAAACAAAAGAATATGGACTTCTTTCCACATTCCAGTCCAACTGGGACCTTTCTCAAGAAGCACATAAATATTGAACACGAAACATTAAAATGTAAATGATTATTTGGAGACATCCTTCTTACAGAAAGACGCTCCAAATAATGAGAGACACACTCAATTGTTGAATTATGTGCATTCAAAATTATTACACACCATTGACACATAGAAATTCCCATAGATTCATGTACTATTTCTCATTTATAGATCCTAACTCTGTATTGAAAATCATCTCTCTAAATTTGTCATATACAGGTGACACCTGGTGACTTTTTAAATTGTATCATTCATAGTCAAACAGTTTTTTTCATTATAAACATAATTATTAAGAATTTTTAAAAATCACAAGTATCTGAATTAAAATAATAACCAAGGGGGAAAAAAGTGACCAGGAAGTGAAAATAAAGTATATTTTCACTTTCAATTGCCTGAAAGTATATTGGCCTACAGCTTGATATCGTAGTTGAGTCTTATGATTATTCCTCATGGGATCACCTATAACAAACATGCCAGGACATTGATGACAATATATTATCAATCACAGATAGAGTGATATGATATAAGATAACCCCACATTTTCCTGATAATACACAAATGTTTGTACAACATCAAAACAAAACAATATTGATAGAATTTCGCATACAAAGCACAAAACAAATGTGTCAATTGAATGAAGAAATATAAAATAAATTTAACACAAGGTTTCTATTTCAAGTATTTTTAAACCAAGCCAAATACAGGTAAAAAAAAGTGTTTTGAGTATTTGATACAAAAAAATGTAATACTTTATGGTTAGCTAATGTAAAGGTAATATGGGTTATGAACCATTATGCCTTTTATTCAATCATAGCACACAGTTTCTCATGTGCTCAGCTGCCTAATCAGTGGTTGACCAGAAACAGCCTGACTAGCGTCACCTACTAGTGTCACCTACCGCACTTGCTTAGTAGTGATGGTGTCATTCCTACCTTCTCAGAGTATGAGCCCTTGTACCCTACTTCCTGGTGACTTGGTAAACTAATGTATTAATTTCTATTTCAAACCCTGAATAACAAGTGGATTCAAAACTTATGTTTGCTAGTCAGCAGGTGAATGTGTTAACATTGCATTACACTACCATGGCTGTCACTTTCTGGATGATTCCAGTATGTACAATTAATAGTGTTATGTGGATATCACATCTTTGGTCTATATCAGTGAGCTACATGAACCACTCACAGGCATATCCTTTCTCATCAACTTGCGGAGAACTGAAACGTCTTGTATGTTCCCTTGCAAGTCCTTTTACCAGACATGCAATAAGACATGCAATATCACAGGACGTAAAAATATGAGTATAGTTTTTCAATACTTCGTTCCACTTCCCGGAAAAATATTTATAATGAAAATAAAGTCTTCAAGCTAGCACAATCTTAAATCACAAGGTACATATACTTTATTCTTACAATCACAAATTGTCCAGCACTGTGGCGGAATGGTAAAGAGCATGCCTGTAAAAGTCAAGGTACCAGTTTGATCTCTGTCACAGGCAATTATGCATCCAGCCCGTTCAGAAAGCAATGACAAACTACTGAACGTATTTATAATTGCCTAGAAAATCACTAAAGCCAAAAAATGCTGGTTTGATAGCTATGTCCTAAACAGTATACGCTACAAATCACAAATTATAAGAATACAAATTAAAATACAGGTATGTGAATTGTTTGGTGGGGCAGAAGATTTATGAGTAAGGATTATCATTAGCATACACCGGAAAAATTTATAAGTGCCACAAATACCATCTTAGTAATTGCATTAGAATGCAGCAGCTCACATTTTGCACATGCGGTTGCATCTGTGGGTCTCACCAATGGCTCACTAGACAAACCAACCATGCAACAGAAAACCTTAGCAGATGACATGCCTTTATATTGAGGTTATCTTCTTATAGAAGCTTCATGGCACGTCATCTATACAATCCCGTAGTCGTAACCTTTGATAACAGTTACCATGTTGTTCCGACAGGTCGACATTGTGCTTGAACTAGTTACGGGCACGGCGTGGGTGGGCGGAACAACAAAGAAATTTCTTTCGTACGGTTTTATAACATTATATTATTAATAATAATTACCCATAATTAATTTCCCATCTTCTGATGATATGGAATTTAAAAAAATTCCAAGTCTCAAATAACGATGATTTGTTTCATTTCAGCTTCCTTGTTGGACAAGTTGTCCATTGGCCTACTGCCCTACTAACCCACTGCAATCACACATTGGAGTTTTCATCCATTTTTCTTTTTAAATATGAATTTTAATAAAGAGCATAACTTTGAAACGTGTTTGTGATATGCTTATCGGACAAGATTGACAGTTGTGTGGAAATGTAACATCAACATTTAATAAAACATTGACGACAGCTTGGAAAATTCCTTGACCAACGAAAGACTATCACAGTGAATGAGCTACTTATGTTTTTAATTGAGACAACTTTTCTCATAATTTTATTGCTGTTTCATATATAGAATATTTATTTAAAAATTCATGCAATTCCATGGTAAATTTTCATTTCTACACTCAAGATTAAAAACTGATCATACATCGAATCCTAGAGTTACACAATTCATTGCTTGTTAGCAAACTTTCCATTACAGTACCTTAAAAACTATAACGCTTGACACAGTGAAACTACACAATTACAGATCTACTTATGTTATATCATAATATTGCATTTTTTTTAATGCACACTGTGTTTGTATGTTAGCAACAACATGTTTTCCATGCTATGCAAAACCATAGAAACTAGCATAATTTTTTCCATGAGGCGTCGTTAGCAACAGCATTTACCAAAATCAAAGGGAGATAACAAAATTTACATGGATAAATTTAGATAAGTTTAGAAAAATAGATGTGTCATTTGATATTAATATGGAAACTATGATAACATTTTAGTCAAGTCAATACCAACACAGAAAGTAGCAAAAAAAGTCAAGCAATGACAACCATGACCACAATTTGGATGACTAACCATAAAAGGTAAATGTAATGTGCAAGCAATGATAATAAATAGGTTGGATGCACATGCTTGAGATCCTACTATCAATATGGCTACAGACATTCACTATTATTATTACAGTATAGAAAATACTAAACAACCATCCTGTAGTACATAAAATAAACGCAGAGATAATTGCGGTATACACATATGAGTAACGTTCCAATAAGACTGCCTTAAAATACAATAAATAAATTGAAGAATGACATAATAAAAGTCTCATCATTCCCTCACTCTTGTGCAGCCACAAACTACACAGGACAATAAACACTGTGATGATGCAGAATTTAGGCTCCCTACTCTAATGACTTAACCTGACTCCCAACATGTTTTTTAACCTTTAGGGCTCTGAATGAAAAATTAAGAAACATCCCCTTGGGCCTGAATTCTTTTTTGGAAAATTTGCGTTATTGATGGTGGGTGTTTTGAAAACGTGATAACTTTTTTGTTTTAAATAATTTTTGCATATCTAAATAAAGGAGTGAATAGTGAATATAGTCATGTTTTTGTTGTTGTTGTATGTATGATATGATATGACAGTTGTGAGCAAGTTGTGAAGTTGAAAATTCGGGGGGAAAATCGCAAAACGCCATTTTCAAATCGCACATATAACTTCTTGACGACCCTAATACTTGAGCAATGCGTGGAATCATTGATAAAATCCTCATAAATACCTATACTTATTGTATATATATATTGTTTTATATCAAAACTAATATAATATGAACTAAAAAAACTAATAAAACGTGAAGAAATCGCATATAACGTCCGTCCAGTAAACACTAGGTCTATCCCGACACGCAGCGTAATTATTGTCTAAGCACACACGTGGCACCCCTGATACATATTATTTTTGTGTTTTTGAACGACTACACAAACATTCTTATCAAATAACAACATATTAAACACAAAAAACAACAATTAAAACATGTAATGTATAAGAAATCGCATATAACGTCCGTCCGGAAAACATTAGGTCTAGCCCGACACGCAGCGTAATTATTGTCTAAGCACACACATGGCACTCCTGATACATATTATTTTTGTGTTTTTGAACGACTACACAAACATTCTTATCAAATAACAACATATTAAACATGAAAAACAACAATTAAAACATGTATTCACGATCACTTAGCCATGCCACGCTGTACTCAATTTGATAGTAAAAAATGGCCAACGTCGTTCCAGAAATTCGTTGACAAAACCAGCCGGTTTTCTCTCTTCTTGCAGTCGTAATGAGTAACGGAATTTGACCTTTAAACTGCGACGTATTCCTAGCTTCGTTTGGCGTGTTTTATACGTCACAGGATCATTACTTTGTGAAGTTCTGTGCTCGGGAATCGGGCGATATCCTATGTAGCGGGATTGCGCCTGCAGGCACAATGGAGCTGTGCTCATAGGCGCATTATTGCGACCGCAGAGTCGTAAAGGTTAAAAAGGACAGTCACTGTTTTAAGTAGCTATGTACACATCTAACAACACAGTGTCAATGTCTGCATACCTTAGATCACTCAAAATTACTACGTTCAAGACATCTCAAACTGTTTCAATAAGGTGCTATGGTGTGCTTCAACTCTAACAAAATTTAGCAGCTCATGTATTATCAAATGAATTGATTCTTGATTAGAAACTAGCATCATAGCACACAGGACACTCCCATAAGAACTCTGCTCTACGTTTCAGCAGCCATTCGAGTGTATGTAGACTCAATCCCAGTCAGATGTTTATTACATGATCTTCAGTTATTTCCAAAAAGAGTACATTTTCTACCCTCTCCTCTAATCACTTCCATTCTGTTATTCTTTGTATATGTAGGTTTTCAGTCTTTTTGTCAACATCTTCATTTTGCAATGAATTTATTACTGCTTTAATTAAGTCAGCTTTATCACTTTTCAGTACTGTACCATCAATCATTATCTGCCAATAAGTCAACTCTTTCATTTCCTTTGACTCAAGCGTAACCCGGGCAGTATATCCATGTAATGCTCTGTACAACTGAGTTGTTCAATAATGCAACACATTCCTTTCTCAACATGTTCTTTTCTATCTTGCACAGCATGCTTTGAGAGTCTGTAAGTATTACAGAGTTGGTTGATGTATCAGTTATCAACCAACTCAGTTCTGCTGTAACTCCCTCTTTCTCCATCCTCATGCTCGATGTGATTGTAGCAAATGAATATGCAGTGTCAACATTAATCCGATATTATTTCCACTCTAAATGTAAAATAATTTTGCTACGGTACAACAACTGATGCATGCGACATAAACAAAAAAATACCAACTCAATAGTTAACAAGAAATATGACAACTATCTTTTAACAAGAAATATGGCCCTTCAATTTCATTTCAACCAATTATTATTAAAACATAATTTACTTTATCGTCAATAATTAGATGGGGCATCCTTTTTTTCATTTACTTTAAATCTGTAATCACAAACCAAACTTGTTTAATTTATTTGTAACAAAGAGTTACACTGCTGATCATTTTATTCCCTGCCAGAAATTACCAACTGTGAAATTTGTTATGTCAAACATGCACTTGTCAACAAGTAAGTTAGAACTGAGTGCAACACTACACACAAATTTCAATAATGATAATGCTAGTAAAATGTGAATATTAAAAACAAGGAATGAATTTTAAAGTTATAGTAAATAATGGTCATCACCTGTTAACCAGGTGCATATATGTAATGAAACACTGTAAATGAAACAAATAGTCAAATCCCATTATAACAACTTGTCCAGACCAACAAAATATGTATATAATAAGAGAAATTCACTATGTACAGTATAAACAATAAATATACTTGAGGATTTTGAAAAGTATTAAATATGGAAATTTGTTAAAAATGTATGCGATATAGAGAGGTTTCACTGTATATTGTAACCAATGGGGGAAAAAGAGTAACAACTAAGAATAGAAAATAGAACAAGTGAAGATGCCCATGTGTTGGTGAGGCCTGAGAGGGGAACAAAGAATAGCAGCACTGTTGCTTGCCATGCATGTAAAATACCATAAGAGGTGACTAAGGAGATTTTGAGGTGGAGTTTGGCCTGTCCCATTTCAATGAGGGTCAAAGTGACTCAGAAACCATGCTGAAGTTGAATGTGTCAGGCCAAAAAGTGCAAATATCACACCTAAGCTGTAAACCATAAGACATATTCTGGTCCCTGGACTACATCCTGCTAATCTGCTGGATTTTGAGAACAAAGAAAGAAGAAGAACAATTGAAGCAATCAATTCCACCACACAAAAAAGATGTTTATTCGATGCAACATGGAATGAGAGTACAATTTATTCTTGGGACCAGTATTCTTGTATTTCATTCACAAAGGTGTTCCATTCCAATACAGTGTTTTTATTTATAAGTAATGGCAGATTTTACCATCTGTATAATATATCTTCATTGAATTCATCTAGCATGTAAAAAAGATACTGCCTCCTTCTCAGTTCATTGAAGGTTCATAATAATTATAATAGCAACATTCAAAGAAACAATTGTTTTCTGAATGAAAAATTACATGATAGTGGTTTACTAAATGTGTGTGCCTGGTTAACAGGTAAATCCCTGAATTATAAACAAAATTAATTTCAAAATACTGAAATACAAATAAAATAGTCATTGGCTTGTTAAAAACCAACATAAACAAGCAAAACTGAAGCCTTTTCCTCTGTGATTACAAACCTGTTTAAAAGAAGATCTTGTTTTAGCTGGGATAAGATTATCTTCTAGCAGCAACGGCACAGTCTGCGACACGAAATCATTTGTTACCAATGTAAAGTACTCTCTCAAAATATTTCACATGACTTCTCAGACTAAATATTGACTTTAATATGCAAAAAAAAATTTGTCAAATGTAAAAACGATTGTTAAAGGCTGAGGTCGTTAGTGCACTAGTTTAATAAAAAATTGTTTCATTAGCTTTGCCCAACTTAAAAATGATGTATCTCTGTAAATACATAACGCATATAGTTGAAATTTTCTGTATGAATTTGAAATGGTATAGACCTTATGAACTAAATTTTGTTATTCTTGTTTAGAATTTGTACCCCCGAAGTGATTATTAATTTGACTATTTCCTTTGGCAATGTTTGCCAATTGATATTTATCAATTATTACTTCTTTGAGGGTTGAGCTTAGGGTTTGGGTAAGGAGAGGTTTTATTTTACATAACTAACATCATCATTTTCCTCTTGTGCCAAGCTTGGCACATAGCAGATGTGATAGCTCTCCAAGCTTGTTGATCAACAGTCAGTTTTTCCAGACTGTTCATTTTCATACCAGTTGTTGTGATTTATTTCCCAATAGTTCTTTTCAGTGTTGTTTTTAGTCTTCTGCTTTTTCTCTTGCCACTTAAAATTAATAAAGAATAAACACACACTGACAAACATTGCAAAGGAAAATAATCTATTTGAAGGAATGCATTTCAAACAAGAACCAATTTTTAATTACAATGCAGCCATTGGTTTTAATTTATTTGCAATATACATCAGAAGCCTACTTGTCAATACACATTTTAAAGATGTTTAGTCAATTATAAGACCTCATTTACACATGAATCAGAATTCAGAAATGAAAACATTAGAAGACTAACATTTACAATGACAATCCTAGACTATATCAGAAGATTAAATGGTTTTCACATGCTTCCAAACTATCATCAGATAGTGAAACAACATCACAAAATTGCTAGCTGGAACTAGGCAAACTGGGATACTTACAGACATCTTACAGAAGAAAAACTACAAATAATATATGAAAAGATGCAAAATTAATAACAGGCCCAATCCTGGAAGCTGCCAACAAGAGTATACCTAGAGACAGAAGACAAAACTACAAACCTTTCTGGAACAGAGACCTTCATGCAATGCATGATGAAGTCTCTACTGCAAGATCCAAGATGGAAATTAGACCAACAGAAACCAATATCATTTAACACAATAGACTGCAAGCAATTTTCAGGAGAGAAAAGCTAAACAGCATTAGATTCAGCTGGAAAGAAAAAACAGCAACACTCACCATGAAAAAAGACAAACAAAAATGTGGCATCTTATCAAGTGTCTCAATGAAGAGAACAACCCCCAAAGCAGTATCATCATAGAAGACAAGGGAAAGTCCTACATTGGCAAACAAGCTGCAAATATTCTAGCAGACTCCTATGCTGAAGAAAGCAAAATTAAGATAACAAGAACTGCCAAAGTAAGACGAGAGACAAAAAACCTAGTAAATAACAGCAACTATATCCAGGCACAATGACTTCATCCTTTCACGAATCAGAACTTAATATGGGAATTCAAAATCTCAAAAAGAAGAAAGTACCTGCACACAATGGAATCACACACAAAATTATCTAACACCTAGGTCCCATGGGTAGAAATATTGTCCTAGCCCTCTTTAACAAATCATGGGCACAAGGTATCTTACTAGAAGAATGGAAAGAGGCAGAAATAATTCCAATTGCCAAGAAAGGAAAACCAAAATCCAACAAAACAAGCTACCATCCTATCCATCTACTAAGCTGCCTTGGAAAATTCATGGAAAAATGGTGAATAGCAGGCTCTTAAATTAATTGGAGGAAGACAATCTTCTAGCCGAGTGCCAATCAGGCTTCAGAAACACAGAAGCACTGAAGATCAAACAACATACCTTGCCCAGGAAATAGAAGATGCTTTCCAGAAAAAAATCAAATTCTAGCCACCTTCTTTGACTTCACAAAAGCCTTTGATAAAGTCTGGAAAGAGAGGCTATTGTTAAAACTCGCCAAGAAAGGATTCTGATGCAATACGTTACAGTGGATAACAGGTTTCCTACGTGGCAGACATGCAAGGAAAGAAAATGGTCAACATAAAAGAAGGCATACCACAAGGATGAGTTATTTCCCCAATAAATACCATTTATTCATATCCTTCTTCTTCTGGATTCCAAACTCCTATTAATCAAGACATAATATTTATTAACTCTTTCAGGATGTAATTATTCCCGGAGTTTGGACGTAATTTTAGTCTAAATTTTTTGACCGCATCATAATTTATGCGCAAGCTTCCTGAAGACAAAGTATTAGCTATGGAAGGTCATATAAGGTATCAAAAGAAAGATAATTGAATGTGGAATCCATATACAATATAAAAATATAAGAATTGTAACAACAAAGTAAAAAAATGACACCACAAACAAAGATGTTAGATGCAGAGAAATTTTTTGGACGTGCATTTTGTTCTACTTACCCTCAATTTCACTTGTCTTGAAATGTTGATATCCAATCTTGCTAAACTAGATGCATTGACTGTCCATTTACTGATCATAATTAGTTTATTTGAAGTAAACCTATCAACTGAATAGTGATTTATACCATTTTTTGTGTGCTATGTCCAATTTCAGAACCGGTCAAAATATTGTGAAAATTTAGAAAGTATTCCCAGGTATTCATAGTATTAGAATTCCAAAGTTGAACTTTATTCCACTCAATATTATCATTAGTTCTAACTCTATTTTCTGTATTACATAGTGGAATATTATCATTGCTGTCACTAGGTCTATATAATTCTTCAGAAACAATAGAAGTGAGAACAGTTTTATAATTTTTTTGCTCTTACCTATTATTAGGTCTAGTTCTATTTCTTTTTTTATTTTGAACAAGTCGATAATCTCCACTGTCAAAATAAAAAAAAGTGATTTTTATCAACACATCACTTGAAATAACATCTCCAATTATAAAACTCACAGAATAATAAAGCCTGATGTTTGCTAAATGTTTGAACTCTGCTGCTAGTGGAAGATGAAGCCATTATGCTAATTTCTGGAAAGCTAAATCTATTTTGTTCTACTTTGATTCTACACAGAAACACGATGGTTTCCTTTTGTTAGCCAGATTTCTAAATGTTAAATGGCTAAATAAGTTAATACTTGTCATTTACGAACCAAACGAAGCAAAATGGAAAGGGTAGCGGCTCTGTCCTGGTATATCGTGTTTATGCACAAATTGAGTTAATATAACTCACCTCTCTGTCAATGTTGTTCTCAGTTAGCACTGCCGTATCATCCTCTACAGTTAACACATCTGGGTGTTCTGATTCCTCCCATTCTATCCTGGCAGGATGTTCCTTGTCAGGTGCATATGCATGAACTAGAATGACTTTTTCATCCTTTGCCACCATCCCACAGTTACGTGCCACACTGACAGCAGTCTGTGTCATGTCCCCTGAAAGATAAACTCTGCAAGTTCTAATGTATAGTAAAGGGAAGGAAAACACATGTAGAGAATCACTTTATCTAAGCTAACTGGGATCAAATTGTTTTTCATGGAATTGAAAGAAAGGGATATGTCAAAATTTTTAATCATCTCTACACGATGTATTTGTAGACTTCAACGTCTCAAATAAAATAACTGAAACTGAAACCCTTACTAAAGCCAAATTCTATCAGAGCTGAAAAAGTCCCAGCTAAGATTTGCCGGATATGTTATACTATGCCTAACAAATGCACTTCAAAACAGCTGATATATATGAGCCTTTAAGGGCAAATGATCAGCCAGTAGAAAGACGAAAATGCTTAAGGGACTCTCTCCTAGACATCTCTCAAAGATCTTTAGCATTGACATCATCTCCTAGGAATCTGTTGCTAGGGAGAGTGCAAAGGGTATCCCACTGCTTTCAACAGACTCAGGGTTAGCAGATAACCAATATTCCAAAAGTAGTTCCTTGTGGTGCACCCTAAAAATAGAAATACAGCTGCTCATGCTAATTCTGGCTAAACCTTTTGGGAATCGTGTCCATGAATGTGGACCCAGCAGCTGGAAAGAGAATTAACTGCAAAAGAAACAGTCAATATCTCCAACACCACTGCGCTAACACATGCAGTGGTACTGTCAACACACAGTGACGCTAGTAAGTCCGGTCTGAGAATTGGAGGGGCTGCCAATGAAATCGAAAAGAAAAGGATAGATGAAAAGACAACATCCTGAGTACAATGAAAGAGCAGCATAGCGCCAGAGGGCAGTTGCAAGTGCGAATACAAAGGGAAAACGTTCCAAGGAAATTAGAACTAAAAGCTATGATAGCTCAAGACAAGATTCTAGTTACCATTGCTCTTTACGAGCAGAAGCCCAGACCCAAGCGTGGGCGCCCGAAAAGAAAGCAACCCTGGCCCAACTCTAATGTCGAGCTTTCTTATACCGGAAATATGCTCGCGGAAAGGATTTCATACCCGATGGTTCAGGAATAAACCGGACAATGTCATTCAGCTTGAGAATACGTCTAGCTCTCAAACGCATGATGAGACTCAGACACGGGATTCGGACGATGTCTGTGAATGACACCTCAGCTAAGAAGGTGAAAGCACAGAAAAAACTCTTCTGTTGAGTCCTTCCTTAACCGGAACCATGCTCGTGGATGAGAAAAAGTTCAGTACCCAATGGGCGCATGTACAGAACATCTAATTACATGAGGCATGTTCACTGACCTGTGGAACACCTCATGCAAGATATACATGAACGACAATCATCTCGGGAAAGAGTTATTGCACACCTGCGCGCCAGTTGACAGATAGGCAGGCTGTCACAGGCTAGGGAAGCCCACTACCAGAATTAAAGGCATGATGAAAATGAATGTGCTGGGCCTCAGATGCCTGGGCCACAAAGTGAGCCAACCAAGATGCAAACAACACAGTTCAACTGTGGAACTAGCAGTACAACGTACTTCATGCTCCTGGTGGAAATCACACGATTTATTTGTTGTGGTTATAACAGAGCAAATGCAGAAGAAGAAGAAAATGTTGCTAATGAAATGCCTAATGCGGCACAGAAAAACCAGCAAAAGTCTGAGCATAGTTGTGAAAATCAAACTGCAGTGGAACAAAGATAGGTAATAACTGCATGAAACGGAACAACAATAGTACTTATGTAGAACACAGGTTTTTGAAAGTTTCACTTGAACACGATGGACTATCGCTATGAGGTGTAAATATAAAAACATACAAATGACAATACATAGGATATTTTCAATGTTTCGAACTGTTAGGTCTTTCTCAAGATTACATTAAAAAAACTGAGAAAACAGTAAAAACAATGTTACAACCACAGAGGCACTAGATACAGTATTAACATGTAAACGATACAAAGTTCAAGGTGACAATGTTGTATGTGGAAACATGTAGTCATGGAAGCGAATTCTGTTGAAAATTTGATGGATATGATAAAAGATACAAATTATTACTCAATACAACATGGATAGCAATAGAATAAGGACCAAACCAACACAAATTTAAAACAAATTAATGTTTGAAGTTAATTCCAAAAGGCTTGAGGGTACCAAACTTCTTCATCTTCTTCTGCGTTCATTCTCAAACTCTTGCAGATAAGCAGGATGTAGTCCAGAGAACGAAATGCATTGTGTCATGGTTTACAGCATTGCTGCGATATCTGCGCCTTTCGGAATGACGCATCCGACTTCAGCATGGCTTTGGGTCACTGACCCTATATGGGATGGGACAGCCAACTCTATCCCATAACCTCCTTAGTCGCCTCGTACGACATGCCTGGAAGGTAAACAGTGTTGCTATTCTTTGCTCCCCTTTCGGGCCGTGACAATACACAGGCGGGTACCAAACTTAAAAATAAATTGATTGTCAAGAGCATACCTAGATCTGTCATCCATGGTGCAGGATATGAGGGCAGTGACCTGGATATCGAGGGCACCATGATGGCAAAAGAGGTAGGTTCTCTGTGTTTTATGGCATGAAGATGTCTACAGAAGCGGTTACTCAATCGTAAGCCTGTTTCACCTATATACTTCTTGTCACAATGTTTACATATGATAACATAAATGACATTACGGGATTCACAAAATATCAAATTTCTAAGGTTGAAATATTGAAACTGTCCTGTATACTTTTATGTGTATTTTCTTATCCATAACCTATAGTCTGATAGTCTGTGCACTCATTGACCTTGTGTTTTACTTAAGTACTAATGATACATATTCTGTAAGACCAAACAAAAAGTCATTTACCCATCTTAATTCCTTCTTTTCCCATTAGAAATTTGTTTCATTATCTTTTTGTGGAAAGTCACTAGGGGGTGGTGGGGTGATAACCCACCTTTCAGCTAAATTTCTAGTGTTGAAAATCATGTTCGACTTTTCTTGGCCCACCCCACCCCCTTTTTTTTAAAATTGGGCTTATCCTATGTAAATATCCTTAACTAAACTCACCAGTCACCATCACTGTTCGAATATTTGCCTCCTTCAGAGTCTGGATGACAGGAGCTGTTTGTGGTTTCAACTGATTTTGCATAACTAAGAGGCCCAAAAAGATTAAGTCTTTCTCAACCTTGTCCCTGTTGGAGGAAGATATATATAAACAATATTGAATGTACTGCATGTCTTTGCTACCCTCTAACGGCAGCAATAAAAAGTAAGATTTTTTAGATAAGACAATATAGAACTCTATATATATTTACTGGGAAGAAAGACGGGGGAAAAAAAAGAGGAAGTCAAAGAGAAACATTATGGACAGTAGTGAAGTAACATGGAAAAGGTTTCATAGTACATCCTTTGTATGTGGTGTAATTTTTGTATTTTATTGTTACAATTCTTATATTTTTATATTACATATGGATTTCACATTCAATTATCTTTCTTTTGACACCTTATAATTATGTCCTGAAAAAGTTCATGTTAAAGTAGTAGGTCTAAGTTTTTTTCCGCCAGCCACCAGTGTTGCTATCATGACAAATATTATCAAGCCTACAACTATTTCAGGATCTCAGGCCATATCCCGCATCTACCGCAATTTTCATTGGCTGGTGAATCAATATATATGCAAAATGGCCATTGATCAGAGGCATCAGCCATGGTAAATGATGCTGTGTGGATCAGCGCAAAGGAATAATTAGGAAAAGTGTTTGCATGTCGTAGAGCGTTTTATGACGGTAGAGTATAGGCACTTGCGGTATTAGGGGAAGAAAGAATGCTTGCTAGGCAAATATCAAACTTTTAAAGGTATATTTCATATATCAACATTTCAATAAATATTTTAATGTCATGAATTGTGTTTGTGTGTTATATTGGGGGTTGGGGGATAAACTCCAGGAGTGGAGGCGCGGGGTATTGCCAGCAATAATTTGGTACTTTTCCATGCAAACTAAGCGTATATCCATTTTTTTTCATAGAAAAAAGCACTGGGCTCATGTGTGTGTGTGTGTGTGCGCGCGCATGCGTGTGTTCGGGGAGAACACACAGTGCTTTTTTAGTGTCAATAACTGGGTAAACAAAAACTTTAGAGATATCCATTACAAGCTCTTGTATATCTTATATTCTTGTAATCAGATAAATGTTTATGTGCATTTTTTTCTAAGGTCGGTGGAGATTATTTCTTGAACTACAGAGTTACATGCTTAAGTGATACGCTTGAAAAACAGCTTGTTGCTCAGTTTAGAGAGACAGAGCATATGTGGGGAACCTGAGTACAATGAAGTCAATTCTCTGACAACAAAAATAAAACATGTTACTGGTAACATATTTGCTTTCATTTATACTGCTTATAGCTCAGTGTTCTCAAATCCGTTTTAATTTGAGTATTAACCATCACCAAGCCACTGGCTATTAATGTCAATAACTGATGTCTTTCTGTAAACATTCTTTGGCGACATTTGTAGCCTGCTGTTATGCATTGATTTAGCGCCAAGATCGTGATGTTTAACGTTCACTCGACTTGAATTGGGGAATCCCAGCTAGCTATTTGATTAGGCTTCCTTTTCCGCCATTGTGTTTACATGAGAGAAGAATGGGGGGAACTGTAATTTAACATTGGAGGCTCTATAGGCGCCTATAACCACCGACATCATTACGTAACTAGGATCAAAAGGCGTCTCCATTCAACCCTGTTGCTATTCCATGACTCATCAGTACGGAATCACACGAAGTTACGCGCATATGACATAGAATTCCCACCACACGAAGCTAGAAATGCATCAAGCCTAAAGGTCAAATCCCTTTATAGATTACAATTTTAAGAAGAAGAAAGCTGACTGATTTTGTCCACCAATTTCTGAAATGGCTTTGTCCATTTTCAACACCATATTTTACTATCAAATGTTTGTTTTGTTTGTTTTTCGTTCGCTCCATTGTAACCATCACGGATATCCGTGCGATTTCCGCCGGGAGCGTGATTACGTTGTGCCACCGTTATGCGCCTTGTAGGCCTAGCACATCCGATTTCGGCATGCCTTGACAATTCGGGTGGGCTACCCTTAGCCTGTGACAGCCTCTATATCTGTCTCCAGGCACGCGTAGTGGAGACTCTTCGCCCAGACTATTTTCTTGCTCTTAGTCTGACTCAAACGAGGTGTTCCACTGTCTATGAACTTGTCTCGTGTAATTGGACGTGCTGTGCCTGTGCCCATTGGGTACTGAACCGTTTCTCATCCGTGAGCCTGGTTCCTTAAGGGGAAGAACTCAACAGAGGAGTTGGACCCTGGCTCTTTCGCCCTCTTAGCCGAGGTGTCATTCACCGACATCGTGTACCCCTTGTCCAAGTTCGAGTCTCACACCACGCGTTTGAGAGCAAGGCGTTCTCGAGCTGAGCGTCCTTGTCCCAATAGCGCCTGAGCCCATCAGGTACTGAACCCTTTCTCTCTTCAAGTGTATTTCCGGTGTAGGAAAACCTGACAGTAGAGTTGGGCCAGGGCTAAATCGTTGTCCCTTTTGTGCCTGAGCGAATCGAGTACAGAACCCTTTCTCTCTGCAAGTTACTTCCGGTATAGGAACCTTGACAGTAGAGTTGGGCCAGGACTGCCATCGTTGTCCCTTTCTTGCCTACACCCATCGGGTACAGAACCCTTTCTCTTTGCAAGCATATTTCCGGTTTAGGAAGGCTCGACATTAGAGTTGGGTTAGGTCTTTTGCTTTACCAAACGCCGATGTATGGGTCTGGGTCTCTGCCTGTTAGGAACTCTGGTAACTAGAAGCCCGTCTCGAGCTGACGGAGCTTGTAGTTCCCTTTCCTAGGGACTTTTCACTTTCTATTTGCAGTTCGCGCTGCCCTCTAGCGCTGTTCTGCCCTTTCATTGTTTCATTGTACTCTGTGTGAAACATATTTGTCTCTCGCCATGCATTTACCTTTACGTGCATTTTACATTGGCCGCCCCTCCAATGTTCGGACTGGACTGACTAGCTTCACTGTATGTCGACAGTGTTGCTATATGTGGTGATGCTGGTGGTGTCGGAGATATTGTCTGTCTCTTGTGCAGTCAAATCTCTTTCCATCTGCTACCTCCACATTCTCGGACACGATCCCCAAATGATTTGGCCAGAATCAGCACGAGCTACTGTATTTCTGTTTCCAGGGTGCACCACGTGGAGGTACATTTGGGATCTTGGTTATCTGCTAACCCTGGGTCCGCCTAGAGCAATGCGTTCCCTTTGCACCCCACTATCAAATGTAAAATTGCAAACTGCGTGACATGATAAGTGATCATCGTAGAAAGTAATATCTACATGCTTTAATTGTTTTTGTGTTTTAGTTGTTGTTATATTATAAGGATGCTTGTTTAATATTATTCATTGAAAAACACAACAACAATATGTATTAATATGTATGTTATATATTATCAATATGTAAAATGTCAACATTTAAAACAAAAACGTTGTATGTCCGGCTAGGCTAAGTTTTGAACTAACGGACATTGTATGCAATTTTTTTCACGTTTTATTAGTTTATTTAGTTCATATTATATTAGTTTGGATATGAAACAACTTATATACAACAGGAATAGGTATTTGGGAGGACTTTATCAATGTTGCCACACATTGTATGATACAAGAGGTCAACAATGTATTAAGGTCAACAAGAAATTTTTTTACGATTATTTAAACAGCATTTTTATTTTTCCCCCAATTTTCAACTGAGCAACTTGCTTACAACTGTCAAATCACACATACAACAATAACAAAAACACAATTATATATATTATTCCCTCCTTTATTTCCATGTGCAAAATTTATTTTGATATCTTTACAAACAAAACCGTTATTGCGTTTACCAAACATTCACCATAAACAATGCATATTTTCCAAAAAAATCCAGGTGCAAGGGACAAATTTTGCAATTTTATCCAGAGCCCTTAAGGTTAAACCTGAGCAATCTGCCCAAATCATGACAAATAGTGTCGATCGGCTTTTATATACTTTTTTTGTCGGGTATTCAGTAAAATCATTATGGACTGTGATTCTGATGAATTTTTGGGTATTTGTCTTCAAAGTTGATATATGGTAGTAACATGATGGTTTCGTTATGAAGTGAAACCGAACAAGAATATCGGAAAATAAAGGTAGTAATTTTAAAATAATTTTATTTTTTATTTTTAAACTTTTTGCTATCTTTACAACTTTCTAACACCTCTTGTATCATACATACACAAACAAAATTTACACCAATATATGAAGTATTCAATTCTTTATATATGTGTACAAAGATTATTTTAAAATCTCTAAGTACAAAAAATTTATTTCGTTTCCCAGACACCTATGTTTAGTTTCTTTGTTTTGTTTTTTGTGAAATATGTCTTTACCACTTTTTCACACCTCTCCATACTACACATACAAAAAACCAATTACACACATATTTGCAGGATGCAATTCTTTATTTACATGAGCAAAAATTATTTTTAAAATCTCCAAAACAACAAAAGTTATTTCATTTTTCCAAACACCCACCAAAAATAACACATATTTTCAAAAAAGAATCCGGTGGCTGGGGAATGATTGTATTATTTTAATCTGGCTTGCTAAAGGTTAAAAGAAATTCAAAATACACAATTTTACTGTTCACAACAGACTATCAACACCAATCATCAATTGTTTCTAATTTCTTTTTCTTCTTCAACATTCACTCTCAAACTCCCGCTGACTCTCTCTTGTAGCAGGACTATGGTCCATTTAGATTTCCAGCAGGATGTAGTCCAGAGAAAGAAAATGTGTTGCATCGCCGTTTATTTGCGCCAATGGCCTGACATATCCGTCTTTGGAAGGGTTTCTAATTTGATCAAGTTTATTCTAACATCTTGAGAATCTGCATATATTCTATAACAAAAATTGAAAAATCTGCAAATATTTGTATGACAACACAAAAATATTTATTTCTGTTACCTGGAGATTCTCTGAACCTGGTGCCATGTAATCTTTGGATCAATAGGTCTGTAAGCTAATGCAATGACTCTAAATCCCTGTATGGAGTAACTGTGAAGGACTGTATGAAAATCGTGTGGTACTGAAAAAAGACCAAGTAAATAATATAATATTTCATTAATTCATGAAACAAAATAAAATCAATTTATTTGATGCCCAAGTTAAAGGGGATATACATGCAGGACTTGTTTGTTTGCTTTGATCTTTAGCAAATATAAGCAATAGAGCTCTTGTATTATTTTTGTGCAATTTCTCAGTTTCTCCTGAGCTTTATTTCATAGCCAAGAAAATTTTAACTCTTAAGGGTGTGCAATACTTTGGGAAGAAACCTCCTAATCAAAGGTGGCAAAAAGATTATTATAGATGAAGTACTGTGAGGTTTCCACAGAAAGAAAGTCATCTTATTTATGTATATTTTCTAATAGGGGTTTACTGTTATACTGTGGTTTGTGTGATGGGCTACTAGTGAGATCTTCAGAGATTAAGCAAGCAAATGCTAGACTAGAAAAGAGAACAAATAGAGAACATGCGCCTATTTGTTGCCAGGGCTCAAAAGAGCTGCAAAGAATAATGACACTTATCTTCCATACATGTCATAAAAGGTGACTAAGGTTTTGAAGTGAAGTTGACTGTCCCATCCCAAATAGGGTCAGTATGGTTACATAGAATATTTAACACAACATGGGCACAACAAAGAACACCTAAAGATTGGCAACAAGCAATAATAATGCCATTGTGGAAGAATAAAGGTAGTAAAAATGAATGCACACAATACCAAGGCATCACACTGCTAAGCCACGTAGGTAAAATGTATGCCAAAATCATAGAATCCAGGCTAAACCTATTATAGAACTACAACTATCTGATGAACAGATGGGATTTAGAAAACACAGAAGCTGCACAGATGCAATTTTCATTCTCAGGCAGATGGTGGAGAAAAACATTGAATACAGTAGGAACTTTTTTGTAACATTTGTAGATCAGGAGAATGCCTTCGATAGAGTAGAGAGAAACATTCTATGGCATACACTGGCTATCTATGGAGTCAACAATCACCTTATTAAAGTATGTCAAAGCTTATATGTGAACTGTGAGTGTAATTCGAGCAAACAAAAGAACATCAAAACTATTTAAAGTCACATCTGGAGTTAGGCAAGGGTGCATTTTATCACCACTTCTGTTTATCACTTATATCGATAGCATTATGAAAAAAGCCAAGCTGCAAAATTAAATACAAATGAGCTACTCTTGCCAACGACCAGGCCATAATAGCATATGAAGAAACTGCAACAATTCAACATCATTCAACATACATGGACATGTGAAACTACCTCTTGAGAGATCCACAGTTAGATCAGTCTGGTATTAAATCTGAACAGAGTAGAACACTGCAAGCGATTAAAAAGAGGCTAAAATTAAAGGAGAGGTCAGACTATTTTCCTTCATTTCAAGACCTACTACATTCCAGCTCACAATGGCACAGGTTTTTCAGAGCCCAGATTTTACTTCTCAGCCATCTGAGGACCCACAAACTTAATTTTACTTTTATTGGTATGTGGTTTGGATTCTATCTCATAAGGTGACCAAACCATTTTACTTGTTGTCTCTCAATATGTTAAATATTTGATATTATAGCAAATCTTTATATCATCGTTATATCAGTTCAATATTACCTTCCACCCTTGCATGTCTGTTAAAATGAAAGTAATCCATCTGGTCTTACTAACAATCCATCTAACAACTCAAGTCATTACCACTGGATAACAACATTGTGGGATATCAACCCACAGTAGAATCCTAACAAGAATATACCTGTTTCTTCTTTGCAAAGTGAAGCAATTTTTTCCGGAGCTCCCTTGCAATAAGCTTCCATATAGGACTCTCCCATTGTTCTTGTTATGACACTCATCCGCTGAGAGGCTGAAGAGAAGGGGAACTGTCGTATAATGCCCACCTCAAATGGATGCTGCAGAAAAAATACAAGATGTCTAGCTGAAATACTATCGCAAACAATAATTTATGCTCATTTTGTTTACTTTTATAATTTCAAATGTCTCTATCAAATATAATTGAATACAAAATATTCCATAATTTTATATACTAATAATAATAATAATAAACCCATAACCCATCAGGGTCATAGGGGTGTCAAAATTTGACATTTGATGCAGAAAGATCTCCATGCATCTCTATCCTCTACCATCCTGATGAGTTTGAAAACCTCACACCATATCCACTCTTTAATATTATCCAGCCATGTCTTCTTCTGGCCACCTCATCTTCTTTTTTTAAAAGTCAAATAAGTCAAAGTTAATTTTCTTGTACCCCATTATTGCCCATCTTACCTGGTCTTGAATGGGGAGCAAAGAATAATACTACTCCAGTCTGTCACACATGTTGCAAGAGGTGGTTAAGGAAGTAGACTGGAGCTTACTACTTATCATTGATCTTCAATACAATGCAGCCTGTTAAAGACCCATGCAGGGACTGCTTGGAGGGAAACAAGCCGTTTATTTGTAACATGCCTTGAGAATTGCAAGTCATCGCAAAGCACACTTCTCCATAGTAGAAGTCTGTTTAGCTTGTTGCATTGCATCATACAGCCACATTGCATTATATAGCCACATTGAGCACACCAGTTATCATTATCAGGTGCCATCTACACATCAAAGGTTGGTTGCAACATACCTCCAACATCCTGCCTCTTACCTTGGTGATGCATTCTGCTAGACTATCCTTTCCATCGCATGGTGTTTGCCTACCACCTGTATTTCTGTCAATCTCTTCTCAAACTAATGAAAATTAATAGGATGTAGATTGGAGAACAAAATGTATTGCGCTATAATTTACAATTTTCCTGCAAAATTTGCAACCTTTCACCCTGACACATCTGACTTCAGCATGATTTCTGAGCCACTTTTACCCTATATGGAATGGGACACATCTCGCCTTGGAGCGATAACTGAGACTCCCACCAATACTTTTAACAGAAAGTGTGGATATTATCACACATCATTTACCTGGGGAAAGACAAAAGACAAATGGGATGCGACAGCAAACTCCACCCCATAACTTCTTTAGTCTCCTCTTACAACATGCATGGAAGATAAACAGTGTTGCTATACTTTGCTCCCTAACGGGGTCCCGAAATTACATGGTGACAGTGCACATTGGTCATGTGTACATACACCAGAAGAAGATTTATCATGTACATATACATCTTCAGTAGATTAATAATGCCTACAAATACACGCAGCAGATTGATCATATATACTAGCACCCATACCATTAACTTTTTTATAAATGACAAATGTTCCTTAGACTTAAAAATAAATAGTTGACATATTGTTTTGTGCCCTAGTCTATGTATAAAATACTTAACTTTCTAAAGAATCCCATTTCCACTGCTCAAATTTTCTTGATTTTTGACTTATTGGAAACTGGCAGGAGTGGAATGTAAGAACACATTTGACCATTCACTTGAAAGTTGGTATATCCGCCAATTTGGTGCACTAGAGCTTTGTTTGGGATTAAAATGTTATTCCTATATGTAGATAGCCTCTAATTTTTCCATTTGTTTTATTTTGTAGATATCCTCGAGTATTCTGTAAATTTCCTGTTTGTTTTGTTACATCTCTATCCCTCTAGTTTAACATTTCCGGTTATCATTCATACTCTTCGGCACTTCCAGCATTTACCCCTTTTAGTTCTATTATTATATGATCCTGGACAGTGCTGCTCTTTATTTGTTTACGCTATATTGTGTTCTTGATAAAGGTGTTTTGATCGAAACATCTATTTTTGTGTGTTTCTAATGAATAACGAGTCTTAATTACCCTTGTTTCAAGTTTCGCCTATCGGATAATAGTTTTGCTGCAGTTGTTACCTGTTATCAATTTTCTGCTCAATAACATATTTTGTTTTTGTGAGATTTTTTTATTACTCTGTGGCATTGAGTACATGTTCTCATCTTATCAGGTTGACAGGTATGCAACAAGTCATAATACTGAATACCTGAATACCAATAAAGCAATGGAAAGTCTATGAGATTTGCTTCATCAATATTAAAAATTACTATATAGAAACATGTTGACAATAGAGCTATGTGCCATTTCTACTTAAAATTGCATTACAACCACTCATCAGTGCTTACTACCAAATCTGCAATTAAAACATAATTAATTTTTCAATTTTTTCATTCATCTTTTTGTAAAACACAATGAATAAATGTTATGGATGGTAAGCTACTCAACTTCATCAAAATGAATAAATATTATATTATAAATGGTAAGTTTTTTGACCTCATCAATAAATAAATACAATATCATGGATGATAAGATTTAAAACAATATCAATAAATAAACATTATATCATGGATCGTAAGGTATTCAAACTAATTTTAAAACATAAAAATTATATAAGTAATAGTAAGGTATTCAACCTAATCAATAAATAAACATTATATCAGGGACAGTACCATTCAACCTAATCAATAAATGAAACATTATAACAGATAGTAAAGTATTCAACCTAATCAATGAATAAACATTAGGTCTATATCAGGGATGGCAAAGTTTTTAGACAAATAGTAAAATTTTAAAAATTAATCTTGCAAAGATAGTTCTCTATAGATCTACATTTGGATTGAAATAATTTACTGATTCTATAATTTACTGTTTCTATTTCTAAAAGATGTAATCATAAAATGATCAAAGTTATATTAAGATTGGAAGAAAGTGAGAGTACCAAGAATATCACATGTAGGAATATAGTTGTCACAACTAAAAGTATAGCGGGTATCATATAAAGATCATTATATTGTCTAGGACAAGCCATCTCTATCGGTAGAGCATGATGGGAAGGAAGTGACCAACATGATGAGCACAGAGATGGTCATTGATGTTTCAAGTGAGTAGCTACTCGAGTCAAATATCTACGGCAAATCGCGTGCAGATACAGTCACCAAATATCATCTAGTTTTTATTACATTCAATCACATAATGTGTATGAAGTTATGGGAGTCGCAAATAAAGCCACCCTTAATAATAAACATTTTAAGAAACCAGCATCATAGCAAACAACTATTAAATCTAATATTCTTTGCTTCATTATATGCTGAAACAAACTAATCTAACTTCTTATATTTCTTGCTCCTGATAATCGTTATATATTGCAGTTTGGTACCCTTACATCATTTGGTCTTAATACAGATCATTCATTTATTTAGATTTTGGTGGTATGGACCTTATTGTGTTGTCATTCATGGTGTTTTGCAATTCAATTTTCTTTAACTATTATAGCTGTTTTATTTCATTTTGATTCCCCATGTTTTTTAATGTGCAACCTTATTACAATACTTGTGTACATGTACGTCATTGTTACCTTAGATGTCTCTGCTGTTAAAAGTCTGCCATCTTAATCCATTTGTGATATTGCCATTATTTTTACTGTTTGTATTGTATTTTCTTGATAAACACCTTATGGATGAAACTGTCTTATATACTGTTATCTGTATTTTTTCATACCTGTACCCAATAGGCTCATGGTAATACTGAAATTCCTTGTGTTTTGCATAAGAACTATTATTATACTTCCTGTCTGCACTTTTTTCTTATATGAAGCTTAAATACTCTTAGAAAAGAGTTAATGAACTAGAATCTAGTGCTATATTTACAGTAACCAAAGCAAAAATAAATATGAATTTCTGTGAGATATGTAAATCTGAGAAAGCTAACACAAGGGGTGAAAGGATGATACAACCAAAATTAACATACAGCAATGTGTAACAATGCAGGCAAATATATCTCTAATTGACAATTATAAATGGCTAGTTGCAGCTACAGAGTCAATAGTATGTGCATTTCTTATTTCCCTTTATTAAACTGTTATTCTCATGACATTTAGAATAATAAGTCATCTGTCATTTTTTTCTAAACAGTTTGGAGCAAGGAGACATGAAAAACATATAGGACTATGACCTAGAGGTCAAACTTGAATTTCTTGTAAGGAACATTTGATTTATTATGTGAAACAAACTTATACAGACATAATCACAATTTACATACCAGATAATTGTGGTTCACATGGACCTACCATTTATTCCAAGGTGTAGGATGCAATTAACAAATTATTCATTACTTCTATGGGGACTGGTGGGAGTTAACAAATGGGAATTTTATTGTTTATGGCAAAGATGGTGTAGTTAATTTGGGAGATTTGTCATTTCATAGATGGACGTTAACAACAGATGGAAGATTTATATAAATATACACAAATATAGGTGAGATATACAGTTAACAAATGGGATATTCATTATATCAGAGATTTCAGAAAATAGTTAAAAGTGTAAGATGTCATTTAAATGGTACAGTATACAATTAACCCTCTTGTATAAATTATTTTTTTAAATTATTTTTATGTGATCTCATTGTTATCCACCAGAGGGTGTAACAATAATATTTACAGTTTAAATCCCATTTGTAGTGGATATTGTGAATGTTAAGACTATTCTACTGCCACTTTAAAATGATCCTGGTCATACTTTAATTGTGTAATTTGTCATCTATAAAGAACGATAAGCAATGGACAAGTGGGAGATTATTTAGTTGGTGAAGTTTACAATTAATAAATATTAATAAGATATGTATATATATATCTTACTATTACTTATTAATTACATAAATATATTTAATATATATATTTGAATAAATAAATAAGAGAGATTATTTCATAACAGGAAAATGTAGCTAACAAACAGAGAATAATCAATGACTGAGATTGTTATATGGATGTATGAGGATAGCCCTAAACTATGCATGTGAAACAAATACAAACATTGACATGATTAGATGACTTTATCAATAGTTTTTGGATTGCATAATACACTGTCAACATTGTTTGCATTACTTTTTAATAATCCATATCATATTCATAATCCTATAACCTATCAAGTTCGTACGTTACCACATTGGATGCTTCAACACATTGAGTCCTATATTGATTTCCATCTTCAACCATGCAGATGAATGAGAAAAAAATCCCAACCTACCCAGTCCTTGATGTTTTTCTTTATCCTCATCTGCTTCTTCTATCTTCAACTGTTCCCTATAGTATAATTTTTGACAAGGAAGCATGTTGACATACATGTCCAAACCACTATTTTTTATAATACCAACATTTCAACAAGAACTTCTCCCATCCAATTATACAAAACACTTTATGTGGAAGTCTATCCCAACCTACAAATTATAGAAACTGGCATGTGCTGCTCAAGAGTCAAAACTCACTGCACTTGATAGTGAAGATAAATCCAACAGGCTGATGTACAAATGTTGCAAACCAAAGCAAAATACATAAATATGTGTTCATGAATATCAACAAGGGCATACTAATAAGCACACACAAGCTACATCTATAAGCAATAATTTCAAATGCTCAAGCTTGTAATCTGTTTATTAATCGAGCCTCAGCTAACTATATTCTGTTAGCATGCAGTTACGGTAACACAGACAACAAGCAAATATGAAATCATGAACCTAGCTACCAAGGATATGACTTCTAGCAATGTAAAAGCTCTACTCTCTAACAACATAACATATTTATATACATACATACAAGATTTAGAAATTCTTGAAGATACAGGGTGATACAAAAAAAGTGAACAATAATTGCAAAGATTTATAGTCCACCTCCAAAACTGATTCATCATCTTGAATAGAGAGTGTATATTGCCTTCTTCTGGTAGCCCTGTCCTGAATCAACTGTATATGTAATCAATAAGTGTGTAAGTATTTATAACAATATGATGTATACCTATCTACAGGGTTCCTGGAAATGAATCACTTTATAATAGTCATGAAGTTTAACACATTCCTATGGCAACTATCTTAACTCTGGTTCATTAAAATAATGATTTTCCTGTGTAGACTATTAATTTATATTTTGACTCTGGAATGGCCTTTTGCATCATGCAGGAGGTCATTAAGCAAACATAAAAAGCAAGCCAATGAGCATTTTCTCTCAGAAATGAAGCACTCATGTCACAGAAGATTTCTGTTTGCGTTTTCCTTTTTAAATATATCCTTTATTATATTTTTTCTTAAACAACATCACCCCTGCATGCAGGTTGTGTCTCTAAGTTTCTGCCATGTTATCCCAGTTTTTGGGAGACTATGGAGTAATATTTCATTGAGAATTTTATACCTCAGCATTTGTCTACTGCAGACCTGCTGGCCGTCAGGCAGTTCTCCAAAATAGTACTTGTATTGGAATGCAGCAATTTATCATTCTGCGGATGTGATCCAGCCTCTACAATATATTTCTACTAAACGTTTAAATGGCAGATGGTAACTCAGTGCCAGGATCTAATGCAACCAGAGAAGCATGGCATTTTACTCTTAATAAACACAGTCTAAGGTCACATTTGTAGGTGTTGCTTCTGAGAGATTACTATGTTGTTGTTTCAATATACAATTGCTGCTGAGTTGATATACTTCTGGCAGTACAATGCCATTCTTAAAAAAATGAAGGTCTTCTGAAATTGACTTAAAGATCCATACAGTGAGTTAGTAATTGTTTGTAAATGTATTTTCATGGCGGCTTTGAGGGAAGGGCAGCCAATAAGTAATTTTTCTGCTATTTTGCTATGATGAGAGCAGGTGTCACACATGAGTTGTTCCTAGGGACTGATACTGTTTAAATGGCTATTGACAAGCATGTCCTGTTCGAAACTGAAAGATACATGACTGATTTTTCTTGCTCAGTTTTTATGTCCATTCAGAACAATGAAAAAGAGGTAAGCCACGAACAAGATGAACATAAGATATCAAAGACCACCTGAAAATGACACTCACAGAAAAAGGAAGATTGGCTCAAGATCAGCAGGAGTTTCAAAAAGCTGTGATGACTTGATGTCTTGTGGTCGTGTAATTTCACTATATATATTTTGACAAGTCAGTCTATTTGTTCAGCCAAATGTTTCTTCTGTTGTTTCTGAAAATTTTTTAATTGTTATCATGCTATAGGATCTCCTTTTATTGTTTTTGAAGAGCTTTTTTTGCCAGTCTGTCTGCTGTTTTGTTTTCTGCTAGATCACATTGTCCAGGGATATATTGCCGGATCACATTGAGCATTTGGAGATAAGACTGTGCATTGCTGTCGGCTCTTGCTATTAAAGGATATCTTGATTTTCATATGGCATCTGTTTTAGTGCCTCCAAAACAGACATGGAGACTTTAAAAGTGACTATGTCTGATTATTTTTGTTTCCATATCATTAAACTGTTAGTGTAGAGACTACTTGGAAAGCCACTTCAGGTGGCATTCAGTAACAAATGTGGATGATTGAAAGCCACTTCAAATGTTAACTTGTATTTTAAGAGTTACCGTAAATGTCTTGATTTATGATATTACTACTACTAATCTCTGCAAAATATAACTATGTACTTTAAGCTCTAACATCTTTGACCTCTTCTTCATCTGGTATTCACTATACTCCCCTCTTCTTTTCCTCTGTGGGTCCACGTCAAATGCATGTCTGTTTTGTTATATGAATATTTTATTAGTGAGTATGAAATTCATCACCACTTTCCTTAATCTTTGGATTATTCTCTATTCCTGATGTGTCTCACTGCATCAAATTATGAAGATGTTTAACATTTGATACTGCGGATGACAAAGTCGTCAAGTGCACAGTCCCTATAACTGTTAATTTTGTCATCTGTGAATATATAGGGCCAAATCAGATTAGTTGGGTCATTGTTGCAAATAAAATGGTGACAGAGTGCATTCCCACTCTCTGGATTACATCCTGCTGGAAATCTTGTAGAACCATTGTCCAGATACAAGAGGGATCAAAGTGGGAATTTGAGACCAAATGCACACACAAAAATCAGCGAATGTGATATTTTTTGTTGGAGATATTTTTGACCCAACACTGGTATACTTCCAAACTATTAAAAATTGTATTTCAATATGGTGTGTAGGAAATGAGATCGATTTAGCCCCAATAATTGGATATTTTATTATTTTTAGTTTTACAATGAACACTTCAAAATGGGTGATATATCTGAGGATATCCGGATCCAAAATGACTCTCACTAACTTTGTAGTTGAGTAATAGTGCTACGACTGACTCACAATCAGATACAGAATTGAAATATGAGTAATGATAGCCATAGATTGATACGAGATAGCTCTGTGTGTCCAGTAGCAAGTGATGTGCTCCCACCTCAAAAACTGGAACAGGCACTGCTATTGCTAGACGTGTTTCTTAAACTGCTGCAGATTAGCAGGATGTAGTCCAGAGAATAAAATGCACTGCCATTGCAAGACTAAACTATTTATTAAAAAAATACAAATGAAACATTTGCAATACAAGCTTGAGATAAACATTTTTGAAAAGCTTATTCATGTGGCACAAATATTGGTTGGGAAGAATACAAGTCAAACAAGCAAGTAAGAGAAGAAACCAAACAGCAATATGTTTCTATAACAATAAGAAGAAAATGATGGACTTAGACCAGACTACTACAAGCACTAAAATGGGTACCAGATAGCAAAAGAAAAATAAGACCAAGAGAGACTCTTTGCAGAACAACCATCAAAGAGGGTATGACTATGGGTCCTAACAACATGCAAGAACTACATACAGTCGTATGTACATCACTCGAATTGGAGAGCTCTGATTTCTGTCCTATGTACCGTACACAACTCTGAAGGAACATCGATAGATATGTATGTCTGAATGTCTTCTGAAAGTTTCAAAGTCATATCTGTATGGTTGAATTGTATTATTTATTAAAATTGCCATCTACAAAACTCATCATACCCAATACATGACATGGCAGTGAGAAAGAATTGGCTGAAAAGGGTGTGGCAGTGAAAGTGTTAAGAGAAGCACTTATTATGTGCTGAGTATATGATAGTATCCATTGTTTCTGTTATCTTTGTGATCCATTGCCTATATGGGTTATGTCCAACCATGTAATCCAATATATTCAGGTATTCAATACATCTGATATCTCTGTGGTCCATTGTGGACAAACTCTAACCTTGTATCCAATACTCAGGTATTTAATACTTCCATTTTCTCTATGAGTGCTTAGATGTGCAACCTCTGACCTTATTATCTGTTACATTTGAATAGAATTGCTCCTAATTGATGTAATCCACAGGTGGTAGAGGCTTCAAACTGTTAACAGTTAACTTCTAAAGTAATATGAAAGTTTCAAACAGAGGGAATCTGCCCAATGGAAGTTAGAGGGCCAGCATTTCAAATGCAATTTAGTCGAATCTGTGGTTTTGAAATCTGACCTGCACTAGCAATAGGATTGAATATTAATGGTATCTAAATATAAAACAATAGATAAAAAGCAAGATTTATACAGAAAATATCTCTACTATAACATTATACCTGGTATATAACAGAGGGAACAATTTATGAATACCCTATACAGTTGTATGACTGATTTTGAAATCACATTATTATTTCCACAGAATAAGATGGCTAATTCATAACCATGTTATGCGGATTAAGTGAACTCTGTAAGTAAACATTCTTTAAGATTAAATGTCATGTTGTGCATGAGTCTACAGCAAGGGTATTCAACCTGGTGCTTATGAGCACCTCGGTGCTCTCATAAGGACATGTGCTAGAGCCATGCATGTTAAAATTGCTCATAAACACTAACAATTACATGTGGGCAGTGCTCGCCACCTGAAAAGATTGAGAACCCTTGGTCTATAAGATAATCATGCTGGTCTTAATCAATGATGCAATCGCATTCAAGGATCTTGCTAATCAGGTCAGCTACTGTGTCAGAATTGGTGGATAAGGGATAGTTATGACATGGGTGGATTACATACATTGAGCTACAAAAATGATGGATCTAACATGGATCCACTGTCTTGAACATGTTGTAGTGTAAGAGCTTGCAGGATGTGTTAAAAGCTCCTAACTTAAGAGGTAAATTAGATGTGAGCAAACGGGCATGTTATAATGAAGTCAGTAAATAACAAATGCTTGGTAATGAAACACTAATCAATGAAGCAGCTATGTTTAGAATGCAGAAACTTGGAATCAAATGTGGCACATGTAATATCAGCTGCAGGGGTGGGTGAGAAATGTGTATACCAGTGAGTGATGAGAATAACCAGCATGCATATCCTTCACCATTTGCTGAAAGAGACTAAGCACCTATGGGTCTTGTTGGAGTATCCTGAAATTTGGTCTGTTAACCAAAAATTAATGTCACTAGTAACTTGGCAAAAGATAACACATTTCTTGGAACAAAACAATATTTTGCACCTGACATGAATACTAAATTCTCAACACACAGGTAAAAATATATGAAACTTCTACCAATTTTCAACAGCTAGAGGTACATGATCAGTAAGAGATAATTCTGACATATCACTTTGTAGTGAGTCTTCTATATTCACTCTTGTTATGTTGTTCATCAGTCAGGGTCCAGAAAGAACATTTGAGCTAGTCTGTGACAGAAATGAAGGTGAAGATGATGATGATGACTGCAGTGTGTTTTACTGTAGTTAACGAGTCATACGAGTGTCTGAAATGTCCATGTGTGAGACATTGAGCAGTATTTGTCTTTCTTCTAGCATTTTTTTGGTTTATGAGCAGCTTCTTTGCTGCAACTGCACCAATCCTAAGTCTATGATGTCAGTCGAGTTTGTCTTGTGTGAGACTCTCCCATGAATCATGAATTTATGTCTGCAATGGAGTCATTGATGTCTTAAAAGTGTTGTTTTTTTAATACTTCTTTTATCCTTCTGCCTCGAGGAAGCCAGTCTAGAGTTCTCCACTTAACAGGGTATTTTTTGACAATCTTTCATTCTGACCAGATGACTTGTCCGGCAGATCTTTTATTTATCAGCATTGTGTGTAAGCTAACAGAATTAGATTTGATTAGTAAGACTATCTGGTATTTTACCCCACTAATGAATGTTTAGTATCTTACAGAGAGACGAATACAGACTTTTGAAAAAACATTTTACAGAAGAATATTGCACATCAATTATACAGAACATAAAATCAATGTACAATATAATGTCATATAAATCAATGTCATATAAGACAAAATAAATGATACTCTTGCAGGTCAACAAGAACATGTCCTAGCAATGTTGAAAAGTTGCAAACTCTTGGGTTCAGCACATAATGAGATATGATTCTCTTTCTAAGACTGTCCTGCAGGGGACAGTTGAATGCAGAAGAAGAATAGAACAAAGTAAAGTATGGATTGATAATATCAAAGTGTGGACATGATTATGTTTCTCCATACTAAACAAAATCACTGAGAACAGAGAGGCATGGTAGAATTATTGGGTTGCATGTCCTAGTGTGCTGGCATACATTGTCCATGTTCCACAGGCATAAAGAAGTGAAAATTATTTCATCACCATCATGTATCCTGCTGGCTGGTGTAGAACATTGATCTCCACAATATTATATCACAGTGCCTTGCTTCAGTAACATTACTAACTTCACTATGCCACAATGTCAAACTATCCAGTATCTCCTCTTTCTCTCTCTCTCACCCTGTTTCTCCTTTCATCAATTGTCTCTGTTGTTATATATTGTTCCAAATTTCCTCAGCTCATGATCAATAAATATGAATTGTTTTTTTATGTTGATAAGCAACTTATAGACAGGTGATATATGTACAGGATTAGTGGAGTCATTAGAGAGAACTAAAATGTGGGCATCACCACGAAAACTCGTGCTTATCTTTGTCCCCGGACACACGGGTGTGGAGGAAAACGAACGGGCCGACCAATTAGCTAGCCTCGCCACCACATCAGATGATCAGCCTATGAACCGAGCAAACGTACTCATTCCTCTTCGTGAGTCCTCACTATCAGCGGATTTTGAGATGAATGAGCATGAGTCAATATCGAGAATGCACAAATTGGGAGTGAGGATAGGCGTGGCCCATAGAGAACACATGACAAAGATTTCAAAAAGAGCAGTGAACCAACACAGAACTGGAACCATCAGCCATTATACCCTGAGAGATTTACTAAAGTGGAGATCTGAGCACCTATGGACGTGTCCATTGTGCGAAGAGGATAATAAATATACCTAATACTTAACACCTAACTTACAGACTGTTATTTAATCTCCCTTACAACCTTCTAATTTACCTTTCTAGATATCCATGAGGTTCACTACATTCTTCAATAAAACCATATCTCTGTAGAATATAGTTTCCTTCTCATTTTTTTATTGTCATGACTTCCCCTACCATATGACAGCATTAACACTTTATTTGCTATGGTCGACTTAACTCATTTTTTGTTATCTATTCCCTAAAAAATAATTCATTCTGAAATCACCATTCGCCAGTACACGTTCAACCATGTCATCCATCCGGTATATATTTTCTAGTTTCAATAAAAAGTCAGTACATTGATTGAATGATTTATGTTTTCTAAGACTTTAGAATGATTCCGCACAGGGTGAAAGTTATTGAGAAAAGAATTTATCAGCTAAAGAGTTAAAGAACTTTTTCCTCATGTCCACATAAAGACTTGTTGCATAGAATGATCTTTTTTTCTTATCCTTCTACGTTGATTACTGGCTATCAGGATGTAATCTGGAGATCAGAATGTGTTGTTATGGTTTAAAGTCTAGACATGATTCATGTCCAGTGTGTCTATAGAGGTTTACAACTGTCTATAATTTGACCACACTTTTTTTTCCATAAACTTCAGTACTAATCATCATCAGGTAGCATATCCTGAACAAGATATAGCGGTCATCACAGCCTTTGAAACTCCAGCCGATCTTCAGCCAATCTTCATGAATGGGTGAGTATCAAGTTCAGGTGGTCTTTAATATCATGCTTTCATCTTCTTCGTGGTCTACCTCTTGTCTTGCATCATCCACTCCATTATACTCTTTTCTAGGATATTGTATGGTTAAAATATTGTAATTTTTTAGGGAACCTTGTTTTTTTAGACAGGTTTCTTTTACTTTCAATTCTCTCAGAATGTCCCTATTGGTGATCTTTTTCGGTCCATAATATTACTGAATAATGGCGCGAGATGACCGCTGTGTTCATTCTCACTCATCACAAATGGAAGTGTAGTTCAGTGTTTCAGGATTCTGCATCTGGAATAGGTGGACTCATGTATGTGTCAATTAGAGATCACAGCGTAGCCAGGTGAGGTTTTCTCGATACAACACTGCGACAGGATTATTAGCAATCCAACAGTGAGAACTCAAGTCGCTCGTAGAAATGGAGGGTTTACCGGATGCACCTGATGCCGAAAGGCAACACAGGGTTTTAGCAAATAGATAGATAGATAGAATATTTCTGAGAATTCTTCTGTAACATTTTGTTTCCCATTCTGCAATTTTGTTTCTCACTTTATTAGTGATAGTCCAAGATTCACATCCATATATTACAACTGGGAATATGCAACCTCTAAGGAAAGTTTAATTTTTTGCTGCAGAGCAGCCATGTGCTCTTTATTTGCATTAGTTTGCTTGATATAATGGCAACCTCCAACTGGCTTTTTCACCTAAATCCATGTTGCTGCTTGCATGAGAACCCAGCCTAGCCATGTTTTTCATTTGTATCATTTTATTTGATTTAATGGAGGTACTAATAAAATGTGTAATAATTATAATATTTCATATCTAAATCTTTCTTCATATTCTTGTAAACTTTCAGAACATTTCATAAGAAAGATGAAACATAAGAGAGAAATAAAATTCCATTTTAATATTGGAATTGTTAAACGCACTTCAGACAGTCTCACAACAATAAAAGCTGTTTGTACAATGTGCTGCCACTTGTGAGTGTTAACAGAGACTGAATGTGTTACATCTTAGTGACGAGATGTGAGGGGAAATACATTGCTTGTAACATGTAAGCAGTTTTGTGAGAGATATAAGGTAATAAATGTTGCTCACATCCTGCCTCTTGGGAAGATTCTTCTGGTAACGAGCTTCAGATGTGTCTCTACTCAAACTCAGACTCGGCTGTCAAAAATTGCTCGTGATAATCAACAATGAAAAGATTGTAACAAAAACATCAAACTAATTGTCATAATTCTTCTGCTTTGTTCTCAAACTCCTGCAGATTAGTAGGATGTAGTCCGAAGAATGGAAGTGTTATGTCATGGTTTACAGCTTAGCTGTTATATCTGTGCCTTTCGGCCTGATGCATCTGATTTCAGAAAGGCTTCTGGGCCACTTTCACCCTATATGGGATGGGACAGCCAACTCCTTAGTCACACTAACACACTTAGCCAACACACCAAAAACTCCTTACAACATGCATAGAAGGTAAACACTGTTGGTATTCTTTGCTCCTCTTTTGAGCCCTGGCAACACATGGGCATATCACAACTACTTGCAATGTCAAATATTCTATACATATGGAAGAAACAACACCTGCACTTGCAAGCAACACATAATCGTGCAAGTATAGCACAGATACAGCAACAAATTTGTTATCTTGAAAGTTCGTCTCCAAATGTTGCTGAAGAAGGCCATAAAATGGCTGACTTTATTTTATTAATAGATAAATTTATAGGTCATAATTGAAAGTAAGAGGGAAAAAAGGAGTGAAGGATGTTAAAAAAGATCTGTAGGAATTTTGTTTGAATTTATTATTTAATTAAAAAGGGAATATGACAACAGAAAGCAGATAAGGATAGGGATTAAAGAAATATAATAGCTGATAGAAGTTCAATAAATGCCTAGAAAAATGTCTAGCACATGCCTAGATATTCAGAATGGATACACTGAACAGTGGTGTAACTAATAATAACAGTGAAAATAGTGTTTTCAGGGGCAGCAGTGCATGTGTTAAACGTAAACATCAATCTGATAAATCATGTGTAGGAAATGAAGAACAAGTTAAAAAGAACATTGAAATTTTGAAAATACTGAAACTAAATGAAGGGTGGCTTCCAAATGCCACCATAAGAAGGAAGCTACAGGATTTTTGGACACTTGAAGCAACATGATGGTATCGAAAGGCTGATTCTGGGGGGCAGAGTGCCAGGCGAGAGAAGAAGAGGAAGACCAAGAAGACGATGGACCAGCAACATTAAAGAATGTATGCATATGTCTCTGGCCAATACAGGTCTGCTTGCCCTGGACAGAGAAGCATTCAGAGTATCCACGATAAAGACAACTTTCGGTTGAATATGTCACTTTTCTGGAAAGAATATGTCACTTTATTTATATATATATATAGATAGATATAATAGTTGATAGCTTGATTATGAAAAACTAGAAATTATGACCTAATTTCTAGAAACTTAACTGGCTACTTGTCAAACATAATTCACTACCATCTGAGAAATATCTACTTGATATCTATTAATACATATCGTTGATATTCTGCTCATGCCCACTCAACACCCAACTTATACAAGCTATGGACTATCTGCCACGATGAATAGAGCCATGAAATCTATATGCTAAGTCTAAATGTACCATAATGAACATTGACAAAAGCCAAACAACTTGGATATATTTATAACTTCACTATTGCCTGGAAGCACAAAACAGACAACATATTAACATCTGTATAGTAATAACATCTGGATAGATGGTAAATTTTTCTGTAAAATGTCATTGTCAGTAGTGGTACTTATAACTGTTAACCCTTTAGCTGCTATGTACAAGTTTGAAAATTCAACTATTTTACTGCTATTAATTAGTTAACCCTTTTTTTGTGTTTTATATCTCCTCACTGCTAAAAATGATTTCACTCTGGAATCACCAAGCAGCCATTCCATCCATGCAGTATATATTTTCTGGTAACAATAAAAAGGTCAGTACAGAGGAAGAATCAATCTTATTTTTTCAGCTCAAGAAAAAGAATCAGCACAGGAGGAAAGTCATTGGTAAAAGAATTTAGCATGGCTGGGATCAGCTACTGAGAACAATGTATCAGCTAAAGGGTTAACATTGACAGCACTTAGTATTAACATCTGTACAGATGTGAATTTTTCAGCACAATTTCAGTGTCAGTACAGGTACTTTAATTGTTATCATTGATAGTACTTAGTATTGAACAAGAATCCAAAGAAAGTAAACATGCTTTTTTTCACACCAATCTCTATCTTACCTCATGCTGCAGAAACTCAAACTCTTCCTGAATACCAAAAATTAAATGGAATAATAAATGAGTGAACAGTTGTTTAACCCTGAATTCTATAACCCCATCCTGCATAAAGGCAGGAAATAAAATCCCATTTCCTCTGACAGTAGATGTGAACTAAGATGTTTATTGTTTTTAGTGTTCGTTCTCAAACTCCCACTGGATCTCTCTTGTACCAGGATAATGTTCCACTAGATTTCCGACAGGATGTAGCCCAGTAATGTCATTATATGAATGTCAATGGCCCCACACATCTGACTTCAGCGGTTATTGTAAAGTAAAAAACTGTGATTCTCATTCCACCTATAAATCTATAACAAAGTATATTAATATATGTACATATACTTCAAAAATAAAAAGGATGCAGGGTGACTTTAGCTTTGCAAATATCCCTCCAAGAAATACTTAATCATCTGTTTATATACACCCACCAAATTTTTTCTCAAGTTGATGTAAACAAGACAATTATTGACTATTGAAAAAGAAATAAAATGTTTTACAAAAAGCTCAAAAGATAAGGCAAAAAATTTAGACCACTAGAATTTTAACACAGCATTTTACACACAAACAATGCACAAAACAATATAAATCTAAGAACCTAAATCACCCAAATAGCAAAAAAATAACTATGAACTGGAAACAATACACACAAAACAAGTAGCAAAACAGTAGAAAATGTGCCAACGATGCACTAGTATTGTCTGAAAAGCAACGGTTGTCTGTGAGTAGGGTGGACTTATACAAAAAACTGTCTTTATTGACTAGTGAGTCTTTCTTAACTCTGGCTTGTAAAATGTTTTTCCTCACATGTGGTTTTTTATTCCATATTTTCATTTGTTCTCTTATTCCACTGGATCCCTCTTGTATCAGGATAGTCCCACTAGATTTCAAGCAGGATATAGTCCAGAAAACAGAAATGCACTGTGTTGCTGTTTCACTTGCACCAATTGCCCAATGCATCCAACTTCGGTGGTGTTAATTTGATCAAACTATCTACTAAAATTATAATGCTTCACTTGCACTGAAAACTTTTCAAGAAGTATTATCTCTTTCCAAGAGATAACAGGTAAATAGTATATCATGCTCTACAGATAATAAAACTAGATATGTTCAGCTATGTGGTGGTGAGGTACAGGGAACATCTGGTGGTCAAGATACCGGGTTCAAATCCCATTGCAGGAAATTTTAAATTCACTATTCATGAAGAAATGGCAAACTACATATTATAAATTCTGCCAAAAAAATAACTACAGCCAATAAAATGCTAGGCTGATGGCTACATCATGAATAGAATATAGTATTAACTATTTCTTTTTTTATGTCCGGAGAATCACTGTATATCATTATATTTAAGCGTTTTTGATGTGGTATTGATGGCCTTCTTCCGTATTCTATTTATTTGCACAGAATTCGAAATTCCATGCCTGGTAAACTCTGATGATGTGTGAGGCAGTACAGACACTCTACTTAGAGGGAACATTGGTCTGTACATGAGAGTATGCAGATTACAGAAATGAATAAGAGCAACAGATACATTGAAGGCAATATCAGCAAACCGGCTTTTTTTAAAGTCTGCTTGTTGGCCCTGTATATGCAAGAATAATTAAAAAACATGCAGAAACATCACTTTAAAAATATGATAACATTTTACTGACATATCAAGAGAAGTAACAAAGATAAGAACAACAAAAAAGGGTACCAAAGGCAAAACTAGGATTCTTGAAGTTACATGTACTAACCTCTTCTCCTAAAAATGTATCTGCACTACAAGGTTTCACCACTGTGGGCATAATCGTATCATACTTGTGTGTGTCCGCCCCTGGTTCTTCAAGATACTGTACAGATATTCATACAAGACAGTTTCAATACTTTTGCTGTGTTTCCACCTTTCAAAGCATATATTCATATACTAATTGGAGAAAATTAAATCATGCATAGATGAGAAGCTAATATTAAAGAACTGTATGAAGATAACAGAAATAATACTAACTTGAGTTATAACAATGAAGGTCCAAGTATATTAAAGGAAGCTATACAACACTTGAAAAACAACAAATCATCAGGTCAGGATAAGATTACAGAAGAAGAATTAGAAAAGCTGGGAGATTATGGCATTGAAGTTATCACCAAAATGTTAAATTACATCTACAACAGTGGCTATATTGCATCTGATTTGCTACAATCAATTTTCATAGCCCTACCAAAGAAGCCTGGTGCAGTGACTTGTGAAGACCACAGAACAATCAGCCTTATGAGTCAGATGACCAAGATTCTACTGCACATAATAATGAGGAGTATAAGAGGAGAAATAAAACCAGAGATAGCAGAAGAACAATGCAAATTCGTAGAAGGAAAAGGCACAAGAAATGCCCTATATATAGTAAGAACATTAATGAGAGGGCCACAGAAGTACAACAAGACCTTTATCTGAGCTTCATAGATTACATCAAAGAATTTGACAAGGTGAAGCATTCAGGGATTGTAAAACTGCTAGAAAATCTTAACGATGAAGGGAAAGATCTAAGAATAGTAAGTAATATGTATTGGAAACAAACGGCTTGCGATGAGAGTTAACAACACTATAGGTAGATTTCAAAAGATAGAAATGGGTGTCAGGCAAGGTTGTGTGATGTCACTGGATCTTTTCTCCCTGTATACAGAATACATTATATGAAATATAGAAGATATGCCAGGAATAAAAGTGGGAGGATGCAATATAAATAATTTGAAATATGCTGACGACACAGTGCTGATCGCAGGAAGCGAACAGGAACTACAAGCATTCCTGTTAGATAAAGTAGTGAAAGAAAGTGAAAACAAAGGCCTCAGTTTAAACAAGAAGAAAATAGAAATAATGGTTGTCTCAAAGAGACATACACCACCAAGATGCAACATAATAATTAATGACACAAAATTAACACAAGTTGAAAAAGTGAAATATCTTGGCACCCGGTTAACATCTGGGAATCTCATTCCACCTATAAATCTATAACAAAGTATATTAATATATATACTTCAAAAATAAAAAGGATGCAAGGTCACTTAGCGTTGCAAATATCCCTTCAAGAAATACTTAATCCTCTGTTTATATACACCCACCAAATTTTTTTTTAGTTAATGTAAACAAGACAATTATTGACTATTGATAAATAGAAATAACCTTTTTTACAAAAAAAAACTCAAAAGATACGGTACAAAATTTAGTTAATTGAATTTTATTACAGCATTTGGGGTGCAAAGGAAACGCATTGCTCTAGGCAGACCCAGGGTTAGCAGATAACCAAGATCCCAAATGTACCTCCTCGCTGTGCACCCTGGAAAAAGAAATACAGCAGCTCGAGCTGGTTCTGGCCAAAGCATTTGGGGATCGTGTCCGAGAATGTGGAGGTAGCAGATGGAAAGAGATTTGACTGCATAAGAAACAGACAATATCTCAGATACTACCAGCATCACCACATATAGCGACACTGTCGACATACAGTGAAGCTAGTCAGTCCAGTCCAAACATTGGAGGGGCGGCCAATGTAAAATGCACGTAAAGGTAGATGCATGGCGAGAGACAAATAGATTTCATACTGAGTACAACGAAACAATAAAAGGGCAGAACAGCACTAGAGGGCAGCGTGAACTGCAAATTGAAAGTTAAAAGTTCCCAGGAAAGGGGAACTACAAGCTCCGTCAGCTCGAGTCGAGCTTATAGTTACCTTTGCTCCTTACAGACAGAGACCCAGACCCAATCATTGGCCTTCGGAAAAGCAAGAAGACCTAACCCAACTCTAATGTCGAGCCTTCCTAAACCGGAAATATGCCCGCGAAGAGAAAGGGTTCCGTACCCGATGGGCTTAGACAAGAAAGGGACAACGATGGCAGTCCTGGCCCAACTCTACTGTTAAGTTTTCCTATACCGGAAATACACTTGCAGAGAGAAAAGGTTCCGTACCCGATGGGCTCAGGCACAAAAGAGACAACGATTTTAGAGCTGGTCCAACTCTACTGTCATGTTTCCCTATACCGGAAATACACTTGCAGAGAGAAAGGGTTCAGTACCTGATGTGCCCAGGTGCTATTGGGACAAGGTCGCTCAGCTCGAGAACGCCTTGCTCTCAAACGCGTGGTGTGAGACTCGAACTTGGACAAGGGGTACACGATGTCTGTGAATGACACCTCGGCTAAGAGGGCGAAAGAGCCAGGGTCCAACTCTTCTGTTGAGTTCTTCCCCTTAAGGAACCAGGCTCATGGATGAGAAACGGTTCAGTACCCGATGGGCACAGGCACAGTACGTCCAATTACATGAGGCAAGTTCATAGTGGAACACCTCGTGCAAGACAGACGAGAGCAAAAATCGTCTGGGCGAAGAGTCACCACATACACGCGTGCCTGGAGACAGGTATGGAGGCTATCCGTGCTGGTTACAATGGAGCGAACGCAAAACGCAAAATAAAAACATTACAGCATTTTACACACAAACAATGCACAAAACAATATAAATCCAAGAAACTAAATCACCCAAGTGGCACACAAAAAATTACTATGAACTGGAAACGATACACCCTGTTAAGAAGGTGGATGCTCAAGTGAGATGATAAAAAGGGAACACAAGCCAAATCAGCATTAAAAAAAAAAGAACCATTTTATACAATGGAATACTATCAATGCAGATCTGAATTAGGGTGCTGAGATGTTATATCAAACAAATTCTTTTTTATAGATGTGAAGCATAGACTTGTAAACAAAAAAATTCAAAGCAAATTAGAGGCTACAGAAATGTGGTTTTTGAGAAGAATGATGAAAATACCATGGACAGCTAAGAAAACTAATGCTGAGACTCTCATTGATGCTGGCATAAAAAGATCAAATCAAAAATTAGGGGCAGACAGTCAAGGTTTATAGGGCATGTGCTGAGAAGAACACAGCATGAACACTTAATCCTGCCGAAGACGGATGTGTCGGGCCATTGGCGCAAATAAAACGGCGACACAACGCATTTCCATTCTCTGGACTACATCCTGCTGGAAATCTAGAATGGATCATGGTCCTGCTACAAAGGAGATCCAGCGGGAGTTTGAGAATGAACGCTGAAGAAGAAGAAGAAGAACACTTAATAACCACTGGAAAGATTAAGGGGAGAAGAGATAGGGGACGACAAAGAGAAAAGTTGCTAGATGGACTAGTATTGTAGCACAGTAGAAGTTCACCAACCGAGCTTACTGACAACACAAGAGACAGAGAGTCGTGGAGAAACATGATTGCCTAATTCGGCATGGCACTTGATTGATTGATTCATATAAAATAGTTTAAATTTTTTTTTCACTTTTTTTCAAAAACATAGCTATTTAAGTTTCAATACTTACTTTTCCATTATTCTTCTTCTTTGGCATTCATTCTCAAACTCCTACAGATTTGCAGAATGTAGTCATAGAACAGAGTGCAATGTGTCATGGTTTACAACTTTGCTACAATATCTGCACCTTTTGGTCTGACATATCTGACTTCAGTATGGGTTCTTGGTCAATTTGACCCTATATGAGATGGGATAGCCAACTCCACATCATAACCTCCTTAGTTGCCTTTTACAAATTGCATTGAAAGTAAACAATGTCTCTATTCTTTACTTCCCTTTTGAGCCCCGACAATTTGAGTTACATTCCAAATTTCAAAATGCATATTCAAACAATATTTTCACTATACATTTTCTCCATTTTTGAAACATACACATCATCAGTTTTATAAACTTCAAGTACCAATATTGAAAAAAGCTGGTCAGATTTGATTCTAAGAAATGAATACTCACCCATTTAATGGCATTGAACATGATCAGATCAAGTGGATCTCCGCTCAACTCACCATCAATTATTGTGAGTGAGTGGCATGCTGCCATACATATAAGCAATGGGCTACGAGTCAGAGTTGATGGATCTGATATTGGAACCTGGAATCTAAAAATAAATAAATATGTACAAAAATAAACAATTTGAAGATAGAAGTGAATTGAAACTTACAGATATTTGCATGTGGATGTTATGCCCATTACAAAAACATTAGATAATAGATAAATTAGAATAATACATAAATATTAGATCTCAAACGATTTTCAAACGTGTTAATCATGGTTGCTATCAAAACTGTGTAAAGATTGAAACAATCTTTCCTGTAAAGAGAAACATAACAAATAAATCAGAATCGAACTGGAATTGTTGGATACTACAGTCTGATGGATTTATTGAGGCGGAGATCAGAGCTCATATACGCCTGTCCAGAGTGAGCTGATATGTTAACCTGCAGTCATAACTCATAGATATTATTAGATCCAATTATCTAATATTTGTTCAATAGCTGGAAATAAAAGACTTTATGTCCTGGCAAAATCAGGAAGTAAAATGGAATTATTCACCAAATGAGGCCAAAACACTAATCTGCAACCATTATACATCACAATGGACGAAAGATATGGATATTGACTCGAAACCAGACCCCATACACAAGCTTCATTGCCAACAGCAGACCATCATCTTTCGAATTAGAACTGGCCACTGCAGGCTACAGAACCACCTGTATCAGATGAGGGTGGCTCACACAAATGAATGTCTATGTGGAACAGGCATACAGACCCCTGAACACATACTCTAAACTGTCCAGACTACAAAGAACTACAAGGCAAGACAAAATCACAATGGACTGAACTGAGGCGAAAACTTTGGGGCAGTCGCTCTGATCTGGAGAAGACTGGGAGCTTCGTCCTAGCGACTAGCCTGCAGATCTAGCAAGACCAAAAGATTTCTGAATGCAGAAGAAAAAGAAGGTCAGTAGCAGTTTGATCTTTTTCTGGAAATACCAGATCAACAAGATTTCAGCAGCACCCTGTAACCAAGTTGTGGCAGCATTAGCCCTCGATTGGAAGGACATATTTTGGTTCTTGAATCAAATTCTGGAGAATGATCGAGATCTGACCATATTTTCTAGCCAAAAGATATGAAGAGCTGTTTAAATCATTTAATTAAAAGACTTGTACCAGTCAGTCACTGCTTTTGTCACCACCTAGTCTCAGCATCAAAGATTCTATTTCCACTGGCATTCTAAGAATGGTGCCTTTGATACAATTATTGTGAATTATTTTCTGCAATCTGTCGAAATCATTTAAAATGGCTGCCATTTTTGAGGAAATGTTACCGGTATTTATTCTTATTCTGATTATGAATAATTTCTTGGTTTTACAGATGCAGATATTGTTTTCCAGCTCCAGATAGATAAGGATAGGGACAGCAGTTCTTTGTAGAGTGTGTGTTTAAAGCAAAGTATCGCAAATGTAGTTGAATAGTACACCTCTAGGTTACAATCATCTCTGGCTTCGCATCTTTTCTGAAATTGTAGGATCATTTGGCCTAGCAGATAAAGTGAGATTCAGGTGTTTCGTTTGTTTTCAGATGATATTATGAGCATGTTAGTTCAGTAATGAAATAATATCATCAGATATAGAATAGGCATAGACATTTTCATTTAGCGGCATTCCAGCATTGAATATATCTAAGTTCACAGAAACATTAGGCCTAGTAGATAACGCAAGTTAGATCAACATGTTTTGTTTGTTTTCAAAGACCATATTATATGAACACATTAGTTTGGTTATGAAATAACATCAGTAATAGAATAAGCCTAGGTATTTAGCTTAATTTTATTCTGGATTTAATATTTGGATAGGAATAGGTGAGGCACTCTTTTTTCCCCATTTTTAAAAATAATTTTCTCAATTTTCTCACATATCACAAACACCAACAAAACTTGCATCATTACAATCAGTAACCATTCCTTTATTTCCACAGAAAAATTATACAAAACTCCTCAAAAACAAAAATGTTATTGAAATTTACAAAATACAATCCATCAATAATGAGTAAAGTCTAAAGAATATGCAGTGACTGGGAAATTACTCAATTTTAATAGTTAATTAGTTAATCGTCAAATAATTATCACTGCACTCCGAACAAGTCCATGGATGCTCCGATCTCTTCCTGGGAGTATCCGTCATTACTTCTCTGCCGACAGTTTCAGTTCTATGTCGATTGAACACCATTCTTCTTTGCCCCACAAACTGCTCCCCTCTGGCAATCCCACATTTCAAACCTTGTTCCTTAATTCTAGCCATTGAATAAGAATCATCATCCACGTCAAGCTCACTTTCATATGCTGTCTCCCACAGGGAGTTCAACACATCTGCCAGATCCATTGCTCCTCCCCGGAGGTGTAACAACAGCACATGATGCCAGCAAACCAGCTCTTTCGTTGCCCTGAAAGCTCATGTGAACCACCATGAAAATAAAAGTCACCATATCCAACCTCTACCCTCTCAATATCTCAGTCCATTGTTCACAAACGAGACCCTTTTGTACTTTCATAATCAAACTCATTGAGTCACAGCAGATACAGGTCCGTAAAGCCCTCTTTGGGCTGACCGATTCTAATGCCATAGTCACCGCCATGGTCTCCATAGTCATACTACTTGCAGTCACAGCAAAAGCTCAACTCTTCCCTAACACTTTTCCCTGGATACTGAACTGTGAAGGCCCACGCACTACAAACATGTCTAACCACCTATCTATCTGTGTATATATCACATCCCCTTCACCGGAGTTCTCATTGACTAATGCCTGCACCTCAGCCTCCACCACCACTTTTCCCCATTCCTTGCTTGCTCTATCAAGTGTTATTATAACTTTGAAAGAAGTTTTGAAATCCATGTGTGGCGTATCCATTCCACACCTGCAGCTACATCCTGCAACCTATACACGTTTTGTATGATATCCTCTGCACGTCCCATCCATGATTTTCCTCTCTTCAGTCTACTACCTTTGACTTTTAAGAATTTCAGAATGCAATGGATGCTCTTTATCTGCATTTATTTGCAGGTACTCCCTTACACGGCAAAACAGTATTCTATGTTCTGCCGTTGGACAGATGAGCAAGTATCGCCTAGCCATATCGATGTGTCCCTTGTGAATCCCAGAACAATTAGCGTAGCTGCATTCTGTATTTTATCCAGTCATGCCACCCAATTCTGGCTGAGCATCAGAATTGCCAGTGCATACTTCACCACTGCCACCACTAATCCCTGGTACAAAAGAAAAAGTAACCTCTTCCCAAATTGTTATGAAGTAACATAACCTTCATTGCTGCCAGTCCTTTACCTGCCTTTTTGATTATGTGGTCTACATGTTCCTTGAAGCTCAGACTTCTATCAAAAAGCACCCCCAGGTACTTCTGTGTACTAGTTCTTTCAAGCATGACACCACCCAACAAGACATGAGAGTATTTACAATGTGATTGTTCAGAGAAAACCATGTTATGCATGCCTTAGACGGATTCACCAAAGCCCCTGTATCCTCACACCATTTCCTATTTGGTCGACCTCTTTGTGTACTTCAAGGATGCACATTTCCCAAGTAGTAATATCACTTAGCAGGAAATGCAGAGAATGGTGTCCCACAGCTGTGGAGAAAAGTGCAGGCTTTGGTCAGTAAGAATACCAAAGAGGGGGATGTGATTATATACACTGATGGATCTGTGATTAGACATGTTCGCAGTGCTTGGGTCTTTACAGCTCAGTGCGCAGGTAAAACGATCAGGGAGGAGAATGGTGCCTTTGCGGTCACTACGAGTGGTATGACTATGGCAGTGACCAGGGTATTTGAGTGCACATAGAAGGTAACGCAGGTCTGCATCTTGAGTGACTCTATGAGTATGATTAAGAAGGTACAAGTGGGTCTCGCTTGTGAACAGTGGATTGAGGCCTTGAGAAAGGCGAGGCTAAAAGTGGATACATTTATTTTCGTGCCGGGACATGTGGGTGTTTGAGGCAATGAAAGAGCTTATCAACTGGCATCATACGCGATTGGTTGAACTCCTTAAGAGATATAGCATGCGAGAGTGAGACTAATATGGATGATGATTCCTTTTCAATGGCTAGGATTAAAGATCAGGGATTGAAATGCGGTGTTGCTAGAAGTGAACACTTTGGAGGACGCAGAAAAATGATGGTCAACCAGCATAGGACCAATACTGTCAGCAGAAGTGCAATGGCAGATACACTCAAGGAGAGATCAGAGTAACTATGGACATATCCAGTTTGCAGTGATGATGATCTGACGACTAACTAATTGCAAAAGGATGTTGGAAATTCTGTACTCTCGTTGCCTGTAACTGGATATTTTCACTGTCCCATTTGGACATATCTACCTTCACGTGCCAAGATTGTCTGTCCTAGGTGCCTCTTATTGTAAAAACCCTGAAAACCTACAATTCTTATTGTACCACTCTCACCTGGCTGTGTTTCCTGTAATGCTACAATGTCAGCTCAATGAACCAATTTATTCAACTCAGATCTCCGCCTGTATGCACTGGCTACATTCCAGAAAAGAACAACATTTTTTATTCCCAATCGCGATGATTTTGATCTATTCCTTCTGGCTCCAGCCTAGTCGCCCTTCCTTTTAGAACCCCTCATTTAGGCTGCTTGATATTGGCCACCATTTGCAAAATAATCCTGTGAAATAGCAGTTACACTCATGAAAACTTCAGCTCAGATGCACGCACTCCATTAGCACTGGCGAAGATCTTAATGAGTGGAACCCCTGGTCAGAGAAAATAGCACAACATCATTGTCTATTGTCCTTTCCCAGGTAGTTTATTATCCACTCTTGCCGTTATAGGTATGGGTGATTGGAGCTCGCACGTGTTTCATGGCCAGATGTGTCACCTCGGCTGTGAACTGTGAGATGTGTCACCTCAGATTTCATCAATGAACTGAACTGTGGTCACCATCTCTGAGACACAGCCATAGAGCTTATCCATCAGAGATGTGTCATATAGCCAGTTTTATTTTTGCGGTGTGATACAGTGGGCAGTTCTGCAAAATAATTTTCTGTTTGTTTTGCAGATATCCTCATGTTCTGTTAATTTTCTATTCTTTTTGTTTCATCTCTATCCTTCTAGTTTTTACATTTTACATTTCCAATTATCACTTCGGGACTTCCAACACATATCCATATTAGTTCTGTTATGTGATCATGGACAGTGCTTTTTTTTTACTTGTGCATGATTTTGTGTTCTTGATAAAGGCCGTTTGGCTGAAACATCGATTTGTTTTTTCTCCTGTGTGTTTCCAGTGATTAACAAAACTTTGTTACCCTGTTTTCAGGTTTCTTCTATAGCAGTGCTTCCCAACTTTTGTCAGACTGCAGCCCGGTAAAAACAAATTCTATATACTCATAACAACTTTATAATTCACTGAGAGCTCTTGTAACCTGGTAGAAATATTTCCGTGAGATCTTTGGAAGTTGAGAAGCCCTCTCTCACATGAATCTTTTTCTATCTCTTGTTTGACATTCTTCAATGCTTCTTCCTGCAAGTTATTCATGTTTTTATGTCTATTTATGTGCAGAAAATCTTTTTATTTCTCTTTTCAGTTTAAAATTTTCAAGGACTGCCTCATCTGTTTGTTTTTTATCCATGAAACTAAAGATTCTTCCATATATCCTCATCTCAAAATAATGGCTGGGCAAATAAATCTTCTAGAATGTCCTAAATGACAAGAGATAAGATATTTTTCAAGATCCATTACAGTCAACATTCAGAGATTCAATGTACTCAACTAATATACTTGCTAAACTGCTGGATCAAAACAAAATCTTTCTTTTCTTTACAAGCCAAGTCCTTATTTTTTTTAATAATGTGTATTTTTTAAATTTCTGTATGACTTGAAGAAATTTATAATTACATAGTTTCCATATTTTATTAATGACATCTGTACAATGACAAACAATGTTCCACTTGTAACAACATGGTCAACTTGAATTATCAAAATAGAAAAGAATTATTTCTACCTGTGATTATGAGTTGGTACTATCCCCCACATGTCAAGTCCATCTTCTGTCAGTGTGCCAGTCTGAAAGAAGCATCAATAATCATTTGAAATCGCTCATGTTGCACAGATGTGATACCCACAGAACAGATAGATGATAAAGTAGAAGCAATAGCAACATTTACACATCGAAATTAACCCATCAACAATTACTAATATATCTTATATATCAGTATATTTGTATTATAATAAATATTATATATTAGAACATATATATAACTAATAGATTAACCATTTTCTGAAATCCAAATTCAGTGGAGTCAACATAATATTGTTGTTGGTGTGATGAATACAAATACACCTGTACCAAATATGTGGGTGATGGAAGTCCCTGTATTAACAATTACTAAATTCATTTAGTTAATATGGCCATAAATTATCTGAATTGGGATCCCTATCTGAAGCATTGTGTTAAATTCTCTGATGCTGGTATCAAATGTAGTGATTCTTTATCAGGAATCAGCATCACTGCAGAAAGGGCATTCACATAAATGCTCTTTTTGCCATTCTGTCAGCCATCTAAAAGTATATAAGCTCAGTGTCTCAGTCAGCTGTTATTTGTGGATTCTTCTGATCTATCTAGTGAGGATGCATTTCCTCCCCTCTACCCTAGTCATTCGTAATTCCTCCCCTTTATCCTAGTCACTCCCAGTTCTATCCTTTTGTGAATATACACATTGCCTCTTTCAGCATCTTCTTCATCACTTTGAAGTGTGTCCATAACTGCCCTAATTAACTCAGCTCAGTCTATTCTCACTTTGTCATCTACTATAGTTTTACCTGTCATTGCATCAGCTCTTTCATTGTAGCCTCTGACTATAGCATGACATGGACAGTAGACCCATATGATACTTTGGGTGCTGTTGAGAAGAGAGCTTATTTCATTTCTTATCACTCCTTTCTTATCATGCAATTTCTATCTTGAAAAATTCTCATTTTCTCTATACTCTGGGAGTCTGTTAGAATCACTGTTGGTAGTTGCATCATAAGCCAAGTGAGAACCGCTGTTACTGCTTCTATCTCTATGCTCATGCTCAATATTGTGGCGGGAAAGCGACAGACATTTCAACCACTTTCTTGCCATTTCTTATCAAATGAAGTTTCATCATCAAGTGCTGTATCCACAACAGACCTCCAACATCCCCTGTCTCTTGTTTTGGTGGTGCACTCTTATAGACTGTAACCTGGCCATCTCGTGCTCTTACTCTTCCACGTGTATCTCTTCCTACCTCTTGCTCATCTTCCCTTGACTTTACCTCAAATAAGATCTTCAACAAGGTGCAATGTCTTTTAATATGTTCAAAATATTTTATTTGCTTGATCTTTATTTCCCTAAATAATTCTTTCTTGGGCTGATTTTTATGTATTTTTCTATTTCTTGTTCTAGCATTTCTGTTTCTGGATTTCTGTGTGTTTTGGTATTAGTGGTGACCTTTGATTATTGTTTGGTGGGTTATATAGCTCTTGGAAATATTCTAGCCATCTTGTTTTTCTGTCATTTTCGCTGAATAATAAGGTGTCATTTTGTTGTTTATAATAGTCATTTGGTTACATGTTTCATCCCTCGTTCTTGTTGATGTTATGTATTTGTAGAATTATTTTGCTTTTTTAGTGCATACGTCTAAAGATGTTCTTTGTTGTTTTTTTTCATGCGTTTTCTTTCACTTGTTTTTTTATGCTTTTGACATTCTTTCTCTTTTTCTTGTCGTCTTTTTTTATTCCTGTTTTAAACTATTGCCTAAATGCTTGTTACTTTTTTTGTATTGCTTATTTGGTTTCCACCAACCAGTTTTTGTGCGCTTCCTTTCACTTTATTTTTCTTTCCACAAAGAGTAGACAGGTTTTGTATTATCATTGTATTAATAAAAATGTCCATTCTCTTTCAATACTTCCATTTGTGATGTGCAGTGATTCATAAGCTTTAGCAAACTCTTGATGTAGTTTCTATTTTATTGAATCATCTTGTAACTTTTGGTAGTTTACTCTTATATCTTATGTTTGTCTAAGAATGTTGTTTTTTCACTGGTTGTTCTTGTTGTGTTGGTCTTCTTTAGCATAAATGGCCTGTGTTCTGTGTCGATATTTGGTATTGCTCTAGCATCTGTAATGTCTTTTTTTTGTTTATTTCTGACTAGTGTATAATCTATTTGTGGGGGATAAATCAAGTAAAGAATATGGACTGGATATAAACACATTAAAAGACATGGCACCTTGTTGAAGACCTTACTTGAGGGTACAGTCTAAGGGAGGCGAGCAAGAGGTAGGCAGAGATACAAGTGGGAGAGTAACATCACAAGATGGACAGGTTACAGTCTAGCTGAGTGCACAACAAGAACAAGAGATGGGATGTTGGAGGTCCGTTGCAGCCAACCTTCTTTGCGGAGATGGCACTTGATTATATATATTTATGGATCCAGTCAATATTTTTCACTTGATTTATCGACTTGATCTATTAGTTTTTGTAGTTCCTGTTCACTTTCTGCTAGAAGAACAGTGTCATCTGCATATCTCAGGTTGTTTTATTATTTTCCCACTGATCTTGAGTCCTGGCATTCCTCCTTTATGTTTAAAGATATTCTCTGTGTAGATATTAAATAGGCTGGATAATAAAATACAACCTTGTCTTACCCCTCTTTTGGAGTGCAAAGAGCACTGCACTGCTCTCGGAGGACCTAGGGTTAGCATATAACCAAGATCCCAAAAGTACCTTCTTGTGGTGCACCCTGGAAACAGAAATACAGCTGATTGTGCTGATTCTGGCTAAACCTTTTGGGGATTGTGTCCATGAATGTGGAGGCCAGCAGATGGAAAGAGAATCGACTGCAAAAGAGATAAGTCAATATCTCCGAAACCACAGCGCCAACACATGCAATGGCACTGTCGAGACACAATGGCGCTAGTCAGTCCGGTCTGAGCAGCGGAGCAGCCAATGAAAACAACACAAAAAGGTAGATGCATGATAAGAGACAAAAAGACAACATACTGAGTACAATGAAAGGGCAGCACAGTGCAAGAGGGCAGCGCCTAGTGCAAATAGAAAGGGAAAACATTCCAAGGAAATCTAAACTACAAACTCTGTTAGCTCGAGACAAGCTTCTAGTTACAGGTGTTTCTTATAGGCAGAGAACCAGACCCAATTGTGGGCGCTTGGAAAAGAAAACAGCCCTGGCCCAACTCTAATGTTGAGCTTTCCTATACCAGAAACATGCTCGCATAGAGAAAGGGTTTAGTACCCGATGGGCTCAGGCACAATTTGGGCACGGTCATTCAGCTTAAGAACACGGCTTGCTCCCAAACACGTGGTAAGACTCGGACGAGGGGTGAACAATGTCAGTGAACGACACCTCGGCTAAGAAAGCGAAAGACCCTGGGTCCAACTCTTCTGTTGAGTTCTTCCTTAACCAGAACATGGCTCACGGATGAGAAAAGGTTCAGTATCGATGGGCATAGGCACAGAATGTCTAATTATACAAGACAAGTTCACGGACTGTGGAATACCTCGTGCAAGATGAACATGAATGACAATCAGTTCTGCAAAGAGTCATTACACACCCGTACGACCGTCAAAAAATAGGCAAACTGTCACTTGCTAGGGAAACGCACTACCGGAATTAAAGGTATGATGAAAATGGATGTGCTGGGCCTCAGATGTCTTGGCCACAAAGTGAGCAAACCGATGTGCTAATAACACAGTTCAACTGTGGCACTAGCAGTACAACTTATTTAATGCTACCGGGTGGAAATCACACGATTTATTCGATGCGGTTATAAGAGATTGAATGCAGAAGAAGTAAAGAAAAACCCGCTTTTTATTTCTATGTATTGTGAGTAGCTGTTTTCACATCTTATTGATGCAGTCTGTTCCCAATATATCTTTCTAATCAGTTTCATGTCTTTTCCATCAATGTCTATTTCTTGAAGACCTTCAATTAATTTTTTATGTTGGGCTCTATCAAAGGACTTGCTATAGTCTATGTAGCAAATTTAGATACTTTTTTGGACTTCAATATATTTATTTATCAATAGTCTGATACTAAGTATAGCTCTCTGGTTCCTTTGTTTTTCCTAAAACCGAATTGTTTTTCACCGACCTCAATGTCTAGCTTGTTTTTACTTTTTTCATGTATTATCTTGAGTAGTATTTTGGTCATGTGACTCATTAAACTTGTTCTGTATTCTCTACAGTCCTGGGCTTCTTAGGTAGTGGTATGAATATTGATGATATTTGGTTTTTAGGTATGTGGCCTTTCATATATATCATTGCAAAGTTCTGTAATAGTTTCCACACCAAATTCATCTCGAGTTTTTAATTATGTCTGCTGTTATGTTTTTGGAGCCTGTGGCACTTCCACATTTTATTGATTTCATTGCATTTTCTACTTCTGCATAAATATTCACATACATCTAACTCTTTGGCTACATAGTACACCAAGAACTAATATTACCTTGTCAAAGCAAAACACATTTATTCTTCCACAAAAATTGATGCGAGGTGGACTAATACAAAATATTTTGGACTTCTTCAATCGATTCTGGGCATAGACAGTTCCAACAGTCATAGCTGCTGGTAGTGCAGGTGGTACAATTATTGTAATAATATCCAGAACTCTGAGGACCATTAATTCCACATTTTCCTGCAAATTAAAGTAAACATAAGATTATAATCCTTTGATATTCTATTTCAATTGTATAGAAGTAAAACACATTTACTTATGCGGTATTGAATATTGTCTAGTCCCCAAGTTGATGGTGACACTACTAGTCCACACTTGTAATTAGGCATAAAGGTTTCATTTCAGTCAGATGTGTTGCCTTGTTATGCTATATACCACAACATGTTTGTTCAAAATGTCTTTGATATTATCTAACATTTTTTTCTTGGATTTCCTCTGGCTCTGTAACCTGATTATTTTTTTTATTATATGCACTTGTAGTGAGATGAGTGTATTCCATTCACATAAGATGTCCAAACAACAATAGTCGCTGTCTCATGATATATTCAATACATAATATAAAGCCTACTCCATTTCTGATAACATTTCATAACCGGTCTAATCTCGTAATGTTGAGTCTGCTGAAGCATTTCATTTCACGTGTGATTAGTTTTCTCTTGTGTGAAGATATCAGTGTCCAAGTATGGAAAAAGTAACGGTGTAGGTAGAAAAATACTCTCTATAATTTGTCTACAGTATTATCTACCAAATTGTTTTCATTCTTTCTCAAAATCCTACAGGAACTCTCTTATAGCAGGACAATGGTACCTATCAGATTTCCAGCAGGGTAAATTACTGAGAATGGACATGCAGTGTGTCACCATTTGATTCGTGTCAATAGCCTGACACATCAGACTTCTGCATTATCTAACAAACTAAATAAATGAAATTATTTTGCTGCCAAATTCTCTCACAGAATAGCATTTGTTAGTCAAATTTATATATCATTTATTTTAAAATAAAAGCTTACTGTATAATATTCATTACAATTATTTAACATACTGCATTCTGATTAGGTTGTTTATTTAGTCCATGCTTGAACCTTTTTTTACAAGTCTGTCTGCTTATAATATGATGAAATGTAGATATTAACATAAATTATCCAACAAATCAATGTACCCCTTCAATAATGTAGTTGACCAGAGAATATGCCATGCCTAATGATGCAACCACACCCAGGAAGAGAATAAATCTGACAGCATCTCTGTAGAATCTGAAGTCTAGAGGTTTAGGGAACAGGATAGCTCTTACTAATTCACCCTTTGCTGTGTTGAAACCTACACAAGATGAGAAAAAATACAAAAACAAACATTACTTGCAACTCAATCACAATGGTTTTTTTGGCGGGTTCATTCTAAAACACCCACTGGTTTTCTCTTGTAGGTCAATAGTCCTCCTAAATTTCAAGCAGGATGTAGTCTAGCGCACTGGCATCACATGAGTGGTCCTGGGGTCATTCCCAAGTTGAGGCAGATATTTTTTCAGACCGCAATGGCTCCCGGGTTGACCCAGCCTTAATTGGGTACTATATCAGTCCAGGAAGTAAAGACTGTGAGGGAAAGGAGATGGCTATCGCCCTTATATAGCAGAGCCTCTGAAATATGAGATCGCTAACATCTCACACCCCCTACAGCAATTAAATGCTATGGGTTATCTTAGTCTAGTGAATGGAAATGCGTTGTGTCATTTTATTTGCACCAATGACCCAACACATATGACTTACCGTGGCAACTAATACGTTCTATGTTTTTACCACTATCACTGAACAGTGGAAGTCTGTAACCATATCACTATTAGGCCAGCTGTGCAGGAGAACTGGTTCCCATACTGTACACTGAACACCAACTTGAAAGCAAACTTGTTTGACCTTTTCACCACTGTAGATATCCCTATCAACATAGCCACAGACACCCAACTCAATCACAATTAATGTTTATATTTTTCAATTTTATATCACAATTTACCTTTGTTCCTTAAATGCTTCCATTTTACATTGCAATTTACCTCTATTTCTTACATGTTTCCATTTGACATAATACTTTACTAGTGTTCCTTAGATGCTTCCATTTGACATTATACTTTATCTTTGTTCCTTACATGATTCCATTTGACATTATACTTTATCTTTGTTCCTTACATGCTTCCATTTGACATTATACTTTATATTTGTTCCTTACATGTTTCCATTGGGCATCACACTTTATCTTTGTTCCTTACATGCTTCCATTTGACATTATACTTTATCTTTATTCCTTACATGCTTTCATTGGGCATCACACTTTATCTTTGTTCCTTACATGTTTCCATTGGGCATCACACTTTATCTTTGTTCCTTACATGCTTCCATTGGGCATCACACTTTATCTTTGTTCCTTACATGCTTCCATTGGGCATCACACTTTATCTTTGTTCCTTACATGCTTCCATTGGGCATCACACTTAATCTTTGTTCCTTACATGCTTCCATTGGGCATCACACTTTATCTTTGACCCTTACGTGATTACATTTGACATCACACTTTACCCTTGTTTCTTACATGTTTTCATTTGACATCACACTTAACATAACATATGTTGGCCAATATTAGAAGTATGGTACATTACATACAATCATTGAATTTGAAGGGGAAAAAAGTGCTAGTAGATAAAATATAAAAGGAGATGTAAAATGAAAAAGTATAAAGGCCAAAAAAATACATGATGAGAAAAAAAAGCTGAAATAATAAAATGTAGATAAATTTGAAATATAAGATAAATATCAAACAGCACACAAGAAGGCCATCTCCAGAGAACTCTTCTACCAGACGCTGCAAGGAAAACAAGGGATACAGCGTATGGATAGATAGATAAATACCACACAAAAATTCAGTGCAAAAACAACTATTTTAATAGGTACGAGGGGGAGTCAATAAGTAAGTCACAAATACTCTTTAGAAAAAAACTGAAGACGATAAAAACCTGAAAACTGTTTATTTTTACACATACATTATCCCTTTACTTCTCAACATAATTTCCACCAACATTGATGCATTTATCCCATCGTTTTATGAGTCCTCCCAAACCTGCTGAGTAGAACTGCGTGCTCTGCTTTTTAAGCCACATTTTCACTTCACATTCAACTTCTGCGTCAGTCGCGAAATGCTTCCCGCCAAGGTGGGTTTTTAGTGGACCAAAAAGGTGAAAATCACTAGGGGCTAAATCGGGGCTGTAAGGAGGATGTTCCAGAATTTTCCAACCAAGATTTTTTATTTTCTCCTGAGTTAATCGAGCCGTATGTGGTCTAGCATTGTCATGAAGGAGTAGCACTCCTCTAGTCAGCAGCCCTGGACGTTTTCTTCGAATTGCATCCCGAAGCACTGATAGAACTTCACAGTATGATTCAGAATTCACATTGTCACCTTTCTTTTTGAAATTGGTTAAAAGCACTCCTTGACAATCCCAGAACACTGTCAGCATAACCTTCCCTGCTGATGGTGTAACCTTGAATTTTTGGACACAAGGCGAAGAAGGATGTTTCCATTGCATTGAAGCACGCTTTGATTCAGGCTGGTAGTGATGCACCCATGATTCGTCCCCAGTAATAATCCTGTTCATCATGTCTTCTCCTTCATTTGCGTATTGACAGAGATGCTCCAATGACAAGCCTAATCGGTTCATTTTGTGTTCGTCCGTCAATTGTCTGGGCACCCACCTTGAACACACTTTCTTAAATTTCAATCGGTCATGCATGATGCTGTATGCTGAACCATGTGAGCACCCTATTGCAGCTGCTACAGCGTCTATCGTTACTCGTCTGTCACCTCGAATCATCTCCTCAACCCGCTGCACAGATGCGTCTGTTGCAATTTCAACAGCACGACCAGATCGGATTTCGTCAACAATTTTAGAGCGTCCTTGAGAAATTTTTTTTACCCAGCTGTGCACCGCTTTACGGGACAAACAATTGTCAGCATAAACAGGAAGCATTTCTTTATGAATGTCTTTTGCAGGCAGTCCTTTTGCCCATAAAAAACGCACAACAGCACGTTGTTCATTGATTGTACACTCTGTAAGTACAGTAGCCATTTTGTTTTTTGTGCTGCGCATGCGCAAGGTACAGCTAGCGCCATCTAGCGAACATAAACATAAAGTTCTATGATGATATCAACTATAAACAGCTTTAGAAACCACCTACTGCATTTTCCTGCCATCCAACATCAATTTGTGACTTACTTATTGACTCCCCCTCGTAGCTTTGAGAATATATTGAGACAATCAAATGGTTGCAGATGATATTTGATCTTGATTTGTTCAGTTCATACTGTTGTGTTATCTAAAGAATTTACTTTCCTGTGGAAATTTGTGCTATGTTGGTGTTCTTATTATATTTGTATTTTAATATGCCTGGTTCACATTTTGCAGTGACAAGAGATTAAACATTCAAGTGACTTAGCCAAAAAAATTATTATTTAGAGATGCTGATTGGCTGATTTAGTAAATATTTCAACTAAAATTACGAGATGCATAATATAATATAAGTAGGCACATTACCCGTCAGGGTCATAGGATATTAGACATAAGCACAAAATGCCCTCCAAACACTTGTCCTCAGCCATTCGGAGGAGTGTTGAGAAATCTTGCCCAGGCCATTCCTTGGTGTTATTAATTCAGGATTTTCTTTCTTTTTTATCTCTTCTCCTTCCACCCTCACTGTTGCTTGCAATTTAATTTTAAAAAGTAAGTCATGTCTCATTACATGTCCAAACCAAACAAGTTTACACTATTTCGCGACTGCCAAAAATGGTTCTTGAAATCCTGCGAGTTTGTTTAGATGAATCAGTGTCAGCTGACTGAATAGCTTCAAATCTTGTTTTCAACTATCTGTTGCAAACTTGGACATTAGATTCTAGAACAATACATAAGATTAACACCACTGAAATGAAATGTGTGAGACGTATGATTGGAGTTAGCTTGAGAGACAAAAATCAGGAATGAAGCACTAAGGAAACAATTAGGGATCAAACCAACAATAGAATACATACAGAAACAACAAGTTAAATGGTACGGCCACATAACCAGACAGAAAGAGCAAAGTATTATCCAAAAAACACTTAACAAATGATAAGAAAACAGGAGACCTATTGGACGCCCTCGTAAAAGGTGGATAGATAGTGTATTAGAGACACTCGTAAAATATAACAGCAGAGGAGGCAAATAGAAGGGCAAAAGACCATACACTCACTCTCCCCTCAACACCGAAAGGTACATGAGGACAGAAAGAAGAAGAAGAACTATCTATTACTAAAACCACAAGAAAAGATAATGTTAATATCACATGACAGCAAGTGTTACTAGAAGTCAAGAGATAATAAAGAAAGGAAGAAAACACACCTGTCCTGACCACAACTGCTGTGACAGAAGCTTGACCATAATAGCGTGTTTGCACAACTCGTGTTCCTGAGAAAAGTGTATGTCGTTTGTGAGTTTCAGGGGAATAGATTTCTTCATCCTCTAGTTGAAGCAATGGTGTTTTAGTTACAGGAACACTCTCCCCTAAAAAAAAAGAAGCAAGTTTTACAATAAACAAATAAGCAGAAACCAACATAAATATATATTATCACAACAAAAATGTCTATGCAGCAAGTCTGGTTTTCTTGATAAATGTTGATTTATTTGAAAGCTCCTCAAGACTTCACAGAGTTTAACATGTCATGCAGCAAGTCAGGTTTTCTTGATGGTTGGTTGGTTGATTGCTGATCTAGCGGTCTATGGGCTCATGCCCTTTGACCAAATGCCATTAAATCGCATTATATTGCTGAGAAGTATGTGGATTTTCAGCCCACCCCGGGACAGAGCCATAGAATAACTATCACACCTCCAGGAAGGTAGGTATCAACCAATGCACCGCTCCAAGCCACTGTAGCTAAGATAGGGTTCACTGTGCTCATTCCCCACCACCAAATGACTACTGGTTATGCCGAACTTCTCTATTGTTCTAGGCATGCAACCAAATGTTCAAGTCAAAAGGATTGTCATGTCCTGAATCACTTTGCCCCTATGATGGGTCTCAGCCATAGGAAAAAACAGTGCTGTCAGTTTCTTCCTCCCCAGTGCTGCACAGTTCATCTTTGGCTCCCTCCCAACCACAGAGGGTGCATACATATATTCAAGTAAACATGAAACACAATTCAACAACAAAATAACAGCACAAGGAGCATAATTGTATAGATGACGTTGCCATGAAGCTTCTATAAGAAGATTACCTCAATATAACAGCATGTCATCTCCTAAGGTTTTCTGTTGTATGGGTGGTTTGTCTAGTGGGCCATTAGTGAGACCCACAGATGCAACCACATGCGTAGGTTTTCTTGATAAATGAAGCTGTATTTGAAATCTACCCATTGCTCCCATATATCTTTCTGTGGATGACTGTCGCTTTGGGCCAGTGCTCCTCCCTCAGCTGATTTAGTGTAATGCAGTCTTACAGGATATGTTTCAAACCAGTCTTAGTTTATTTAAGTGGCTATTTAGCATTTAATAAATACCATTATAAGAAGGAAGTTATAGTATTTTGGACACTTAAAGCAACATGATGGTATCAAAAGGCTGATTCTAGAGGGCAGAGTGCCAGGCAAGAGAAGAAGAGGAAGACCAGGAAATGATGGACCAGCAATATCGAAGAATGTATGCACATGTCTCTGGCCAATGCAAGACTGCTTGCCCAGAACAGAGAGGCGTTCAGAGTATCCATGGCGAGGACGACGTTCTGGAAAGAATATGTCACTTGATATATTTAGTCTGTTGCGTCCTGTCCTGATGCAGAATATGATAACTTTCTCAACTCTGTTGAGATAATTGTCTTTTGAGTAATAAACTTTCTCACTAGCTTTAATAAGAGTCCTCTTTTCTTGATAGGTGATTTCATGATCTTTTTGTTCCTATGTTGCTGTATCTTTTGCACACACATCTACCTTTTAATTTTCTGGTATACCATAGTGGTATGGTATCCACTGTAGTACTACCCTTCCTTAGATGATTAATTCTTGTATGGCTTCCTTCAGGTCTGGCAGTTTATCAGTGTCAGGGACTTGTAGGACAGAAATTGCAACAATAAGAAACACTGTCCGCTGATACCAGCAACCATGATATCACGCAACCTGTCTTCACAAACTGTCTTAGTTAACCTGTCTTTACAACAAAATGAACATAATAGTAATATAAAAATTATCATAATAATAATTAGGTGTAATGGTGAATGTGGACAGTACTGTTCTTACTGATCATGCATTATGCTGTGAATGTGTTCTTGATAAAGGCCTTTTTGGTTAAAACGTTGATTTTCTTGTGTATTCTGTGATTAACCTTTATCACTCATCATTAAAATCATGAAATTTATCCACTTGCATTATTTTTTGACAATTTGTGTTATTTTTATGGATGTTTGGAAAACACAATAACTTTTTTGTTTTTAAATATTGTAAAATAATTTTTGTACATGCAAATAAAGAATTGAATACTGCATAGATTTATGTATATTTTGTATGTGTATGTATGATATGAGAGGTGTGAGAAGGTTGTGAAGATGAAAAAACTTACAATCTTTAAAAATATTTATGACTTGCGTATACATGCTTGATGTGCGGCAACAATGTTCAATTTCTTCTGCATACCTAAGCCTATTCTATATGTTGTTTCAACAACAAACTAACGTAATATCATCTATAAAAACAAACAAATGTGTAGATGTCATTAGCCTTATCAGTCTATTCTTTTATTTTAGTCCGACACAAATGGGTCGTGGCCTACTTGTCCAATGTGTGGCAACCCTTATAACATACATCTACTAATAGGCCTAATGTATTTTCATAGTGTTATTTCATAACCATATTAACATGCTCATAATATCATCTGTGAAAACACTGTGAAAACAATTAAAACACATGTTACTAATATATATTCTTTTAAAGCAAGTGTAAATCCCACGAACTCTTCATCATCGGAATCAGAATCCATAAAAATTTCATGATCGGAACAGACAAGAATAAACTAACACTGTTGCTCTGTTTCGCAACTTAGTTGGAAAATAATTGACAGGAAAGGACATGACACAATCATAACTTAGAGGACACTAATTTCCAGAAATGTGACTCTAAACATCATGCAATTCCTTGCCGATAAATTAGTGCATAGCAATGGGCGATTGACATTGCCAAAAGTTGTATATGGGACGACACCTCGAAGATTACACTCGTCGACTGCGTGCTAAAGGTCTGGGGTATTTCATACCCAGAAAACTTCAAGTCTCTGTGGTGTACAATGCATTAACTCTTTCCAGAGCAATCTCCGATATACTGGCTATTTAAAGTTTATATATTAAAAAATATATCAGTTTTGGTTTCAATAAATCATATTTGATCAGTTTATACTTCATGGTTCCCAAATATGGATTTTTATGTTCACCCAGTTCTTAACTACTACATACGAGTATACTTTCACTTCTATTGTCACCAAAACAAATGTATTTTGTCTTTGTTCAAGAACCCAAGGAATTGCAAGCGATTAACTCTTACTTCCCATGTGCAGTGGGTGATTTTTCTGAGCTTTTTTTCATACCCAGGAGACTTCAGCTTTCAGCTTAGTGCAATGCCTATTGAAGGAGTCTTCTACTGAGAGGGGATCTATAATTGTATAGATGATACGCTACAAAGCTTCCATAAGAGAGCATCAATATAAAGGCATGTCATGAACTAAGGTTTTCTGTTACATGGGTGGTTTGTCTAGTGTGCCATTGGTGAGACTCACAGACGCAAAAGCATGCTTATTTTTTCTTTTTAAAACTGATTGTTTTTACTGTAACATTTGCTGTTTATTTCTGAAAAATAATCAAAAATCCAACTGCTTCTGGACACAGTGTGGAACAAGCTATTTTTATTTATAGCCCGTTCAGAGACAGGATATTGTGGTAACAATTATACTTATAGTTTCAATCTGCTCAATAAAAAAATGATCAGAGAGGCTTGGATTAGGTTTAGGTATTTCTGATGTTGGTTGCTTATACAAGAACTGCAAACACCTCTGAAACATCAAAGAGCAGTGATGACATAACTATTTCAGAAGATAGAATACCTGGTTCATTTCAAACTAGTTGAAGTGATAAATCTGCATGGGTGTTGTATTTTACCAAATAGAAACACAATGTGACAAGATGTATAAAGTAAAAAAAATTTGTAAATAATGAAATGGTGATGATGTATATTTTAAAAAATTCTGATATCAATGTGAAAATATTCATAAAATTAACATTTTTTAACATAAATACATCAAATAAACTGTGTAATGACTATAGCTAAATACCCTATCATAAAATACCAGAATATGTCATGGCAAAAATTCAAACCATTGATAAATTAACTCTTCACTCGTTAAAAACGATATATCGTTGCAGATAGACATTCATTTTGGACGTATCCACGATTATTCGTTCTTGCAGATATTCCATCTAAATTTGCTTCGTTTGGATTGTAAAGGAATTAATATTAACTTATCTAGCTTTTGAAACTTTAGAAATCTGACTAATGAAATGAAACCCTCATGGTACTGTGTGATTAGATGCGTGTGACACATTTATTTTAAATTAAAATTCGAAAAAGGAAGGTTCAGCTTTTCTGAAATTAGCAAAATGGTTTCATCCTCCACTAGCAAGAGAGCTCAAAAGTTTAGCAAACATCAGGCTTTATTATTCTTTGCGTTTTATAATTGGAGATATCATTTCAAGTGATGTGTCAGAAAACAACAGTGTTTTTTATTTTGACAGTAGAGTTTACCGACTTGTTCAAGATTGAAATATAAATAGACCTAGACCTAATATTATTTGTAAGAAAAAAATAACAGCTAAGAAATTCTAAAACTGTTCCTACTGATATTGTTTCTGAAGAATGAGATAAGCCTAATAGCAGCAATGATAATCTCTCACTATGTTATACAGAAAATATAATTAAATCTAATGATAATATTGAGTGGAATAAAGTTCAACTTTAGAAATCCAATGCTTGTGAATATTTCATAAAGTTTCACAATATTTTGTTCGGTTATGAAATCTGACATGAAACACATAAAGGGCATAAAACACTTGGCAGTTGATAGATTTACTTCAAATAAACTAATTATGATCAGGAAATGGACAATCAAAGCATCTACTTTAGTAAGATTGGATACCAACATTTCAAAATAAGTAAATTTATGGGTGAGTAGAACAAAATATGTGTAAAAAAATGTATGTTCATCTAACAATCCTGTTTGTGGTGAAATTTGTGTATTTTGTTGTTACAATTCTTATATTTTTATATTGTATATGAATTCCACATTCAATAATCTTTCTTCTGATACCTTATATGACTTTCCATAGCTAATACTTTGTCTTCAGGAAGTTTGCACCTAAATCATGTTGAGGTCCAAAAATTTACCCTAAAATTAATTACATCCAAACCCCTGAAATAATTCCATCCTGAAAGAGTTAAGTCAGTCACACTATTTTTATTTTTTTTAAATAGTAAGCTACTAACAATTTTTATATTCTACAAATTGTAATTATATTTTTCAAAAATAATTTTCAACAATTTACTGATATGTTGTTTTTCTGTAACCATTTTTCCATTCCAACGATATACAATATGCACACCATTTATTAATATTATAATAAAACATGGTCAAATTAAAAAGACGTGATGACATTTTTCTACTACTGAAAAATAATTTGATCCAAACCTAAAAAAATATAGTCCCAAAAGATTTAAGTAGACATCTTCTACTCAGAGAGAGTCTCAATTTATTTGTATAAATGCAAAAATAAAATGTAGCCTATGCTTAGTTTATATTTTTTTAATCTTTTTCACTATTTGAGTTCTTATCATTAAATTAAACAAAATGATACAGATAAAAAAAATACAGGTAGAAATACACATAAGCCCACCTGTTAGCATGCTCTCATTAACAATACAGGTACCAGCTGTCAGAACAGCATCACATGACATAATACAGCCATTGGCAGGAATAGAGATCAAATCTCCTGGTACAAGTTCATGGTCATGCCTCTCAACAAACACTGTCAAGTAATATAAAAACAAATTGCCAGATAAATTGTTGTTGTCATTAGATATGGATGCAGCTGTTAGAATTCAGACATAAAACTTTAAATATCTGGTAACATTAGATATGAAACAATAAGTGAAATGATGACATCTGATATAAAGTTATCAAACAGGAAGAGATGTTGACTGATAGACTGACTAGGGAATGCATTCCTCATCATTCATAATCAGTCATAAATTCCTACAAATTAAAAGAATGATGTCTAAACAGAATACATGGTATCATAGTTTACACCCGCCGTGTGTTGCTGGGCTAGAAAGGGAAGCAAAGAATGGCAACACTGTTACCTGTCATGCATGATGTATGAGACAATTAAGGAGGTTTGGGATTCGAGTTGGCTGTCCCATCCCATTAGGGTAAAAGTGACACAGAAGCCTTGCTGAAGACATGTGTCAGAATGAAAGGTGCAGATATTGCAGTCAACCTGTAAAAAATGATACAAAGCATTCTGTTCTCTAGACATCTTACTAATCTGCAAGAGTTTGAAAATTAATGTGGAATAAAAATCACACAAATAAAATCCAATTAGAATACAGCCTAGAGGGCTATACTGTGTACATGTTCTTATAAAATTATCAACCATCACATTCACATCTTTGAATGTACACAACTGAAAGATATCAGACAAATACTTCTTTCTAAAAAGTTACATTTATGGAACACAATAATAAAATGTATGAATATAGCACTACCTGACATAAGATTACATAGTGTATTAGAAGCACTAATAGCACTGCTATATCAAAGGCTTGTCCTGCCTGTCAGTTGTATAGAGTATGCCCTGGCCATCTTGACCCTTAGCCCTACGCATATTGATAAACTTCATAAGATAAATAATGATGCGTCGTTGTATTCCTGGATGCCCCTTAGATATAGAAATAGAGGTGTTGAATTTTTTGCAGATCATCCTACTATAATCCAAAGAGCAGAGATATGCTGTGCTCATTCATACATGCACATCAGTGTGGACTAGAACCATCCACTACATGATGATATTGAAAGAATCAAGGAAACATATTAAAAAGGAGGCAGTCATGGATTGTTAGGGTCGTGTAGATTATTAAACGGGTATTCACATTAGGGGACATGGAGAGAGTAGCAAAGTAAGTCTATCACGTTTACAACTTCCATTGAAGTGGTAATCACACTTTCCCAGAAAATGTGGCAATGACATTCCAGCACATATACATTCAGAAGTTCAGGTTCTGATCAGTGAGAATTCCACAGATGGAATTATTATGTTCTAAACTAATGGATTTGTGATTCAGCACATGCGCAGGGCTTGATCATTCACAGCACAAAGCAGAGGGAAGTGTATATTAGGTAAGAGAGTGGTGCTCTCTGTACAACCACTGTATTATGACAATGAGGGTGAGTGAGGTAACCAAGACAATGACATGGCTTGATACTCAAAGTGCTGTAGCTTTCTGAGTGTGTATGTTTTCTGAATGATTCTATGAGAATGCTTAGATAGATTATCTGGCTATCTACAACATTTGTGACTAAGTCAATTATGAAGTCTCTTGGTACAAGGTGCTGAAGAGTTGCCTTCATTTTTATACTTGGACACATAGGTGTTAGGTAAAATGAAAGATCCGATAGAGATTTCAAAACGTGCCACAGTGACTAATGGTAGTTCAATAAACCATATTAATATTGTCAATGCTATAAAAGAGTTAGACAAGTTGGAAGATATGGGTTGTATTTCTTCTGTGTCTATGGCAAGAATGCAGGACCTGAGAGTGAAACGTGGTGTTAAAAGAAACGCGTAGCATTATGAATCATCCAACACAGAACTGGAGCAGTCCGTTACCATATGCTGAAGGATATACTCCTGATATATGACAGGAGTACCCATGGACATGTCCAGAATGCCAGGTGATAATGATCTGACTGATGAGTTGACATCTAACTAACTAACAACATGCAAATTAGCCTGCTTGTTCATTCATTTCCATGGTTGAAAACCACATTAATAAAAAATAAACTGGTATTCAAATGGAATACAAACCTTGTGCATCTGTGGACACTTTTACGATACTTTCAACAGTTGAGACCATGTTCTTCAATGTAACACGTTGCTTGAGAATAAATCAAAAAAATATAATATATATGAGAATGTAGAAAGACAGCACAGAATTAAGTGAAGGGCAAAGGGCAAGAGCCAATTGTCCAAGAGATTATTATGCACATGCGTTACAATGGTAAAAAGGGGAGCAAAGACTAGTGACACTGTTACCTACAAGGTATGTTGATGACTAAGAAGGTTTGGGGAATCGAATTGGCTGTCCAATCTCATAGATGATCAAAGCGACCCATAAGCAACACTGAAGTTGGATGTGCTGCATGAAAGGATGAAAGGCGCAGATATTACAGCTAAGCTGTAAACCATGACACAATGCTTTCCATTCTCTGGACTATATTCTGCTAATTTGCAGAAATTTGAGAATGAACACAGAAGAAGATAGAGATTATTATAAAGACTAAATTTCTTATATTAATCTACTTGAAAGATGTAAACAGATCTTCCCATGCACAATCCCGAAAGCCACAGCTAGCATCCAATCCCTCAGACTTGGCCACGCATATTGCACAACTCAAATTTGTCTCTGTCCAGGATGAATAGTATGGAGTTGCTTTAGAGCAGGACTGTCCAGCTGGTGATCTGCAGGCTACAAACAGTTACACAGGATATTTTTTTGCCTGTATTAACCTTTAGGACCCCATGGGTGCGATATTGCGCCCTGAATGTGCGCTCCACCGTGCCTGTAGTCGCAATCATACGCCATACGATATCGCTCGATTCCCGAGTACAGAACTTCACAAAGTAATGAACAGATGACATATAAAGCCAAGCAAAACGAAGCTAGGAATATATCACAGTTTAAAGGTCAAATTCCTTTACACATTAGCATTGTATAGAAGGAGAAAGCCGGCTGATGTTATCAACACTTTTCTGAAGGACTTTGGCCATTTTTCAGTGCCATATTTTACTATCAAATTGAGTATCGCGTGGCATGGGTAAGTGATCGTGACTACATGTTTTAATTGTTGTTTTTTTGTGTTTAATATGTTGTTATTTGATAAGAATGTGTGTGTATTCATCCAAAATCACAAAAATAATATGTATCAGAAGTGCCACGTGTGTGCATGGACAATAATTACGTTGTGTGTTGACCTAGACCTAGTGTTGACCGGACGGACATTATATGCGATTTCTTCACGTTTTATTAGATTTTTTAGGCCATATTATATTAGTTTGGATATGAAACAATATATATACAATAAGTATAGGTATTTAGGAGGATTATATCAATGTTTCCACACATTGCTCAAGTGTTAGGGTCATCAAGAGGATACATTTGCGATTTTGTAAATGCTATTTTGCATTTTTTTCCCAAATTTTCAACTTTACAACTTGCTTACAACTGTCACATACAACAACAACAAAAACCTGATTATATTCACTATTCACTCCTTTGTTTAGATGTGCAAAAATTATTTTGATATCTTTTAAAACAAAAAAATTATCGCGTTTACAAAACACCCACCATCAATAACGCAAATTTTCCAAAAAATAAGTCAGGCCCCAGAGGATATTGCGTAATTTTAAGTAAGGGCTCTAAAGGTTAATGTAAAAGTTTCTACAACATATAATGTCATTTAGTCATGCATTGCAATAAATATTTTTTATAGTGATATGCAATTCCATATGATGTTTGCATGTACTTCCTATTTTTCATCTGCATCTGTTCTCAAATTCCTGCAGATTAGCAGGATGTAGTCTGAAAAACAGAATGGGTTGTATCATGCCTGTAGACTCTGCGTCCAAGCTCGTCCCATAGATGGTCTATAGGGGACATGTCTGGTGATAGGGCAGGCCAATCATTCGTCACAATGTTCTGCTGTTGCAGACGCTGCTGTGTAATGCATGCGGTGTGCACATGGGTGTTATACTGTTGGAGAATTGCAAGTCTGGAATATTTGTTAACGCACTCAGAACCTCATCTTTATATCTCACAGCATAACATTTCCACGGAAGACATGCAGAGGCAAGATGTGAATACTGCCACCTCCAAATCCGTTGTGCTACCAAACAGCAATCTGCAAAGTGCTCTTCACACCATTTCCAAATCCACATGAGTCCATCAGCAAAGGAGAGGTTGAATCTGCACTCATTTATGAATAGGACAGCATTCCAATTCCGTCTAGTCCATCTGGCATGTTGCTCTGCCCATTGTATGCGTTGCTGATGATGTCGGTGAGTCAAGTTTGGCCCAACATATGGTCACCTTGCAGTAAGGCCTGTATCTCTGAGTTTATCACATGACTGTCATTCGAGAGACTTGTCCACATCTGCCAACTATTGCTCTCTCTTTCTGTTTGACTTGCCAGGAGGGAACAATTACTTTGGTGACTCAACACAATATGACGATTTTGCGCAGGGGTAGTAATTCGTGGTTACTCCAAAGTCTATCTCGGGCACTGTCAGTAGTTCTGTAACGTTCATTGAGGAGTACAATAGTTCTGTGATGACAATTCATCTTCCTGGCAATTGCCATTGAGCTCATTCTGGTCTCCAACATATCAATGGCTCATAGGCAATATTTTCAGAGTTGTGGGATTTCATGCACATGTACTGGGTGTTTTGTCTCAACTGCCTTTTTATAGTCAGTATACTGCAACAACGCCTACCAATTTTCAGAGTCATGCTGCACGTGTAATTTCCATCACTTTTGTGTAGCCTGTACACAAACCTGTGGGTTGGCATATGCACTTTTAATTTTTAAAGAGAGAACATATGTGTTCTTATAAGGTCATAGATATTCAGATGTTCCTCCTGAAAGCAATGGCAGACTACAGGAGCATTGTACCAAGTATTTCCTTATGGATGTGTTTTCCCTCTTACAATCACTAAATTTCAAATAGGTAAATAAACAAAAAAATTCTATAAAATTTCAATGTTATACATACTCGTTTTGTCTCACAGAGGGAAATACCAATAGACAAGGCAGAGATGAAGAAGATACATCCAGCGTAGTAGTAATACCCATCAATACCCCACAAGATAATACTGGCAATTTGAAAGATGTAAAATGGATTCAAGACCTGCAAGAAAAAGTCCAAACAAATAAATTACTACAAAAAATTAATCTTATGCAAGTCTAAAATAGTACTGCTAAAAAAAATTTAAAAGTTAAACAAATACCAAATCAAAATATCACAATTATGTGTTAATTTTCTGCTTCTTCTTTTTAGGTACAAACTCCTGCAAATTAGCAGGATGCAGTCCCTAGAAAAGAATGCATGGTGTCATGGTTTACAGCTTGGTTGTAATATATGTGCCTTTTGGCCAGACACAGCCAATTCAACATTGCTTTTGGGTCACAGTGACATCATTCTATGGGATAGAACAGCCAACCCCAGCTCCAATGGCTCTTTAGTTGCCTCTTACGACATGCATGGAAGGTGTCAGTTTTGCTATTCTTTGCTCCCCTTTCAGGCACCAGCAACACACTGGCAACAAGTAGTATTAATATAGAATAACCATGGAAAAATATCTTGATGAAAATAGATATGTGAGATTTACCAACCTCCACAACAAATAAACTCCAGTAAGTTGGGACTTCTATAACCATTGTGTTTGGTCCATACAGCCGTAATCTGTTGAAAAATGTATAGTTTCATAAGACAACACTGATTAGTTTTATTAAATAAATAAACACTTCAGTCATATTATAATCTATGCCATTCTATTTTTAAATTTACACTAATTCACAAATTTCTGCACATTAGCAAGGATGTATTCTGGGTAACGAAATGTGTTGTGACATAGATTTGACTATAAATATCTTTGCTTTTAAAAGACACACTCAACACAGCATGAAATTTGTGCAACCTTCTAAAGGATGGGTAGCGAATCTCATGCCAAACCCTCCTTAGCCACCTTTCACAATGCATTATACATGGCAGGTCACAATGCTGCAATTATTTGCTCTCATTTCAGGCCCTGGTAAAATTATACATTTGTTATGAATAACGGAACGGATCTAATATCTCTTTGAGCAGACCCACAATTGCTGTTACTACAAATAGATATTCAAGTATCTACATAATAACTAAATGGTTCTCACATCTCTCTGGGCTGACCCCACAATTGCTGTTACCACAAGTAGATGTTAAAGTGTCTGCATAGTGATGATTCCTGTAGCCTGCCAATTAAACCTGCACCAGCCATCTGATCTGCTGTTACCAGGGCAGAAAAGAATAGTAACACTGTGACCTTCCATGCATGTCATAAGAAGTCTGGAGATGAGTTCTCTGTCCCATCCCATAAGTCAGAGTGGCCCAAAAGTCATACAAAATTTAGATGTATCAGAACAAAGAGTACCGATATCTTTGCCAAGTTGTAAACTATGACACAATTCATTTCATACTCCAGATTACATTCTAATAGCCCGCAGGAGTATTCATATTTATTCATATTGAATAAAGAATAAAAAGATATGAGATTATAGAGAAAATATGGATAGCAGTTTGTTATTTCTTTTTCTTATTAATATTCACTTAGAAATACTTGCCACAGCAACACTTGTAGTGATTAGGTGGTTACCAGGACAAGGATATGGCTGGAGTCTCAAAGCGCTACAGTTGTCTGTTTTCTTACTGATTCTATGGGTATACTTCAAAAGATTCAGTCAGACTATATACGTCGTCAGTGGCTGAAGTCAATTTCAATTATGAAGTCTGTGCTGAAGAGTTATCTTCCTTTTATTTTTAACCTGAACAAGTGGTTGTTTGGGGAAATGAAAGAGCAGACAGACTTGACAGTGTGGCCGCAATGACTAGTTGTAGTTCAATAGACTGTACTAAAAATGTTAATACAATCAAGTAGCTGGGTCTATTGGATGATGTGGGGAATGTTTCTTCTTTAGTGTCTATGGCTAGAATGAAGGACCTGGAATTGAATTGTGGTGCTGCAAGAAACGAGCGGCACATAGGCATCAAAAGAAGAGTTATCAACCAACACAGAACTGTAACAGTCAGTTACTACATGCTGAAGGACATATTGAATATGAAAAATCGGAGCACCTATAGGCTTGTCCGCAGTGTCATGATGGTGATCTGACAATTAACTAACACATATAGTAAGGGTGATGGAGATGTATAAGTGGCAATGCAGCTGTTTAGTCACCTCCTGTTAGACACTTTTGATGCTGGTACCTTTCTGCCTTTCCAGATAACACTATTTTCGTTGTGTTATAAGAAGGGATATATGCTATAATTCATAGTGACTGCAGATTTGGTTAGCAAAAACATTCCCAGCCACAAAGAGTCCTTTACACAATGCACATGGAATCTCAGGATCACAAGTGCCTCATGTACATTGTCCTATCAAATATGTAGTCCTGGTTTCTCTGTTAATTTGAAAACAGAATACCAAATTTCATCTTCCTACTTTGTTGAGGTGTAAATAACTAATATATTGACATCAAAAGTAACATCAGTAAAACATTAACCCAGTGGGGGAGGGGGTATTGATGTAGTGGTTAAGCCATTTGCTTTGTGTGGGAACAAAGAGGTGTCAGAATTTCAGAGATCCCTGAGAATTATCACTTGAAGCTCCGGAGTTACGTGCTATGGATTTTGCTTTCAGCAGATGACATGCTGCTTGAGAGTAAATATGTAGTAATGAAGTCAACCCTCTATGTCTTTTCAACCTTTTTTTCATTGTTATCAATAAAACTATAGCATACCTGCCAGACCTCTGATGATCAGAAAGACCTTTAAACTTTTCATGTAAGACATAGCATGTTGTACCCACTGACAGGTCCCTGAAGAATATAAAAGTTACTTTGAAAATAAGATGAAATAAATCATTATGAATGTTTATATCCCCAAATTTGGAATATTTGGAAGAGAACGTTGAAAACTTTGTGATAATCTGATTGATAATATTAAAGACTAGACAATATAACAATTTTTCACACTTAAATAAGTAAATATTTTTAAAAAATGAGGTTAAAGTGGGAGTTTTACACTGAACAATACACAGGATCAATGTTTTGACCAAAACATCTTTATCAAGATAGGGATGAAGAAACACAGAATTTAACCACAAAATCAAACAGAGACTACATGCAAACAATGTAGTGAACACTGATATGTCTGGAAAACAAAAAAATAAAGAAAAACCAAGAGATATAATCCTGTGTATTGTTCCATGTAAAACTATACTTTAACTTATAACCACATTTCCGTCATTCTCGCCTCTCTTCATGTCTTTTGGTGGCATAAAGATATTGAAGCCAGACATGGTAGTTAACATGTCTACAAAAGTAAAACAGCATGTCAAAATATTTATATATGTTCCCTCAATGCTAAATATGGTGCATAAGAAACCAATATAGTAATAGTCAGTCGCCATCAAGTAAAACTACAAAACCTGTGTTCTATGTAAGTACTAAGGAAGAAATCAGTGTTCATCAATTCAAACAATGTGATGCTGTTCTGAATAGCTCTTGTATTTCAAAATGCATGGCAAACTATACAATTGGCCAATCATGTTTTTTCTCTATCTTCAATTTCCAATTAGAAACCAAAATCCTAACAAAGAGGACATTTCAACACATACTCTATTTCTGTTCTATCAGCCATCCAGGAGTGATGATGTTTCAGTGAAATTTTGAATAAGTGATCTTAAAATTGTTTCAAGAGGACACACTTTACCACCTCAACCATTGCTCACACATGTTAATATCATTGTCCAAAAATATACATAATCATCTCAAACTCAAGTTCTTCATTCTGCAACAAATCTATAACTGCCCTAATTAAGTCAGCCCTGTTACTTCCTAATACTGTTCTAAACACCATAGTGTTTCCCCGCCAACAAGTATGCTCTTCTATTGGCCTAGCACCATCCATGACCAGGTCAGTATATCCATGTATATCTTCAAAGAGCTTGTCCTCACTGAAAAGATGGTTATCTCAATCTGATTGAGACCAGAGCTGTAACCAGATTACAACTTGCTATTTTCTATTGAGCTGGTAAGTTCAAATTAGTTCTAGAAATCTTTAATATCTTATGCACAAATTTGAATTGTGATCCCACTTAATTTAGAAGAGTAAATTAATGTTGTTGAGATATGCATTTACAGAAGAATAAGTAAATTTTCATGAAAAGATTAAGAAACAAAGAAGGAAGTCATGGAAACATTATGAATAAAAAGACAACTTATAAAAGAAATAAAAATGAGAAAATATTTTGGCCTCAAAAAAAGACATGGCATATTATGGAATATCTTACTGCAGAGAAAATATTGATGGGGGGTTAAAGACACATCACCCTTACAAATTTATCAAATAATTTTTACACAGATCTGCTTCTTGACCATCTGTAACAATGCAAAAATAACATCATAAAGTACTGCAGAAAATAATAATGCAAATTGTGTTTAGAAATATATGCAAATTTTGTTTAGAAATATAACTAAAACAGTTAAAGAAAATATAAAACTTACTCCAATTGTATGAATGAACCCCTGATATTATCCCATATATATCGACTGTGCTGATAGTCAAAATAATGCAGCCCACTCTCTGGTTCAGACAGCCATGATGAACTCAGCCTTGCTCGATCATCGAATAGGTCTGTGGTGCTTCCTGCTGATGGAGTCTCTGTGTAACTTATCAATCTTTCCCTGCATAAATATATAAAGCCCAAGAAAGGTTTCATTTTCTAAAAGAATAATGTTCTAAAAGTAGTAACAATAATATGAAGATAGAACTATGTATGCTCTTGAGAACTGTTATATCTGTCTATGGCATCTTCTGACCTCATTACCATAACACCATCCATTCCTACATATAAAAATTGTGACCAGTTCTCTGTATCTCCATTTTGTTTATCTTCATTCCAACATGAGTTTTGTATAACCATTTATTTCCTCTCAGCATTACCTATAGTTGCTCAGTGTTGTGTTTATAGATATTTTTCTACCCATTGTGTGCCATAACATACTGGGTTATGTGCTTCACAAGGGCTTTTCTGTCAAAACATTGAATTTATTTTGTTTTTAGTGATTCAAGAGATTGTATTACTCTATGTTTCCACTTTTCACTGACAATAAATACTTATAAAAAGAGGAAAGTACCTGGTACTCCCAAAAAAGATAAATCGGTAAAAAAAAATGTACCTGGTACCCAATAAAGATACATTTGTAAAAAAAATAAAAGTACCTGGTACCCAATAAAGATACATTTGCTAAAAGAGAAAAGTACCTGGTACCCAATAAAGATACATTTGTAAAAAAAAAATATAAGTACCGTGTTCCCAATAAAGATACATTTGCTAAAAGAGAAAAGTACCTGGTACCCAATAAAGATTCATTTTAAAAAAAATAAAAGTACCAATAACAATGCATTTGTAAAAAGAGGAAAGAGCTCCAAATAAATATATATTTATATTATAAATTAAATTATTATTTTGCAGTGTTAAGATTGCATTCTCTATATGCCATACTTTTCTCATATCGTGCCATATTTCAGGCACCTAACGTAGCTTGTAAATTAACAAAAATGCTATAACTGCAGACAGACTCATAGGTGATCAGATTTTTTGTTTGTAGATCATGAAGAACATAACTGGTGATAGTAGTTACACAAAAATCTCTCTTACTTTAGCTGACTGTAGACATAAACCACTATTTACAGCTTAGCTGCGATATCTGTGTTTTTCAGCCTGACTCATCCACATGGCTTATGGGTCACTCTGGCCCTTTTTAAATGGGACAGCCAGCTCCACCCCAAAACCTCCTTGGTCACCTCTTACGACATGTATCAAAGGTAAACAGTGATGCTATTCTTGTCTCCCCTTTCGCACCTTTGTCACTATCATTTGCTTCTCTTTTAGGTCCAGACGCTGTACAGACAGGTAGATTATTATATAATTATATATATATATATAAGAATCAGGACACACAATGAGAATAACTAGACAACGCTGTCTTGTGTTTCTTCAAAGTGTATTTCTGTTGGTAGCTGTTGGGAGTCCGTGTCCTATGTGTAGACATTTACTAGCACTTTATGAATATATATTTATGTTAACAGATGTTGAGTGTCAGGACAGTCTACTTAATATAAATAGATTTTTATAAATCATCTCCAAGGTATCTAGATCATGATGAAGCAATAAATAATTGTTCAATACATCTACTTGTGGCTATGAATCCCAAAACAATATTATGGATTTTTGTGTGCATTTTGTCATGTTATCTAACCCAGATATTAGAAAGCTACATCTGCTTTGAGATAAATACTTTAAGCCTTCATCTGTTTGGGGGTTGCAACAAAATTAATATACAGCATAGCAAATATTTTTTAATAACAAAAAACATAGAGGATGGACTTCATTGTGCTCAGTTTTTCCCACATGTAGTCAATCGCATGAAAATTAACACTACTGCTGAAAACCAGAACATCGATATGATCTCCAAAAGAATGAACACAGTGAACATTCCGACACTGTATCACCAATGCCAGACTTGGACCCTGACAGAGAAACTAGAACAAAAACTTGCTGTATACAAAATGAAGTGCCTGAGAACAGCACTGGGGGGAGGGAAGATAAAATAAACAATGACACTATAAGAAATCTGATGAAAAAATATTGTGCAAAGGACACATAGACACACGAAAGATCAAATGGTTCGGCCACTTAATCAGAATGGAACCAGATCGCATTCCATCAATAGCCTTCAATAAAAGATCATCTGAAAAGAGAAAACTCAGACAATGATGGATAGATGACATCAGAGAAATACTAGAACACCAAGGCTGCACTATGGCAACGGCATCACAGTTAGCTAAAGAAAGAAGAATTCAGCTCCCCATGATGCCTAGCTGCACACATGGATAGGAGATGACAAGATAAGACAAGTCTATCGCTCTCAAGAGAGCAGCATGCTACTCGTCAACAGTACCAAGCATATAACATTGCATCTTTCAGTGATAATCCCCAGGAATCTAAAAAATGCACTTGTAAAGAAGATATTATGAAATTAACTACCTCTTTGACAGAAGGTCAATGACTTAACCACTATGCCATGGAGTTCCTCCTTCTTAATAACAACATGTAATGGAGTTCATGATATGTAGCAAGAATAGAGAAGTTAGCTTAGTTTAGTTTTCTGAATCAATGTTGATCTACTTTAGATAAAGCCATAGGTGATTTGTCTCTGCCAGCAAATGACAGAGAGTATACATGCTGATGGTTCCTGTAGCTTGCTGGTTACACACACACACACACCTTAGATGTATTCTCAATCGCCCTGTTCTGCTCACCCCAGTGGTAATTTCAAATTCTTTGTCACATTATCGTATTTCCTTCCAGTCTAGTGTCTTCATTTAGAAAATGTTAATGTAAAGATCTTAACATGTCATTCTTGCCCATAACTAATTCTCCAAGCATTGGTGTTTTGAACGCTAATGTTTTGGCTCTTTCACTGCCATGGACTCCTGCATGTCAAGAATAAATCCACAGAATTCTCTGCAGATCAGAATATGCAATATACTACATCCACTCATGTCAGAGCCACCATTTCTCAATCTTTATAATCATGGATTTAGAGTCTGTGACTATTACAGCTCCCAATTTTGTCATAAATTGATTTTAATGCCAATGTAACTGCCTCAATTTCCACTATCATGCTGGATGTTGTTGCCATGAATGCTTCATTCTGCTGATTTTAAAATTCTACTTCCATCACTGGCTGTAAATTCTCACCCTGAAATTTTTACCAGGAAGTTAATGCCAGTACACTAATATATCACTAATGATAATGCCAATTCAAACACTTTAACTCTGCAAGTTTTTCCTAATTCATGAATATAATAAAAACTCAATTATGCACTACTTGATGACAGAAAAATCATGCAGCAAACGGGATTTAAAACTAGGTCTGCTTAGATAGTACCCACTTGCCATGTAATTTAAATAAACATGTTTTATGTCTTCTAGAGATGCGGTGTGGTCGAAGACGGAAAACTGGAAAACGTGTTGACTCAAGTTGCGAAGCGAGTGGATGCCATCTGGGTGGACCTGGTTCAAATCTTGTTTGTTCCATGACTTTTCTTTATTAATAAAAATCATTGATGCTTCTATATTATATTACTCATTTGCTGCTTGATTACAGCAAGGGCAAGTGTTCCTTAGGCCTATCTCACAGCCTTAAAAATAAAAAAAAATTATCAAGTGTTGTCTCCACAATGAAAGTTAACTGAAACGGACCTGCAGCATCCAGTCGCCTGCCTTGGTGGTGCACTCTGCTAGAACATAATGCACATGGTGTTATATCCAGCCCCCTAGGCTAAATATAATATTGAATTCACTGTTTATGCTTTGAAAGATTAGATGTGGCCTATATCAGTATGAGTGAGTGACAGCTATATCTACTTTCAATCTTTCATTGATCTACAGGCCTGGGCAAGTTGACATTGAAGATGTTGAAAATCAAACTTATTACTTGCACAAAGACATTTATAGCTGGGAAAATGGAGATAGATGAGTAGATGCGGGTGTGTGTTTTAAATTTCCTTAGTCACCACCTGTTTTTTGTACACACTGCAATTACAGATATTTGTGCTGCGTAATACGAGTATGACTGGATTTTTTTTGTGGGCAAAATGAGAAGTGTGATTAACTAAGAAGTTGTTAGAACCCTCAGCATGCATACCTTTTAATATCTAATGAGAGAGAATACGTACATATGGGTCAACTCAAAGTAATATGACAACAGTTCTTAAACTACTAATCAATATTTATAAATTGATGACATACAGTCAATTTTTTTTTAAACAGTTGGTGAAACAATGTACTTCACAATTTACCACAGTAAACAAGAGCTAGAATCTGAAGTTAGTCTTAAAATAAGACATGAAATTTTCAGAAATCAAATTTTGAGTATCTTGATGTGTGCAAGATTGCTTCTACCATAGCAATTTTCATTTGTAATTCTAATCTGACTATCTCCTGCAAGCATGGAAACTTTGAAAGTGAGTTCCAATTTTTCTATGGAATCAACTTACTTGAAACTCAATATCTTACATACACAACATTATGCATGCCTACACCTAGGTACGCAGTTTTACTCATGTAACATTACATTCATCTAAAAATGAAGAAAATTCTGTGTAATATATCTCTGTCAGTAAAGATGAGGAAGAGAGGGTAAAAGTGTTACGCATATTCTAACATATGAATGCTAATACTAGTCTTGGACAATAAATAGATGGTAGTGAAAAATTTGAGGCAAAAGATATGTAGTTCTATATAATAAGAATGCTGAAAGTACCATAGACAGCTAGAAATACTAACATGGATGTGCTGAAAAAGTCAAATTCAAGATGGGGGTTTCCTTAAAAATATCACAAAGAGACAATCTTTATTTTTTTAGACAGCGAGGTCTTGAGAAAATGGTTACAACAGGCAAGATAGAAGGCAAGAGAGATACAGGATGAGTGTGTGAGAAAATATTAGAAAGTCTGATATACTGGAAATTTCTACAACAGTAGAGTTGTGGAGATCCATGATCACCTATGCCAGTCAGCATGGCACCTGATGATGATGAACGCTTGATTTATTCTTCTTCTTTTGCGTTCATTCCTAAACTCCCACTGGATCTCTCTTGTAGCAGGACAATGGTCCAACTTGATTTCCAGCAGGATGTAGTCCAGAAAATGGTAATGTGTTGTGTCGCCGTTTTATTTGCGCCAATGGCCCGACATATCCATCTTCTGTGGTGTGTGTGTGTATATATATTTATATATGTATAGTAGTATTAGTGTCTGCCCTAAGTACAGTATTTAATGAAGGAACACACGCACACCACGAAGACGGATGTATCGGGCCATTGGCGCAATATATATATATATATATATATATATATATATATATATATATATATATATATATATATATATATATATATATATATATATATATATATGAACATGCTGAGAATCTATGATCTGTTGTTTTGCATTGTCACTTAAACCTGAAACTTGAGTGCATGATCAAAAGAATTTGAAGACCAGTGTTGTTTACACTGTGAACTAATACATATGTAGATCAAGAGAAATATGACATATATTTATAATTGACATATTTATAATTGACATATTCCACTGATTAACTGTCACAATTTCAACATTACAGAGTGCATGCTCACATATCCCTGATGCAGACAGACAAAAATAAGCCACTGAGGTTACAACTCTAGTACAATAAAGAAAAAGAACTTGTACAAAAGACTACCTAGCAGCACTGTCTGGTCTGTAAATTACAGGTCTGTAAATAGAAGAGAAATGACAGCTCCATCATTTCTATTTACACCACTTATGATTTGCTTTTGTTGTGTTTGTTTTGATTCCCAGGAATTATGATAAATAGAGCTCTTGTAACCTATTGGTATTGTGGGAAAGTTTCTCTAGAGATTTATTTCATATTCAGACATCTCCTCACTGTGCAATACTTTGACAAGAAGCCTCCTACTCGGATGTGTGTGGTGGTGGTGGGGGGGGGGGGGGGGTAAAAACATGATTGTAGAGATTTAATTACCGGGGTATGTGCAGCTACTATTAAAAGACAGCCTCAATGTATATATAATTCATCAACTAGGGATTTAGCATTGCATGATGGCTGACCTTGTGGGGCCACTGGTGACGGCTTCAGGCCTTCCTCTTGCAGATCACTGAGGATAAAATGTTATCACATTCTGAGATATCTCCAGTAACACAGAATTTGCCATTCTGTTACTCTGAAAATCACAACTCAAGTGTCTGATCATTGTGTCTATATTTTGGATAAGATAACAGCTCTATTTCAAACACGTTTTTTTGTTTGTTTGTTTTTATCCCCAGAAATTACAAGTGATGATTTCCATGTGTTGCCAAGAAAAGTAATGGGAAAAGTATAGTGACACAGTTACCTGCAAGTCGTCAGAGGCAACTAATTAGGTTAGGATGAAGGAATTGATTGACCCATCCCATAGAAGGTTAAAGTGACCCGTAAACTATGCTGAAATGAAAAGATGTGTCAAGACAAAAGGCACAAATATTGTAGATAAGATGTAAACTATGACACAACATAATCAGTTCTCTGAGCTACATTCTGCTAATCTGCAGAAGTTTGAGAATGAATGAAGCAGAAAAACAAGTGATGAAGCACTTATTGCCTATGTACAATGGGAGAGTTTTCTCCAGAGCTTTCTTTCATACCCTGAAAAAAAAACTGCTGTATGCTTTTTTGTGAAGAAGCCTCCTACTCAGAAGAGCTCTATGTGCATATACAAAGTCATGTTCCACAATTTTAAATGCAAACATTGAACATTTTAAAAAACTAGGTGGAACAATGTACTATACAAACATATTCAAACATGAACAACCCTACCAAAACAGACAATGTTTTTTAAACAGTTTGTGAAACAATGTACTTCACAAACACACACATCCACCCCTACAACCAACATTATTTTTAAAATGTCAGTGAAACAATGTACTTCGAAACACACCTCCCCCCCCCCCTTTACAAGAACAACAAATATGGTTAAAACATTGGTGAAAAAATATACTTCCCAAACACACACTCCCCTACCAGAAAAACCAATTTTTTTTAAAACACTGCTGAAACAATGTATTTCAAAAATACATATACAGGTCTACCAAAACAACTAATGTTTTGAAAGAAGTTGGTGAAAATGTACTTTATAAACACACACACATCTCTAACACAACAACCAACAGTTTAAAATAAATTTGTGAAAATGTACTTCACAAACAAACACACACCCCTACCACAACAACCAGTGTTTTAAAATAAGTTGGTGAAACAATGTACTTCACAAACACACACCCCTACAAAAATAACTAATGTTTTAAAAAGAGACAGCTACTGTAACACATTGAAATATCAACATGTTAGATCATATTCTGATAATAAAGAAATATCTACTTCAGCCCTCCCACAAGCTGTTCCATGCTGAAGAACAGTATTGATTTCCAATAGATCTTATATGAGCCTTGCAGTTTACACAAATGGGCAAAATTAACTCTCTTCTAACTTAAATAACACCTGGTGTATGCACAAAATGATATAAATAATGTAGGTAACTACTTCTTTTGCCTCATATCTACATTGTATAGAAAAATCAGTGATTCTCAAACACTGTGGGTGCAATACATGTGTAAGTACACGAATATAGGTGTGATGTGAGCTGAAAATATATTTGAAATTGTATTTTTCACAGAAAAAACTATACATAGCTAACTCATTAGAGATGTATTCTCACATATTTTATAAATCCTGGTAGCAGTGGTGTAGTTAGTGTATATGACGCATATAAAAAAATTAGCAATTTGGCCCCTGCCCATTTCCAGTGAACTTTATATGATTTTGGTACCCTCTAATAAGGCCCCTTACTGCATCCGGACCGTTCAGAAAAAATGACATAGTACTCAATGTAAATACTGCCAAGAAAATTCACTAGAGCCAAAAAATTCTTAGTTGATGGCTACATCTTGAATAGGGTTTTCAATTTTTCTTAAATTTCAATACAGCCCTTAAATGCGGTACCCCAGGTGGCTGCCCCGCTGCATTTATAGTACTACAAATATGAGTCACTTACTATTGGATATGCAGAATTTTTTTCTTTTGTCCACATTCTAATCTTTTTGTTTTTCCTACCCACATTATAATACCTGAAGGATCCTCATTGTTTCTTTATGGTTTTGTAAAAAAATTTTCCCTTGCATTTGGTTATTACCCTCTGCTTAATTCACTTCCAATCTGGAGAATCTGTGCGTATATTTGGAGGCCATTCAATGATCTGTTCAGCCTGGTTTAGTTTACAAGTACAAACCGTCTGTAAAAATAGCTTAAACATAAAGGTTGTCTCCTAAGAAAAACATCTCATAGTAGTGTGAGGCGCATTCTACATCAGATATCTTTCAAGTTAGGGATCAGTGATTTTTCTAGCAGTATTTATCTTCCTTAACTGCAAGACTACCCATTTGTACAGATGGACTGATATTTAAGTGGCCATCCAAGATTGAATCTATAATTATTGGATAATAAATGGAGATCATGCAGTATTTTGTTGCAAAACATTACCCGGAGCAGACTATAACTCAAACCATGAACTACTGGTATCAAAGTTTAAGATAAAACTCAAAAAAGCACATCCAAAACAGCCACATGACTCATGATACATCCATAACAGTATGATACATTCAAAATTCCAGAAGAATATAACAGATAAAAAAAAGATTTTTTTCCCTAATGGACGAACAGAAAACATGACAACACAAGATTTAGCAAATAAAACGAGAGATATTTATCACAAGTGCTGATAAACATATTCCTATAAGAATAACCAAAAAAACCAGCCTACATTTCAGACATTCCCATGATGCAGGTGGAAGACAGAAGAAATCATAAGTCAAGGAAAGATGCAGAAAGACAATATATATAGAGAGAGAACTCTCAAGATAATTAAAAACAAGTTAGACAGGATAAACAAAAGTATATAACCAACTCTTGTAAAGAAATAGAAGAACTACATGAACAAGGTAAAAGTAAAGACATGTTCTCTGCTGCAAGAACTATACAGAATAATTTTTCAAATCATCATTACATGTCATAACAAGTAACACAGGTAATACTTTAACAGAGCAAAAGGATAGTCTCCATAGATGGAAATTATTTATATAATTTCACATAACCAATATAACAATTTCCAATAGATGGAAAGAGTACAGTTAAGAAATGTAAACGGAAACTACACATATTAACACCGAAGACATCAACATACTTAGCAACGAAGGTCAAGAACCAGAGTCAATACAGGAGGAGGTCAGGAACTCAATACACAATTTTAAAAAAGGCAAATCCCCAGGAAGCGATGAGATAACAATAATGATTCAGGTAAGTGGAGAAGAAAGTGTCATTATATACCATAGTTTATGTTGCAAGATCTGGAAAACTGGTAGTTAGTTAGTTAGTTAGTCGTCGGATCATCATCACTGCAAACTGGACACATCCATAGTTGCTCCGATCTCTCCTTGAGTGTATCCGCCATCACACTTCTGCTGACAGTACCGGCCCTATGCTGGTTGACCATCATTCTTCTGCGCCCTCCAAAATGTTCACCTCTAGCAACACCGCATCTCAATCCCTGATCTTTAATCCTAGCCATTGAAAAGGAATCATCATCCACATTCGTCTCACTCTCGCGTGTTATATCTCTTAAGGAGTTCAAAATGTCAGCGCGATCCATTGCCCCATCGCCCTTTGCCACAATCGCACACGATGCCAGTTGATCCGCTCTTTCATTGCCTCGAACGCCCACATGTCCCGGCACGAAAATAAATGTAACCGCTTTCAAGCTCGCATTTCTCAAGGCCTCAATCCACTGTTCGCGAACGAGACCCACTTGTACCTTCTTAATCATACTCATAGTCACTCAAGATGCAGACCTGCGTTACTTTCTGTGTGCGTAGCCACTCAAATGCCTTGGTCACCGCCATAGTCTCCATGGTCATACTACTCGTAGTGACCGCAAAGGCACCACTTTCCTCCTTGATCGTTTTACCTGCACACTGAGCTGTAAAGGCCCACGCACTGCGAACATGCCTAATTACAGATCCATCAGTGTATATAATCAAATCCCCCTCTTTGGTATTCTCACTGATTAAAGCCTGCACTTCTTTCTCCACAGCTGTGGGACACCATTCTCTGCATTCCCTGCTAAGTGATATTACTACTCTCAAACAAGTTTCGAAATCTGTGGGTAGACCTATCCATTCCGCACCAGCTGCCACATCCTGTAATCGGCACACGCTTTGTATTACATCCTCAGCACGTCCCATCCACGACCTTCCTCTCTTGAGTCTGCTGCCTTTAACTTTCTGTATTTCGGAATGCAACGGGTGTTCCTTATCTGCATGTATTTGAAGGTACGCCCGTGCACGGCAATACTGTAATCTATGCTCAGCTGTTGGGCAGTCAAGTAGGTATCGCATAGCTCTTGTCGATGTGTCTCTTGTGCATCCCAGAATGATACGCATTGCTGCATTCTGGACTCTATCCAATCATTCGATCTGAGTTTGGCTAAGAGTCAGAATTGCCAGTGCATATTCTGATATTCAGGAAAACTGGTATTTATGGCCAATGGACTGGAAAAGATCAGTTTACGGTATAATCCCATTACCAAAAATCATCATCAGGTGCCATGCCGGATGGCGTAGGCAGTCAGGGCTCTCCACAACTCTCTGTCCACAGTATTATGTATCAAAGTCGTTGTTGTTTCCTTGCCGTGCCAGGTTGTCAAACTGTCTAATATTTTCTCACGTTTTAGCCCTCTGTCTCTGGTGCCTTCAATCTTGCCTGCTGTGATTATGTTCTCTAAACCTGCCTGTCTCATGAAGTGGCCAAAAAAAGAAGATTGCCTTTTTTTTATATTGTTGATTAAGGTCCGTTTCGCATTTAACTCTTTCAACACCTCTACATTAGTTTTTCTGGCAGTCCATGGTATTCTCAGCATTCTTCTGTAGAACCACATCTCTGTTGCCTCCAATCTCCCACTTTCCGGTTTGTTTATTGTCCAAGACTCGCACCCATATGTTGGTATAGGGGTTACCAAAAATGGCAACCTAATATTATGCACTAACTACAGAACTATCGCATGAGATATGTCACATGAGAGAGAATGTCAGTAAACACACGTTTTCCAGTTATGGGCATTTAGGCCTACTATATTTCAGTAAACAAATTGATACATTTTACAAAATTTATGTGGTTCTAGATGAGGCTCAAAATCAGCACTTGTATTATTATTTAGGAGTACTCAGTCCAGTAGTTACAATCTTTGACTGAGCACTAGGGGCAGGTTAATTTGGAATGACATGCCGATCCCCAGGTCATAAGTTTGCAGATCCCTCTTGAAAACAAACATCGATGGGAGTTTCCTTACAATATGCTCATATACTAGACATACTGATAGATATTATCTCCAAGACTGTATAACCAGTCTAAACTAGGAAACGGGTGACGAAATTTTGCTAATCACTGGATACAAACATGTAAACACATGGTAATTGACATTTCAGCAAAAAGACCTTTCTTTTTCAATAATAAATTCACAACATTACAAACGCATAGTAAGAACAACACTTTCCACATTGACATGTGTAATCTAGAAGGTAATCTAATGTCCTCATTTCTCACTCTGTCTCTTGGTGATATTTCTAGGATTCTGCGTAAACATGCCATTTCAGCTGTCACTAGTTTACATTTGTCTTGTGCTGTCGTTGTCCATGTTTGGCATTGGTAGCACAGCGTTGGCATAATAATCATTTTGAATAGTGAAATATGGATGCCCACAGAAATGTATCCAAATTGTGCAGCAATTGCATGATGGAATACATGCTAGAGGTCAGGATGATGGAGAGTTATCTGAAACGTTTCCTGTCTCGAATGGAGTAAAACAGGGATGTGTATTAGCACCTACCCTATTTAGCATCATGTTCTCTGCTATGTTAGATGATGCGCTCAGAGATCTAGACTTGGGAGCAAACATCATATATCCCATAGATGGATAATTGTTCAACCTTCGGCGGCTCTGAGCAAAAACCTAACGTTAATGATGAAGTGTATACAAGGATCACCAAGGTAAGCAGCACTTTCGGCAGATTATACTTGAATGTGTGGCGTAGAAATGGCATTAACCTATAGACTAAGCTGAAAGGCTACAGAGCAGTAGTACTTCCAGTACTGTTATATGTTAGCGAAACATGGACTATGTATAGACGTCATGTGAGGAAACTTAATCACTTTCACACAACTTGTCTCAGAAAAGTTATGATGGCAAGATAAGATTCCAGATACCACTATCTTTTACAGATCTGGTATCCTCAGTATTGACACTATCCTAATGCAGACACAGATTTATTGGGCAGGTCATTTGGTACGTATGCCAGACTATCACCTGCCAAAGATACTGCTATATGGTGAGTTGGAGAAGGGTAAACGATCTCAAGGTGGCCAAAAGTAGCGCTAAAAGTAGTGTTAAAGACCTCACTGAAAGCGTTTTAAATAGACCAAGACATATGGGAAGAACTTGCATAAAATAGATCTACATGGCGCTCTACAGTCAAAAAGAGTGCATCATTTTGTGAAAAGAAATGCTGCAGCCCAACAGCGGAGAGCAGCTAGAAAGTCATGGAAAGACCAACATCCGCCTACAGTGGTAATTCCATGTCCAAACTGTCCCACGAACATTTACAGCTCGAATAGGGCTCATTATCTATCTATGAACTATTTTACATGGTCATAATTCTAAATGAATTTTCAAAAGTGGATGTAAAAAATTGTCATCATCACTTGTGATAGACGAACAACACATAACAAATTTTCACAAGTATAGCTTTTTTTTAAAATAAATAAATAAATATTTAAAAAAAGGTACTGTATAAAGACTTTCAGCAATGTTTGTGTGTACAACCAACCCTTGATGTGTGCCGTGTAAAACCCATTGCATATCATTGTACCCAGAGATCCGGGGCAAATCTCCACTCTGAACATAGCTTATGGGATCAATACACACTAAAGCTGTTCTTGTTTATCTCATGTTAAACAATTTATGAGAATTTGAAACTTGTTATAAATTTATTTCAATGTCTTTATTTTATTTTTAAACTCAAGCTGTATCATTAATCAATACTTCTTTTTCTTTCCTTATTATTCATATTCATGGTTCATTCTTAAACTCCGCTGGATCTCTATTATAACAGAACAATGGTTCTACTAGATTTCTAGCAGAATATAGTTCAGAAAATGAAAATGTGTAGCACTGTTTTATTTGCACTACAGGTCCGACATCTGTCAGCAGCAGTTTCTATCCAGAGCTGCAAGTTTTCACTCTTGGGCAGACCATGCTAATTGTGAAATCTGTATGTTTTAAGAGTTGTGAAAGACTTCCATATATAGATGGATGTGGTAGGAGGAGTTCATGTCTATCTTGTTGTAGTCTTATATGTTCAAGTAGTAGATGCTGTGCTGTTTATAAGTTTTAACTGGCTCACTCTCCTCTCAACACTGAAAGGTACATGAGAACAGAAAGAAGAAGCAGAGGAAGAAGAAGACTGTAACTACAAGCATTGACATAGGTACCAGATGGCAAAATAAAAAGAGGAAGACCAAGAGAGACTCTTCACAGAACAGCCATCAACTATGGGCCTCAACAGCATGCAAGAATTACACAGAGTAGCATCACTTCGCTCAAACTTGAGAGATCTAGAATCTGCCCTATGCACTGTATTCGGTGCTGAAGGAACATAGATACCAGTTGATGGATGGGTGGGTGGATAGATAGACAGATATATAGATAGATAGAAAAGACATGACACTTATTGAAGACATTACTTTATGTTAGAGTCGTGGGAAGGTGAGCAAGAGATAAGCATAAATACAAGTGGGAGAGAAACATCACGAGATGGACAGGGGGTCACAGTCTAGCAAAGTGCACCACCAAGTCTGTTGCAGCCAACCTTCATTGAGGAGACAGCACTTGATGATGATGAAAGCTTAATCACCCTATGTTTTCATTATTCAAATTATAGAAAATACAAGCCTAACATTTCAATCCATTTATGCCTCAGCAGTGAAAAATGCATTTTTTTTAATTATAGAAAAAGGACTGGGCATATGTTTCACATAAATGTTGACTCTATTATGGAAACTATTCTCAGATGGACACCTGAGGAAAAGTGCAAATATAGATGACCAAGAGCTACATGGAGATGAAAAATATAAAAGGATTTCAATATATAAAGCTACTTCAATGTATATAACTACATGAACATGCTACGAGAGCCCATCAATAGGTGAAGTTATTAACACAATTTATGACCAGTAAGATTACCTCTATATTTGTGCCAATACACTGGCAAGCATGGCCACAGTATCAATAGGTACATTAATCTGACATGGTTAATGTGTTAAGGGACCACATCTGCTCAGATTTTTAAAAGTGTCAATCGTGGTCACTCTCAAGACTGCGTGAGATTGGTGTAAAGATCAAAAGAACTAAAAAAAATCCTAATACACATATACGAAGAAAAATAAACCAGCATCAAACTGAAACTGTCAGCCACTACACAGTGATAGATTTATTGAGGCAGCGATCGGAGTACCTATAGACTTGACCAGAGCGCGTTGATGATAACTTGCAGGCATAACTCATAATTCAATGTAAAAGATTGAAGGAAATAAACTAAAGTTTGAGACACAATTCAGAAATTAATCACTGATATTAAGAAGCCCCATACATTTGTTACTGCCCTAGCAATATGGGTGTCCTACAATAATGAGGCGAACATTATAATGATGATGACACACAACCTCATCATTATGATCATGTGACATTCTTTCCAGAACGTGGTCTTCCTTATTGATTCTCTGAACACTCCACGATTCTGGGCAAGTTGATTCTGCCACAGCTAGAGACATGTTTAAGCAATCTGATATATCACTGCACCATCATCATCTTGTGCGACATCTTCCCCTGTTGCTGTTAACTCTCCCTTCCACTATTAATCTTTCCATGCTGTTATGTCTCTTTATATGACCAAAAAACCACAGCTTTCTAGTTAAGATGTTGTTAAGGAGCCACTTCTTCAACATTTATTGATCTTAACATTAACTACAGGAATAATGTGTCTAATAATTATATTTTGTAACCTAGAGTAACATTTTATAAACTGTAGGGAAATAGAAGTAAACTCTCCCCTTGTTTTATGTAATATACCTCCATACAGTAGAATTCTGATTTTGTGCATGTGGGGATACAAGAAAGGTATCTCCATTTATAGTTCTTGAAATAAGAAAGGTATCTATAAAGAGACAACTGAGTAATGAAGCCATCAATGTCAATTAAGACATTATTCATCAGCTCAGTGGTAGAACAGTTAGTGATTGTACTGCTAATTTGATTGGAATCAATGATACCTCAAATTCAACAATACTGAATAAAACTGCCAACAGATCTTTCACTACTTCAATACACTTTGAAATATTATACACTGATTTCAGCTTATTTGTTCAATAGTAACATGCTTACACTTAAAAAAGTAAATGTTAATCATACCCATCAACTGATTCTGTCATCATGAACACTTTTGCTACACTCATTATACCGAAGCGTGTCTGAAAGTAGAAATAAAATTTGACAATTTTCTGTATGTTTGATACTGAACAAGCTTGAACAATATCAACTTATGGAGATTTCAAAATAAAACTGAAGTTGATCATTTGTATTTATTTAATGCTCATATGTTGCAAGAGTTTGAGAGGGAAGCAAAGAATAACAACACTGTTTACCTTCCATGCATGTTGTAAGAAGCAATAAAGCAGGTTATAGAGTGTTGTTGGCTGGCCCGAAAATATAGTGTCAAATTGATCCATGCTGAAGTTGGATGTCTGGTCAAAAGGTGCAAATATCACAGCATAGCTGTAAACCCCAACACAATGTATTCCATTCTCTACATCTAGCTAATATGCAGGAGTTTAAGAACAAACAAAGAAGAGGAAGAAATATTAATTCCAAAATTATAGTTGCTTGACCAATATGTTGCAGATATCAGTCCAGCTGGAAAATGCATAACATAGTTTAGAATCATCATTATCATCATCTGCCATTCCAGGTGGTGCAAGCAATCATTTATCTCCACAACATTCTATCTGCAGTACTGTTTATCAGTTCCACAACTGACACTTTACCTGCCTTGATGTTGAACTATTCAGTATCTTCTAGCTTGTTCCCTCGTGTGCCTGTTGCTACATTGTATTTCAAAGAATGATTTCTTCATGATGTGGCTAACAAACGTCGACTGCTTTCTTATTCTAGGGTTAGTAAGTAACTTTACAATCAAGCAACTTTCTTTTGGTGTCAATCTCCTTCACTACCCCATTAGTTTTACTAATTTTTCACTGGATTCTGAATATTCTTCTGTAGAACCATATCTCTGTTGTCTTTTGTTTACTGCTTGTTTATCTATTAGTAGCTCAACAAGAACCACTGTTAACAAATGTGAAAATTTGTCAATTTTTTTGTAATTTGTCTGGAATACAATATATATATATATTACAAGTAAGAGTTACAATTATAAGTTTCTTTACCATGAGCAAAGTATACTTTGCTTTGTAGAGAGGACACTTCTTTCGCTGTAGGTAACATGACAGCTCTGGTTTCCAATGGACTATCAGCAGGAGAGACCCTAGACTTAGAACCACTAACAACCAGAACAGATATTTCATCCATGTTGAATCTGTGTAGCCCCAGCAACTCTGAAAATGTATTACACTCAATCAATTGCCATGCAGAGTGGCATATGTTATCATGTTTCTCCACAACTTTTTGTCTTTTGTATTGTTATTATTTCAGTTGGTGGCATTCTCTTGTAACATAGTAGTTATATAAATTGGGGGATCAAGCCATTGCCTTTACCCGGTAATTTTTTTTTTCAAAACCTAAGTACCCTTCAATTTAAAAAATAATAATTTAAAAGGGTGATTGCTTGATCTCCCAATTTATATAACTACTAATGATAATAACTTTTATAAGGGGGGGGGTGTGTGTGTGTGTGTGTGTGTGAAGATTTGATAATTGAAAAAATATTTAAAAATTATTCATATTTAAATTGAATAAAACATGTTGAATGTGCTTTCAAACTAAACCTCTAACTTACTATGTAAAAGAAAAATAAGGTCTTAAAAATATTTCCTAACAAAATGAACGATGAAAATTCCCAAAGAAAATTTTTATTTGTTATTGATAATATACAAGAAAATAATATAGAAACATATTTTAAACATATTAGAAGTAAAGCACTGCAAGAGAAATAGCTGAACTAGTATAATTGCCTTTTAAAATTAAACTACCGGTAGTGATAATTTCAAAATGTAATACTCCTTCAGCTTATGAAACAATGTATTACAACAGTCCATATATTTTTTCACATCGGTGAATTTCATCAAAGAACAAAATTTTAAGATAAATAATCTTAGTGAAATAACTGATGATATTGAAATGAAAAAAGAGATGACAAAAATGTTTTCCCCAATAATAGAAAGCCAACAGAAAACAGATGAATCTACACAAAAAAACATAAGTGAAATACCAAAATAATTAGCTTTAGAACTGCCTACTTATGTTTTACCAGCTTTAACAACATGTTTTACCAACAATCGGTTCTACTGCATCCAATTTTTAAAAAACATACCTAAATAAAACAGCAGGTCATATGAAATATGGTATTTATACTAAAGATAATAAATTTTATATTGGAAATGAAGTAAAAATTGATGATAATGATATTATAGATGAAAACAAATATAAAAGAACTCTAGGATTATGGGAATTAATTGTTTATTGTCTTTCCCCAGGTGAATGATTGTTGATCGCATTCAGACTTGCCGTTAAGCGTAGGGGTGGTAACTTAAGCTGTCGTTTCAAGGCCAGATGTGTCGCCGAGGTTGCATTTAGTCCATGTTTGTTCAAAGTTATCTTGATGTTTTCTATCCACCGTTTTCTTGGTCTACCTTTGGCTTTACGCCCGGATATTCTTGTATTATATGCTTTTATTGGTATTTGGTTTGGCTTCATTCTCATAAGGTGACCGAACCATTTTACTTGCTGTCTCTCAATATGTTTGATACATGATATTATACCAACTCTTTTCCTAATTTCTTCATTTCTTATTTTATCTAGTTTGGTAACCATTGTAGCTTTTCTCAGACACGTCATTTCACATATCAAGATTTTTTGTGCTGCGAAGCTGTTAAAGACCATGTTTGACATTGGTAGCACAGTGTTGGTATAAAAATTGTAGATATTATTTGTTTTTTAATTTCCATCCTGATCTTTGGATGAAGAAGTAATGGTGAAAGTTGGTAAGTCACTGTGTTTGCTTTCTGGCACCTTGTTTCTATTTCTCTGTCTAGTCTTCCATCTTCGGAAAAAATGCTGCCTAGATATTTAAATTCTTTGGCTTGTTTCACTTTGGTGTTATATATTGTTATATTCATTGGTGTTGAAGACTTGCTAATTTTCATAACTTCTGTTTTTTGTACATTAATTTTCATGTTGTACTTCTGACATGCTAACAGCAATGCATTGATGTGCTTTTGCAAAGTTTCCTCATCTGTGTATATTAATATTTGATCATCAGCAAATAATAAATCATTGATTTCATTATTAAGTTCTTCATCAGGTTTATTTGCAATGTTTTCCTCTTTGTTGATATGAGCTTCTTTTATTATTCTGTCCATGTATATGTGGAAAAGTAGGGGAAAAAGTACACATCCTTGTCTTACTCCAGATCTTGTTTCAAAAGGTTCAGTCATTCCATCTGTTGTTCTTACTGAGCTTTGGCATTTTTAATATATCGCTTTTATGTTATCTAACAGTTGTCCTCTGATGTTATACATTTCTAAGGTTTCCCAATTAATAACTAGTAAAAATCCACAAAATTATTCTGCAGAGAATTACTCAAATTATTCTAACATAGCACACTCTACTAATCTTATGTATGTAGATTATGATTTTTCTAATTTTTTTTTTAACCAACCTCTAATACAGATTCAAAATGGAAAAATATAATAAGTCATATTTATAAAAGTAGATCATAATCAATGAGAAGTACCAAACAGGCAAAGCCTTACCAAAGGATAATATCCAATATTTCCACATCAAGTCCTAAAGATTTATTAGCAAGATATGACTTATTAAAAGGATGTTTAGAAGCAGGACAAACTAATGTAGCTACTGAGATGTCTGATATAGCAGATGAGACAAGGAATTATTGATAAAGACCAATATGAAACAAAAAATAAATAATTTAAAATGCCCTTAGTTATATCAAAATAGAAAACAAAATATTTTAGAGGAGAAGGATTTTTTTGGGATTAATTTAAGCCGTCACTAGTAAAGTTGTTCAAGATACTGCAAAATAAGTTGCAATTAATGTAATGAAAAAATCAGATACAGAAATAGGAAATAAAGCTATTGAAAAAGTTATAAATAAAATATTTCCTCCAGCAAAGATCCAAAGAGACCCCCAAACAGATTCCCAGAGAGAAGTCAAACTTCTAGCTGAACAATTATATCCAATAGGAGGTGGTTTAAAATATTCAATTAGAAGATTCTGAAATTTCAGTGGATAGAAATAACAACACTTTAACAGCCAATAGTTGGTGTTTTATTAGTTCTTGACAAGTTTGTTTGACCTGCATAAAATAGTTTTGTGATAAAATTTCTATTAGAATCTGAAAATATGACTGAACTTTCATTTGTTGCATTGGTTTGGTTTATGAGCTGATGTTTAGCACTTCCGGTGTTCAAACTATCATATATCCTCAATGACAAAAGATGTTCTTCAAGATATAGTGGAGTGGGAAGAAAATGAGGTGGAAAGAAGAAGACATGACTGGATAATATCAAGGCCTGGATAGGGTGTGAGATTACCAAACTCATCAGGATGGTAGAGAATACAGATCCTTATCTTTCTGTGATACATTAACGACCCTGACCGGTTATGGATTTTATTATTATTATATAGAACACTGCCTTACAACTATTGTTGAATTTAATTTTTAAGTCTAACTCATATAATCATCTTGCTCTTTGGTGGAGAGGTACTGGGCATGTCTAAGATGACCAAGGTGCAATGTTAAAGTTCTGCCACAGACTTCTTCTTCTTCTTCTTTCGTTCACTTGAAACATGTCTATATCTGTAATTCTGTCTCCTTAATAAAACTCACTGTCTTTTGTAGTTCATACAGTGTCCCATAGAGCTTTGATTCCAGTGTTGTTTCCTCTGGCCAATATGTCTGCCTCAGCGTTTCATGCTCAGAACACTCTTGAAGTATATGTTTGGCACTCTGTGCTGCCTGTCCACATGTACACATGGCCGTGTTGCCAATCTTGAACTTTGTATACATGTGACTGCGGAGTCGGTTGTGTCCTGTTCTGAGACGTAGAATTATAACTTGTTCTGATCTGTTCATATTGTGATAGTCATCTTGTGTTGGTGTTTGTGGCTTTCTTATTGACTTTATCATCTGTTTTTTCTGATGGTAGGTGATTGGTATATCTGGTTGGTCTTCGGCAGCACCTTCCTTAGCCAGTTGGTCTGCTTTTTCATTTCCTGGTATTCCACAGTGAGAGGGTATCCACTGCATGGTTACCCTATACTGGTAAGACAATTCGCTAAGTAGTTTTTTTAAGTCTGTTAGTTTTCCAGACTGGAGAGCTTGAAGCACTGACCTTGCATCTGTCAGGAATACCACAGGCTGTAGGTCAGAGTTGGAGTTCAGCAGTTTTTTAGCTGCCACACTAATTGCCTGGATTTCTGCATCATAATTATTGCAGAATTTTCCTGTCTGTGTTCTGATTGTATCTCTAGGCTTGTGTGGATATTCTATATATACACCTGCACCTCCATTCCTCACAGCATTCTGTGCTGACCCATCTGTGTACACTCTGACCCATATATCTTGTGGATATTCCTCATCCAGGAAACTGAGGGTGACTGTCATTCGCTGCACACTGTTCTGTTCGTCCTCGCTTAGTATTCCTTTCACATGGGTCTGAATGTATATTGGCATTCCATGGCTTTCACTCCACGGGGTTTGCTCTGGTACAGAACTTAAGGGGCTGTCAACTCCAGGTAGGTCTGTAAGTTGTCTACGGAGTCGTTTAGCTTGATGGATAAAGCTGCTCCTTTTCAGTCGTCCCATTGCTAGATTTTGGAATCTTTCCTTCATTGGATGACTTGGCATACACTGAAACTTTTCTGCTTGAATTAGTACTTTTGTGTCTCTGCGTTCGCCAAGTGTTTGCATTCTTCCCATTTTCTGCATCTCTGCTATGGGTGTTGATTTCATTGCTCCCAACATTATTCTAAGTGCCTGATTTTGCACTTTATCTAGATCTTGTAATGTGGTGTTTGATGCAGGACACCACGCAGCTGAACCATATTCCAGGTGTGGTCTTATGCCTTGCTGGTAAACTTTACTGAGTATATTTCCACTGGCTCCCCATGTGGTTCCACTTAGTTTTCTCAGGATAGCTAGCTTCCTCCTGGCTTTTGTTGTTGCTTTGTTTATGTGCTGCTTCCATGTCAGCTTATCATCAAAAGTAACTCCGAGGTATGTGGGTTGTTTGTCTTCTTTCAAGAGCTCTCCATCTATCTTGATATGACCAGCTTTTTGTTTTGGTGAGAGGGTAAAGAGTGTAGTGCTGCACTTATCTGTGTTAATGCTGACGCACCATCTATTAGCCCATAAGGTTAGGGCATCGATAGCTCTTTGTATTTGTTTAGTGGCCACTGTTGCATGTTCTTCCGTGCACCAGATCACCAGGTCGTCAGCATACATTGCCACTTTGATCCCGTGTGGTAGTTCGGCAACTAGGTCATTGATGTAAACCAAGAAAAGTGTGGGTGACAGGACTCCTCCCTGGGGGACTCCATGACGCAGTAGAACTTTCTTGCTCTTGCGACCATCTAATTGTACCCTGGCTCTTCTATTATGCAGGTATGCTTTTACCCATTTGTACATTCTTGAGCTAACCCTGCAATTTCGCAATTTCTTTAGGAGCCCTTCTTTCCAGACCTTATCAAATGCTTTCCTGAGGTCTATCCATGCTGCTAGTACCACTTTCTTTTCTTGGAAGGCATCCTCAATCTCTTGGGAGAGGTAGGTTGCCTGATCTTCAGTAGAGTAGCACTGTCTGAAACCTGCTTGCTGTGATACCAGAAGATTTTCACTTTCAAGGTACCACTGCATCCTAAGATTGATAATACGTTCCATTGTTTTACATAGACAGCTTGTAAGGCTGATGGGCCTGTAGTTGGAGACTGTGTTGCCATCTTTTCCTGATTTGAGGAGTGGTATCATTATTGCTTCTCTCCACGCCTGTGGTACATTACCCGTGGACCAGCTTGTGTTAAAGATCTGCAGTAGCTTTGCTCTTGCTGCACTTCCCAGGTTTCTAATCATTTCATTGGACACTCCATCAGCTCCAGGGGACTTTTTCATTTTCAATTTGGATATTGCATGCTTCAGTTCTCTCATTGTGATTGGTGCCTCCATGACTTCAGGTATAGGTTCACCTTGTCCAATGTTTTGCTGGTTCTCTCGAACCTCCTGTTGTTTGTCTGGGCTGACTTTGACGTTATTGTCTTCTGCAAAGGAATCTGCAAAGTAATCAGCTGCATGTTTACCTGTTAAAATGTTTCTATCTTTATAAAGTGTGATCCTGGTATTTCTCCCTGTACCTTCATCATTTAGTTGTTTTACAAGTTTCCATAATTTCCTAGTATCTCTTTCTAGGTTCAGCGACTCTGTTTTTTTCTTTCCAGCTGCTCCGTCTGGCTTGTAACTTGGCTCTTTGAAATTTAGCCTTTGTTTGCTGATATTTGTTGTGATGTTCTTGGCTAGGTCTGTTCTCAGCCTGCTGTCTAGATGTTTCCATCTCATTTTGCAGCTTTTCCAGTTCATCATTCCAGTAGGGTTTGTAGTTTTTGCGTGCCCCTCTGGGTATGGTTTTACTAGCAGCATGTAGTATACATCTATTAAATTCACTCACTGCTCTATTGATGTCTTTGTCCAAGTTCATGTCCTTAACTAGAACACTGGTTAAATGCTGGTACATTTTCCAGTCTGCCCTCTTATAGTTCCACCTAGTGAGCGTGCTGCTGTCCGTGGTAAATTCATTGTGGATTTCCAGAAATACTGGTCTGTGGTCACTACCTCCAAGCTGCTTTCCAACAACACGTGTGATGTTCCATTCCAAGCCTGGTGAGTGGAATGCTAGGTCTGGTGTAGAGGTGGTGTGCCATGCTCTCGAGTAGAAGGTTGGCGAGTCTGCTGGCTGGTTAATAAGGATGAGATTATTTTCATCCTGCCAGCTCTCAAGTTCCTCACCTCTCTTGTCGATATGATCGTAGCCCCAGCTCTGAGAGTGGCTGTTGAAGTCACCACACACCATAAGTCTCTCTTTGTCTGGAATTGTGTCTAGTGCCAATGGTTTATCATTTGGGCAGTAGTAGTTCAGGAGATGGAATTCTGCACTGTCTGTTTTTAGGTGGAGCATCTGGTATTCTGCCCCTTCCATATATACTTCAAGCTGACATGCGCTGATATTGTTTTTAACAAGTGTCAGAATTCCACCCTTTCGCCTGTCCTTTCGGTCAGATCGGTAGCACTGGTAGCCTCTGATTTTGAAGGCTATGTCGCTGCTGAGGTGTGTTTCTTGGATACAGCATATGTTAACTTGTTCTTCACTAAGGACATTTTCAAGTTCCAATTTTTTGCTGTATCCATCTCTTTTACTGTTGACACCCTCAGCATTCCAGTGCATTATTTTTATTGGTCGTTTGTTTGTTTGGCCAGTAGCTCTATTCCCTTGCCTCCTGGCTCCTCGGGGCAATTGAGAAGGACTTCCAGTAACTGAGGTTGGGCCCTTTCGAGGTATAGGGCCCGGCACCGTCCCTGCCTGAACGTCCGCCACAGGGCAGGCACCATAACTATTTATAGATGTAGACATGTTTCCATTGTGTTTTGTGCGTGGCATCCTGATTATCTGTGCGCCTTTTGGCTGGATGCCTCCGTCTTCAGCACTCTGCTTACTAGGGCAGGACTATGGTCCTGCTCGAGTGGGACTGCCCGACCAGTCTTAGTTTCCAGCCCCTGATGGCTGAACTAAGCCCCATCACCTCTGCACGGTGCTGGTCTCGATGGAGCTGCCACAGACAATTATATAGTTAGTAGAAAGGTCATCCTGACTGCACATCGAACTATCAGTCCATAAGTGCTTGGATCTTCTCCTAAAGATATCCCTCTACATTTGGTGACTGACCACATAAACCTGTTTTGTGCTGGTTTACCGGTCTCCTCTGGTTACCTGAATAATGCTCTTGTTTAGCCACGCCCCTCTTGACATGACATTCCTATAGTCTGCTCAAGGTTGTAGATGCACAAGCATTTGTTACATTGGTCACTCATCCTATCTTCATAAGAGCATTCAGAATATCAGGCAAATACTAAATCAAGTACACAGGTTACTTAAGATTACTCAATATGTCTAGTACTGGGTTGGTGTGGTCTTTGTCTTTATTCTTTTTGTTCCGTCATTTACTCATCTTTTTGTTTATTTTGTTTCCACATATATTTACGTTTTCTGTACTTTTTTTTACCTTCCTGCATATCATTTCCATTGGACATTGTGATAATTTTTCCATTCGTCGTCTTTTGATGTTTTGTTTGTGTCTTGATAAAGACCTTATGGTTGAAATGTTGAATGTGATTTGTGTATTGTAATTTTTATGATTTCTTGTGTGTTCATCATTGCCCATCATTACCTACTAGTTTTAGCTATAGCCTATCGTATCCCATTGAAACGATATATAAACCTGTGTTTTACATAAGTTTAATTGTTGTTACATTTCACGCAGTTACGTAGTATTGATTGTCATAACTATTAATATAAAATCATAAGAAATAACAATAAAATAAAGAATTAAAAAAATTAAAACGTATCGGTCCTATTGGGACCTTTATCAAGAAACAAAAAGACAACATAACTATATTTTTTTAAAAGGCCAAGAAGACTGGGACAAATGGTTTCCTCACAAAAACCATTGCCAGAGTCATAAAAGGGTGATGGCACACATTGCACTCAAGCAATGGTTTTTGTCCCAGTCTTCTTGGCTGTTTTTTTTTATAGTTATGTTGTCTTAATTGGTTTTTGTTTCTTGATAAAGTCCCAATAGGACAGAGACATCGATAATTGTCTTTGTTCTCTATTTTATTGCTATTTCTTTTCATTTTATATTGATAGTTATCTTAAGTAACCTATGTACTTGATTAAGTATTTGCCTCTTATTTATCTGGTTACTGCGGCACTTTCCATTTTGTCGAACATCCTTCGATATTTTGGTTATTTACATTCAGAATATCAGCTTGCTCCATTGCTTGTCCCATCCCCATGATCGTGGTACCATCATGTCTGTCTGTTCACTCATTTCCTCAGACATCAGCACATCCAAAATATAAAGTTTATTTTTGTTATATTAGACCATTTTCCCAACTCTAGTTCTGCCTTTGTGCACATTCTCAATATTTCTTAGCATCTTAGCATGCTCATTAAGTTGTTGAGAAAGCATACATGAGTGTAAGTTTGTGGTTTCCAACCATGCCAAGTCTTACTACCATGATTTTCATGGTCATGCTACTTGTCATAGCAAAAGTACAGCTGTCTTCTCTCACAATTCTCTTTTCAACCTGTACCACAGGCAACTGTATACCTCCATCCTTCATAAAGTAATGGCAACGTGCTGAATGCATTTATACTTACAAGAAAATAGCAGCAAATATTTGCTTGGTTAATCACTATGTTCTGAATAGCAAATACATGCTAATAACAACAACTATGCAATAGTAGCACGGCTAATGCAATGAAAACAGCCGACCTCTCTTTATCTTGAAACTTCGGCCAATTTGGATTAGCTAGATTTGCATACTAGTTCACTAATCCCTCTGGCATATATGGCTCCCTGGTAGAATGATTAGTGGATTTAACTGACAAATGAAACTCAGTTTTGAGCTTGTTCATCATTCAAAATTCAAACGCCGATAGTACACACTGTATTAGTAATACATTTTGATGCATTAATGGTGCCTAAAATGCACTATAGTCAAATAACAATATGCTTCACTTATTCATGAATAAATATGCATAAAAACAATCCAGGGTTTATGTAGAATGAAATAATACTGATCAACATAATGCGTCAAAATCTGGAATTGGGCTCCGTAGAATACATTACTGGGAATGCACAGATGGCTTAATAATCTCCCATGTTATTTTTAAAATGCATCCTATGGAAACCAGTGCACACCATAATCTGATGCATTTTACATGCCAGTATTATTTTGTTCCTGTGCACCCAATCCTAATAAAAGATACCAGAGAAGGAGTTATTGTGATACATGATTTTAACAATACATGCTATACATAATTTATAAACCATATTGCAGACAAATCATGAATCCTGTGCAACAAGTCTTTATAACAAACAATTATGAAAATATAACAAATATTAAAAGCAACACCATCAAATATATATATATATAAATGGGTCTAAAAGTCAGAAGGGAAATCTGGACACTGGAATAGCGATACCAGAGTGGAAGATATTGCTAGAAACTAAATTAACATCTATTGATGTTTTCAGTTTAATTCAACAAACAAAGCATTTTAAACATTACTAGAACATCCACCAACATAGTGTACAACAGACTACTAACAGACTCTTTGGCTGCAAATAAGGCTCTTGTACAAGGACAAAACAGAACACGACCTGACATCATAGAACAAATTTTGCACCTAGTCACCAGATTAATGCTTAACCTGTGGCGATAGAACCACACTAGCATAGGTACTGGCCCATATAGGAATAGAAGGAAATGAGTTGGCAGGTAGAAAAGCTGAAGATGGAAAAACACTATTAATAATGAGTGGATACAGAATAATATACAGAATAATAGCAATGTAGACAGACTCATAAACTCTTTAATCCAAGATGTAATCAAATACAGCAGTATTTTAAAATAGCACTATTTATCAAATATTATTTATTTGGATTAGGAATAGCCAAATTTACATGACATGAACCATTGTGTGCCAGATGCAATCAGGAAAACACTATTGAGTACATGCTAATTAAATGTCATACACTAAACAAAGGGAGGAGATTATACACCATTTTAAGAACAAGCACATTTATTCTGACATAACAAAGAACCTTCGGGCTCTGGATTAAAGTCCAAGTTGAATCAATTAAATTACTAATCCTATGCAACAAGTCTTTTATAGCAAACAATTAGGAAACTTGTGGTGTCAGAAAGAGAATAAATTAACGGATGTGAAATGTCCATGAACAGTAAAAAAAATAAGTAAATATTTTAAAATATATATAATAAGGTTTAAAGATATGTCATGTGACGTATTCTCTCCAGAACGCTGTCTTCTCAATGAACTCCACTCTGTCATGGGCCATGCAGCTTGAATTTTCAATGACGTATTCATATTATCTTTAATGTCGTCAGTCCATCGTCGTCTTGGTCTGCCCTTTCTCCTCCGCCCAGGTACTCTGCCTTCCATTATTTGTCTTTCTAAACAGTTTTGTCTCTTTATATGATCAAACAGGTGTAGTTTACTTTTTGTTATTGTGTTTAGTAACCACCACTCAAGCATCTTCAATATGTTTATAATATCTGAGTCACTTTTTTTTCCTTCCATGATATTCTAAGTATCTTTCTGTAGCATTTCATCTCAATGGTGTTGATCTTTGCTGCTTTTTACTTAGGGTCCATTATTCACAGCCACAAGTTGCAACCGGAAAAATAAAAGTTCTTATCATTAGCAGTTTCAATTCTATTCTATTGTTTTTCCATATGTTTTCAAACGTATCATTTTACAATATGCCATAACCAATCTCTTCCTTATCTCTGCCATGCAGTCTCCTGCACTGTTGATGTTTGCTCCTAAGTATTCAAATTTATCCACACACTCTACCTCGGTATTGTCTATTCTGATTTTTGGTTGTTGTGTTGTTATATCTGTTGACATGATTTTTATTTTTTGTGCATTTAAATATAAGTTTTGTGATTCGCTGTATTTCTTTGTGTTCTTGATTAGTTGTTCTAATCCCTTTATATCACTTGAAAAAAGCACAGTGTTGTCTGCGTAGCGTAGTTCAGGGATTTCAAAACCACTGATGTTTAAAGCGTGATAGTCAGCATTATGAAAGTCTTCTCTCACATTCCTCATTATATTTTCTGCGCAGATGTTGAACAGGTATGTGGTTTTCAATATAAGATAGCAGTTTTATATTTAACAAATACTGTCAAAATTGGATGTGGTGGGCCATTATATGCTCAATTGTCATTATTTAGGACCATTGGTACAAATAAAATGCTGACTTAACACATTTTCCGTTCTCTGGACTACATTCTGCTAGAAATCTTGTAGTATGTTTGTTCTGCTATACGAGATCCGATGGGAGTTTCAAAATGAAAAGGAATAAGAAATTGATAAAATAAACATAAAAATATTGAATAAGTGCTGTGGTAAATTGATAAGAACATCAAGATAAAATAAAAAGTTCACATTCACTGGTAACATTGTGAGACAAGGCTTGGAATTCAATATGACAATAGTCATAAATCTGCAAAAGCAACCCTGTGTTGCAAAGGCGGAAACCCTGATGGGTTATGGGTTTTATTATTATTATTTATCGTCATCATTCATTCTTAAACTCGCACTGGCTCTTTTGTAGCAGGACAATGGTCCTACTAGGTTCCCAGCAGGATGTAGTCCAGAGAATGGAAAAGCATTGTCGCTGTTTTATTTGTGGCAATGACCCGACACATCCGTCTTTGGTACTATTATTATTATGTTCAAAATTGAACTAACTCGTCTATTTCACAAGTACAATTTTTTTAATGCCCCCAATAATTCTCATTTGAGCTACAAGATCACATACTTTTAAATTACTCAGCAAAGTGGCTGCTCTGTTGAAAAGGGCAAAAGTGCATATGCAGAAAACCGAATACAATGGAATACAAAAGAAATGAGAAGTCTTAAGATATCGTAACTAAAATTTTTTTAAACTTATCTTTAAAAAGAGAAAAACAAACATACCAGTTCTTCATCTGTGCCTTTGTTTAAGATACAATGTGTCCGTAGCAGAGAAATCTCGGATGAGAGTTCAAGTGTGCTCTTGCTATCTGTGGTTGCAAAAAACAAACGCAAATATACCAAATATGATCTCATGCACTCCAGCTGTTTGTCACATCGTCAACATAAGTTGTTACAGTTAGATGTTAATTTAAAGAGTGCCCTGTCAAACTAGCAACATCTTCTCCTTCCCCATGGTTTTTTTACATTCACTATCTCGTTAGGTAAGAATTTTATTTCTAAGAAATCTGCGCATTATTTTTTTTTAGTTTTAAGCCTGAAAACTGTTTAATTATATGTCAATATATCTTCTGTGTTTGTTCTCAAACTTCTGCACATATGCAGAATGTGGTTCAAAGAATAGAATGCATTGTGGCATGGTTTACAGAGTGGTTGGGATATCTGCGAATTTCAGTCGGATACATCCGACTTCATCGTGGCTTCAGGGTCACTTTGACCTTCTGTGATGGGACACCCAACTCCAACCCAAAACCTCCTTAGTCTTCTCTTATAAAATACCTATCAAGTAATAGTGTCACTACTCTTTGTTCTTCTTCAGTGCCAAAACACAGGTACATTACTGTTTCTATTTCGATCCTCTGCCAATCAATGTAGCTTGCTTTTTCATACTACGGTAGCTTGTTTCTCCTTTTTTCCAGGAGAATTTTCAACAGAGTAAGTTGAAAAGAGCTTTCTTACGAGTCCCAGAGACCTTCTTTCGCACATTCTCAAGCTTTCCCAATTTTATGTCAGCAAAGTGACCCCAAATACACATAAAAAGGATTTTTAATAGGGTAAAATATAAATTAAAAATAGATTATTCATTATAATAAAATTATATTATAACATATCTCCATTCTCTGGGCTACATCCTGCTGGAAATCTAGTGGGACAATTGTTCTGTTACAAGACAGATCCGTGGGGAGTTTGAGAACAAACACCAACAAACATATATATATATATATAAATGGATAACTTCAGTAGTCCATGCCTGTTAGTCAATTGCTAGGGATTGCAGGTCTTGTCCATTTATGCCGGTTGATTTTAATTCATTCATAATGTTCTTCTGAGCGTTGTTTTTGGTCTTCCCTGTTTTCTTTCCCATCTGGTGTTCACATAAGGCTTGTCATGGGATTCTGTCAACCATTTCATAATGCAGACCAATAAAAATTGCCAAACTTGTAGAAAATTTAACAAAGAAGGGGATGACTTTAAAAAAAACACTTTTGTTACTGCATGTTTTCCTGTGAAGGAGTGCAGGGAGGCTTTCTATGGGCTATGGAAATAAAGGTTACTTTGCCATAGCAGATGCCGCAACATGTATAGGAAGGATTTTGATAATGAAGGGGATAACGCTAGTAGAATTGCGAATTATTGTCCATGTGTCCGGCGGCTAAACATGACCAATGATATGATTGGTTGACCTTTGACCCTCTGACCAAGGCACACTTTAAGTATTCAGATGAAAGATAGGTTTTTCGGCCATGTGAAGAGACATGATGGCATAGAAGAAGTGCTGTTGGAGGTGGCGATAGAAGGCAGTAGAGACAGAGGCTGATCAAGATGTCAATGGACTAGAGATATTCAGGAATGCATGCATATGCCGCTAGAGGAAGCAGAACAACTTGCCAGAGATCATGGAGATTTCAGGAGATTCACATAAGATTGCTGCAGCAACAAAGTGGAAAAAAATCCTTGTTCCTTTGTTGTTGGTTTTTTGTTTATTATTCATTGAAAGCATTTTAGATTTGTTATATTTGTTATTTATTAGTAATCAGTGACAATAGTATATTATTGCTTTTAAAAATATCTAAACAATAAGACAGAAAATTAATCATGAAAATTGCTTGCACATCAATAAATCTTTTTAACTACTGTTTCAGCTGGGGACTTTTACAGAAACCCTTAATGATTCATAGTTTGGGGACTAGTGGTTTAGATACAGTGTAGAATAGTTTGGTAGATTATGTTGAAGATGGCAGCAAGAACCTCAATGGTGCATTCAAGATGACAGGGTTGATGCTTAGATAAAGGACAGGACTAGGTCATAATCTGACCTTATATTGACCTTTCTTGTACGTATCTGCTTCACCTATGTCCCACAGGCAAGTATAACATGGCTCAAGTGTCATGGATAATGCTTACAAACATCAGATGTTTCCTATCTTCTATGATCTTCCTTGTGATTACTGACTAGGTCATATTTACTATAGATAGTATTAATTCTATTAAGGTGATAGGGCTATCATCATCAAGTAAGGTGCCGGCCAGCATAGGCCATCATGGACCTCCATCACTAGTATCTTGTATCAAAATAGTTGTTGACTCTTTGCCATTCCATGATGTTAATCTATTTAATATTTTCTTAGACTGTTGTTCTCAATCTCACTTACTTTCAATCTTGCTTGTTGCAACTATGTTTTCCATATCGCCCTGTCTCATAACATGGCCAAATAATAAAGATTGCATCTTTCTGATACTAGTAAGCATCCCCTGTTCCATATTCTTTCATCACCACGACACTATTTTTTCTAACTACAGTACATTTTGTTTGTAACCAATGAGCATATTCTTCTCCTTCATTCATTCTCAAACACCTGCAATCAGCAGGATGTTGTCTGGAGCAAAGAATGTGTTCTGTCATGGTTTACAGCTATGCTATGATAACTACACATTTGCATGACACATCCAACTTCAGCACAGCTTCTTAGTTACTTTGTCCATTCTTCTTCAGCGATCAATTGTAAAACACCCAGTCCAATATCGGTTTAAAATATATATATAGTGTATTATTTTAGGTCATCTTAACCTTTAGAGCCCTGGCTTAAAATTACAAAACTTCCCCCAGGGCCTGACTTATTTTTTGGAAAATGTGCGTTATTGATGGTGGGTGTTTTGAAAACGTCATAACTTTTTTGTTTTAAAAGATATCAAAATAATTTTTGCACATCTAAATAAAGGAGTGAATACTGAATATTATCGTGTTTTTGTTGTTGTTATATGTGTGATATGACAGTTGTGAGCAAGTTTTGAAGTTGAAAATTCGGGCGAAAAACGCAAAACGTCATTTTCAAAATCGCAAATATATCTTCGTGACGACCCTAATACATGAGAAATGTGTGACAACATTGATAAAATCCTCATAAATACCTATACTTATTGTATATATATATTGTTTTATATCAAAACTAATATAATATGAACTAAAAAACTAATAAAACGTTAAGAAATTGCATAAAACGTCCGTCCGGTCAACACTAGGTCTATGCCGACACGCAGCGTAATTATTGTCCATGCACACACGTGTCACCCCTGATACATATTATTTTTGTGCTTTTTAATGAATACACACACATTCTTATCAAATAACAACACATTAAACACAAAAAACAACAATTAGAACATGTAGTCACGATCACTTACCCATGCCACGCGGTACTCAATTTGATAGTAAAATACGGCAGAAAATGGCTAAAGTCGCTCTAGAAATGCGTTGACAAATTCAACCGGCTTTCTCTCTCTTACAATCATAATGAGTAAAGGAATTTGACCTTTAAACTGTGACGTATTCCTAGCTTCGTGTTGCGGGAATTCTACGTCATATAAGCTTTAACTTCGTGAAGTTCCGTACTCCGGAATGGAGCGATATCGTATGGCGTGTGATTGCGACCACAGGCAATACGGGATGCACACGCAAGGTGCATTGTTGCGACCATAGGGGCCTAAAAGTTAAGTTCCCCACAACTTGTTTTACACTGAAACTCCTGTGGGCAGATTGTCCTCCTGAAACTGGGACTTCATCCTGTATAGGATGGGACAGCCAACTCTATCCCATAACCTCCTTAGTTGCCTTTTATGACATGCATGGAAGGTAAACAGTGTTGCTATTCTTTGCTCCTCTTTCAGGCCCTGTTGAAACAGCAATAATTTTTGACCTCTTGTTATGTGGGTCAAAGGGAATGAGCCCACGGACCGCTGGATCAGCCACCAACCAACCTCTTGTTTTTTAAAGAAAGGCATTCTTTAAATTCTGCTAGCACAATGTTTTGTTTTTTTCCAGATTTTTTTCACTTTTGGCACTCAGAACAGCATCATCTGCATATCTCAAGTTACTTATAGATAGGTATGGTTACAGCATGACCATCAACAATATAAGACCTGTTGGCTCATTGGGAATCATCCTTTTCTAGTGACACATTTTACTTTTCCCATGATTTTCATTGGTCACTTTGTGTCAACACTCACTGAAAATCACGGAAAAAATGTAATGCGTCACTTTAGAAGGATTATTTCCAATGAGTCAGCAGCTCTTAATTTTGTTGATGGTCACAGTTATATAATTACTTACTATAGTCCGTTCAGAATCGTTTGCCGAGATGTTAAATTATTTTTATCAAAAACGTATTGTTCATTTGGATTGATCATTTGAAGTTAGGTTTAGAATAATAATGTCGCTATAGAAATATTTTTTTATCAAAGAAATGTGATCCAGTATCAAAGATACCTTATTTAACCTATATTAAAAAAAAGTTAATCTAAATTATAAACAACCGCTGGATTATGTAGATGCTTACATCTCACAGCTGATTATTAAATATAAAGGCATGACCCTCACGGTAGAATGTGCACCGTTCTAAAAGTAGTTGTTTCCACTGTACATTTGTATAAAGCAATGTTACATATGGAAATTCCCGTTTAGCACCAAATATTATTTTTCCTGAACTTAGAATTATGTGAAATCAAAAACGGCTATTTACTCGATTTCAAGTCACAAGTCAGAGGCACGTCTCAATATTTACAGAAAGTAGGCGGCACTAAGCATATTACCTTCTGCAAGTCTATGTGAGAATGAATCTGAAAGCGAAATATTTTACTGAGCATAACATTGCTATAAAGATTTATCAATACTTCTGCAGAGAGCGTAAAAAGGGACATCTTTATTGTTCTTTATCAAATCCTGAGAAGAGAACAATGCATATTTTAGGTTTGTGTAAACGTTCATTTGATCGAATAGTGGAAGCAAGCGGATATTTATTGCCAACAAATTCACGAAAGCAAGGAAGGAAAGAAAAGATAGACAGTTTCGATAAGGACCTAGTAAAAAGAGAAATATGTAGAATGTTTGATAAAAACGAAGAAGTGACACTTAGAAAGTTGAAGATTTGGCTGAAAACTAATAACCACATTGAAATATCAAAAACTTTATTATGGAAAACTGTAAGAAATGCAGGCTTCACCTTTAGAAAGTATGCTGGTGGAAAAAACATTATTTGTGAAAAGCCACATCTGGTAGCTCTTAGAAGCAAGTATTTACGTGAAGTGAAGGGAATGCGCGAGAATGGTTATGATATTGTGTATTTAGATGAAACTTGGATCAACGCTCATCATACAAATGAAAAGGAATGGCAGTTAGCAGATGGAAGTATTAAAAGATCAGTACCAAGTAGTAAAGGGCAACGTTTGATAGTTGCACATGCAGGTAGCAGACATAATGGGTTGTTGCAGAATGCTCATCTAATTTTCATTTCAAAATCCATTGACAATAGAGACTACCACTCCGAAATGAATGGGCACATATTCGAAGACTGGATCGAAAAAAGTATTCTTCCAATATTAGATAGACCTTCTTGTCTGATAATGGACAATGCTTCATACCATAACGTAGTGAACGTAGAAGATAGAATCCCAACATCATCAAGTACAAAAGATGCAATCAAAACGTGGCTCATAAAAGAACACATACCAGTTACCGACAGGTACTTGAAACCCGAATTGCTTAACCTTGTAAAACAGACACAACGAACAAAGATATTTAAAATAGACAAGTTAATTGAAGAACATGGTCATAGATGTTTGAGACTACCTCCATATCATGCACACTTAAATCCTATAGAGCTAATTTGGGCAAAAGTTAAAGGACATGTAGCATCTACAAATACAACTTTCAAATTATGTGATATTGAGACACTTACAAATCAGGCTCTATCAAATATACATAAAGACTACTGGGTGAAATGTGAGGATCATGTGTTACGCCAAGAAGAGGAATATTGGAAAAAGGAAGGTTTGTTGTTTGTTCAGCCGAAAACAGTAATCGACCTATTTGACTCGTCTGATTATGAATGATCATTACTCTGATTAAGTCTACACTAAAAAAAGTTTGATTTGCAAAATTTACAAGTTGATTTGTAAAACATTTCATTGCTCAATACCACCCAAGCAATTCAAAAAAATGTTATAAGCAAACCATCAACCATTACTTATAAAAATTAGCCCGCTTGATTCAATACAGAAGTTCAGATATCTTGGATCAACTATTACAGACAAAATTTCCTTACATGAAGAAATATATGTACTTATTTCAAAGGCAGCGACAACATTTGTGAAACTCACACCAAGAGCATGGAACAATATCAAATTGACTCTACGAACAAAAGATATATTTTAAATTTTTTTTACACCTGCCACCATGTAAAATTTTGTGGACACGCCTATGGGTCATCATTGCACTAGATTACTGTAAAATATTTTGTTTATGGTCGAAATAATATTTACATGGGCAAACATCAAAAGAATTCGCCGCTTTCAAATAACCGTTACAGCTAGACATCAAGTAACACATATGTTTTCGCGACATGGACATTTTAACAACGTATGCCAAAATTCATGTGAAATCATCAAGAACTTTTTGAATTATAAATCATAACATCTCGGCAAACGATTCTGAACGGACTATAACAAGTATTTCTAATATAAAATATATGTCAGACTGTTGCAGTCAAGTATTTTGCAGGAATTCAAAGTAGCAGGTTTAATTTCTACGACGGGCAGTTTTTGCAAAGTAATTCCTAGCCACATGTGTGTATTGAGGTCCAAAAAGGGGAACAAAGAATAGCAGCACTGCTACCTTCATGTATGCTATAAAAGGTGACAATGAGTTTGGGATTGGCTGCCCCATCACATAAAGAGTCAAAGTAACCCAGAGCCATGCTGCAGTAAGGCAAAAATACATAGATATCACAGCCCAGCTGTGAACTATGACAAAGCATTATGCTCTCTGAGCTACATCCTGCTAATCTGCAAGAATTTAAGAACAAACATGCCATTGTTTCTTCTTCAGCGTTCATTCTTAAACTCCCACTGGATATCTCTTGTATCAGGACCATGGTCCTATAAGATTTCCTATAAGATTATAAAATCTCTAAAAATGTAAGTTTATACTTTCCTATATGTTCCATGTAAATTATTTTGATATAAAATTCTTTGCTTTCTTTTCGCTTTATACTCCTTTATGCCTTGCAGCGTCAGGGGTAGAAGAGTTCTCTGGAGATTAACTTTTTGTGTGCCTCATATATATTTATTTTCATTTATTCTTTTATATGGTCTGGCCCTGTATCCATTGTGTCTGTATAATAAAGATTTTTTAGGTACACTATCTGATAGTAGTCGATAATTGCAGTGTTAGATAAGTTGTGTAAAGTTATATATGGGGGGGGGGGGGTTTAAAGGATTATAATTTGTTTATAGATGTTGGGGGGAGAAGGATTATAATTAGAGTTTAGAATTAATAAGTAATTCTCTAAGAATTCTTGTCTAAGGTGTGAATCAATATGATTGGTTGTTCAAGGGAAATCCGTGACGTTAATGTAAATAGTGCGCTACTTTTAGCCCAACTGAGGCCTATACTGCATTTTCATCCATTTCTGTTGTAACAAGTTTTCTTTTGTTATTAGTGTCCACATTTGACATTGGTAGCATAGTGATGTAAAATTAAGACAAAAATTCATAACTTTTTATTTTTCAGAATTGACCTACAGACTTGGTTGAGGTATCATTGAATTAAAATTTTCAGGGCTTTCTTCTTCTTCTTTTGCGTTTGTTCTCAAACTCCAGTAGTCATCATCAGCTACGAAGTTTGGCTGCAACAGACCTACATTGCCACAATATCCCGTCTCTTTGTCTTGGTGGTACACTCTGCTAGAACCTGTCCATCTCGTGATGTTACTCTCCCACTTGTATCTCTGCCTAACTGTTGCCTCCCCTCGACTTTACCCTCAAGTAAGGTCTTCAACAAGTTGCTCGACTATCATGGCATGTCCGATGACAATGTGAAATGTCCAAAATATTTTATTTGCTTGAGTTGATCTTTATTTCTTAGACTAACTCGTGACCGCATTATCTACGCATTCGCAAGTGTATTTTAGTATTTTTAGTGTTACTAAATAATACTTACCTATCTGGTTGTTCATATTTGTCACAGTAAATGCGGAATCGCATAATGTTTTATTTCCCTGTTCAGAAATTGGTATTATCTAGTAACAGGATTCAAAACAACAACGATAGCCGTATTCTCTCCTGTCAACATCCGACTGCTTGCCAGAGCAGTGCACAAATGCAAAGTGCAAAAGTTTTGAAACGTCGCCAAACTTTCGCGTCTGCTTGCGCAAATAAAAAGATTAATCGACAACTACAGCCTAATCTTCGTACAACACTTATTTTATATCGGATTTACAGTGTAGTTCTTATATTATATGTGTCCTTTCACAACTTCAATATTAAAAATTGTATAGGCCCTATATTTATGCCCGTATACAAACGAGTGGGATGCTTGTTGTGTTGAGGGGGTGGAGGGTGCGTTTAAACCTCCCCCCCCCCACACCCGAAACACATCCTAGCATTCAGTACTAGGAAGCAAGTCCAAAATCGAGTCCCCCCCCCCTCCCTCTCTTTTCCTTTAAGCAAAACTTGGAACAGGGTAATGATGTTTTGCTAATAGTAAACCTGTAATATAATGAGATATAGGGCCTACCTATTTAAGTTTTTCATATTAGCAAAACTGCACTGCCGTGCTTCAATTATCGTCTGTTGTATTTCAGTTTTGACGCAGTGAGTACATATTATTCATTTTGGATTAACGATGTTTTTCCCGCCCCGCCCCCCTTCCAAATGGTCACCAAAAATTTCACGAAAGTAAAGAAGTATCACACAAAACAACAACAAAAAATACCTTCCTTATGGGTTAACTTCTTCGTTCGCTCTCATAACCCCCACGAGAATTCAAGTGATTTCCTCCGGGAAGCGTGAAGTACGGTGTGCTGCTAGTTCCACAACAGAGCTGTGTTATTTGCACCTAGTTGGCCCAGTATATCTGAGGCCCGGACTTCCGAGGTCCAGCACATCCGATTTCATCGTGCCTTTAATTCGAGTAATGAGTTTACCTAGCCTGTGACAGCCTTCCTATCTGCCGCCAGGAGGCGAATGTGGATCGAATCTACGCCATGGCGGTTTGTCAGCCACTGTGCCTTTGGACTTTTCAGTCCAAAACATATCCCTGAGTGGCAGTCTCCGTGGAGATGGTAGTTAGGGTTTTAGGATTGGGTCGACTAGGCCTATTTCGTACGAGGTGCCCCACTGCCAGTGAACTCGTCTCGCATAGTTTGACGTATTGTGTCCGTGCCCATCTGGTACTGAAACTTTTCTCTCCGTGAACATGATTCCGGTATAGGAAAACATCGACAGTAGAGTTGAGTACGGGTTTGTTCGCCCTACTAGCCGAGGTGTCATTCACCGATATCGTGAACCTCTCGTCTAAATCTGAGTTTACACATTTTTTTTAGGAGCACCGCGGCCTGGGAGCTTATTCTGAAACTTAAAAAACTATCTCCGCGCACATGATTCTATTATAGGTTATAGGAAAGCATCGATGGTAGAGTTAGGCCTAGTCTATTAGGAAACACCAAGGACTCGAAGTAGGTTCTCGAGGTGAACTACACTTTAGTTCATGTTTTCTTTTAACGTTTTGCCGTTCCGTTTGCACGTAGCGTTGCTCTCTGGAGATGTGCTGCACTCTCATTGTATTCAAAACGATGTCTTTTGGACTCACTGTTCATCGTGGCATCTGCCCATTTCGAGTCAATTGCATTGGCCGCCCCTCCAAAGTTCGAGCTGGACTGAGCTCCATCATTGTGTATCGATCGTGACTTTGTTTGTGTTGGCACAGAGGTGATATTGCTTATCTTTTGCAGTCAATCAATTATCATTCCATCTTCAGCTTTCACGATCCAAACACTTTTTTCTAGAAGCAGCACGAGCCGAATACTTCTGTTTCCAGTGTGCACCACTCGGAGGTACTTTTGGAATCTTGATTATCGGCTAACCCTGGGTCCGCTGAGAGCAATGCGGTACCCTCTGCATCCACTTAGGTTAACTACCTGGGTCAAAGAACATGAGCCCATTGAGCGCTGGATCAGCATGTTAAAAGCTTTTTACCGAAGACGTATCTATCTACGGCCCTGATATATATATATATATATATCTATGTAGAGCTCTGATATAATCAATGTGGACTAATTTTTTTTACGTCAACTATGTTTGTGGTATTTTTTTTAAAAAGCGTACCTCCCCAAAGTCAGGTGTGAATATGTTATTATGAAGGATTTTTTGGTAGATTTGTGTGTGTTATATGTGTTTCCAGTAATTAGCAAAACTTCATTCCCCTGTTCCAAGTTTTGTCTGTTGGATTTCAAATTTGCTGCAGTGAGTACATATTATTGATCCCTCACCATAAGAGGACCTCCTTAATTATATTATAATGAATTGTTAATAATAATAAGAAAAATTAATTGTTATGCCTCTCTTAAACTCCAATTTGATATTAATTAAATAGCGCTATTTTACATATATTAATATCTCTCATTCGCCCGTGTGGCAACCGGATCCTATAATTCCAGTTCAGGGTGCAAAGAATAGGGCCACTTTTTTCTTTCCGTGCACGTCGTAGGATGCGACTAAGGGATATTGGGGGATATGCTGACAACCTGTCACCTGTGAAACATTCATAATTTTCAAATCTTGTCTCAATTTCTTAATTTTGTCTTCTTTTAAATAATCACAATATTTTGAACATATCAAACGCCATGACAGACTAGTTAACGCCATAATGGAGGGAATGATTCATGGAGACGAACAAGAGGCAGAAGTAGATGATCGCAAGATAGCAAAGACCACGTGAACATGACACTAACAGAAGCAGGAAGACTAGCCCAAGATCAACAGAAGTTTCGAGAGGCTGTGATGACTACTACATCCTGTTCAGAATATGCTACCTAACGATGATGATCAAATAATCCCAATGGATGACGAAGAGATACAGTCCAGCAAACATTGTACCTTCATCCTTTTGTGGTAGCCTAGATGATTAGGAATTATATATGTGCTATCACTGCTGATAGATCAACAGATGTGACAGAAGAATGATGATATAGTTGACCCAGAACTGTGTGCTGTGCTTCTGGCAGAACGTGGTATTCCTGTGATACTGACGCACTGAAATGCCTCCCTTTCTGGGACTAAACATGCATCCATAAACCGCCTTTACACTTTCATACATTTGAGACCTCATATGAATGCGGGTATTGCCTCACTAGACTGAGGCGGGCCATATTTCGGATTGTCCCTTGGAAGGATGAAGCATGGATTTTTACTTATTTATGTATTCTTTAACTATGTTCCTAAATTTAATATAGGTCATATTTATGTATTAATTGTTCGTATTATTATGCGCTCATTCAGACGAAGATCTTTTGATCGATGCGCCAATCGTTTTCGTATTTATTTATATGGTGCAATGCAAGGAGAAATACCTACATTTTAAGAAATCAAATTCCTAGATTATTTAACAAAACGGAATATCGATAAAGACTCATTTTACAGTCTCTAGTACTGCTGCCAGATATATCGATCTGAGCGCTACGCATTGATAGCCCAAGCCCCCACGTCTCCATTAGACGATCCTTGGGGTAAGAACATCTCAGTGCGTAGTGTGCAGATTTGCTACATTGCGAATTTTAAATCTGAGTTCAGTGATCTCTTAAAAAGTGAATGAAACTGCATAAGTCTAATATTTAAAAAACTGGAATGTAGGTACTTTCCATCTTTTTACTAGTATTGGTGTTTGTAACACTTAGGCCTATTTACTTATTCATTATTATGACCTTTGTATATATTTTACTACGGCCCATTCCGCAAATTTTACTTTACCTCACTTTTCGCTGTATACCTATTTTATTTATGCCTTGCAGCGTCAGGGATAGGAGCATTCCAGAATATTGGATCTTATCTGACTTTTTTTGGCATGAGTAGAAATACTTATGAAGCGTTTTCACAAAGCTCGATAGAGAGATCGAAACAAGATGTCAGAAAGCCAATGATCTGGCATATCAGATTTCGTCAATACCCAAATACCCATCAATCTCCATAGCTGCAAAACAATTGATACACATTATTTGTATACAAACTCTGTGCTATCAATGTCAAACATCAATCAATCAAGTGCCATACTGAGTGGCCTAGGTACTCGTGCTTTCTCACAACTATATCTTTTGTGTTATATCTTATGACTTCTGTTTCTGCTCTGTGATAACCCATCCAGAAATTCTTTGTCTTCCTCTGTCTCTTTTCCAGTTGATCTTTTCGGCGATTACCCTAAATGCTAAATGTTCAAGTTTTACTTTCCTCATCACATGCCCTAAAATTATTGCTTCTAATTTTCGCTATAATTTGTTGTTTTAACCCAGCAACTCTGAGAACTTCTACATTAGTTTTCTTGACTATCCATGGAATTTTTATCATTCTTCTTACAAATCACATCTAAGATGACTCCATCTTGTCTTGGGCACTTTTGTTTACTGACCATGCTTCGCTTCCATAAAGAAGGATTGGCTCAATATACCATCCTAGCACTCGAGCTTTCGTATGCATTGATATTACTCCATTGCATAGAATATTTCTCATTTTTTAAATGTTTATTAGGCCTGTACTGTCTTGTTCTTGATCTCATTGGAGTACTTGCCATCTGAAGTTAAAACGATGCCAAGATACTTGGTTTTATCAGCTTGATTTAATTTTTGCTAGTATTTCTAGATCTGAACAGAAGACATATTCTTGGACTCCCAAGCCCGGTACATCCCAGGCTCTTGATTTTTACATTAAGAATACCCTCTATGACGTCAAATCACTTAACCTAATCACTTCCGTCCAGTTGTCTTCTGACCGTACCTATCGTCTATTCTTGCTAGAAGTCTGCTCTTTGTACACTTCTATACCCCATGCAGATGGTCTCATGACTCTGCAGTTTTTTCTGGACAAGAATTCCCATCTCTCTGTATCAACTTCTACTCTTATCCGCCTTGCTGAACTAGTGCTTACACTCAACTCTTTTGAATTCGATGGGCACTTTTTCAATCAGATCAGCGGCATTGCTATGGGCACGAAAATGGGACCTAGATATGCTATTTTTCCAAGGGACGTCTTGAACATCTAGTTTAATCAACCTATGATAACCCGTTCCCATCTCTTTTCCACAGATATATCGACGATGGGAAAGGTATCAACGACATGTCCGAAATAGAATTGTCTCGCTTCATCAACTTCAACACTTTCAACCCTGCCATTCAATTTACATATAACATATCCACTACCTGTCAACTTCCTTGACATCATTGTCACCATTCATCCCCCTTACCTTAGCACATCCGTTTACTATAAACCTGCAGATGCACATGGCTTTCTTCTCTACACTTCTTCTCATCATCCCGCTAGTCGAAACTCTGTCATACTCCCAGCTTCTTCACCTTCGTCGCTTATGTAGTGATGACGACGATTTTCTCGACAAATCCTCTGAGATGATTTTTTTCCGTAGACGCTCGTTCCTTGATTCTTTTATCCGCTTGGCTTCGTATACGCCAGTTATCTCGCCTCGATACCTTGACTAACTCCAGGGTTCTTCCTCCTCCTCAGACAGAGTTAAACTTGTTCTTACCTTTCATCCCCATGACTCTTCTGTCCGACGCATCATGCTTAAACATTATTCCCTTTTACAATCTAATCATGATACCCGTGTCGCTTTCCATGACTTACCTCTGGTGGATTATAGGCGCGACAGAAATCTGAAGGATGTCTTGGTCCATAGCCACCTTAAATCGTCTGTTCTCTACCATTTTGGTACTGTTCGTTGCGCACTCATCCGTTGCTACACGTCCTTATGTGGCTCAGATGCACTCCATCTCATTTCCCAAGGCCACTTTCTTCATTGATGAGGTCTTTACATGGGAATCCCGTAATGTTATTTATGTGATCACATGTAAGCGCTGCAGCAAGCAGTACAATGGGGAAACAGGCTTAAGATTGAGCAAGGGATAAATGTTCCAGTGTTGGGTAACAACCCTAAACATGAAGCAGGTGGCTGGAGTAACACCGGGCAAATGTCAAGAAAACAAAAATAGGTAGATGTGTTACCAAAATAAAACATAACACAACCTAACAACGAGATCTCGTTGTTAGGTTGTGGTATGTTTTATTTTGGTAACACATCTACCTATTTTTGTTTTCTTGACATTTAAGATTGAGCAACCGTTTCTGTAACCATCTTCATGCTATCAAGCACAGAACACCTACTCCTGTTGCCACACACTTCAACGGCGGGGGCCATCATGGTGCTCTTGATATTCAGGTCACTGTTATCAGATCCTGCACCTCAGATGATAGATCTAGGTACGCTCTAGAAAATCGTCTTATTTTTGAGTTGGGTACCCTCAAGCCTTTTGGACTAAATTCCGACCACTCTTTTGTCTAGTTCTTGGTTGGTGTGGTCTTTGTCTTTATTCATTTTGTTCTGTCATATACGTCATTGTTTTGTGCATTGCGTTTCCAACTATATTTACATGCGTTATGTACTTCCTGTTCCTGTCCTTCCAGCATTTCACTTCCATATTTCGGTTGGACGCGTTTGTGTGTTGTGATCGTTTCTATTGGTCGTCTTTTGGTGTTTTGTGCTTATCTTGATAAAGGCCTTTTGGTCGAAACGTTGAAATTGTTTGTATATTGTATGTTTTCCTATTTACCTATCATAACCCCTAGTTTTAGTTGTAGTCCGTCGTGTATAAGTGAAACGTTCAAAAAGAACCAGTGCTTTACGTAAGTACAACTGAAAACATAATGCAAAACGTAAAAGACGACATGATATATATTGGCTTCCAGCCTCTCACCATCGGCGGTCAGTAGATCCCAGAAATCAGATATTCTGACGACACATCTCTCTTAACAACAAATAGAGATGGTCTAAAGCAAATATTACTATTAAAAAAAGAGCACAGTAAATACAAAAATATGTACTTAAATATGACGTAAACAGATATTATATTAACAGATAATAAATAACAAATATTATGATAACAGATCAATTGAAAGTACAACCAAAGATAATAAATGACAATTTCGAACTAGAAGACGTACAAATTTCCAATATTTGAGCACAAACATAAATACCTCGGGAAACTGCACTGTTGAAATGAAGAGAAACATTACCCTGCGCACATAACCTGTACAGTTAACAATCACCTGAACAGAATACAACCACAACACAGACCAGGGTGCCGGATGTGCACTCATCCCTATGAAACTGTTGACCGCCACCTTTTTGAATGTCCAGCACTTGATGACATCAAGTTAGTTGCTGATCCAGCGGTCTATATGCTCATGCCCTTTGATCTAGTGCCATTAAATGGCATTATATTGCTGGGAAGTCTGTGGATTTTCGGCCCACCCTGGGACAGAGCCAGAGAATAACTATCACACCTCCAGGAAGGTAGGTTTCAACCTATGCACTGCTCCTAGCCACTATAGCCAAGATAGGGTTCACTGTGCTCATTCCCCACCACCAATTGACTACTGGTTATGCCAAACATCTCTATTGCTCCAGGCATCTTCAAGTCAAAAAGATTGTCACGTACTGAGTCACTGTGCCTCTATGATGGGTTTCAGCCATAGGAAAAAACAGTTCTGTCAGTTTCCTCCTCCCCAGTGCTGCACAGTACATCTCTGGCTCTCTCCCAACCACAGAGGCTGCATACATATATATTCAGGTAAACATGAAACACATTTCAACAACAAAATAAAAGCATAATTGTATAGGTGACGTGCCATGAAGCTTCTCTAAGAAGATAACCTCAATATAACGGCATGTCATCCACTAAGGTTTTCTGTTGCATCGGTGGTATGTCTGATGATGATGATGTTCGTCCGTCGTGATCGACGATGACCAAAAACTCAACCATAATAATAATAACAATAAATAATAAAATAATAAAGTTAATAGTGCGTTTTTAAATGACTAGCAAGTCCAATGCACGCACAAAATGTTCTTTTACAGAATTGACAACAATAGAAGGTATCTGTGTGAGGTTGAGATGTTTTTTCTTTTCTACGTGTCCGCTTCTGTCTTGCAGTTTCTTGTCTGAATTCTTCTGCCGCTAGTGCTCCCGTTCTAATGCTGTAACGCCATGCTGTTCTATCCTGAGCGAGGCTCTCCCAAGCGCCTACGTCAATGTTAAGATGTTTCAAGGATGACTTGAGCGTGTCTTTGAAACGCTTTTTCTGTCCACCAGCTTTTCGAAATCCTGCCTTGAGTTCTCCATAATATATTTGTTTTGGCAATCGCGAGTTCAAGATGGCCTGCCCAGCGTGCCTGCGCCTTCATAAGTATTGTGTGGATGCTTATTGAGGTTGATTTTTCCAAGACCTCGTAGTCTGGTACTTTGTTCCACCAATGGATGTTTAGTAATTTACGTAGGCAGGTAAGATGGAAATGATTTAACTTTCTTGCATGTCTAGCATACACTGTCCACGTTTCGCAGGCGTATAGTAAGGTTGGTATAACAGCAGCATGATATACTTGTAGTTTGGTGGTTGTTCTTATACCTCTTCTGTCCCATACATTGTTGCGTAATCTGCCAAATACAGCACTAGCTTTTGCCAGTCTATTGTTAATTTCCACATCAATGTTGACATCGCGAGAGAGAGTGCTTCCAAGGTAAAAAGGTATGTCTAGTGGGCCATTGGTGAGACCCACAGACGCAACCACATGCGTGTATGACATCAGGAAAATGCTTCTCCCTCCAGGGCCAGATAAATGGAACAGATTATATGGAACAAAAACAACAGCTCTCAAACACATATATATATATCACAATAGCATTAGGTCAAAAGGCATGAGCCCATAGACTGCTGAACCAGCAACCAACCAAATGAAGAGAAAATTGCAATCGTTACATTGAAACTGACGCAACTGCAAAAATATTTGGCACGGTACCAGCAGCATAGCCAAACTATGTATGATAAGAACATGGTTATTTCCAGTGGCAATATACGGTGGCAATGCATGGATATTAATTAAAACAATAGCAAAGAGAATCGCTGCTTTCGAAATGAACTACTACAGAAGAATTTTACGTATACCATGGACACCTAAAAAGACAAATCAAGAAGTGTTAAGATCAGTAAACGTCTTAGAGGGCTGGATCCTTAACAAGATTTTAACAAGAAAGCTGTGGGGTTTTTTTCCTATATAAAGAGACATAGCAGCATGGGAAGATTAATCGCTGAAAGCAGAGTTAATGGCAGCAGGGGAAGAGGGAGCCCAACACTACGATGGTGCAGTGATATATCAGATCGCTTAACCATCTCTCTAGCTGCGGCAGGCAAACTCGGAATGTCCAGAGAATCCATAAGGAAGACCACGTTCTGTAAAGAATATGTTACATGAGAAGTTGACTCTATACCATACCAGATTGTTAAACTATCCAATATTTTCTCGCGCTGTCTCCCTATGTCTCACTTGCCTTCAATCTTGCCTGTTGTAACTATGTTCTTCAAACCTCCCTGTCTCATAACGTGGCCAAAAAATTAACATTGTCTTTTTCTTATAGCCTATTATTGATTAAGCTCCGTCTCGCATTTGACTCTTTCATCACCTCCACTGAGTAATATCTACAAATAATAATATCCAGGGCCGGTCTTAGGCCATTGCAACATATGCGGCCGCAGTGGGCCCCGCACTTTCATAGGCCCATAAATTCATATTATAATTTATTTTATTATCCTCTTCCCTACCCATACTGGGCCCCGCGCAATCCGTTTCGCATAGGGCCCCGTAATTGTTAGTGGCGGCCCTGTAAATATCTATAACACAACAATATAATATATTATATATATTATATGTTTGTGTTACATGAGTATTTGACCAAGAATTACCTTATATTATATTTAGCCTTATTAATATTTTAGTTGAAACGTTGATATGGAAAGAGTGTTGTTGGAGGGGCGATAGAAGGCAGTAGAGGCTGAGGCACACCAAGACGTCATTGGACAAGAGATGTTCAGTAATGCATTCACATGTCGCTAGAGGAAGCGGCGGGACACCTTGCCAGAGACCGCGGGAATTTCATGAAATTCAGAAGGAAGACTTCGTTCTGGGAAGAAAACGTCACATGACAATCTATCTATCTATGGTTTTCTCTCTGATTATGCTTTTAGGCGTCGTAGGATTGAATGACAATTGATTTTCGTGCCATGGCACTTTTGGTCGCTTGATATATATATATATATATACATACAGTAATATTGTGACGTCTCAGAATGTTGATAACTTCTTCAATCCACTTTCTTCTTGGTCTTCATGTTGTATAATCATGCCATTGGCCAATAATATCAATAATTTAATAATATCAATCAGTGGCGTATCCTGGGGTCTGAAAGAGAGCATGCAACTTTTAAAAAATGATAATTTTCTACTCACCCAGTTATTTGAAGTTCAGTTCTATTCTGCGGCTCTTTCTGCTAAAGTCCTCTGTTACTTTGTTATAAAAGCCATCATTGCCTTTCATCTCTACAAGAAGATCTTTTTCAATTGACATCATTGATAGAGCAGAAAGACGACATTGCCCCTGCGAGTTCATTATGACATTTTTAATGCGTTTTAATGCAGAAAACGAACGTTCCACTGAAGACGACGATGCAGGAATTGTCAATATTAATTCACAAAGTTTATGAAGTTCTGGAAGACCACTGTGAAGTCCTTTGTTCAAAAGAAATCTATGAACCACAAAGCCAAACGACTTTCTTATATAAATCATTGTTAAATGAACGGACACATTTTGTTCCTTCTCGTTTCAAACTGCTTAACGCAGGAATCGGTCTGCCCATTTTTACCAAGTCCAATTTTTCATTAAATGTTCGCGATTGAAACGGTCGCTCAAATAAATCTACAACAACATCATTAATAGAATCAGCCATAATAACCACCACAGTAAACAAATATACTAAGTTTAGTAATTAACAATAGCGGTAAATACACATGTTTCTGTACAAACACAAAATATTAAATATCAGCTGATTAAAATCATGTTTGAAGTTAAGAATTCTTAAGATTTGAAATCGGAACCACATCGCTGTGTAAATGTGCGTGTGTGTTGAGTAAGATCACGTGACGTGTACCAAAAGTGACCAGAAATAGCTTACTAAACAAGTGTGTGTGTATGCAATCAAGATTTAAATTGCTTGCATTGTTATCATTAGTTTAACATTCAAATAAAAGTACTAGAACATAGAAATTGCACTGTTTCACACCAGTAAATAATTGTTCATCAATCAATTTATTATTTGCCAGTGCTAAATTGTTATAATAGTGATTGAATCATAAAATGTATTATTTTTTTTTTCATCGCAAGCTTACTCTGGAGACAAGGATTTAAAAAAAACACACAGTATATCACTGCGCTTATATGTAAAGGGACTATTTTAACGAAAGCAACTTTAAAATTGCTTTACTGTGGCCACTAAAACTTTCATATGTGTTGCCAGCACTAATTTTCGGAAAAATTCAGATTTGTGAGAAAAATATTTTAAAATATATTTTTGAGCAATGCTGCAAGGGCTAAGTTTGGATGGGGGATAGATCACTGACTGGTTTATCATTTTCGCAACTCTTGAAGGCATGCAATGCTTGCCTTGCTTATGCTTAGTATACGCCACTGATATCAATATATATCAATAATGTCAGATTGGGGATTCTTATAACACATTTTCCTATATAGCAACACATTAAAAAATCCCCAATTATATTTATTCTTTATTGTTTGTACTGTACATAATAAATTTCTGTTATTACATAAAATATTTTGCTGGTCTGGACCAAGTTGTTATAAGGGGATTCCACTATAATAAACCCTACATATTCTTAGTTTCCTCCCATAGTATACATGGTAGATTGTAGTATTATTCGTCTTTGCTCCGCCAATGAATCACTGTAACACAAGCAGTTAATTTTCTTTATAAAAATATAGCATAACTTTCTGTAATATTTATAATTTACTGAATGGCTTTTTGCATCTTGCAGACGATCATTAAGAAGACAAACAAAAACAAGCCAATGAGCCTTTTCTCTCAGTAATGGAAGCAGTGGCGTATACTAAGCATAAGCAAGGCAAGCATTGCATGCCTTCAAGAGTTGCGAAAATGATAAACCAGTCAGTGATCTATCCCCCATCCAAACTTAGCCCTTGCAGCATTGCTCAAAAATATATTTTAAAATATTTTTCTCACAAATCTGAATTTTTCCGAAAATTAGTGCTGGCAACACATATGAAAGTTTTAGTGGCCACAGTAAAGCAATTTTAAAGTTGCTTTCGTTAAAATAGTCCCTTTACATATAAGCGCAGTGATATACTGTGTGTTTTTTTTAAATCCTTGTCTCCAGAGTAAGCTTGCGATGAAAAAAAAAATAATACATTTTATGATTCAATCACTATTATAACAATTTAGCACTGGCAAATAATAAATTGATTGATGAACAATTATTTACTGGTGTGAAACAGTGCAATTTCTATGTTCTAGTACTTTTATTTGAATGTTAAACTAATGATAACAATGCAAGCAATTTAAATCTTGATTGCATACACACACACTTGTTTAGTAAGCTATTTCTGGTCACTTTTGGTACACGTCACGTGATCTTACTCAACACACACGCACATTTACACAGCGATGTGGTTCCGATTTCAAATCTTAAGAATTCTTAACTTCAAACATGATTTTAATCAGCTGATATTTAATATTTTGTGTTTGTACAGAAACATGTGTATTTACCGCTATTGTTAATTACTAAACTTAGTATATTTGTTTACTGTGGTGGTTATTATGGCTGATTCTATTAATGATGTTGTTGTAGATTTATTTGAGCGACCGTTTCAATCGCGAACATTTAATGAAAAATTGGACTTGGTAAAAATGGGCAGACCGATTCCTGCGTTAAGCAGTTTGAAACGAGAAGGAACAAAATGTGTCCGTTCATTTAACAATGATTTATATAAGAAAGTCGTTTGGCTTTGTGGTTCATAGATTTCTTTTGAACAAAGGACTTCACAGTGGTCTTCCAGAACTTCATAAACTTTGTGAATTAATATTGACAATTCCTGCATCGTCGTCTTCAGTGGAACGTTCGTTTTCTGCATTAAAACGCATTAAAAATGTCATAATGAACTCGCAGGGGCAATGTCGTCTTTCTGCTCTATCAATGATGTCAATTGAAAAAGATCTTCTTGTAGAGATGAAAGGCAATGATGGCTTTTATAACAAAGTAACAGAGGACTTTAGCAGAAAGAGCCGCAGAATAGAACTGAACTTCAAATAACTGGGTGAGTAGAAAATTATCATTTTTTAAAAGTTGCATGCTCTCTTTCAGACCCCAGGATACGCCACTGAATGGAAGACTTTCTAAGCGATCATGTTGTTAAAGCAACGGAAGATGTTTGTTTTTCATCTTTCCCTTTAAATCTTCCATATCTTTTATTATATTGTTCCTAAACATCAGCCAGCATGCAGATTGTGCTTCCAGACAGCTCAAGTTTTGGCCATGTTTGCCAGATTTTAGAGAAATCTTTCGTTGAGGACTTACAAATGTCTTTATACCTCAGCATTGGACTACCACAGGCCATCAGAAGCGTCTCTGAATAGTACTTATTGTGGAATGCGACAATTTGGCATTCTGTGGACAAGGTCCAGTCCTCGCAATCAATTTTTATTAAGTGTTTCCATGACATATGGTAGCTGAGTGTGGCGTAAAAGTTCTATATTGGTGATTTTATCGTGCCATTTAATGTAAGATTTTGCTGAGACATCTTAGCTGAAAGGTGTTTAGTCTCCTCTCATGTCTTGTGTAGGCTGTCCATGTTTCAGTTCCATAACATAGTTTGGATTACCTTGTTGTGAAGCAGACATTAGTCATTTCAGCAATATTCTCTTGTATGGCTGGTTAATTATACTATTGATATAATCACAGACGTACACTGTTTTGTTTCTTTGGTATGAGAGACAAAATCAAGTCATTTTAGCAGTTAATATATTTATGGTTTGGTGTTTTTTTAGTTTTTTTGTGTGTGTTTCTTGAAAAAGGTCCCAATAGGACCACAACGTAGGAAAATTGTCATGTTTTGTTTTATTGCATATTTCTTATATACATTTTTATCTAGATTTGTTCCTAGTTAGGTATTCCTTGTAACCTGTTTATCTTATTTTGCATTACTATTTGTTACTTTGGTTACTGCGGCACCCTCCACTTTGTCAGAAACCCTCCGACCATTTGGTTATTTATGTATTGTACACTGTTCAGCAGATGTGGTAAAAACATTGAATGTATTAGTTACCAAAGCTAAAGGTGTCAGGCCATTGGTGCAAATAAAACGGCAACACAACACATTTCCATTGTGTGAACTACATTCTGTTGGAAATCTTGTAGGATCACTGTACTACTATAAGAGATATTTATGGGAGTTTGAGAGCGAACAGAATAAAAAAAGACCTACATAGTGTATAAACAGATAAACAGAAAACAAACATTGCATTTTTTGGTTCAAAATGTATTTAGATTTGCACACTAACTTTTCTTTCCTCACACATTAACATTTCTTTCCTCACACACTAACTTTCCTTTCCTCATGTACTATAGCATTGTGAATGTGTATGTAGTTGATGCATCTGTTATTCTTATGGTGAAACCAATTCCATTCTTGATTGTTCTTCACATAAAACATTCAAGTAATAACTGTTTCTCATTTATGGTAACAAGACTTGCCTAGTTTCTCATTGATGGTACCAAGACTTGTCTAGTTTCTCATTGATGGTACCAAGACTTGTCTAGTTTCTCATTGATGGTACCAAGACTTGTCTAGTTTCTCCTTTTATGGTACCAAGACTCTTGTCTAGTTTATCCTTGATGGTACCAAGACTTGTCTAGTTTATCCTTGATAGTACTAATACTTTTGTCTAGTTTTTTCTTTGTATATGCATACTGCAATGGATTTTCTCCACGAGAATATCAGGAAATTAGAGAGTTGATCAACTCGCCAAGGAGAGTTCTAACAACTTGATGCACCAATCAGCTATCACCAAATTAAATCCACAATAAAGGCACCACGAAAGCCTAACTTACCTTCACGGGACGACTACCATCTACATCACATACAAGAACAGGTCATTATATTTCGGCTCAGAACTGGACATAATAGACTAAATAACCATATATAGGCATAATTTAAAATTGGTACATCAGAAAAATTTACATGTGGGCAAGCTAACAAAACTGCAGAGCATATCCTTCAAGAATGTGCAAACTATGACACATAATTGCACATAATTGGCCTTTTCATACACATATGAAGGTGCAATACAAGAAGTGCCTACATTGCAATATTTTAATATTATGCGCAGTTTCATTCAGTTTTTGTGATATCACTGAATTCAGATTTAAAAGCTGCTAGGTCTACTTCCGGAGGCATCGATCTGCGCGCTATGCCCCCCCCCCCCCCCCCGTTGCAGTCCATGTCATGCTTGAGTGGAAGTGAATGGCTGGAATCAAATAGTTATGTATATTGCATCTTACTAAATGAAATGTTTGTTGATGATGTAAAAACTCTCAGGTGCACTGATTTCCAGTGTAGGAAACATGATGTGTATTTAATTATTGATTCTTGATTAGGAATCAGCATTACTGTACAATGGGCATTCCCATTAGTGCTTGCCATTCCGCTTGTCAGGTAAAGACTATTTACGAGTAATACTAATAATATAGACTACAGCTATTTAAAAGTATATAAGTTCTGTATTTCAGTCAGTTGTTAGAAAAGTATATAAGTTTTGTATTTCAGTCAGTTGTTAGTTGTGGGTTCTTCTGATCTTTCCAGAGATGATGCATTTCCTTCTCTAATTCCTGGTCACTCCAATTTCCATAATTCTTGGAATATCTACATTGTCTCTCTCAGTATACTCTTCATTGCTGTGTAGTGTATCCATTGTTGCTCTAAATCTCAGCTCTCTGTCTCTTTTCATCGAGTTTCCCTCCTCTGTAAGTTACATGTCAATGAATCACCCCTGACTTCCGCATAACATGGACAGTAGACCCATTAGAGGTTTTAAGCGTTATTGAGAAGAGTAACTAAATTATTTCTTGCCTTGTGCTTTTCTATCTTGCGCAGCATACTCTGGGAGTATAAAAGACTTACTGGTGTTTGTGGTGGTTATATCCTCAGCCAAGTGAGAGCCACTGTTATTTCGTTTATTTTCATTTTCTTGCTCGATATTGTTGTTGGATAGGCGTCAGATTTTCCCACCACTTTCTTGCTATTTCTATAGGGGACAAAACCCATCCGCGCCTGTTTGTTATTACTGAAATATATGTGTAAATAATTTTATCTTGTAGCATTGAGCACTGCTGGGTGAGTTCTTGTATCATTCCATATGTCTTGGTTGCAGCTCAAACACTTTCTTCCTAACTGTATCATGGCATTTGTCAAGGACTTTATTTACTTCCACCTATTCGCATTCTTTCCTTCTGTTTCCAGCTTGCATACTTTGAGTGGGTTATTTTCTGCTTCTGCCATCCAATAATTTCATAATTTAATGTGTCTTATTTTTGCCTAGAAGTTATTGTATTATGATGGTGATCATTGTTGGTGAGTTTTACGTATTCTTTTACCGACGTTACCCAATGTCTTGCTTTGTTGCTGGGTAGGCCTAGAAGACCTACATCATGTACAATTGACAAAAACATATGACACACTTAAAATTTTGACAGTAATAGTTCCATACGCGCATGTCACAAATTAACACTAAAAGTCTCAAATACATGTTTATAAATGTGTTAATTTTACTGTTATAGTGTAGACATGGGCATACCTAATGACTATCTCGGAGTATAAGGGACAGTGGAAGAAATATGTTATCTCGTAGGCTTTCTCGGGGTAGTTGTCCACGCAACTACACGAGCGCCATAGACGAAGTTGGAAGAGTGGAAGAGAATCCCGAGAGGCAGAGGGATGAGAAGAGGCGTCGAGAAGAAAGCTATGGGCATCAGTCGGCTTGTAGTGTACCGATGTGCTGAGACTGAAGTGTTGGATAGTGATGAATATTTCCAGGAATTTCACATGGGAGGTTGAGATCTCCGATGTAAACTTGATGGCTGGGTGAAAATTGTCAATCAATTGTATGAAGCGTGCTAGATCAACCTCAGACATGCCAGTGATGCTGATTCCATCATCGATGTACCTATGGAACACCGATGAGAAGGCCCCCACCCCATAGGATTCCCATACATGTTGTCAAGGTGGCCCATGAGCAGGCAGGCATAGCTAAGGCCCCATCTTGGTGCCCATGACAACCCCACTATTTTGGTCAATGAAATGCCCATCGAACTCAAAGAAATTAAAAGTGAGCACGAGTTCTGCGAGACAGATGAGGGTAGAGGTAGACATCGAGGGTGAGGGTGCTGGTCGAGGAAGGACTTCATAGTCTTGATCGTCTGAATGTGGTATAGAAGGGGTAAAGGGAGCAGACGTCAGCAGAAACAGACGATATGTGTGAGCCGGGACAGTGAAACACGGTCATTCACTCAAGGCCGTGAAGTTCTTCCTCGACCAGTATCCTCGCCCCTCTGTGTCTACCTCTAGCCTCATCTGTCTTGCAGAACTCGTGCTCACTGTCAATTCCTTTGAGTTCTATATAATGGATGGCAGAGAACCTGGGCGGAGGCAGAGGGATTAGGCCATTATGGATAACATGAATACGTCGTTGGAAAATTCAAGCCGCATCGCCAAGACAGAGAAGGGTTGAGTGAGCTTATTGGGAAGACAACGTTCTGGAAATAATACGTCACAGGCAGGGGGAACTTCTTTGACCAAAAAAAGTGGGGTCGCCATTGGCACTATTTTGACCAAACGAGTTGGCAACACTGCAGGTCGTCTGCTGCAGATGTTCTTGAGCGTGGTGAAATCAAACTCTGTTGACTGTTCTAAATAAGATTTTGTGTTATGGGTGTTGTATATTTGTATTGTATTAACTTATTCATATTAACATAAATAATATAGGCCTAGAGTTATAAATCTACTAACTAGGACACTTAGAACTAAGACTACTAACTTAACTAGACAGATGCTACTGTATTGTATGACTACTTAGGCATTAGCACAAAATTTTCAAATTGGGTTTATAACATTACAAACACCACAGTTAGATAGCCCTTGAAATTTGCAATTCAATGATACCTCAACCAAGTCTGTAGGTCAATTCTGTGAAAAGTTATGAATTTTTTTTGTCGAAATTTCAGGAAAAGATAATTACATGAGAACATATAATAAAATATGAACGGACTGATGAAAGTTGTGACCAAGAATTGAAGCCGAACTAGCAATTTATGAAATATTTTAGTTATTTACGATAAAATATGCATAAAACTATACATTTTTGTGTTCTGGAAGGCAAGACCCGTCTGTTGAATGTACTGTAAAAATTGTCAGGCGCAATTGGGGCTAATTAATATTCAAAATAGTGGCTAATTTGCATAATTTACTTTTAATTGAATTGTCAAATTATTAACTATTTCACTTATTTATGATAAAACGCCATACAAATTATACATTTTTGTGTTCGGGAAGGCAAGACGTATCTGTTGAATATACTGTACAAATTGTCAGGCGTAATTGGGGGCTAATTAATATTCAAGATGGTGGATAATTGGTGGATGGGAGGTGTTCACGTAAAAGTTCCATAAGTACGGACCAGTCTTTGGTTAAACTCTTTTTATATTTCACAAGTTTCGTATTAAGACGATTCAGAGCTGAAATAAGAGAAGCTTCAATGATTCACTTATCTGGTTCCGCAGCTTGAACGAGAGTCTGGATCTTCCTCATCTCATCTGCAATAATGGTCTTGCCATTGCTGCGGTCAAGTAACAGCTGTGCAGCATAGCCTTTCGTTACTGGGTACTCTGGTGCAAATAGAGCTACATGTGCCCTGAGATCTTGTATAGTTTTCTTGTTTGCCATCATGTCCTCTACATAAAAATATAAGCAAAAGTTTCTGAATCTACAATAATAAAATGTACAAACAATTTAGATACATTACATAAATGTCATTGAGATATTGTACAATACAAACGTGAAGAATCATATACTCCAAGCAGAGATATAGATAAAATATAGGTATACAAGATTTCCTTTGTAAGTATCAAGTATTGTGAGTGTGAGAAATTGTTAGCTCACTCATGAGAAAGTGAAAATTTCTATAAAGTTCCATGCACTCTAATGTTTAACCATAGCGCATAATACATAACATAGTATTACAATTACTATTTATTGATATTGAACTCTGTGTGAGTGATGGGGTCGATCAGTGTAGTCACTGCTAATAGTAATAGTGCAATATTATTATAAGTAGTAATATATATAATACTGTAAATTACAGTATACCATAGTATATGTTAGTTAGTATAGGCCTATCTCTAGCAGCATCTTTTAAAAATCTATAGTAATATTCATAAGTCAAAGGCATACAACATTCTGCAAAAAAAAATATTAACATATCCTATTGAGGATGTCGCCATCAACTTGGCATTTTTTGGCTCGATTTTCTAGATTCTTCTTAATATTAACCTTGGTGAAATTAAAGAATAGTTCTCCGCTCGCTGTGCTATAAATAGCACACTGTTTACATTTTTAACTAGCTGATGTCATAGATCTCCCTAACACATCAGTTATCCGTAGGGTTGAGAAACTGTAACAATGTGAATAAAACCAGACACTTACCTTAGTCAGCATTCACTGCAGGATACACTTTTTTAATTACAGAAACGAACTCCATGAATATTCCCGTTATTCTATATAATAATAATCTACCCTAATTCTAAATACTGAACACTTATTCTACTCCTTAACACTAACTCTAATGCAAGCATTTTCAATTAATAATATATCATTCGACTTCACACGCTTTCTTCTCCATATAGGAATTTATAACGAAAGTAAGATCACATGTAACAACACGGATGCCATAATTGTTTGATCCGTCTGCTAATGTATACCACTGCGCATGTCCCTTAAATTATATCTTCCCGCTATTGTACATAATAATAATTTACTTTAATTCTAACAAGAGGTTAGAATTTTTCAAATGTTGATTCTTCTTCTATCCTTCCTTCCCCAAACCCACTCACCCCACCACCACACAACCTCATCATTACTCATCTATCATTGTCATATGCCATTCTTGTTGGCGTAGGTGACCATGGTTCTCTGTTCACAGTATTGTTATCAGGATCGTTGTTTCCAAGCCTTGCTAGGTTGTCACATGAATATTTTCTCACGTCCCCATCTGTCTCTGTTCCCTTCAGTCGTGCCTGTTGTGACTATGTTCTTAAAACCTGCCTGTCTGATAGAGTGACAAAAGGGGTATTTTTCTTATCTTTTTCTTTTATTATTCTTGCACTCATCATTAGTGTCTCTAATTTCCCACTTTCGGTTTGTTTATAATGAATGCACGCATTTTCACCTTGACTAGATGCGTTGCCATCCCTGCGCTATTATGGAGACGAGGGCTTGATGAAATATAGACATCTATTTATTTTTTTATTTTGTCGTTTTCTGTTGTTTGTCTCTTGAAAAAGGTTCAATTTGAGCCGATACGTTGAGAATTGTCCTGTTTAGTTTTATTGTATGTTTTTTGTTTTTTTTCTTAAAAATATATTTTTATTAATAGGCTAGGTAAGTGTTTAGTAACCTTTTTACATCATTTTGCATTACCATTCAGCTCAACTGGGATGATGATGTATTTGTGTGCCCAACTTTGACTAATGAATCCTGTGCGTGCTTGGAATTTTCTACAACACTCTGCATCTGTGGGAGGAGTCTGTAGGACATTGAGCAGCTCAGACCTTTCCTCTAGCATGTTTGTGTTGCGTAGAATGATGTCTGAGATTCTCTGCAACTGCTGCACCACTCTTGATTCTGCGACACCAATCGGATCTGTCTTGTGCAATATTCTCTCGAGAATTTGTGTCCATTTGAATTGAGTCAGTGATGTCTTACGAGTGTCTTTAAAATGCTTCTGTCCTTCAGCCTTTGGGGGGGGGTGTCTGGAGTTCTCAATATAACAACATTTTTGGTAGGCGATGATCTGTCATGTGTCCAGACAAAATCAATATAATAAAATTAGGAACATCCTATGAAATGGAGTGCTAGCAATGCATACACTAGTTTGAATGCTAAGATGTTATTTTGAGCCAATCCTTCTTTATGGATGTGACAAGACAAAGTCAAGATGATTGAGTGTGCTTCAAGGTGCAGTCGATACCAGGGTTCCTTTCTGTCTAAGATGTATAGAACATGATATTTTTAAATCAGCCTGACTAGCTAGTTAAATCTACCGCCAACACTCAGCACTGATCCTAACCTCAACACCACCTCACCCAATCCCCCTCCTCCCAACAGAAACAATTAACATGAACAGTCTGAGAAGTGCTAACTGTCTGCTATTATAATTTTCCAGCACATTATCTCACAGTAATCTATACCTTAACCTATATATTTTGATTCGTTTTATATATTATATTTTGATTCGTTTATCCTAAACATTATATATGTATGTAATAGTTTAATTAAAGTAGTGAGACCCATATTTTAGAAATTAGCATTATTTTGTTTTAGAACAGGTACTTTAAACTTAAAGTTCCACATTTGCATTGGAATGGGCAAGAAGAAAATCCAGAAGAACCAGACAGTAAATTCCTCAGGACGGGAACCTGGCCAAGGAAAAGTGGGAGAAACAAAAGGCCAGTTGTTTTTTTTTTAGTTTTCCAATAATGAAAGTTAAAGATTGCTATTGTATTCTTTCTGTTAAAATAATTATTTGGAGAAATCCATATGGTTTTCAAGATAAAAGTTGTCACATTCACTGGCAACTTTCCAACAACTGGACCAATTTTATCTTGTTACAACCTATATAATACAGCTAGTGCTTGACCTAAGACATATGCAACTTATGACCATTCAACTTTACAATCACAATCATTAGCCATATTAGATTTCAGATTTATTTCTGCCTCAATTATCAGGCGAACAGCGTTGTTTGCAATAATTAGGGTCATTAACTAAGGAACGGTAGGCATGATGCTATGGTGCTAGCCGGCATCATCAATTTCTAAGTAATAACACAGTCACACTCAATAATCCTAGGTTCATTGACTTCCCCAAGCTCGGCTACAGCTTGTTGATTGGAGAGCTCTTCTGAGTTTGTAAATTTGAACTTGTGTTTTGAACTGCGCAAACATTACCCAGCGGGTGTACTACAGTGCTGACTAGCTTTCGGCAGCACTGCCATCTCCGCATACAATATTTCAACTGATATCCCAGACTCAGTACAGCAATTTATGTTTTGTGTCTTGTATATTTTATTTTTATCAAATCTCTCCCAAGATGTCTACCAAGAGGAAAATTGTCTTTGTCTACCACCAGCAAGCGATGTGTTTCATCCGTACGTGAAATTTATTATGAAAAATGAAAAATATAATTCAGACAATGTTCACCACTTCACATTACTGTACACATAGTGTACTCAACTTACAACCAAATGGTGTTACGACCGGTCTGTTGGAACCAATCGTGGTCATACATTGAGCACTAGCTCTAGTGGATGCAGGTCTACAAAAAAAACACACCATATATTGCAAAATTAAAAAAACATGAACAAATGAAGTGTGGTAGTTTTACACAGGATGTCTTCCATTGTAATCTTTCTCAATCTTCTGTAGATTAGTAAAATGTAATCCGGAGAATGAAATGCATTGCGCCATAGTTTACAGTTCAGCTGTGATATCTGTGCATTTTGGCCTGACACCTCCAACTTCATCATATATCATTCACTGGACGTGTACCGCTAAGTTGGACGTGTACCACGTAGTGGTTCTACCAACACAGCATTATGATGCGTCATGCTGGACTGTCTATGCAAAACATTCTCGACAGTTTAACTCTTTTCACCTTCGGCGCCTACGAATCCTCATGGGAGTATGTTGGCAGGATCGAGTACCAGACACGGAAATCCTTCAGAAGTTCCATATGCAAAGCATCATGCACTGCTGACTAGATCCCAATCCGCTGGACTGGCCACATCGTCCGTATGCCAGACAAGTGCCTTCCAAAGAGATTCTTCTATGGGAAGCTGTGCGAAGGTAAATGTTCAAGCGGAGGGCAGAAAAAGCGCTTCAAGGATCACCTAAAAAACTCTCTCAAACACTGCAGCATCGATCCTAGCTCCTGGGAGACTACAGCACTTGATCGCTCAGCCTGGCACACCCAGATCACTGCTGGCATCACGAAATTTGAAAAAGAAAGAACACTGCAGGCAATCCACAAGCGCAAGATGCGGAAGGACAAATCCGAAAATTCTCCTACCCCAAACCTTCAGCACTCCTGCATGCACTACAATAGAACTTTCTGTGCACAAATCAGACTCATCGGACATCTACGAACTCACAAACCAAATTAGACAATTACCAATTTATTATTATTATGGGTATTTATTTAATTTTCATTACATTTATTGTTTTTCATGCCATGCTCTACTTCACTTACGAAGGAGGAACAACATCATCATCATCGTTCATTGAAACAGGGATTCCAGGATCTCTGATAAATTCTGCTGTCTGTTTTATAGTTTCAGCTCTGCCTTCTGTCAAAGACAGATAATATTAAATTTTTTATTCTAACACTGCTACCAATGTCAAACATGGTATTTAACAGTCTAGCATCTATGTCATCTATTTAGGGTTCTGTTGTACTGCATGAAAGTTGATCTGATTGGTCTCTAGTGAGACCTTCTGCATGCAGGTTGGTGATAAAAAATATTGATGGCATATTCAATTCCTGATGTAACCATCAACCCAGCATTTTTGGCTCTAGTGATTTTCTAGGTAATATAAATATATTCAGTAGTTTGCCCTTGCTTCCTGAAAGGTCCAGATGCACAATTGTCTGTGTTGGGATTTGAACCTGGTACCTTGGCTGTCACAGATGCACTGTGTACCACACCACAACAGAGTGGGAATAGTCCTGTAAATCATGTTGGATTACTATATTTCACAGGTCAACTTTGGCAACACAGTGTCTAATTTTGTTATGTTTTGTTTATAGCACTAATTTACTTACTTGTCCGATCCCTGGGGTTGCGAGGTTTTAGTCTCTCTTCCCTGTGCAAAGTGGTGGTGTGTGCATGTCTTCTTCAGCTGTGTTGTCTTTATAAAGGGTGTTAGTGATGCAAGGGTTTGGTGGTAACAGTTATTTTCATAGATCTTGTAGTGCAGGGCATTCAATAAAGTGGTGCTTTACTGTTTCCTTCTCTTGTCTGTTACAGTATGATGTATGGCCTGCTGTAATTCTTTGTAGGTGTTTGTTAAGTTGCACATGTGTTGTTCTTCTACAGCTTCTATATTTGCCTTTTCTCTTCTAATGTCTAGTGGCTCTATGTTTACATCGATTTCGCAGGCCACTGTTGGTGTTAATCTCATTCTACCACAAATGAAGTGGATACCTTGCTTTGTACTCTGTCCAAGTGTGTGCAGGACCTTTTTGATGATGTGGCCTGCAAGGGGAGATTATAGTCTGATATGTCAAAAATATTCTATGCATACATGTCTAATTGTTGTCTTGTCAGCTCCCCAGGATGTACTTGCAAGTCGATTTAGCAAGTTCAACCTCTTAGATGCTTTTTCTGTGATATTGTTAATAAGGTTGTTGAAGGTTAGCCACCTGTCCAGCTGAACAACTAGGTATGTTGTTTCTCTTCATGATTTATTTTAGCTCCTTCAAGTGTGATTTTAAGTTTCTTCTTTTTTTTTGTTGCTAAGTGTAAATATGGTATATGTGGTTTTACTGATGCTTACTTTCAGTTTCCAGAAGTTGCAGTATTTGATATCGTGAGAAAGGTTTTTCTAAGTCTCTCTGCAGCCAGGTATAAGTCTGATCTACTTGTTCACATGACAAGGTCATCTGCAAACATGGCTTTGTGGGTGTTGAGCAAGTCAGGGAGATCATTTATGAAGATTAAGAATAGGGTCCAGCTGTGGGCTAGATTTGGGGTAGCCCTCCCTCAAGAGTGTGTTTGGATGATAGTTTGTTGTTTACTGCAGTTTGTTTGATTCTGTCACTTAGGTAGTTCTTAATCAATTTGTACATTTTCCCCACAAATACCCTTGTTTTGCATTTTTTGGCAATAGTCTCTTTCTGCATGTCTTGTCATATGCTTGCACTTGGTCTACAAAGACAATGACTGTACTCTTTCCTTGATAAAAATTGTCCTTCACATTCTGGGTGAAGAAAAAGAGTTGGTCTTCAGTCCTTTATTCACTTCGGAAAACTACTTGAGAATTGTTGAGGGATGATGAAGCTTCCAACCATCAGTATAATCTGTTGTCAGCATTCGTTCCGCAAGTTTACTGATGTTGGAGATCAAAGAGATTGGCTGAAAGCTTTTTTATGTCATTTTCAGACATATCCTTTTTTAATATTGGCTTGACAATAGTGGTCTTCCAGGCTGTTAGTAGGGTTCCACTTTTTCAAGTTGTATTTATGAAGTTTAGGGGCTCTGATTTTCTTTTGGTTCCTAGGTCGTGGGTCATCTCTTTGGATATTTTATTACGACCTGGTGCTTTTCTTGGCTGTAGTTTCTTTAGTCTTTAGTGCAGTCTGGAATTCTTGAATGGTGAGGTTTTAATCAAAGAGTGCAATGTTTGCTGGTTTGGATCTTTTTTTAGATTTTAGAATCTTGCAAATTGTATTGTCTAATACTTTCCTGCCGGAGGCTTTGTTGATGCTTGAATAGTGTTTGTTTAAACTGTTTGCTTTATCTGTGTCTTCCACTAGTACCTGGTTTGCAGTCCACAGTAGTTTTGGGTTTGTGTGTTTGTTTTTTCCTGTTAGGTTATTTAATACTTCCAGGCCCTCCTGTTATTAGTGTGAAGGTTGAGCTTAGTATGAGTGTCTGATCATTTTTATTGTTTTGCACCTTTTGTTTCTAGTCTGATCAGTGCAGTTAGTTTGTTATATTCTGTTATGTTTGCATGTGTAGGAATCTTCTCTGCTTTATTTCTGGCTTTTCTTCTCTTTTTTGACAAGTCCTTCAAGTTTCTTTGTCCAGAATGGGCTATATTTCTTTGTGCATGCCCGGGGGATTGTTCTTGTAGCTACATTAAGTATGGTTGCAGTGATGTTTTTGCATAAGGTGTTTATTTGTTTTTATCATTGGATCTTCGCTAGGTTTTTGTCTGTGAAAGTTTTGAATTGTTCCCAGTCTGCTTGTTTGTAGTTCCAGTGAGGTGTTTTTCATGTTGGTTGGTTTCTTGTTTGTGAGATTTGGAAGAGTATGGGACAGTGGTCACTTCCTATGTCACCAAGGACTCTCATTATACTGTCATTTTGGAAGTCTGTGGATATGGTAGTAAGGTTAGGTCTAAATGTTGGTTCACTGGCTCTGTGGAGGAGTGTGTGTGTGTGTATGATGAATCTTGTAAAATTATTAGGTTTCTGTTGCATAGTTCCTATTGTGTTTCTGTCTTTGTATCTTGTGGCCAGTATGTGTGTATTGAAGTCTCCCGCAATGATAGTTCTCTTGGCATCTGTGGTGCTGATGTCTATTTGTTTCTTTGAGTTAGATGGGCAATATGCATTGAACAGTGTATACCGCAGACCATGGTACATATATTTATTTCTTGCATATCGTTTCCATTGTTTTTCATGTTTATGACTTCTCCTTACATGTCATTTCTTATAAGTGTTGAATTGGATTATCTACAAAACTAATTCAGTTTGAGTGGAAGTTATTGATTGGTAAGTTTAATAAGTTCACATTTCATGTCCGAAATGTTTTTATTTTTAATTTATAAATTATATTTTATTTAAAAAAATAATTGTTCAATAATAAAAGCAATTTTATTCAAAATAAACTTGTGATAATCACATTCTCTGTCTATTTGTTTCAAAATATAGATAATTAATTATAATTTAAATATATTTAGAACTACTATTTCTTGTTCCCATGATGTTTTCACCTAAAAAATTCTTTAAAAAATGTATTCCATCCAAAATCTAAAAATACTCCATAGCGAATGGGTTAATCTTGACGATACCAATTGAAGTGTGAAATAATCTATCAAATTTAATCACAGCTTAACACCCGTCTATAGATAAGTAAATGTAGAGTGTGCTGAATGTGGCCCATGGCGTGAAGTATCTGTGACCACTATACTGGGCAAAAATGTGTGAGAGGGATAAAGACAAACATTTGTGCACATAATTTTGGATCTGCTGCATGACAATTTCTGATGATAATTTTAGAGTGAATGTTGGTTGGTAGCAATACTGACCGCATCATTCCTACCATGTTACAGAATAATATGAACCCAACATTGTATCCCCATATTTCTTAAAGGTATGAAAAGGGACTTTACTAATTTCTTTTAATTTCTATAGGGAAAAAAACCTACTCTCTTGACAAGAAGGACACAGAAGGTGATGACACTGACAATTTAATAAAGGTAGTGTATTCTTTTTCATAAATGGACGCCTGAGTAGAATAGCAGATATGAAATGGTATTATAACTTATGAGGAACTCATGGAAAGAACTCAATCATTAAACCCATAATCCCTCAGGGTCATAGGTGTGCCACTTTGGAAATATCAACACAAAAATCCTGTCATACTTCACTGTTTTCAGTTCTTTGTTTAAGTCTGGAAAATCTTAATCATGTCCAGTCTTCAACCTTCACCGCACTGCATTCTCTTTTTGCCTCACATGCTATATATTGAGGGTATTTGGAAAATGCAATAACTTGGTTGTTTTTAAAGCTCAATGTATAATTTTTGTGTGTGGAAATAATGGTTAGTGAATGTAATAATGCAAGTTTTGTTGGTGTATGTGTCATATCTGAGATAAATTGTGAACTAACATTAGCGACTAGGCCTAGAATTTCGATGAAATTTTCCGATAAATTCACTCTTGGATGGAATGCCATAACTAGGCCTAGATTACTCCGCCATTATTTTATAATCAAACTACTTGTTCATATAACATTCATCTTTGTAAACAAAGGAACCATGTAGATCAACTAACATTGTCGACTATGCAAAATAAATCTGAATTTAGAAAAAACATCCTAAAAAGAATTGTTGAAATTCCACACAAAAATTGTGGATTATATCAGCGGCTGTACACAGTCACTTCTGATCTATAACACATTCTATTTAGTTGAAGACTAGTGGAAATGGAAGCTGATTAGGTTTACATTAATTTCCTCAGTTAACCAAGTGAATAACATTTGTTTACAATCATGATATTTTTTGTTCAAAGAAGTATGTAGATGCGGGTGGCTATTGTCACAGACAGCTACGGAAAACAGATTTATCTTTCGACTATAGTCATGGATAGCATCGTGAAGCACTCTGCATTAAAATTACTCATTTCTCCCCTGCCATTGAATTATCTTTGGAAAATTTTTGTTATTTTTGTTGGATGTTTGGAAAAATGAAAATGTCTATTTCTGATGTCATTTCATTACCAATCTAACATGTTCATAAATATCGTTTGTGAAAGCAAACAAAACGCACCAATCTCATGTACTTTATCCTCTAGGTGAGACCTAATGTTCTTACAACTTTTGAAAGTTGCGATGTCAGAAATGACTGTAACCTGAATGGGTTATTCAACTGTATTCATACTTTTCTTTATGCATATACTCGACAAATAACTACTGCACCACATTGTCAGCTATCTGGGGCCAGGAAACAATGTCTGCATCCGTGAAACGAAGAAATTTGGCATCAGAATAAAAATACAAGTCTTCAAAAATGGCCTCCTGAAAAATGGCGTTTAGAAAGATTTCATCAGACTAAAAATAATTCCAAATAATTGAATCAGACCATGCTTAGTTTTCACGCAGACATGAAAGTACATTATATCTACTTCCAATTCCCGTGTTGCCCAGATGTACGATGTCAGTTTACACGTTAATCGATAATGAAAGAGTGCATAGCAGAGGGGCGGAATTTTCTGACTCCAGCTATGCAAAATATCTTGACCTTGCTGATTTTTCTGACTGTAGAATGGTAAAGGTTAATTTATTCTTATCGCTAATAGCCAATGATGACCATGATTCTTAATACTAGAGATAGGGAGTTATAGAGACTCTCAATATCCGAGACCTATTGAATTTCTGAGAAATCATCAGCACAGATGTGCACACAAAAATTGGACATGTCCATGATGCTTAGATTCCTGCCTCACTAAATGCATTAGAAGTGATTAGGCTTCAAATCTCGAATATGTGTGAATGCTGAAGACGGATGTGTCAGGCCGAAAGGTGCAGATATCGCAGCAATGCTGTAAACCATGACACAGTGCATTCCGTTCTCCAGACTGCATCCTGCTAATCTGCAGGAGTTTGAGAATGAACGCAGGGGAGAAGAAGAAGAATATGTGTGACTGTAGTTAACTTTGACCTTCGTGAGCTGTAAGTGTGGGAACCAGTTCTCTCATATGCTTGGCTTACTATACTAACGATATGGTTACAGATGTCCACCATTCAGTGGAAGTGGTAAAAGTACTGAATGTATTAGTTACCAACCCAAAGTTGGATATGCTTGGCCATTGACACAAATTAAAAGCTGACACAATGTATATATGTTCTCTGGAACGTATCCTGCTGGAAATCTAGTAGGATCTTTGTCCTGCTATAAGAGAGATCTGATAGAAGTATGAGAACAAACAAAAAAGATTACAAATTTAAATAATTACTGTAAAATGTATTGTTTCTGGTCTATATTCATAACAGGTTCGTCTACCAGAAAGATTAGAACAGTCTTTGATTGACTTAATTCTGCAGAAGAAGCAAGCAACCAAAATACTTGGGGATATATCAAAAAGAATAACATCTAAAAAATTAACAGTAAGTATAAGTTCATATTTAATATTAAGCATTAGTTTAACAGTATATATGTTACTTTCAAAAACTTGTATAAATAATAATAAAACTGTCATATCCAACAAGGTGGAAAATGCTGCAGTAACAAAAATATTTTATTTCAAAAACTAGGTGTGATAAAATAACGTGCGGGCACATCCTAAAGGACGAACTCTAAAATATTTACATTATCAGTCAGAACAACAATGGATTACACAGCTGTTGGACTTCTGCAGCTAAACACAGAAAAATTAGACTGTTCAAAATATGGAATTTCAAATAATGCTTTGGGTAATTAAAAATATCCCATCAATGAAGTGACCAACGCCTCTGATATTACACTTCAAAATATGCATACACAAAAAAACAATTCACTTACAGTATGAAAAATCATTAATAGGATACTGTATAAACAAAAATACTTCAGGTAATATCTAATAATATACTTTTACAAAAAAAGTTCATACCATCTTCTAAGAGAAGCATTTATCGAATAACTTATTAAAAAACTGATATCAATACATGTTAGGTCTTATTTCCTGGACATCCTTATATTCAACCAAGATGGTACACCTTCTTAACACTTTACTGGCCAGCAATCCAGAGCGCACTTATTCGCCATTACCGAGGGTAAATAATTTGTGCACACAAAAATGTATACAATGACAGCGGCGTCTTTAAAAATCCGTATAAAATTGATCTAGTACGAGAGAGCCTTGAAACTTTCTATCTGTCATAATAAATGTTTGCATTTCAAGAGCTATTTCAAGTGCAAAACGCTACTTATCATAATGCTAGGCCAAGATTTACATTAATTTCTATACAATATTACCTTCTAAATCTGTGATATTTGTTGATAAAAACTCATCTGCGATGTCTATATCTGTATTTCACATGTGCCACCATTTTTACACACGGTACTTTCCTGGAGGAACTATTTTTAGTAAATGTATCACAACGGGTATTGCTATTTTTCTGTTTATCATAGTGGTTTCGACCTTGGTCGAAATTGGTCACCAAAGTTCTATAATGGAAGCTTGATGATCATCGAAAATGGTCAGCAAAGTGTTAATGAATGCCTTTCTTTTAAGCTGCCAGGAAAAATCTCTTACAGAGACCCCTAACAGTCACTAACTCATTGTATAGATCATTAAGTCAACTTCAGAAGACCTGAAGACCTGCAGTTTTTTAAGACTGGTATTAAGCTGCCAAGAGTAGAACTACTCAGCAGCAATTGATATCGCCAACATCTCCTGAACCTAACACTTAACAAAAAAACCACCTAAATATTCGTGAAATATCACGCATAAACTACAAGATCATACATACATACAAACAAAACAGAAAAGATTTATCACTTCCCATGTTAAAAATTCAACATTTCCAAAAGTATCTGGACACATATTCACAGAAGGATCATCGATAAAGGCCACAACGAATGGTAACAGTAGAATATGCTAGTTCCCAGATGACACTCCAAACAATCCCTTGCCACAGGAATAAAAGATACAAATTTCAGGTTGTTTGTTATTTTTCAGTTACAATATGTTACATGAGTATTTTTACTATTTATTAGTTTTATTAGTAGATTATCCATAGTGTTATCACTTCTTTGTTTTGTTACTGTGGCACTCTCCACTTTTTATGATATCCTCTGACAATTTGGTTATTATTAATAATCAAGAACATATATTGCCAATAAATAACAACTATACAAGTGTGCAACCAAACTAGACCCTTTCAACAGATAAAAACAAGGTGTCAGACAGGGATGTATAATTCACCAGATTAGTTTTGTGTGTACAGTGAAAACATATTGCAAGCTTGATTAAATTGATAAACATTCCAGGAATATCAGTCGGTAGACATAACATAAATAACCTGTGATATGCAGATGACACTGTTCTGCTTGCCAAAAGTGAGAAGATCTACAAGAACCAATCAACACAGTGATAGTAGTAGCAAAAAGTAAAGCCAAAGGCCTTGTCTTAAAAAACAAGAAGTCAGAAGTGATGATTGTAAGAAGCATAATCTTCCCGTGTGCAAGATCAAAGGGAATAATTCAATACTCAAAATAGTCCACCAATTCAAATATGTAGGAACAATGATGACATCAGGTGGAAGAATTTCAACAGAAGTAAGAAACAGAATAGGGCAGGCAAAGGCAGCATTCATAAAAGAATGAAGAATATAATGTGCAATACATTGCTGTCAGTAGAGGGGTAAGGAAGAGAGTTCTTCAAAGCTACATAATACCAATTCTAACATATGGATGTGAGTCTTGGAAAATAAATAAACAGGATAGTGGAAGATTAGAGGCCGCAAAGATGTGGTTCTATAGAAGAATGCTGAGAGTACCATGGCAACTAGAAAAATTAACGAGAAGGTGCTGAAAGAATCAAATGTGACACTGGGGTTAATAATATCAGAAAAAGGCAATCTTTATTTTATGGTTATGTTGTGAAACAAGGGGGTCTGGAGAATACAGTTGCAATGGGAAAAATTGAAGGCTAGTGAGATTGAGGATAACAACAAGAGAAAATATTAGATGGTCCGACATTGTGGCACGGCAAAGAGTATGGTATGGTATCATGATCATTTTGTATAGTGCAGTTTTAGTGTTCATTTTCACATATTTGTTTTTGCATAAATTGTTATTGTCGCCATTTTTACATAATTTCCATTCTGTTTATACATACATTAAAGACTTTGGACAAAATTATTATAGAATAGTACCATATTTTGCTTATACACTGTAAAAGGCTGTACTTTCTGGTCACAACAAATGTGAATAGTTTTTCTATAACATCACAGTCAGACAAGTGTCATGTGACGCATTCCTTCCAGAACGTTGTCTTCCCAATGAACTCTCTGAACCTCTCTCTGTCTTGGGCGATGTGGCTTGCATTTTCTAGTGATGTATTCATGTTATCTTTAATATTGTCAGTCCATCGTCTTCTTGGTCTGCCCTTTCTCCTCTTCTCCGACACTCTTCCCTCCATTATTTGTCTTTCTAAACAGTTGTGCTTCTTTATATGACCAAACAGGCATAGTTTTCTTTTTGTTATTGTGTTTAGTAACCAATACTCTGGAAACTTCAATGTTTTTATAATATCTGAGTTTCTAATTTTATCCTTCCATGATATTCTAAGTATCTTTCTGTAGCATTTCAGCTCGAAGCCGTTGATCAGACAAGTATAGTCATATATATATATATATATATATATATATATATATATATATATATATATATATATATATATATATATATATATATATATATATATATATATATATATATTCAACAGGATCTCTACAATAGCTTGTCAGATGCAGGTTTCTCAAAAACCCAAGTGGAGGCAGCGATGTCTAACACTATAATGTGTGGAGGAGACCTCATAGACGCTTTAGACTGGCTTTGTCTAAACACCCAGAATGGTAGGTAAGGATAATAAAATCATAATTAATAAGGATAAAAAGTAATTATTTTAAATCTTGGAAATGTGTGAAATATTTTAGTTTGTCAAAACTGGATGTGCTGTGCCATGTGTCGCAAATAAAATGAGGACACAATGCATCTCTAGACTGTATGATGCTGGAAATCTAGTAGGACCATTGTCCTGCAAGAGGAGAGATCCGGTGGGAGTTTGGGAATAAACGCAAACAAACATATAATTTTGTTGATGATCATGTGACTAGTTTTTGAGTAGTTAACAAATCAGTCACCTGTGTATTGTCCGAGTGAGAAAGGTAGTTAGGTAGCCGAGAGATCATCATTGCACACAGAATATAACCATAGGTGCTCCAATTTCCCCCTGAATATATGTGCAGTTACATGATAACTGACAATTCCAGTTCTCTGTTGGTTAACAAACATTCTTTTCAGTCCATAAGAATGTTCATTTCTTGCCATGCCACATTTCAAGTCCAGCTCCTTCATTCTGGAAATGGAAAAGGAATCATCATCCTCATTAATTTCATGTGATGGTGTAGTTTCTCTTACAGAGTTCATTATGTCAGAGTGATAAAGAGAGGGGGGAAAAGAATAGCAACACTGTGACCTTGATTTTGAGTGCCATATTGTAGGGAATGATTAAAGAAGGTTTGTGAGCGGAGTTGGCTGTTCCATTCTGATGCTCTGAGAGGTCGAGACTGGTGGCATTGCTACTCAGCAAGTGCAGTAGGCGATGCTAGTTATGCAGCTTATGGTCCGCCAGGCAGCTGAGCACTTATGAGATAGTCATGTTTTGTGATGCTGGTTCATAGCTTACCTTTACCTCTATGATATATATTCACAGTGTGTATTTATATTGGCATCAACAAAGTTTATGTAGCATGAGTTCTTTTTATTGGTTCTTAGATCAGCTGCCAGCTGGCTTCTCAGAGACACTACAAAAGGAAGAAGAAAAAAACAGGCCACACTTTGATGCATCACTTCAAGTAGATGCCACGCAGAAGCTTGCCCCGCTAAGAGAGAACATACAGGTCTGGATTTTTTAATATTACTTTTTTAACCGTTTGCCCAGAATAAACCATTTATTACTTTGTGCTTGGCCTACTGCATAAGCAACCAACCAATCATTACTTTGTGCTTGACTCGCTAGATCAGCAACTAACTAACAATTACTTTGTGCTTAGACCACTGGATCAGCAACTAATCAACCATTACTTCGTGCTTTGATCGCTGGATCAGGAACCAACCAACCTTTACTTTGTGCTTGGCCTACTGCATCAGCTGAACATACCAATCTATCTATCTATTCGCTAAACCCTTTGTTACCTTTCAGCGTCAGTGGTAGAAGAGTTTTCTGGAGATGGACCTCGTATGTGCTGAGTATATTGTGGAATTGTCGCCTCTTTTATTTTGGTGGTCCATCGTTTTCATGATCACCCTCTAGGTCTGCCTTCACTGTATCTGTGTAGCATAGCTTATTGGTATGCTGTCTGATGGTAGTCTGCTGATGTGTGCAAACCATTTGATCTGTTGTCTCTTAATATATTCCAAGATTGGGGTGGTGCCGGTTCTTTGTCTAATGTTCTCATTCCTCACTCTGTCTCTTAACGATATTCCTACAATTCTGCGTAAGCATGCCATTTCAGTTGTCACAAGTTTACGTTTGTCTTGTGCTGTCAATGTCCATGTTTGGCATTGGTAGTACATCATTGGCACAATAATTGTTTGAATAGTGTTTTTTTTGGTGTCTAAATCTACATTTTTGTTTCTGAAGATTGGTGTCATTTGCCCAAAATCTCCTGTCTCTTAACGATATTCCTAGGATTCTGTGTAAGCATGCCATTTCAGCTGTCACCCATCTTCATTACTTCAGTCTTTTCTATATTAGTCTTCATGTTAAAGGTTTGGCATGTTTGGTATAATCTGTCTATTTGTCTTTGTTGTTGCTCTTCTGATGATGCTACTAGTGCTTAGTCATCTGCAAATAGCAATTCGTTTAAGTTATCCTTCAGAATGTTTTCTTCCATTGTCTTTGCTACTTTGCAGATGTGATCTACGTTTTATGAACAATAGGGGGATATTACACGTCCCAGTCTCACTTCCAAATGAATTTGGAAATTATCGATGTACCTGTTCTCGTTCTTACTGCACATTGACCATTGGCGTATATGCTCTGACATAGGCTTATCAGATGTTGGGGAACTCCATATATCTGTAATGTTAAAGTAACATCATTACGTTATGGTATAGTTCATCCATATTTTGCTGGAGCCCAAAAGGGGAGCAAAGAATAGCAACATTGTTATTTGCCATGCATGTCCTATGAAAAGGTATGGTGGTGGAGGTTTAGGGGTGGCGTTGGCTGTCCCAATTCCAAGACAGTTAAAGTGACTCAGAAGCCATGCTGAAGTTGAATGTGTCAGGTGCAGATATTGAAGATAAGCTATAAACTATTACAATGTATTTTGTTCTCTGAATTCAAGCAGAATAGAGGATTGGCTTCATTGTATTTGGTTTACCACATATGTACCCTCTCAACATATATATAAATGCACTTTATAAACGAGTTCTTGTAGGAGTAATTTGAATCCATGTGCTCTTGAGCACAAAGCGAATGGCTTAATCTATGCTTCAGAGAGATCCCCGAACTACATCCTGCTGCTCTGCAGGAATTTGAGAACAAACACAGAAGTGTCATAGTTTTACAGTATGGCTGCTTTCAGTATGTTACCAGGGCTCAGGAGCAAAGAACAATGAAATTGTGACCTACCAAACTCAAAGGCTTTCAGGAAGATCTTTAACGAGTTCTTTTGGCCACCTTAAGAACGTATGCCCTTCTGCAACTCAACATAGAGAAGTATCTGTGGCAGGCGATGATCTAGCATATGTATCACATGACCTGCCCAACAATCTGTGTCTGCATCAAAATAGTGTCAATGCTAGGGATACCATTTCTGTTAAGGACAGTGGTATCCGAAATTGTATCTTCCCACCTTGATGTTCATAATGAAGAATGTATGTAACAGTTTATGATTGTTAGGATAAAAAATTATTATTCATCAGAAAGTTTCAGGACAGGATAAGAAAAAAGAGTTGGCAGTGAAAGACTGGATTCTTCAATATGCTGAGAAAAGTTCAAGTGATGATGATGGCAGTCAGGGTGATGAGGGGCAGCAAGACGATGAGGTAGCAGCATTTGATCCGGTGAGTTTCTGTGATAGTCTTCAGTTCTGATATGTTTGTTTAATCTTTACGAGTATCAATTTTGGTTCCATTTTTGTTTTGAAAAATACTGACATAGTTGATGATAATCAGTGAATGTTTGTGTAGTCTAAGTGCTTGGCAACATCTAGCAAAGAAGCAAACAGCCAGGTAATCAGTGAATGTTTGTGTAGTCTAAGTGCTTGGCAACATCTAGCAAGGAAGCAAACAATCAGATAATCAGTGAATGTTTGTGTAGTCTAAGTGCTTGGCAACATCTAGCAAGGAATCAAACATCCAGGTAATCAGTGAATGTTTGTGTAGTCAAGTGCTTGGCAACATCTAACAAGGAAGCAAACAGCCAGGTAATCTGTGAATATTTGTGTAGTCAAGTGCTTGGCAATATCTAGCAAGGAAGAAAACAGTCAGTGAGTAGCACATTTTTGTAATAGTACTTACACTGATCTAACACTAAAAAACAAGGTTGATTAGCTTTACAGTGAACTACAGTAGAACTCCGATTATCCAAATCCTGATTAACCGAATTCCCAATTATGTTAATCAAATTTGGATGAAACAATTTTAGAGCGTTAGCGGAAGCTGGTATAATGAGAACAACTTGTACTAGAAAAGCAAGGGAAACAACAACAGCTCTACTACCTAATGAACAAGAACAGGAGTTGTCTATTGAAGAAATTGTGAATACTGCCAAGGAAATCGCGGGCTGCTCAGTTAATGATGTGGAGGAGTAGCTGTTGTGCGATAAAAACAATCAAGGGTTTGAGATGATGACAGATGATGAGATCGCAATGGTGTCATGGACTAACAACAAGGTGATAACGAAGATAATGATGACACCAGGAGAGAGACAGAAAATGAAAATATTCCTACACACGGGGAAGCTTTTATGTCCTTCGACAATACTTTAAAGTGGATGGAGTGGCAACCGGAATGCGACACTGTACAACTGCTTTCCATTAGGTGCCTGTGGGACATTGCAGCTCGAAAATGTGCTACTACGTCAAGGCAACACACTCTACTCGAAATGTTCGAGTGAGATACATGTACATATATTTATTTAACAGATTTTATTGAAAAGAACTTATTCACTTGATTTACGTATGTACATACACTGTACAATGTATTATTGTACATATGTGCCATTTATGTAATTTTTCATATTTTTACAGTACTGTAGTGTATGTAGTTTATTTGCAATATATAGTTGTTTACATATTACTGTACTTTTATTGATAAAATACTGTTCATTTTAATGTATGATTGTATGTATGTACACTGTTTTGCTTCATTCCTGCACTATATCCAATTATCAGAATGTTTGATTATCTGAATCTGACCGATCCTGATTAATTTGGATAATCAGATTTCTACTGTATCAGACTATGGGGTATGGTATTGAAAAATACAAATAATAGTATACAAGACAGTTTCAATGTTGTAGTACACATCTTGGTATGATAATAACTTTCTCTACTATTTTCAGTCTCAATTTTAAGATAAGTAGATTGCCATTGCTTTCTCAATGATGCAGAAGCTCAATTGTATATTGCAGAAAAAACCTAGGCCACCATTGATGAAGAGCTGTATACGTCTTTGCTACAGAATTTGACATATGCAGAGTATTTTCCATATAGATACAGAAAATCTGTTCAAGTTGACTGCTATGGTGACCTATCATAAGTAGAGTACGTCACACCTATCAACTATCAAAGGGATCATTCTGTATTTCAGTTAAAAATAACTGTAAAATTCAGTAATTTTTGCCCACAATCTATATTTTGTATAAAGGGTTTAGGCTTAGGTATATTGATTATCATCTTCACACAATGAAAATATCCATAGGTGCTTATATCCCAGCTTCAATAAATCTCTGGTATATCGAATGATGATTCCTGTTCTGCCTTTTGGGTCCAGTTACACATGGTCAGTTTATACCGTGAGGGCAGACTAAGTGTACAGAAGTTGATTTTAAACATTTTTTTCATTTGTAATTTCCCTTATAATTAGGCTCTTTCTCTCTTTAGACTGCACGGTATGCAGAGCTTCATGAGCAGATACAAACAGTAAAGGATCAAGCGGCCATAGCAAAGAGCAATGGTGCAACAGAGCAGCAAAAACAGTTATCCAAACAGTTGCGAGCAATGCATTTAGGTTAGTCATTTACAGTTTTAGTAATATTTGCAATAGCTTCTTCACAACTTGCACAGATGAAAAATATTTGGCAAGGATCCAGCTAAATTACATCTGATTCAGTCTATGTTCCTCCAGCGCCAAATGCTGTACATAGGGCAGAAACCAGTGCTCTTTGGTTTATGCAGTGTGATGTTACTGTGTGCAATTCTTGCACGTTGCTGAGACCCATTATTGTACCCTCTTTGATTGTTGTTCTTTGAAGAGTCTCTCTTGATTGATTAGAGTATTAGACATCCGATTAAAGCAAGCATATTTCCAGTAGCAATTTATGGCTGTGAAACAAGGCCAGTTAATAAATATGTGGCAAAGAGAATAGCTGCCTTCGAAATGAGATGCTGCAGAAGGAAAAAGACAAGTCAGGAAGTGATAAGAACATTAAGCATCCTTCTTCTTCTCTTCACTTTATTCTCCTTTATGCATTGCAGTGTTAGGGGTAGGAGAGTTCTCTGGACAAGTCTTTTTTGTGTGCTTTATATATATATATATATATATATATATATATGACTATCGAAAACTTATGCAGAGGTTCTCATTGATGCTGGCGTAAAAAGATCAAACATTAGGGGCACACAGTCAAGGTTTCTAGGGCATGTGCTGAGAAGAACATAGCTTGAACACTTAATAACCACTGGAAAGATCAAGAGGAGAAGAGATAGGGATGACAAAGAGAAAAGTTGCTAGATGGACTGGTATTGTGGCTCGGTAGAAGTTCACCAACCGAACTTATTGACAACACAAGAGACAGAGAGTCGTGGAGAAACATGATTTGGCATTGCACTTGATTGATTGATATATATGTTTGTTTTCATTGATTCCTTTATTTCTTTAATCCATCTGTTGCGTGGTCAGACTGGCTTTGTAGCCATCGTGTCTGTATAGTAATGCATTTTGAGGGACACTGTCTGGTGGTAGTCTGGAAGCATGTGAAAACCACTTAATCTGTTGTCTTCTGATGTAATCCAGGATTGGCATCGTTTTTGTTAGTCTTCTGAAGTTTTCATAGAACACTTCTACTTCTGCACTACTTAAACTACTTCTGCACAAGTTAATTAGGTGTTGTGGAACCCCCATATTTTGCTAGTATTTTCCATGGTTGTTGTCTGCCTGCTCTGTCTAAGGTTTTTACTTGGTCAAAAACAAGATATACAATTTTAAGCATTGAAGAGGATTGGCTCTTAAATGACATTATAATAAGAAAGCCGAGATTTTTTGGCCATATAAAGAGACATGGAAAAATTAATAATGAAAGGTATGTCTGCTGATAGCAGGGGTAATCGCCGCCCAAGACAAAGAGGAATAAGAGACATCTCATATTGTTTAAACACATCTTGCTGCAGCAGGTCAACTCGCCAAGAATTGTGAGGTATTCAGATCCATAAAGAAGACTACGTTCTGGAAAGAATATGTCACAAGAAGATGATTGACAGTTTTATTTAAGTGTGATCAATATAAATATATTACTGTGAAGATATAAATATATATAACTATATGTGTGTGAGTGCAAGCAAATTGTAATTTGTGTGCATATCTGTGTTTTGATCAATTGGGTCGATATTCCATAGCTGCAGGAGAGAGAAATATACAAGCAACAGAACTGAGAGAATATTCTATTTAGAAATGTTAATTGACTGAATTAGTAACCACTTTGTCTTTTGTAGCAAGGCATTTTATGTCTTCTGAGCAATGTGGTTCTAATCTTGTGTGCCCAGTTCTAGCTTTATTTTTACAGAAAGTAAGTCAATGCCACTATTTATGATATAAGAATATTTTTTGTATTGCATATGGATAACTTTGTAGGCTTAAGAGCTATACTCAGACGAGGGCAGTTCAATAAATTCCTAGAATTATTTTTTTTGGTGGGAAAACTGTTATACTTCCACACTGGTTGGCTATATCTTCTTCAAAGTAGTTCCTTAGTGATTGTGTACATGTATTTAAGTGCTCCTGCCATTGAAGGAGGCACCTTTGTAGGCACTTCTTGGAATAATTAATTGTTCTTGTAGTTTGTCTTCCATTTCCTCAATGTCATAGAACCGGCCATCTTTCATTGTTCTCTTGAGTTGTGGAAATAAGGAAAAGTTACACAGAGCAAGACCAAGTGAGTGTGAAGGTTGTAAAAGCAATGGAATGTTGTATTTCATCCCAAAAAATGTTCATGGGGACAGGCCTGTGTGCAGGACAATTTTTATGATGCACAATCCAATTGCCTTGGCACCACTTCTCATATATCATCACAGATATGTTGCAGGACTGTTTTGTAGAATTATGCTTTAATACTCTGTCCTCTAGAGACATATTCATAATGAACAAGCGTACAGATATTGAAGAAAACAACATGCTTTTAACATTGAATTTGACCTGTTGTTCCTTGTAAAATAAAAATACCACTCAAATTGTTGTAGATCAACTTAGACGGAGCAGATATTGGTTCTGCAAGAGTTCAAACAGGATGTAGTGGAGATGCATTGTTGCCATTTTATTTGTGTCGCTGGTCCAACATATCTGACTTTGCACTGGTATCTTATATTATAATTTCAGTTTCATTGAAAGGCGGATACCCAAAGAAATATCGCCAATAGGTCAGCCATGCACCACAACCTGTTTAACAGCATTGCTCACACTGCACACTGGCGCCTTTTGACAATCTCAATGCTCAACTTTGCTGTACCTTATCTGCTATCTGTGTTGTTATCGACTTAACCACAGACATACTCATTGAATTGATTAATTTGGTTCATGTTCATACACCAATACGCACAACACTCTTTGGATATTTATTGTGAAAACCAACTATAGTCTTATATCTATTTTTTGTGAGTTTGTGTTTGCAATTTTGTCAGCACAATACACTATATTTAAATTGGAAATTACATTACCTGGTACATTTATTTTTTTGCAGAGATGGCTTCCGTTGAACAACATCCAGAGTTCAACAAATCTAAAAAATTAGACTTTAAAGAAAATAGATCTTCTAAGCACACCAAACAAGTTAATCAGACTGGAACTGCTCACGTAAATAATTCTGCTGTTGCAGAAAATGATGAAGCTGAATTGGGATTAAACCTTTTTGAAGCAGCAGCAAAGCAACAAATTGCAGAAGCTTCTGGTATTTAAATAGTTATAATTAACTTATTGTTTTAATTAACATAATATAGTTATAATTAACTTATAGTTCTTTCCCAAAATAAAGGCCTACATATTTTCCGGGAATTGAAATGAAATATAGGAAATTTGTTTCCCACAAATGATTTCCCTTGTCTAATCCATCTATGCTTACATATAAGAGGTTCTGTAAGCCATCAAGACAACCATTAAGTTAATACACCAACAGTTTAATCTCAAGGAACAAAAACCAAGACATAATCATTTTTACAGACTCTATGTCAGTTTTGGAAGCACTTAAACATATCGCATATGAAAATTAAGATATTCTCCACATAGCAAGAGCAACGCACAGTCTTATCTCCACATATCCAATCAATGTGATCATGCAATGGATCCCTAGACAAAGCGATATAGCAGGAAAGGAAGTATCGGACAGACTTGTAAAAAGAGGTGCCTCAAAACAACAAAAGCAAAGACCTTGTAGTTTGGGAACAGTCAAACAATTCTCAGAAACAACACCAGGGAATCTGGCTGAACAGATGGGTAAATGGGCTGACTGGTCGAAATATATTTAGTGAAATTACATGGCCAAAGGACATTGACAATATAAACAAACTCTGCAGGAGAAACCAATCCCTTATCTTTCAGTTTCGAATAAGACATGCAAGGATCAAAAGCCATTTAAAGACACTACTCTCATCCCAATGAAACAGTGGAACACCTCTTTATTACCTTTTATGCCCTTACCTTTCAACTGCCAGGACAAAACTTCTACAGACACCCTTAACAGTCACTAACTTACTATATGTATCACTAAGTCAACTTCAGAAGACCTGCACTTTTTTTAATTGACATTGTGCTGATAAGAGTAATATTAAAATCAACATTTGGATATCAACAATAAAAAATTGGGTTTGGCTTGCATACAACACCATTTTTGTCACAGGTTGTAGGCCTACCACGAATTTCCTTCTCGTTGTCCAAAACACTACCTAGGCTAAACAAAGGAACTTCATGTCACTTTCCATGAAATGATGTATAAGGAAACATAAATAAGAAATAGGAAGCATGATGTTTTACAAAGGTCACATTATGCACAAACAGTGATCGTCAACTTTACTGTAAGACCTGTGTACAGAAAATGTAAACATGACCTCAAAGGCTGATTTTGATTATTTCCATGAATTTCATTTGTCTGCCTTGTCTATTTTTGACATGCGACTAACGTATATAAAAAGTGACCAACAACAATAATCAAAAAAATATAACAAATTAATTCTGTACAGAGGTCTTCTACACACGATGGTATCGCATAAACATTCTACTTCAGGAATTTTGCCTGTTTAGGCAGTCTTGCGGTTTGTTTTTTTTAAAACCCATGTTGGTGGGAGAGGGGAGCAGCCAAAACCAACAGTGAAAGACGTCTTCTCTGTCCCATTGCTTTTGAAAATTCGTTCCAAATCCTGACACATCATTCTGCCGTAATTGATATCCGTATGTTAATTTCAAAATCCTCTCTCATGTTTATTACCAAAGGATATTGACAATATAAACAATTTTTTTTACTTCCTACAAGGTAAACATGCCATAATGAAGTTCAAATTCTTCTGTATACTATAGAAACAAATTTCATCATATCATTTTCCCGCTTAGACTTTACTGTCCCCTGTAATTTCCTCTGAACCCCGAAGCAAGTTAATTACTATTCACTAGCACAGTTCCACATCAGAACACCAAACACAAATAATTCATTCAGGAATGTATGGTCTGTTGTTCCAAAGTGGCACCACCAGTTATAAACCGTCAATAGAGATGGTTAGGGAAGGTCAAGGTGTAGTATCTCTGATGTATCGTTCCCAGAATACAGTGAATTCATTCATTCATTCAGGTACCGGGGTAATGTGAGTGGGGCAAATTAAAGAAATAACCTTGCATCTTCTATTGCATTTTCGCTGTGTCGTTTTGTTTGCCTTGTGGCATCAAGGGTAGAAAAGTTCTCTGGAGATGGCCTTCTTGTGTGCTGTTTTAAGCTTATTCCCATGGTCTCTTTTATTTATGTGATCCATCTTTTACATGGTCTGTCTCTGGCTTTATAGCCGTTATGTCTATGTGTCATGACCATCTGTAGCCAGTACATGCTGCTCGTTGATAGTCTGGAAGTGTGTGAAAACCATTTAATCTGTTGTCTCTTGATGTGTTCCAATTTTGTATTGTTTTGGTTATCTGTCTATGTTATCGTTTCTAATTCTATCTCTTAATGACACTCTGAGTATTCTTCGTAGACACGTCATTTCTGCTGTCACTATTTTTGTTTTGTCATATGCTGTCATTGCCCAGGTTTTGTCCCATGTTGCATCTTATGGTTATTAAAGTATGTGTTAATTTCCTTTTGGCATAAATTCGCTTGTCCCTTTATTATTGTAATAATGGGATTCCACACCTTGGCCTATAAATGGATTCTAGACTTTTGTCACATTTCAGACATTAAAATCATGTTTATAATCGGAAACTAACAGTACGTACCAGTATTTGTTCTTCTTTGCTCATTCTCAATTTTCTGCAGATTAGCAGGATGTAGTCCAGAGGATGGAATGTGTTGTGTTATGGTTTAGAACTTAGCTGTGATATTTGCACCTTTCTGCCTGACACATCTAACTTCAGCATTACTAGTATGTGTGTTTCTACACTTATTGACTAATGTTATCCTTGTAATCAGCAGAGACTGTGAAAGAAGATGTGCGGTCATTTGAATACACAAGATCTCAATGGACAGGAAAGTCACCGAAACAATTCCTTATAGACTGGGTGCGAAAACATCTTCAAAAAAGTCGCCCACCCAAGTTTCACAAAATACAGGTTAAGGTCAATCGATTTAAATGCAGGTAAGTAAAACAAAATAATTTACATGTTCAAAGTAATGAATGTAATTAACAAATGATAACAGTATTTTTATGCCAACATACTTCTATCAGTGCCAAACATGGGTGCTGGAAGCAGTGCAGCAGAGAAAACTTCCAACATGTGAGATGAAATGACTGAGAAAAGCCGCAAGAGTGACCAAACTAGACAAAATGAGAAATGATGAAATCAGGAGAAGAATTGGTATAAGACCATGCACAGTATACATCGAAAAACAACAATTAAAATGGTTTGGACACCTTACCCAACTACCAACAAGAACATATAACATAAGAAAATCTGGATACAAAGCCTTAGGAAGACCTAGAACAAGATGGATAGATAATATCAAGACAACCGTGACCAAATATGTATTTAACGCAGCCAAGGTGACACATCTAGCCTTGGATAGACAGCTAAAGCTCCCAGTCACCACCCCTACACTTAACGACAAGTGTGAATATTCTTACCATCATCCACCTGGGGATAGACAATGTAATTAACATGGGCCTAACACAATATACCCCCAAAACGCCTCATTGCCTTGGAAAAATTTACTTTTACTTAGACATAATTACTAATTGTTTGAACCAACAGTGGTACTCCAGACATCCCCATAGAAGTTCCACTTCTTTCAGAAGATGGTAAAGGAGATGTATGCAGATAATTCCCATAACCTGTCTACTGTATATCTTTCTCATCCTTTCCCTCAATCTTTCCTCACTGCTGTCTCCCAGAGCAACTCCAAGCTCCTTCAATCTTTTAACAACAATAGTCTCATCAACTACTGTGTCTTCATCCAAAGAAATACATACATAGAGAATTCACAATGTTCCCCTAACTATTATCATCTATTTGGTACTCTTGAAGTCGAGGAGCGAGTAACCTAGTTGATGGTGAGCTTGCTTACTATCACCGTGTTACAGCATGCCTGATTCAAAACCACGTCCGGACACAAAAATCCAGATTGTGATTTCTTGCCTGACACGACTGCTTCTCCAGTCGACCTAGATGTAAATGGGTACCTGGCGCATAAGTTGGGAAAGGTAAACACAAAAAGGAAAGAAACTAGTCACTGCTCCTAATAGTTGCTTCAGTTCCTAATAGTGCATGAAGAGTTACTGCCTTGGGACCTTCCTACTTACTCTTGATGCCAGTCTGTCTTTTTCATTACCCTGAAGACAGACTATTTACGAAATTTTTGACCATCCCTTTTTTAAATTCCCAGTGATGGATATAAGAGATTACTTCTCCATCCATGTTCAGATAAATGGAACAACTTATATGCAACAACAAAAACAGCTCACAAACATATGCATATATCACACAATGACATTCAATCACAGGGAATGACCCCATGTGCCTCAGTATAAGCAACCAACCAATCCACCCACCAATCTACCAATCACCAATGAACTAACCATCACCGAACCAACAAAGTGAGACACCATAAGAGTGTTCTCATTAAGTCTCAAGTACAAGCTCCAAACTTGGCATCTCATTCAAAGATTCTTATATTGTGATCAGGGATCTTTATGGCATAGTAGTTAAGACATTTGCCGTGTGCTTGAGGAGTCACGGTTCAATCCCTGATCATGACATCTTGTTTACAAGTGTATTTTTTCCTATAGAAATCTGTGGATTATGACTTGAAACTACAGTTACATACTATGAGTGGTACTTTTTGGAGGGAGGTGGAAGTTTTGTTGAGAGGGACATAGTATATATGGGGAAACCTAAGTACAATGAAGTCAATCTTCTGCCTTTTAAAAACCTTTTTTCCACTGGGATGACCAACATGTAACATCCAGCAAAATACGCAGAAAAAATATTGTTAAATTTAAGTCAGTTCTTAACCCTTATGAACGAGTTAACTGGTTTTTTTGTGTTATCTATCTCTTCATTGTTAACATTTTTTTTTCTTCTTCAGCGTTCATTCTCAAACTCCCGCTGGATTTCTCTTGTAACAGAACAATGGTCCTACAAGATGCCCAGTTGAATGTAGTCCAGAGAATGGAAATGCGTTGTGTTGCCGTTTTATTTACGCCAATAACCCAACACATCCATCTTCAGCGGAATTGTTAAAAATTATTTCATTTTGAAACACGAAGTGCCAGTGCACGTCAAACATACCACCCGTGCTGTTTGTATTTTCTAGTGTCAATAATAAACCAGTACTGTGAAAGATCTTTTATTTTTATAGGATTAGAGAAGGATTCAGCACAAGGCGAAAGTCATTGGGAAAGAATTTAGCAGCTAAAATGTTAAGTAACTTCCACTCGGTGTCAGGACATACTTTATACAAGATGTCTTCATTGGAAGAACGGAAGTTTCAAAAACATTAAATATTCCTATTGATATGTGTACTGATATATTGTTACACTTAAAATTTTCCAATCTGTTTTTTTATATTTCAAGTGCTGTTGTTGATAGACAGAAAGATGGAGAGTTAAATGTTACTCCCTCAATTTTATGTGAGAATATCAAGGATGCGGAACACCTGGCTGCGACCCTGGCATTGTATTATTTGTGTAAGGGTCAGGTAAGTTTGATTTTGTCACTTTGCGATGCCTTGATAATACATTCTGGTCATCAAATGTATAACAATGCATGACAGTTTGCTTTTCCTGATCTGTTCAATATTTGTCTGACTTGCTCACAATTATAGACTGGGGATCTCACTGGCATATGGGTTTACGCCAGTCGCTTTGTACTCAAGAGGTCACGAGTTTTAATCCCGCTTGCGGCGTATTGTTTATAAAGTGATTCTTTTTGGCGGAGATCCCTGGGAATTAGCGCTTTAAGCTGTTAAGTTGCTTAATAGTGTAATGAAGTTATTCCTCTATGCCTTTTACAGACTGTACCAACCACTGTGTCATGGAATATCTTCTTTTTCTTCAAAGTTTGTTCTCAACTCCTGGAGATTATCAGGATGTAGTCCGGAGAACTGAATGTGTTATGTCATGGTTTTCAGCTTAACTGTGATATGTTCGTTTTTTGGTCAGACACATCAGATTTCAGCATGAATTATGAGTAATGTGAACGCCAAGTTTACCCAAAACCTCCTTAGTCGTTTCTTACGATGAGCATGATCGGCAAGAGTGTTGCTATTCTTTGTTGCCCATTCAACGCAAGGGCGTTATAGAATATAAACAAGAACACAACAGATGGCCTGAAAATGTTCATAAACAGACTTTCATACACAGATGCACGTGTAGAATCAAGAGATTAAAATAGTACGACAAAACAACCAATTAGGAGACTGATGTATTGTTTACACAGTGAATTGTTTCAGAGATCCTTGAGTATTTTACCACTTGGAGCTATGTGCTTGCGTTGTACTCTCGGCAGACATGTACTGCTACATTGAGAGGGACAGCGCATGTGTGTTGCCGGAGCCCAATAGGGGAGCAAAGAATAGCAACACTGTTTACCTTCCATGCATGTCGTAAAAGGTGACTAAGGAGGTTATGGGATGGAGTTGACTGTCCCATCCCATATAGGGTCAGTGACCCAAAGCTATACTGAAGTCGGATGTGTCAGGCCGAAAGGCGCAGATATTGCAGCAATGCTGTAAACCATGACACAGCGTATTCTGTTCTCTGGACTACATCCTGCTAATCTGCAGGAGTTTGAGAATGAATGCACCCTATCAAGGTCAGCACCGTGTAGAGGTGATGGGGCTAAGTTCAGCCATCAGGGACTGGAAACTAAGACTGGTCGGGCAGTCCCACTCGAGCAGGACCATAGTCTGGCCCAAATAAGCAGAGTGCTGAAGACGGAGGCAACCAGCCAAAAGGCGCACAGATAATCAGGATGCCACGTACAAAATACAATGGAAATTACAGGTATAGACATGTTTCAAGCGAATGAAAGAAGAAGAAGAACAGACGCAGAAGAAGAAGAAGAGAGGGACAGTATGTTTGGGAGAATGTGAGTGCAATGAGATCAATCATTTTTGAATCCTTGAACCAATTAAAACACCAGCATAGAGATAGTTTTAGATATTATATTGGAGATAGATGGTACATACGAAGACTAGCAGAAGGAACTGCAGTGTGGAAATTGTTTTGAGAACAGAAGAAAAAATAAATGATATAAAAAGAATAGGAAAGATATGGAAGACGGAGAGAAAGAGATACGCACGCACACATACAACTGGTGCAGGTAAAATTATTTGACCAGGGCATTTGAGTGGGTGTGCATACAGAAGGCAAAGCAAGTCAGCATCTTGAGTGACTCTATGAGTATGATTAGGAAAGTACAAGTGTGTCTCATTCGCGAACAGTGGATTGAGGTCCTCAGAAAGGCGAGGCTAAAGTGGTTATATTTATTTTCATGCTGGGACATGTGGGTGTTCGAGGCAATGAAAGAGCGCAGATCAACTGGTGTCATGCGCGATTGTGGCACAGGGCGATGGGGCAGTGGATCAATCTGACGTTTTGAACTCCATAAGAGATATAGCATGCAAGTGAGACTAACATAGATAATGATTCCTTTTCAATGGCCAGGATTACAGATCAGGGTTTGAAATGTGGTGTTACTAGAAGGGAACATTTTGGAGGGCGCAGAAGAATTATGGTAAACCAGCATAGGACCTGTACTGTCAGCAGAAGTGTAATGGTGGATACACTCAGGAAGAGATCGGAGCAACTATGGACATGTCCAGTTTGCAGTGATGATGATCTAGTGACTTCTTCTTCTGCGTTCGTTCTCAAACTCCTGCAGAGTAACAGGATGTAGTCTGGAGAATTTAATGCGTTGTGTCATGGTTTACAGCATTGCTGCGATATCTGCGCCTTTCGGCCTGGCACATTCGACTTCATCATGGCTTTGGGTCACTGACCCTATATGGGATGGGACAGCCAACTCCATCCCATAACCTCCTTAGTCGCCTTTTACGACATGCGTGGAAGTTAAACAGTGTTGCTGTTCTTTGCTCCCCTTTCAGGCCCTGGCAATGATCCAGCGACTAACTAACTATTACATGGATATACTGCCCTGATCATTCCAGGTTCAGAGGAAACAAGATATACGACTTATTGGCAGGTAATGCAGCAATAGATACCATAATGCTTAGAAGAGATAAAGCAGACTTGATTAAAGCAGTCATAAATTCATTGCAAGATAAAGATGATGTCAATGAGACTGAGAATGCACACATACAAGGAATGTCAATAATGGAATTGTCTAGAGGTGAGGGAAGGAAAAGTAGTTTGTTTAGAAAGACCCAAAGATCGTGTAATCTAGACATGTTAGGGACTGAATCTACATACACTGGATGGCTGCTGGAATCTAAAACAGAGCACTTATTGGAGTGCCTGTGTGCTGTGATGCTAGTTTCTAATTAAGAGTAAAAAAAGAATCAACTCTGGCATATGTGATGTCTTTTATAGTAGCAGCCTGTTTGGCAGCTTGTTAGGCTGTTGATAAACCCTGGAGTATATTTATAACCGCTACTCTATAATGACTTGTATATCTTTTAGACTCCAGTTAATGTGTTGTGATTTCTTCTCTCAGCCAGTGCACCAGCTTTTGCCTCCCCCATATCGTAATGTATGGTTAGAATGGGCTGATGAGGAAAAGAAAGACAAAGATGAGGCCAAAGAGAAAGAGAATAAGGTAGACATACAGATCACTATTCATATGAAAATGTTTCACAAACACGTTATGTATTTTTCATGTCTGTGATAGTGTATTCATTTAAGGGAGGTCATTCTAGCAATGAAATTTTGTACTGTCTTTGTGACAAAAGTCCTGAGCGCAATGCATCTGTAAGGTCATTCACGCACAAAATGTGAAGTTTTCCCTGAATGCAAGTAGATGCAGTTACTGTTGCATAATCCTATCAGAAAAAGATGATAAACTCAGAGGTCCTGTGTGCACATTCATCATCATCAATCCTGAAACGATGATCTTTGGAGCATCTTCACACAATTTTCACAATCCCTCTCAAGCCATCACAGTTCATTGCCAGTCTCTAAGAACTGGCAAAAGTTAATTCTGTAAACTCACTTATATTCTCTGTCTACTCTGTTTTATTTTACCTGGCACTGTACTCTGCAGATTAGTTTTTGCAATGTCTCTAGTTCTGGTGATTTGTGCCATTTAAATGTATGTGTGTACATTATACATGTTTAAAAACCGTCGCCTTTTTACAAAATCTAAGATTAGTCTGAAGAGCACAAACTCAGAAATTAAAGAAGTCATTGTCCTGCATGCACTTATTATAGAAAGTAAATCCCTCCCCAAACACATTAGACAGCCAAATGTGCATGGCTGAAAGGTGCAAAATACAGCAGCTTCTGCTGAAATAACAGGTTTTACCCTGGTAGAGATTATATTGATCCTTCTTCTTCTTCAGCTTTCGCTCTCATGTAACCACAACAAATTTATCGTGTGATTTCCGCTGGGGAGCGAGAAGTACATTGTGCTGCAAGTTCCACAGTAGAACTGTTATTTGCACCTCGGTTGACCACACTGTGACCTGGATGTCTGATGTCCAGCACATCCGTTTTCGTCATTCCTTTATTTCGGGTTTGGTCCCTAGTCCGTGACAGCCTCAATCTGTCACCAGGCACGCCAGTGTGTAGTGCCTCTTCGCCAAGACGCTTGTCGAGCACGTCTATCTGGCACGAGGTGTTCCACCATCTATAAACTCATCTCGTGCAGTTGGACGTACTGTGCCTGTGCCCATCGGGTACTGAACCGTTTCTCATCCTCGAGCCTGGTTCCGTATGAGGAAGAACTCACCAGAAGAGTTGGACCCTGGCTCGTCCGCCCTCCTACCCGAGGATTCATTCACCGACATCGTGAACCCCTCGTCCACGTTCGAGTCTCACACCACGCGTTTGAGAGCAAGGCGTTCTCGAGCTGAGCGACATTGTCCCAATAGCGCCTGAGCCCATCAGATGCTGAACCCTTTCTCTCTGCAAGTGTTTCCGGTATAGGAGATCTTGACAGTAGAGTTGGGCCAGGGCTAAAATCGTTGTCCCTTTTGTGCCTGAGCCCATCAGGTACTGAACCCTTTCTCTCTGCAAGTGTATTTCCGGTAAAGGAAATCTTGACAGTAGAGTTGGGCCAGGACAGCAATCGTTGTCCCTTTTATGCCTAAGCCCATCAGGTACGACACCCTTTCTTTTCGCGAGCATATTTCCGGTTTAGGAAGGCTCGACATTAGAGTTGGGTTAGGTCTTCTTGCTTTTCTGAACACCTATGATTGGATCTGGGTTTCTGCCTATAAGGAGCACAGGTAACTAGAAGCTCGTCTCGAGCTAACAGAGCTTGTAGTTCCCCTTTCCTTGGAACTTCTCACTTTCTATTTGCAGTTCGCGCTGCCCTCTGGCGGTGTTCTGCCCTTTCATTGTGTCATTGTACTCATTGTGACATATATTTGTTTCTAGCCATGCATCCACCCATACGTGCCTTTTACATTGGCCGCCCCTCCAATGTTCTGACTGGACTAACTGGCGTCACTGTATGTCGACAGTGTCGCTGTATGTGGTGATGCTAATGGTGTCAGAGATACTGTCTGTCTCTTTTGCAGTCTTATCTCTTTCCATCAGCTACCTCCACACTCTCGGACACGATCCCCAAATGATTTGGCCAGAATCAGCTCGTGCTGCTGTTTTTCTGTTACCAGGGTGCACCGCGAGGAGGTACATTTGGGATCTTGGTTATCTGCTAACCCTGGGTCCGCCTAGAGCAATGCATTCCCTTTGCACCCCATATTGATCCTTGCTTTGTTAGTTAGACAAGTTGGAATATTTATTTTAAGAAGCCCCACGAAGATGTAAAAAATGTTCAATATTCATTTGAGATTACTATATCACAAATTAATGTTGCATTATATTTTTATTTATATTGATAAATGTTTGCACTTTTTCCAAATTTGTTCCATTGTTCTGTTTCATATTTTAATGTGATCTTATGTAGTTGCTGTTTTTCTTTTTCAGCCTAGAGATCAATTTATTGTCAAACTGATGAAGAAACTCAATATTGATGGTCCAGGTGCAGCAGCAAAACACGGCATAATGGAACCTGTGGTTACTTCCAGCAGTAACGTAAGCGAGGATAGTGAAGATGGATGGGAAAGTCTGGCAGATAAGGTCTGTAATCTATTATCTGTAACTCCTATGTAGCTATTCATTATGTATACTTGAGTGTTGCTATGACATGAAAAAGAAGCAGAGAATTGTAACACTCTTGCCTACTATGAAAGTCATAAGAGACAACTAAGAGTTGGACATGAGGGTTGACTATGAAAAAATATCAGAAGGTTACAAAGAATTCTGTAGTGAAAACTTATATTGTTTGACTATTGTCTTTATTTCCATATCTGTCAGTTTCCATTACATTATTCTATGTTGTCTTCTTTTTTTTCTCTTGCTGTGTTTGTCTGTTCTAATATTGATAAAGACCAATTGGTTGAAATGTCATTTCTGGGAATTTGTTTAACTTTAAAACTTCATTCGAACCCATTCTTGGTTTTTTTTTTAATTCACATTTTCACAGCATGATCCCATGGAATGCTGAATCAACAACTATTTCTTCCTCTTCTTACCCTTTCTTCCTCTTCTTTTCACTCTATTTCTTACACTCGGTTTGTTCCTCTTATTAACCATTCTTCCTTCCTGTCTTTCTCAACCTAATTTCCTTTTTTACCTCTATATTGCTGAAGGGGATATGTCAAGTCATTGATGAAAATAAAATTGCTTCACAATGCATCTCTGTTCTCTATACTACATCCTGCTAGAAATTTGCTAGGACCATTGTCCTGCTGCAAGAGAGATCCAGTGGGAGTTTAAGAATGAATTCTAAAAAATAAAAACCTATGTTCACCTCTCTACTTCATTTCTGTCTGATGATAATTAAGGACAAGAGAGAAAGCTTATTATATGTGACATGTCTAAGAAAAGCAGAAAACAGAGCAAGAAGAGATCATGTGAAGAGAAAACAAGAACTGTTGGAACAACATCTGTGGTCAAGTATACTGAAAAACAGAGATTGAAATTATTTGGCCACTTAATGAGAGCGAAACCTTATTGGCCAGCAGCAAGAGCATACAACATGAAAATGGAAACAACATGATACAGAGGAAGACCAAGAAGAAGGTGGATTGAAGGAGTTAGGAGTTACAAACATTCTGAGACATCATAATATTACTGCATATCAAACGACCAGACATGCTATAGCCCGAAAACTTATCTTCATTCAATCCTGTGGGCAATAGATAAAATAGAGATAAATAGGAAGCAGGTCAGTGTAAATTGTCGAGACACAGTCACTGTTTCAAATATGACTGCTTGTCTGTGCAAGTTCTATTGAGCAAGTGCCTTGCTAATTTAAACCCCTCTTGGCTATCTTGAATAGTGAAAAGAAAAAGGCAGTGCCAATGGGTTTGAAAACAAGCAGCACTGCGGGAGATGCCTGGATATGTTTTAATAAAGGAAGCAAAGATTTCATTTCTATCTCTTGTTCTTCAGCATTCACCAATGTCTCATGTCCCATTTTATCATTCTTCTGTCAGTTATTAGATCACATCACCTGTAATTTCATGGATATACTTCATATCATCTATTTCTCCTCAGATTAAGAAATAGGAGTTTTAGGTCATGGTTGGTCGGTGAATTGCTGAAACAGAAATGTCCATAGACTCATGCTCTTTGACCAAATAGGAGATTATATTGTGCATCTTTTCTATAGAAAAAAATTCATTTGTAAAATAAATCCTGTAGTTTTTAAGCTGTTTCATACATGTAACATTAGTTTTTGTGTTCTGTTTTGAGTCTGATGATTTTTCTTCTTTTGTTTGCTTAAAATTAAAATACAATTATTTGCCGTATATTTCCATGTATAAACCAAGAATTTTGTTACTGTTAAGATCCGAATATAAACTCATCCGATTGTAGGCCGAGAACCTAATTATCCCTTCCCGAAATTGGAGAAAGTCTAAGATCCAACTATAGACTGACATCCCCAACTTAACAATGCCGGCAATAATGAACTTCATCATCATAAGAAAGAACCGACATGCTAAATGGAAATTAACACAAACTTTTGCAACTCTAAGAAAATGGCATTCCTTCCATTTGCTTCACTCACATAACTTGAATGAATCAAGGAATGAAACCCCGGCGGCTACTGTATTCTGGATCAAAACATCCGAAAATAATGAATAGGTTGAATTCCCTATCCATGGCTATAGACAGTTTATGAGGTGGCGAGACTTTGGGGAACAAAGTCTTTCCTGAATTAATTGTCTGTGTTGGGTGTCTGGGCGTTATGACGCGGAACAGCGCTAGTGAATAGTAATTACTACGTAACTATTATGCCACCTGCTTCTGACAGTGACGTTTAAGCGGAAACGATGAACGGCAAGACAGCGAGGTCACGTTTGTTTTTATAAGATACAGAAGAGTTTGAACTTTATTCCTGGTTATGTTTACCGTGTGGGGAATATACGGTAATAAAATAAACATAACAGAGGATTGTGAAATTGATCTCGTCTTCGACTAAATGTACAGTGGTTGGGGGAGGGAATCAATTACAGCGGAATTTTACTACAAAATGCCTATGATGTGTCGTGATTTGGAACCTCCTTTCAAATCTTCTATAAAGAAAGATTGCATTCAGTCACTTATCTGAATGGCATCACATAATGTGAGGGAAACTTGGATTGGTTGAGCCAATTGAAATGGGCGCTCTCGATATTGAAAGATCCTGCATTCCAGAAACACAAATCTGAGGACTTCGTTGCATCAATGGGATGGTGCATTCGCTTTATGAACAGACGTCACTTGTGTCTACGAACATGCACTAAGCTGGCGTAAAAGTTGCAGAAGGGGCTAGAAACAAAAATGTATTCGTTTCAGCGTTTCACTATCAACCTGAGAAAGAGATTTAACTACGATCTATCTCAAATAGGAAACATGGACGAGACACCTGTTTGCTTTGATATGCCTTCTTATCGCACCATTGAACGCAACGGTGCGAAGACAACGATGCCGTTAGATGGGGTTGTCGGTTTCCGTCATTCCTGGGGGACTTACATCCCTCTTGCAGCCACTAAATGTCTGCCTGAATAAACCATTCAAGGACAGACTCCGAGCAAAATGGAATGACTGGATGGCATCATCTGATTTAGCAGTGACAAAGGGTTGTAACATCAAAAAAGTTGAAATCACCACAATCGTTACATGGGTCAAAGAATCGTGGTCTGATATTTCATCCGAAATGATCATCAGATCTATCAAAAAGTGTTCAATAAGTAACGCAATGGATGGAAGTGAGGACGATGCTATCTTTGAGGACGATGCCGACGACGACAATGTACCAGAGATTGACGATATCCACCCTGATGTTTCCATGACAGATGATGGCATTCGTGAGTTATTTTAGACTTCAGACAGTAATTTGGACTTTGAAGGATTTCAATGACTGTTTGGACTGGCACCGGTAAGTTTTTCCTAAATTTTATATATTAAAATAATATATTTCACTTTGGTACCTTCTTCTTCCTCTACTTTTTAAATTTTTGTTTTTGTCAGAATGAGCTGGCAGAAGTTGAAGTTAGCAAGCACAAGGATAAACCAAAAATACACCAAAGAACGGGTTCTAAACAACTGTCAAGAATACTGCATAGAAACCATACAAGTAAAGAGTTTCAAGAACTTTTGAAATCAAGACAGCAGTTACCAGTTTTTCAGTACAAAGACAAGGTAAACTGTGTGTCAGTATTGTCTTCAAATTTAAGTTACAAAATATTGAAGAAATACCGACTTTTGTTTATCATCTTTTTTGATAATTTCTATCATCATTTCTGACAATTTCTGTCATCCTTTCTGACAATTTCTATCATCCTTTCTGACAATTTCTATCATCCTTTCTGACAATTTCTATTATACTTTCTGACATTCTCTTCTTTTCTTCATTTATTCTAAAAACTCCTACTAATTAGCAGGATGTCTGAAGAAAGGAATGCATTATGTCATGGTTTACTGCGATATCTGCACTTTTTGGCCTGGCATATCTGACTGCCGCATAGCTTCTGGGTAACTTTCTCCTTTTACAGTATGGGACGGCCAACTCCAACCGCTGTCTTGATCACCTTCTATGACATGTATGGAAAGTAATCAGTGTTGCTATTCTTTGCTCCCCTTTCAGGTCCTGGCAACACATGGGTGTGACAATCTCTGATCTAAATGCAATCACCAATTCCAAAAACATGTTTTTTCATAATGTACACATAGTAATTTATTTCCTTCAATTAGAGCTATTGGAATATGCAAATACATCAGAATTGGATTCTTATCTAGCTTGTGTATTATGGCTTCTATAGGAATCTATTCTTCCAGTAACTTGCTATTCAATTTTTAATCATAATAGAGGAAAAATTGGGTTTATTACGGGAATCAGTGGCTACATCACGTGTCCACATTCCAACTTTTTAATATCATGCGTAATTTCATACAGCTTCCGTGACTGAGATTAAAAGGATGCAACTTCTGCTGCCAATGAATCGATCTGCGTGCAGCTCACTAAAAGCTTCTCATCCCAGCCCTTCCCTATAGTCATCCAGAGAGGAGGGGGCTCTCAGTGCATTACATACAGAGTGCGGTTTATGCATTTTTAGTTCATTTAGTTAAATAATATATGATTTGTTCCGTTAAAATGTAACCATTGATTGCCATAATGAACAGAAAAAATATTTGGATGTTTTGGCTAAAATTGTCAAAATCTGTGTCAGAGAGGTACTGAGCACATTTCAGATGACCAAAGCAGCTGGTTCAATTCCTGCTGCAGTCATTTGTGCATTTGGACCATTCATAAATAATGACAATCTAATGAGTGTAAAAATTTCCAATAAAATCACTTCTGCCAAAAAAGTGTGGGTTGGTCACTACTTCCTCACTAGGATACACTATCTACAACTACATCCTGATTAGGATATACTATCATCAACTACATCCTGACTAGGATATACTATCATCAACTACATCCTGATTAGGATATACTATCAACAACTACATCCTGATTAGGATATACTATCATCAACTACATCCTGATTAGGATATACTATCATCAACTACATCTTGACTAGGATATACTATCAACAACTGCATCCTGACTAGGATATTCTATCAGCAAGTGTATCCTGACTAGAATATGATATCAGCATCTTTGGCTAAAATTGCATTTTTTTTTTTAAGATGCAGATTGGCCAAAAGTATTTATTCAATTAGTGAGGCAAAATGGTGTCAGTTGAACTGACCTTGTTCAAATCTCTTCTGTTAGGCATATACAATCTTCTTTCCTTGTCTCCTACATGGAACATGCTAGTATCATATGGGTACAAGTGTTACATCATCTTAGAATCATATGGGTACAAGTGTTACATCATCTTAGAATCATATGGGTACAAGTGTAACATCATCTTAGAATCATATGGGTACAAGTGTTACATCATCTTAGAATCATATGGGTACAAGTGTTACATCATCTTAGTAAAATATGGGTGTAAGTGTTACATTATTGGTGACTGCAACAAATTGTGCCAAAGTGAGCTGAAATATTGACCTTTAGGCTTGTACCAAGAAGTCCTTAAGATTCTTATCACACCTGTAAGCAACCAGTCTTGAAAAGCTACGCACATCTGAGAATCAGACTAAAGAGAGAATCAGACTAGAGGGAGAGTGACTAGAGAAAAGCGCACTAGAGAGAGAGAGAGAGAATAACACCAGAGAGAGAATAAGACCAGATTCTGTGCATATTAGTATCAAACTAGAGAAAGAATCACACCAGAAAGAGAGAGAATCAGACCAAAAAGAATCACACCAGAGAGAGAATCCCACCAGATGAATCAGACCAGATTCACACCAGAGAGAAATTCACACCATAGAGAGAATCAGACCAGAGATAGAATTAGACTACAGAGAGAGTCAAACTAATGAGAGAATCAGAGGAGAAAGAAAATCGGACAAGAGAAAGGAACAGTGTAGACATAAAATCCTACAGACAGTAAGGCTATGGAAGATAAGTTTAATCCTGTGGGAGAAGTATTCGTGTGCTAGTATTATTCACTGATATCGACCTAATGACGACAACTGAGGCAGAACTACAAGAGTTTACAACAAGACTGGAAATATCTAGCAAAAAATATGGCATGGAGATTGGTGCAGATGAGTAAAATGTTGGTGAATAGGAGTACTATGGATAAATTTTGGTGAATAAGAATACTATGGATAAATTTTGGTGAATATGAGTATTATGGATAAATTTTGGTGAATAGGAGTACAAAGGAATAGGACTTTCAGAATAAGATGGCGAGAGCGAACGTATGTATTCTCATAAGGTCATAGATATTTTGATGCTCCTCCTGAAACCAATGGCAGACTACAGGAGTATTGTGCCATGAATTTCCTTATGGGTGTGTTGAAATTTTCATTTTGAATTTGCGATAGTTAACACTGGTTTGGTGAGATGATGCTCGTTCAGTTTGTTTATGATCTAAAACAAACTGAACGAGCATCATCTCACCAAAGCGGCCATTGTGACAAAAGCAAGGTTAACATCAAAGAATATAAGTATAAGGATAACTAAATACAAACCCAACATAAACTTAGTAACATGGAACATGGGAAGTATGTACCACTATAAAATTCATATAATATTGAAGGAAATCAACCGATTAGGTATCCAAATAATAGGTATATCGGAGCATAGAAGGTCTAGAAAATATCACAGCACCCTAACAACAGGAGACATGTTTATATTCTCAGGCAACTAAAAAGGAGGTCACAGTGGACTTCCTAATTTCGATTTTAAAGCACCGCTTTCTGCCTTATTGGGATACAACCCCATCAACAACCCCATTGTGACAATTGACAAGGATGTTGTCCTGCGTATTGCTTGCGTCAGTATGGCCTTTTTGCCAACATCTGGATCAAGCGTGGTCTTAGTTTGACCTATGTTTGACAACTAAGTTGAACGTCTACTGTGCAGTAGTTCTACTAACTGTTTTATGCTGCGTCCTCCTGGGCTGTCTATGTGAGACACGCTCGACAGCTTAACTCTTTCCACCTTTTGTGCCTAAGAAATCTCATGGGAGTATGTTGGCAGGATCAAATACCAGACAAAGAAATCCTTCAAAAGTCTATGTATGCAAAGCATCCATGCACTGTTGATTAGGTCACAACTCTACTAGATCGGCCACGTCGTTCGTATGCCAGACAAGTGCCTTCCAAAGAGATTGTTCTATGGGGAGCTGTTCGATGGTAAATGTTCAAGTGGAGGACAGAGAAAGCGCTTCTGTTGATTAGGTCACAACTCTACTAGATCGGCCACGTCGTTCGTATGCCAGACAAGTGCCTTCCAAAGAGATTGTTCTATGGGGAGCTGTTCGATGGTAAATGTTCAAGTGGAGGACAGAGAAAGCGCTTCTGTTGATTAGGTCACAACTCTACTAGATCGGCCACGTCGTTCGTATGCCAGACAAGTGCCTTCCAAAGAGATTGTTCTATGGGGAGCTGTTCGATGGTAAATGTTCAAGTGGAGGACAGAGAAAGCGCTTCAAGGATCACTTAAAGAACTCACTCAAACACTGCAGCATTGATCCTAGCTCCTGGGAGACTACAGCTCTTGATTGCTCAGCTTGGCACACCCAGATGACTGCTGGCATCACAAAATTTGAGAAAGTAAGAACACTGCAGGAAATCTACAAGTGACAGAAACTGAAGGAGAGATCTGATAACACTCTTACTCTCAATTCTCTGCACGCACTGCATCAGATCTTTCCTGGCATGAATTGGATTCCACTCCAAATTAGATAATCACCAATGTTTTGTTTCTTTCTCCATGTTCACTACATTCTTATTTTGTTTTTCATGCCATGCTCATCTTCGCTTGTGAATGAGGAACATCATCATCATCATCAGACATCACTTGCCACTGTTAGTCCAATTAATTTAATTCTTGTATATTTTTATCTTATTCAATTTATGATTGAAAATAAACACAGGTGTTGGCAGCAGTAAGGGAACACAGTGTTGTAGTCGTGGCAGGTGAAACAGGAAGTGGTAAAAGTACTCAGGTGCCTCAGTTTATCCTGGAGGTAAGGAGATGTGACTTGTTGTTTAGACCAGTTTTTGTGGGGGAGCCTCCATCTATTTATATAGATTTAATATTATAATTATGAGGAGAATAATTAATGTCTAGTTATCTGTGTTTCTTCAGTGTGGAATACGGTACATAGGGCATAAACCAGAGCTCTTCAGTTCAAGTAATGTGATACTTCTTGCATGCTGTTGAGACCCATAGTCATTGTTTGTTTGTTTGTTTTGCGTTTGCTCCATTGTAACCATCACGGATATCCGTGCGATTTCCGCCGGGAGCGTGATTACGTTGTGCCACCGTTATGACCCATAGTCATATTCTCTTTGATGATTGTTCTGTTAAGAGTCTCTTTTAGTCTTCCTCTTTTTATTTTGCCATCAGGTACCAATTTTGCTGCTTGTAATGGCAATCTGCTTTCATTCATTCTAAGTGCATGTTTGATATAAGTCCATCATTTTCTTCTTATTGTTGTAGAAACATTGCCGTTTGGTATTTTCTTTTACTTGCTTGTTTGACTTGAATTCTTCCCAACTAATATTTAACTCTTAACAGGCATGACTTTTTGACCATTATAAAAATAATTCTGGAGTCATTTTAGTAATAAAAAAAAAATGTTAAAAATGTAAATTAAGTGAGTGATACAGTAGTGATACAAATACATCTATTTTTTCAGAATACAATTCTCAATGTATCATTATCATAAATGTGATCTTTCAATGAAGGCTTAGTCCACAGTTTAAAATTAAATGTGTAATTTTGTATACAAAATTTTATTTAAATTATATAAATGGCGCAGTGACAAAGAAACAAAATGCATATGAAATGGAAATCATATAGAAGTTAGTTTTTATTGCACCTAGGGCATTTATGCAAAGCATGACAGAAAACTACACCAATAGGGCAAGACATAAATTATGTGTGGAATGGGATTTTTTAAATAAATTTGAATTTAACAAATTCCACAATATACTCAGCACACACAAGAAAACTCTTCTACTCCTGATGCTGAAAGACAACAAAGGGTTTAGTGAATAGATAGATAGATAGATAGATAAATAGATAGATAGATAGATTAGATTAGGATAGATAGATAGATTAGATTAGATTTAGATTAGATTAGATTAGATTTAGATAGATAGATAGATAGATAGATAGATAGATAGATAGATAGATAGATAGATAGATAGATAGATAGATAGATAGATAGATAGATCTATATATATATACATACATATATATATATATATATATATATATATATATATATATATATATATATATATATATACACATACATACATCTGGATTCTTTCTTTGACAATCGTGAAACAATGTATGGGCATTTACCATAAATGTATCAATGAGATTGGGAAAAATTGTTTTCCAATATTTATTAGTTTTCCTATAACCCATTCCACGACTTTTTTGACCAGGAGAGGTTTGCATTTGGGGGATCTATTAGTCCTGCATACATAAGCAAGCTACAGAATCTAAGTATTCTGTGGGTGTAAGTTTTTACCAACCTGAATAAACTGTGGGGCAGTTCGGTCCATGTCAACTTGCATAGGTATTTCATCAATTTGTATAGGCCTATGTAAGATACCATGTCTAATCTAATACATTTTAAAGGTCTTGTAAACTACCTGGCATCCTCCCTAGTAAGAACTTCAGATGCTGCAGTCCAGGCACTCTCTTAGACCAAAAAATTGGGTGGCTTGGATGGTGGTCCCTCATCTGTGTCACTATCCAGGTGTATACCTGTGAAAGTAATATAAAGAAAACAGCTCTGAACATGATAGAAACCAATTATTTACATGAACAATTATAGTATAAAACATCACGATCAAATATTGTTGAAATTTATACTTACATATACTCCAAAAATGGGATAAAGAGCATAAAATCATGATATTAACTTCACAGGAAATGTAAACAGAAAACAGCTGATCACTGTTTGCTCAAAAATTATAATGTTTTACTTGAATATTGCAACAACAAAAAAAAAATTATAGTTTCTTAATCGTCGTCAAAATTTGTATGTGATTATGTCGTCCTGTATTTTAAGAATTTTACCGCCCGAGTGTTGCCGGGGCCCGAAAGGGAAGCAAAGAATATCAACACTGTTTACCTTCCACGCATGTCGTAAAAGGCGACTACGGAGGTTATGGGATGGAGTTGGCTGTTCCATCCCATATAGGGTCAGTGACCCAAAGCCATGCTGAAGTCGGATGTGCCAGGCCGAAAGACGCAGATATCGCAGCAATGCTGTAAACCATGACACAACGCATTCCGTTCTCCGGACTACGTCCTGCTAATCTGCAGGAGTTTGAGAACGAACGCAGAAGAAGAAGATGAATTTTATAAGACATTTATTTTCAAATGAATTTAATTTCTTTTCCTGTTCTTTTGTTATTTTCCAACTTACTTTCGCAACCATACGGATATTACATTGGAGTTGAACAGTCATAGTTCAGTATATTTACTTATTGTTTGTGATTTCCAGATGTTTGTTAGGTGGTTGAACGCACTTGGTGCCAGCACAATTCTGATAGAGATAGGGCCTATCTATTTTTGTGTGTATTATAGCAGATGTATTTTGTGATATTTTAATATAACACCTCATCTCTTTATTATCAAAACCAGGATTGTGTGGAAAGAGGCCAAAACTTTGTAAACATTGTATGTACACAACCAAGAAGAATCTCTGCTATCAGCTTAGCAACACGCGTTTCTCATGAGATGGGAGAGGCTGCTGCAGATGCCAGTGAAGCTCTAGTTGGCTATCACATCAGGTTTGAATCCCAACATGGTCCAAACACAAGATTGTTGTACTGTACAACTGGGGTGATGCTGCGGCGGTTACAAAGCACGTCAGACTTGAGCGATATTTCTCATCTGATCATTGATGAGGTATAAACGCATGATTTTTTGTATTTATTATAGAAAGATATAACATAGTGTATTTGTTATATGAAGATATACCATACAGTCTATTTATTAATAGTAGGTAGAATTTCAGCAAAACTATGCTGCTTCAGGCAAAAATTGAACAATTATGTAATAAAGTTTTGCAAATCATTGGAAGCTCACAGGAAACTTCAATAGATTTATTGACCAGACAGTCTTTATCAAGAATACTGGAGTGCATAATGAGTAAAAGACTGTACTGTTTGATCACATCATAATCCTAATTGAAAACATACCGTTAAGATCCGAATATAAACCCATCCGATTGTAGGCAGAGAACCTAATTATCCCTTCCCGAAAGTGGCGAAAATCTAAGATCTGACTATAGACCGACATCCCCAACTTAACAATGCCGGCAATAATGATTGTGTAAGACCGCTGTATGTAGAAGAAGACCTCTGTACAGAATTAATTAGGACTTCATTCTTTATGTTTCTGATTATTGTCTTGGTCACTATTTATATACTTGGAGTCGCATGTTAAAAATTGGCAAGGCCGACCAGCACATGCACGGAAATACTCAAAATTTGCCTTTGATGTGTTTTTACATTTTCTGTACACAGGTCTTATAGCCTAGTAGACGGTCAGTAACTATTGTAACATTTGCTTTACCTCAAAATGAAAGTGTGTGACAGTGTTTAGACTACTGGTAGTTCATGTTTCCCTACACAAACAAGACTAGGCCTTGATGATAAACATGTGTTACTGGTAGATCAGCTTAGGCTTCCGTATTTCATTTGTTTTTTCACAGACCATTACCGTATTTTGGTCAATAAATAACATCAGATACTGGTATACTTTTCTGACCAATTTCGAGGATCAATTGAAACCGTTATGATAGAAATATATTTACCGTAACGGTAAAAAAAAACGGTAATACCCATTGCTAAAAATAGCGTTTCCGGGGAAATTATGCTCAGTAAAAATGGCTGCATGTCGGAAATAACGATTTAGACCTAGTAAGAGGGTTTTTATCAAGAAATATCGGAGATTTCGAAGAAAACATTGTTTGATATATAGAAATTAATGTAATTAGAGGCCTAGCATTATGGTAAGTACGCTCTAGATTGCTGGTGAGCCCTAGTCATTTTATCCTGGCTTAATATATCGGGACATGTGCGTTGTCACTGGCATTTTTTTAAAACAGTGTTTTTCTCCTTTTTTTACTGTGATTTGGACGTAATATTTTTTTTAATTTGATCTTACTAGAATATAAGACGAGGAGTATGAAGTCATCTCTGATTTTTGTCCAAAAATTATCGGTTTATACACGGATCTTAACGGTACAAGCTGAAAGTGAATTAATGCTATCATCATCACCAAAACCATAATCCTTAACAAAGTGTAGAGAATCTTAATCCTGTCCAGTCTTGAATATTTTCAATCAATATAGTCTTGGTCCCCCTTCTTCTTCCATCCTTAACTGTTCCCTTTAGGATAGTTTTGGAGAGGGAATTGTGTCTCAGCATGTGGCCAAACCATACAAGTTTATGACATTTCTCCACTGCCATGAGATGTTCTTGTTGACCTGCAAGAGTATAGCTTTGGTTTCACATGTATATGCTGCTTTTATGTTCCGTATACCGGATGAGCAATATTTGTCTGTAATCTCTCCATATCCACTGTAATTGTCTAACTAGCATCCATACAAAAGAATAGGTATTGTTTGAGATTGATATAGTTTATATTCACTACTATACTTATTCTTCTCATGGTATTTAATCTTGATATTGTTGCCAAGTCTATTTAAAGCCTAATCTGTATTTCATTGTTAATGCTTCCATCACTGCTCATATAAGATCCTAAATATTTAAAGGTATCAACTTCTAGCCTCTGTCCATTCACCCAGATATTAACAGGAATCGTGTTGTTATCTCTGCCATTATTTTGCTTTTCTCTATGTTTATTTCCATACCTTAAATTTTGTTGTACGTTTTCTCAGTTGAGAAGTAAGATCTTGAAGTTCTTTTTCACTGCCACCCATAAGATCAATGTCACCTGCAATCCACAAGTTGCACAAAGGCAGACCATCAATTGAAATTGTTGTTTGATGATTCTGTAGTTTCTTTGTCTCTTATAAGATGTGTTCCAAAAATATGTTGAATAACACTGGTGATAATATGCATCCTTGTCGAACTACTGCAGTTTTATTTTAAAAGGCACCTATATCACCATGAATTAGAGTATCACTAATTGCTACTTTGTACAGAGTATCAATTGTTTCTATTATATATCTGTCCAAATTTTAAAATACCTCAATATTTTCCATAAACCTTCTTGCCATACTCAATCGAATTCCTTAGTGAAATTAATCAATTTAAATGAATACAAAAGCTGCAAAGATGAAACAAAAGAATTAAAATTGACAGAACATAAGTTAAAAGTTCAAGATAACAGAGACATCAGAGAATGTTTGAACATGTTCTTGTCTTTTGTGAATCAACTCGCTGAGAATCGTCAGTTCAAGAAAAAAGTTCATAACGTAAATTAATTCTGGATACAATAGATTGCCAGAAGATTTTCTATTAATAATATTGTAAGTTATGTCACATTTTAAATATTCAGAAAATGTTGTCTAATTTGCCAGGTTCATGAGCGAACTGTACAGTCTGATTTTCTGATGATTGTCGTGAAAAACATCCTGACACGACGGCCAGATCTCAAGGTCATTTTGATGAGTGCAACCTTGGACAGCGAGAAAATTTCAGCTTACTTCCAACACTGTCCAGTCATCAACATTCCTGGGCGGACTTTTCCTGTGATTGTGAGTACTTTATATTATATATTATAATAATTATATATTCTACATCCAGGTGATTGGTCTTTGTAAATAATTTTGTCACCTAGACAAAGTCTATATTTGTTACTCATTCTTTTACCACCAAAGTCAGATGTGTGTGGCCATTTGCTCAAATATAACAGTGACACAACTCATTTTCACTCTCTGGACTATTTCCTGTTGGAAATTGTGTAGGACTGTTGTCCTGCTACAAGAGAGATCCAGTGGGAGTTTGAGAATAAATTTTTTTAAACACTCTTTGACTCATTTTTTTATATACCAGCAGTTTTTCTTCTAGCCATAGCTGCGAGTTTTCATTATTTGGCAAATATATGCAAGTTTGTAAAATCTGTGTGTTTTTCAAGTTGTTTTCGAAGACTTTCATATAATAATAATAAAACCCATACCTGTCATGGTGGTATGATTGTAACATTTGGTGCAGAAAAATCTCCACAAATCTCTATCCTCTACCACCCTGATGAGTTTGGAAATTCATATACTGCCCAGTCCTTGATATTATTCAGCAATGTATCTTCTGACCATCTCATCTTCTTCCACCCTCCACCGTACCAGAACATCTTTTGTCATCAAACAATGTCTCATCACATGCCCGTATCACTGAAGTTTACAAGTTTCACGATTGTTGACAGTGGTTCTTGTTGACTCAAGCTTCATATAAAGTGTTTTGAATAAATAACGTGGTGGGGATTTTGTCTAGCCTATACATTGAAGTAGAACATGTACTATTTATAATAGGTTTTAGCTTACATGAGATCTATATTGGTTCTTGTGATTTTTTCATCCCATATATGGACTGAAATCTCATGCTCACTCTGGCATTTGTTGTCCAGAGAGTGTATGATAACAATATTTTGACTAGTGAAGGCAGGAACAGTACCATTAATCTCTGCTAGTCATAGGTGTACACTATTTGCTGAATGTTATCATGGATTTCAAATCTTGTACTACATTCTCTATGGCCATGTCTCATCATGTGCTTTTGCAAGACTCCATCTTTCAACTTTTAAGGAGTCTCGTTGATAGTGAGTTTGCTTACTTTACTGGGTTACAGAGCGCCAGGTTCAAAACTGCTCCCAGATTTTAAAAAGTCTGGGTCGGGATTTCTTGCACTCTTCCAGTCAACCCAGCTATAAATGGGTACCTAATGCTTGAGATCATCATCAAGTGACATATTCTTTCCAGAACGTAGTCTTTCCTATGGATCTCTTGAATTCTCCGCGGTCTTGAGCAAGTTGCCCTGCATCTTCCAGTGACATGCGCAGGCATTCTTGAATGTCTTTTGTCCAGCGGCGTCTTGGTCTGCCTTTGCCCCTGTTGCCTTCTATCATCCCCTCCATTAACACTCTCTCCATGCCGTCATGTCTCTTAATATGACCAAAAAAAACTAGCTTTTTCTTTAAAATAGTGTTCAGAAGCCAGCCTTCCTGGACGTTAATTGTTCATAACACCTCCTGGTTTGTTTTCTTCGCTGTCCATGGTATTCTCAAAACTCTTCTATAACACTTTAATTCAAATGATGTTATTCTCTTGGCCACTGTTTTATTTAGTGTCCATGCTTCACATCCATATGTCGCCACAGGAAATACACATGTTCGTAGTAAACACAATTTGGTTAATACGAATTATTCACCACATCCATAGAAAATTTCTTGGCACAATACTCCTGTAGTTTGCCGTTGCTTTCAGGAGGAACATCTGATTTAAACTGACACCGAGGAAAACACATACATTCTCACTCGCCATTTTGACCGGAAGATGCTTGATGCTTGAGATAGGGAAGGTAAATAGCAAGAAAGGGAATTGGTCACCCCACCTAACAGTTGCTGCGGTTTAGTGCGGGAAAAAGTTATCTTATCCCTGATAGCAGGTTGCTGCAAGAGAAATACCTTTACCTTTCAACTCTTTCTCCCATCACACTGCATCAATTGTAACAATGTTTCTTCTTCATCGTTCAATCTCAAAATCCCACTGGATCTCTCTTGTAGCAGGCAATATTCCTACTATGTCTTTTCCTTCAATATTTATTGGACCAGTTAAAACACTACTACAGTATTTGAATAGTCCCCAATTTGCTTTTTTGTATAATTCCATTTTATGCATTTCCTATGGGTTCATTTTTAATACTAAGGAGGACTGGGCGGTGGTCACTACCTCCAAGTTGCTTCCCCTCTGTTCTGTTGATTTTCCATGCTAAGTCTGCTGAGTACAATGCCAAGTCTGGTGTGGAATTTGTTTTCCATGCTCTTTAGTAGTATGATTTTTTGACTTATTAAGCAATAGAAGACTTTTGTCGTCTTGCTAGCTTTCAAGTTCTTCTCCTCTTTTATCCATGTGGTTATAACCCCAGCTCTGTTAGTGGCTGTTAAAATCTCCACATATCAGTCTTCCTCTATATGGTATTGTGTCCAGGGCAAGGCGTTAGTCATTTGGACAATAGTAATTTAGTAGGTGAAAGTCTGTGTTTGTGGTCTTTGGCTGAAAGACCTGGTATTCTGCTCCTTCCATTTTATAGTTCAGTTTGATGTGCGCTAATATTATTTTTGACTAGTGTAAGTATACCTTCTTTTCTTCTTCTATTCAATCAGCTCTAAAGCACTGATAACCTATAATTTTTAAAGCTACATCTTTGCTGATGTGTGTCTCTTGTATGCAGCAAATGCTGAGCTGCTCCTTGGTGTTCTCTAATTCTAATTTCTTGCTAAAGTCATATTTTTTTTTATTTACACCCTCAACATGCCAGTGCATTGTTGTTAGTGGTGTCTCATTGGTTGGTAATATTTGTTGGTTAGAGTTATTACTCTTGTTCCTCCTGGCTCCACAAGGCAATCGAAGAGGACCTCCAGCCGCATGGAGTGGGCCCTTTCAGGGTATAGGGTCCAATGCTACTTCTGCATGGTGAGTCATCACAGAGTTAGCACAATAATGGGGTGATGCAGATAAAGACATTCATGTGCAATAATGCATGACATTCTGATTGTTGCTGTGCGCCTTCTGGCCAAATTTTTACTTATTAGGCAAGACTGTGATCCTACATGAATGTTGGAGGGCCCAGGCAGTCTTAGTTTCCAACCTCTGTTGGCTGGACTAAGCCCCATCTCCTCACCAAGGAGTTGGCCTTGATGGGGTCCTAGAATATATTATTAACGCATTAGTTTCGTAGAATAGATCCAGACCATACGTTGCATTATATACAACATTGGATATAATTAGGAGTATGTTTGATTGAAATATTTCTGGACGTAGTCTTGAACAGAACAGACCGAATCAGTATGGTAAGTGGCTTCTAAATGCTTTATTTGTTTGTATAGTCCATATTAATTTAGTTTTATACTGATACCAAGTGTTACCATGCATTGATCAAGCATAATGCATCAAGAAATTAGTTTTCAATTTTAATTTTTTTTTCAATTCCAATCTTTCAATTTTTTCAATTCAAATCTTATTCTGTACAACTATCTCACACCTCTTCTATCATATATACACACACACACACACACAAAAAAGAACATCAATATATGTAGTATTCAATTCTTTATTTACATGCACAAAAATTATTTTGAAATCTTTAACAGCAAAAAATTATTCTGTTTTTCAAACACTATCCAAAAATAGAGCAAATTGCCAAAAGCCAGGCATAAAGGAAATTTGTGTAATTTTAAGGTAGGGTGCTAAAGGTTAAACATTCTGACTCAGTGCAATGCAAAGTTTCCATTTAAATTTGCAATTAATTTTCTCTACAAACACTCTAGGAATATTATCTCGAGGATCTCATTGAGATGACTGGTTATGTTGTTGATGAGGACTCAGCTTACACTCTTAATCAGAGGTATCTCCTGCAAGTAAGTATTATTGATATCTCCTATGAGTTATTCTTGGTATCTCCCTCCTGCAAATAAATATTCTTGGTATCAGATACAAGTAAGTATTTTGTTATCAGATACAAGTAAGTATTTTGTTATCTCATACAAGTAAGTATTCTTGGTATCTCATGCAAGTAAGTATTCTTGGTATCTCCTACAAGTAAGTATTTTTGGTATCTCATGCAAGTAAGTATTCTTGGTATCTCCTACAAGTAAGTATTCTTGGTATCTCATGCAAGTAAGTATTCTTGGTATATCCTACAAGTAAGTATTCTTGGTATCTCATGCAAGTAAGTATTCTTGGTATCTCCTACAAGTAAGTATTCTTGGTATCTCATGCAAGTAAGTATTCTTGGTATCTCCTACAAGTAAGTATTCTTGGTATCTTCTACAAGTAAGTATTCTTGGTATCTCATGCAAGTAAGTATTCTTCTACATGATGTTAAGTTATTATTTGTAGTTTTTAGTATTGAAGTATTTTGTAATAAAAAATATTGATTTTGGTTTAGTTATGTTCATTCATAAAACTGAACCTCAGCTTCCTTTTTTTTTTAGAGTTCATCTACCATATTTCACTGAGTTTTATTGAGGTATAATTCTGAAATGAATGAGCCTAGACCAAAGGACAATAGAAAATTACTAAGAATCCAAGATTAAAGCACAATTCTCTAGCTCAGAACATGACATATTTCTCATAATTACCATCTGGACAGAATAATTCCAACACATCCACCTAACAGTAGAAATTGCCATCAACCATATGAAACATGCAGCATGTCTTATCTAAGTGCATAGAACTACATCAAGCTAGACAAGAGTTTCTCCCATCCATCTATCAATCAAGTGATGTAGGCAATCATGCTTCTCCACAATTCTGTCTCTTGTGTTGTTAATAAGTTCAATTGGCGACTTCTTTTTGTGCCACAGTGACAACCCATCCAGAAATTTCTCTGTCTTCATCTGTCACTTCTCCCCTTGATCTTTCTGGTGGTTACTAAATGTTCACATTTTACTTTTCTCATCATGTGCCCTAAAAATCTTGATTGTCTATGTCTAATTTTTGCAATAATTTGTCATTTTGCTCTAGCATCTCTGAGAACTTCTACAGAGAAGAAAGTTTGTTTTCTTGTCTGTTCATGGAATTTTCATCATTCTTCTTAAAAATCACATCTCACTTGCCTCCAGCTTATCTTGGGCACTTTTGTTTACTGTCCATACTTCGCTTATTCGCTTATTTAAGTATTATTATTATTGTTATAAACAGCGTTAGTTTAGTTGTAATGTAACCAGACAATGCCACTTTGTTCATAGATATAGAGGATCTATGTATAGTGAAGTCAATTCTCTATGTCTTTTTAGCCTTTATTTCAGCTTGTTTTCTTTGATCTTGTTCCAGGAGGAAACAGCTTCTGTTGAGGTGACGCAGAAAGGAGGACAAGCATCAAAACAGAATCTGACATGGACACAAGAGGACATCAGCAAAATTGATAGAGTATGTTTTTGTTTAGACTAGGCTAATGTATTTTCTCATATATTCTATGTTAATGTTGGCCTGTGTGGTAGCCGGGCCTTGGACTTCTAGTTCAGGGTTGAAAGAATGGAGCCACCGTCTTCTTTTATAGGCATGTCATAGGGACTAAGGAAAGTTAGGGGATGGCCTGTTTGTTATGTGTGAAAAATCATCATCACACCTTGTCTCAATTTCTTACTTTTGTCTTCTGTCAAATGATCCCCATGGAAGTGGATGATGAAGAAATGCAGGCCCGTGGCCTTTGCACATTTGTCCTTTTTTGTGATTGAGTGCTAGGTTACGGGGAATGCTAGATGTGCCATCATGGAGGGCTCAACAAATCTGACAGAAAAATAATGGATAGTTGACCCAGAAGTGTGTGCTGCGCTTCTGACAGGATGTGATAATCCTTGGATAGTGGCACACTGGAATGTCTTCCTTCTGGAACTAAATATGCATTCATAACCACATGCGCTTGCACACAGCCATTCCTTAAAGACAATCTTATGTGAGTCTAGGTGCCATCTTGGTTATACAGCTGAGAAAACCTATGCTTTTCTAAGAAAGGCTATGGACTACTAAGAGCTACTACTTCCCAGCAATATAATGCTATTTAATGGCATTAGGTCAAAGGGCATGAGCCCATGGACCGCTGGATCAGCAACCAACTAAGAGCTTCCTGCTCATAGCTAAAGTAAATATTTAATCATAATCTATATTACTTTTAGTTTTGGTTAGTTAGTTCATTGCTTTGGTGCTTGCTTTTTTTTTTAGCTGAATGTTTGCCCGCTGGCAGTGAGACTTAGACAATAAATAGAACAATGGCAAAAAGAATATCGGCTTTGGAACTGAAGTGTTATAGGACAATATTAAGAGTTTCCTGGACAGAAAAGATATAGAATAGTGAGGTTTTGAATATGCTGAATATAGAGAAAGGATGGCTGATAGAGAAAGGATGGCTGGTGAATACTATTTTGCATAGAAAAATATTTCGGGCATCAAAAAGATACAATGGTATGGAAAGATACATATTAGAGGACAAAATTCTAGGAAGTAGAAGAAGGGGTATACCTAGAAGGAGATGGACAGATGATATCAAAGACTGTATGAAGATATTATTGGAGGAGGCAGGCAAATTGGCACCAGATAGTCAGGTTCAGGACATCAATTGCAAAGGCAATGTTCTGGAAAGAATATGTCATGTGATGATGATAGTTGCCTACTTGCTTGACTGGCTGGCTATTTGGTTGAGGATTTTAGTTTTTGTTTTGTTTACTTAATTTTTCTAAGCTTTTGCTACTGATTCGCATGGTACTTATCACTGAACAATTTCCACCCTGGACCTGACTTCTTTTTTGATAATTTGCATTATTTATGATGAGTGGAAAACGCAATAACTTTTTTGTTTTTATAGATTTTTAAATAATTTTTGTACATGTAAATAAAGAAGTGAATAATACATATAACTGATTTGTTTGTGTTGGTTGTATGTTTGGTATAAAAGACGTTGGAAAGTTGTGAAGTTGATAATTGTGAAGAAAAATCACATTTAAAATCTATTAAAATATAGAAAGATCATTTCTTGCCTCACCTATACTTTGAGCATTGTGTGGTATCACAGATAAAATCCTCCTCAATACCTAAGCCTGTTGTATATATGTTGTTTCATAACCAAACTATCATAATGTGAACTGAATAAACAAATAAAACATGAATATGTCACATACAATCTCGGTCCATTCAAGACTAGACCTAGGCCGACATAAAGCGAAATTTTATTAAATGCAGATCTGTATCACCCCTGATAAATATTGTCTTTATGTTATTCCATAAAAAATGAACATTCTGATAATATCTAAACACATAAAACCCAAGGAAAACCCAAAACAATATAATAAAACATAGAGATGTCACTTACCTACCATGCCGATTTGGTCTGTTCAACATTAGGCCTAAAGATATTTCCATCAGACACAATCCTAATTTATCCAATGTCCTAGACCCATATGAAAGCGATGAAATATCTGACTCTATTCTCTGAAAGTAACGTTTTAATATAATTGTCTTTGAAAACAACTGTAATTCCCAAGAAATCATCACCATTGGAACATAATCCAACAACATCGCAATAAATATGGCGTCAAAAATTCAACAGAAGTTCTTCGAGCTAAACTAACATTCAAATATAATCATACCTCTCCATTTTACAACGTAACCTAAAAGAATAAATGTGGGGGAAATGTGACGTATTCCGACCTTCGAGTGGCAAAAATCTATACATCACAGTGGAAGAAAGATATGAATATTGCCTCGAAACCAGACCCCATCACCAACTTCATAGGCAACAACAGACCATCATCTTTCAACTTAGAACTGGCCACTGCAAGCTACAGTGTCACCAGTACCAGATCAGGGTGACCCACACAAATGAATATCCATGCAGAACAGGCATACAAACCCCTGAACACATATGCCAAGACTGTCAAGAATACAAAGAACTGTAAGGTAAGATATGACCACAATGGTCTGAAATGAGGCAAATACCTTGGCAGCAGCTCTGACCTGGAGAAGACTGGAAGCTTCGTCCTGGCAACTGGTCTGAAGATCTTACGAGACCAAAAGATTCCTGAACACAGAAGAAGAAGAAAAACAGTCTATGTAGCAGGCTTATGCTACCATCATATATCAATATTTTAACTCTATATTAAACTCTATATTAAGCCTGGTAAAGGATTAAATTATTTTGTAAAGATATTTTTTAATTAATAATTTTTGTGTATGCATTGTTTTCTTATTATTATATCTTTGTTTAGATGAAGATCTTACATTGAAACATCAACTGTTTTCTTCCTTATTTATTTTATTATACTTGTGTTTATCATCTTTTTGTTCATAGTGGTAGGTATTTGTAATACATATTTGCTTATTCAATATTATTACATCATTTACCAAGTTCTATGTGAATCACCCTCTATCTATGCTATATACATTTAGCTCCATGCAGAGCAAATATTATCAACAGACCTATTGAGTCGATCTGTATAATAATGAGATCTACAAAGAGATTCTTCTTCGTTCATTTTAAAACTGCAATTTATCATAGTTGGATATCCGCACTTTTCAGCTTGATACACCTGACTTCAGCTAATCATCAGTGTGATAGGACAACCAACCCTGCTCTAGTCACCTTTTACAACATGTTTGGCAGATCAAATTATTTCTGTTCTTTGCTGTTCTTTATGATTCTGATAACGCATGAGCATTATCTTCTGTGTTCGTTCTCAAACTCCTGCAGATTATCAGGATATAGTCTGGAGAATCGAATGTGTTGTATCATAGTGTACGACTTGGCTGTAGTATTTGATCTGACTTCATCATGAATTCTCGTTTATATTTCACCTTCTGTGGGATGGTGTAGCCAATTCCCCTAATTCCCCCCCCCCATAATACTTCCTTAGTCACCTCTTATGGCATGCATAGCAGGTAACATTGTCACTATTCTTTGTTCCCCTTTCGGACCCTGGCAACATACGGATATGGTATCATCTATTTTTAAGATAATATTGGATTGCAAAATTGTGTTTAAATGAGCAAGAGGAAGATAATACTAGAGATGATGTTGAAGACAGGAACTCTGTGACATCACCAGACAGTTGAACTAAATCATCAGTCTCTCTAGCTCTGATGGACAAGCTCTACAGCCCTGATCAGGGCTTTTGAAAACAGTACAGTTCATTGAAGAAATTCATATGAGAGATCCAGCTGAAGTTTGAGAACAAATGTTAAACAAATAATGTTAAAAATATGCAGTCTTGACTGGTTAAATGTATCTGTTTCAGACGAATCTTTCAGCTGAAACATATTCACTACGAACAAGAAACGCTATTACGCGCCTTAACCTCAACAAAATTAACCTTGACCTTATATCAGTAAGTTGATTTTGTCTTCATGTTTTTCATCATTAGAAATTAAAATTCAATTCTAAATACTGGTTGAAAATAATGTCATTATTTTATTAATAATGTTATTATTCTACACTCTGAACACCCATATAGATCAATCAATCAAGTCCCTGACCCACATAAGAACATAGGCCGCAGGCGAATTCTATTCAGTGTACAATGTCCTTATATTTACTCCCCAAGTCTTTCCATGTAATGATAATGTGACTTGGAGATGTCAGTTCTAGGTCACATTATCATTACAAGAAAAGATGTGGAGATTAAAGTTCTTCCATGTAATGAATATGACTTAGAACTTTCATCTCCAAGTTGTGGTCTTCCTGACCTATTCCTTCCCAGTGGGTTCCATTCAATGCTTGTCTTGTGATACAGTTCTCTGCTTTCCTCACATAGACATGATTTTCATAATGAATTGCCCTGTTCTCATTCAAATCTCTTAATTTCTAATCTTAATCATCCATTTAAATGTCATTTAACTCTTTGAGACAGAATTATTCCCGTTTTTTTTTTTCAGAGTAATTAATTTTAGGCAAAATATTTGGACCGCAACATGATTTAGGCACAAGCTTCCTGAAGACAAAGTATTTGCTATGGAATGTCATATAAGTTATCAGAAGATAATTAAATGTGGAATCCATATACAATATAAAAATATAAGAATTGTAACAGCACAATACAAAAACTACATGACAAACAAGAATGTTATATGGAGATAATATGTTTTTTTAAATATTTTGTTCTGCTGACCCTCAAGTTTAATTATCTTGAAATGTTGGTATCCAATCTTACTAAAGTAGATGCCTTGACTGTCCATTTACTGATCATAATTAGTTTATTTGGAGTAAATCTATCAACTGCCGAGTGTTTTATGCCAGTTTTGTGTGTTTCATGTCAAAGTGAAAAAACTGAAAAAAATATTATGAAACTTTATGAAATATTGTCAAGTTTTGGATTTCCAAAGTTAAGCTTTATTCCACTCGATAGTACCATTAGGTCTAACTCTATTTTTCTGTATAACGTAGTGCAATATTATCATTGCTGTCACTAGATCTATCTGATTCTTCAGAAACAATATCAGTGGGAACGGTTTTAGAATATTTTTTAGCTATTTTTTCCTTACCAGATTAGGTCTAGGCCTATTTATTTTTCAATTTTGAACAAGTCGGTAAACTCCACAGTCAAAATCTAACATACTGTTGTTTTCCGACACATCACTTGAAATAATATCTCCAATTATAAAACTCAAATAATAATAAAGCCGATGATTGCTAGCTAAATCTTTGAGCTCTCTTACTATTGAAAGATGAAGCCATTTTGCTAATTTCAGAAAAGCTAAACTTACCTTGTTCGTATTTTAATTTTTTTAAATGGCACATGTGTCTAATCACACAGTACCATGTAACAGGTTCCCTTCTGTTGGCCAGGTTTCTAAATGTTGAACAGCTAAATAAGTTCATACAAATTCATTTACGATCCAAATAAAGCAAATTTAGATGGTATATCAGCAAGAACGATATATTGCGGATACGTCCGGAATCAGAGTTCGATCTGGAATGATATATCGTTTTTACGGGCAGATTAAGTTAATATTTAAAATCTTCCTCAAGAAGTTGTTCACAAATGTTTGAGATCTGCATTGGTTGTATTTGTCATCACCCATGTCTCTGATCAGTTGTTGATAAATGTTTGTAATCTTTGTTATGTTGTCATCATCCATGTCTCTGATCAGTTGTTGGCAAATGGCTTCTTGTTTCCAATTAGTGCCTACCTGCATATTTTATTGTTAGTCAATCTAAATATTTTATCAATAATTAATTTTACTATTCATTGGTTAGGGTTAGTGATATGGGTTAGGGTTAATTATGTTTTACAATTTCATTCCCCACCCCAGACTCAAACACATAGATGTTAATAGTGCACTTTTTTCTTTTACAGCACAAAGAAATTAGCTTCCTTTTAATTTTGGGCACACATTTTATCCCCATGAATCTCTAAATGTGTTGATCTTGATAAAACAGATTTTGAAACTACCGGTAAAACAATAGTCTGTATAATAATTGATGGTAAAGGTTAAGGAGAGAAAACTATGGTTCTTTGAATAATTTAATGTTTGGATACCTTAAAATTGATTAATAGTTAGTATTTTTTTATGACTTAGCTATCTTTCTTATTACTAGCACTGGTGTGTAATGCAGCATTTATAATTATGCAATACATTGGCACCACAGGATGACCACCTCTTTTCTATGAGATAAAGTAGCTAACCCTATATCCAACCTTCCATAGTCACAAGAGATTTAGAAATTGAACCAGAAACTTCACCTTTCGTTAAACAGAACTTTTTAATTGTTGTTCTGTTTGCAGGAATTCCTCAAGCACATTGAGTCCTCTCCTACTTTTCGTGACATAGAAGGAGCTGTGCTGATATTTCTCCCAGGTCTGGCAGATATTCAAGAGTTGCACGAGATGCTCACCACACAGAGACAATTCAGCAACTCACAAAAGTTTGTACATGTCTGAAGACTTATTTTTGTTTGTATGACAACACACAGTTGCCCCCCATTTATTTAGTACAATGCCTACAGTGAAGACACCATAGCTCTAGAGGGCAACACTTAGTGCAAGGAGCAATACACTCTTGACAATGAAATGGAGAAGTCATTACAAAGAAATTGTTCATAATCGAGAGCAAGGTTTTAATCATCTTCCAGAAGCAAGTATGACATGAACCAAATAATTTCACTCCACACAAAAAAGTTTAAAACTCTAACTTAGACAATGTGTTCACAGCGCTTGTGAATCTTCTTCTTCTGCGTTCATTCTCAAACTCCTGCAGATTAGCAGGATGTAGTCCGGAGAACGAAATGCGTTGTGTCATGGTTTACAGCATTGCTGCAATATCTGCGCCTTTTGGCCTGACATATCCGACTTCAGCTTGGCTTTGGGTCACTGACCCTATATGGGATGGGACAGTCGACTCCATCCCATAACCTCCTTAGTTGCCTTTTACGACATGCATGGAAGGTAAACAGTGTTGCTATTCTTTGCTCCCATTTCAGGCCCGGCAATACACAGGCGTTCTTTCTATATTATTGCTTAAATAATTAAAGTATAATGTCATGAGTCAAAATATCCTTTGCTCCCAAGGGCGGTACTTGTGAATAAAAACTAGTCTAACAGGGATTTGAGTTAAACTGAGAAAAACTATGATGTCAGCCAATCTACCCAGACAAGACAGTGGACTTCACTCTGATAACAGACCTGGCATTCTATAATGACAACAGATGCTGAATGCAGGTAGGAATTATTTTAGCAGAGTGAATGAGCCCTAGTCCAATTCTAGTATCAAACATTTCCTAAACTGGAACCAAGATCTCCAATGATAATGAGTTTTATATTAACAAGCACAGAGGGCAATGGGTCATCTCATTACACAAGACCAACTCACAGCTACAGAACACCTCATATGAAATAAACATACCTAACCACAAAGTTCAACTTCCTGCATCTAAAGTCTAAGACACAGTGTGTGGATAACCATTATAGCTAGATACACTCTACGTGGTTGTCAACAGATTGGAAGGCTGTAACAGACTGTGGTCACCCACCCAAAGCAAAGCCATGCTGAAATAAGATGTGCTGGCCTATATGACACAGCTTTAACACAATGTATTCAAGGTATACTTTTATTCTCCACATACACTCTGGAGTGTGACAAGGATGTGTCCTATCTCCCTTGTTATTCATTACATATATCTATTGTATATGTAAAATTTTCAACACCAATGAAGAAGACAACATAAAAAACCTCCTGAGTGAACTTCATTTTGCAGATGATCAAGGAATAATATCAACATCAGAGGAACAACTACAGCAACATATAAATATACTTCACACTACATGTAGGGACTTTAACATGAAGATAAGCACAGAAAAAAACGGAGGTAATATCAATCGCAAAAACAGAAAGAAACACTACTATTTTCATCGAAGATCAACAACTTACACCGGTGAAAGAATGTACTTACCTTGGAAACATCATATCATCAAATGGAAGAAACACAAAAGAAATCCAACACAAATGCAGTATAGCATGCCAGATCTTAGGACAGATGTTTACTATTTTCAAAAACAAGCATGTGAACATAAATACTAAAACTGCAGTATGTAAAACGATCATCATATCATCACTGTGCTACCAAGGTCACCGTGAACACTAACAACAAAAGACAAAAGAAATTTGTTATAATAGAAATAACTTGTCTATATAGAATTCTTGAAGTAGCAATAAGAGAGAGTAAGAAATGAAAACATCAGACGACTAACAAACACAATGCCAATCCTGGATTACATCAGAAGACAGCAGAATAAGTGGTTTTCACATGCTTCCAGACTACCATCAGATAGTGCCCCTCAAAAAACGTTACTATACAGACACAATGAATACAAAGCCAGGGGAAGACTATGCAAAGGATGGATTATAGAAATAAAAGAATCAATGAAAACAAATATATATGAGGCACACAAAAAAGACTCTCCAGAGAACTCTTCTACTCCTGAAGGAGTATAAAGCGAAAAGAAATTGAAAGTCTCTTGTGCCATACCCCTACCCCCCTGACAGGTTATGGGTCTTATTATTATTATTATTATTATTATTTTATCTTCTAGGTATCCAGCTCAAATCACTTGAGAAATTGCTGGTTAAATATGGTGAATGAAGAAGATATGTACAAATTAATGCAAAGTGCTTATAACTCCTCAACAAAAAGTGAAAATACATAGAGTTATTAAATTTTATAAATTACAAAGAACAAGGAAATTCAAATTTAAACCAATGTCTATGTCTAGTACAGAGTACAAGAACAGCGACTAATATTCATAAGTTGATAGGTGAATGTCAAGAGAAAATAAGTAATTATAGGTTACCCATTACTCACCATTTACCCATTTATGACTACCCTCAATTTATGGCGTTCATTTCTTTTTGCCTATAGCAAACTTTGCTTTTATTTCAGATATCAGATTTATGCTCTGCATTCAGCTTTATCATCACAAGACCAAGGTCAAGTATTCAAAGAGCCTCCTTCTGGAGTACGAAAGATCGTCATAGCAACTAACATAGCAGAAACTGGCATTACTATACCAGATATTGTTTATGTTATTGATTGCGGCAAAGCAAAGGAAAATAGGTTAATATATATTTGTAGAATGTGTTTGTTTCGATCCCCAGAAATTATAGGTAATAGAGTTATTGTATCATTTTGTGAAATGGGGAAGTTTTTCCAGAGTTTTATTTCCTATCCAGAAGGTTCCAACTTTCTGCTGGGTGCAATGCTTTTTTTTCCACACTCATCCGCATCGCTGAGGATAGAATTCGCTGGAGTACTCTGTTTGCTGAGGCATCCAATGTGGTACCCCTACGACCCTGAACGGTTATGGGTTTATAGATAGAATGCTTTGAGAAGTTGCCTACTCATTTGTAGAAGACTTCTCAAAACATTGACAATATACTTGCTCATTTATAATCTTCTGCATTCATTTTCAAACTCCTGCAGACTAGCCGGATGTAATCCGGAGAACTGAATGTGTCATGGTTTCAGATTTCCTGTGATATCTTCACCTTTTGGCAGGAAACATCTTACTTCAGCATGAATTCTGGGTCACTTTGATGCTATATGGGATGGGACAGACAACTTCATTCCATAACCTCCTTAGTCAACACTTATGACATGCATTAAAGATAAACAGTGTAACTATACTTCCTTTTCGGACCCTGCAAAACATGGGCATAATTGACGATAATTGTGCAGAAAATGATGTAATAATCTACACTGATTGGTCATTCATTCATCATCAATGCCGTGCTTGGAGCATTTTCTGCCCATCCTGTGGGAAAACTGTCAAAGAATCCAGTGGTGCCTTCACTACAACAACAATCAGTCTTACAACAGAGATAAATGGTGTGATGGCACTGTCATGGCTGATGTTACAGAACTATTTTCATGCATGCATAACTAGTGACTCCATGAACATGATCCGCAAAGTTGAAGTGAGAGTCATCCTACATGAATGGGTGGGAGTTACCGACACAATCTATAACCAGAAAGATTACCTTTATATTTTTATTTATGCCCGGGCATATGGGAATTACAGGCAATGAGCGGAACATCATAGAGAAAAGCAGACTTTAGTGTTGACATTTATACATGCTGTATTAACTACACCAAAGCATTCAATTGTGTACATCAAAAACTTAAAAATATCATGAAGGGACATGGGTTTCCCACTACACCTAATCCACCTCATAAAAACATTATATCAAAACCAGCAAGAAGCCGTGAGAGTAAATAGTGAAACACCTGATTGGTTCAGCAAGGAAAAAGAGTCAGATAAAGATGTGTCTTATCACCATATCTCTTCAACATTTATGCAGATAACATAATGAGAAATGTAAGAAATAACCAACAGAGAAATAACTTTGACCACTCAACATCGGAGGTCACCAGATACCAGAACTAAGATATACTGATGATACAACATTATTGGCACACAGTCAAGCAGGTCTCGAACACATCATAAACTCCATTAAGGAACATAGTGGGGAAAAACTGTTGAGCTGCTGCATTTCTCCTCTTTTCACAAGATAAGGGTGCTACATTGGATGTGTCAACACTCCCAAGTCCTCCAGCGATTTCTATTCTCATTGATGCAGATGAGTGTGAAAAGATCTTAATCTCTTGCGTTGACTTTGTAGTATTTCTATGAGTATACAGTATAATATGTAGTATACTAAATTATTAATAATCCTTACATCTTTGTCTGAGAAAACATCTTCAATAAACATACACCATTCTTTTCTGCCTTGTGCTTTCCTTTTTTTCTCTTCATTTTCTATATTCTCCACTCTAGTGATGATTCTTTCCTTTACTAGTAATGTTGACGATAATGATTACTAAATGTTCATTACTTTACTTTTTTCTCATCACATGCTCTATGAATTTGTCTGTCTGGCTCTGATTTTTGCAATAATTTGTCTCTTTACTCTAATGTTTATTCTATATATCTATGTTGCTTCAACTCCAAATACGGTGCATGTGGCAGAAACCAGAGCTCTCCAGTTTGATCGATGATGCTTCAGTGTGTAATGTTTCTTAGGACCTCAATATTAGTTTTCTTATCTACATAGTTTGAGAGGAGATAATTGTATAACATTTTATCCAAAAAAAACCAGGTACATGGAGGTGAGCCAGATGAGTGCCTTGGAAGAAGTTTTCATCAGTAAAGCTAGCTGCAAGCAACGAGCAGGAAGAGCTGGCAGAGTAAAAGAAGGGTTCTGTTTTCGGTTGTATACACGGGAACAGTTTAAGGAGTTCAAATCCTATACAACTCCAGAAATACTCAGGGTACCATTGGAGGAGCTGTGTCTCAGCATTATGGTGTGCAGTTTTGATTTGTAGTTATAGTGATGTGATTTGTAGTTATAGGGATGTAATTTTTAATTATAATTATGTTATTTATAGTTATAGGGATGTAATTTGTAGTTATAGTGATTTGTAGTTATAGTGTTGTGATTTGTAGTTATACGAATGTGATTTGTAGCTATAATGATGTCATTTGTATTTATTGTGATGTGATCTGTAGTTATTGTGATGTGATCTGTAGTCATAGTGATGTGATCTGTAGAATTACTGTAAGCTCTGTTCTCTCCAGAAATAATTATAAGTGTTGTTCTCTCCAGAAATGTCAGTATGGAAAACCACATGAATTTCTAAGTGGTGCACTAGATCCTCCTCAAGGATTGGCTGTTTCAAGAGCAATGACTTTACTAAGGGAAGTGGGAGCATGTAAGTTAGATGAAAGTTCCTTGACACCTCTGGGGCACCACTTGGCCACTTTACCTGTAAATGTCCGTATTGGAAAAATGTTGTTGATGGGAGCAATATTTGGATGCTTGGAACAAGTGGTATGTATGCTACTAGATACACCAGCACATATCTTTGAGTGTTGCTCTATATTTTTATCATCAAATTTTTATCAGCTTCATTAGCTCTCAAATTGCTTCCTGCTTGGTTTGTGGTAGAAAATTTCTCAAGTGAATATGTAGCCACAAAACCGGGTTAAAATCTGGCATTATGTGATATTGATATAGTTCCAAAATTGTGCTCCTATGGGTACTATGCCTATCTACTACCAGGACCCAAAAGGGTAACAGAGGATAACATTACTGCTATCTTCCACTGTATTTATGTCATAAGAGAGGATGAAGTATATTTGGTGTGTTGGGTTGATTACTTCACTCTTATCATCTCCACTGTGATGGGGGGGGGGTTATGGGTGCATATTTTGTCCTGGAGGGAGGCATTTAAGTGTGTCACTATCTCAGATTACCACATCTTACCAGGAGCACAGCACACTTTTCTGGGCCAACTATCTCATCATTCTTCTGTCCTATTTGTTGATCCATCTGCAGTGATGGCACATCTCACAACCTTGGAATCTGCCACAAAAGGATAAAGTTTCAATATCCCCCTAGTCTGCATCTTTTCATCATCCATGAATATTATTTGATAGAGGACAAAAGAAATTGAGACACGGTGTGACAATGATTTTTTCACAGGTAACAGAGGTTGTCAACCTAATACACACACACCCCCCCCCCCCCCAAAAAAAAACTTTCCTTAGTTGCGCAACTGTGTAATTTGCTTCATGCTTCAGGTCAATCATCGAACTTCTCAGGTTTGAAAGTATTTTCATCTTAGTCTGCCATATATTCTCCCTTTCTTCTTGATAGAGTTGACATGCATGAAGAACATGTTCTGCAGTCTCTGGGCTCAGTCCAAAGTTGCACATGTCTGTCTCGCCAATTTTGATCTTTCTGAACATGTGACTTCTCAGTCTGTTATGGCCAGTTCATAATCTAAACATAATGGTTTGTTCTTTGCATGACATTTGGCGGTAGGGGTCTTTTGACTATGCAGTTTGGTGCACATGCTTCCATTTTTTCTTAATTTAGCTTTTATCGTTGTTGTACATTCATGGTAAGTAATATCACTCTTTTTGTTCTATTGATCCCCCCTTTCCTTGCCAGAAGTTCATTCTTTTCATTTCCAAGTATGCCACAGTGACCAGGCATGCACGGCAGTACTGTTTCTTTGGTGGTAATGCTGATGTGTAGTAAGTAGGCCATGAGTTCATTCATGCATGTGTTGTTTGGATCGTCCACTGCCTGCAACACTGACTTTACTTCAGTTAGAAAGACTACTTGCCTGTTATGGCTCAGCAAGCAATTTATGAGAATTTTGGCTGCCTCTATTATGGCTTCCATTTCTGCTATGAAGTTTGTGGAATTTTTGCCTGTGTGTATTTCTTGATTTCTTTTCGATATGGTGTTTATATATTTCTGCTTCTCCATCAGATACTGCTTCTTTTGCCGATCCATCTGTATATACATGTGTCCATATATCCTTTGTGTATGTTTTCTATATGTGATTCTTAGCTGCCTCTTTAAGAACTTGTTTTGTAGTTTCTGTTTTTGTAATAATGCATAGTATACTTGTCCATAATTCTTGGGAAGTTTGTCCTGTTCCATGTTGTGTATGTGTTAAAAGTGTTCTATGGATTTAGGTTTTGTAGATCTGTATTAGTGATTTCTGAAGCTCCTCAGAGTTCTATCAATACCACCTGACATAAGGAGTAAAAGTGACAACCTCATACTCACTGAGAGTTCTACCATTATCACACAATAGATGCATTTGACTATTCACCTTTGAACTTTTGTAAATACCCTATAGTCTGATCTAGTTGATAGTGAACTTGCTATCTACTGGGCTGCAGGAGGCAGGTTTGAAACCACGTCAAGACAAATAAATTCTGGGTCATGATTTCTCTCCTGACAGTACCATTTCATCAGTTGACCCTGAAGATGTAAATGGGTACTTGACACATAAGTTGGGGAAGGTAAACACAGTAAGGAAGGGAACTGGCCATCCCATCTAATAGTAGTTGTGGTTTAGTACATGAAAAATTAACTTCATCCCTTAACACAGATTGCTGCCATGAGACCAACCTTTATTTACCTTTACCATAATAGTCTGTGCATTCATTGTAAAGCTAACCGAACTTGTGTTCTACTATTGTTTTACAGTTTTACATCAGTTTTACATAAGGGGGTGCTCTAATCTGTGAAAATTTCAGGGAAGGTGATATGATTGTATATACAGATGGGTCATTGAGAGATACATCAGAAGTGCCTGGGCCTTCATGGCTCAAAGGTGGGGGGAAACCATCAGAGTGGTGTATTCACTCAGACGACAAGCAGCATGACAATGGAGATTTTGGCAGTAACCAAAGCTTTTCAAATCAGCCTGCTCACAGACTATCTGCGAGCATGCCTGCATACTCAGTGACTCGATGAGCATGATTGTGAAAGTTCAGGCGGGATACATTCGGGAACAGTGGCTGGGTGCAGTGAAGAATTCTTGTATGTGTAAAGTGACTTTCATTTTTGTGTCGGGACATGCGGGAGTCCGGGGTAATGAGAGAGCAGATAGGTTGGCCACATGCGCTGCTACTACAGCTATTTGTGTGAGCGATAGATTGAGCAGACATTTTGAATGCCCTACGGGAAAACGCACGAGCAAATGACTATAAGTGATGATACTCTTGTTCCATGACTAGAATAAAGAAATTTGGTTTGAAATGTGGTGTTGCTAGAAAGGAGCAGTTTCGTGGGCAAGAAAGAATGATGGTCAATCAACTGCATACTGGGACCGTCAGTCAACATGTAATGGCGGCTACACTCATGGAGAGATCTGAGCACCTATGGACTTTCCGGAGTGCAGTGACAATGATCCAATGACTAACTAACATCAGTCTTACTTATTATCAATAAACTTTTGTAAAGAATGGACTGCATTCAATTAACACTTTTGTTTTCTGTTATCAATTAGTTATTCCAGTTTTTCCATGACTATCACCCATTTTCAAATAATTTTTGTCTTCGCTTCTGTCTTCCTCTTTCCCTGTGAATTCCAAAATAACACCCATTTAGTAATTCTTACTGCTGATCTTTTTACTATATGTCCTATCCCTTTGTTTCTTAAGCTATCCTTCTTTGCTGGTATATGTTTAATATTTATTTGATAACCCATTTAATTTTCTCTGTGTTTACAGGCTATTATTGCTGCGGCCATGACAGAAAAATCTCCATTTGTTGTACCATTAAGTAAAAAATCTGAGGCAGATGCAGCTAAAGATGCGATGGCTATAGCTTGTTCCGACCATATAACTTTGTACAAGGCATATCAAGGGTCTGTACATTTCTTTGTAATTTTGTATATCATGCTAAATGGATGTGAGACATCTTTATTTGGACACTCACAGCAGATCTAGAATTAATGATACATGTCTTTAATAAAAGGATTAATATTGTAGACAGATATGGATTTGCTATCCATAAACCTATAACTCGTCGATGTCATATGGGTACTACTATGGATGCACCAATACCCAGAATTCACCAGCAATTTCTATCAAAGCGATGCATACGAGTAAACAAAAATCTTGACCTGTCCGGTATTAGATATTATCTGACCATGATTTACTTTGCCCCCCCCCCCCCTCTGCTTCTTCCACCTTAAACTCTTCTCTACAAGATCATTTTTGACATTATCATGTTGGCATACATATCCAAACCATGCAAGTTTTCATCATTTGACTATTGAAAGTAAGTGTGGATGCATTTACATGCTTGTACATTTTGTGTACGAATCTTTAACCTTTAGCAAGCCAGATTAAAAATACGAAACGTCTCCCTGCCACCGGATTCTTTTTTGAAAATTTGCGTTATTGATGGTGACTGTTTTGAAAATGTGATAATTTTTTGGTTGTTAGAGATATTTAAATAATATTTGCACATATAAATAAAGAATTGAATTATGCATATATTGGTGTAATTTATGTACGTGTGTGTGTGATACCAGACGTATGAGAAAGTGGTAAAGACGTTTTTCACAAAAAACATATATTTTATAACAAATAAAGAGGGAAAAAATAAGTAAAAAAAAATAACTTACCTTACATATCGAATTCCTTGGCAACACTGTAAACTAAATCACGCAAATCTGTTGTATTTATGTTCTTTCACTGCGAAATTATCAAAATATAGCCGGGGGAACTGTATAAAACTTGTAGATTTACAGTAAAATCGTTCTTTGAGCTTAGGCCTAGAGTTATTTTTTCTGCCACTTCAAAATATTCGATATCAAACGTACAAGTCCCCAAACCAATACGGCATTCTGTATATTCACTGCTGTAAAACTAAATAACCTAATAATTCATGATTTAAGCCACGATTCAATGTTATTTTATTCGAAATACGATGAAATAAAGGTCTATAAAACCGGTCCACCATCATTGCATCGTACCGGTGTGCAGATGTGGTCAGATTAATTGCTCTTAAACTTTTACGAATAGCTAGCCATTCTCAAAAACGATCATTTCGGAAGTGGGGGATGTACCGGCTTCGATTGCGCATGTCCCCAGCTATGTGCACGGACTGTAGTACGTGTAAATCTCACGATATTCTCGTTGGGTGGGACGGGCCGCCAACAGCGTGCCGACATTTTGTTTTTTGGCGGCCGGGGTTGATATAGGCTTGGAGAAGGTTAATACATCTGTGTATTGACTATATAAAAAAAGATATATATATGATATTTGTTCTGACCCTAGCAACAGATACCAGGCCCCCCCCCCCCCCCCCAATGATAAGCTGTGACACACTGATATACCATATGACTCATTTTGAGAATCACCTCTCTGAGGAAATGAGATGCATACACATTGCATTGTGTACTAGTAATGTATTGGCATATACATAAATTACATAAAGATTTTGTAATGTGTCACGCCAATGTCGCAAATAAAATGACGGCACATTGCATCTCCATTCTCTGGACTACACCCTGCTGGAAGTCTTGATTTCTTCTTCTTCAGCGTTCATTCTCAAATTCCCACTGGATTTCTGTTGTAACAGGACAATGATCCTACAAGATTTCCAGTTGGATGTAGTCCAGAGAATGGAAATGTGTTGTGTTGCCGTTTTATTTATGCCAATGGCCCAACACATCCATCTTCGGCGGAAGATTCTTGATAAGAAACCAGCATCACGACACTGGGAACATTCCCATAAATGCTCAGCTCGCTAATCTGTCAGCCCTCTAAGGCTGTATAATCTCAGTGTACCTGTCAGTTGTTAGTTGTGTGTTCTTCAGATCTTTCCAGATGAGGCACTTTCTTTCCTCTCCCTTGGTCACTCCTATTTCTATCATTCTCTGAACATGAACAGTGTTTTTAAAAGACCATTGTCCTGTTGCATAGAAGATCTAGCGGACATGTAAGAACAAGCACAAACAAAATGTTTGTGATTATAATTTCATTATTTCAATTTATCTTTGATTTTCTGAAATAAATTATCTTTTACGTACTTGTTCTCAATCTCCCACAACACAGAAAATTTACATATCACTTCCCTTTAATGATTTTAACTGGTTTCCATTTGTGGTTGGATTATGGTTTAGGGTTAGCTTATATGGGACTTATATATGATACACATACAATCTAGAATGTACAATTATTGTCTTGTTTAGATGGATCAAGACCCGACATGAGAGCAGGACAGCAGAAAACTCATACATCTCGAAGAATTTCCTAAAGAGATCTACTTTACTAGATATTGAGGTATGCTAACTTAGACTTGAAGAAAAAGGGAAGTGTTGACTTTACTAGATATTGAGATAAGTTAACTTAGTAGACTTGAAGAAATAGGAAATTGTTAACTTTACTAGATATTGAGATAAGTTAACTTAGTAGACATGAATAATACACTGGAGTATCAACACAAATGAATAATATTCTCAACTGTTCAAGAGCGAACTGTGTTATTGAAATGTGGAATGTACGTTGATTCCATGCGTGCAGCAAGGTCAATGAACTAATGTATGAACCTGATAGATAAAGCTGGGATGTCCCATGCCATTTTCTTCTATATATCTACATCTCAAAAGGCATTAATTCTGTCTTCTAGTCATTTGTTTTTCATTTTTACGCAGTTATTAAATGTATTCATGAATTATGAAAATACTAAATGTAAAATATTATGAATGAGAAATAACAAACAAAGGAACAAGGACTTTTTTCATGTTACTTCTTCTTCTTCTGCATTCGTTCTCAAACTCCTGCAGATCAGCAGGATGTAGTCCGGAGAATGGAATGCGTTGTGTCATGGTTTACAGCATTGCTGTGATATTGCGCCTTTCGGCCTGACACATCCGACTTCAGCATAGCTTTGGGTCACTGACCCTATATGGGATGGGACAGCCAATCCATCCCATAACCTCCTTAGTCGCCTTTTACGACATGCGTGGAAGGTAAAAGTGTTGCTATTCTTTGCTCCCCTTTCGGGCCCGGCAACATGCAGGCATTTTACTGACCAATCTTTATTATCAAATTTATCCCAATTGGGCCGTAACGTGGAAAAAAGTCCTTGTTTCTCTGTTTGTTATTTCTCATTCATAATATTTTACATTTAGTATTTTCTTTATTTATTAGTTGTATTAGCAATCAGTAACAAAAGTTTTCACTATCTTGTTTTAAATAATATATTATCTCCTGCAGAATGTGAAAAATGATCTGGTAAGACTTGTGACAAGCATTGGTTTTGACAGTAAACATGGGGACATAAAACATGAAATGCCTTCACATTTTGCTGCATCCCCTGACCAAGTTCTCAGAATATCCTCAGTTGAGACTAAAACAGATGAGTTAGACACAACAAATATTTCGATGTTAAAAGCCATTTTAACTGCTGGACTTTACCCCCAAGTAAGTGCAGCGCATATTGTATAGGTTAGTCTTGCAGGATGTGACAGTAGTGAGGCAGTATTAATAAGCTGTCTTTAATTCTCATGGTTGCCAGGATTTGGGTCATTTTATGGCCACATTTTGCAAAATGTGTCATTGTTTAAATTTCACTTTCCAAATTTATGTTTTTGTATTTTTGAAATTGTTAATTTGAAATGTATTATCACTTTGCTGACTAATTTCGACGATAGTCGAATTTCCAGTACTGGACCTTGGAGACCAAATTCGACGATCGTCGAATTTTGCTAAGATGTATCAGAAAAATGGGAATACCCATTGCAATAATGTGCTAAAAATAGTGTTTCCGGAAAAGTATGTTCTGTAAAAATGGCAGTATGTCGGGAAAAACGATATAGACCTAGTAAGTGAGTTTTTATCAAGAAATATAGGAGTTTTCAAAGGAAATATTGTATGATATATAGAAATTAACGTAAATCTAGGCCTAGCATTATGATAAGTAGCATTTTGCACTTGAAATAACTCTGGGGCTTTCAAATTCATTCAGAAAGTGCAAACAGTCGTTACAACGTATAGAAAGTTTCAAGGCTTTTTTTCAGTAGATCGATTTTATACAAATTTTTTAAGACACCGATGTCAATGTATAAAATTTTGCGTGCACCCTCGGTAATGGCGGACAAGTACGCTCTGGATTGCTGGTCAGAAAAGTGTTAAAAGTTATGAGTTTGGCCATTTTTTGGTAATAAGTTACCTGAAATTTGATTATAATGAATTTAAACTTTCTGGCTACCTTGGTCTAGAATGGTAAGTGCAGTAATTCTCAACATTGGCATATAGGTCACAGTGTTTCTTGCGGAGGAGTTTTTTCAGAGGTAATTATTTGGATTTAAGATGATGATAAAATAATCCCTTTAGTTGTTAGCAGGTAGCTTTTAAAAGCCCATAGTCGTTCTAACAAAACATAGATCCTCTTCAGTTGAGTAATCAAGAGACACTCAAGAGTAGCTCATAATCCCTCAGAGTCATATGGGTGTCACTTTGGCAACATCAGTACAAAAATTATTAATCCTGTCCAGTCTTTAATATTATCAATCTATATTTTTCTTTGGTCTCCTTTTGATGAGAACTTCTTTGGCCAGTAGGTCCAGTTTCGCATTCCCAAGAATGCCTTCAGTGTCCCAGAATCTACTGTAAGATGACACTGATGTTGTAGAAAGGATGGTAGGTTGTGGATTGTGTATCTCAAGGTTTGGATTCCACTGAATCAGTTTCGTTCTGCTCCTTCATGGCATATAGGGGCAGGGTTATGTAAAGTACCATTATCGTCTGTGTGTTGTCACGGCCCGAAAGGGGAGCAAATAATAGCAACACTGTTTACCTTCCACGCATGTCGTAAAAGGCGACTAAGGAGGTTATGGGATGGAGTTGGCTGTCCCATCCCATATAGGGTCAGTAACCCAAAGCCATGCTGAAGTCGGGTGTGTCAGGCCGAAAGGCGCAAATATCGCATCAATGCTATAAACTATGACAAAACGCATTCCATTCTCCGGACTACATCCTGCTGATATGCAAGACTTTGAGAACGAATGAAGAAGAAGAAGAAACTACCATTATGATGTTAGATTTTTTTTATGCACCAGGATAGCATGTGCAGGATACTCTTGACATCTTTAGCAACTATATTGTCATGTTACAAGACTTCGCCATGGTTATTCTAATTTCTTTCACACTTTAAAGTTTTTATTTAAAGCTCCCTAATAATTATTCAGATATTAGTTCATCAGCTAGTTAATTAATCAACTCAGTATCACTGCACTCCTGACCGACCCATAGGTGCTCAGTCTTTCTTCAGGAAATAGTTCAGGCAATGTTAATGGTGTGGCAACAGCAAGAACATGCTGCCTTTATCACACAGCTACAAATACCACCTCCCTGCAACTCCCTAACAGAAAGATGTAGAATTTGACAGTACTTTTTAAAAATTCCTTTTGGGGAACCATTGCTGACTCATACCATGCTCATTGTTGAATTTTTTCAGATTCATATCCTTGTGAGTGACCTAGAGTCATCATGAGAAACATGACCCAGAGAGACCTCAGAATGCTTCTTTACCATTCTCTATTCAAGATTAGATGTTCGCATAGTTTGTGGTTTCAATGAAGAAGTATAATCTGGAATTTATTGATTCATTTTAGTGTCTAAATCCATAGAATTAAGTGTGATAACTATGCATTTGTTTATGTCCAATTCCAGGTAGGTCAGGTAGTAACACAGGCATCAGTGGATTTAACAGTGAAGTCAGTTTGTATGGTGGAAACACCACAGGGAGTAGCACAGGTGCATCCATTCTCTGTGAATAAGCAGCTCTCTTTGACTGGCAGCTGGCTAGTTTACCATGAGAAGGTAAAATCTTTCATTCTGAATCTGCACCTGACAAAATTATTTCAGAACATTTCTTCAAAAGTTTTCCAGATATGAGGACCTTAATTTTTTTGTTAAAGTTTAAGATCATATACTTGTTTGTCAAAGTTTATACTTAATCTTATCAAATGTCAGAGGTAGTAAAAGAGCTGATTCATTGATGGAAAAACTATAGTGAAAATCATTGAAAAGATACAATTTTGACAGTTATGGATTCACTACAAAGCAATGAAGAGAATTCTGAAAAAGATAATGTATATGTACAGATAGAAATGGCATGGACACAGAGAGGAGAGGAAGTGTTCCCTCTTACGAAAGATCAGAATGATCAACAACTACTGGAACACTGAGCATATATACTCTTAAATATCTAACATTCACTCATGTGTTGCCAGGTCCTGAAAGTGGGGCAAAGCATAGCAACACTGTTTATCCTATACGCATGTCATAAGAGGTGACTAAGGAGATTAGGGGGTGGGGGTGTCCCTTCCCATATAGTCAAGATGATGACCCGGAAGCCATGCTAAAGTTGGATGTATCAGAACAAAAGGTGCAGATATTGCAGCACAGCTGTAAACCATGAAACAGCGCAAACATTCTCTGGACTACATTCTTCTAATCTACAGGAGTTTGAGAATGAATGTAGAAGAAGAAGAAAAAGGAGTGTCTAACAGAATGGCAAGCAGAGCACTTAATTTATATTTTAAAGAATATATTTTCAGTGTATTTTCTCAAACTCTCACTGGGTCTCTGTAGCTGGGCATGGTCCTACTAGATTTCCAGCATAATATAGTTTACAAAACTGAGATTGTTTGTTTGTTAACTGGTAGGTTTGCATCATATGGCTGAGGCACGCAAATTTCAACCTAGGAATAACTTCCTATTTGGTAATACCAGGCCACCTGGGAGCCTTTGATTCTTGTGGCGTGGCTGCCTGGTTGTCACTAAAATTGTGGTGCCCAGCTAGGTATCAGCTGTGGCTTCTAGCTAAAGTCCTCAAAAGGACTATATTGTGGCATGTTATTGGTCTTGTTAGGATCTATGGTGTAGACTGATTAGGGTAGTCCTTAGAAGGACTTTTGGGGTGTGGCTTGAAGTGTTCGTCTGGGCTTCGTCGTGGGGGTTTTCTGTGATGTGATGTCATCTAAGGGCAGGGCTTCTTGTGGTTGTTTTTTGCATCCTGCTTGGGTCTTCTGCTCTTACTATAAATAAATGAGAAGTGTTTCACTGTTATATTTGTGACAATGACCTGACACGTGCAACTTCTGTGGTGTATACATTTTTAATCATTATTATTTTATTACAGCTAACAAATTCTCTCACTTTTGTTTCCTAGGTTCGTCTTACCCGAGTGTATATACGAGATACTACAGTAGTGTCCCCCTACGCTCTACTTCTATTTGGAGGTATGATCGATGTCCAGCACATACAAAGAATTATTTCCCTTGATGGCTGGATTAAGTTCAAGGTACTGTTTTATTTTATGTAATATTTTGTTTCTTTCAGACTAGTCACTAGGACAAAGGCCTTAACCTTTATTATTTTTTTGCATCTGTGTTTTTTTATTCGTTTATCCTGAAAAAGATGTTTGTTATTTTGTGTCACAGTTTACACAAGCTGCAATATTTTCATTTTGGCAATTAAGCATCTGCTCTACTTGATTCAATAAGGCAGACTTGCAAAGAAACACACATGCTAAAATCAAATGTGCTGGTCCAAAAAAATGCAAATAATGCCTCTATATAGTCAAACAATCAGCACAACATATTCACTATCTTCTCCTAAAATCACACGGTAACTTGTGCCACTTTTTACCTCCCTTGAACTCCCAAATGCGAAAAAATAATATTTTTGTACTTTTAAATAGAAACAAAATTGACAGTTTCTTTAATTTGTGGTCTTCAACAAGGTGCCATGTCTTTTAATATGTCCAAAATACTTTATTTGTTAGGTTTTTATATCCTTTAATAGTTATTTTTTCATACAAAGTGTTGTTAGAGCATCTTTGTTCTTCTGTTTCCATGAGTTCTTCTATATATCCACATCTCAAAGGCATTACTTATGTCTTCTAGTTGTTTGTTCATTGTCCATGTTTCTGATCCATACATTAATATATAATAGATGTTAATATTTTTGTAATGAATTATAATTGAGAAATATAATTTTTTATAATTCTCATTTTTAGTTTGTAATTTGTTTAAATGTTAATATTTTCCTCATTGAAAGTAATTTTAGACATTCCTATTCTCCTTTTCTTCTTCTTCTGCGTTGGTTCTCAAACTCCTGCAGATTAGCAGGATGTAGTCCGGAGAACGGAATGTGTTGTGTCATGGTTTACAGCACTGCTGCGATATCTGCGCCTTTCGTCCTGACACATCCGACTTCAGCATGGCTTTGGGTCACTGACCCTATATGGGATGGGACAGAAAACTCCATCCCATAACCTCCTTAGTCGCCTTTTACATCATGCGTGGAAGGTAAACAGTGCGGCTATGTGCTCCCCTTTCAGGCCCTGGCAACACACGGGTGATTCTCCTTTTAACTTTTGTTTCACATCTGTCATCATTTATGATTATATGTCCCAGATATGATCTACTTGCTGTAGTATCTCTCTTTGTGTTTTTATGTTAACACCTGTTCTGCCATTTTGGTTATTATTATAGTTTTTGTTTTTTGGATGTTTATGTCTAGTCCATATTCTTTACTTGATTTATTGATTAGTCTTTGTAGTTTCTGTTCACTTTCTGCTAAAAGGACAGTGTCATCTCCATATTGCATATTCTTTATTATTTGTCCTCTGATCTTAAGTCCTGGCATTCTTTCTATATATTTAAAAATGTTCTCTGTGTAGATGTTAAACAGTCTGAGTAATAAAATACCTTGCCAATGTTATATGAAATAGCCTGACTTTTGCTGTGTTCAAATCAGGATTAAGTTTGCACTGTGGTCCTTCTTCTTCAGCGTTTGTTCTCAAACTTCTGCGGATTAGCAGGATGTAGTCTGGAGAACAGATTCACTGTGTCATGGTTTACAGCTTTTCTGTGATGTCTGTGCCTTTCAGTATGACACATCTGATTTCAGCTTAGCTTCTGGGTTACTTTGACCCTGATTGAATGCCGATATTTTTTTATGTTGCTGATCAGTGTTCCTATTCTTATCTCTTCTTTCAGGTCTGGCAACACGAGTGTGAGACTCTGATCCAACTAACATCTCCATCACTGATGTCATTCAGACCATTATCCATGCTCATGATCAAGACTTCTGCATTCTCTATTCTTTTGGTCTTGCTGGATCTTCAGACCAATGGCCAACATGAAGCTCCTATTCTTCTCTAGGTCAAAGCAGCTGCCTCAAAATGTTTACCTCAGCTCAGTTTAGGATGGCCATGTCTTGCTTCACAGGTTATTGAAGTCTGGGCAGTCTTGGAGTATATTTATGAGTCTGTATTCTTGTCCCATATCATCATTAGGACAAAGTCCACAGTCTTCTAACCAATAATGCAGCTCTGTCATAGTTTACATTCATTTGTGTGAATGTTTGCATTTGACCACCAGAAACTCCAAATATCTCCTTCCATTCCCCCGCCCCCCTTTTTTTTTTATCTATGAGCTTTGCTACAGATTCAGACAAGCAGTCTATAATTTTGGCATATAGACACTCATAACTATTTATCATACTCATTTATTAATATTAGACCATATCCTTAATTTTTTTTTTTGTAGGAGGGACCATTCTTCAGATGCTATTGAATAGTCTGATGGACAGAAGCTTTCAATATACACAAGCATTCTTTTAGTTTTTGCATAAAAGATCTGACCTATCAACCCTTACTCCCTAATTTTTATGAAATTTTGAATTTAAGTTTTGTAATTTTATTTGTTTTTCTTGACAGGCTGTGGCCAGGACAGGTGTTATATTTAAAGAAATTAGGGAGATGTTAAACGACATGTTGGAAATGAAGCTGAGAGAACCATCTCTGAATATATCAGGTATGTATTTCAATCTTCTTCTTCAGCATTCATTCTCAAACTCCTGCTGGATCTCTGTTGTAGCAGGACCATGGTCCATTCTCGACTTCCAGCAGGATGTAGTCCAGACAGAGAATGGAAATGCGTTGTGTTGCAGTTTTATTTGTGCCAGAGACCTGACACATCTGCCTTCGGCAGTGTATTCTCTAAATTCTAATGTGGATTCCTTAGATTTCCCTTGGAAGATCTTCCATGTGATGCCATTATCAATGTTTCATTGAGAACATTCATTTCTCTTGTTCCAAGTTCTTTTAGGCCTTTCCATCCTCCTTTTCCCCTATATATTCCATGTCAAATGTTTGTGATAGTTTTCTTCCTGTTTTGTGATAGTTATCTACCATCCTCAGAATGTCCAATCGATCTATGTTTCCTAAAACGTGTTTAGGCAAGTAAGATCCTACCCTACATCAAAATCTTTTTGTTTCTGATTCTATCTTGCCATTTAATATTTTGAATAATTCTTCATCAGTTGTTCACAAATGTTTCTAATCTATGTTGGATTATGTTTTATACTTCTTAAGAGAAAAAACAGAGTTCTGGTCGTAATCAAATCATTTTTTCAGTACACTCCTGTTAACTGGGCACACACATTTAATGAAACAAATTGTAGCATAATACAAAATATACCATAATCAATGGGGAAAGGGGCAACAACTAAGACTACTAAATATAACAAGGGGAAATAATCAATTCAGACACTTATTCAATACAAGATTTAATGAGAATATAATAAATATATTCTTGTGATCAGTATTCTTTTATTTTGTTGAAAAGGCATATAAATCTATGATTGTCATTACGTTAATTAACCATAGTCCAATTCTGTATCTGAGTGTGTTTTATCGCTGCTACTTGCTAAAAAGTCCAGATCAAGGTCCATTCGCACCTGGATATCATCATCATCTATTTTGAAATCTTCATTACGAACATGCAAATAAATCGCCGATTATCAGCGTTAAATCAATTCAATAATGAGCACTGTCATATAGGAATGAGAGTTGTAATAAACTAAAACCATGCACTGAATAATAATGGTGTGTGGTCAGCACCTAAAAGTCATGTGGCACTTAAAAGGACTTTGTGCTTCAACAATACACAGCAGAGAAAGTGTTAAATGAAGTTGAAGAGAAACATTGTTTTTAAATAAGTTTTCATAGTCATAATAAATTCATTGTAAAATGCAGAAAGTTGACAAATTCTTGACAGTTTATTCATTTATTTCTATCCACAGGCAGTCACTTCATATCTCTACTTAAGGAACTGATTTGGTCAGAAAAGTCGAGGTGACACACTTAAAGATGTGCTACAAGACCACAATACCTCAAGCAAATTTTCACAGTGTTTCACTCATAGTAAAGTTTTACTAATCCCTGAATACATTTGTGAGAATTTATATTCCTCTAGTCCATCCTATAAATTTAAAAAATAATGGCTGATCAGCAATACTGAAAACAGATGTAGAAAATACAATAAAAACAATGAAATGTGGAAAGGCTGCAGGAGTTGACAACATAACAGCAGACATAATAAATCTCTAGATGAATTTGATGTATAACTATCACAGAACTTTGCAATGACATATATGAAACAGGGCACATACCTAAAGACCTAAAATCATCAGTATTTATACCACTACCTAAGAAGCTACCTATTATTCAGTAGTATTTTTACAGAAAATGGAAGCCTTGATAAAGAAATAGAGATGTCAAAAGGCAAATGCAGTAACATACCAACTGTCACCACTACTTCTTCACCCCAAGATCGAGATGGAAGTCAAGAGACAAATGATCTACAGTATATTTCTACCAACACTGTGTTACCAGTGTCAAACCTGTGCCCTACGCTTAATAGCAAGAGTGGATCACAAACCACCTGGGTAAAGGCAATAGACCTAAGAAGCCCAGAGCTATCAATTACACATAATAGAGAACAATAAGTTTGATGAGTCACATAACCATGAATACTACTCAAGATAATACATGATAGAATTAAAAACTTAATAGACATTAAAGTTAGTGAAGAACAGTTTGGTTTTTGGAAAATCAAAGGAATCAGAGATGTTATACTTAGTATCAGACTGTATGGCCTTTTACATCTTGCAGACAGTCATGTAGCAGTAAGAAGAAGAAAGCCATTGGATTTTTTCTCAGGAATTTGACTTTTCAAGTGATCATATCACAGCAATGGAAAATTTCTTTCATGTCTTTAAACATATTATTTCTGAACAATGCTGCTCCCGCACATAGGTTCTACCTCCAGGCGTCCCAAATTTCAGCAGTGTTTTCCCAGTTTTTGGATTCTATGTGGAAGCCTTTCATTGAGGATTTGCAGATGTCAATATACTTCAGCATTGGTCTACTGCGGGCTTGATGGCCTTCAGCCAGTTCCCCGAATAGTACTTGTTTTGGGATGTAGCAGTTCGGCATTCTGCTGACGTGACCCAGCCAATGCAATCTATTTAAATTGAGTGTTTCCATTGCAGATGGTAGCTGAGTGCTGCACAATGCTTCCATGTTGGTGATTTTGTTGTGCCATTTGATGTTTGCGGTCTTGCTGAGACATCTCAGATGAAAGATGTTAAGTCCCCTCTAATGTTTGGTGTAGGTAGTCATTGTTTCAGATCTAGTATAGTATACTCAGCATGAATGTTTGATAGATCTGTATCTTTGTTTTCAATTTTAGCTTATGGTTTTTCCAATCTTGCTTTGGCAGCTCGCCAAAAATGGTAGCCGCTTTTCCTATATGTGCATTTATTTCATTTTCCAAGGAAAGGGTGGATGTAATTGTGGATCCTAGGTAGCAAAAGTTGTCGTCTTGCTTTATGTGGGTGTTGTTTAAGGTGATGTTTGTTGGTACTGTATATCTCTGACACATTACCACAGTTTTGTAATGCTTATTGTCATAGAGAACAGCTTGCAGGCCTTTGTCATGTTCTCAGTTTGGGACTGCAAGGTGGACTCACTGTGTGCCACTAGTGCAGCATCATCGGCAAAGATAAATTCTCTGATGAGTATTTATGATGTTTTTTGTCTTCACTCTGAGTCACGCTAAGTTACAGAGTGATCCACGGTAATGAGTGCAGATGAAAACGTCACCTGCTGCATCTACAAGAGCATGTTTCTGAAACGCTGTGAAGAAGATTCCAAAGAGGGTGGGGGCTAGAATGAGCCCCTGGTTTACTCCACTTTTTACTGCAAAGCTATAAGAATGCTACATTTGCGCGCATGTATTCATGAAAGGAAATAACCAGGTCCAGTAGTTTTGGTGGACAACCAGTACATTTTAGAATTTTATATAGAGCTGGTCTACTAACAGTGTCGAAAGTCTTAGATTCACAAAAGCCATTTTAGTATCAGACTTAGTGCATGGAAAGTCCAAAAAAAAGTATCTTCTTCTTCTGCGTTCGTTCTCAAACTCCTGCAGATTAGCAGGATGTAGTCCGGAGAACGGAATGCGTTGTGTCATGGTTTACAGCATTGCTGCGATATCTGCGACACATCCGACTTCAACATGGCTTTGGGTCACTGGCCCTATATGGGATGGGACAGCCAACTCCATCCCATAACCTCCTTAGTCGCCTTTTACGACATGCGTGGAAAGTAAACAGTGTTGCTATTTGCTCCCCTTTCGGGCCCCTGCAACACACGGGCGAAAAAAGTATCTATATTTGCTTCATAGACTACAGCAAAGCCTTCACATAGTCAAACATGAAATACTAATGGAATCTATGTAGGTTCTTTCAGCACTGAACATTGTGCATAAGGAAAAACCAGAGCTCTCCAGTTTGAGCGGTATGATTCTACTTGGTTTAGTACATGAAGAGAAATCTTCATCCCTGACGGCAGGTTGCTGCCATGGGACCTACCTTTACCTGTAAGACATTTATTTTCAAATGAGTTCAATTTCTTCTCCAGTACCATTTTACGCTCCAACTAATTTAATGTCTTCAAGAAATAGGCATAGATGGGAAAGAAATATTGATTACAAATTATTTTAGAAATATGTATTGGGAACAAACAGCATCAATAAGGTGGGAAAATAGCTACTCACCATACATAGAAATAAAATAAAAAGAGGGTAAGACAAGGATGTATTTTATCACCCAACTTATGTAACATCTACACAGAGAATATTTGTAAACATATAGAAGGCTTCCTCCGTCGTCCATTTGCTATTGTCCTTTTCCCCTTTTCTTTCCTTGATATCACAACAATGTGTGTCTCTATGTAAAAATTGTTTACTGTGGTTTTTGTTTGTCCTGATGAAGGCTTTTTAGTTGAAATGTCTGTCACTGGTCTCGTTGTTAGGTTGTTTTATGACTTATTTTGCTAACACTTATACCTATTTTTGTTCACTTTGATATTTGCCATCTGTTACCCCAGCCACCCATTTCCTGTTTAGGGTTGTTACTACCTAAATACTTGAACTTTTATTCCTTAATCTAATCACTACCAGCATTCACCATTCCCTTTGAAACATCGGTAAAAACAAACTACCCGGTACTTTCAACTTTGTTTTTTTTTCATTCATTCCTCAAACTCTCAAAGGACCACTCTTATGGCAGAATAATGGTCCTACTAAATTTCCAGCAGGATGTAATTGTGTTGTGTCACAAATTTATATTACTACTGGCCCAACACATCCGACTTTGGTGTTCTTTTATCTTATATTTAAGAATTACACACAAAATAATGAAATAATGTAGATATAAACTGTGATTAGGTTTTTAGTTGATGACAGTGATATGTGTCCTTATGGACAATGTACAGAGAACACAACATATTTTAAAGAACTTCCCACTGTGCCACAACACAAAAAGATATCTGTGACCATCTGAAACAGATCTGATGGACAAGCTCTGTCTTTGGGTTGGTAACTACAGTACAGTTAATTGAAACAATGGAAAAAGAAAAAAAAATTGCCATGACTATGGTTATCTAATAAAAGGACAGAAATTTGTCATAATGTTTTTCTCTTTGTCCCTTGAGAAAATATATTTGTTTTATTCTTCTGTGTTTGTTCTCAAACTCCTGCAGATTTGCAGGATGTAATCTGGAGAATAAAATGTGTTGTGCCATTGTTCACAGCTTAGCTGCAATATTTGCGCATTTCGACCTGACACCTCTGACTTCAGCATGTCTTGTGAGTCACTTTGACCCTATATGGGATGGAATATACAACTCCATCCCAAAAACTCTTCTTATGACACATATGGAAAGTAAATGGTGTTACTATTCTTTACCTTCCTTTCGGAGACCCCGAAACACACTGGAGTGATTTGTTTTATTCTATCTTGTTCTGCATTAATTATCAAACTCCTTCAGATTGACAAAATGTAGTCCAGATAATGTTGAGTGTTGTGTCCTAGTTTATAACTTGACTGCAATGTCTACATATTTTGACCTGGAATAATTTTTGAGCCATTTCACCCTCTATGGGATGGAAAATTCACCATACCCCCCCCCCCCAAACCTTAGTTCTCTCTTAGAACATGCATGGCAGGTAATAGTGTCTCTATTCCTTGTTCCCCTTTTGGTTCCCATCAACATGTGCAGTCTATTTTTTCTGAAATCTCAAGAAAATCTATTTCAGTCCCTTTGTAAACTGACTGAAAAATGTTGATTTAGAAGTATAGTGCATATCAAGTCCATAGATTGAGGAGGGGTGAATTCAAATACCCCTTCCCCTAAGAAAAATAGAGTACAACAGTTCGCACTAAATTTAACTCTGTCGAAGACGAATGTGTCAGCCAATGGCGCAAATACAAGAATACCACAATGCATTTTCATTCATTGGAACTACTTTCTGCTGGAAATCTATTAGGACCATTGTTCTACAAGAGAGATCCAGTAGAAGTTTGAGACTGAACGCTGAAGAATAAAAAACATCAAAATGTTCATGACATACCCAGATAGAATATCACATTCATCTTATTATAAACTCCCCTTGAGTATGGGGGCATCTCAAATCATTGCATACTACTGTAAATTTTTATTGGTACAACTGAAAGACTGGGGATAAAAAAACTTCTCAATGTAGAAAGGAATCCAGTGCAATGTCTTGTGACTATCTATGTTCTTTCAGCGTGGAATACAGTGCATAGGGTAGAAACCAGAGCTCTCTAGTTCAAGCGATGTGATGCTACTATGTGTAATTATTGCATGCTGTTGAGACCCATAGTCGCAACGTCTTTATGGTTGTTCTACGAAGGATCCTTTTTGGTCTTCCTCTTTTTTTATGTCATGTGGTAGTCTGCCCATTTTATTGTTTGTAGGGGCAATCTGTTTACATTCATTCTTAGTACATGGCCGATCAGGCTTGTAGAATGGAGGGAGTGAGACACAAATCGAAGCATGACTTTTTAGTACCAGAGAATTGGTCAAAAGACAAGCAAAAAAAAAACCTCTATCAATTTTTCATAAAATGGCTATAAAATATTTTCATAACAATAACTATCTGACACAAAAAAAACATAGTTTTAAAAACCTTTATTTACAGGTAAACCTCTTTCTTGAGGAAAGCATATCTACAACACTGTAGTACGATATAAGTGTAGTCCGATATGTCCATCATTATTGTAGAAACACATTGCTGTTTGGTGTCTTCTCTTATTGTAAAAACACATTGCTGTTTGGTGTCTTCTCTTATTGTAGAAACACATTGCTGTTTGGTGTCTTCTCTTATTGTAGAAACACATTGCTGTATGGTGTCTTCTCTTACTTGCTTGTTTGACTTTAATTCTTCCCAACCATTATTTAAGATTAATTAAAATAAAGACTTTACATGTTAAATTATTATGCAATCGCACAGTAACGAAAATAATTAAATATATATTATTTATGTCTTCTATAAGGAGCCACCAACTCCTAGTTAGTCTGAACGCCCTCAACTGCTTCCGAACCCACAATTGCCCCTCCCAGTTTTATAAGCTTCAACTCCCACGGGGGGCGGTAGGCCTCGACCGGGCTCAAGTCACTGTCGAAGATAGTTCTTGCCTTTTGTATTTTTAAGTTTATTTTAAACACCCGCCAACTAGATCGAGTGTGTTCTCATTACGGTGCTCGTTTAACTGTTGTTACTTCCCGAAAATAAAGGGAATATTGTGCCTAAAAATGTCCAATGAATTAATCTAACGTTTTCTCTAGGGTTGTGGTCGTGTGGTGTAGCAATTAGTATAATTTACCAAGATCAAAAGGCTGCAATAAATTTAGAGTGTGATCTCTCAGAGTGGTTTGAGGTACAGAGTGGAGTAAGGCAGGAATGCACACTCTCCCCATACCTGTTAACATCTACGCAGAAAGTATGAGGAATGTGAGAGAAGACATACACAATACTGACTAACACGCTTTAAACATCGGTGGATTCGAAATCCTGGAACTGCGCTACGCAGACGACACGGTGCTTCTTTCAAATGCTCTAACGATTGGAACAACTAATCAAGAACACAAAGAAATATAACGAATCACAAAGCTTGTATTTAAACACGCAAAAAACAAAAATCATTGTCAACAGATATAACAACACAACAACCAAAAAACATAATAGACAATACCGAGATAGAATGTGTTGATAAATTTGAATACTTAGTAACAAACATCGACGGTGCAGGAGACTGCATGGCAGAAATAAGGAAGAGATTGGCAATGGCATATTGTAAAATAACACGGTTGAAAAACAACGAAATAGAAACGAAATTGCTAATGTTACGAACTTTTATTTTTCTGGTTGCAACATACAGCTCGGTTGATTACGAAATGAAGACATCAGCGAAAGAATAGTTATAGGCCCTAATACCTTGCACAGAATACATAGAAAGGCAGCAGATCAATTGGTTTGGGCACGTTTTGAGAATACACCACGACAAGTTGCCTATTCATGCATATAACCAAATGAGATCAGGGTACAAAGGAAGACCACGGAAAAGATGAATAGAGAACATCCTGAACACACACGGCCATAGCACAGCCGAGACCATATATATGGCTTTAGAACGCAAGCTTGAGCTCAAATCACCTCTACGCTTAACGGCAAGAGTGGATAACAAACCACCTGGGGAAAGACAACGTCGATTTGAGTGTATTGTGTGTTCATCCATCACAAGTGATGATGACCATCTGTTACATCCACTTTTGAAAATTCAGTTAGAAGTATGTCCATGCCTAATAGTTCGTAGATGACTAATAAGCCATATTTGAGCTGTAAATGTCCTTGGACAGTTCGTACATGGAAATGACGTAACTTTCTAGCTACTCTCCGATGATGAGCTGCTGCATTTTTCCTTTTTTCACAAACTGATGCGCGTTGTTTTTTTTTTTTTTTTTTAATACTGTATAGCGCCATGTAGATCTATTTTTTGCAAGTTATTCCCATGTATCGTGGTCTATTCTTTTGGCCACCTTGAAATCGTGAACACGTCTCCAGTTCACCATAGAGAAGTATCTTTGTCAGGCGATAGTCTGGCATACGTACCAAATGACCTGACCAACGAATCTGTGTTTGTATCAGGACAGTGTCAATGCTGGGGATACCATATCTATCAAGGTCAGTGGTATCTGGAATATTGTCTTGCCATCCGATGTTCATAACTTTTCTGAGACAAGTTGTGTGAAAGTTATTGAGTTTCCTCACATGACGTGTACACACAGTCCATGTATTACTAGTGTATAACAGCACTACAAGTATCACTGCTCTGTAAACTTTCAGCTTAGCCATTTCTACGCCACACATTTGCATACAATCCACACATTTGCGTATAATCTACCGAAAGTGCTGATTGCTTTGACGATCCTTGTATACACTTCTTCATCAACGTTGGTATTTTGTTATAAAGTACTAACTAGGTATATGAATCTGCTCACAACTTTCAGGGCTCGAGATAGCTTGTCAGGTGCTGGTGACTTCTGGTTTCTGTGTGTTAATAGTGAGTCCAAAGTTGGTACAGGCTTTAGAGAATCTATTTTTAATACTTTGTAGATCAGCCTCAGAGTTGAAATGTAGGGAACAGTCATCAGTAGCTAGGGCTCGGATTTTTATGACCTAAAAATCCAGAAATATTACATGCAAATATGACCTAAAAAAGGCAAAATATGACCTTAAATATGCCGAAATATGACCATGAGGTTTTTCTCATTTATGAACCCAAAAAAAACGCAAATTATTATTGTTTGCATGTTTTACGCATTACATAGTAGTCATAGTACTACATAGTAGTAATACTTAACAAAGCATGTATAAAAACACTTACCACATTTATTCCTCAGTTTTCATTGTTTGTACAATTGCAACCGACAACAACATGCATTTTTAGAGTTTCAAATTTGAACGATCGTCGATTGTCACTGAGAATTGTTTTATATTTTGAAAAAATTCGTTCTAAATCACATGATGTCACAGGGGCAAATCTAAATAATGTCAGATCATTTGCTGAATGTTCAGGTTCATCCTCTTGAAATGTTGCATGTTTACCACTAAGTATGTCTGCAATTTTGCACAATGAGAAATAACCAGAATTTCTATGAAGAACACTTTCTAATTTTACTTTAATCCTGTTGCTTACTTCACCACGTGATCCATTTATTTCTGTTTGAATTTGTTTCATAATATCTAATGCATCATAAAGTGCAGTCCCTTCGCTTTCCAGACGTTTTATTGCTTTTGAAATTGCCGAAAAGTTTGACTTTATATAAGTCAGATTTTGTGATAGTCTGGTAGAAAATAAGCTTTGCACTGCTTGTATTGATGTTGCGTCGTCTTTGTCTAGGGCATTAAATATTTTAATTAGTGTTGAATAGTTGTCACAGTAATACGTTACAGCGTCCAGCCATGTACCCCAACGTGTAAGGATAGGTTGTGGAGGAAGTGGTAGTTGAGGAGCTTCTTCTTTGAATTTTTGTCTCTAAACATAGTTTAAGATGTGCTAACATTGATAAGCAAGCGGAGTACACCAGAACGTTGAGTACACCAGAAAATATGCAAAATATGACCTAAATCTCCAATTTCAGGCAAAATATGACCTCATCAAAATTATGGTCAAAATATGCATTTATATGACAAATAAAAACAGCTTAAAATTGTTCAGAAATGCTTGAAACATGTAGAAATTAACTGAAAATATGCTTCAGGAAAAAAATATTACATTTCATGAAAATCCGAGCCCTAGTCATCAGCAAATAGGAGATCCTTGATTGTGTGTGCTTTGACTTTGGTTTTTGCTCGGAGCCGCAGAAGATTTAATAATTACCATCTATGTGATATAGGCCTATGATGTCTACTCGCAAGTCCAGATCTCTGAAAGCATCATCCTACATAGATGCTAAATAGAGAATTTGATGCTAAATATGGTACGTGCTAATACAGTCTCTAGTGATTAACAAAACTTTAATATTCAATTCCTATATTTTTTATGGGAAGCGTGGTAGATTTTTTTATTTTTTAAGAGATACATTGCAAGTTGATTTGAAATATGAATGACCCATATAATTTGAGGTAGTATGATATAGCAGACAGTTACAATATAATATAAATCAGACAATGTTCAATAAAATCGACATTGGTTAAAATCAGAAACAAAAGTTTCTCCTCGATTAGAAACAAATTTTAAAAAAAATTCGCCCGATAAGGGACTTGAACCCTTGACCCTCAGATTAAAAGTCTGATGCTCTACCGACTGAGCTAACCGGGCTCACGTTCATCTTGTGTACACGGACATTTATTAAGCAAATATAATTACTGTGTTATTTTTGTAATTACATTTTATTAATTTAAATATTGGTTTTGTTTAACTCAGGCACTCACAAATACTACGGTGCTAAATTTTAACACATTTATTAAATCACACGAGGAAGCAATGCAATACCAACAATTACATTCATGAAAGGTAATGCCGGATTGGATTCTTCTTCAGAGTTCATTCTCAAACTACCGCTGGAAATCCCGTGTAGAAGGGCCATAGCCCTATAGGATTTCCAGTAGTCCAGAGAATAGAAATGAGTTGTGTCGCCGTTTTATTTGCGCCAATGGCCCGACACATCCTCCTTGGACTTTCCTTTGGTTGCCTAGGCATTACAAAAATTTTAATAACATCTTGGTTCAGTCACCTCAGGTCTTATGTTTCTGTGGCATATTTTGGCACTATTCGTTGCAAACGCAGTCGCTGCTACACGTATTCCTATGTAGTACAGACTCGCTCTGTTTAATTTCATACGGCCACTTTCACTATTGGTAATACCTTTACATGTGAATCCTATAATGTCATTTACAATCATATGTAAACGTTGTGACAAGAAGTATATAGATGAAACGGGGTTACGATTGAGTGACCGCTTCTGTAGGTATTTTCAGAATCATGCCATAAAACACAGAGAACCTACCCCTGTCCACATTAATTTCAATGGTGATGGTCATCAGGGTGATCTCAATATCCAGGTTACTGCCCTCAGATCCTGCACCACGGATAACAGATCTAGGAAAGCTTTTGAACATCGATTTATTTTTGAATTTGGTACCCTCAAGCTTTTTGTACTTAGCTCCGAACATTCATTTGTTTAAGTTTGTGTGGTCTTTATTGTATTGCTGTCCATGTTGTATTAAGTAATCATTTGTTATATCGTTCTCCATATCCCGTCCTATTCGTATACAAGTATACTTAACATCAGCGATCTGAATAGATTGATCGTTACAATAATAACTATCTTACTTTTCCAAACTATATTCAGCCTTGTCTTGACAGCAATCGCCATCTCGTCTTAGCTGAAAATCATTTTAATAGGATAATTCCGATAAGCCAATATGATTGTATTTGACGATAGACATAGAGTAATAATAAGGGACACAATGAAACAATTCAGAGAAGAGGTGGTAGGTATAACACCAACAGTATATTCATAAAACGACACAAGGCCGTCGATACGACTCAGAATATGATTCACCACCACATGTATACAAAATTCTTGAATAGTATGAATATTAGTTGTTTTACTTTCTCTATTGTTCTTCTGAGTGTTTCTTTTGCCTGTAGGTATCCATTCAAGAGATTGGTGGTGTATTCTGTTGGTATCTGCGTGTAGGACATGTCCGATGTAGGACCAACGGCGTTTTCTGATAACATCTGTGATGAAATTTTGATGTGTCTCTTCTTTGATTTTATCATTCGAATTAAATTCACTCCACTAAATGGTTAAAACTGTATTGTATACGGTTATTTGTATTTTATTCCCATTTCTGATAATCTGTGCGTTCATTGTAACGCTGATCGACTTTGTGTTTTACGTAAGTCAACTGTCAAATACTGCATGATTCCCATTAGGGAGTTCTTTTTATCTATCTATACGCTGTGGCCCTTGTTTGCCTTGCAGCGTCAGGGGTGGAATAGTTCTCTGGAGATTGCCTTCTTGTGTGCTGTTTTTAAGCTTGTTCTTGTGGCTTGTTTGATTTCTGGGATCCATCTTTTACATGGTCTGCCTCTGGCTTTATAGCCGTTATGTCTATGTGTCATGACCATTTGTGGCATGCTATCTGTTGGTAATCTGGAAGCGTGTGAAAACCACTTCATTTGTTGTCTTTTGGTGTGTTCCAATACTGGTATTGTTTTGGTTATCTGTCTGATGTTATCGTTTCTAATTCTATCTCTTAATGACACTCCGAGTATTCTTTGTAGACATGTCATTTCTGCTGTCACTATCTTTCTTTTGTCTTGTGCTGTCATTGTCCAGGTTTGACACTGGTAACACAGTGATATAATAATAAAAGTCGTGTATAATGCAACTTTAGTGACTGTTTACATTTTTGTTCTTAAAAATACGTGTCATCTGTTCTAGGATCTGGTATGTTTTATTGCGTCTATTTTGTATCTCTTTACTGTTTTTCACTTCACTGATTATAATGATTCCTAAGTAAGTGAACTCCATTACTTGTTTAAGGTGATTATTATCAATGGAGATAGATATATTAGGGAGTTAATGGGAGGATTTTGCAGCTGTGTGATAAAGTACGCATGCTCTTGCTGTCGTCACGTGTCTTCTGGTGGAATTATAGCCATTCTATCTACCAATTAGTCATGCATGTGGTTGTCTATAGATTTTAAATCCCCACCCTTTCGCATTCACAATGTGAACGTAATCAAACTATACAAAATAGATATGATATGTAGGCCTATGTTCTCTGTTTATTGTTCCTTAAAGTCTTTATGCCCCTATCTTGATAAAGATCTTTTGGTCGAAACACTGATTCGCTATATCTTGTTTGTGCCCAATATAAAACTGCTATTTAACTATATAATATTTTTTCTGATAGATATATATATATATATTTATATATATATATATATATATATATATATATATATATATATATATATATATATATATATATATATATATATATATATATATGCCCTATATTTATCATATGGTACATAGTTTTTATACAGTATTCAACTACATTCAATTGAAAATTAGACTTTGGCTGCAATAGCATGTTGTGTGCTGGCTAAAGTTGCAGGAAGTTATGAAAATATAGCGGGAGCTGAGATAAACTAAAATCAACCAGTTGTTCATTTATTCATTTGTAATCATTGTCAACTTAAGATTCTGTGACGTTGTTGAGGATAAATTACAACAATATGGTTCGAACTAAAGCTGATAGCTGTGCTTCTGGTCGAAAAGGTAGCCAAGAAAATAATTTTATTTTTGTTTTGCTGAGGTGTTTACTGTTTAAAAATAGTAACAGAATTTGTTACAAATACTTCTAATAGTTTGGTTTGAGTTTGAAATTTTGAAATAACTATTATTATTAGTACTACTAATAGTTAAATTATAAAAAAATTTAAACCAACAAAGGGCTTAACTGTAGAGACTAGTTTTGTTACATGCATAATCATTATAAAACATTTTTTTGCTGTAAATGTGAGGGAAGGATAATGGGTAAAAATGCTGTTTCGTCCAACGTTGTGCTATAAATAGCGCACTTTTCCCTTGTAAAATCAATCATATCACGCCTTATCTTACTTGGACAAAATTTTCAAAATAGTACCACATAATTACAAATAATATAGTTAGATATCCCGGTAAATTTCTTGTTCAAGTAACCACTGTGCTATAAATAGCGCAATGTTTATATTCCGGACTACCAGACGTCATGGATTTCCGCGCACTGCCAATGAAATTAATGGATGCCGTGACGTCACACCGCAGAAGCGAAAAGGATGGTCCAAGCGCGCGACGTGGTTTTAGGAATGATAATTCTTAGAGAATTAATTATTAATTCTAAACACTGATTCTAACCCTTTTCCCCCCTCCCAAAAAAATCTATAAAACTAATTCTAATCCTTTTAACCCCCATTTACCAAAATCTATAATCTTACACAACTTATCTAATACTGCAAAGTCACAATGGTGGAGGTTAGGAAACAGTGAATCCAGGCCAAAGGTCACAACAGTTACTTGAACGTGAAATGCGCCGATATCCCTTAAAAATTGCAATTCAACGATACCTCAACAAAGTCTGTACGTCAACCCTGAAAAAAGTTATGCATTTTTTTGAATTAATTTGACATCAAAATAATTTACATGAAACATATAGGAAAATATAAATAAAACTTGACCACAAAAATGTAACTGAGCTGACAATTTCTTAATTATCTTAGTTATTTTCAATAATACAACACAAACTATACATTTATGTGTTTGTGAAAACACAACGCTTAAGTTCATCACATTTCTGGAATGTTCAGATGGACACAGAACTAATTGATGTTCAAAATGGTTGCTAATTTGCATAATTATAATGAAAATAAATTAAATATATATTAAACATAATAAAATACCACAGAAACTATATATTTTTGTATTCACAAAGACAAGATTGCTGTGATTCTCAGATGCATGTACAACTAATTAATATTCAAAATGACAGCCAATTTGCATAAATAAAACACATGTTGATGTTTAAAAAAAATTAACTACCGTTTTCTGCATCATGCTGCATCCTTAAAAGTTACATATATAAAAATAAAAATAGCTAAAGAATATAATAAATCTGGTTGCAGACACGAAAAACAGCAAAATCACTAAATGTAAACATTAGTCCAAGAAATTTATAACGAGACATTTTCTGTACTCACAAATCCCGGATGTCCAAGTACCTACCTTATGCGAGAATTCTTAGAGAATTAATTATTAATTCTAATTACTAAACACTATTTCGAACCCTTCTCCCCCACCCTAAAAAATATGGTAAAAGTACAGATTCATTCTCCACTGTGCTATAAATAGCACAATGTTGACAATTTTAACGATCCAACGTCATGGATTCCCATGAAACACTAATCAAAATAATGGCTGCTGTGACGTCACATCCGACAATCACACAGTTCAACTCTAGACACAGACGAACTTATGTATAATCTGTTTGTTTTCCAACTTACACATTTTTTACAATTACCTATTATTTGTGGTGAGCGATCAGTATTTCTGCCCGCTACACACAGAGCGAGGTGCGCGCACACATTAGAAATATTTATTTCTAATCCTAACCTTATTCTAAGTACTTACCCATAAGCTTGCCAAATCACACAACAAAGGTCAGGTAACACCTTGAAACTAGAGCAAAGGTCACAGTGGAGAACTATACTGTACTTGAGCCAAAAATATATAAACTAATTCTAGTCCTTTTAACCTTCACCGCGCCGTCGTTAAGTCTGATTGACAAAAAAAAGATGGCTGCTGTTTACCGTTGTCAAGTGCACTCGCTCAATGAGACATTGTGCCAAATAGGCCTACAACAGCCTAATCACAGCATGTATGTAGTTCAGGGCATGCGCAATCGAAGCCGGTACCAGTTCACGTCCGCCCTGTCTATTTGATATAATTTACAGTAGCGTCCAGACATTGTTCCATCGCATTTTCCGACAGCAACCTAGGCCTACAATGGATACAATTTATTTTGAGTTCGTTATGGATCCCGATTCGAATGAGGAGGTAAGTGTGCCGTTAACAGATGCAGATATCGCTCCAATAGATGATGTGTTGTTAGATAGAGATAATAGTGATACTGATTCAGTTCGCAGCGTGGGCCGATGACGACATATTGGAAGAAGAAATTGTTGGAAATTCTAGTGTTCCTTCGGGGTATAGCCATGATTGGCTTAGCAACTTCGATGAAGTTGTTGGACCTATAGGCTTAGCTGATGACATTAGTGCAGTAGACGTGTTTCGTCTGTTTATTACAGATGATATTGTGAACATGTTGGTAACTGAAACTAATCGTTACGCTAAGCAGGTTAGTGATTCGAAGGGACAGGCCGCCGGCAATGCATCTCGTGTGAAGATGTGGAAGGAAGTCACAGCTGATGAGATGACAGCTTTTGTTGCTTTGGTGCTCTTGATGGGACTGACCAAACGTTCCTCCTTTGAATTGTATTGGTCTAATGATGGTCTCATCAAGATGCATGGGTTCAGGAATATCATGAGTAGGAATAGATTTTTAGCTATTCTTTCATTCCTGCACCTTGTAGACAACACAACAGCTGTTGCACGAGGGCAACCGGGTCACAGCAAGGCGTTCAAGATACAGGGGTTTGTTGACAAACTTATTCCTCTGTTCCAACAGTATTATGGCCTCTCCAAAGAAATCAGTATCGATGAAAGCATGATTGGCAATAGGACCAACACACCATATTGCTATAAATCCTAAACGGTTGTCCAGTGGCAAGCCTGCGCTTCCTGACTGTGTAGTCTGTTCAGATCGGTCAAAGAAGCGTCACCAGACTCAGTACGTGTGCGCAGCATGTCAGGTCACTCTGTGCCCCTACCCCTGCTTCCATAGATACCACACATTGGTACATTTCAAAATTGATTGTTCCTCTGAGCTGCACAGCATGTAGGAGAGCAGCACAGCCTGTAGGTTTACCCCAGAGCTGCATGACCAGTGGGTAAGTCATTTGTGTTGTTTGTTTTTATGTAATTTTAAAATAAAAAATGTCTTCACCTCTTGCGCAAACCTCGGGTAGGATACATTAAAAAAAACCAATTACACACCCATTTGTAGTATTCAATTCTGCATTTACATGTGTTGATATTATTTTAAAAGCTCTAATAACAAAAATGTTATTGAGTTTTCCGAACACCCGTGTCTTTTTTGCATATATTTTGTTTTTTCGAGAAATGTCTTCACCTCTTGCGCAAAACTCGAGTAAGATACATAAAAAAAACAACCAATTACACACCCATTTGCAGTATTCAATTCTGCATTTAAATCTGTTGAAATATTTTAAAATCTCTAATAGCAAAAATGTTATTGAGTTTTCCGAACACCCATGTCTTGTTGTTTCTGTTGGTTTTTTGCGCAAAAAAGGTGTTCACTTCCTGCGCAAACCCCGGGTATGTTACATAAAAATTTTAAAAATATACATACATTTGCGGTATTCAATTCTGCATTTGCACGGAAATTTTTTTTTTTTATATCACGAATAACAAAAAAGTTATTGCATTTCCGTAACACCAACCAGAAAAGATGAAAATTCTCAAAAAAGAATCCGGTGGCAGGAAGAGGTTTTGTATTTTTTAATCCGGCTTGCTAAAGGTTACCCCCCCCCCCCCCCCTTTACTGAAATCTATAATTTTACGCAACTTATCTAACACTGTAAAGTCACAACGGTGGACGAAACAGCAGATGCACCAGATAATGAATCATAATAATAATACACGAGAACATAAAAAAATAACTTGGGATAAGTAAATAATAATAATAAACTGACTGGTGAAGAAAGTTGTAACCAAGATTTTACACTACAGCTGAGATAATAATTTATCATATGAAATCTCTTAGTTATTTACCATGAAATATGCAACAACAACTTGCAAACTAAACATTTTGTGTTCTTGGGAAAGGCCAGATGAACCTGTTGAATTTCCTCCGAAGACGGATGTGTCGGGCCATTGGTGCAATTAAAACAGCAACAACACATTCCAGCCTCTGGACTACATCCTGCTGGAGATCTAGTAGTCCTGCTACAAGAGAGATCCAGCGGGAGTTTGAGAATGAACGCTGAAGAAGAAAAAGCACCTGTTGAATACATTGCGATTGGTCATTGTACAAATTTTCAGATGCGATTGGGAATAATTAATATTCAAAATGTGTCTCATCTCAGACAAGACAGAGGCGGTGTTTGAATATAGAGCAATAATTTGAGTGTAGATGTATTTCTTTGCATAGAATAGGTAGCTCTAGTAGTAATTGTGTACTTGTGCGTTCACTCTCTAATAACCAACATGAAGGTTTATGTGATTTCCACCGGGGAGCATTGTGTTATTTCTTTCCCCCAGACTGACATCCGTCAGGCAATGGATGTATTTCGACTCTTCACTGTGACGATGTATCATCCACTGTGCCATTTGACTTTACAGGCTATGACATGTCCCTGGGTAGCAACTTTCAAGGAGACGCTAGTCAGGGATTTAGACGTAGTTCTACTACATCAATCTCGCACTGGGTGTTCTGTTACCAGTGAAATGTATTGTGCCTGTGCCCATCGGGTGCTAAATCTTTTCTCTCCGCAACTATGATTCAATAGTTGTGTACTATAAATTTAATTATTTACAGGAAGCCTACTATGTTAGTCATCATCACTTCATGATTGCTAAGGTAACTGGCCCGGTCTTTCCTCTCCAGGTTTTTCATGATGTACGCAAGGATTGTTGATACCAGGGCCGGCACTAACAATTGCGGGGCCCTATGCAAAACGGATTGTTCAGGGCCCAGTCTGGGTAGGATACGGATAATAAGTGGAAATTAAGATTTTGTATTAGAAAATAAATTTGCTTTTGCATTTTATTCATTCTTTACTAAGTACAAAATCACGATCAAATTAACTTTACTTTACGAGCCTTGCGTGTAGTCAAGTCATACAGTATATCATCAAAATTATGTTTCTTACATAGATCACGCTCAGTAGCAAGAATTGCCAAATTGTTCAATCTATCTTCATAAATTGTTGACCTCAAGTAGTTCTTGATTAGTTTGAGGCAAGAGAAGCTTCTTTCACAGATGCCACAGTTACGGGTATTGTTAAAAATATTATGAGTGCAACAAAGTAGTTTGGAAAAGCAGTGTATCTTTCATTAGTGGACAGATAAGCCAAAATTTATACCGGGGTTTTGGTGGTATTTGGTAGAATAAGCCTTAAAGATTCCATTTCATCTGCTAATTCTCGCCCACATATATCTGAGCCATCATAAGGTTAAGAACGGTGTCTGTTTCATCTTACCCCAAGTTCCCCTAAATTACGATTTTAGAGATAAAACACCAGAGTAGCTACAGTTAATTCAATTTTATTTACTTGTTGTAATCACTTGAAACGACATAATAGATTTTAAAAATACTATAAAAACAGAATAAACACGCTGACCTATACATGATTATAAGTTATAATGGTTTAATTTAATAATTTACGCCTAGAATTAGTGCGGGGCCTATGAAAGTGCGGGGCCACTGCAGCAGCATAGGTTGCATTGGCCTAAGCCTGCTCTGGTTGATACCAAATGCTGATTACAATCGCCCGTGTGTTGTCCGGGCCCCAAAGGGGAGCAAGAATAGCAACACTGTTTACCTTCCATGCATGTCATAAGCGGCGACTAAGGAGGTTATAAGATGGAGTTGGCTATCCCATATAGGGTCAGTGACCCAAAGCCATTCTGAAGTCGGATGTGTCAGGCTGAAAGGCCCAGATATCGCAGCAATGCTGTAAACCATGACACAACGCATTGTTTTCAGGACTACATCCTGCTAATCTGCAGGAGTTTGAGAACGAACGCAGAAGAAGAAACTGATTACAATCTTATTCTATTGAAATTGTTTTTTTAGTGATAGCAGCACAAGCACCAAGAAAAAGTTTGGGAGGGGCAGGACCAAGCACAAGCAGCACAGACGGAGGCTCACCAGCAGGTGTGTTATGTCATTCAGTTTTACATGTCACTACTTAATTGCAGTGATTCCTTTCACATTTTATACATGTTTTATAGGCCATTTTGGGCCATGTTTTATATGATAAAACATGTTTGTTTAATTGAATGATTGCTGTAATTCGTTACATTTTTTTCTTCTTTCGTTTTTTTGGAATGTGGTTATATCTGAAGTATTGTCTCTTCTAGAAACCTGACTGTTTTGTATTTGTACAGAGGCCCATAGAGTTGTTTTATTTCCACTTGTATCCCTGGGCTGGTGTGTTTGCCTCAGCATTTCATATTCTGGGCATCTTGAAGAATATGCTCTAGTCAGAGGTGCCTGTTCTGAGATGTAGAATGCCAACTTGTGCTGGTCTGTTCATAATTTACTTGTATTGATGTTGGCTTTCTAATTATTCTGATAATTTGTTTCTTTTGATGGTAAGTTATTGCCACATCCGGTTGATCGCCAGCAGCACATTCCTTAGCCAGATGATCTGCTTTCTCATTTCAAGGATAATGCGATAGTATCAGCTGCATAGCTACTTTGCGCTGTCTGCAAAAGTCATTTTCTATACTGGTACGTTTGGAGTGCTGATCTTGTATGTCATCAGGAATACTACAGTCTGTGGGCCAAGATTTCCATTTAGCATTTTTTATGTTGCCACCTTAATTGCCTGGACTTCTGTATAATAATTATTACAGGTTTACCATTGATACTTTGAATGTATCCTTAACATTGTTTAGATACTCTATATTCCTGCTCCTCCATTTTTCATTGCATTTTCTGCTGACTCATTTGTAAATACTCTGATATATCATATGGATATTCATCATCCAGGATACTGAATAACTTACATTGTACACTGTTCTGGTTATTCTCACTGAAAATTCCTTAGCATATCCTCTCTCCAGGAAGTTCTAGTATATACTTCAGGGGCTATCATCCTCAGGCAAGTCTGTTGTT